>CM057457.1:62280000-63630000 GCA_016271365.2 Neoceratodus forsteri | reverse complement strand
TCATTTGCAGCAAGGTGACAAAGAACTCCTGTAATTTTGGCCTTAGTGTTGCAAAGTACTTTCAAGATTTGCGAAAGCTTTCGCACAGAGTTGCAAAAGTGTCGTAAGCATGAAAGTACTTTGTGAAAGTACTTTTTCCAGAACTTTGAAAAACATATTTCTGGGGAGTTTAACCCCAAAATAAAGACATGGCTAGCATCCTCAGGCTCCAATTAGGTGAACACGAAAAGAATTGTGTCCCTAGATGGTCCCAATTTTAAATGCCAAGCATTTTTCTGATCACCAACTGAGAACATAATGGCAGATTTGCGAACATACTAGGGCCATTTGCGACAGTAAAAAGTGCATTTGAGAAAGTGTCGAACTTTTTGTTAACTTTTCCCATTGACTTATAATGGGAAATTGTTTTTTTAATAACTTTTGAACCTTCAATATTTTTTGACAAAATCTTTAAAAAGCACATTGGGCACCCTGGCCGCATGTTCCTTGAAGTTTTTGGACTGCTCAGGCAAACCGTGCGACCTGTAGGCACGAGCAAAGAATTCACCATATAGTGTAAACGCTGCGTATATCATACTTAACTCCGCAGCCATATATCTGACTGGTACAAAACTTGGCAGATCCCAAGGAGTATAGTTAGTGATCATACATTCCAAATTTCAGGCAAATCCGTTGAACAGTCGCAAAGTTATTAAGGTGTAAAGTTTGACCCTTTAACCTTAAAAGGGCTCCTCAACCCTAACTATGGTAGCACTACCGTGCTACCGTTATATATATATATATATATATATATATGTGTGTATATATATCTGTGTATGTATATGTGTGTGTGTGTGTGTGTGTGTGTATGTGTTTATGTGTGTGTTTATGTGTGTGTATGTCTATATGTTCATATGTGTGTGTATATAAAAATCAACTTTATTTATAAAAGGAGCCTTCCAAACCAAGGCGCCTATACAATAAAAACAAACAAATGAAAAAAATCAAAATAAAAATTAAAACAATAAATACAATAGCAGCTTTAGTAGTTAAAAAATGCAAGGCTAAAAAGATGCATCTTTAAAGCAACTTTAAAGCTCTGGATGGTCAGGCAATCTCATACCTGATGAGGTAGAGAATTCCACAGGGTTGGAGCCACAAAGCTAAATGTCCTTGTCCCAGATGTTTGTAAGTGAACCCTGGGAATCTCTAGCAATCCCTCATCGGTGGAACAGAGAGGGTGGAGGGGACAGTAGGGACAAAGAAGATCTTTCAGGTAACTGGGTCCCTGATCATGTAGGGCCTTATAGGTTAACAACTCTACCTTGAAGGTGATCCACCACTGGATTGGCAGCCAGTGCAGTCCGTGGAGCACCAGTGTTATATGACTGGTCGTAGAGGTACCAGTCAAAAGCCTGGCTGCCACATTCTGCACCAGCTGCAAGCAGTGAATATCAACCCCCGGTAGCCCTAGGTAAAGGGCACTGCAGTAGTATGTGTATATATGTGTGTGTGTGTGTGTGTGTTTGTGTGTGTGGGTGGGTGTATGTGTATATATGTGTGTGTGTACATATATGTGTGTATGTATGTGTGTGCTTGTGTGTATATATGTTTATATGTGTGTATATGTATATATGTGTGTGTAGTGTATATGTGTGTGTATTTGTGTGTGTATATGTATGTGTATGTGTGTATATGTGTGTATACGTGTGTGTGTATATGTGTGTTATGTGTATATATGGTGTATGTGTGTGTATGTGTAACTATATGTATGTGTGTATGTGTATATATATATATATATATATATATCTGTGTGTGAGTGTATGTATACATATGTGTATGTGAGTGTATGTGTATATATTTGTGTGTGTGTATGTGTGTCTGTATCTGTGTATATATGTATATGTGTGTGTATGTGTATATATAGGTGTGTGTGTGCATGTATATGTGTGTGTATATGTTTGTGTGTGTGTCTATATGTGTGTATATATGTGTTTATGTATGTGTATATGTGTATGTGTGTGTATGCATGTGTGTGTATATGTGTGTGTGTATATGTGTGTGTTATATGTGTATATATGTGTGTGTATGTGTGTGCATGTGTGTGTATATGTGTCTATATGTGTGTACATGTGTTTATATGTGTGTGTGTATATGTGTATGTATGTGTGTATATGTGTGTGTATGTGTGTGTATTTATGTATATGTGTGTGTGTATATATATATATATATACACACACACATATATATATATAGATATACATATACAGTATATTAGAGGCAAAAAACTCCATGTAATGCATCAGTTATGGTTGTTCCACAGCAACAAAAGTGAGGAAATTCGCTGTTAGGGTTGAAAACCCTCCTTGGATCCCCCAGCCCATCCCCCCAACTGGCATCGGGGTGCATGTTGGGGTCATTGGCCCTAACTCTCACCCCATCACATATGTAAAGAAGTAGAGATGTAGGAGAATGGGGTGTCCTGGCTAAATTTCCTTCATTCACTAAAAATACCACCAACAGATTAATCTGGTTCAAGGTCAATTGGCATTCATCTGTATCCCCCTCCCCTGGGTCATGCCTGAAAATTGGCAGGATTTCTCTAGTGCACTTACCCAGTCAACAAAAACAAAATAAATATATATATATATTCTATTCAAAAAACTCCGTTAATGCATCAGTTTGGGTTCTTCTACAGTGAAAAAAGTGAGGAAATTCAATTTTAAGAGTTCCCATACCTTGTATCTTACCACCCACCCTCCCCCACCAACAGGCATTGGGGTGTGCTTTGGGGTCATCAGCACTAACTCTTACCACATCCCATGTGTAAACAAGCTGAGGAGGTGCAGTGTAGGAGTATGGGGTGAGAGTTAGAGCCAACAACCCCAACGCACACCCCGATGTCTGTTGGTGGGGGCGGGGTGGGGGGTGGGATGCGAGGGGCGGGAACCCTAAAATTGAATTTCCTCACTTTTTCACTGTAGAAGAACCCTAACTGATGCATTAATTAGTTTTTTTGCATAGAATTTCCTTACTTGTTAAGAAAGAATAGAAAAGTAGAAAGTTGCACAAGTTGGTGGGGCCCCACGCTCCCACCAACTTATAAGAGTCAGGCCACATTGCACACCCAATAACTTAAAAAGTACATTGACAACAGCAAGGCCAGGCACCAATCAAATGTTAATCTAGTAGAACAATAGGAAACGCTGTCCACAAAATGTAAACTGCACCACACAATATCTCCACAAAAATATATTGTCCAACATGTAAACACTGCTATTAACATCTACAGGACATCTCGTCAACACCCTCCAAATTTCAAGTAAAAAGACCAAACCGTGTCCAAGATATAACATGCCAAAGTTTGAAATTCTCATTCATCAGAGTGGCACAGTTCCACACCTGTTGACATTTAACACACACAACAACTGAAAACTACATCCATGACACTAAGGCTATGTACCCTATCAATTTCAGGCCACCAGCACAATCCAAAACACTATCCACAACATGTAAAGTGTGTCACGTAATATCTCCACAAAACAACATTTCCCTGACATGCAAACACCATAACTTACATCTACAGGATATGCCGTACACACCCTCCAAATTTCAAGTAAAAAGACCAAACCATTTCCAAGATATTCAATGTTAAAGATTGGTAAAATTTCCCTCTCTATTACATTATAAAAAATCAGGCCATCTTGTCCCGCCCTTGCAATCAAAGATGGCTATCAAAGAATCTCACGATCAAAGAATTTGCAGGATCATGATCAAAGAATTTGCAGGCTCACAAACAAAGAATAAAAAATGCTATAATCAAAAAATTGAAGTAATTGCGGTAAACCACCACCATGGTTCAATAGAATGAAGCCCCCTGAGCAAAACCCACACTTATTTGACTTCCTAGGGCACCCCTGGGCTAGCAAAATTTATTTTTTAATCTTGTCATCTCATCCCTTGCTCGCGGTGCACGATTGCGATCAAAGTATCTCATGATCAAATAATTTGCAGGCTCACGAACAAAGAAATCACATGTTCATGACCAAAGAATAAAAAATAGTGAAACCTGATTTTTTGACAGATTTAAATGGAACCAATGGCATGCCTGATAGAACGAAGCCCCCTGATCAAAACCATCCCTCATTTGTGTCCCTAGCCCACCACTAAACCGAGATATTTGTATATTTAGCTAGCAATGCAGGATTGTGATCAAAGAATCTCACGATCAAAGAATTTGCATGCTTGCAATCAAAGATCATTAGCGAGATGAGAACAAAGATTTTAAAAGCTTATAACTCTATTTTTTGACTGATTTGGATGAAACCAAAGGCATGGCTCAATAGATCTGAGCACCCTGAGTAAAACCCATCCAAGTTTTACTTCAAGAGTGACCCCTGAGCAGAGATATTTGTGTTTTTCCCATCAGAAAATAAAAAACAAGATGGCGGACCTCGTGATCAAATAATTTTGAAAATTCTCGGGGACAAAGATTCTTGAACCATGAGGCTGCAAATTCTTTGATCACCAGGTGGGACCAGATGGCCAGAACCCCATATAAATGTTCCCATTGACTTATAATGGTAAATTAAAACTGCTATAACTTTTGAATGCCTCAATATTTTTTCACCAAATGAAAAGCGGCATGTTCAGTCACCAAAGCTCTTTCAAATGAGCCATCTTGCAGAGCAGCATGCCACACAATGACCATGCAGGGCCATGTCCAAAATCCCAAAAGCTGCCTCCAAAAACAGATAATTTTGCATTTTTCAGTATTTTTGTACACAAAGACCATAAGTCCGACCAAAACTAAATTTGGCTAATCAAGAGATCTACCCTGCCCCACCGCATACCAAATTTCAGGCAAATTCGTTGAACGGGTCCAAAGTTATTAATGCACAAATGTTTGAGTTTAATATAGAACTGATGACTGAACCCTAACAATAGTGGCGCAACCACACCACTATTATATATATATATATATATATATATATACATATATAATTTATATGTCTATATTATATATGTTGAATATATATATATGTGTGTGTGCGTGTGTGTGTGTATATAAGTGACCATATAAGTGTGCGTATGTGTGTGTGTGTATATATATGTATATATGTGTGTATACATAGGTGTGTGTATATATATCTTTGTGTGTATATATGTGCGTGTGTGTGCATATGTGTGTGTATATATGTGTGTGTGTGTTTGTGTGTATCTGTGTGTGTATATGTATTTGTGTGTATGTTTATATGTGTGTATGTGTGTATATGTATATATGTGTGTATGTATGTGTGTGTGCATATATGTGTATGTGTGTGTATATGGGTTAGTATATGTGTGCATATATGTTTATGTGTGTGTATGTGTGTAATGTATATATATATTTATGTGTGTATATGTGTGTGTATGTGTATTTGTGTGTATGTGTATATATTTGCATGTGCATATGTGTGTATGTTTATATATGTGTGTATATATGTGTGTATATGTGTGTATATATATGTGTGTATATGTTATGTGTGTATATGTATATGTGTGTATGTATATGTGTATATATGTATGAGTGTGTGTGTATATATATATATATATGGTGTGTGTGTGTATATATATATATATATGTGTATATATATATATGTGTGTGTCAGTGTGTGTTGTATATGTGTGTGTATATATGTGTATATGTGTGTATATGTGTGTGTATGTATATATATAGATGTGTGTGTGTTTATATGTGCGTGTATGTATATGTGTGTATATATATATGTGGATGTGTGTTTATATGTGTCTGTGTATGTGTGTGTGTGTGTGTGTGTGTGTGAATGTGTGTGTGTATGTGGGTATATATGTGTATGTGTGTATATATGTATATGTGTATGCATGTGTATATGTGTATGTGTGTACACATATTTCTATGTGTGTGTATATGTGTACAAATACTGTATGTATGCATATGTATGTACATATGTGTATGCATGTGTGTGCGTATGTGTATATGTGCGTATATACATATGTGTGTATGTGTGTACATATGTGCATGTGTGTGTCTATCTGCCTATATATGTATATTTGTGTGTCTATGTGTGTAGATATGTGTATGCGTATGTGTATGTGGACACATATGTGTATGCATGTGTGTATGTGGGCACATATGTGTATGTGTGTACATATGTGTATGTGTGTGTATGTGTGCACATATGTGTATGTGTGTGTACATGTGTGTATGTGTGTGGGTGTGTATATATGTGTGTGTATATGTGTGTGTGTATATGTGTGTATGTATATGTGTGTGTGTATATATGTGTCTGTGTATGTGTATGTACATATAGATGTGTGTGTTTATATGTGTATATATATGTGTGTGTGTATGTATATGTATATGTGTGTGTGTATATTATAGTGGCACGGTAGTGCCACTATAGTTAGGGTTGAGGAGCCATTTACATGTTAAACACAAACTTTTGCACCTTAATAACGTTGCAACCGTTCAACAGATTTGCCTGAACTTGGGAACACACGATCAAGACCCATATGCCTTGGGATCTCCTAAGTTTCATGCTGGTCGCTTATATGGCTGCAGAGTTATTAAGCATGATCTGTGTGCACGTTTACACTTTTCTGGAATTTTACTGTCGTCTCTACAGGTAGCACGGTTTGCGTGACCATTCCAAAATCTTCAGGGAACGTGCAGCCAGGGTCCCCGATGTGCTTTTTGAAGATTTCATGAAAAAATATTAAATGGTTCAAAAGTTATTCAAAAAACAATTTCCCATTATAAGTCAATGGGAAAAGTTAACAAAAAGTTCGACAGTGTCGCAAATGTACTTTTTAGTTTCACAAATGGCCCTTTTACTGTCCAAATCAACCATTTTGTTTTCAGTTAGTGATCAGAAAAATGCTTGGCATTTAAAATTGCGACCATCTAGCAACCTAATTCTTTTTGTATTCACCTAGTCAGGCTCTGAGGATGCTAACCATGTCTTTATTTTGGGGTAAAACACCCCAGAAATATGTTTTTCAAATTTGTGGAAAAAGTACTTTCGCAAAGTACTGTCGCACTTGTGACACTGTCGAATGAATTTGCGAAAGCTTTCGCAAACTTCAACAGTACTTTTCTAGGCTGTGGGAAAATGACAGCAATTCTTTGGCACTCTGCTTCAAAAGAACGGTTTGGTGTTTTGGCATGAAATTTGGAGGAAACACAGCCAACACCTCCCAGATGTGCCTTTCAGTATTTTATTGAAAAAATATTACATGGCGGCAAAGTTACGGCACTCCAAAGTTGATGCTTTTTCCCATAGGATAACATTATGGTGTCCGGCGCATTACAGGAATCCTTTGGCGTCCTGCTGCAAAATAATGGTTTGGTCTTTTGGGCTGAAATTTGGAGCCAACATAGCCAACATCACACAGATGTGCCTTTTTTGTGGCTTGGTGAAGAAATATTACAGGGAGCCAAAGTTATGGCACTCTGAACTTTTCTTTTTTCCCCATAGAATAACATTACGGTGCTCGCCGAACCTTTCAGGGCCCGGATCTCGGAAACGGTGCGAGATATGGACTTTTCATCAGAAAAATGCTTAGTCCCTGGGGCTAAGTGCAAAACTAGCCAGGAAAGTCATAAATCATATGACTTTTACATTTTATTTCTACGTCGTACGGTTCGTGAGATATAAGCAATTTAGTATTCCAACTCCTCATTTTCTGCTCCAAGAACCATTATTATGCAAACATTCTTTGTACTCACTGTCTTTCTTTATGAAGCTTTTGGGGAAAACCAGCCTATGCGCTTAGATTACTGTTACCATTACTGTTTTCGCTTGAGGTTCCATTCCCATTTCACTTACTGTTCACGTCTACGCCACCATGTGCGTTACCCTTTGCATTTTCATTTGCGCTTGCTTTTGTGTTGTTTTTAACATTTCTGTCTACACTACTGTTTCCCTTTCTGTTTCACTTTGCATCACCATGCGCATTACTATTTGCGTTTGTGGGCACAATGTTACTATGTGACAAGACATCATGTGGTGGGAGTGTGCTCCTGCCACCACATTATGTGGCAGGAGCTTCTGCCACCACATTACATTCACTATTTCTAGTTATCATTCTCAAAAAGAAGGGAAATTAGAGGCAAAAAACTCCATTTCCTGCATTAGTTAGGGTTGTTCAACACCGACAAAAGCAAGGAAATTCAGTGTTAGGGTTGAAAGACCCCCTTGGCCCCCCTTCCCACACACCCAACTGGCATCGGGGTGCACATTAGGGTTGTCAGTCCTAACTCTCACCCCATTCTCCTACACCTCTGCTTCTTTACACATGTGATAGGGTGAGAGTTATGGCCAACAACCATAATGTGCACCCCAATGCTGGTTAGTGTGAGCAGGGGCCAAGGGTCTTTCAACCCTAACACCGAATTTCCTCACTTTTGTCAGTGTGGAACAACCCTAACTAATGCAGGAAACAGAGTTTTTTGCCTCTAATATATATGTGCATGTGTGTGTATATGTGCCTGCGTATATGTATGTATATGTGTGTGTGTGTGTGTGAATGAGTGTGTGTGTGTGTGTGTGTGTGTGTGTGTGTGTATGTGGGTATATATGTGTATGTGTGTATATATGTATATGTGTATGCATGTGTATATGTGTATATATGCGTATATGTACATATGTGTATGCATGTGCACATATTTCTATGTGTTTATGTGTGTACAAATATGTATGCATGTGTGTGTATGCATGTGTATGTATATGTGTTTATATGTGTGTGTATATATGTGTGTATGTGTGTACATATGGGCATGTATGTATCTATGTGCCTATATATGTTTATTTGTGTGTCTATGTGTGTCTATGTGTGTAGATATGTGTATGTGTGCGTTTATGTGGGCACTTATGTGTATGCATGTGTGTATGTGGGCACATATGTGTGTATGTGTGTACATATGTGTATGTTTGTGCGTATGCATGCACATATGTGTATGCATGTGTGTACATATGTGTATGTGTGTGTACATATGTGTATGTGTGTATGCATGTGTGTATATAAATGTGTGTCTATGTGTGTGTATATATGTGGGTGTGTATGTATATGTGTGTGTGTGTATATATATGTGTGTGTGTATATATATATGTGTGTGAGTGTATATGTGTGTGTATGTATATATGTGTGTGTGTGTGTCTGTATGTGTGTATATATATATGTGTGTGTCTGTGTGTATATGTGTGTGTATATTTCTGTGTGTGTATATATGTGTGTATGTGTGTATATGTATATATATGTGTGTGTGTGTATGAATATGTATGTGTGTATATGTGTGTGAATGTGTGTGCGTATGTTTGTACATATGTGTATGCATGTACATATGTGTATGCGGGTGTACATATGTGTGTGTACATATGTGTATGCATGTGTGTGTACATATGTGTAAGCATGTGTGTGTACAGATGTGTATGCATGTGTGTACATATGTGTATGCATGTGTGTATACATATGTGTATATGTGTGTGTGTGCTCATATGTGTGTGTGTGCACATGTATATGTGATTGTGTGCATGTATATGTATGTGTGTGTGTGTATATGTGTATATATGTTAATATATATATACACACATATATAGATATAGTTATAGATATAGATCAAATACATATATATATATACTGTATAGCAGAAAATATTGGTGCCCGTTAATATTGGCGTTCTGCCATCCTAAAAGTTGTTTGCGCATGATAATATTTGCGGTTTACCACTGTACAGCATTGTATAGTATTGTATTGTACAGCATCACATACTTAATGCAATGGCAAACCCCAAAGTAGTTTCTCATAAGGAAGGGTTCCCAGGGAGGTATCCAGCAGGTGAGGTAGTCCAGAAGCACTTTCAGGAGTTTATAGCCAAAGTTGAAGAAGAGAAGCTCCCTTTCGAGTTCTGGGGCACACTGCCAAGTTGATCCAGGACCTCCTGTGGGAGCTGGAGAGGGGTCACCAGATACCATTCCAATTGAGAAGAGCACTTCTTTAAGATTTGCTCATGTTCTATTGATGGTAGAAAGAGCCCCTTAAGTTGCATCGCTTCAAGATCCTTATCCACTGATGTATATAGCTGGGGACTGTTGTCCCAGAAGATCTTTAGCTTTGAAGGAAACAGCATTTGGAACTTGATGCCTTTTTCTTTCAAAAGCCTAACCGGGAATTCAGATATGTCAATTCCTTTTTCACCCATGCCCTATGGAGAAGATCTCCTCTGATTTTATAACTGCTGAGCTTAAAAACAACTAAGGCACATTGGGGACCCCGGCCACATGTTCCCAAAAGTTTTTGGACCAGTCATGCAAACCATGTGACCTGTAGGTACGAGCAAAGAATTCACCAGAAAGCATAAACACTCACACAGAGCATACTTAATAACTCTGCAGCTGTATAGCCAACCAGTATGAAAGTTGGCATATCCCAAGATGTAGGGTTCTTGATCATGTATTCCAAATTTCAGGCAAATCTGTTGAACAGTGGCAAAGTTATTAAGGTGCAAAATTTGACCCTTTAACCTTAAAAGGGCTCCTCAACCCTAACTATGGTAGCACTACCGTGCTACCATAATATATATAGGAGGCAATATAGCGCAGTGATCTAAGGCTCTGAGCTGCAAATTTGGTGACATCCAGCAGACCAGACCTGGGTTTGAATCCCACAGCTTTCACTTTCATACTGTGTGACCCTGAGCAAGTCACTTAACCTCCTTGTGCTCCCAGGTCGCTCCTGTAAAAAAGCTTTCAGCTTAGTGTGCTATACCTGGTTAAACAACTAAATTAAAAAACAAATATATATATATATATATATATATTAGAGGCAAAATTCTTTAATGCATTGTTGGGCTGTTCACAGCGACAAAGTGACGACTGGTGTTAGGGTTGAAAACCCCATTGACTCGCTAGCCCACCTTCAACCGCAGGTGCATTGGGTCATCAGCCCCAACTCTACCCCATCACATGTGTAAGCAGCAGAAGTATAGGAGAATGGGGTGAGAATTAGGACAGACGACCCCAATGCACAACCCAATGCCAGTTGGGGGGGTAGGCAGGGGATCCAAGGGGAGTTTTCAACCCTAACACCAAATTTCCTCACTTTTGTCACTGTGGAACAACCTTAACTAATGCATTAAATGGAGTTTTTTGCCTCTAATTTCCCTTCTTTTTGAGAATGATAACAAGAAATAGTGAATGTAATGCAGCCCAGCGCTCCCGCCGCGTGATGTCTTGTGGAATAGTAACAGGAACAGCAACGCAAACAGAAGCGCTAACAGTGGCGCACATGGTAACGCAAGCGTGAATGAGAACAGAAAGGGTAACGCACACGGTGGTGTAGACGGGAACGGTCTGCCGCGTGATGTGTTGTCACATAGTAACATGGTGCCTGCAAACAGAAATGTCAATGGGCATGGTGACGCAAAGTGAAACAGAAAGAGAAACAGTACTGTAGACACAAATGGCAAAAAATAACAGAAACGCAAGCTCAAAGGAAAATGCAAAGGATAACGCACATGGTGGCGTAGTCGTCAACGGTAAGTGAAACGGGTACGGAACCGCAAGCAGAAAGTGCAACGGTAACAGTAATGTAAGCGCACAGACTGGTTTTCCCCAAAAGCTGCATAGAGAAAGACAGTGAGTACAAAGAATGTATGCATAATAATGGGTATCAGAGCAGAAAATGAGGACTTGTAATACTAAATAGGTTATATCTCAGGAACCGTACGATGTAGAAAAAAAATGTAAAAGTCATATGATTTAGGACCGTCCTGGCTAGTTTTGTGCTTATTAGGGGGCTAAGCAATTTTCAGACGAAAAGTCCGTATCTCGCGCCGTTTCCGAGATACAGGCCCTGAAAGGCGCGGCGAACACCGTAATGTTATCCTATGGGAAAAAAGAGAAGTTTGAGCGCCATAACTTTGCCTCCTGTAATATTTTTTCACCAAACCACTGAAAGGCACATCTGGGTTGTTGGCTGTCCTCCTCCAAATTTCAGGAAAAAGACCAAACCGTTATTTTGTAGCAGGGTGCCAAAGGATTCCTGTAATGCGTTGGGTGCCGTAATGTTATCCTATGGGAAAAACTGTCAACTTTGGAGTGCCGTAACTTTTCCGCCATGTAATATTTTTTCAACACAACACTGAAAGGCACCTCTGTGAGATGTCGGCTGCGTTCCCTCCAAATTTCAGCCCAAAACTCCCAACTGTTCTTTTGCAGCGCAGTGCCAAAGAATTGCTGTCATTTTCCCACAGACTAGAAAACTACTGTCACAATTTGCGAAAGCTTTCGCAAAAATTTGCGACACTTTCGTGAGCACGAAAGTACCTTGTGAAAGTACTTTTTCCAGAAATTTGAAAGACATATTTCTGGGGTGTTTTACCCCAAAATAAAGACATGGCTAGCATCCTCAGTGTCCGACTATGTGAATACAAAAAGAATTAGGTTGCTAGAGGGTCCCAAATTTAAATGCCAAGCATTTTTCTGATCACTAGCTGAAAACAAAATGGCAGATTTGCAAAAGTAACAGGGCCATTTGCGAAAGTAAAAATGCATTTGTGACACTGTCGAACTTTTTGTTAACTTTTCCCATTGACTTATAATGGTAAATTGTTTTTTGAATAACTTTTGAACCTTTTAATATTTTTCACCAATCTTCAAAGGCACATTGGGGACCCTACATGTTCCTGAAGATTTTGGGCCGGTCACAAAACCGCGGCGACCTGTAGGCGCGACTGTAGAATTCCAGAAAGTGTAAACGCACGCCGCAGGATCACGCTTAATAACCCACAGCCATATAACCGATTGGTACAAAACTTGGCAGATCCCAAGGCCTATAGTTCTTGATCATGTATTCTAAATTTCAGGTAAATCCATCAAACAGTTGCAAAGTTATTAAGGTGCAAAATTTTGGGTTTAATATAGAAATGGCTCCTCAATCTCTACTATGGTAGCACTACCGTGCTACCATAATATATATATATATATATATATATATATATATATATATATGTAGAGGCATAGAGGCACCATTTGGGTGGAGGCCATGCCAGGAATGACAGCGGAAAGGGTGGGACAGTCTGCTCTGAAATATGCTAGAAGGGGTAGGGACAAGCCTCATTTAATTATACATCTTGGGAAAAACGACCTGGCTGACAAGACAGTAGATACAGTCCAGAGGAGGTTTGAGGAACTAGCACAATTATGTGAGGAAGCAGGAAGATCAGTAACTTTTTCAGAGATACTTCCAGTGCCAAAGGCAAGCACAACAAGGAAGCTGAGAATAGAGGAATTTAATGGATGGCTAAGAACCTGATGTTGTGCTAAAGGGTATGGGCTGTTGGGGGGGGGGAGGGACCTGGGAGGACAGTAGTCTCTATGCCAAGGACAGACTACACTTGAGTGAGGAGGGAAAGAAAGTGTTGAAACAGAGGATGGAGGAGTACATAGAGGAAGTTGGGAATTTAAACTAGGAGTGGGGGTGGCAGTTGGGAAGAGATATGCAGAGACCACAGGTTGGGAAATCATATGAGCTACCCCCATACAGTGACAAAGGACAAATGGCAAGTACTGTTGGTGATGCTAGGAAAGGAGGGCAGGATGGAGGGGGAAAAGGGTGGAAGGTGGTTACCCTTAATGCTAGGAGCCTTGGGAGGAAAACTGCAAAGTTACAGGTTCTCATGGCAGAGGTAGAGGTGGATATTGCAGCCATCATGGAAACATGGGCCACCCAATACAATGACTGGGACCTGTCTGTACCAGGGTACAGGTTATTTTGTAGGGACAGGGTGATTGGGAAAGGAGTGGGGGTGGCACATATGTGAAGGAAGGACTGAAGTGTGTAAGGGAGGAAGGGGAGGAGGGTAGTACGGAGTCATTTTGGATGCAAATTCAGGATTCCAAGAATAGGATTCTTAGAATGGGAGTGGTGTACAGGCCACCATCTCAGATGGAGGAGTTAGACAGGGAACTAGCGGGACAGATCAGGAGGACCTGCAAAAAGGGTAGTGTGGTGATTGTGGGGGACTTCAACATGCCAGGAGTGGACTGGAGCACCCCAACAACCAGGAACAGAAGGGAGCAGGTACTGTTGGATGCCTTCCAGGACAGCTTCCTGCTGCAAATGGTCAGTGAACCAACCAGGTTAGGGAATACCCTTGACCTTGTGCTGGAAAATGGGGACTTTGTGAGAGAACTTATAGTGGAGGAACCACTGTCAGGGAGTGACCACCACTCAGTATGGCTCACATTGGATATGGGCAAGGAAGGAGTGGAATCTGGCACAATAGTGCTGGACTTCAGGAGGCCCGACTTTGGGAGGATGGGGGAAGTGGTAAAAGGGTACCTGGCCAGAATTCAATCTAGTATGGACACTAACCAGAGGTGGGAGCTCATAAAGCTGGGGATAGTGAAGGCAACCAAAACCTGCTGCAAAGCCCAGAGCAAGAAGGCTAGGGCTAAGAAACCAATCTGGTTGAGCAAGGAAGTCATGGAAAAGGTAATGAGGAAAAGAGCTGCCTTTAGGAAGTACAAGAAAACAGGGAGGGGGGAGGACAGGGAGCAGTACTTGACAGAATTGAAGGAGGTGACAAGGGCAGTAAAGGGAGCCAAAGCATCTACGGAACTCAGGCTGGCACAAGGCATTAAGAAGGGGGAGAAGGACTTCTTTAAGTACATCAGGGAGAAAAGGAGCTGTAAGGACCACATAGTAAGGAGGGGGTTGGGTGGAAACAGGGTGCGATAAGGCGGAAGCACTAAATGAGTACTTCTGCTCAGTATTTACTAAAGAGAAGAGGGGGGGGGTGACACCCAAGGTGGGAGAAATGGCAGAAGCAGGGTGGGAAGTGGTGACAGATGGGGAAATCATGGAAATCAGAGTTCGAGAGGGTTTGAAGGCACTGAGGGTGGACAAGGCACCAGGCCCAGATGGCATCCACCCCCAGGGTACTGAAGGAGCTGGCAGAGGTCTTTGCAGGACCTTTGGCAGACCAATTTAATGCCTCACTACATTCGGGGTGTGTACCTCAGGACTGAAGGATGGCCCATGTGGTGCCCCTCCACAAGAGTGGCCCCAAGGATGAACCGGGAAACTACAGACCAGTGAGCCTCACATCCATCGTGGGTAAGCTAATGGAGACTATCCTGAAGGAGAGGCTGGTGGCCCTCCTAGAGGCCAAAGGACTGCAGACAGCAGACAGCATGGCTTCATACACATGGCAGATCCTGCCAAACCAATCTGGTCGAGTTCTATGACTGGGTAACTAGGCAACTGGACAGGGGCCATGCAGTGGATGTCCTGTATCTGGACTTCAGTAAGGCATTGACCCAGTGCCACATGGAAGGCTGGGAAGGAGTAGTAGGCACAGGGGTTGGTGCAAAGCTGGTGAGATGGGTAGGAAACTGGCTGCAGGGAAGGCAACAGAGGGTGGTGGTGGGTGGGAGCTCTCCACCCAAGGGCAGTAACGAGTGGTGTTCCACAGGGCTTGGTGTTGGGACCAGTGTTGTTTGGGATATTCATTGCAGACATATCATAGGACATCAAGAGCAAGATCAGTCTGTTTGCTGATGATACCAAGGTAGGCGTGGTGGTGGATGACCTAGGGGGATGGCAGGGGTTGCAGGATGATCTGGCAAAGCTTGAAACATGGTCAGACACCTGGCAACTGGGCTTTAATGCCAAAAAGTGCAAGGTGCTGCATTTTGGGATGTAGAACCCAAGGAGGAGTTACCAGCTAGGGGGAGTGCAGCTAGTCCAGACAGAGGAGGAGAAGGTTCTGGGTGTGCTCAATACAGGGTCAATGAACAACTCGGCACAATGTAGGAAGGCAGCTGCAAAGGCCAACAAAATGCTGGGTTGTATTGCAAGGGGTATATCCTCGAGGAGGGAGGAGGTGATTCTAACACTGTATAGGTCATTAGTTAGACCCCACCTGGAGTACTGCGTGCAGTACTGGCATTCGTATCTGAAGAGGGACATTAAGTTACTGGAGGGGGTGCAGTGCAGAGAGACAAAGATGATCAAGGGGCTGGGGGACTTATCATACAAAAGGAGGTTGAAGGAGTTGAACATGTACTCACTGGAGGAGGGGAGAGACAGGGGTGACATGATTAAAACCTTTAAATACATGAAAGAAATAAACAAGACAAGTACAGAGAGGCTGTTCAAAGTAAGGGAGGGGAGGGACACCAGGGGCCATGATATGAGACTGGAGCAAGGAAGGTTCAGGAGGGAGATGAGGAGACACTTTTTTACAGACAGGGTGGTGGCTGGGTGGAATGTGTTACCTCCTGAAGTGGTATGCAGTAGAACAGTGGACTGCTTCAAACGAGGATGGGACAGGACAAGGGGGAGGGTTAATGAAGGGGAAGGGTGGAAGGGAGGGGCAGCTGCAGAATAAGGGGTGCTAGCTGAACATTTGAGCAGACTTGATAGACCTCTAGGCCTTTATCTGCTGGCAAATTTCAGTATATTCGTGTATATATATATATATATATATATATATATATGAAAGAATGAATCATACAATGCCCGGCAATGACATTCCTGACAGATTTATGCCTGACACCTTAATCCCAACATTCTGACCGCTGACACATGCAAACAGCAACTTGCCAAAATCTCGACTTTTACTGTGATCAGCAACAGTAACGAGACTGCTCACAACTCAGTATGTAAAAAAAACTATTTACTTACAGAAGTCAGTCTCCTTTTTTGGGCATATAAACAGCTTCTTTATGAAAAACAGCATTGGTCTAACAAATAAAGTTATAAATCAGCTTCGTTCTGAAAAAGAATTTCACACTTAAAACCAGCTTCAATCTTAAAAACAGCTTCACTCTTAAAAAGATCATTCATCTTTAGAACAACTTTGGTCGGAAAACATATAACTACTGTACAGCTCAGAAGGTGAATCTCCTCCACCCTAGTCTGTGGGTAAAAGAACAATGATACTTACCTTATTCATGCTGCATGGTAGGCATAGTCTGCATCGTATCTTCTGTTAAAAATGAAAACTTTATTCCGAGTAAAAACTTGGTTCAAAAGAAAAGGTTTTAAAAATGATTTAAAAATACAGTATGCTCTATTAGAGGCACAGGTTATTAGCAATGACATGGATGTATTTCACCGCAAATTGAGTGGTTCTGTCCTTCACAATACTGGATATTTTGTCTTCCCTTACAGCGTACCTCTTTTGCATGGAGGATCTCGGTGAGGCCTCTGTTGAGTTTTTCAATAGTGCTGTCTGTTACCATTTGTTCTTTCAGTAATTCTCCCACAAATCTATGCACCCCCGTATGTGTGCTGCCTATTAGTGAGACGAGTCTCTGGTGCCAAACCTCCACATTATTTTGCATTCTGGGGAAATCACTTGACATCTGGTCATGTACAGATTACAAATGTAGCAGAAAAATTTGGGGATGGATTCACAAAGCTTTCTGAAGGTGCAAAACCTTCCCTAAGTCCCCAAAACTGCTGTAGCTATGGAAACAAAGGGGAATTTGCACTGAGTGCTATTCACCAAATCCTCCACAGCTGCAGAAAAAAACACTACGGAATGTGGAAAAAAGTGCAGCTGCAGAAGTCCCTGAGGAAAAAAAGGTGGGAGAAAAGTAAGGCACATGCCCTGAAAGGCTATTCACAACGAGTTTATTTCTGCAGTTGCAGAAAAAAAGTTACACACAGTGAAATGAGGTGTAATTCTTCCTCAGCAAACTGTAGTAGTGCCCCAACAATTGGAATCAATTAAGGTGGAGGTGAGGCATGAGGCACTGGTAATAGCATCCCAGATAGTACAGCAGTGGCTGATGTTACAGCAACAACAGCACACATTGCCATGATACGGCAACAAGCAACAACCACCAGACCCAGTGCAGCCCATGACGAAGTCCCACAGGCATTAGAGCCTGACTAGTCTGCAGTGAATGCTACCCCTGCAGGCAACAGGAACACCCCAGGGAGGGAGAACCAGCAGAGGCAGTCAGCCACTGTGGTGCCATGGTATTGCTGGTACCTATGGTGCTGCAGTGGTCCCAGTTGCTGGTCTCTTTATGACTGCTCTCAGCTTCATGCTATGGCAGCAATGTTAGACTGCTGCTCCAGCTAATTAGGTTCACTGTTGCTGTGCTTCCTAAGCCATTTCTACAGTTGCGGATCTGCAGTTGCAGATTTTCAGCACATGCTCAATTTCCGCAGCTGCTGAATTTCCACAGCTGTGGGGAATTTACAGAATTCTGCACCTGCTCAAAATTTCTTTATAAATATCACGCAACTGCTTTTCTGCAATACTGCAGGCCTTTTTTCTGCAGCTGCAGGATGTTCGGCTTTCTTTGTGAATCCAGCCCAAAGTGTTTGCTCATGATGAGCAATCTGCATGGGAGCAGAACAGGGATAGTGCCTAGAACAAAGTTCTTTACTGTGAGTTGCTTTTATAGCTTTCTGGAGCTAAGCTGTTTCTAAGATCAAAAGCTGTTTTCTGGACCAGTGCTGTTTTTCATACATAAGCTTTCTTGATGCCCAAAACGAAGATCAACTGCTGTAAGTAAATAGTTTTCACATACTGAGATGCTGTTTCCATGCAAGGGCTGCAGTGGTTGAATTTTGTCAGACCAATCCTGTTTAACTACTCATCGGGATTGTCAGTGACAAGATTATAAATGTCAGTATTTCTGTTTTAGGCATTTGTATGTCAGAATTACAACCGAGTCAGAATTTTGGTGTCTGGCTTGTTGTTGGGAGTTAGTCAGTTGGGATTTAATGCGGATCCTCTGTATATATAAACACATATATCATGACACACACACACACACACACACACACACACACACACACACAGACACACAGACACACCCCCACACACAGACTCCCCCTACACACACAGACCCCCACACACACAGACAGACAGACACACACATTTATATGTATATACACACACACATATTTACACACTTATTCACTATTCATGGCAAAATGCATAACTGCAGCAGTTAGGGTTTAGGCTAACACCATAAAAAGTGGAGAAACATGGCATTAGGGTATCTAACTCTAACTCCCACCCCCCACCCCAAGCAGTAAAAGCAAGACCACATGAGCAACCACAGACAGCCATCATCAAGGAAGGCAAACAACATACAACTCTTTACAGATAACACAAATACAGTAGCACTGATGTGCTAACTCATGGATTTGTATCTGCAGCTACATAAGCACAAGTGCCACAGGGATTAGTTCTTATGCAGTCACACTTGTGTGTAAACATTGTACAACATGCACGAGTACCTATGGCTAAAGAGTACTGTTCCTATGTGGGTATCTGGGTTTCAGCAGCGGATCTAGAAATTTTTCAGGGGGGGTAGCTGTTTTTCCTAGGAGATAGCACTTTCCCCAAAAAGTTAAATAATACCTTTTAAAGCTCAGATTAGGTTAAAACAGTAACTTTTTCCAGGATAAGGTGGTAGTGGGTGGTATCTCACTATATAGCTGAATACACTAGTACATGATTTTCTGTATGAAGCTACATAATTGCAGGCCATAATGGTGCTTGCACTTCTACAATCAGAAGTTATGAGTATGTCTTACACATGTGGCTGAAGAGGCGCAGGTCCCCAAGGGCCTGCACGTCTTCAAACAGAAGTGCCATTGCAATTCTGATAGCATAGATTTTGTGCTGCCCGTGCTTCTTCAGTCAGAGGTCATTGTGTATGGAGTACACATGTAGCTGCAGAAGCACAGGCACCTGCAGACAGAACTATGTGTATGTCCTACAATGTGATTACCTGTGGCTAGAGAATAGCTGGCCCCATAGGGGTCTATACTTCTACAGACAAAAGGTCTCTTGCAATTTGATATTGTGGCTTTCTGTTGTGGTTATAGGGGCCCATGCTTCTGCTCACATGAGTATTGTTGTGATTTCATTATCATGGATTTCTCTCTACTGCCATAAGTGAGTGTGCATGTGCTGCAGTGTACACACCACAAATACAAATCCATAACAGTAGCACTTCGGTGCTACTGCATTTGTGTCATCTGGAAACAGCTGTATGTTTCTTACCTGATGATGGCTATGTGATCTTGAACTTTTACAGCTTGGGGTGGAGGTGGGGAGTTAGGGTTTTGCAATACATTTCCTTTCTTTCTGAGATAGTGGAGTAGTATCCTCATTCACACAGGTCCGTTCTTTAAGAAATGCAGACACACAGAGTTATCTGGGCCCAGCAACAAGGGGGGAGGAGTTCATATGCAAGCTGAAGTGTCCATCTGCTTGCTGGCTTTGAACGCAAACAATTTGTGGGGCTGTATGGGGGAGCTGTGGAACCACAAGGCCCTTTATGGTTCTGGGTTTCCATCTAACTACAGATGCAGATGCACAGGACCATTAGTCAATCTGGTCGCGTAAGTGCAGGGCCTTCTGGTCCTGATGCTTCCATGCAGTTATGAATGCAATGGTTCAAGTCCCTCTGAGCCCTATGCAGAACAGAAGACTTATCTTTACTATATGGTTAATTGGGATGTTTAAGGAAAGACTGGGATTCAGAATGTAAACTACAGAACTAAGGTGACTCTTGTTGGGAAAACAACTGTACATTCCTGCCTGCTACCAGTAACTGCACTCACCGATAAGAGCTTTTGGATCAAACCAAAAAATCTTAGTTCACAACCCTAATTTTCAGTTTGAACCAACATTTTCAGTTCATGAGCAGTTTTTGGTTTGCACCAAAATATTTGGTTTTCACCAAACATGTCCTTCATTAACAGATGCAGATGTGCAGGTTCCTCTGGACCCTGCACCAAGGGAAAAGTCTGTATGCAAGCTGAAGTGTACATCTGCCTGTCGGCTATGCATGCAAACACTTTTGGGGGCTGTCTGGGGGTCTAAGGAACCACAGGACCCTTTGGCCCCTGTGCTTCCATGTAGCTACAGATGCAGATGTGCATGACCAGGAGTCATTCTGGCTGTGGAAGTGCAGTGTCCTCTAGGTCCTGCGCTTCAATGCAGCTATAGTTGCAGAGGTGAAGGGCCCTCTAGTCCCTATGCAAAATAGAAGGCTTATCTTCAATATATGGTTACTTTGGATATGTATGGAAAGACTAATGGAAGCTAGAGAACAAAGGGGTGTATTGTTGACAGACAAATGGATTTTCCTGCCTGATAGCAGTAGCTGCAGTCACTGAGTAATACTTTTGGTCTGAATGGAAATTTTGGTTTGTAAACCGCAATTTTCAGTTCTCATCAAAACGTTCAGTTCTAATTTTTGATTCACAGTCCGAACATTTCCATTTACACCAACATTTTTAATTCACAAGCAGAAATTTTCAGTTCTAAACTAAAAGTTTTGGTTTGCACAAAAATTTTTGTTTTGAGAACCCAAATTTTCATTTTGTACTGAAAGTTTTCAGTTTAAATGAAAAAAAAAAAGTCCGATAAACCAAAAATTGGATGAGGATAATCCCAAAGTCTGAAAATTTCTATTTCTGGCATGTTTTTTTAAAAAAAATCTTTCTTAGGAGGTCCTATTTGGCAAGATTCATGTTTTTGTTTTTTTGTCAAAGTGTCCATTTATATGTGTTTTTTCGATTTTTGTGGTAACCAAAAGGAAGAAACAAGATGGCAGCCATCATGAACAAAAAAAACCTTTGCTTTGTTACACATAAGAAATGCGAACCAAAAACAATGTTTTGAATCAAAACGTTTTTGGTTCACACCAAACAGCTATCCAAAACCACATTTTAAATCCATATAACTCTACAACTATTTATTTTTCACTATGCCTTAAAAAGGCACTACTGCAGCACAGGCCACCTCTGCCCTGAAAGTGTCATGGAGAAATACAGTGCCCTGTAGCCTGTATATGGCTGCAAAAGAAAAAAAAAACTAAACAAAGAAAAGCCATGCTAAGTACAGGAAAAAAGTGATCCTTTTTACAAAATAAGGGGTATCCAAACCTCAGAAACTGCACAAAGTACTGTCATGAAACTTTCCAGTGTTGTCAGTATGGCAGTTTGACCTCTCATACAAATTTGTCAGATATTCTTTCAAATACCACCAAAGTTATTAAGGTACAAACTTGGGGGTTTAACACTGAACACTCTACTCAACCCTAACTATAGGGGCACAACTGCATCCCCATAATATACACATAATATTACACTTGATATAATTTTAATTTTCATCAGAAGGTATTGTTCTGTTGCTATTTGAGTGGCAGAGCCAAAAGTGAAATAGCAATAGATCAATACCATCAGATGAAGATAAAAGTTCTATTTTAAATTAGACTGTGTCATATTTGATTTATACTACAGGTACTTAGGTGATTTTCAGATAGAAATTATGAAAAGCTACAGAAGGGAAAAAAGTAATATAAAATACATAGACTACTGCATATGCAATTTAAAAGTAAATGGCAAGTCATATTTTATTTATGGAAAGAGGTCTGCCTGGAAAAGCCTGCTGAGCCATTAAATTTGTATCTAGTGGTGTCCCTGGGGAAAATAAAGGAAGCTGGTCCACAGCATGCTAGAATTTATCTACACACATCAAAATACATTTCAGAGCATTTTGATCGTTACCACAATGAGTGAAATACATTTCTCAGCTTGCACAGTGACCAACTTCATTTATCGTGTTAATATTGCCCAAAATAACATGTTTATCTTTGCAAATCTAGTTTCACACCTGTTGTATGAATAGTGGATATGACATAGCCTGGCTGAATAAATTGTATTTCTCTTCAGGAAATGCCAATGATATTATGATATCTCATCAGTGGCAAAGCCATGAGATGGGTGTCGTAATATCATTAGCCTCTAATGAACATAAATATGATGGGAAGGATTCACAAAATAGAAGCACCTGGCGCATCTCAGATGCACCAATGCAAGTCAGAAATGCACCGGAAGGTGACTCAGGCACAGGGAGGAAGTGCTGGTGCAAATGAGATGCCCTGCGCTGTAAGACATGTGCCATAGGCTCGACATAATGACATGCGGTGCATGTACAGGGGGCATACCCATGCATACACTGCACATCCCTATCCACAGAGCAAAACCAAGGAGCAGCAATGGAGCAACTCCAGCACATAGCCAGGATATGCCCTAAAAAGATAAGTAAAAGAGAAGGAGACTTAAGTCCAGCACACCAGCAGGCCATCAATGGAACGACAACAGCAGGACACACACACAGATGGGAAGTCATAATAGAGAGAGAGGCACAGACAGCAAGCCACACCACAGGGCTACAGCAACACAGGGGATGAACCCAGCAGCAGTTGCCATTGCTGGTGCCCCAGTGAAGAGGAGGAGGATGCAGGCTGCCAGAAGTAACCGTAGGCGACTGGCCCCATGGTGGTACTGTGCCCGGCTGTCCTTCGAGCAGCTGACAGAGGTGGAGACAGTTGGGTGATACAGCCTCAACAGGGCCATGCTGAGGCAGCTATGTAAGCTGTGCCATGATGTGTTGCAGGTACCCACTACACGAGGAAACCAAGGTGACAACGGTCATGTGCCTGCTCACCACGGGAACCTTCCAGAGGCCTACAGGGGACACCATTGGCATATCACAGGCCTCAACATCCCACCTACTCACACAGTTCCTCACTGCACTGCTACCGCATGCTTCAAAGTACATCAGATTCCCCAGCACATAGGTAGAGTGGAGAGAAACCATGCAGGGGTTCCACAGGGTGGCACGCATGTCAGGTGTCATGGGGCTATTGACTGCACCCATGTGGCAATCTGCACACCACCTGGTGAGGAGGGTGTTGCATATGTGAATCAGAAGGGGTACCACTCAGTGAACAGCCAGGTGGTGTGTGATGCCAGAGGGTGCATCACCAATGTCTGTGCCACACACCCTGGGAGCGCACATGATGCATACATATGGCACCAGTTGGCACTCTGTGCAAGGTTTGAGGCTGGGGACATCCAAATTGGACACCTGTTAGGTATAAGTGACTGTGTGCCAGCAGCCTGGGGGGCTACCATGGCGGGGACACCTGGGGCTGGCCGTGGGCTGGAGACCACAGGCATGGGGGCACTGGGCCAGCAGCGATGTGGAATGGTGCTGGGGCAGCAGCAGGGTGGCATGGTCCCAATGTGCACCACAGGATGGACAGGGGCAGTCAGGGGCAGGGGAAGTAGGACTGCCAGGCATGCAGCAGCATGGATGGGGGGCAGGACAGGGGTGGACAACACAGGGTGAGATGGGATTGAGTCACATGCCACAGTGTAACACCATTAACTAATGGAGACACATCTACCCCCACAGATGATGCTGCATGCCCATTGCTTCCCTGGCTTCTCACACCCTTCCAATGACCCAGAACAGTGGCAGAGGAATGCTATAATGAGGCACATGCTGCAAAACTCGCCATCATTGAGTGTGTCTTTGGCATGCTGAAGATGCATTTCCAGTGCCTGTGCTGGTCAGGCGGTGCCCTACAGTACAGCCCTGAGAAGGCCTGTGGCATATTCCTGGCCTGTTGTATGCTACACAACATGGCCCAAGACCATGGGATACCTGCCAAGGCCAGTGAGGGCAACAGTTCCAGGGAGGAGAAGGAGAGGGCAGGGGAGGGTGCAGCAGGGGCACACTCAGAGGAACATGGAGCCAATGATGGACACCGTGCAGGGATCCAAGACTGGTGGCCAGGGCATGGGCATACTGCAGCAGAGTGGCAGAGGAACACTTCGGGACATGCAGGTGAGTATGCAGGTTGGTACATGTGCAGGTGTGGGCACCACAGTATAGAGACAACATGGCAGGGTCAAGGCAGGCACTGTATGCCACACCGGGGCACACATGCAGGTGCATGCATATGGTAGGGGACACACATACACACACACACACACACACACACATACACACACACACACACATGCACTGCATGCACCACACCAGAACCACACAGGCCAAGCCCACACAATCACGGGTCAGTGTGCACTGCGGATGGTACATGGGCACTGCCTGCACTGTAATGCACTCATCATACCCATGACACATGGCACAACTGCAGCACACACACACACACACACACAGGTGCACAAGCGCAGATGACACAGGGGGGTGCCAGGGCAACCGTGTGGCTGGAGACCACCATGCACAGTGGCACTGGCACCACCTACAGAGTGGCCAGTGTGCACAACCATGCCACCCACCACCTCAGGCCCTGGGCATGGACATCACAGGGCCACCCTACAACCACCATGGACACGTGGGCAGCCTCTGCCATGGCAGCTGGTGATCGGGGTGCCACCACCAGCCACAGGGGTGTCCCCAGGGACCCCACAGGGTGCTGCACTGAGACCGTGAATGGGTGCCCAGTAGAGTGGCCGAACCATGCCCCCCAGCTGAGCCATGGCCAGTGGGGGTGGATGCCAGTGGTGATGGGATCAGCAGCAGGGGGCCCCCTGGTCCCGTCGAAGGGGTGTCCGAGACATGCTCCTGGGCATGTGACTGGATGCATGCTATCTGCGGCATGCTGTGGATGCAGCCACTGCCTCCACAGTGGCTGCAATCCACTCCATGGCTGTGGTCATGCCCACCCGCATGAAGCATGTCTCAGCCAGCATCTGAGCATGCCACACTGCCGTGGACTCATGCTACTGGACCATGACAGCCCGATGGCTATGGAATTCTGTCTGGAGTGCCTTCTGACCATCCACAGTTGCCCGCAACAGGTCAAGGTAGACACCCATGTCATCAGCAGGCGATGCGGCATGTGGGCGGTGCAACCAAACCGGGGAATGGGCAGCCTCACCAGGGTCATCCACGGGCGGTGGATGCACCCTGTCAGGCTGTGCTGTGTGCGTATCATGGCTGGGCACAGTTACCTGCTGTCCATGCATGTCATCCTGTGGTCCCACTATAGTGGGTGCATGCCTACTGGTGATCTGCCTGGATGCCACTGACGCTGCCAGCACTGTGCTGGGCAGCGGTGTTGGGGGCACAGCACACACAGCCCCAGGCATACGTGTCACTGCTGCACCAGTGTCCAGCACAGTGGGGATGCCATTGGCGCCCAGAGTCCCGTGCACAGGTGGCTCCGCTCTGTGTGCACTGCAGTCACCCGTGGCAGTAGCACTGCTGACTGAGGAACATGCATCAGTGCTAATGCCCTCACCCTGCATGCCACTGGCAAGCACAATGAGTGCATCCAGTATGTCTACCACATCCTCTGGGTCTCCATCAGACAACCCAGCCAGGCTCCCCAACCAAGTGATGTACCCACCTGCAGTACCGCCATCGCCGGTGGAGGGCTCTGCAGGGCCCTCCACCACAGCTGCCATGACTGGTGGTGTGTGGAGTGTGGACATGACCACGTCACTGTCAACAGCCCCAAGGGGTGGGCCCACATCATTGCCTATGGGGGCTGCCCCGTCGGCCACAGCCACGCCATGGAGTCACAATGGAGATGTGGAAGACAGAAAGGGAGGCGTGGTTAATGCACAGGATGCACATGGCACAATGCACAGTCAGTCACACACCGCTGAGTATGAACGCCTGTCCATGGCGGGTGCAGACAGGGTGTACAGCTACTCACCATGCTGCGACGTGCTGCCCCCCTTCTGGAAGCCACCCCTAAGGATGCCATGCATGGACATCCCTGACACACTGGTGGCCAGGAGGGCCTCATTGGGGTGCAGTGGTGCCACTGAGCTCAGTACACCCCCGTCCACCACAGGGAGGCCTGGATGCTGGCCACCCTTCCCTTGGCCCTCTGTCATCAATGCTTCCTGCACTCCTGCACTGTGCGGTTGTATGGTGTGACTGCGTTCACATGCCGGGCCACCTCCTCCCAGCCCACTGCATGCACCATCCTGCTGCCACCCCTGACAGTGAGTACATCCAGGCATAGATGGCATGCCTCAATGAGTGCCCTCTCCTCATCCCATATGAAGTTTAATCTCCGCCTGCTGGTGGCATCTGACTCCTCGGGCATTCTATACACTGTGGGTAGAAGCAACCTTGTGTCAGACTCATCCAGGTGTACACACAGTCCCACACCAAGCTCCCACTGTTTGCAGGCTCACCATGGTCTGTGGTGCCAGTGGCCTGTGCTGTGGTCCATGCATGGGCTGCTTGGCACAGGTGGACATGCACCATGGTGTGCGGTCCATGAGGGAAGGCACACGTGCCATACATGGCACCCAGGATGCAGCAGGGGTACCATGTAGCTACCACAGGGTGTATGACACTGACCCACCCACTGTGTGTGTGTCCCAATACTCCTGCTCTGTGTGTCCCACCACCATGGTGCACCATCATACCTAGGTGCCACCACTGTGTTGACTGCAGGGCAGAGGGGGACTGCAATGTGGTGGCATGCAGTGTTTGCACAGCAGCAGAGTGCATGCTGGCAGTGATGACACTGTGCCTGCACAGGTGTTGCACTATGCGGTGTACATAAATGTGTCATGGCACTGCATGCATCTCACAGAGCAGTCCAAACCCAGCCATCCGTACCATCCCTGTGTCCCTGTGTACTATGTGTTGTCCTCCATACACATTGCACCCCCCCTGCAGTGCACCGCCATGGTGTGCTGCCATCCATTGTGCAGCAGTGCCCGGCACATGCTGTGATGTGTGTGTCCCGTTGACACAGTCCTCTGCTGTGGTCTCGGAAGGGACCTGTCCAATGTCACCCCACGGATATGTCCCTGCAATTGTACATCACGTGTTGCTGTGGTGCCCACCTGATTGTGGCCTGGTCCCACATGCGGTGTACTGGGGCACCATCAGCTGTGCACACTCCGATGCAGTCACACCAGTGTGTGCTGTAGCCCTGTGACTGTGGCAGTGTAGTCACCCTGTGGGCACTGACTCCTCTCAGTACCCTGGTCTCAGCCTGCTGAACTGGGAGCATTTATGGATCAAGGCATGCAAATGAGGCCTGAGCACCTGTTAATGAGATGCTAATCGGCTGAGATGTCCATGCATGGATGATGAGGCTGTCTGGGGCACATTCTTTCTGAATTTCATAATTGCTCCCAGCTCATCTTATTTTGCTCAGAGCATTTATGATGCGCCACCAACAGTACAGTGCATTGCCAGTGCATGCATGGTCTGGGTGGCACATCTGCATGGCTTTGGGCTGTCCACATGGCGCATCCCCAACACATGCGTTGTACGTGTTGTATGGCTCATATTCCATTATGCTCCATTATGCCATTGTCCAGTGCACCATAGCGTGCTTGACAATCATGGTGCCATGTACCGTATTGTGCAGCTTGTCCCACAATGCGCCGCCCAGGCTGCAATGTCCGTCCCTCCCCACGGATCGTGCACTATGCACGGTACACGTTACTGGCATACGCTGTGTGCAACACTGCACTGGCATGTGAACAGTGCATGCACGATTGTGTCCTTGCCATGTGGCACCATTGTCTGGTGGCGTGCGCATGTGCGGTGCCATCAGCAGCAGCCAATAGTGCTTCATGTTCAGTGCACGGTGTGCTGCACGTGTATCACTGTTGCACGTGGTACATAACGGTCAGTGGACAGCGCACTCCCTGATTGCACCTTGCCACTGTATGTACACAGTGTAGGATGCCTGGAGCTGGAAAAATGGTGCCTAGGGCCATGAACTGGTCACATTTGGAGCTGTTACACCTAGTGGCACAGGTCACGGCTGTGGAGGGCCGCCTGTTTGGACAGGAGGACCTCCATGAGCCTAGGTCCAGGGTCTGGGCCACCATTGCTTCACGGATTGTGCAGCATACTGGCATGCCATGCGTGGGTGAGCAGTGCAGGCATCGCTATTGCGACCACCAGAGGTGGGACCTGGAGAGGCAGGCATGACTGCAGTGCCATGTACACAGGTGTGTGCACTGCCATGGCCAGGTAGGTGTTCTCCAGCTGTATCCTTCTGTGGCAAATGTTGTGTGTGTCTATCACTGCCCCCATGGTGCTCCTGTGCTGCTTTGCTCTGTTGTTGGGGGGGATGGGCATGGCTGTGTCCACCCACCTACACCGGGTGCCTCGAACACTGACATCGCCATTTGCTGCATGGCCACGTACCGGTAGGGTGGGGTGGCTGGGGACTTGCATCCTGCACTGTGGCAGTGTTCGCTCATGGTGCTGTGTGTTGTGTTTTGCAGGTCCAGGGGCCAGGCAATGTGCCGCTGATGATGCTGATTTGCATCATCTCCAATACATGGGTGCCAGGCCTGGTGCCCCTCCAGGGGTGGGTGAGTACCACTTTATATGGTTGCAGTCTTTCTGGTGTTGTGCGGGCTGTGGTGAGCGGGGTTGTGTTCCGTGATCTGGCCTTCAGTGTGTGTTCCTTCTGTCATTTTCTGTAGGTGTTCATGATCGTCATGCTGCTCCAGGTGGTGATGGTGGTAGCACTGTGCCAGTAGATGTGGACCACAGGATCCATGTGGCCATCGAGGTGACCCTGCGCCCTCTTACTTGGACTGTTCGGCACCTGTCAGCTGCCCTGCGGGGTGTCATGCTGCACCTTCTGGGCCATGCAAGGGTGCTGCGTGGCAGAGCACGGCACCACTAGTGTCCCCCTGCCACTGACTGGGGGCCTTCCTGAGTAAATCGTTGCCCTACCCTGTTCCCTGTTTCTGTCCCTTTTCCATCCTCCTACCCCTTCCTGCTCCCCCTCATCCCCTTCTGTGGATTTCGTTGTTGATGTTGCTGTTGATGATGTTCCTTTTCTGGCATTTGATCTGTACAGTTTCTATGGCCATTATGTTTTATAAACATGTTTTACTCTACACCTGTGTCCATAGGTCTGTCTGTGTCGGCTCTGTATTTGCTCCTCCTGCCCTGCTGTTTTGCTTCAGTTGTTCTGCTGGCTCCTCTGTGTGGCTGCAGGGCTGCCTGCCTGCCCTGGGGCATCTCTGGATGAGCCAGCGCATCTGCGGATGTGCCGTTGTGTCCTGTGGTGATTCACAGTGGTGGTGTGCTTGTTGCTTGGCACGGCGTATCCCTTTGTGAATACCACCACCTGGGCTTGGCACAGCTGACTTGCACCGGAGCATCTGAGATGTGCCAGACACATCTTCTTCATGAATTCTGCCCCATATCTTCAGTCAGGCTGTTTATATAGACACACATTTTGAAATAAATATAATGGAGAATGTACAAAAGTGTTTGTGACTTTGCAAAATGATTAACTTTCTGCTTCTTTTACAGCTACTTAGTTACTTACAGGCATAGAGCTAGAATCCAGAAGTTAGCCAATCAAAGCATTTTATCTCTGCTTGGTTAGTTTTGATATCTACTACTACTTTTATCTAAGAATGCACTAAGAAACTATATCAGGATTATATAATGTATCATGAAAAGATAATAATATATTTTCATGGGGCCTGAGAACACTTTTTATCTGTCCAGTTATCTCAAAACATGTATTGTGTATATTATAGTGGCAGAGTGGCATTGCTATATTTAGAGTTAAGCAAGACTTTGTCAAACCCCACATTCTGCAATTTAATAACTTCCCAACTGTTCAACGGGTATGTTTTTTATTTATTTATTTATTTATTTGAGAAAATCGGAATTACAACCCATTAAATTGAGGACTCTTTTCCAAAGGCTTCATGTCAGATAATAGCAACAATAATATATAATAAAGTACAAGATATTGCAAGATATTTTGCATGCATGGTCCTGTAAGGTAGCTCCTTTGACGTGCAAAGTTTTGTTCCAGTTGGATGTGTGGATTCTGAGCTGTGGATAGCAAAAAACACAAAACTCATAATTTTTTGCTGGGTTATTTTGGTATCACATAGTGCCCAGATGATTTGGAATTTTGCTCTGAACTTTTCAGAGTAGAACGAGTTTGTCACAGAAGGGAAAAATTCTGCCTTTTAGGTCCTGCGCAATGTCACTGATGAAGATGTTGAATAGTACCGATCCCAGCACTGATCCCTGTGGTTACACCACTGGGCACTCTTCCCTCTGTGGAGTGACAGCAATCCACCACCACAGTCTATGTCCTGCCACCCAGCCAATTACCTACCCACCACACTACTGTCCTGCCCACTCTCATTGTCTCCAGTGTATTTAGTAGCCTTCTATGTGGCACAGTGTCAAAGACCTTGCTGAAAGATAGGCCATGTCCACTGCCCTCCCCTGATCCACCTCCCTGGTCACCCAGTTGAAAAATTCAATGAGGCTGGTCTGGCATGACCTCCCCGCAGTGAAACCATGCTGCCTTGGGTCCTGTAGTCCACTGGCAACCAGATATTCCACCAATTTCTCCTTCAGAAGTGCTTCATGATCTTCCCTACTACTGAGGTCAGGCTGACTGCTCTGTAGTTCCCCGCTTCCTCTTTGTTACCACTTTTGTATAAAGGGACTACATCTACTGTCCTCCAGTCTTCGGGTACCTCCCCTGTTTCCATTGATTTGCTAAACAGGATTGCCAGAGGTTCAGCCACCACCTCTATTAGTTCCTTTAGGACCCTGTGGTGCACCCCATCTGGCCCCATTGCTTCACTGACTCTTATTCCTTCCAGTTCCTTTAGGACCCTTCCCCATGTAAAGGGACTTGAGTCCATTTCTGCACCGTTCCCACCCCTTGTACTCCCAACAAGCCCATTACACTCCTCTTTTTCAGTAAAGACCGAGCAGAAATATCTGCTCAGTATATCAGCTTTGCTGTTGTCATCCTCAACATGTCACCCTTCAGTCTCACTATCCCTCCCTTTGCCCTTCTTTTTTCACTTATGTACCTGTAAAAGGTTTTGTCCCCTCTATCCACTGATTTAGTGATGTGCTCTTCTGCCTGAGCTTTGGCTTCTCTTACTGATCTCCCCGCCTCCGTTTGCTTTTCCTGGTTCTTCTCCCTATCCCCTTCTGCCTGTGTCTTTTTGTATTGCCTGAATGCTATCTTTTTGGCTTTCGCTTTCTCTGCTACCTCCTTGGAAATAAAGCTTGCCATTAAAAGGCAGGCCAATTTGTCCCTTGGCCCAGCCAGAAAGAGTGACAGAGGGGGAGGGGGAAGGGGAAGATGAGGGGGAAGGGGGGAGGGGGTTAGTGAGATCATAGAAGGGAGGGAAGATGAGGCTATGACAGGGGACAGGGGCTCGCTGGCCATTGGCCAAGGGGCAGGGCTAATAGGAGTCCAGACAGGAGTCCTTTATTTAAGGGCTAGCAGCCTTAAGCAAGCCCTCTTTCTTGCTGGGAAAATTGGTGAATCTCAGCACATCACTGACATGGAGGTATGGCATGTCCAGGAGAAGCCTAGGCCTTTTCTGTGGGCCACATGGCATCTGATGTTTGATTGCTAAGCTTTATATCATAGTAACTGCTGTTACTGAGATGTTTAAGCAAGGATGTCCATTTTAGAATGATCAGGAGACCTCATGAGAGGAGGGTGTTGGAATGGACATTATTGCTCTGGAGTAGAGCAGGTTGTTGTTGGTACTTGTGCTCTGTTGGTCCTGTACACCAGCTTTTCCCTGTGCAGCTTAGGATGGTGGTATATTGTTTGGATTGGCAATGACACTGTTTAGGAAGGGGAAACTCAGTCATCACGTGGCAGCGGCTGGTGGTAGCTCACCAAGGAATTCATTGGAAAGGCTCAGATGGGTAGACACCTTGGCGTCGCTTGTAGGGTGGTTAGTGTAGCAGTGGCAGCACAGTGGTTATGGGGCCATGCAAGAGGTTAGTGTTAGGTCATTTGGTGCATTTGTGAGATGCAAAAAACTTATTGCTGTGGGTGATTTTGGTAGGCGACTACGTTAAGGCTAGCTGGTAATGGGGAAGGGCCTAGCTTTGAGGCATGGTGTCAGTTTTGGGCAGAATTTTGGGGTTGACCACGGCCAAGTTTGGGTTATTGGCATGTTGTTGTGGAGGCTCCAGTCTGGAGGGGCCTAGCTAGAGGCCTTGTGCTGTTGGGTGGCCTTTTTTTACCGAGGCCGAGTATAGGTGCAGTTTTCAATGGAGGAGGATCTAGTTGGCTGTGCGTGGGTTGAAGGGCCTAGGTTGAGTGCGTGGCATGGGGCCTAGGCATTTCATGTAGATTGGTCATGAAGTGATCCAGACCATGGAGGGCGATGGGCCAGGTGGGTCTGGCATTTTGTGGATGAATGGGAGCTGGTGCAGCCCATGGAGGTGGAGTCTCCCAGCAACTGCGGCATTCTAGTGAGCAGTGTCACTCCTGTGGGGGGGGACACTCAGGTGGAGCGCAACAGTACAGGGCCCTTACATGGTGAAGGAAGTAGGGGGAGAGCCCCTAGAACATGGGAGAGGACTGCGGGTAGCAGCGGAGTGGCAGGGGGCCACAGGAAGGGGCCACATGGCATTTGTGAAGTGGTACAGCTGGCAAGAACAGGGAGGCCACATGGACCAGTAGGCCCGGGTGGAGAGTGGGAGTGGCCATTCTGGCCTAACATTAGGACAAGTGAGAAAACTGGCATGGCTTCTGCCAATGGCAGGGGAGTGTGCTCCAGGAGGAGCCACGGTGACTCGGAGCCCTTGGGGCACATGGGGGAGGTGCAGGGGCACCGTTTTATGCAGCGAGGATTGCACGCCATGAGAAAAAGAGGTTTTTACTGGTTTTCTATGCTGCTGGGCCTGGGTGGAGGCTTGGTGAGATGGTGGATTGGTGAGGCCAGCAAGGGCATGGAGGCCCTGAAAGTACACCACACATGGCCGCATGGCAGGGGACCATTTGGAAGAACTGATGGATATGGGAGAACAGGGAAGGCAGCATCAGCATCTGAATGCTAGGAATCATTCAGCAGGGACATAGAAAAGATAGATACAGTTGGACTGGTGTCCCAGAAGTAGCATAGCATGCTGGGTACAGTGGTTAGTAACTGTAATCCTAGTAGCTTGGGAGGCAGAAGCTGCAGGATCACTTGTGTTTAGGGGTTCTAGGCTGCAATGCACTATGTCAAACAGAATGTAGATGTCCCAACTGCTTTCGACACACTAGGTGTTTTGGTCAGAGCTCCCAAATTAAAGAAAGGCCTACACGATCGCATTGGGATACAGTCACCAAACAGTGATTTGACACTGGGAGAAAAGGAAAGTATAGCAAGGTATAAACGTTTGACAACCAGAACAGGGCAGGTGTAGAGGACCTTGAGAGAGCATTCCCCTGGCAATGGGAAGGGAATGAGGGGAGGCCATGTGGTACCACCCTGTAATAGTGCCTCTGGGAGAGAAAGCAAGCATGTTCCATTACTTGCCATTTGGATGGGGCACCATGAGCATGCGTGGAAGCGGAGGAGGACACGAGGTAGCGGGCCACAAGAAGCAAAGGGTCAGCAAAGGTCCAGACTGCCACAGGCGGCTCGGTGAAGGAGATGAGTTCAGGCATGGGAGCCCGGACAGGTGCCCCGAGAGACTGTAGGCAAGTCAGGGTTGCAGGAGCTTGGCAGGCCCAGCTTGCACTCAGGTGGACCATGTGCCAAAAGCCCAGGAGGAGGATGGTGGCGGGTAGCACAGAAGATGAGCCCCAGACATAAGAGCCATGCAGTAGGGGGCCATGGGGGAGGTAGTGATTATATAAAAAAAAAAGGTGAATAAACAACGATCGGTACATGCAGTGATGCAGGTGGGAATGGGCATAAATGTTTTATAATATTTTAGAACAATTCTAGCATGAATAATTATACTACAAAGACATTAACATACATAAAACACAGGTGAAAGTCTGAACTTTACACCAAGCAATTTAGTTCATCCTTCTATTAGACTCATCTACTGGACTTTCAGGAATCCTTAATGTAAGGGGTAAGGTCAACTTCTGCATTTAGCCCAAGGGGTTGAACTGTATCTAGGGACACAATCCATCTGGTTTTCTTTTAGGTTCACTTCATTGAGCCTATCCCCACCCCTTTCCATAGGTGGTACTGTTTTGAGTCCCATGAACTTAATGCAGGATGGGTCTGAGCAATGGAATGAGGCAAAATGTGTACCAAGAGGACTTGGGGGCAGTGACATACAGGGGGCAGTAGAGTTTCCATTTTGGGGTATAAAAAAAAAAGGCTCCATAACAGGCCCAGTGCTGGTACAAAGGCCACTCTGCCCATGAAGGAGTCCAGGGTAGGGCTAGCACACCCAGTTACGGCCTGCCGGCCACCGCTCCAGGAAAGGTTTCTGGTGGTTGGAGCTCCCAGAGCATGGATTGAGCTCAGGATTCTGGGGGAGCTCTTTAGGAATGGTGGGAAACAACTGGTGGTCCCTATGGGCTATTAGGACATAGTGTCGACATAGGGAGGTTGGAGGCAAGGAATCAGGGCAGCAGCAGTCTGGTGGCTGCCCGTAGAAGGGACAAATGACCATTGCATGCATGGGGGGGATGAAAATGGGGAGGGAAAGCGTATCTCCTAGACTGGAGACAGATCAAGGGCCAGGTCCCCAAGAGGGAGGAGGGCCATGCCAGGTGCAAGCAGCTGAAAAGGGGGCAGGTTTTCCGTGGCCAGTCCCCTTTGTTTGAGTATGACACCAGAGATGGGTCCTGGCCCTGGTTCCCAGCACCAGGGGAGGGTATCAGGTTATATGGAGGGAATGGCAGAACTTCGAAGGAAGGCAGAAAAGGGGGGCCCCCATGCCGGCCGGCCAGCCAGCCAGAATTGTACACCCCCCAAGCCAGCACCAGCCCCAAGGAACTGAATGTAGGAGGGGGCCGGGGGTAGGAGGGTGTCGAAGGGGGTGGCCTGGGGTATGAGGCAGACCTTATTTGGGATGTGGTTTGGAAAGTTTGTGCAGGGTGCTTTCAGCTGGGGGGCACATCCAGGGGTCATAGGTTTGCATCTATGGCTGCATTTGTGAGATGAACAAGGAGCGGGGAGGTCAGGGATGCCCAGCCAGAGACACTTAAGGTCACGGGAGCACAAGGATCCAGTAAGAAATAGGTTGCTGTATATTACGTTAAGCAGAATGAGGGGCAGTGGACTGGTTTGATGTCATGGCAGGCACTTCCAGGAGTGCAGCATTCCGGATGTTTGGATGGGATGGCTACATGTCTTTGGGTAAGCAGTAGTGCTGTCAGTGCTGGATGTTTTTTTCGCACTGGCAAAGTTTCATGATAGATCCACAGGTGACAGGGTCAATTGGCGCACACAAGTTTGGGCATGGGGTGGCTCCAAGCTTAGAGCCCATAGGTCAAGTGGGTGGAGGGGCAAAAAAAAGGGGGGGGGGTATCCAAAGGAGTCCCTGCAGGCAAACAGATGGTATGGGACAGAAGACCTTCCCCCCCCACTGTGGAGGAAAGACAGGGGACTGGAATGAGATGGGTATTTGGGGGGGGCATGTTTTATTCAGTTACCCAAGGATACATGGCCAGGTCCAAGGGCTCAGAGTACAAGGGAAGGGGTGAACATGGTGGGAGCTGGTGGTAGAGGGCAGCAGCACAGGGGCATCAGAATGTGTGGAGGATAGGGATTTAGGAGCATGGGCAGTCTAGGTTAGACCAGCTCAAGCCACGGAGGGAGAAGGAACCACCATTGGCAGGGGAAGGGCATCATGATGGGGTGCCAGGGGCCTGGCGGGTGGATTCCCTGTCAGGAAGGGGCACAACTGGGGTAAAGGGGGATCTGCATTAAGCTCGCAACAGGTTTGAGCCATTCCAGGTTTAGTCTTAGCATGGATAACTTATGCGCAGATTGATCAGGAACATGCACAGGCTGCCTCAACCATCCGAAACCAGTGGTACAGCAACAGGGAAGGAAACAGGTATCCCTGAAACTAAATACAGTCATAAGGTCATGTATTTGCTAGTTACAGTTCAAAGGGTGGGCAGCTGCACAGATCTGGGCTGGGCACAGTGGCCCGTGGAGCACTCGTCATAAGGGAAGGCTGTTGGTGCACCTGGATCTGGGTCTCCATTTGGGGCTGGGGGCAGGTGCAGGGGAAGGGCTGCAGCTGTGGTGGAAGCAGCCCAGTGGCAGGGCATTGGAGGTATGAGGGTGGCAGTAGTAAAAGGGGGGCTTATCTTGTTGACATGCCCTAAAGGGGTGGTGGGTCTTATCAATAGGTGACAGAAGCTGACAGGGATGGGGGAAGGGCACCCAAAGGATATCAGTCCATTCTTAGCTAGGAATACAGATGGATGAAATCAGAAGGAGGCAGTAGATAGGTTTCAGGGCCTTTCCATGGAGCAGTTTCTGGTCCTTGGCCCTGCGAGCAGCCATCTATGGGGCCTTGGTACCGGATGGGAGGTGGGGCAAGATAAAGGAGCGGGAAGGCAGTAGGGATTTGGGGGGAGATAGGATATATTTTGTCAGAGAAATTTACAGTCAATGAGGCCTGGTCATGTCTGCATTATTGTCCACCTTGGGGGGCAATGACCTGGGGGTCCCTCGGGATCCCTGTGAAGGACATGGTATGGGACCTGGAGAAAGAAAACACTGGTGGTGGCAGGGAGTGATTGGTTGGGTGAGACCATCCAAAGCAAGATGGTGGGGAAGCAAAAGGGGTGAAAGTGAGAGAAGTGAAAATGAGTGCCAATATAGGTAGGTAGTTTGGGGGCCTATCCCTCTGGCCCTTCAGGGCCTGGGGGAGGAGATGATTATGTAAGAGCCTGAGACCCTAGCCTGCAAGGAGGGGAGACCCATCTTCCATCACAAGAGGGAGATGGGTCAGTGGAAAAAGGGTGGGACCAAGGGGGGAATGGAGGGGCAGAAAATGGGGGGATGGGTAGGCACCATGGGCTGGGGACAAAGGAACCCAGCCATGGGAGTAGAAGGGGGAGGGGAAGGAGATAGAGCTAGGGTGTGGATTGCTGTGTTTGCATCTAGCGGGGAAGGAGTCAGGGTAAGGATGGTACCCGGTTTTGGTGAGATAGGGGGAGCTGGATCACAGTGTCTGGACTCGAAGAGTAATACCCAAGGAGAAGGACCATGAGGGGAAGAGGAATGGATGGAAGACTTATGGGTGGACTGTTATGTCCATAATGAAGAAAATAGACTGATATGTCTGAGTAATTGTTGGATATTGTGATTACAGAATTATTGGAATGTAATGTTATAAAGCGTGCCTTTAAAAAAAATAATGCCAGCGAGCATGCAAAGGTCAGTAGTTGTAGAAGTGTATTATTTATTTCTGGGGGGGGAATCAGGGACAATAAAGCTTGCATTAAAAGGCAGACCAATTTGTATCTTGGCCCAGCCATAAAGAGTGACAGGGGGTAGGGGGAAGGGAGAAGGGGGGAGGGGGTTAGTGAGATCACAGAAGGGAGGGAGATATGAGGCTGTGACAGGACAGGGGGCCTGGCCATTCAGCCTAGGTGGGGCTACTAGGGCTCCAGATAAGAGTCCTTAGGACTATTTAAGGGCTAGCAGCCTTAAACAAGCCCTCTTTATTGCTGGGAAAATTCCCACCCACCCTTTCTTTGCTAGGAGGAGGAGAGAATAAAGGGATGGCTCATGGAAGAGGAGGCAGACTGTAGAAGGACAGTTGCCCAGGTGAGCTTTGTTAGGGGCCAGGGGGGCTGCAGAAGGGCAGCAGATGGGCCGGGGGGCTAGGTGGAGCCCTGCCGGCAGGGGATGAAAAGTGGCAGAGGGTGGAAGAAGGGCAAGAAAAAGGGTGGGACTGTGGGGAAGGGGGCATAAAAAGGGGGAAGGGGTAGGCACCACAGGCTGTGGACAAAGGAACCCAGCCATGGGAGTAAAAGGGGGAAGGGGAGGGAGATAGAGCTAGGGGGTGGATTGCTGTGTCCACATCTAGGGGTGAAGGAGTCCAAGTAAGGATGGTACCCAGTTTCGGTGAGAGAGGGGGGGGAGCTGGACCACAGTGTCTGGACCCCGATGAGCAAGCCGGATCACAGTGTCCAGACCTGAAGAGCAATACCGAAAGGGAAGGACCATGTGGGGAAGAGTAATGGATGGAAGACTTATGGGTGGACTGTTATGTCCATAATGAAGGAAATAGACTGATATGCCTGAGTAATTGTTGAATATTGTGGTTACAGAATTATTGGAATGTCATGTTATAAAGCGCACCTTTAAAATAAATAATGCCAGCAAGCATCCAAAGGTCAGTAGTTGTGGAAGTGTATTATTTCTGGGGGGGGATCAGGGACAAACCATAATGGCCTCCTTTTCCTTTTCCCCTTGCTAGCCTGCTTAACACATAATTCTGTTGCTCTTGTAATCTCCATTTTAAATATTGCCCACTGTTTTTCAACCCCTGATTGCCTCCCCATTCCCATGAATGCCTCTTTCAAGCTTCTCCCCATTTTCCAAAAGTCTAACCCCCTAAAATCCAGGATATGTGTTTTTTGTGGTTTGGTTCCGCTCCTTCTGTGATTTCAAACCACAGTTACCAGTGGTCACTGTTACTCAGGTGCTCCCCCACTGTTATCCAATCACACTGTCCCCATTTGTGAGCACGAGGTCCACTATTGCCTTCTGCAGAGTTGGTTCCATGACCAGTTGCTTGAGGAAGTCACCTTGAAGAAGTCAAGGATAAATCTGCTCCTGGTTAATGCTGCTGCTAGGAGGCTCCCGTCCACGTCTGGAATATTGAAGTCTCCAAACAGCACCACCTCACCCTTGTCTGCCATCCTTTGGATGGCTAGCATCACATCCCTATCTGTTTCTTCCTCCTGGGCTGGTGGTCTGTAGACCACCCCTGTGCGGATGGCTGACTCCATTTTCCTTTCCAGCTTGACCCACACTATCCCTCCACCATTTTGTTCCCCCTGGATCTCTGTGACCTTGATGCCATCTTTCACATAAAGTGCCACTCCTCCTCCCTTCCTGCCTGCCCTGTCTCTTCTGAATATGTTGTAGCCTGGTAAGGCCATCTCCCAGTCATAGTTATCATTTCACCAGATCTCTGTGATGACCACATTGTCCAGGTCTCACTACACCATGGCAGCTTCCAGATCCTCCATCTTGTTGCTAAGGCTCCTCGCATTGGCACACATGGCTTTCCATGATGTGAACTCCCTGGACTGTTTAGCTGTTCTACTCCAGCCCCCTCTGGTTGTCATTTATCCCTGGTCTTCCCTGCTGTCTGCCCTTCTGCTGAATTTTGCCCCCTTTCTGCCTATCTCCCTGGGTGCTTATCTCCATCTTTTGTACACTGTTTTGTAGAGATTTCTGCTCCTCCTGTTCACTGTTTCCACTGCTAGCTGTGGGGGTAGGCAATTAGGTACCCTCCTCTCTGGCCTGCCAACTCCTTTTGCTAGATTAAATGCTTGTCTATGTAGCATTTAAACTTACCATTGAGTGCTTGGATTCCCCTCCAGGACAGATGCATGCCATCAGGCTTGAACAAGCCCCCATCCCCCCAGGTAGGTTCCCAGTCACGAATGAATCCAAACCCTTCCTCACAGCACCAGTTCTTTAACCATGTGTTAAAGTTCCTGGTGCGAGTGCCCTGACACTCTCCCATGCCTCTCACAGGTAGTACTTCTGAGAAGGTACCAGATGTAGCTACTTGATTGAGACCCCTTCTCAATTTCCTAAACTCTTCCTGAACTACCTTAGGCTCCTTGTTTGCCATATCATTAGTACCTAGGTGGATAATGACATCTAGCTCACCATCCCGTCTTGCCATCACGGCAATTCCCAGGATCTTCCTCCCAGCCATCCATGCCTTGGCACCTGGTAGGCACCTCATCTTCCTGTCCTCTCCCCATGTATTCCTAGCTAGATCCCTCTAATGATAGAGCTCCTCTCCAGGATTTTCTTCCTCCTCCTCTGGGGTCCACTGCTCTCCCCACTGAGGTGACCTCTTCAGTTGAACTCCATATCCTTCCCTTCCACTTCTCTGTGTACCTCTGTTTGGTAGTGCCCATTTGCCAGTGCAGCATTAGTTCTGGAGTTTAATAGGATTTGGAATGTGCCTCTGCCCAACCACCCTAACCCTCCCTGAGCCCACTGTCATCCAAGTGCTCCTCATTCTTGGCATCCATTGAGGCAGTGACATTTGACTGGGTGGTCTCTGGATAGGGTCAAAGCTACTCCTGACCCAGTTTACTTCTGCTCTGAGTCTGACTACCTTGTCACACTGTCCAGAGAGATGCCTGCAGATAGGGCAGCACCTCAGCGTCCAGAAGGTCTTCCTGAATATGGCTGTCCCACATCCACTGCATTGCACCACTGCACATATTATACTGCACATATACTGCTATTTCACTAGTTGTCTGCTACTGAAGCTCTTCTTGCAGTTCCCTCTTTATTAATTTACTGTCCTAAAAATCCTGCCACCAATCCTCAGATACTTTTTTTTAAAAGAAGGAAACAACAACAAAAAATGAGTGAAAACCTTTGTGCCGAGAGTGGGCTACCTCCCCCTTATGCTGCTCCTACTCCACAACCCCTGCTATTCCCTGTGCTGGGCTACTATCAATCAGATTTAATAGGGCATATAATTAAGAGTGGGGAGCAGGGGAGAGGGGGTGGGTGAACATTTGCAGCAAGAAAAAACAGCAAAGGAAAACAGCACCACTAAAAGCACACCATACTATGTTTTACATTTTCAACAGCTCCAAAACAATTCCAAGTAAAGAAAGCAAATTAAAACAGCACCACTAAAAGCACAACTAAATAGGTTTAAAACAAAAACAGAAATGAGCAGTTACTGCACTGCAATGAAATGAATCTAGGTCCTTTCCCTTCTGGCCTATTCCCGGGGGAAGGATCCAAGGGTGTGAGGGGTGGTGGGTGCTCAGTGGGAGGGACAGGATCTCCTCCCCATCCCAGGAGGGATGTGATGGATAGGGGAACTGTAATGACGATGAGGGACCGGTTTCTTTTTTTCAGATTAAAAAATACTAAAAAGACATCAGGGGACTGTTTTCTTTTTACAGGATTTAAGATAATAAATATTTTGGGACACTGGGGTGGGCTCCCCAGTGTCCCACACTGCTGGAAGGGGTAATAAATGCAGACATATATTGGGTCCCCGATATCAGTTAATGCATAAAGCAATGGGCATGGGAGGGCATCCAACATGGGATTATATAAATCAATAAAACAAGGGACTAGAAGAAGGTGACCAGAGGGTGGGTGATGCCATTAGACACCAGGGAATATATGGGGACAGTGATCATGGAGTGAGGGGTGCCACTAGACACCAGGGAAATTTGCTGAACTGGACACTTTGAAGACTGCAGCACTGGTGTTTGTTTTATGTGATGAGTTCACTGAATTAGCCTCACATGACAATGTAGGCTTGACATGATCCCCTTAAAAGCTGTCCTGTGGTTTTTTTGCTTTTTTCTTTATATAATTGGGACATCTAATGAACTTTCTTAGACATTACATGAAGTGTGTCATAGAAATATAGAAACATAGAAATTGTCAGCAGATAAGGACCTCTAGGCCCATCCAGTCTGCCAGCACATTGTATGTGGCCACTGATCCTATGTGATCGATGGCTTGTCATCACTCCCTCCCCTCTCAGGCTTCCCTTGTGCCTGTTCCAAGCATGTTTAAACCCCTCCACTGTTCTTGCCCCCACTACCTCCTGTGGTAGACTATTCCATGTGTCATCTACCCTTTCTGTGTAGAAAAACTTCCTCACATTACCTCTTAATCTACCCCCCTCCAATTTCATATTGTGCCCCCATGTTCTAGTACTTTTTCTACACTGATAAAGCTCCCGGGCTTGCACCTTGTTTTTGCCCTTAATGTACTTGAAAATTTTAATCATGTCCCCCCTCTGTCCTCTCCTCCAGTGAGTACATATTGAGGTCTTTTAGTCTCCCCTTATATGTTTTGTGGTGTAAGCCCTGCACCATCTTTTTTGCCCTTCTTTGGATAGTCTCCACCTTATCTATGTCCTTGTGCAGGTGTGGCCTCCAAAACTGTATGCAGTACTTCTGGTGAGGCCTTACTAATGTTTTATACAATGGCATCACCACCTCCCACCTCCTGCTAGTGATACCTCCGCCTATGTACCCCAGCATACCGCTGGCCCTCCCTGCTGCCTTTGTACACAGCTTTGATACCTTAAGGTCATCAGAGATGATAACCCCTAATTCTCTTTCCTCCTTGGTGATAGTCATCTCCTCTACCCCAACTTGTAGCTCTCCCCAGGGTTCCCTCTACCCAGGTGCATTATTTTGCATTTCTTTACATTAAATGTCAGTTGCCACATCCCTGACCATCTTTCAAGCTTCTCCAGGTCCTTCTTCATTTTCTGCACCCCTTCTGGAGTATCCACCCTGTTGCAGATCTTGGTGTCATCTGCAAACAGCCAGACCTTTCCTTTCAGCCCCTCTGAAATGTCACTAACAAAGACATTGAACAGGACTGGTCCTAGTAGTGATCCCTGTGATACCCCACTAGTCACCCCCTCTCCCCAGATTGTACCCCATTTACCACCACCCTTTCTCTTCTGTCTGTTAACCAGTTCCTAACACAGTTCACCACCTTGTCTCCCATGCCCAGACTACTCATCTTGTTAATCAGCCTTCTATGTGGGACAGTGTCAAAGGCTTTGCTGAAATCCAGGTAGGCGACATCTACTGCCCCTCCATGATTAAGTTCCCTTGCCACCCAATCAAAAAAAAAACTATTAAATTTGTTTGACATGACCTTCCTGCTGTGAATCCGTGTTGCCTCAGATCCTGCATACCACTGGATTCCAAATGTCGCTATCCTTTTTCAGCAGTGTCTCCATGATCTTTCCCACCATTCAGGTGAGGCTGACTGGGCCTGCAGTTCCCAGATTCCTCTGTACTGCCACTTTTGTGCAGTGGGACTACATGTACCCTCCTCCAATCCTCTGGTATGACACCTGTGTTGAGTGACTCTGTGAACAGGGCTGCCAGAGGTGCTGCTAGTTCTTTTCTTAGCTCCTTTAATATCCTCGGGTTGATGCAGTCTGGCCCCATGGCCTTATCCACCTTCAGCTTTGTGAGTTCTTCCAGAACTCTCTCCACTGTGAATGGACTGGTGTTGACTTCTTCCCCCCCATTGCCTCTGCACCCCAATTGTGGTCCTTGATCTGCCCCCTCCTTAGTGAATACTGAGCAGAAGTATTTGTTCAGTATTTCTGCTTTGTCCAGATCCTCCTCCTTACACTCTTCCCTTCTTTCCATTGAGTCTCAGATTCCACCCCCCCAGTTTTTCTTCTTTCACTAATGTACCTATAAAATGCCTTATCCCCTTGGTTTACAGACTGTGCTAAGATCTCTTCTGTCTGCACCTTCGCCCTGCTAACAGCCTTCCCTGTTTCCCTTTGACATTCAAGGTACACCTCCCTGTCTTCCTCCCTTTGGCACCCCTTAAATTTCATGAAACTCCGCTTTTTAGCACTGACTTTGTCCCTCATTTCTTTGGAGAAGCATAGTGGTTTCCTTCTTCTTTTCCCTTTGGTTACTATCCTAATGCATTGCTTTGTTATAGTCACTATGGCTCCTTTCAGTTTCTTCCATTGTTTTTCCACCCCCTCTACTATCTCTCCCTTCCCCAGGACTGCTTGTATACATGTACCCATTTCATTGAAATCTGCCCTCCTGAAATCTAATACTCTTGCCCTTGTATGACTTGAGTCCATGTCTCCATGCAGAACCACACCATGTAGTGGTCACTGGACCCCAGCTGCCCTTCAACCTGTATTTCTTTGACTCTGTACCCATTGGTCCATACCAGGTCCAGCACTGACTTGTACCTGTTTTGCACATGCACCAGCTGCTTGAATCCAACCCCCTGTAGGGATTCTAGGATGGCTGTGCTTCTGGCTGAAACAGCCGTCTGTGTGGCCCAATCCACATCCAGTATATTAAAATTCCCCAGTAGCAGGATTTTGCCCTTAGTTGCCATGTCGTGTATGTTCTTCACTTGTTCCCTGTCTACTTCCTCCCTCTGTGCCGGAGGTCTGTAGATCACCCCAGTGCATATTGCTGTTCCATTCTCTGACTCCAGGATGACCCACATTACCTCAGCCTCCCCCTGTCTTTCCTGAACTCTTCTGTAACCTTTATGCCACCTCTAATGTACAGGGCCACTCCCTCATCCTTTTCACCCTCCCTGTCCCTCCTGAACAATGTATAGCCTGGTACATTGACTTCCCAGCCATGATTTGCAGAGTACCATGTCTCTGTTATTGCTGCTATGTCAAGGTCTTTATCTGCCAACAAGGCCTCCAGGTCTGTAACCTTATTTCCAAGTCTACGGGCATTTGTTAGCATGACCTTCCATGTTTTACAGTCTACCCTCCCTTTGCTCTTGTTCTCCCTATCCAGCATCTTCCCCCACCCCAGTTTCTTTTCCTATGTGCTCCTGACACCCCTATATTACTCATTATACATTCTTCACCTGCCTGCCCCTCCCTGACTATTTTTATTGTTCCCATATTCGACTTATGTTCCTGCATGTTCTCATGGGGGGATGTTCCTAAGTCTCCTGGCTCTCCCCCCCCCTTGTCCAGTTTAAATGCTCATAGCTGAAGCATTTAAATGTTTCACAAAGGACCGAGGTCCCCTTCTCAGACAGATGCAGGCTGTCATCCTTATATAAGCTTGCATCTGGCCAGGTCGGGCCCCAGTCCCCTATGAAACCAAAACTTTCCCTTCCACACCAATCCTTCAACAAGGAGTTGAATGTATGGATATGGACTGCCCTAGCTTCCTCTGTGCCCTGGACAGATAGCACCTCTGAGAATGAGACAGAGCATGTTATCTGTTTCAGGTTCCCTCAAGCTTCCTGAAATCATCCTGGACTCTGGCTAACTCCACCCTTCTCCTTGCCAGGTCATTGGTCGCCAGGTGGACAATGACATGCAGCTGCTCTCTCCTAGCTATTGCCATAGCGATTCTATGGATCCCTCCAAGCAGTGCTTCCTGGGAGGCACTTGACTTCCCTCTCTCCCCTGCTAGGTGAGCCTCCCTCCACTCCCCATACAATAGAGTCCCCCACTAGGAGAAGCTTCCCCAGCCATCCTCCAGGTTTCTCTGCTTCCCTTCCCTAGGGCTCCATCCTGGAGGACCCTCCCATCCTCCATGGATGCAGTCTCAGGTTCCTGAGTGGGGCTTTCCTGTTCCTCCAAAACAGTGTAGGAGTTAGTAAGTGGGACCAGCTGAGGGATGTGCTTTCAACCCCCCTCCCTCACCCTCCCTGAGCCCACTGTAGTCCAATTTCTCCTCATCCATGGCATCCTTTGAGGTAAAGGTTGTGGACCTGGTGGTCTCTTGGTGGGGGGTGGATGCCACCTTCATCTTGGCCAACTCTGCTCGGAGACAGGCAACCTCTTCCCTCAGCCTAGAGAGGTGCCTGCAGATAGGACAGCATCGCAGCCTCCAGAATGTCTCCCTGAAGACCGCTGCTCCACAATCACTGCACTGCACCACTCCCATCATGTCTGATTCCTTCCTCAATCAACTGCTTTCTTAAGATGGTTATTTGATGTCCCCCAAATATGTTTTATTTCTGTTGTGTTCTGTTATGCATCCTCTCTTTCCTTCTTCTTGTATAGATGCAGGATGCTGCAAGGCCTTATGGGACTCACCCAATAAATGTAAGGCAAGCCCTGGGGCAGGTGGGACTACACCACAGGCTGTGTTCAAAAACAATCAGCCAAGGATTCCTCTGGCAGTGACACCTCACATAATCACAAATGTGTCTGCTAGAATCCCTCAATCCTGCCCAAACTAAATTTCAAAGCACAATAAATGGCAATTAAGAACAGCCCTCAAATACAATTCCAAACACATAGAAATGGCAGCTAAGAAAGTATTTCAAATCCACTTACAAACACAGTCACCAGCTAAAGCCTCCTTCTCCCTCTCCAATAACTGAAGACTTAGTTGCTGCAGTTCTTCTAATGTGTACTCTTCCAGAACCGGTCATGATATTTTTGTTGTTGTTTGGGGGGCTCCTTTCCTTGACCTGGTCTAATTTTCTGATTGGCCATGATGAAGCATTAATGAGGTGTTAAGCTTCATCTCTCTTAATGCTGGGACATGCCTGTAATCACCTCTCCTCACCCTTTCAGTATGATGGCTTCCCCCAATTCAACTTCTATGATCCTGAAAACAAGACATTTCTGTATTATTTTGGAGCCCAATTCCATTTCCTCCCCTGCTTCTATATTCATCATAGCCAGTGAGTTAGACAAATGTCCAGCTTTTTAGTAAATAAATGTTTTCTGCCACCTGTCACACTCTTGTAGCCTGTCATAGTGACACACTTTTTCCCCCGATTTTAGTTAATTTAAAAAAGCTGTAGATTGCAGTTGCAATCATTGATCAATCAGTGATGGGTGGGCAGGAAAGAGTTATGGTTAGTGCTGGGATTTAATCTGGGACAGGAAAGCAGAATCCAAGCATTATTTCAACTTCAGTCTGTGTCACCATGGTAGCCTCTAATAGTGGCACATTTTATTCCCAGATTTAATTAGAAAAGCTGTATGTCATAGTTACAGCTTTTGAGAATGCAGTAGCAGGCTCCTCTCACTAAGATGGTCATCTAGAATTTCAGGTGCCCAGAAAAAGTATTTCTTATTTGTAAAATGACAAACTTTTTATGTATTTTCCAAAATCATAGCATATGGTTTGATACCTTTTATTAGACTAACAAAGATGTTCCAAAATAGATAAATTGCTTTATATTTTGACCCAACAAGTCCATCTTCAGAAGCTTAAATTTAAGTTTAAGCTTCCGAAAAAGGACTTGTTGGTCCAAAAGCTAAAGCAATTTGTTCTTTTTGGAACATCTTTGTTGGTCTAATAAGAGGTATCACACCATCTGTTCTGGATTTGTACTTATTAGGACCAATACAACATTAAACAGTTTAAGTATTTTCCATGCAGTTTAGTTCTTAGAAAGAAAAAAAAAACAAGATGGCAGCTGGCGAAAAAGGATTTTTCTCTCACAAAGAAGCATTGTATTCTCACAAAAAAGGAATGGGTCTCAGGAGACAGAATCCTTTTTTTGGGAGATCTAATCCTTTGTTGGACTTTTTACCTCTATCCTGAAAAGTGATCTCCCCATTGAAAAACAAATGGGAAATTAAAAATGTAATAACTTTGAAACACATTAATATTTTTTCACAAAACACATGGCAGTTCTGTTACCCAAGCTGTGTCTACCATAAAAAAGAAATCACACTGACATTCCATACCTTCTGGGTGCAAGGCAATGAGGAAGAAGCTGAAAAAAATGATGACTTTTTAACTTTTTACACTATCTGGATCTCAGAATCTGCACATTCTAGTGGATAGAAACTTGCCACATCAAGAGATCTACACCACAGGACAGTACATAACAAATTTTGTGCATATCCATGGGTCAGTTGCAAAGTTATTAAAGTGCACAATGTGAGGTTTAACATTAAACAGGCTTCTCAACCCTACCTATAGGGGCATGACTGTGCCCCTATAATATAGAGAAATATGTAAGGGCAACCAAACACAACATGGCTGTGTTTCCATCGAAGGGTTGAGATGACAGCATATGGACCTTGAGAGCGAAGTTCGAGAGATCCATGCTGTCATCTCAACTCTGAGATGGAAACACAGGCTGTATTGTGTGTGGTTTTCCATATTTTATATAGTATATGGTTTTGTACACAGGAGAATCAGAAGTGTTCCCTTCCCAATGCAAAAACTAAAGAAAACAACACAAAAAAACACTTGCCATTTCTTTGTTCTGTTCTAAGATCAAAATTAAATTTACAGATTTTTATAAGTTAAAAGGTACAAATTTGGATATTTGGTGGTTAGTAATCAACTAGCTGGGTGAATGAGGAATTCACATTTTAAGATCTTTGAACTGTGCTGAACAACTGTTTGGAATGCACACAACACTTTGGAATGTACACAACAGTTTAAAATGTGCACAACAAGGATTTTGAGTAGGCTAATTTTTACACAGTGTGTGTGTGTGTATATATATATCTAGCAAAAAAGTCATTAATGCATCAGTTAGGGTTCATATTAAAGTGACACAAGAATGGAAATGTGGTGTTAGGGTTCCCAACCCTAACACCCCACCATCCTCACACCAACAGGTGTTGGGTGTGCTTTGGGGTTGTTGGCACCAATGCTCACCCCATTCCATTTGTAAGAAAGGTAAGATGGTACAGTATAGAAGAATGGGGTGAGTGTTAGGCCGATAACCCCAAGGTGCACCACAACACCTGTTGGTGTGTGAACAGTGGGGGTGGGGTGGTAGGATTGTGTGGGGGGGTGAGGTGGGGTATTAGGGTTGTGTGTGGGGAGGGGTGAGGTGGGGTGTTAGGGTTGGGAACCCTAACACCACATTTCCATACTTTTGTCACTTTAATATGAACCTTAAATGATGCATTAATGAAGTTGTTTGCAATAAATGTCCTTTCTTTTTGAGATAGTATAATAGTATCCCCATTTTATTGTGGGAGTGCAGGGTATCCAGTCCCACTGTATATGCACATATGTATGTAGATGTGGAAGCCCATGCCCTTCCCTGTGTCAAACAGTGATCACATTGTCAGCATAGCCATCCTATTACCCCACCTCATGTCCCCTGGTACAGAGAATTTGTGAAATGCAAGCCAAAATGTAATTATGTGCAACTGAATTGCCATTCTGCACCCACAGGTGCAAAAGCATTGTGGATAGGGATTGAAAAATAACTGTGACATACATTAGGTGAGGTAAAAAAGGCTATGTGGTAAATCTGGGGTCAAAATATTAAACATTTACATAGTTACAAGCCTATGTAGTGAAATTGCAATGAATGGTCATAACTTTGTCATTTGTTTACATTTTTACCCCAAATTTTCAACACAGTCTTCTTATCATCCCACCTCATAAACCACATAGGTGAAATTTTCTTCATCTGTGCCAAAATGCCATTCGGCGCCACAGGTGCAGAAACTTATATCTGGCAGGACGTGAGAAATGACAGCCATACTGTTCATGAGGAGGTGTGAAAAAATGACTATGTTGAAAATTTAGAGTGAAAATAATAAAACTGGCAAGTTACAAGGGCACAGAAAATGTCAAAGACTGCACATAACTAGGGCAGTTTTGGGTATTTGTGCTCAACTTTTCAGCATAGGCTTTTGTGGTCCCACCTAATGAACACAGGCACTGTTATTTGCTACCCGAGTCCCAAAAGATAATTTTGCACAGTGTCCATGAAATCACCTTACTGGTCTGAGTAATGAAATGGCAGTGACACTGTTCATGAGGACTGGGTCCCAAAAAGCCCATGTTGAAAATTTGGTGCACAAATACCTTAATATGGCCAAGATAGCAACATAAGTTGAAAACGTCATTGACAGCCATTATACAGCAATTATCTTGATTTTTCAGTTTGCGGTTCGACTTTGAAGAGTGCTGTCATGTCCTGGTCGACAGAAGATGACACTCCACAACCTCCATTGGTAAGTATAAGCCAAGAGTGTGGGGTGTGGGATGGTGGGTGCTCAGTGGGAGGGTCAGGATAGGGGAAGGGGACGACAGGGACAATGAGGGACCGTCATCTTTTTTTAAGAAAAACAAATGTTGTGGGTCTGTTTTCTTTTTTACAAGTTGAACTAGTAAAATTGTACGGTACACTGGGGGTTGGCTCCCCAGTGTCCCACACTGGTGGGGGGATTTATAGTGCTGACATGGGGATTGTTCACCCCTCTGTTTTCAAACCATTGAGTACACATTTCAGGACACTGTTGTGTGGGCTCCACAGTGTCCAACACTGCTGGTGGGATACATATTTAGGGACAGTGGGAGTGGGCCCCTCAGTGTCCCACACTGGTCAGTAAAGGGGTGTTATTCTACTGACACGAGGAATTGGGCACCCTATGTAGGTTCAAATTTTATATTAACATTCCTTGGCCCTTCACCTTGGAGGAAGTAAAAGGGTAAAAAGGGCTTCTATTTAGGCAGAAACCAACAGGTGTCTACCTAAATGGGGGCCAAGGAATTGGATTCAGAGGTCTGTTTGCCCCTAAAATGTCAATTTCAATTTTTAAAGAAATAGTGCTGCAAACCCCCCCCCCATGTTGTACAGCTGCAAGCATAGTACCACAATATGCGGCATTTTCACAAATATTGTGCAAAGCAAATCTTTATTTATATAGCACCTTTCAAAATCAATGTGCTGTACAAAGTATAAACCAAAATATTATGAACAGACAGCAATATAAATTATTTATAATCAGTTCGGGAAAGCCAATGAAAATAAATATGTTTTTAACATAGTTTTAAAACTACTGCCAGTCAGGCATTCTGTTAACCAGTGAGGTAGAGAATTCCACAGGGTTGGTGCTGCAAATGAAAGAGCATGAGCTCCAGAAGTTCTTAGGTGAATCCTGAGAATCTCTAGCAATCCCTCATTGGTGGATCAGAGAGGACAATTTGGGGAGCAGGGAGTCAGGAGATCTTTCAGGTAGTCAGGTCCCTGTTCATGTAGGGCTTTAAAGGTAAGCAAGCCTACCTTATAGGTGATCCACTACTGAACTGGCAGCCAGTGCAGTTCACGCAGCACAATCATAATGGGGCTGGTCCTAGAAGTACCAGACAGCAGCCTGGCTGCAGCATTCTGCACTAGCTGCAAGAGGAAGATATCAACCCCAGACAGCCCTAGGTAGAGGGCATTGCAGTAGTCAAAATGGGGAGTAATGAAGCCATGGACCAGTGTTGGAAGGTGGCCCAGTGGAACCAGGTGTTTCAACTGGGTGATATTCCTCAGATGGTAAAATAAGGATTTAACCACAGCTGGCACCTGAGATTTCAGGGTCAAGCCATCACCAAAAATAATGCCCAGGTTATGCACCCGATCTGAGGTAGTGTGCTGGACACCATCAGCCATAGGCCCAACACATTTCTAGACTCCAAACCCGCCCTGGGTGACCTGGTCCACAACCAACACCTCAGTCTTAGCCAGATTCAGTGTCAGCCAACTTGAGCTTATCCAGTCTTTAATCTCGGAGAGGCAACTATGTAGCACAGAGATCGCATCAACCTGTCCGGGCACAAAGGACATACAGCTGAGTGTCATTTGCATAGTAGTGAAAACTCAAGTCGTATCACCTGATGATAGCTCCCAATGGCAGCGTATACACTGCAAACAACATGTGCACCAGTATGGAGTCTTGCGGCATCCCACAGGACAGGGGAAGGGTGTCGGAGGAATAGATTCTGGTGACCACCCTCTGAGACCTGCCTATGAGGAACAATTGAAACCATTTGAGGACTGTACCCAGCAGTTCACAAAGCAACTGCAGGGTTTCCAAATGCACCCCATGGTCCACAGTGTCATAGGCTGCTGAGAGATCAAGAAGGACCAAGAGGGTATGAGCCTTTCAATCTCTCACCAGTAGGAGATCATTTAATGTCTGAACAAGGGCAGTCTCCATGCTATGCCTCTTCCTAAAACCAGACTGAAGAGCTTCATAGACATTGTGAGTTATAAGGTGATCATCCAGTTGCAACGCAACCACCTTCTCAATAACCTTCCCCACAAAGGGCAGGTTAGAGACTGGTCAGTGGTTGCCTGGATCATTGGGATCCAAGGAGGGATTTTTTAAGGAGTGGTCAAATGATTGCCTCCTTTAGGGGGTCTGGAAAGACTCCCTCTCCAAGGATCTCCATACAATTTCAGCTAGGATTGGGCAGATAACATCTACACACCCCACTGAAAGGGGGTAGGGCCCGAATCCAAACTACAACAGGTTGGGTGCAAAGTCTGGACAATCTTCACAATGTCCATGAATTCCAGTTGGCTACAATCTATCCAGACAGGCCAGGTACTCACCACCTCTCATCGAGCTCTGCAACCCCTGATGCTGGCAACCTTATCTGTGAAGAACTGAGCTAGCTCATCACATTTCATTTGTGAAAAAGCTCTTCTGAACTGGAGACAGATTGGATTGCACAATCTGTCAACAGTTCAGAAAAGTTGAGCTGGTCGATTCTACACAGCAGAAATCTCCTTGGACAGGAACTCTGCTTTCTTACGGGTGATTTCTGATTGATAGCCTTTACAGTGTTCCATCAATCTAAGCCTGTCAGCATCCAGGCTGGACTTCCGCCATGCTGTCCTCAGCCTTTGACCAGTCCACCTCAACTCCTTCAAGGACCCATCATACCAAGGGGACCTTGGGTGAAGAGTGAGTGGTTGAACATGAACAGGAGCAATCAAGTCCAAGGCATCTCCCACTGCCTCATTATAGGCTAGTACAAGGTCCCCTGGACTTGTGCTTTCACCCACCAATCCCAATAGGTCCAGAACCACTGATAGATCATCTGGGGTAACTCCCCTTAAGGGGCAGTACTGGACCATCTCTGAAGGGGTAGGTCCATTTGGAGGGGCCCTGAAACTGAACCCTATGGTGTGATGGTCAGACCAACTGCCTGTTTCCACCCCCAAGTCAGAGACCTCCATCCCCAGGGGGAATAGCAGATCCAATGAGTGACCTCCTAGATGGGTAGAGGAGGTAACCACCTGTGAGGCCCATCATTGTCATTAGCTGGAGGACATTTTGACCAAACTGCAAGAGTTCATTGTCTACCCAGACATTGAAGTCCCCAAGAATTATCTATCTGGGAGACTCTAATACTGTGTCGATGATGAAATCCAAATCTCCTGCAGGAATAAACCACCATCACCTGCTGGACGATAAAGGAGGAGTATCCTGCAACCTACACCTCTCCCATGATACACTCAAAGGATCTGGTGGTCCCCACTGGAACATCCACAAAGCCCAGTTCAGTCTTAAAAGATGGGTACACCCCACCCCTAAGATTCAATCTCGGCAGCGAATCACAGAGAACCCAGGTGGAATTGCAGAAGCCAATACTGGGCCTGCATTTTTGTCCGCCAGATCTCAGTGATACATGCCAGATCTGCCATTTCAACAAGATCAGCTATAATGGCTGTCGTGTTTTTGATGGAATTGGCATTACATAACACCACTTGGTTGGATGAGATGTTGAGGAAGACCTCAACTCTGTCCAGCATCAATTGCTGAGCCCTTGGGTATGGGAACAAGACAGGATTGCCCCTGTCCTGGCACCATTTCACCCAGGGCATTGCCTGGTCCCTCATCCCAATTTGTCCCCCTACTTCCCATTCCCCCACCAGGCATAGTTCCCTCCCTTCCTGCACCTCCTGGTAATCCTAAGGGATTGACAATGTTTTGTAGGTCTACACTGATAGATAAGGGTAGTCAAAGGGTGCAATTCCCTGAGCCTGGTGGAGGAATACTGCCTGACCGTCTTTTGGCCTCCCCAACACATTCTTAAAACAACTAACACACCCAAATTAACTGAATTCCACCCAAATCAAATAAACTATAAATACAAATAATAAATGTAATTAACAAACCAAAAATAAATAAAATACATTATCTAAAAATTACACACAATTTCATGGACATAGGTCAAAGAAGAAGAAACAAATCAGTCACTGTATAAAACTGCAAATAATGTAAAACCAACACCCAGAAAACTCCCACCAGTCCAGGTAATCAGTCTTCAGTCCCAATAACACCTCTCACATAGTTGGTACCATGAAGAACAGTAATTTGTAATACAATAAAAATACAGCATACTGTCACCACTCCTCCAGAATAGGTAATGTCACAAAGCGGCAGGGCAATGAAAATCAAAACACAGGTCACATATGTAGCAGCCCATCACAAATGAAAGGGTGAGGAGCCATGATCACTAATCTCAAATCCACAATCAAGGCTCAAAAGCAATCTTCAGTAGTCCCACTAATGATCCATCCACCAGCACCGTAAGTCCAGTAATCCAGCAAGTTCCCAACCCACAGAGAAAATCAAAGACTAGACCCAGAGATGATAATAGGGGAAATCTGAAGGCCTTTGACCATCTGACCAGGAGAGCCACTGCTCCCCACCAAACCTGCAACTAGCAGCTACATACGTCCGGAAGATCAGCTGTCAGACCAATCCCCAGACATCTTAGGATCACACCACACTCCCCCATCAATTAATTGGTGGCCAGGTGGAGGCATCCCACTCCAAATCTGGGCATGGCCAGGAAAATAGCGGCCTTCTGATAGACGGCTATGGGCCTTCCCCCAATGCTCTCCCAGTTGAGTCCTCAAACAGAACTTAGTTTGAGCAGAGGTCTGAAAGTCTGAAGACACCACCAAAATGGCAGCTCCTTACTTCCTCAATGGCTCCTCATCCCTTGTCTAAAGACTCAGAAATTCCTCAGCCACAGTCACTCGACAAGTGAAAAAGGGCTCCTTCGGACTGCTCCTTGAGACAGCTCCTTAGACTGGCAAACCAGCTGGCAGTCAAAACTCGGCTCAGCATTCAGCACCTAGCTCTTCGCAAAATGCCCGCAGATGCCCAGCAGTAACACAGTAGACTGATATCTCAACTTGTGACACAGGATCATCTGACCACGAAACTATTGCAAATTAAAATAAAACAACTTCAATCGGTAAGTAACAAATATACCAACATAAAAAGTTAAAAGAAAAACAATTCCAACAATAAAAACTGCTTATACTTAAATAGCTAAATGCAGACTATCAGATGACTGGCCCAGCGTGGCCGCCATCTTCAGGTCACTATCTAATCCACAGATTTGTGGCACTTCAAGTGGCCAAATGTATAAAATATATTTATACTAATTATATTGTTCTAATTAATTACAGAATTGTGTTCCTCGGGCCCCGATTATGTAAACACAACTGATAGTGTTTACCAGGGGCCAGTATATTTTGAATTATGCCATTTTTGCATGTCACTAACTGAAAGCAAGATGGCAGAAGCACAAAAGAAGTGGACAGATTTGCAAAGAGAAAGTGCTTTCACAAAAGAGAAAAAGTACTTTCACACTGGACAACTAATTTTTCCCATAGGAAATAATGGGAAAGTTAAAATTTATATAACTTTTGAACAGATTAATATTTTTTCACCAAACATTCAAAAGGCACATCTGCAACCTCTAGACCCCATATACCTGAAAGTTTCAGAGCAAACTGCCAAACGGTTTCAGAGAAACAGCTTGACAAAGAAATTGACAACAAAAAGAGGAATTTTTCACATTGTTTTACATTTCATAGCTCCACACCCGTACATCCAAGCATAACAAAACTTGCCAGATCCAGACATCTATGGTAGAAGATGGAGCATGCAAAAATTCAGGTGAATCAATCAGTCAAATGGTTGCAAAGTTATTAAAGTGCAACATTTTGGTTTAATAAGAAGTGACCATTGAACCTCATCATCATCATCAGCTTTATTTATAAAATGCCTTTCAAAACCAAGGCACTTGTACAAAGTTCATTAAAATAAATCAAAACAATTTAAAACCTAAATAAACAACAGAATAAACAAGTTAAAACCCATGGCTGCAACATTAAAAATTGGCATATGCCAGACTAAAAAGAAATGTCTTCAATGCTGTTTTAAAACTTTGGACGGTCGGGCAATCTCGCATCTGATGAGATAGAGAATTCCACAGGGTTGGGGCCATAAAACTAAAAGACCTGGCCCCAGATGTCTTTAAATGAACCCTGGGAATCTCTACTAATCCCTCATCAGTGGATCGGAGAGAGCGGGAGGGACAGTAGGGATGAAGGAGATCTTGCACGTAACCAGGTCTCTGGTCGTGTAGGGCCTTATAGGTCAGCAAACTGATCTTGAAGGTGATTCAACACCATACTGGCAGCCAGCGCTGTCCACAAAGCACAGACATTATATGACTGGTCCTAGATGAACCAGTCAATAGCCTGGCTGCCGCATTCTGCACAAGCTGCAAGCAGCAGATATCAACCCCCGGTAACCCAAGGTAAAGGGAGTTGCAATAGTGAAGGCGGGAGGTAACGAAGGCATGGACCAGAGCTGGAAGATCATTGGAAGGAACCAGGTGTTTCACCCTGGTGATATGCCTCAGATGGTAAAAAGAGGTTTTGATGACTGCCGACACCTGCGAAGTAAGTGTCAAACAGTCATCAAGCATTATGCCCAAGTTCTGCACCTGGTCTGAGGTAGTTAGCTGCACACCCCCAAGCCATAAACCTGAAGGTGATCTCACCAACAAACCCGCCTCCCGATGACCAGGGTCCACAACTAAAATCTCAATTTTTCTGGGTTTAACCACAGCCAACTCCCATTCATCCAATCCTGGATTTCAGTGAGACAGTTTTTAAAAACCAAAACAGCAGCATCCTGACCAGGTACAAAGGGCATGTATAGCTGAGTGTCATCTGCATAGCAGTGAAAACTCAAGCCATACCACTTAATAATTGCTCCCAACAGCGGCATATACACTGCAAACAACATGGGTGCCAAAATGGAACCCTGTAGCACCTGACAGGATAGGGGGAGTGATGTCGAGAAAAAAATCCCATACACCACCCTTTGAGTCCTACCTTCTAGGAAAGATCGAAACCATCTGAGGACCATACCAGACAGTCCGCAGATGAACAGTAGGTGCTCCAATAGTACACCATGGTCTATGGTGTCAAATGCTGTAGAGGGATCAAGAAGAACCAAGATGGAATGGGTCCTTCGATCTCTCGCTATTAGGAGGTCATTAAGTACCTGGACAAGAGCTGTCTCGGTACCATATCTCTTCATAAATCTGGACAGGAGAGAATCATAGACATTGTGGCTGATCAAATGACCATCCAGCTGTGATGCGACCACCTTCTCAATAACCTTACCCACAAAGGGTAGATTAGAGACAGGCCTGTAATTAGCCAGACAGTCTGGATCCAAGGAGGGTTTTTTATGAAGGGGCTGAACCACAGCCTCCTTTAGAGGATCAGGGAAGATCCCCCTCTTCAAAGACATCTAGACTATATCAGCAAGAATAGGACTGATTTTTATCCACACAGCCCACTAGGAGATGTGTGGGGCCCAGGTCCAAACTACTATTGGTCGGATGCAATGACTGGATGATCATCACAATGTTACTGATCATGGGGAGGCTGAAGTCACACCACACAAACTGGGTGTCCAACATCTCCTGCCGACCATCACAGCTCCCATTAGGGAGGGTCAAGTGGATACCGGACCTGATTGCAGCAACCATATCTGAAAAGAACTGAGCAAACTCTTCACACCGTTCTTGAGAAAAAGCACTTCCAGGCTGAAGACAGATTGGATTGCACAATCTGTCCACAGTCTGGAAAAGCTGAGCTGGTTGATTCTGTGGAGCAGCAATCTCCTTGGACAGGAATACTGCCTTCTTATGGGTAATTGCTGATTGATAGACCACATAATGGTCCATCAAACTAAGTCTGTCACACTCCAGGCCAGACTTCTGCCAGCACCTCTCTAGCATTCATCCCACTCTCCTCAACTCCCTCTACTGTGCCACTATTTTATATATATCTATATCTATATCTATATCTATATCTATATCTATATCTATATCTATATCTACTGTATATCTATATCTATATCTATATCTATAGCTACACACACACAACCCTCCATAATTTTTTTCAAGAGATTGTAATTGTATCCTTATTTCTTTGTGGGAGTGTTCCCTTCACTCCATACTTCTATCTGCTATCCATGCATCAGTCCCTAGTAGTATCCATATTTTTCTTTGGGACAGCACAGCCCTCTGAGCCCTGTGCTGCCATCCACACAACTCCTTAATAGTATCTGTAGTTGTGTGTGTGGGAGTGAAAGGCTCTTTGAGCCCTGCACTCCTATCCATGCATCAGTCCTTAGTAGTATTCATACCCTAAGTCACAAACGTCTTTGTGACACTAACCTGAATATCTATCTCTAACCCTAACTCTGCAACAAGTAATATTTAATGAGGGGTACACGTGACAAAGTATACCTCAGTACCTTGAATAATGTCAGACATATGCCCCCCATTAACTCCAATGGATACATAACCTAACCCTAATCTAACTCCAGAACAAGTAATATTTAATAGGGGGCACATATTACATAAGGTGTACCTCAGCACCCTGAACTATATTAGATATGTGCCTCCCTTATCTCCAACAGAGATATAACCTAACCAGACCACAAACCTGAACCTTAATACTAACTCCAGAACAAGTAATATTTAATGGGGAGGTCATACTCAACAGAAAGTGTACCTTTGCACCCTAAACAATATTAGATATGTTCCCACAATTACTGTAATTCCAACAGATACATAACCTAACCAGAAGCTAACTCCAGAACAAGTTATATTTATTGGGGGTACACACAACAGAAGGTGTACTTCAGCATTCTGAAACCTGAACAATATCATATATGTGACCCTATTAACTCCAACAGATATATTGCATAACCCTTACCCCAACCCAGGCGAAGGCAAAAATTCCTATGGAATAACATTAGAACTTTCTCAGGCCATAGCTCACTCAATATGTGAAGTTTAATGTAACACTATATATGAAATGAAAAATTTCACTGAGTACTACTACATTAATGCATAAGACCAAGTGCAGTCATCATAGAATACTCACAGCACCCCAATATTTCCACCAAAATTAAACATAGAGCCAAATGCAGAATTAAGCAATATTGAGTGATGGGTTACATTAATGTTCTAGTTAATCACCCTCTGGGTGTGTAATGTGGCACAAGGCACAGCTGAGTGCCATATTGCCACCAGAGGATGATTAATTTCAACATTAACGTAACCCTCCAGAGTTCATTATTGCTATTATTATAATTGGGTTATGGCTAACTTTAGTTTAAATAAATTTTTTTAGTACTTTTTTTATTTGTGTGTGAAATTAACATGACATAGTCATTCCACCATGCTAAATTGCATAGGATTTGGCATGTAGGAGAAATTAACATGAGGCTCTCAGAATGCTGACAACCACTCAGATTCAACATCCCTCAGTCCCTTATTATTATTCTTTATGGTTGTAGCTTCTTGTGTGTTGCATCCTTCCTCGTGTCATGTACTTTATAGTTCAAAGTTCCAAAAGGTAAATGTGCTCTAAAAATAACCAACGCCACAAGATTTAACAACAAATTTGTTGTATTTAATGTTCCACCAGTGTGAACCCCTAGTGCCTTGGCTTCAAGCCTTCAAGGGGGCATGTACCATACAGGATTCAAAGTACAATTTATACAAAAAAAACCGACATCATAGTGACACATTAATTAATTAAATACCAATTTAAACTATTTAAAGCAAAAAAAATGCAGAAAAACTATTTCAGAGGAAACATGTCATGTCTTAAATTACTTATCTTAGTTACATATAGAAAACAATGTAAAATATACCAACAATTGTAGGAGTTGGAGTTGGGGGGGGGCTGGGGGAAGAAGGGAAAGAAAAAAGGGTCTGCATAACCATAGTTACTTAAACATACTTTAGTACACTTCAATGGTTACATTTTAACATATGCCATTACAGGGATCTCCTAAAAGGAATACACCATGTAGTCATTTTATTTAGTATACATGCTGTTGTTTAAGAAAACTTAAAGGTAGGCACATTTAGTTTACATAAGAGAATTATTTATTCCCAACATTAAATTCACTCTTCTGCTCCTTTAACACAAACTACGACAGCACTTGGTGGCCAGTGCCTACTGTGACTGCTACACTTAAATTCCCTGCTCACCCTCCTGGCCTCTCCATGACTTATGCACTCTCACCATACCCCAGTCCCTCCTTATTAACTCTTTTCAATATCTCACATCAGCCACCTCAGCCTTCTCCCTTGCCCCCCAGATTTCACTCCTCCCTCTCACCATTCCTTCTCACATCCTTGTCCCTCCCCTTACCTATTACCCCTGCACATCTTAGCTTTTATATTGTCTCTCTACTTTCTCCCCTAGCCCTCCTTAACCCCCTTCTAGTTCTCATTTCTCTCTCCTTTCTCCTCCTTGCCCATACTAACTCTTCTGTCCTTCCCCCCACCCATCCTGTTACCCCCACTTTCATCTCCCCTCCCCTCCATCACCACCTACTCCACTCTTTCACCATCTACTTTATCCCTCCAATCCTCCACCCCTTCATTCTTGCCTGTCCCCCTACTACCTTATCCTGTCACCAACTACCACTTGCCCTCTCATGCATGTTAGATCACCTGACAATGCCTTTGGCAGCTCATGCATTCTGTAATGTTTACCTGTTACTAATTATTTTGTCTTATCATGAAAAGCCACTGGTAGATCATGTACTGTAATTGTATTAACTGTTATATACTGTACCTGCTTTTTCTTGTCTATTCTTGTCCATTGTCCAAGATGTGGAACCTTTGTAAAAGAGTACTGTTTGTTCAAAGGTGTTATCCGAAATTGTCATAAATAAATAAAAAATAAATAAATAAAACATTTACTTTAAGATGAAAAGAAAAGAGTAGAGTTGAGGTCTAGATTGAAGGAACATTTTCCCAGCCATGAACTCACCATTCAATGGGAATAACTTCTGGACTCAGTGTACCAGAAATGAATGGCAATTCAAAAACACTCTAATAAAAGGAAACACAAAATATCATAGTTGGTATGCCAGTTTTAGAAATTTAATTGCTTTATTATTCTAACCTGTATTGCTGTGAATAAAAGCTAAAATATAGAAAATGTGGAAAAGAAAAAATTAATATAGAAGGGAAAGGTTAATGAAAATAAGGAAGATAAGATTAAGAGATATGGAGGTGGGGGGCTGGAGGTTAAGGGGGAGGTTATGGAAGGAGAAGACCCTGTGTGGGTAACAAAAGGACTTCCAGAGTGGAAGAGAGAAAAGGAGAAAAATTGGGTCATTGGTTGGGGTGGAGAGGGAAAGAGACTTTAATCAAATACAAAAGAAATAGAAAGAATAAGTACCAGAGAAGAAGGGAAAACAGTAAACAAAGGCATACAAGTAAAAGAAAACTAAAATTAGGAAAAAGAAAAACAGTAAATAGGAAAATAAAAAAAAAAAAAAGAGGTGTACAGTTTAGTTTAAAGATCTTGGCGGTCAACTGACTGGAAATTATCTTTTCTGTTTTAGAAATGGCTTAAGGTCCCATCTTTCATTTAGGCCTTTAGGTTTCAGCCCCAAAAATCCAATAACTTTCTTTACATGGTAGCAGATTCTGTCTATCACCACCTCTTACAGTAGCCTTAATGCATTCTAAACTCATATAGTTCAGGACTGTTTTGTACCTTCTCCACTTCCCCTTAGCTCCAGGACACATCTGGAGAGGAGCCATTATTAGCTCAGTATGCTTTTCCAGGTGAAACTTCTGAAAATCAATAGCTAAATAGATTAAGGAACATGTTTACTCTTAGCCAAGAGAGCTTGAAGTCAGAGCTGCCATAGGCTATAAGCAACCCCCCAAGCTAGCAACAAGCAAAGTGAATGCCACTGCCCGCTGCAGATCTGAAACATTTAAGGCTAAGTCTACCAGCAAAGGCAAATTATCCAGCACCACACTCACTGCCACAGCCCAATTTGTCTGCTGACCTGCAAAATAAATACTCACCTGGCTATCTCTTCTTCTCTCTGCAGTCTCTGTCTCAAACTCCACTGTAATGCAGCTCAATGAGGGCTGTAACATTGTCATGGTCCATGGTCCATGTCACTGCTGCTGCTGCCCCCCCAACAATGAGACCTCACCCCTAGACCCAGTCATTCCATTCCATTCCTAAAGACAGACAAGGCTAGTACTGCACAAGGTAGTACTGAAGTCGCAAACATGCCACAATACAAACTTAAGCAGAAAAATTAAAAACAAAGCAAAGCAGTTGGGAGACAATGTAAAGCCAGAGGGACCTGGAAAGTGTGGCAGTATACACAGAGATGGCTCACTCTATATTTGGGTCAGTAGTTAGACACTCAGATGCCCAAATGGATCCTAAAGCAGCAGCACTGCTCACCTGCCATTCATTGTTGGTTCTGTCCTCAGCTGATTCAGCTGTTGCTACTGAATTCCCCACTAAACATAGCTGCAGCACTAGACAACTCCCATTCACCTCTCTACCTGGTCCCCTCAAAGGGCTGAAAGTCAAATCAGATGGCTGGCCTGGCTGGCACATGGCAGCAGGGAGACAGTGGACTGTGTGGTGGACAGAGGCATATTGGATTAAGCAGTTCAACCTAGCAACCCAGACCATCAAAACTGGGAACAAATTTGTTTTCTTTAATTTAGTTTTTCAGTTTTTTGTTGCCTTACAAATAATGGGCCAGATTCTAGAAGGGTGGCGCAAGTTGCTGCCGAACGCAACTTGCACCACCTGCAACTGCGACATTGACCCTGTGCCCTATTGTAGAAGGGTCAGCATCTCTGCAGCTAAGTCCTGCAACTTGTGACATGTGGCGAGGTACGCTGAACAGAGGCACACCTGCCGAGCATGTCGCAAGCTGCCAACAGGTCTCACGCAGGTCACAAGTGCCCCCTCTCCAAAGAGCAGGGGTATATAAACATAACAAACCATACAGTGGAACCTAAACAACAAAACAACAGACACTGCATAAAAAACCAAATGACACATAACTCATATCAAAAATGAATGATATGGGGGAAAAGGAGCAGCATGCAAAACACAATAACAGAGAGCCAATCCTGCTCTATTTCACCACTCCAACTAAGAAATACCCTGTCCGTCTCTCCCCCTTTGTAATACAGACATAATAAAAAGTTCACATCAAAGGACTGTACATTTTGCAGCACCAGCTGGCTCCTTTTTCACTACAGACAGAATATTAAGCAGGCAAAGATAACTGTTCCTCCGCTGTGCTCGTATGCTATATCTTGCACCATATTGGAATGTCTCCCAGTAATACAATATCTGTGAGGTGTTCCAACCATGTTCCGACCTCTGGGCCATTCATTTACAGTAATCATGTACAAAAGGTCACTGTAGAAAGGGTGTTCCATAGCTTCAACCTCACCATCACATTCAGGTATTGGATACATTCATTCGTCCACAGTCTTCTGTTTTGCATTACCTCTACCTCCCAGCCTTCTATAACTGACTACCCAGAGAACAACCCGAATCTGCAAGGGACCTTTTTGTCATTAAGCTGTCCCAGATCTACAGTAGTAGGAGCGCTACAGTAAGGACACAATCAGAAATTAATTTCTGGGTGCATCTTTACTGTAGCACTCCTACGGGACCCAGTTGGCTGCTGGCCATGGAGGTGAGAGGTGGGCTGTACCAGTCACCGGCTGGTGATGGGTGGGGGGATGCTGGGTGGACTGGCACAGCTGGGTGGGGGGCCACTAGACTACCAGGAAGTGTCTGGGTGTATGCTGCAATTGCAGTGGGCAACTTGGGGTCGGGGCACGGGAGGGGGGATGACAGCACCGCCCTGTGGGGCATTTCACAATGGGGGCATATGGGGCAAATGGTGTGGCCAGACCTGCAGGGCAGTTCACGTAGAATATGGGGCCAGTTGGTGTGGGAAGCCCTGTGCGGCTCATACAGATGACTTCGGGGGCAGTTGGTGTGGGCAGCTCTGCGAGTCACATAAACACGTCAGGGGAGGGGGCACCCACTGGAGTTTGCTGTGCAAATAGGGGTGGGCAACTGTGGTATGCCCACTGGACTGCAGGCAGGTCTACAGGGCCCCCGGGGGTGTCCATAAGTTACACCATCTAAATGTTGGTGTAACTTACGTTGCTGGTTCTCCTCCAGGGGTTCTTGTAGAATCCTGACTTAGAGGACTTTGATGCTGCCCTTCTGGAATGGGTTGTAACTACTTCCGTTAACCCCCAGCACCATGTTGCAGGGGGTCTATGGCACAACTGCTGGCATAACAGCTGTTCAGCACAAGTGGCCAGCACCATGTCGCAGGCCACATTGTAGAATTATGCATGTCACAACTGCTGGCATAAGTTGCTACATGCACAATTCCACTTGGTACAACTGCTGTTATACCAAGCGTAACTCTTCTAGAATCTGGCCCAATGTGTTTTTGCTGGGGCAACTGGATGTGATAGGGTGAACAGCATTTTTACAAGACTTGCTTGAACAAGGAAAGCTGCTTCTGAGGACAGTACATTAACAGGTGAACCCTCAACTGTCATTGCCGCATCTTTAAAATCAGTGAGAAGGGTGATGACCCTAGCTGGCAGTTTTAATTTTTGTTGTTCAGGCTTACAACCAGTAAGCATAATGGCTGCTCAGAATTGCAATATAATTTTTACAAAAAATCTAGTGCCAGGCAAATTAATACTCTTGTGATTAGGCAGCATAAGTACATTAAAAAGGAGATTAACATAAGGCTCTCAGAATGCTGAAAACCAATCAGATTTCAGCATTCCTGAGAGGCTTATAATAATTTAGGGTCGATCTTCACCAAACTTCACACATGTGTGAACACCTCTTGGACTATATGTTTACCAGGTTTCAGACAACTCCCTTGAAAGTTAAGAGTTATGCCATAAAACCCCCAAACCAGATTTTTACCCATAATTCCTAAAACACTGGGAATTAAGTGTAAACCTAAATTTATGTTACTCTTTCGGCCCAGTCTTAGAGACTGGAGGGGTCAAAGCTACCCTTCTACCCTTTCCTAAATGTATACAATTCCCTTAGCTATGACTATAGCAGTAACCCTAACCCTAATTCTGGTATCTATTGATGACAGCGACTGTAAATGGGTGACTGTCAGAACAGCAACTCATTTACAACACTATCCTTTTGGGCTACCCTGTAAAGTAGTGACTGAATGTGAACACGAGTGTAGAGAGGGCAACCGGAAGGGGGGGTAGGGAGGAGAAGGGGAGGGATAGGAAGAAGGTGTGGGGTAGTGTGCCTGCTGCTGCCAAGCTAGCCATGTGGTGTGGTGGTGAGGGTGGTTAGCATTGGTGCAGCACGTACTGGGTTCGGGGCTGAGGACTGGGGAAAATTTTACTGCTGGCATTTCCCTGCTGCTTTGCTTTTTTTGTAATTCAGACGGTCTCCCCCTTCCCAATATGCAGCCCCCTTGAGTTGGTTGTATTTAATCAGGGTGTCACAGGGACAAAGACCCCTGCAAGGGGTAACCTGGGCTGGTGCAGCCCCTTCACATAAACACTGAGTTACCTTGCCAGATGTCTTTTTGCCTGCAAGGGTATATCACCCATTTGCTTTTCAGCTATACCCACTTGCTATAACAGCGACTGATGTTTTGCAATCGCTGTTTTGACATGGAACCTCTAATTTCTAAACTACCAGGAGTTAAGTGTCAGTCAACATGTATGTTACTCTGTGCATCAAGCTGCACAAAGTGGAGGGGAGCAAGTCCCCCTCCTTAGCTTTCCTGAATGTACACAGTTTCCTTAACCCTCCATATATTTTTTAAATACTTTGTAATTGTATCCTTATTTCCCTGTGGGAGCACATGGACCTGTGCTCTCAGCACTCCATACTCTCCTGCATATTTGTGTGTGGGAGCACAGGGCCCTCTGGGTCCTATGCTCCCATCCATGTATCAGTCCTTAATAGTATCTGTTTTTCTGTGTGGGCGCACCAGGGCACTCTGGGCCCTACTCTCAGATGCATGAAGTAACAAAGAAACGCTTGAGTACGCTTCACATTACAATATTACCCTATGGGAAATTAAGCAAAATGTAAAGCCACAGAACTCCAGAGTAAAGTAATACATTTTCACCAAACTGGCAAAAGACACATCTGTGAGGCAAGCTCTCAGTACCCAGAAAATGTCAGAGCAAACTTGCAAACCATTTCTTAACACCACAGTGGCAAAGAAACTACTTTTTAAACATCCCAGTACAATGTTATCCTATTGGAAATCAACCAAAATTCAAATTCATAGAAATCGAAGCCAAATAAATATATTCTCACAAAACCAACAAAAGGCACATCAGTGGAGCAAGTCCTTTCTACCCTGAAAATTTCAGTGCAAAATTCCAAACCGTCTTTTTGCTATGAGGTGACAAACAAATGGCTACAACATATAAAATTTCTTTGTTTGCAAATTGCGATTAAGAATCCTGTTTCACAGTCAGGAATCTTGTTTTGTGACCAAGAATCCTGTTTCACAAAACAAGAATAATGTTTTGTGATCGAGAAATCCTATTTCGCATGGCACATCTAACTTTTCCCATAGGAAATAATGGAAAACTTTGAAATTTATTAACTTTTGAATGGATTAATATTTGTTCACCAAATCTTCAAAGGGCACATCTGTGACTCATGACATATATATCTCCTGAGCATTTCAGACCAAGCACCCAAGCCTTTTTGCACAGCAGCGTGACAAAGAATTTGACCTAAATAATAATTTACATGTTATTTGAGACACTATGGGCCCAATTCCAGAAGGAGCCCTTGGAGAGACGCAAGTTGCACTGATCCTGTGCCATATTCTGAAAAAAGCAGGCTTCTTGCACAAATTTCCCTCTGAATACTGCCAATGCAGGACTGTGCCCGACCAATGGTGCACCAGCAGCACATGCCAAAAGGCAGTGGCACCCCTTACACCAGTGCAGCAAGGTGCAAGCTGCACTGGTGGTGATGGTGTGAGGGTACACAGTTGCCCAATGGGGGTGTGGGGGTGGGTGGCATCCTAGGGAGGGTCGGTGTGCCAGTAGGGTGGTTGTGTATTGCTTCAGCACCCAGCAGGGTACAAATGCCCATGATATATCAATTCAGGGGCATTTGCACCCCCAGGGGTAACAGTGATCCCATACATCCCGGCTGACACACTAACCCTCCCCATGCCCCTCTGTGTCCCTCCTGCCCACAGACCCCACTAGTAACCCTCAACAGACAGTGTGCCAGTCAGTCACAAAGGACTTGGACCATCTCATGGCAATCTAAGTAGAGCACCTTGCGACATCCATGGAGGGGCTCTGGAATTGTAATTGTGAGCCCGGCCATGGTGCAAGCCCCCCTGTGACCCGGAGTATCCAGTTGCAGGTTGTAAGGGTGGTGCAGTGCCCGTTCAGCACAGTGGGTTCCCTGTTTGGTGCAGCCCATGTTCTGGAATAGGGACTGCCACAACAGGGGCCTCAAGGTGTGACTTGCGACATTACTGTTTGTCGCAAGCACCTTGCATCTGCCGTAATGGCTTCTGGAATCTGGCCCCTTATTTCCACACCCATATATCTGACTGAAACAAAGCTTGCCAAATCAACAGAGCATTGGATCTTGATGGTGCAAGACAAATTTCATCCAAATCACTTGAACAGTTACAAAGTTATTAAAGCACAAACAGTTCAGTTTAACTTTGAAATGAAAAACAATTTTGACAAAAAACTGTGATTTACACATCATTGGGACTCTATATCTCCACACACACACACATCCAACTGTAAAGAAACTTGGCATATCAAGAGATCATTGGCACTTAATGAGGCATGCTAAATTTCATGTAAATTGCCTGAATGGTTGCTAAGAAGTGAAGAAAGATTTTGACAAAAAAATGGTGATTTACACATTTTGAGACTCTATATCTCCAAGCCCTCATATGCAACTGAAAATAAACTTGCTACTCCATGAGATCCATGCCTCATGATGGTACATGCCAAATTTCTTGTATATTACCTGAGTAGTTGCAAAGTTATTAAAGCACAACATTTTAAGTTTAACATAGACGAGAAGAAAGAATTTGACCAAAAAATGGTGACGTACACATTTTGTGACTTCATATCTCCAGACTTTCACATCCAACTTGAATAAAACTTGCATAATCAAGAGATTTTTGGACTCTGAGGATGCATGCCAAATTTAATATAAATTACAATAAAGGTTGCAAAGTTATTAAAGTGCAAAGTTTCAAAAATCTTCTTGCCACAAAAGAGAAACACTTGCACGGCACATCTAACATTTCCCATAGGAAGTAATGGGAAACGTTGATATTTAATAACATTTGATTGGATTAATATTTTTCACCAGACCTTCAAAAGACACACCTGTTACCTGAGACCTACATACCCTGAAAATTTCAAACCAAAAACCCAAGCCATTTTGCACAGTGGCGCCACAAATAATTTAACAAAAAGTGGTCATTTTCAAATTTGTTTACACTGTGTATCTCTGCACCAGCATAATCAACTGAAAAGAAACGTATCCAATCAAGATATCATTGGTCCCTGAAAGTGCACACTACGTTTCATGCGAATTGATCAAATGGTTGCAAAGTTATTAAAGTTCAAAATTTGGAGTTTAACATAGAAGTGACCATTGAACTCTATATTCAGGCATGGCTGCACCTGTATAATATCTATCTATCTAGCTGCAGTATCTGTCTACAGAGAGAGAAAGAGAGAGGGATGTAGATGTAGATTTAGATAGATATAAATATAGATATACTGTAGATATATATTATAGGTGCACAAACCCTACAGTTAGGGTTGCGTAGACACTTTAATGTTAAACTTCAAATTTTCCACTTCAATAACTTTGCAACTGTTCAATGGATTTGCACAAAATTTGGCATGTGCTGTCTCTTGATTTGCCAAGCTTAGTTACGGCCAGATGTGAGGATTCTGAGATCTGGATAGTGCAAAAACCTTAAATTTCACCTTTTTTTTTTTTTTGCAGTTTTTTCCTCATCACCTTCACCCAGATGGTGTGAAATTTTGCTGTGAATTTGATATGGTACAAAGAGCTTGGGTCATAAAACTGCCTTGCATTGGTTTGGTGAAAAAGAAAGTATTAATATGTTGTAATGTTATTAAATTTTTAAGTTCCCAATATATTCAGTGGGAGTATCACTCTCCAGGATAGCTTCCTGGAATGAAAAAGGAATTTGGTCTCATGAAAACGGATTCTTTTTCTTGAGGTGCCAATCCTTTTTTGTAAGTCACTATCTTGTTTTCTATTTCTTCAGATAAAACATTTGAACAGCTTAGTCAAGTGGTGCCACCAAAATATGTATTTTTTTAATTGGCACTTCATGATGTGTATTTATTTTTGTTTTATAATATTGCCCAGGAATGTATTTTTTTAAGTAATTAAATCCTTTTTTGTGGCTAGCTAACTTCCTTTATCATGAATCCTTTTTCATCAACACAAAAAATGAAATTAGCTTGCAAAACAGGATTTATAAAACAAAATTAAGTCCGAAATCCTTTTTTGTGAGTTGGTTCCTCTTTCATGATGATGAAAAAGGAACCATGAAAAAAATCCTCTCATGAAGAAGGAATTGTAAAAAAAAAAACTTAAACTAAGTCCGAAATCCTTTTTTGTGAGATGGAATCCTTTCCATGATCATGAAAAAGGATTTGTGGAAAAGGAATCGGCTCATGAAAAAGAATGGAAAAACAACTAAGTCCAAAATCCTTTCTCGTGAGCTGTAATCCTTCTGCATGACAATGGCAAAGCAATCACAGAAAAGGATTACTGCTATCAAAAAAGGATTCTTGTGCCTTTATTAGTGTGGCACATTGGTGTTTAGTGGCACCCTCATGCTCCCATTTAACTTTCCTATAGCCCTAGTGTCTAGTGGCACCCCCACCATCTGACCCCCATATTTATAATATAGAAAATCCTTATTGGTGATTAGTGGTACCCCCCACCCTCCCATATCCTTGTATTGTATAACCCTGGTGTCCAGTGGCACCCCCCCACTCTCCGATCTCCAGATTTATAATAATGTAACAGTGCATTGGTGGTTGGTTGCATCCTCCACTCTCCCATATCCCTATATTTTATTAACCTGATGTCTAGTGGCACCCATACCCTCAAATGCCCATATATATAATAATTTAATACAGCATTGGTGGTTAGTGGCACCCCCACCCTCTCATGTCCCAGTCAAGCTACAAATAAGAAAACTGTCCCTCAATGTCAGTGGCTCAGTAAGTAGCACACTCGCCTTTGAGGCTGGGAGATCAGAGGGCTATGGGTTCAGTTCCCATATCTGGCACTTGGGTTAATATCCCAGTACTGACACTGTAGTGCAGCATGAGAGGGGTGCTGCACTTCTGAAGTGCTATCTTTTGGATGAGATGATAAACCGAGGTCCCATCTGCCTGTTCTGGTGGTAGTTCAGGTGGATGTTAAAGATCCCATGGCACTTCTCCAAAAGAGTAGGGGAATTTCCCCAGTGTCCTGGCCAAATTTCCCCATATCCACTAAAAATACTACCAACAGCTTAATCTGGTTCAAGGTCAGTTGGCATTCATCAGTATCCCCCTCCGCCCAGGTTGTGCCTCAAAATAGTGCAGTTACCCGGTCAACAAAAACTAAATAAATAAATAAATAAAATGTCTTTTTTTATTTTTTTTTACAACCTGTAAAAACAGAAACATTGCTGATGGCACCCCCACCACTCACCTGAACTGTGCACCCATCTCCCTGTACCCTCCTTGACCCCTCAAACATGCCCTTACTCACCTGAACTGCCAAGACTGACTCTCCAGTCAAGGATAATTGACACATCTTGTGGCTGCAACCAATGACTGCTGTCTAATAAGTAAGGTAACTGCAGTTGAATGTATTTTCTGACCACAGTTACCTTACTTGTTAGACAGCAGCCACTGGTTCCAGCAGCAAGACATGTCTTTGATCGGTGAGTGGATCTTCAGTGTTGCAAGTTCAGGTGAGTTAGGGCATGTGGTGGGGTCAGGGAGGTGTGGGAAGGTGGGTGTACAGTGGAAGGTCAGGTGGATGGCATGGGTGTGCTCAACTGTGAACTTTTTTTTACAGGTTGTAAAAAATAGACATTGAGGGACAGTTTTCTTATTTGCAGCTTGACTGGGGATACAGGATGGTGGGGGGTGCCACTAGCTAACAATGCAGTATTAAATTATTATAACTATGGGCACTGGAGGGTGGGGGTAGCACTAGACAGCAGGTTTATAAAATATAGGGACATAGGAGGGTGGAGGGTGCCATTAACCACCAATGCAGTACTAAATTATTATAAATATGGGGATAGTAGGGTGGGGGTACCACTAGACACCATGGCTATGTAATACAGGGATATGGGAGGGTGGGGTGCCACTAACCACCAATGAGGATTTTCTATATTCTAAATATGGAGATCGGAGGGTGAGGGGGCACCACTGAGCACCAATGAACATTTAATATAAAATATGTACTGAAACTGGACTGTGGGGAGTGTCTCTATACACCAGGGCCTGTTAATAGTATTGGGGACTTGGCACAAATGTATGATGGGAGGGCAGTGACAATGAAGATAGTGACAAATGTCAATAAAATAAAAGCTAAGAAAATTATGTATGCCTGGGAGTGTAGGGTTGTAAGGACCCTGCACTCCCACAGTAAAATGAGGATACCATTATACTATCTCAAAAAGTAAGGAAATAAGTTGCAAAAAACTTTGTTAATGCTCCAGTTAGGGTCAAAGCAACAAACGTTGTGAAATGTGGCATTAGGGTTTCAAACCCTAACACCCACCCCAAAGTAAGCAGGAAAGCAGGTGCGGGGTGTGCCTTGAGCTTCTCAAGTCTAACTGGGCTGTGTATTGTAGCAAGCTGCCCTGCCCTGCTACTATTTGGACTTATGACTGCAAAGGGACTCAAAAAAGTAAGAAAAAAATCAACCAGTGTGGTTTTCCTGGATGAGAGACCCTTTTCTGCTTCTCTTCTCTATAAGTTTTTATTTGATTGCAGTGGACAGCCAATGGGACAGGAGCATTTCCAAGTGCTAAATTTTATCTGTCCCAAGAGACTGTAATTTGAGCTACAGTATCTTCTCTGTCATGGAGAATGGACATCAGGGATCTGTGGGGCTGTGTATTCTAGCAAGCTACCCTGTCCTGCTACTATTTAGACTTGTGACTGTAAAGGGATTTAAAAAAGTAAGACAAAATTAACCTGTGTACATCTGTGTTTTCCAGGACCAGAGACCCTTTTCTGCTTCTCTTCTCTTCTCTGTGTTTTTAGCGCTCTCTGCCACCCCCACCACCACCATTTATCAAATGCTCTGTTGGTGTGAGCGGCAAGCACACTGATCAGAGCTGGCCTTTTTTTCATGTGCTCACTGGTGAGGAGGTGGAGCTCAGGGGATTGTGTACCCTTATTGCAGTATATCAGTATCTATTTCAGACAACTGCAGCTAGTAGTTGTTCACTACTCTTCAACATGGCCTTACCTCAATTAAACATTTATGTTCTCAGTGCTAAGCCCATGTTAGGTTCAGTTGTTCTATAACTTCTCTTATTCAGGAGGGAAATGGTCATCATGGGTCTGTGGGGCTGTGTATTTTAATTAGCTGCCCTACCCCTGCATCAAACAGACTTGAGAATTATTACTAGTCTTTATTTTTAAAAATAATTTAAAGTACTGGGGAACTTTCCTGTACATTGAGACCCATTCCTGTGGGGTTAATTCCTGAACCGGAGACCCATTCCTGCAGTCCGGTTTGTACTGTGACTCTATTTTTAACAACAAAAAGAAAATTTTAAAGTGCTGGGGGAAATTTCCTGTACTTGGTGACCCATTCCTGTGGGGGGAATTCCTGAAGTGGAGACCCATTCCTGCAGTCCAGTTTGTGCTGTGACTTTTCTACTGTGACTTTATTTTTAACAAAACAAAAAGTATAAAGTGCTGGGGTAAATTTCCTAAACTTGAGACCTGTTACTTTTGGGGGTAATTCCTGAGCTGGAGACCCATTCCTGTGGTCCGGTTTCTACTGTGACTTTTTTGTCCATCTCCATCATCTATTAAATGCCCTGTGGGTGGGATTGGCAAGTACACTGATTGGGCTGATCTTCTTCATTGGGCTACTAGGATGAGGTGGAGGAGGAGGAGATTAGGGCTGTGTGAGCCCAATGCAGCATACCAATTCAGGCAACTACACCTAGTAGTTGCATGCTTTTCTGTGCTTGGTGTGTCCCCAATGTTACATTTTTATTAAGATTTAGCCAATTTAGTGGTTCCTACTATATTAAGTTTTATCTTGAGGTTTTGATAATCTCAGTGTTATTTCTTTTGAATTTGGGGTAATTAATTTACTGGTTAGCTGTACTATCTGATTTGTTTTACAGTTCCCATGTGAGGTTACATGCTACTGTGTTTAACTGTGCAGGCAATGTTACATAGTGGCTACATGCTGTCTTTGCGTTGGTGACTGCTTATTATTTTTGCCATCAATGTACTTACTGTTTTTTGCTCTAATTACTTCTATTTCTCTTCCCAATCTTCCAAATCCTCCTGCCAGTGCCCACTACCTCTTAACTCCTCCTCCCCTCCCCCTCTCATTTTTTCTGTGCCCTTTCAATAATCCACTTCTACCCATCTCTCTCCTCTGTTTAGTTTCAACCACCTCCCCCTCAGTTTATTATCATGCAGCCACCATATATGCTACCCATTGTCTTCTTTCTCCTACCCTTTCTGTTTTTCCCAACCTCTCTCCCTCCAATCTGCTTTCCTCCTCTCCCTTCTCCTACTCCTCCACCCCTTCCCTTACTCCAACCTCACTATCTCGCCTACTCTCCCCTCCGTGTGTTTCTCCCCCCACTACACACTACCCATGGCTCCCAGTTTCCTCCTTCCTCTCTCTCTCTTCCTGGCTCCACTATGTGTCTATCAGACTCTCCCTCTCCCTCTTCCCCTCCCCCTCCCCCATACTCTTCACTTCACCGCAAATACACCTCAGACCTTACCAAACTCATCCTACTCCTACTGCTCTTCAGACATTGACATTGAACCCAACCCTGGTCCAACCCCTCCTTCCCACTGCCTCCCAAAGGCCTATGTGGCTCACGTAATACATAGGAAGTCTTTTACTCAAAATTGACCCAAGGAACCTCTCATTGTCTCCTCCTCCCCATTGTTCTAGTAGTTTCTGAATCTTGGCTTTCTGCCAACATTACTAACTCTGCCATCACCATCCCTGGTTACTCCCTTTCTCACCAAGATCATATCAAAAAGGGAGGTGGCATCACCATCTACCTTTCCTCCTCCATTCAATCAACCCCAGTGGTGATTGTCTCATTCCATGCAGCCTATGAACTTCTCATCCTAAAACTCTCCTTCCCTTTCTCCCTTTCCATTTTTGTGGCAGGTGTATACTGCCGCCCATAGCTTTCTCCTGCTTCTGTTACAGAACTACTAACCACTATCTCTACTCATGCCTCCACTGGGGAGCTTCTTATGTTAGGTTATTTTAACTATAATTGGCTTTCACACTCTGGCCCACATATTCAGAGGAGATGCACTGCCAAAAATGGAGATGTGTGGCGCATCTCAGAAAATGTGCAGAAGCACAATATTTGAAAGGGAGAGATGCATTGTGCATTTCTGAATGTGTGATCATGTAGAAATAATGTATGCAGTGCAAAAAGGAACGGGTACATGGATATGCCATCCATATATTCAGGCAAATGTAGCGCATCCCAGTAGTGTCCACTCAAAGTTAGGCAGACAAAGGATGGCCTAAATCAACCAGCCACCCACCCACAGGAAGGACTTGGAACTGCAGACAGGCCATCCTAAGACAGCCCTTGGGTGCACCAGGGACATACTCCAGGCACCCATACATAGCATCATGCCAGGATGTAAGTACCCAAGCCACAGGTGCTGGCACAATATGGGCACCACCCAGAAAGCAATCCACCACACCACATCCAGGTCATAGACACCCAGCGGCCACATGCCAGTGCTATCAGGTCCCCCCCAGCACACCAGTGGAGCAGATGGCCATATTGCAAAACATGTACCAGGGGCTATGACCTGCACCCATGTGGCCTTCAGGGCACCACCCAGTGGTGGCATGCACCCAGGGTGATGTCCAGGGCAACAGTGCCCAGATAGCTTGGTGGTATGAATGGCAGCCTGGCACATGCCAGGAACTGACCTCTGACACACACCCATGGTGGTACACCATAGGTGCACACAGGTGAGACCCACCCACATGGGTACCTGGTCACCCTCTTCACACTGTCATTCCTTGCAGTTATCACCATGTTCCTGTCATATAGGGGTATGTGGGGCACTGCTGGTGACTGTACACTGTATACTGAACTGGTGTATCATATGCATGTTGTTGATTGATCAGACTGTGTCACCCTGTGCCCTCCCCTGTTGCTTGTCCAGGTGGGTCTTTGTTGACACTGTCCAGGTGGGTCCCCTGTACACCAGTCTGACCCTGTACATGGCTATGGGTAATATCACTGTACCCAGGCCAATACAGTACACCCCCACCCACCCACCACACACAAACATTCCATCACATCTGTCTGCTAGGCTGCAGTACCCCCGTTCACCTTTGTGGGTGGTGGGGCAGCCCTGCAAAGCTGGAAATGTGTATGCCTGAAGTATGCAAATGGACTGAATACATTCCAGTAATGAGCTGCCATGTAGAGAATGGGCTCAGAATGTGCAATGATTCCATTTGCATATCTCGGCTGAATATTGCAATTCTGCAAACCACGCATGTGGCTGCCTATTGCACATTTCCCTATGCTCAACATAGGGTTCAGAGCACTTGCCGCACCATGCATCTCCCACTGTGCGATTGCCCATCTTCAGGATATTCAGCTGGACATGTGTGATCGCATCTCATGGCACATCTTCTGAATATGCCACTAGTTTGTGCTGGCGCATATCAGTTGTGCGGCACAGTCACTGGTGTGTTGCAGCCTGGGACTTTTGAATATAGAGCTCTGTAACTCTAAACTCTGACAAAGCATGAAGTCCCTGCACATTACGGAACTCATTTCTGTCCCTATCCATCACAATCCCCATTATCAGAACTACTCTCTACTGGACTGGGTTCCTGCTATTCACCCGCACCATATCATTGATGTTGGTACCCTCCCTAATGCACTCAGTGACCATTATGTGGTTTACTGTGTGGGAAAAATTCACCACCCCAGGGCCCCCCCAAAAATGATCCAACTCAGGTCCTTCCAATCAATTGACATCCTCACTGCACAGTGATCTGCTCTCCACTAACTGGTCTCCTATTTCTATGGCCAGTAATATCAATAAAGCCTTACAATTTTTCCAATCGAAATTTTTACTAGTCTGGGATCAGCATGCCCAACAAAAGAAAACTAGGGTCATAGGGCCTCACCTTTCCTGGATCTCAACTGAACGTTTGGCCTACCTCCATGCACATGATCTGGCATGTACAGTAGCAGCCACAGACATTGCCAGATATTTCCCTAAATGTCTGTGATATTTCCAGAAATATCTCCTGCTTTCTGAATTTCCACAGTAGGGGCAGCAGAGAGAAACTCTTCAGAAATTTCACGAAATATCTGGAAATAGCTGGCAATGTCTGTGGCTACTACTGTAAGTCTTACAAATTCTCTAGCACTGTGGCTAACCGTAACTAGTACCATGTTTGAGGAACTCTTGTACTAGAGTCACCAAGTTAGCTAAGGCTGAGTTCTTTTCCTCCCCATTTCAGAATAATCTTAGCAACCTCTCCAAATCCTGGAAAGTAATACAATGCTTTCTCCCCCCCCCCACCAAGTCCTCTTCCCCTTTTCTCAAGGTGGGTGACTCCACCATTTCAGACACTCCTTCCACCACCTCAGCTTTCAACTCCTATTTTACCACCTGTGCTTCCTCACTCCTCTCTGTGCTCCCCACTATTCCCTCTACCTCTTTCTCCTTCCTCCCTCCCTTCTTCCCCCTTTTCTTTCTCACCAACCACCCCTGCCTCAGCTCTTGAAGCCCTCCTGGCTCTCAACCCCCAGAAAGGTGGGAGCCCTGATGGGCTTGATCCCAAGCTCCTACACTTCTCTGCACTGGCTATTGCATTATCCATCTCCTCCCTGCTCAACCTATCATTTTCTCTTGCCTCAGTTCTGGATACCTGGAAGCATGCAGCTGTCATTCCCCTTCCAAAAGGAGGTGACTCCTCCTCCTCTGGGAACTTCCAACCAATCTTTCTCCTCCCAACCTTCTCCAAACTTCAAGAACACATAGTTCTATCTCAGCTCTCCCATTTCCTCAACTCCTCCTCCTTTTTCACCCCCTTCCAATCTGGCTTTCGCAAACATCACTCCATCACTTCCTCTATCCTCAGGCACACACATTACATCCATTCTGGCATAGAACAAGGCCTCATCACTGCCACCATCTTTGTCAATCTAGTGAAAGCTTTCAACACTGTCTCCCATCCTCTTCTGGACAAATTAAAATCAGCGGGTCTATCTAACTCTGCAACCAGGTGGTTAAACTCCTACCTTATAGGTTGATCTCAATCAGTGAGAATTGGAGACCCCCCAACCCATACACACTGGCATTCACCAAGGTTCTATCCTTGGCCCTTTGCTTTTCTCCATATTCCTTAACAACCTCCCCTCAGCCTGCTCCTCTGTATCTTTCCACATATATGCAGATGACACGGTCCTGTTTTCCTCTGGCTCTTCTCCATCAGAGTTAACATCCAGGATTCAACTTGATTTCAACACTGTCCAGAAATAGTTTCAGGCTAATCAACTATCCCATAATGCTAAGAAAACAGTTTCCATGTGTTTTGGTACACGACAGAGGCTTTCTAGACTCCATTAACTCCCCACCTTCCTCACCCTTGATGTGGTAAAAATCGACAACATGCCCTCATATAAGTATCTTGGTGTCTGGGCAGCCTGCATCTTGTTTTTGTTCTCAGCACATAGATACCATGTACAAAAACTTCATCTTAAGGTTTTCCTGCACTTTATAGGAACAAAACTGTGCTTCACTATATGTCTGCATCGCAGGGACATCATCACTAGAATGATCCTCCCCAATTTTAGGGCTGTGGGCAGAGTCTACAGACCTTCTGTCATCTGTAGCTCAAAAAATGGCTTTTCACAGAACTTCCTTTTTAGACATTTGCATGTATTCCTCCACAGCTGCAAAGTAGTGCACCCCCTCTGATTTTTGCTATTTGTTGCTCTATATTAAAGGCACCTGAAAGGGGAAGGGGATGCTACTGTATTGTACCTCAGAACTTCTCAGGATATTAACAGAAAAAAACACTTCTTAAGCTGCTGTTTCTATCATCTGTCCAGCTCAGTCTAAGAGATTTGTTCTATTTCTTTCAACAACCTAGGGATTAACTCATTTCCTTTTGTTTTTTTTGTGAAAATGAAAGTCAGACTCAGTGTCACACTGCAGATAGTGGAAGGGCTGTTTATTAGCTGGCATTCCTTTCTGTAGGACAGGTTGAAGGCAAGCACTACAAACAGAAGACTGTTTTTTTTTCTTATTTTATAATATGATGTACTGAGTGTGTATTTAGTTGCAAGGTCAGGGCCCTGAAGAAAATCACATTTATGTAACTCATTCAAGATTCCAACAGGTAGTCAGAAAAAGTCTAAGAGAATTTGTGTAAAAACCAGCAAATGAAAGATGCAAAAAATAGCATACACACTGGCCTGTGAGACTGGAAGATCAGAAGGCTGTGGGTTCTATCCCCACACTAGGCATGTGGGTTAAAGAGCTTGTGTACTGCCTAAAACTAGTATTAGATTTTAAAAGCAGTCAACCATTATCTTTTATATTTGAGGTACTTTATCTTTTCCCTTTGTTTAATTAGAAGATTATTTACCTGATGATAATATGTGTTGTGTGGAACAGCACTTTGTGTCAGCTGACATAGCTAGCTATACTGCCCCTACTTCATCACCAGCATTGTGACCTCACTGACTGTGACATCACTGCTACTTGGGAACAGCAATTCAGTGACTGCCAAGCCATTCACCTGTGATTTCACTGTCAGCTTGACATATAATTTTAATACCTAGCAGCAAATCACAACCCTTTTCCTGATAAAAGGCTGCCAACATATTACATTTTTATTTATTTTTATTTTATTGAAATCTAGGATTACAAATACCTTTGAGCAGGAACTGCTCATTTACAAAGGTTCCATGTCGAGGAAATGGAAGGTAAATATATATACAAAGGTCAACAGGATTATACATAGCTATAATAAAAAGAAGCAAGAGGTTGAGGCATAGTTAATTACAGTACCTCAAAATGTGCCAAATGTTAGGTACAGAGACACAACATCCAAGGGCAAACTTAGAAATAAACTTAGAAATAAGTGCTGCTGGCAAGAGGATAGGGAGGGTGAGGGTTCGCAGGTAGGAAGGCAATTGTTGAAGGGTAAGGGGTGATGGTAAGAGCACACAAGGGGAGGAAGGGTAGGGATAAATGTCAGTAAGTGCCAGGGAGGGGGATGAAGAAGGTGAGTTGGGGAGGAGGTGTGCAGGGGAGGCAGGAGAGGGGGGCATGACAAGGGAGGTAGCTGACCTGTCTAAAGCAGAGGGCAGTGAGTGTGGGGCCCCAGATTAGGCAAAGCAGTCACAATAGCTAGTTGAGCTGAGATGAAGTCAGAGTTGTCTTTTAAATGGGCCAAGAGCAGCAGCTGTAAGAGTTTCTTTGTTGAGTGTTTTGTACCACTGTGGAGCTTTGTGAGCAAAAGCCCTCTGTCCCATTGTAGTCCAACATCTGGGGATAAGGAAGGTTTGTTGTTGTGAACTTCTAGTTTGCTGGGTGCTGTGGTGGTCTATAAGGAGCTTTTCAATGCCTGGGGACATGATCCCAAGGAGGACTTTTTGGCTAAGAGGCAGGTTTGATATTGGATCTGGCTGATGAGAGGAACACATCCTGCCCGAACGTACAGATCACAAGTGTGAGTAAGTCGGTCAAACCCATTAGAATCCTACATGCTTTGTTGAGTGCAACCATAATTCTGCAGAGGGCAGAGGGCAGAGGCGGAGCCATAGATTGCTAGCCCATAATCAATGATGGAGGTGACAGAGCTGTTAATAGCCAGCCAGAGTGTGTTCAGAGTCATGCAGTGTTTGTGCCTGTACAGCAGGCCTATATGAATACTGGTGGCTTTGGCGACAGAATCAATGTGCCGATGGTAGGAGAGGGAACTGTCCAATGCAACACCTAGGTGTTTAAATTCAGGAACGTGTTCAAGTATGGTCTCTGGTTATTGATGGTGAGGTCATGGGATTTTAACTTGTTCCTGGCATTGTAGAAAGTCATTACCTTTGTTTTGCTGTAGTTCAGAACCAGTTTTTGTGTCTTGAACCATTCTTCAATGCACATGAAGTTGAGCTGTAGTCATTTCTGAAGGAGCTTCACGTCTTGGTGGTTGGTGAACAAGACTGAGTCATCAGCATAAAGTATTAACTTCTGATGGCAGACACTGGGGAGGTCATTCAAAAAGAGGCTAAAGAGTAGTGGTCCCAGGATGGCCCCTGTAGGACCCCCGAATGGACCGGTTTATCTTCCAAGGTGATACCGGTGATCCTGACCCACTGGACACCCTCCCCAGGGTAATTTGAAAAACAGAGCACCACTTCTTTGGAGAGCCCAATGCTTGATAGTTGCTTGAGTAGAAGTGGGTGGTTGATAGTATCAAAGGCTTTCATAAGCTCAATGAATACTGCCCCCACACAGTTTCCTTAATCGAGAGTGGTATGGATGAATCCCATGAATTTTAATAGTGCAGTGGTGGTGCTGTATCCTTTACAAAAGCCATGTTGCTCATGACCTATGATGTTATATTTTTCCAGGTACTTGACTAGCTGGTCTGAGGCAATGCATTCCAGGGCCTTAGACAAAGGAGGGAGGATGGCGATAGATCTGTAGTTGGAGTGTAGTGACTTGTCTCCAGTTTTGCATACCAGTGTGATGGTCGCCTGTTTCCAGCAAGATGGGAACTGGGATATTCTTAGTGATAGTTTGAAGATCATTGTCAGGGGTACAAGGATTTCTTCAAGAACCAGAGCTAACAACTTCAGGTTAAGGGAGTCACCACTGTAGCCTGTGTTGTGGATGGCCTTCTGAATATAGGTTCTGGCTAAGTGCACTGGGATCTCTTTGAAGTAGAATCATGGGGCAGGGTGTAGGAGAGAAGCCGTGTCGGGGGGATTACTACCAGAGAGGGCATCAAAGAAGTCAAATGGGAGGACACTATCCAAGTTGAAGAATGCATTATAGAAGGTATTGGTGATTGTGTAATAGTCAGATGTTGGTGTTCCATTTATGTTGAGCATAGTGGGTGGTGACTTAGGATCCTTGCCTGTAAGGTCTTTTAAGTTACTCCAGATTTTTTTCCTGTCACCCCAGGAGTTGGAGAGAGCCTCCTTGAAATATTTACTTTTGGCACTCTGAATTGCCTGTGTGCACTCATTTCTGTCAGTTTTATATGTATGAATATCCCCAGGTGTGGATGTTGCTCGGGCACAGTGCCAGAGATGGTCCCTTTGTTTGAGTAAAGTGATTAGTTTGGGGGTTATCCAAGGGTTAGCTCTTCCTCTGACCTTCAGCTTTTTGAGAGGTGCAAAGATATTGCAGGCCGCAGTGAAGTGCCTGATGAAAAGTTCCAAGGCTTGGTTAACATCTTTGGAAGAGTCGATTGGTGACCAGTCTATGTCCCTTAAATGTGTTTTTAGTAGCCCAAGGCACCCATGCTTTAACACCCTGGCATAGATTATTTTAGGAGGGGGCTTCATGAATTTGTTTGTCCAGATACAGATAACAGGTGAGTGGTCACTGATAACATCAGGGAGCACTGTGACTTTAGAAATAAGGAACTAGTGGCTTATGGAAAAATCTACAAGAATTTATATAGGGATTTGATGCTGCCTTTACAGGGAAAATACAGGAAAAATAAGGGCTTGTTACAGGAAAATGGTTATTTGGATATGGGAGCACTGTGATGACTGTGACTAAATAGCACTATATGGCACCAATTAGAAAATTACTTTGGTCATGTGGTAGCTTTTTACAGCCCTATCAGCTCTGGCTAGACCTTGTTGGTTATGGTGACATAGCCTATGATGCTGCACCTAAATCCACCCTGGCCAGACCAGATCCCCTCTTCCACTCCTTTTGCCATTTTGCCTTTGCCTGTCCCCCCCTTCCCGGACTCATCACTGTTCTCTGTATATTGATCTCTCCATTTCTTGAATGACCATTGTCTCATCCACTGTGCCTCCTTTATTTCTAAAGTCTGGTTGGTTTTGTTCCCTCCGTACCTCAGCTCTCTCATCTCCCCTATGCCCCCTCCACATACTCTCTCCATAACTCAGGTTATCACTCTCTTTTGCTCCCCTCTCATAAATCTCTAGCTGGCCAGTCTGGTTTCTCCTTCTACCTTCCTAATCTTTGGAACTCCCTTCCACTAACAATTCGCTCTGCCACCTCCAAACGCTTTCTTTCCTCTCTTCTCCAAGGCCACAATGCCCCCTCCTGTAAATGTCCTTAGCCCCATTGTGCTACACTTCTCCATATATACTCCAACCTCTATACCTCTAGCCACCCCACCTCTCCCCTTTGCCCTCCATGACTTCTCCCATGCTCTTACTCCTTTCTCACTCGCTCCCAGCCCAAGTAATCACCCTTTCTTCCCCTTCCTAATCCTCAGCACTCCATTCCTCCACCCTACCCACCATAATCTGTTCTCTCTCCTTTACTCCCACCACTACTTTTACCTTTTCACCCCATAACCTCTTTATCACCCTTCTACTTACTCTTTCTCCTACCCTTTCCTATAGTTGTGACATTACTTTCTTGTGTGTGCCAGGTATTTTGCACTTCTGATGTTTAAACTACATTATTATTTGCTCTGGTAATGTGCATTATTGTACACTGTTGTATTGTTATTACTGTGCTTCTACTTGTTTGTACTTATCCTCACCCTTCCCCCAGGACACATCTGGAAACAACCTTCATGGTTTAGTATGCCTTTCCTGGTAAATTTCTTTTAAATAAATAAACTGCTTACACCATTCTCATAAAGTCTACACATCTGACCTTATTTACAAATGGAACTGGGTAAGAGTTAGGGTTGAGAAGCCCAAGACACACCCCACACCTGCTCTCCTACCTGCTTTGGGTGAGGGGGTTAGGGTTGGAAATCCTAATGCCACATTTCACACCTTTTATCACTTTGATCCTAATGTGAGCATTAATGAAGTTGTTTGCACCTTATATAAATACATATAGATATCTATATATATATATATATATATAGAGAGAGAGAGAGAGAGAGAATACTGTTTGGGCAACTATGCACCACTAGCTTGTGCTGCTGCAAAGTGGTTCTGATTTATTTATTTAGTTTTTGTTGGCAAGGTGGGTGCTCTAGACAGCAAAGCTTCTTATTTTCAGGCACGACCTGAGAGGTTACATACAATAGGGTAAAAATAGAAGTAAAATACATGGATAAGACAGGTGACAACAGCTGTGCATTTACCTAACAAAGCACTGTTATAAAATGTACATTTACAATTACATTTACATTGTGGCTAGGTGGTAAAGAAGGCTAGTGGAATACAGCACTGCATATTTAAACATATTAAGAGTAGAGATAGAGCAGTACTGATGCCCCTGTATACCTCATTGGGGTGTCCACATATGGAGTACTGTGCACAGTTCTGGGCACCTGGTTATAAGAAGGATATTAAAGCCTTAGAGAAGGTACAGAGAAGAGCTACCAAAGGTATAAAAGAAGTATGGGGATTAAATTATGAGCATAGATTACAAAATCTTGGACTTTACTTCTTGGAGTTTTGTAGACTATGTGGTGATATGTGCCAGATATTTAGAGCACTTAAAGATGACCATCTAAGGGAACAACTAGGCCTAGTAATAAAGAAGCAGACATACAATACTAGAGCAAATAGTCTTCAGTTATATAAAGATAAATTTAATACCAAAAGAAGGGAAAAGTGGTTCAATGTGAGAATCACTGGCATATGGAATGTACTTCCTAACAAAGTAGTGTTAAGCCCTACTATGGATATTTTTAAAAATAGGCTGGATGCATACCTAATAGAAAAGGGTGTACAGGGATACTTCTAGAATAATCGGCGAGCTATATGGACATGTGTCTTCTATGCTCTGATAAAACCTATGAAACCTATGTACACATACCATTGGCAGAAGACATAAGGAACTGGCAGAGCAGTGGCATCATATGTAACATCAAATACAATAGTACAGCAAAGAGTATTGAGTACCGGGGTAACTTGGTTCAAGAAGAGCTCAAGGAGAGCCTTACTCAGTGATAGGAACAAGTGCCAGGGCATATCTAAGAGGGGCAGGCCAGGAAGTAGCAGCTCCCCAAACAGGAGAAGTGGCTGAGATATCAAATAATTTGCAGAGTTCCAGTTTAAAAATCCAGTGTGTCTGAGAGTGCCTGAGATCCAGAGTTCAGGAGTTCCATAATTTCTGAGTGAAAACAGAGAAGGTGTTTTCTCCCATTTTGGTGCTGCATTTGGGTATGACAAGGTATGACATAACAGCCAATCTCAGGGTAGGCAGATGGGGCCAGTTTTATGGGAGAGCCAGCTTGTCAGGTTTCTTGGCATTGAAGATGTTAACAAAGCAACAAGAGGTGAACTGATGGATTGCTGTGAGGGAGAGCCAGCCAAGGCTGGAGTAGAGGGAGCAGTGGTCAGTGAGCTTGGGTATAGATAGGGCAAAGTGGCAGATGCTATTATAGAGACATCCAACTTATGGAGAAGACTTTTAGAGTATTTGTAGATTCTGCTGACATATAAGGACCGCCAGGCCCATCCAATCTCTTGTTAGGCTGGCTGGATACAGAAAGGGCAATCATACTGTGGGCAAGATTAGGTCTCACTACACTTCCACAATTGTCAGCCTAGCTGCCACTGTCAGATTGTGTCTGTCTTTGTACACTGACCCATGCATATGTTGACAGCTTTGACTGTGGTAGAGAGATGCAGGTCAAAGTCCAGGGCCATTTCCAAGGTGACTCCTAGGTATTTAAATGAGGAGATGGTATTGAGTGAGGAGTCATCAGATCTTCTGATGTTTAGGGCTAGGGGGCAAGTCCTGATTTTTGGCCCAGATCCAAAGAGCATAGTAACTGTATTTTTGTTGTTAAGGATGAGTTTGTTTTGCTTCCATCATGACTGGATGGTCCTGAAGTTGAAGTTCAGGTTCAAGTTGATATCAGATAGGTTGCAGGACCTGGAGTATAGGACCATGTCATCTACATATAAAAGGGAGGAACTTGAGCCCAACACTGGGGAGATCACTGATGAAAATTTGAAAAGAATAGAGGACACAAAATGGATCCATGAGGAACACCGATCCAGTGTGGAGAGAGGGCTTGTCATTGTTGATCTGCACAAATTATTGATGATCTCAGAGAAAACTGGAGAACCAAGTGGTTGCAATGGGAGAGAAACAAAGGGTGGGCAGTGTGGAAAGGAGCAGAGGATGGGCCACCAGATCAAAGGCCTTTGTGAGACCCATGAAAATAGTTGCCTGACAGAAGGCATTTGTCTATAGCCAACTGGATGTCAGTGGTGAGCTGGATGAGGGCAGTAGAAGTATTGTGCCCCTGCCTGAAGCCATGCTGATCTGAGGAGAGAAGATTATGGAGGTGCAGGTGGTCTGAGACCTTGGTGGCTACGATGTACTCAAGAATTTTGGACAGTGTTGATAAGATGACAATAAAGTGGTAGTTGTCTTTATTCATGATGCCACCCTCTTTGTGGATGGAGACCACATGGGCAGTCTTCCATGGGGAAGGAACCTGATCAGTAACCAGAGACAGATTACATACACATGTAGCTGGGGTAGCAATGTAGGGTAAATAGGTCTCAAGAATTTGGATAGCAGCCCATCAGCTCCAACTGATCCATAGGAGGAATGGAGCATAGGATATGTAGGACATTGAAAATCAGTGACAGGATGGAGTTTGAAAAGAGGGTTGGTCAGAACCCTGGTGACCTCAGGTGGCCTTGTCATTGGTCAAGGGAAGTTGCATACCCAGAGAGGTCAGTGAAATGAGAGTTCAAAAGCAAAGCTAGAGAGGTCCAATGTAATCAAAACCACAAGATAGCAGCACCATCTAGTTGGGTATATGATTTACAGCCAGTATTTTTTACAGTGTATAGTTTCTTGTTTTAGTTTTTTTAAGTGTTTTCACAGCAATCCCTACATAACCAGTGAACATGCTGGTGGTTTTGGTTCAAAACTTGAGTGGATTGCAGCACACATGGCTGTGCTGTGAAAATACCAGATGGCTTAATGATTTCCAATCAGCTGAACCTTGCTGTACCATGGACATTCCATGACCTTGGACATGTGGTACAACAAGGTTTCAACTGGCATGAAAATCCATGCAGAGCAAACACTGTCCATGCAGTATGTGTGTGTGTGTAAATTATTTGTAAAAGAAACTCCATTAATGCACCATTTAGGGTTAAGACTACAGTGACAAAAGTAGGGAAATGTGATTTTTGGGTTTCCAACCATAAAGCCCCTCCCCCACAACTGAAGTGAATCAGTGGTGGAGTCTTCCTTTGTGTTGTCATGCCTAAAGCTCACCCCATTAGACGTGGGTGTATATGTTGCAGTGATCACTCAAACTGTGAAAATTTATCAAAAGATCTTTCAAATGAGGTATTGGGCTTATCTGTTGGTTTCAGGGGTCCTGATATATGAATATCTAAATAATCTGTAAATTGAAACAAAGCAGAAGCCATTTCATTTGTTCTTAAAACAGGAAGTGATGTCATTGAGGGGCAAACTGTATGTTGTTAATACAGCTTGCCCTTCAGTGACATCACTTTCTATCTCAAGAGTCCGTAAAATGGTTGCTGCCTTGTTTTGATTTACAGATTTAAATACTCATATCAGGATTTTTGACATCTACAAAGAAGCTCAATGCCTCCTTTCAAGTATTTTTTCATGGTCTTTTACAATTTGAGGGAACCCTGCAATGTTTACTTCCCCTTTAAAATTCCTGCTGAAATATCATTCCAAGGCATGGAAAGGTCATTCCTCACCACAAGTGCAGAAACACATTTTGCCAGGATCTGAAAAATTACAGCTGTTATATTCGTGAGGTGTAAAAATCTGGTTATAGTTGAAAATTTGTGGTCAAAATATTAACAATTAGCAAAGTTACACGTGAGCATAGTAAAATACCAACATATGTGAATAAGTTTTCCATTTGCACATATTTTAAGCCCAAATTTTCAGCATTGCCTTCTTAAGGGTGGTGAAAATGTTTAAATCCTGCCCAAAAGGTGATATTGCCAAACGACTGCAAATCACCTTTCTGGATGGACTTGCATAATTCCACCTTTATTGTTCACGAAGTTTGGTGTCAAAAAGCCTATGTTGAAATGTTGGTGTCTAAATATGCAAAAATGGCAAAGTTATGCCACAAAGTCAAAAACTCCATTGAAATGCATTGAACAGCACTTACTTACTTTTTCATATAGTAATCAGCTTTTCCAGCAGCAAGACGTGCTTTCAATCAGAGATTAGATCTTCATCCTGGGATGTGTTCAGGTGAGTGAGGGTGTGTGGTGGGTGTGGGGTGGTGGGTACTGAGTGGGAGGTTGGGGTGAGAGGATGGATCGTTGAGGGACACTTTTCTTTTTCATGGGTTTAAAAAAAAAAACATTGATGGACCATTTTATTTATTACAGGCAGGACAGTGACAGGAGGTTGGGGGCATGCATAAGACACCAAGAAAGAAAATAAAAATACAAAGACAATGATCAGAGGATGGGGATGCCACTAGAAGCAAGGTAAATAACAATTAATATGGGACAGCGATTGATGAGTGGGGGTGCCACTAGACACCAGGAAATGATAATCATTGGGAGGTGATTGGGGGTGGTGCTACCTAGACACTAGGGAAATAGGAATTTTCCCTCATGGTAAAGGATTAACCCCAAATGAAAAAGGATTCTTTTAGTTTCAAAATTTGTATTGAGAAAGTGAGTCACAAAAGGCTGAAAAGCTTTGTGATGAAAAGGATGTAAATGTAATCAAAAGCACATTTGGGATAATTTTTCAAACTGTTAAGTGCAGGATCCAAGTAATGGGGTCTCGATGAGCCAGACTGACGTGTTGTTTTTTTTCCAGGATGTCGCTTTTGTGGCTTTTGATTTTTTTTTAGAAAAAATAGGAATCAAGATGGCAACAAATGAAAATGGGTTGGCCCATGAAAAGGATTTTTTTTCATTTCGACATCTGAAGTGCCAACTGAGCACGCTCAGAACCACATTTTCAAAATGTCAAAATTTATATTTTCATCAAGCAAGCATAAGACGCATAGGTGGGTCAGACGCTTTCTTGCCTGAAAATGTCAGACCACAATTTCAGACAGTTTTGGGGGAAGCCATATTCAAAGAAAAACATAAAACAGCAAACCTATGACCCAAAAATTTACTTTTTGCATTATCCAGAACTTGGAATCCTCAGATCCAGCTGAAATGAAGCTTAATACATCCTCAGATTTACCACATAAGACTATGCATGCAAAATCTCCTACAAATCTGTTGAAAGGATATAAAGTTATAAGTTATTTAAGTGCAAACATTGTGATTAAACATTAAACTGCCTACTCAATCCTAAATTTAGGGCATAACTGTGCCCCTATAATATATATAAGTTGCAAAAAAACTTTTGTTAATGCTCCAATTAAGGTCAAAGTGACAAAAGTTGGGAAAAGAGGCATTAGGGTTTATTTAATACCCCCCCAAACCAAGTAGTAGAGCAGGTGTGGGGTGTGCCATTGGCTTCTCAAGCCTAACGTTCACCCCATTCCATCAGTAAATATGGTCAGATGTGTAAACTTTATAAGAATGGGGTGAACGTTAGACGTGGGAGCGAAGGTACACCCTACATTTGCTCTACTGCCTGGTTAGAGGGTGAGCTGTTAGGTTGGAAACCCTAACAACTCATTAACCAACTTTTGTCACTTTGACCCTAACTGAGCATTAACAAAGTGTTTTGCAACTTACTTGCTTACTTTTGAGATAGTATAACAGTATCCTTATATTTTCTGTTGGAGCATAGGGTCCTTCGGATCCTGCTGTCCCCTTTCCTGTAGATGCATATGTATGTATGTAGTTGTGGAAGTACAGGGCCTACAGGCCCTGCATTTCAATTTATTGAACAACAGTGACCAAGCTGTTAACATAGCCATCTTATTACCCCCCTTGCACGTACTCAGTACAGAAAAATTTCAAATTCACACCAAAATGTAAATCTGCACAACTGCAATGCCATTCTGCACCACAGGTGCAAAAACACATTTTGGCAAGGATTTGAAAAATGACAGATGTGACATACTGTATATGATGTGGGGTAATAAGAAGACTATGTTGAAAATCTGATGTCAAAATATTTTAAATTTCCAAAGTTAAAAGTGTGCATAGCTAAATTGTAATGGATGGTCATAACTTTGCCATTGTTCATAATTTTGACCTCAGCTTTTCAACATAGCCTTCTTATGACCCATCCTCGTGAACAATTTAACTGTTATTACACAAATCCAACCAAAAAGGTGATTTCACCAACCACCCACAAAATCACCTTTCTGGTGGGAGTTGCATAATAACAGTCATATTGTTCATGAGGTGGGGTCCCAAAAGACCAAGTTGAAAACCTGGGGTCAGAATGTCAAAAAATTCCTAAGTTATGCATAAAAGTTGAAACCCACATTTAAATACACTGAACCACATTTACCTTAGTTTCTCATATTGCAGTTGTCTGTTCCAGCAGCAAGACTTGTCTTTGATCAGAGAGTGGGTCTTCAACCTGGGACCTGTTCAGGTGAATGAGGGTATGTGAGAGTGTACTGGGGGTGTGGGATGGTGGGTGCTTAGTGGGAGGTGGTGGTGTGGAGGCTGACTGGTGAGAAACCTTTTGACAGCTTTAAAAGAAAGAAACACAGAAGGACTATTTTCTGTATTTCAGGCTTGCACCTGAAATGGGAGAGTGGGGGATGCCACTAGACACCAAGGAGCAAATAAATACAAGGTGAACAGTGATTGGGGGGCTGCCACTAGACACCAGGGAACTAAATTTTAATTACAGAGATGGTGATGGGTGGATAGGGAAGGGGTACCACTAGACACTAGGGAAAAATTATAGATAACAGGGATGGTGATCAGTGGGTGGGGGGTGCCAGTGACACTAGGGAATGGAAATGTCATGGGGATGGGGTTCAGAGGGTTAAGGTGCCACTAGACACCAGAGAATACAAACAAATTAATAAGGACAGTGATCAGTGGCTGAGGGGTGCCACTGGACACCAGGGAACTGAAACAGAATGGGGACAGTGATCAGAGCATGGGGGTGGGATGCCACTAGAGACCAGGGAATAAAATAAAGGGGACAGCAATTGGAGGGTGGAGGTGCCACTAGACACCAGGACAAGGGGACTCACAGTTGACAATGCAGCTGTGACTGCAGAAGTCAAGACAGTCCCACTGTTCTCATTCAGAGAACACAGCAGAAGAGCTCCTCAGACTGAGCTGGGACCCCGGGATTTTGGGATCCCAGACAAAGCGTTTCTGGCCTGATTGTGAAAACAAACATCAGGATCTAGCTAAATGGGACCCATTTAGCTAGATTCTGGTGTTTGATTTTTAAAATGCCAACATTTATAATGAGTTTTCCATGCTTTGTAGTTCATGGGGAAAAAAAGGATGGCAGCTCAAGAAAAAGGGATTTTCTGGTGAAAAAGGATTGTCCCTTAATGAAAAAGAATCCTTTTTCATGAGACCAAATCCTTCATTGAACTTTCTCCCTCTATCATGGAAAGTGAACTTCCCATTGAAAACAATGGGAACTTTTAAATTGAATAACTTTGCAACAGATTAATATTTTTCACAAAACAAATGCATAGCAGTTCTGTTACCCAAACTGTTTCTACCATAAAAATCATACCAAAATTCTACATTGTCTGGACACAAGGTGAGGAGGAAAAACCTGCAAAAAAATGATGACTTTTAGAGAGCAGCTGACACCATTAAGAAAACTTTAACAAAACATAATATTTATACACAGGTCTGGTTGTGTTTCACATTAGTTCTATTTCTCCTCCCCATTATTTATTATTAAGGTAATTTGCATGAAAACAGGATATTTGCTCATGAAGAGTTCATCTATTCCTGTTACTTTCTCCCTACCTTACGTCATAATGCCCTGCTTGTGACATCAGTTACCCCATGGCAACAGACTGTGATATCATAACAGAGGATTATGACATGAAGTAGGGAGTAAACTGAAGAGACAGATGACTGGTTTTGGATACGAGCATGTTTTCATGCAAATGTCCTCAGTAATAAATAATGGAGATGAGAAATCTATTTAATACAATAGAATACAAGTAAAATTGTACCTAACATTATGTTTTTCAAAGTTTTCTTTGAGGCATCAGCTGTTTTTTAAGGTTTTTTTCACTATGCATATCTAAGATCCGCCCACCCCCCAACTGGCCCGATCGCAGGCAGCAAAGTGTCATCCCCCCCAAGGACATATCCCTGGTGGTCCAGTGGCCCATGAAGTCCCACCACCCCGCTCCCCCCCAGCAGCCGGCGGGTGGCAGCATCTCACCCGCCTGCCGCCCACCGAGTGACTGCCTGGTAGGGCTGCACGCCCATTGGTGCAGAGCAAGAGCCAATGGGCATGCAGCCCATATCGTACAAGGCAGTCCAGATATGGGAATGAATTAGTTCACATAAAAAAGCCCCCCACCCCCGATTGGCCTGATCGTGGGCAAAAGTGAAAATAAAACCCACCCCACCAGCCCGATCGCGGCACCAAAGTGTCCAACCCCCAAGACCATATCCCTGGTGGTCCAGTGGACCGCTAAGCCCGATCGCGGGCTGCAAATGTTCCAACACCCCCAAGAACATATCCCTGGTGGTCCAGTGGACTGCTAAGCCAATCATGAGACAGCTTGGCCCATCTAGTCTGCCCATTCCCTACCTTACAGGATAGGCCGAGATCCTAGTTAACCAACAGCCTATTTCTTCCTACCCCCACAAGAATTGCCTTATGTCTGTCCCATGCATTCTTGAATTCTCCCACAGTTTTAGACCCCACAACCTCTTCAGGAAGGCTGTTCCATGCATCCACTACCCTCTCTGTGAAATAATACTTCCTCACATTGCCCCTGAACCGCCCTCTATCTTTTAAATTGTGTCCCCTTGTTCTTGCACATCTCTTTTTCTGAAAGATGCTACCCTCTTGGACTTTGTTGATTCCACTGAGGTACTTAAAAGTTTCTATCATGTCCCCTCTCCCTTCTTCCTCAAGGGTATCAATATTAAGCTCCTTTAGTCTCTCCTCATATGGCTTCTCTTGCAGACCCTGCACCATTTTAGTTGCCCTCCTCTGGACTGCCTCTATCCTGTCTATGTCCTTGCAGAGATGGGGTCTCCAGAACTGGATACAGTACTCCAGAAGGGGTCTCACCAACTGTCTGTACAGAGGGATAACAACTTCCTGTTTTCTGCTGCTGATGCCTCACCCTGTGCATCCCAGTATACCCCTAGCCCTCCCTACTGCCTTCTCACATTGCTTGCTAACCTTAAGGTCATCTGATATGATTATCCCCAGATCCCTTTCCTTTTTTGTTGTTGTTACTACCTCCCCCCATTGTGTATTCTTCCCCTTGGTTCTTGTTTCCCAGGTGCATTATTTTGCACTTCTTTGCATTGAATCCTAGCTGCCATATTTCTGACCATTCCTCCAACCTTGCCAAGTCCCTTCTCATCCTTTTCACGCCTCCTTGTGTATCAACCCTGTTGCAGATCTTTGTGTCATCTGCAAAGAGGCATACTTTTCCTTCCAGTCCCTCTGCAATGTCACTTATGAAGACATTAAAAAGGACTGGACCCAATACTGAACCCTACGGTACCCCATTAGTAACCCCTCTTTCTTCAGAGTAGACTCCATTTACAATTACCATCTATGTCCTGTTGTCCAGCCAATGTTTTACCCAGGCTACCACCCTGGGACCCACTCCCAGGCTGGTTAATTTGACTATTATTCTTTTGTGTGAGACTGTGTCAAATGCCTTGCTAAAGTCTAGATAGGCCATGTCCACAGCCCCTCCCTGGTCTACTACTTTGGTCACCCAGTCAAAGAAATCTATTAGATTTGTCTGACATGACCTTCCTGCTGTAACCCATGCTGCCTTGGGTCCTGTGCCCCACTGGCCTCTAGGTACTCAACTATTGTTTCCTTCAGAAGTGACTCCATCACTTTCCCTACCACAGAGGTCAGACTGACAGGTCTGTAGTTTCCTGCCTCTGTCTTGGTCCCACTTTTGGGAAGGGGAATCACATCCACCTTCCTCCAGTCCTCGGGTACCACACCATCCTCCCATGATTTATTAAAAAGAGTTGCCAGTGGCTTCACTAGTTCCCCCCCTTAATTCTTTTAGAATTCTGGGGTAAATTCCATCAGGCCCCATTGCTTTGTCCACCTTCAGTTTTAGGAGTTCTTGCAGAACCCTTTCTTCTGTGAAAGGACTGGGATCGACCCCCCCCCCCATCAAGAGTGCTTCTGTTAATTGGATTAGGCACTTCCCCCTCCTCTTTTGTGAATACTGAGCAGAAATATTCATTCAGTATCCTTGCTTTTTCACTGTCCCCCTCTGCCCACCCACCGTTCATTCTATTCAGCCTCACTATCCCTCCCTTTGTCTTTCTACACTTGCTGATGTACCTATAAAAGGTTTTATCCCCCTTCTTAACTGAGTTGGCTATCTTTTCCTCAGTTTGGGCCTTTGTTATTCTGACTTCCCTCCCTGCCTCCTTCTGCCTTAACTGGTACAGCTATCTGTCCTGCTCTTTCTGTGTTTTCTTATACTTCCGGAATGCTATTTTTTCTTCCTGACTTTCACAGCCACCTCTTTTGAGAACCATAGTGGCTTTTTCTTTTGTTTTGATTTGTTTATTTGCTTCATACAAAGGCTTGTTGCCTCTGTGATGGCAGTTTTGATGATTCCCATTGTTGCTCCACATCTCCTTCTAGCCTGTTTGCTAGTGCTTTTCTGAGGCACTCTCCCATCTTGCCAAAGTCAGCCCTCCTGAAGTCCAGTACCCAACCTTTGTATGGCTTGACTCTGTAACTGAGTTTAACATGAACCACACTGTTTGATGGTCACTTGTTCCCAGATGGCAACCCACTTCTAGATGTGAGATCCTCTCACTGCCCCCATTTGCAGTACGAGGTCTAAGATCGCCCCTCACGAGTGGGTTCCAAAACTAGCTGTCTGAGGCCTGCCACCTGCAGGGCATCAAGAATGGCCCTGTTCTTGGATGTGACTGCAGCAAATGTGCTCCAGTTAACATCTGGCATATTCAGGTCTCCCATTAACAGTATCTCCCCTTTCTCTGCCATTCTAAGAATGCCTTCTATCTTATCCTTGTCCATTCCCTCCCCCTGACATGGGGGTCTGTACACAACCCCTGTGCGGATTGTGGTACCCTTTCCAGTCTCCAAGGTGACCCACAGTGCCTCTCTCCTCCTGTTTACTCTTTTTGCTCAGTTGCTTTTATTCCTTCCTTTACATGAGAACTACCTCCCCTCTTCTCCCTGCCTGTCTCTCCTGTAGGTTATGTACCCTGGTATGTTAACATCCCAGTCATGGTTCTCTGTGTACCATGTTTCTGTGACTGCTACGATATCCAGGCATCCCTCTTCCATCAAGGCCATCAGCTCAGGGAGCTTGTTGCCCAGACTACAGGCATTGGTACTCATTACCCTCCATTTACTGATGGCCTTACTCCTTTTTGCCCCATCCCTGTCCTTCTTGCCTTTGTCACTTTCTCCATTTACCCCTGCCCTTCTCTCTATCAACACCTCTATGTTGGTGATTACCGCACTTACTACCATGATTTTTTGAGGGCTAGGATTTCCCTGCTCCTTTCCAGTGCCTCCCCTCTTGGCTAGTTCAAATGCTTGCCAATGAAGCATTTAAACATATCACCTAGGATCCTGGTTCCCCTCCTGGACAGATGCAACCCATCATACCAGTATAGGCTTGCATCACTCCAGGTGGACTCCCATTCCTCAATGAAGCCAAATCTCTGAGCTCCACACCAGTTTTTCAACCATGGAACACCCTAGCCTCTCTTACGTCATAGATGGGCAGCACCTCCGAGAAGGTTACCGGGTGTGCTACTTGTCTAAGGCCCCTTCCCAATTCCACAAACTCTTCTTGCACTTCTCTAATCCCTTTCTTAGCCAGGTCATTTGTCCCTAGGGTGGACAATGACATCCAGCTCCCTCCCTGTACAGCTGCTCCAGCAATCCTGAGGATTCGCCCCTGTCCCTCCAGCCATGGTGCCAGGAAGGCACCTACCCTCCTGTCCTTCATCCCCCAGTTCTACCTTCCTAACAATGGATTCCCCACCAGGAGTTGTTTTCTTCCCTGCAGGGTCCCCTGCCACCCTCCTGTGGGTCTCCTTTGTGGAGGTTCCCAGCATCCTGCTTGGTCTCCACTGTGGGTGCCTCCATAGAGGAACCACACTTTGCCAGAATGGCATAGGAATTGTGGAGAGGTACAGCTGGAGGGATGCACCTCTGTTCCACCACCCTTACCCTCCCTGAGCCCACTGTGGTCCAACCGCTCCTCTTTCTTGGCAACGTCTGAGGCAATGGCAGTGGCACTTGTGGTCCCTGGATGGAAGAGGAGGTCCCACAAATCCTGGCCAACTCAGCCTTTTGGATTTTAGCCTGAATGTTTTAGGGTAGAAAGAGCTTACCCTAAGAAACACACCAGCATTCATTTGGTGAAAAATATTATTCTGATCTAAAGTTATTAAATTTTGAAAAGTCTGGTTCTGAGCATGCTCAGCTCCGTCTTTTGGATAGATGCACAGCTGCCAACAAGGATTTTGGCTCACGAACAGGGGTTTTGACAGCTCATGAATGGAAATTCGTTAAATCCCCGTTCATGAAAAAAAAAATCCCTGTTCGTGAGCCACCATCTTGTTTTCACTTTTAGCCCAAAACCAAATGTTGTTGCTTGCCCCTCGGATGCATTTTGTGAAAACAAATGTATGGGTTTGTTCAGGCCATGCCCTCTACAAAACCACGTGTTTGGTTTCAATCAGTTTATTAAACAATTGGCCATTTTTTATTTGAAAATCCCCATTTGTGACTTGCTTCTGATCCCCATTCGAGAGGTGTCCAAATCCCCGTTCATGAGCTGATCCCTATTCATAAGCTGTCAAAATCCCCATTCTTGAGATAAGGACCAGATGGCCATAAGTCACGAACAGGGATCAGCTCGTAAATGGGGATTTTGACACCTCATGAATGAGGATTTGGCTTGCAAACTGGAATTTTGACACCTTGCAACAAGGATCACACAAAAACATCGTTGTTTGTGAGGTGTCAAAATCCCCGTTCATGAGGTATCACAGTCTCCATTCATGAGGTGTCAAAATCCCTGTTCATGAGAAATCCTTGTTTGTAAGGTGACAAAATCCTTGTTCATGAGCACAGGACCAGATGGCCAAATCACATGAACAAGGATTTCTTACAAATGGGGATTTTAACACCTCACAAATGGGGATATGGCTCACGAACAGGGATTTTGACAGCTCACAAACAAGGATTATTAAAAAAAATCTTTATTCATGAGCTGTCAGAATCCCCTTTTCACGAGCTGAAACCCATTCATAAGTAGTGGTGGGTGAAGTGGGATCAATCCTCTCTGCAAAGTGATTCGTGGAGCAAAGGCGGATTGGCAGAGTGATCCACAACACAAAGTACAGTACTTCAAGTTATAATGGGTAAAGTGAAGTCCATTGAAAATAATGACTTCACACATTTGCCTTCCCAGACCACTACTCCACTAATATTAAGGTGAAGTGCATTGAGAACAATGCACTTCACCTTATTTTTGAGCTCCAAGGTGAATTTTGCAGTGATTAATGGGATTTCAGGTCACATGGGCTATATATTGATCTGCACAGCCTCAATTCAGGGTGGTATGTGTAGGAAAGAGTATCGAGACAGTGTGCTTTTAGAGCTGTCTGTGATTGAAACCTTCTAAAAGCTGTTAAAAAGCATTGTTGCATTTTTTGTGGGGCTCAAACTTTAGTTCATTGATTGTAGGAAACCCTCCTGTGCTCATATCATCAAGCAATTTTGTTTTGTGTGGATTTTGAATGCTATTGTAGAACACTGAGTGTGTGTAGTGAAAGACAGTGAAAGTGTGCTTTGTGGGAGGGGCGTATCTGTGGTGTAGGTAGATTTAAGTTGGAGAAATAGTGATTTCTTTGTTTTTTGGTTATATTTTGGTTATATAACTGACTGTATCAATGTACACACAGTAATATTGTAATTGTTGAAATTGTCTTGCTGATTGTGTGTTGTGTGGATCTGGTGCAGCAGTTCGTAACTTCAGGTTGTTTACATAATAATATGTGGCATATTACTGAACTATTCAATTTGCTACGCATTACTCGTTCAGCATTGTAGACAAACTGTTCTGTGTGTGAGTGAGTGTGCGGTGTTGTGTCACATCAAATAATACACCTTTTATTGTGCCACAGACTAGTGTAATTGCAGGCACAGCAGAGTGAACCTGCTATCCACTGCAGCTGCCTGATTTTGTACTGCGATCGTGGTATCTGTTCTTTGCTTTGCTGCTTGTACAGCCCTAAAAATCTGTAGTCAGTGTCCCCCCCACCTCCACTGGCAAAAGGAATTTTTTACCAGATTGGATTGCTTTTATGAGCTCACCAGCACATCTGGTTACTGAAGTTGTTTTCATTGCATGACAGACTAGTCTCTTATCTGTTGCTGAAGCTACAGTTGTTTTTTTTTTTGGCTTCACATCTAGCATCCCCCCAATCAGAGAGTGAACATATCAAAATCTAAATTTGGTTATAATACTGTGGTTGATCCCCCAAAATGCCCACAAAGAGATGTGCAAGCAAAGCTGTTTCTCACCATGGCAATGCTGGCAGTAAGATAGTCTGTGGGTGTGGTAGTACGCAGATGCAGAAGTGCATTGCTGATGTGAGGAAAGGTATTTCTTCTGCAATGTTTTTTACAGCCTAGTCAGTAGCTTCACTCATAGTTGGAGGATATGATGTTTTCCCAGACGGTGGTATTAGTGTTACTGGTGTTAGTGGTAGTGGTAGTATTAGTACTGGTGCGTCAAGTTCAAATTCCGACCAGTGTACCATATCCCAAAATATTGAGTGTGAAGCAGTGCAAGTGAGTGGCAGCGTAGATGATGTCATACTTCCCAGTAACATCTCAGTAACTGAACCTGAGGATTCTGATAATCATGTCAACGATAGCATACAATGTGATATTCCATCCATCATGATGATGTTGCTGTTGTTGCAACATGCAGTCCACATGCTAGCATCAAAGCAGAAGATGTGGATGTGTGTGACTTTGATGAATATGATGATGATGTAATTGACCCCAGTTGGGAACCGGGGAAAAATAAACTCATAGTAGCTGTGTCTGAGTCTGTTTGCAGGAATCCTCCAATAAAAACTTGTGATTTATCGGTTTTAGTGGATGATGATGACCCAGTAATAAATATGATAGGTAGTCGTGGTGGTCAGTTGCAGTCTAGGTGTGCAGTGCCTGAATCATCACGTGCCCCCCCCATTTCAGTGCTTAAAATAATAGACTTAAATAAGCCACCTCATGGACATGTTAAAAGCAGAGCATCACAATCCCTTGTTTGGGATTTTTTTGTTCAAGATGCAAATGATGAGTCAGTTGCAATCTGCCAGGTTTGCCATGTGCGTGTGAGTTGAGGTAAAAAGGGGAGCCATCAGGGCACAGGAGGACAGCATACACATCTTAAGAATAGGCACTTGGCAAAGTGGACCTAGCACAAGGTGGCAGCTAATACCACAGTGGGGCATTCACCTTGTCACCAGTAACCATAGCGAGCATGTTATCTACTTCCATGACTGTTAGGTCCAGTAGTAAATTAAATGTGTGCAGTACTGAGGTAATAAGAGCAGAAGATTACTACAGGCATGATGAGGTGGAAGACCATAACGACTTTGAAATGTTATCCAGTGCTGGTGAGAGTAGCTGTTTTGTGGTGGTGGTGGTGGTGAATGCAGATGCCTAGTGCAAGTGGTACATCAACCCTGGTTGACAAATCTGGCAAAATAACTGCATTTCTGTGTGTCATCATCACCTCTGAAACTGTCTTCATCAAAATTCTTCAATCCACCCCTGCCAATGCCATTCATCACAGAACACAACCCATGTAAAATGTTTAAGTCAGCCCACGTTATGGAGTGTTTTTGCTCATAAGCTGAATTACCCCCCCCCCGAATCATACAGTGTCACATGAACTTAATGGTGCTGTAGTGGAAATGCTGGCAATTGATCTTTTGCCCTTCTCCTTTGTGGAGAATTCTGGGTTCCAGTGGTTTGCTGCACGTGCCTGTCCAAAATGGAAAGTCCCATCCAGCACATACTTTTCTACTCGTGCTGTCCCCAAGTTGTTCCGCACTGTGCCCGACTCAGTAAGACATGCCCTTCAACATTCCTCCTCTCCATTCATCCATTTAAGTATGGATATGTGGACAAGTGACAAAACAGCGGGAGTTCATATTTGTGTATAACTGCACACTGGGCACTGGTGTCAGGGGTTGTTTGTGATGTTGGTAGTGTGAATAATCAGTGCAGTAAAGTGGATTGTCATGGTAGCTATCTTTCAGGAATTGACAGCATGCAACGATTGCTATGTCTAATGTGACCTGTTCACACACTGGTGAGAACATGTTGATGTGGTACTGACCGAAACTGACAAATGGCTAAACCCTCTGTCCCTGAGAGCTGGGTTCATAGCAAGTGACAATGGGTCAAATGTGGTGAAATGCATCATGAATGGTGTTTTTTTCATGTTCCATGCATGGCCCACTGTTTAAATCTTGTGGTGCAGGAGTTTCTGCAACACCCTGATGTAAAGGAAATGCTGACTGTTGCACAATGTATCTACTCTCACTTTTCAAGATCTGGAAAGGCCCATGACCAACTGCAGCAGTTGCAGATACAAAACAGCCTGCCTCAGCACTGCTTGAAGCTGGAACTTGTCACCTGATGGAACTCCACTTAATACACGGCAGAGAGGTTGTATGAACAATACAAAGCCATCTCAGAATATCTTGCGATGCACACTAGCTGTGATAGTTCCGAGGCCTCCATGTCTATGATGACTGAACAGTGGCACCTCCTGGACTCTGTAATAACAATTTTGCACCTTTTGAATATGCCACATAGGCAGTGAATGGTGAGTCTGCCTCCATCAGCCAATCAATTCCACTGCTGCAGGTGCTGAAGCAGACATTAATGAATGTACAGCATGGCCTTGATGTTGCCGGAGATGGTGGTAGCAGTATATTGCTGCAACACATGCTGACAGTATTTGACCAGAATCATCACACTGTGAGCATTCAGCATAGTGACAACTTTGCCATAGCAACAATGCTGGACCCACGTTACAAACGTGGAATTGCATCAGTACTGGAGGGAGGGCCTGAACAGGTAAAAAAAAATATCAGTGGTTAACTGGTGCGCTTAGTTCATGGGGCACAGAAGTCAAGTGCCAAGGTCAGCAAACCTCAGCAACATAATCCGGCTGAAGGTGTACCTATAGGACTATCAAGCATATCCTGCAAAGGGAAGGGGACAGCAGTTCCAGGTGGTCTGTCATCCAAAGTAACTGGCATCATCCTGCTTTGGGATGCTTTGTCCCAAATGGGTATTTGTGAATTAAATGATTTGGGAGAACAGGATGATGCATCAACAACTGGACTTAGTGCGGTTCAGAGAATGGTTGAGTCATATTTGTCTGAAAACAGACATCTGACAATAACTGAAGATCCTCTTTTATACTGGAGTGGAAAGGTCAGTGAATGGCCAGAGCTAACTGCAGTGGCACTGAAGTATCTCACATGACCACCCTCCGGTGTAAGTGTTGAGAGGGTATTCAGCTCAGCAGGTGCAAAAGTCGGGGATCGTCGGACAAACCTGTCTCCTGCAAATGTTAGTTTGCTAACATTCATTAAAATGAATGAGAGGCACATACCAGCACAGACTGCAACCTCAATATTCATACTCTGGCCTAGTCATGATGGTTTTGGTGATGTGGAAATGGACCATCCTGGTGGCACTGGTAGTGGCTGCCTGAAACGGCCCACCACTGATGTAGATGAAGACACAGTGGAGAAAGAATTTCCCAGTGGTCAGACTTTAGACATAGATGAGGGAAGCTTTTATGAGGATGATAATGTGGTTAATGTTGGCAGGTTATAACTGAAGTTGTTAAAAGGCGGTGTGCCACCCCAGACCACCAACAGTACTATCGGGACTGATGTTAGCACTGTCACCATGAGTCTGTCTGACCCCGACCACCACCATCAGGACTGATGTTAGCCACTGCCACCACTAAGCATGAGTCTGTCTGACCCCTGGACCACACCACCACCAGGAGTGATGTTAGCCACTGCCACCATGAGCCTGTCTGACCCCCAGACCACCACCACCAAGAATGATGTTAGCCACTGCCACCATGAGTCTGGTCTGACCCTGGACCATCACCACCTGAACTGATGTTAGCTACTGCCGCCATGAGTCTGTTTGAACACCAGACCACCACCACTGGGACCGATGTTAGCCACTGTCACCACTGAGCATGAGTCTGTCTGCCCCCCAGACCACTTCCACCACCACCACAAGGACTGATGTTAGCCACTGCCACCACTGAGCATGAGTCTGTCTGTCTCCCAGACCACCTCCATCACCTCCACCACCACCATCGGAACTGATGTTAGCCACAGCACCACTGAGCATGAGTCTGTCTGACCCCTGGACCACCACCACCGGGACTGATGTTAGCCAATGCCACCACTGAGCATGAGTCTGTCCACCCCAAGATCACCTCCATCACCACCACCGGGAGTGATGTTAGCCACTGCCACCATGAGTCTGTCTGACACCCGGACCACCACCACTGGGACTGATGTTAGCCACTGCCACCATGAGTCTGTCTGACCTCTGGACCACCACCACCAGAAATGATGTTATCTACTGCCGCCATGAATCTGTCTGAACACCAGACCACCACCACCACTGGGACTGATGTTAGCCACTGCCACCACTGAGCATGAGTCTGTCTGCCCCCCAGACCACCTCCACCACCACCACCGGGACTGATGTTAGTCACTGCCACCACTGAGCATGAGTCTGTCTGACCCCCGGATCACCATCACTGAGACTGATGTTAGCCACTGCCACCATAAGTCTGACTGAACACTAGACCACCACCACTGGGACTGATGTTAGCCACTGCCACCACTGAACATGAGTCTGTCTGTCCCCAGACCACCTCCACCACCACCACTCAGGACTGATGTCAGCCACTGCCACCATGAGTCTGTCTGACCCCAAGACCACCACCATCAGGACTGATGTTAGCCACTGCCATCACTGAGCATGAGTCTGTCTGACCCCTGGACAACCACCACTGAGACTGATGTTAGCCACTGCCACCACTGAGCATGAGTCTGTCCGGACCACCACATCCATCAGCCACAGACACAAACCTTCTTAATATTTAAACCATAAAGTGAGTATGTGTACTCATATTTGTTATGCTGTTTCACTTCCTTTAGATGTATGTTTTGTTTTCTGTAGCTTTTCAGATCTGCAATGGTAAAACACATATGGGACACTATTTATTTTTTTTTTTACAGGTTAACAAAAAGTCTCCATTACTAAAACTCGTGGGAATGGTACTGCAGCTGTACTGTACAGAGAGGAACCTATGGAATATCCATGTGAAATCCATTCTGGTAAGTATGAAGATTTTATTTCATCTGTTTCATTATTTTGGAAAGACGGAAGCAAATATTGCACACAGGTTGTGTTAGTTGACAAGATGTGGGTTTGAAATGTAACTTGACTTGAGATTGAGAACCAGGGAGGGACAAAAAACAATTAAGTTGTAAGAAGTCATTCATTTCTTTTTTTAGGAAACTTCCAGATGCTTTGTTGTTCTGTCAAAGTGACCTTATCCAAAAAAGTTCCTCAACATCATCAGGCACCCCCCTTCCCCAGGATTGGGCACACATGCAACACACAGAAGTCATTTCATTAGATGACTATGACTATCATTAACACCCAGACTCCAGAAGGATGCAGATGAAATCTGTGAAGAAGTAAAAAAATAAGAAACCATTACAGACGAACCTGCAAATATGATTCCCCCCCAAAAAAAATACTTACCTTCATGTGCTTGAGAGTTATCTGTTTCCAATTTCAACACAAAAAAATTCACATTGAACACTGGAATGTGCACACTAATCATTTCTGTGACCTGTGATACAGAACAATACCATGAGTACATGTCCATATCAACCCACCTCCTCACCTACAAAATACGCAAGCATGTATCTGTATATATCTACTCACCAAGACTACTATTAGTGTACAGCCAAAGGGCACCCTTCCATCCACTTGAGATGGTCACATTGCATTTGCTCGAGTCACCTCGCAGAACACATTGGACCAGCAACAGGACACTCATGGTCATCATTTTATTCTGGTGGACTCTGTATGTGCTGAAACAGTCTCATTTCACTGTGTTACCACTTGTCAATTTTCTGCACACACAGAGGATGCATTTTGGGCCTGCAGAAAAAGTCTGGGGACTCTGTGACACCACTGCGTGCATGACTGAGTGCGCCATTAATTCTGGGGATGCATTTTGTGTGTTGTGTGATTGTTGTGAGCTCATGATGTCATACTGACATTATCAATTAAAGCAGCATTGCAAGAATGTCATGACAATTTTGAACTGTACGTTTTTATGCTACTTTACATTTCCACAGCCACTAGTTACTCCGAGTCGTGACTTGAATGACATGCTTCTTTTCACAATTTCTGTCTGCTTTATTAGTTGATCTACTTTTTCATGTATGAAAAAAATGAGCATGCCTTTCAATATTGTTCTCACCAGGTTTGTATTTATTTGCAGCTGCTTTTCAATAAATATTGTTCTGTGGTGTCATAAAACACTGTCTGCTGCATAACTGTTAATTTACAACAGAAGTGATATATAACAACTAACTGATGTGATGGAGAAAAGCAGAAGAAAACAATGACAAAGACCTGGTCAGCACCAATTTAAAAGGAATGCTCCTTTCATTATTTAACACATGAAAAAAGGTAGTACAGCAGACTCAACTACTGGAAATTCTTGTATCATTCCATTCAGGATGTAAGTAAAGGAAGTTGTAATATAGCATTAAAAAATATATGTCAGAGTTCTCAACAGATTGTTGTGCTGTTGCTTTACAGAGATTCACCAAGTTACATAGTTATGGTGATGCACATAACCTAATATGTGGGGGCCTTACTTCCAGTGGAATATTTCTTGCTCCACAGAGTGCAATGTATTTCTGAGAAACCTCCCATAATTTCATTACAGTGTGTCACATGACGGAGGAATTCCCGTTCAGAAAAGCTGCCCACATTCTGACCCCTTTTCTCAGCAATGTTTGGACGTGTTGCCAGGGGGATCAGAGGTGCATGCCACTATAGTGAATGTCCGGCAGCTATCCCAATGTCTCGTTATGTTATAAGGTTCACTTTGTGGTGAAATGTGGGAATGTTTCCACTAACAAGACTCTTCTTAGTGGAAACGTGCCCACACATTTCATGACAAACTGACCATTGTAACATACAGAAACATTCAGAAAGCTGCCGGACAATTGAACATTCACTGTAATGGAGAACACACCCACGCTTCCTGGCATCACGCCCTAACATTACTGAGAAGGTGGGCAGAATGTGGCAGCTTTTCAGAATGGGAATTCCTCTGTCACATGACACACTGTAATGAAATAATGGTCGGTTTTCACAGAAATGCATTGCACTATGTGGAGCAAGAAAGATTCCCCTGGAAGGGAAAATTTGTATTATTAAACAACAACAAAGAAAAAAACACACCAAAAACAGTACAACACAGTAGTGGTGGGGGGGCAGAAAAGAATCCCTTATTGTGGCTGTGGGATGCCATGGTGGTCCAGCAGCAGGTGCAGAACTGACAGTATTTGCTGCTGCTGTTCTTGTATTGTGTTGACCTGCTGCTGCAAAGCACCAACCCTCTGATTACTCTCCTCCAGAGTTGCCCACACCAGGACTATGTCTGCCTCTGTTGCAGGGACTGTGGCGGGTCCACTGCAGGTGCAAATCCAGGAAGTGGTGGTGGTGGAGAGGAGGTGCTGGTGGCTTGGTGGTGGTGCAGCTGCTGCATTGGCCTTCCTCCTGCAGCAGCGAGGCACAAGTTCAACCCTAGCAGCACCCTCAGCCACTGCCACAGAAGGTCCAGCAGGTGAATGCCTGGCCCTTCCATGGCAGCCTGCCATTCCACCTTGTTATGATTGATCAAGTGGGTGCACTGGCCACCAGTTCCCAAATGTGTTTCCCCAGCAGGCCATAGTGCACCAGAACACCACACAGATGACACACCATGACTCTGCTGTCTCCCCATAGAGTTAAAATCTCCCACACTGGGAGCTGCGGGGGACCAGACACAGTCCTTGCACCACCTAGATTTTCAGGGGCACCTCCTGTGGCTGTGGAGGTGGTGGAGTGGGTGCTGCTGGAGCCCCTACAGCTGCTACTGGTGGTGGTGGTAGTGGTGGACAAGGTGGATGCACAGCAGCCACTGGTGCTGCTGCTGTTGCTTCCACTGGGGAAGCAACACCAGGAGCTGGGAGTGGTCCAGCATCACCGACCACCCCCACATGTCCACACTCCCTCCTCAGACTGCGCCATGGGCCAGAGACTCACCTTTTCCAGGGTCCACACGCTCATCCCTCTCACAAGTCCTCGCACACACACACACTTACATGCAGTCACACACACACAAAACAAAACAAAACTTATAAAAAAATTAACTACCAAAATCAATCACAAACACAATACAAAACTAAATAAAGATAGCTTTAAAATGCTGTTGTTTTAGAAAGGCAATAAAGCACTTTGTCACTGACTCCTACACTGCTTTCTCACAAAGCCTTCTCCTCTACTAATGCAAAGGAGAAAGTGAAACTGCTTCTCTGACTCACTTCCTTCCTGCCTGGTTAAAGCATGTGACTTACAGTGACTGTAAGCCATGTGATGTGCGAGGGCTGCCTATTTACTTGTTCACTTCACCTTACTTTCGCATTAAGGCACAATCGCAATGCAAAGTAATATGATAATGCGAAGTGAGCACTTTACAGTGCTCACTCGTGTTGTGCTCTGCCAACGCGAGTGCCCACTTCGCATTCACTTTGCCAGTGGATTAAAAAATTTGCTACGCCTCTATTCATAAGGTGTCAAAATCCCCATTCATGATATGAGACCAGATGGCCCTATCTCGCGGAATCAGGGACTCCCATTCGTGAACTGTCATACCCATTCATGAGCTGATCCCCATTCTTGAGATGAAGACCCAATGGCCCTATCTCATGAACATGAATTGCCTCATGAACAGGGATTTTGTTACCTCGCAAACAGGGATTTGACTCATGAATGGGGATTTTGATAGCTCACGAAGAAGGACTAGTAACACTTTGCCAGTTCACTGCTAAGAAAATGTAAGGACTTTAGGCTTGAAATTTGCAGGGTGCAAAGGGGGTGTCCCACAGATGTGATGTATGCTGGTTTCGTGTAAAAAAAAATTGCATCAGTTACATAGCTATGACATTCCGGAGTTGAGAAATTTCCCAAAGGATAACATTGTGGTGCCCATAGCGCCTTTCGGTGCCAGTATCTCGGGAACGATGTGAGATACGATTTTTGCTCCAGGCAGCACGGTGAACTAAGCATGCATAGAGGTTTCAAAGTCATGATTACAACTGGAGTGACATTGTTTTCATAGCTGCTATGGTTACTGGATATTGGCAAATTAGTGTTACAAGGGTTCCTTTTCAGCCCTGTAGGGCTACTGTATGCTCCGTTGTTATGTGTAAGTGGAAGCACAGAGCCCAGAGGGTCAATGCTTCACATACACACTCATTATGCAAAATGGGCTGCTTGGAGGGAGCATGGAGCCTGGAGGGTCCATGCTGCCACCACCACATACCAGTTACCAGTTACATTACAGTCACTCAAAGTAAGGAAATTAATTGCAAAAACTTCATTAATGCATCAGTTAGGGTTAAAGTGACAAAAGTATGGAAATGAGATGTTAGGGTTGAGCTCCTAAGCCCCCACCCTACCACCACACACACATCCTCCACATACTTACAGTCATTGGGGTGTGCCATATGGTCATTAGGCCCAACTCTCACCCCATTCTCCTATACTGTACCATGTCAGCCTGTTTACACATGGAATGGGGTGAGAGTTGGGCCTACTGACTCCATGGAACACCCAGATGACTGTTGGTGTGTGGAGGATGGGGGTGGGGTGGTATGGTGGGGGAGTTAGGGGCTTAACACTAATATCTCATTTCCATACTTTTGTTGATTTAATCCTAACTGATGCAGTAATGAAGTTTTTTTTTTGCTATGTGTATATACACAACACACACACACACACATATATATGCACGCACACATATATATATATATATACATATATACTGTATGTGTGTATATATATATATATATATCTATATATATATATACATATATATATACATATATCTATCTATCTATCTATCTATCTATCTATCTATCTATCTATATATATATACACATATATCTATATATATAGGGGATATAATAATGCATGAGTGGGATATGTAAATATTGTCACTCCTGCAGAATGAGATATCCATGACTCACGAGGCAGGAGTGACAATATTTTACATATCCCACTCATGCCCATCATGTGTTCGATTTGTACAATAGGGTAGCTTTGTTACTTGGTGCTGAATTGCATGTTTAAGTGATGAAAAGGGGTGTTATTTTATGTATAAGTGGTGTTCCATTGTAATGAGGCTGTTTTGGTACTGCATAGTGAAGTTTTTTTATGAATGGATGCTGTCTGTGTTGTGTGATTGGCTGTCATTGCATGTGCTGAATTTTTATTGGTTGATGTGTGTGAATCAGAGTAGAAATGCAGCTTATTGGTTGCTGTTTCTGTGCAATGATTGGTTGCCACTGCCGATTGACATGCGGATTTGCAGTTTGATTGGGTTGTGTTTGTGACTTGGGCGTGTCTTTATTTAGAAGAACATTTCCAGGTGTGCAGCATGTCGGTATGTGGTTACAGTGCTGGAAAAGAACTTTATTTACTTTAAGGATGTGTTTTGTATTTTATTTATTTATATGTGATGCTTGTGAGACTTTATTTTCACTTTGTGAATGGAGTCCTTTACGTCTCTGGAATTCAGAGAATTCCACTGCGTGCTGCCTATCAGGTAACAGTTTCTACTCCAATTCGGAGTCTGAGGACATCTGCTTAGCAGCTCTGCATCCAGCTTGAACTGCAAGCAGCTCATAAATATTTTTTCTTGCTCATTTACAGGGTCTGCTTTTGTTCTGATTTCTTCGCCGTGAATGCTTCAGCATTACACTGTAATATAACAGTTTTGAGATACTTTTCCATGGCTTTCGATTTGTTGTACTGTGTTGCAATCTGCATAGATTTTGTGTGTCAATGAGTATTGTGTACTGTTTTACTGCTCTGATTTATTGGTTTACTAGTACTATTGTGTTTAATTAATAGCAGCTGTGCAATCCACAGCACAGAAAACTTATACTTTCTAAGGCTTTCATTATTGTAACAGGTGAATGTAATTTCTTTTAGTTGCTAGGAAACAGTGCTGCCTGCACCTCTTACTCTTAGTGACACAGCTACTGTGAGAATATCAGTTGCTGACATGGGAACTGTGTGTGTAAATGTAAATATCTACCACAGTTCCTCCGTCAGCAACATTTATCTCACTCTTGTGAGAATACATGTTTTTATCTGCAATGTTTATCAACCACCTCTATTGTATAAATATATATATATATTTATACATATACATACATACATACATACACATTATAGTGGCACAGTAGTGCCACTATAGTTAGTGTTGTATGGCCACTTCTATGTTAAACCCCAAATTTTGCACTTTAATAATGCACTCATTCATTGAAGTGCCAGTTAGGTTGCCAGCCATGGAGGTAAGTGGAGGATTGTGCTGGTAGCCCCATTGGGCTACTGGAGGGAGGGGTGGGTGCTATACGGATGATGACAGGGTGGTCGGGTGGGGTGGTGGGGTCCACTAGACACCAGGGAGTGGATTTTTTTTTAGGATTCAGTGTCCAGGGAAAATAATGAGTTAACTGAGGGGCTTGATTTATTCACTTTGCTTAATGGCCTGGTGATTGGCTGGGGAGGGACCACTAGACACCAGAGAGAACAATTCCTTTTTTGAAATTTGTGCTGGTAAGTGGCTAGGAAGAGGGGACCAATAGACACCAGCATTTGTGGTAGCTAGTGGGCAAAATTGTGAAATTTCACCCAATTTTGTGAAACATTTCACATGGCAAAATTACCGATTCCTGCAATTTCATCCTCTCTACTCCTGGAGGCTAGTGTGCTACAGCATCAGGTTATGTTGATAGTTTCATGTAAGTATAGGATATGTGATATAAAACACAATCGTGTACATATTGATACATAGAGCCACCACAATATCACACATAGATTCATTTGGTGACAGTATCCACCCCCCCACACACAAAAAAAACATATACTAATTACTGTTGGTAGTTTTGATCAGGTGCAGTTACCTTTGATCACTAACAGACTAACAGATGGTGGTAACATAGTTAAGCCACTGCCATGATAACCAAACTACTGGGCTGATATGCAATTGCCAGTATAACATGATACAGTAACACACTGACCTCTGGAGGATACTGTACTACAGCATCAGGTTATGTTGATAGTTGCACACAAGTACAATATCTGTATGCCCCCAAGAAAGTGACAGTAAATGTTATTAGGTTTGAACAGGTGCAGTTACTTTTTAAATTGTCAAGACAATAAACTGCCTGCAGCAGTGTCTTCAGGCTCCTTTAAATGCCTGGACAGTCTCCCCAGGTGCTGAAAGACATAGATATATAATAACGGTTGATATACATATGTATATACATATGTGTGTGTGTGTGTGTGTGTGTATATATATATATGTATGCATATATATATATATATATATATATATACTGTATATATATATATATATATATATATATATATATATATATATAGATAGATAGATAGAGAGATGGATATATAGATAGAGTGTGATATAATTTTGATTACAATTATACTATTATGTTACACATTAATAAAATACTTGATTTAACTACTAAAAAAACAAACTATAGCAGACTCACAATGTTTAAACTCTGAAACTGTGATACTACATAAATATAATAACAATTCTTCTCTTATATAAGAATAGTCATCTGGGCGGTACATTTTTATGTAGCGAAATAGGGACTGTAACTAGTATTGAAAGTGTCACTGACATGTGTAGTACTAACACTAACTATTATTAACCATACTAACAGAACAGTATTACCTTAAGTTATTGTGTTGTCTACTATAAGTCACAGTTCATACTAAGGTTCATTCTAAGGGTACGAAAGTGCAAGAAGGCCAAATAGCCCATAAATGCTCTTATACATTAGTTAGAATAACATGCTAAATTATGACCAGATAACAAAGGGTTGTCAAGACGGTGTTTAAATTCTATTTTTGTTCTACTGATAATTATGTTTAGGGGTAATTTATTCCATGGATTGATAACTCTGAGTATAAAAAATAATTTTCTGCTAAGGTAATTAAACATTTTTCTACATAATTGAAGTGGATGCCCTCTGGTGCTATGTGAACTCTCTTTGAATTCCAGTCCTAGTTCTACCATCAGATATGGATCCTGAATGATATCAAAGAGAAAGAGAAGGTCCCCTCTCAGCCCTCTTGTTTCAAGTGTCATAACAGTAAGGACACTTAATATATAATCATGTGATTCATTTTCCAAACCATTTGTTTTGTGAATCTACTTTGTATATTTTCAAGAAATTTGCCATCTGTTTTTTTTTTATAAGGACACCACAATTGTGAGGCGTACTCAAGGTGTGGTCTTACATATGCTCTGAATAGAGGCATTAATACTTTACTGTCTTTTGATTTGATGTTGCATTTGATTGATCATATAACTTTATTTGATCTTTTTACTGATTCTTGAATTTGTTTAGAGTGGTTTAAGCCATTTGAAATAACGACCCCAAGATCTTGTTCATCTGTAGTTGAGATTAGGGTGGAATTTCCCAGTTTGTAATTTACATTTGGGTTTGATGTCCCTAAGTGCATAACTTAGCACTTTACTATATTTAGGTTCATAACCCAGGTGTTAACCCATATGACAATTATGTCCAGGTCTTCTTGTTTTGTGGCTGACTGACTATTCCTTTCACAGGGACCACCAGTCTTGCTGTCATCTGCATATTTTATGAGATTGGTATGACATTTTTTAGTCATATCAGAAACAACAATTTGAAATAGGAATGGGCCCAGCACTGATCTTTGGGGGCTCCACTAGTTACCCTCCCTGAATCTGAAAGTTGGCTATCTATTAAATACTTTTGTGATCTGCCTGTCAACCAGTTTGCTATTCAATTTATGATATAGTCAGACCTCGTTTAGCCGGATGCATTGGTGATCTTGTAATTATAGCCAGATTACAAAAATATGGACTAACCATGCCCTCTTTAATCATACAGTGCTTAAACATCCTTTGGTTTCAAAAGTATTTTATTTATCTCGTATCACTAAAAGGTCCATGAAGGTTGTGAGGGCTCAGGAAGTGCCTGCCTTCCCCAGAAATCACCTTGCAGAACTCCCCCCAGCCCCCAGGAGTGCAGAAGCTGCAGGGATCATCGGAAGGTCAACGAGGGTCATGAGGGCTCAGAAAGTGCCTGCCCTCCCCAGAAATTGCCTCACAGAACTCCCCCCATCCCCCAGGAGTGCAGAAGCTGCAGGGCTCGTCAGAAGGTCCACGAGGGTCATGAGGGCTCAGGAAGTGCCTGCCCTCCCCAGAAATCACCTCGCAGAACTCCCCCTCCACCTCCCCAGAGTGCAGAAGCTGCAGGGGTCATCGGAAGGTCAACGAGGGTCATGAGGGCTCAGAAAGTGCCTGCCCTCCCCAGAAATTGCCTCACAGAACTCCCCCCATCCCCCAGGAGTGCAGAAGCTGCAGGGCTCGTCAGAAGGTCCACGAGGGTCATGAGGGCTCAGGAAGTGCCTGCCCTTCCCAGAAATCACCTCACAGAATTCCCTCCCACCCCCCAGGAGTGCAGAAGGTATGGACAACGAGCTTACAGGAGCAGTGCCAGCCTCTTGTACACGGCGTGTGTTTTGGCACCAAAGCATTTTTTGAACCTGTACTTTCTGACTAAGGACCTTGCTCTAAATGAAATGTTGCCTTTAAAAGTCAGCGAATTGACTATTATACCATTAAGTGGCAACACATCAAAAGCTTTGCTGAAATCAAAGAAAATGACATTGCAAGGAGTTCTGCGCTGATTTCTTGTTACAAAGCCTACAGTTCTCCTGTAATCAATCTAGTACCTTAAAAATTCTTGACAAAGCCAACAGTTGTCTACAATTGTATAGTGTTTAATAAGACGCTATAGTCTGCACCTCTCTGTGAGAACTGTTCGAATCTGCTAGCCGTCACTGCTACAGTTAAAGTTAATTGTACTATTTTTAGCTTACTTAGCTTCTCACAGCAACAGATTATTTAGTAACCCCACGTAACATTAGACGGCTCCAGTCTGTACTGCATAGCTCTGTATTCTCCTTTGTCCTTAGCTGTAGGTTAGCCACACCTCTCCAATCACGCTTTAAATTCTCTCCCCTCTCTCCTTCAGCTGTAGGGGTCATCAGAAGGTCCACATGGGTCGTGGAAGGCTCAGGAAGTGCTCTACCTCCCCAGAAATCACCGCAGGTCTCCCCACCACCCCAGGAGTGCAGAAGGTACAGACAATGTGCTTACAGGAGCAGTGCCAGCCTCTTGTACATGGGCTTTGTTTTCCTGCCCCTCACCACCACCCTTGGTCAGCTCTCTGCTTTATACACGGTGTCACATGTGGCTGCAGAACCAACCAGTCCACACTCTCATTAGCAGCTTATCTGCTATCACCACTAGAGGTCGCAACCACTTGTTTGCTGGGACATTATAAGGCAAGATGCTACTGTTTTTCTTCCCACTATTCCTCCTGTCTTTTCCCCTAGCCTTTCTCCCCACACCAACCCAACCACAATGGCACCTCAACCACCCCCATTACACCCTCACTACACCCCCCCCACTCAACCACTTTCCCACAATGCCTCACACATGGACCAGCACAAAATTGGGAGCTTGGAGCTACCATCCTTCCTCCCTCCTTTTTCCTAGGGCTAACTGCCCTATGTAACTCAGCAACATCCGCCACTGCACCTGCCCTTAACGCACCCCCTTCCTTTGCACAGCCAGACTTGCCTAGCACAAAACCAAAATCATTCTTACATTGCTTCTTCTGCTGGCAGGTGGCATCAAAGCAAACTCAGGCCCCACCCCCCCCAGTTCCCACACTCAAATGAGCCTTCCCAAGGACCTCCGACTACTGCACTACAACATCTGCAGCCTCCTGAAAAAATGACCAGAACTGCAACTTACTGCCCTATCTCTGTGCCCAGACATCCTCATACTATCGGAGACCTGGCTAAAGCCACACCACATGGACTCTGCTATAGCCATCCCTGGCTATGCAGTGATCAGGCAAGACCATCAAGGCAAGAAAAGAGGGGGAGGTATTGCCATGTTTATCTCCTCCAGGATACAGTTCACCCTGGTCCAAATCCCCATACTGTCACCCCAAATACAGTCCTTATTAGTCAAACTTGCACTGCCTTACTCCACCCCTGTCTATGTTGTGGGCTCCTACTGCACCACTAGTACCCCCCTGCCCAGTGTCTTAGAACACCTGACCTCACTAAAGTCTACTGCCACTGCTGGTGAGCTCCATACCTTGGTGATTTCAATTTCAACTGGCTAGCAAAAGACTGCCAAACTACGCACCAAACTAAATGCACTAAACCTCTCCCAGCTAATCTCCCAACCCACCTGGCTAAACCCTAAAACACCCAACCACTCCCTCTTGGACTGGGCCCTCACTTCCCACCTTCACAGAATCATTAGTGCTGGTCTCCTCCCTGACTCCCTAAGAGACCATCACATGATATACATGGTCAGGAAAGTGCACAGACCCGCAAAACCCCCCTCTAGGATGATTCTCACGAGATCTTACAAATCCCTATTTCTACCTGTGCTCCTCTATGACCTGGCTCATATTGACTGGTCATTCATACCAAAGGTACCCTCAATTGACTACGCTTACGAAACATTCAAGACCAGGTTTCTCACAGTTTGGGATAATCATGCTAAAGATAAGAAGCACACGAGTAAGGGGCTCCCACCTTCCTTGGGTGTCATCCGATCTCATTAGCAGCTGTCGCACCAGAGATCATGCTTGGAATAAACATAAACTAGCAAGCTCCCAAGAATCCCTACAAAGATACTGTACCCTCCACAACTCCTGCACCAAACTGATACGTCAGGCAAAAATGAGCTACTTCACGTCGGCTATAAACTCAAACCTCAACCACCCCACCAATTTTTGGAAAACTCTCAAATCCCTCCTCTCCTCCCCATCCAACCTCCAACCCCGACCCTATCCATCCTAGGTTCGACTGTCACTGACCCTGGAGAAGAAGCTTCTGCCTTCAATACTTTCTTCACCAGCTGTGCAGCATCTATCCTATCCAATCACCTGCCTACCTCATCCACACCACGAACTCCACTGAAATCTCTGAACTCCACACAGGCCCAAGTTTTTCCTTCCATCCAGTAACCCTGGCTGAAGTGCTACAAGTACTGACTTCACTCAACCCCAATGAAGGTAAATGTCCATCAGACCTGGACGCCAAATTGCTTCACTTATCTGCTCAGCTATAGCTGCTCCATTAGCCGATCTTCTCAACCTCTTCTTCTCCATGGCCAAAATCCCAGCTGCTTGGAAGCATGCAACCGTTATCCCCCTCCCTAAGGGTGGAAACCCCTCTAGGCTGGGTAATTACCACCCCATCTCCCTTCTCCCAATTCTGACTTAAATTTAGTAACACCTCGCACTTGCCCAACTTTCCCAATTCCTAGACACAACCTCTTTCTTCACCCCATATCAGTCTGGTTTCTGAAAGTCTCACTCTACCATCACCTCCCTATTAAAATTCACCAATTACAGTTTGATGTTTTTTGATTTTTTCCAAGATATCAATTGTTTTAGTATCATTTTTTACCAAAAGTGCCACCCCCCTTCCTTTCATACTTTTCTGTTCTGCTTATGTAAGCAGAACACAGGGATTATGGTTTCCCAGCATGCTGTATCATCACCCATGTCTCTGTGATGGATATAATAGAGGTGTTAGTTTTTTAATCAAAATGTATTAATTTTAAGGATAATGAGAACAGATCCAGAAAACAATCTGTGTTATACATAAATAGAGGTGCTAGTTTGACAAACCCTAAGGTTAAGTTCATCAGCTTGTTATTTAGGCATCTCACATTAAAATATATAAACTCCAGATGGTTATAGGGGTTAACATCAGAGGCCCTAATTGGAGTAACCAGAAAGGCATGCCCATCATGTATCTCCCCCAATTTAATTAGTTTAAAAGTTGATTTATTGCATTATTAATGCATTTGCCAAGTGTACCGGAACCCTTCCTACTTAAATGGAGTCTGTCCCAACAGTATAATCCATTCCTGTCAAAAATGTTTCCCAGTGGGTAATGCAGTTAATATCTTGCTTTAAACACCAACTTCGAAGTCAATTATTAAAATGTGTTATCTTCTGTGTAATATGAACCGACACCCAAAGTATGGCTAGAATTTCGGAAAGTACTACCTTACAAACTTTATTAATTATTTTATTTGTAATGGCTACATACTCTGATTTGATATCCATGAGAAACTGGTGAGATATTGTTTGTGCCTGCATGCACAACAATGAGTGTGTTAGCCCACTATTAACTAGAATATTTTCCATCATGACAGTTAGATCACTTATTGTGACCCCTAAAACTTGAGCAAGTATGATTTGCTTTGTCCTCATTGCATATAGCCCTGTCCAGATGTTTTAAAACTCTGTCCTCTACTGGAAAACAGTTTATTTCTATGCTTAACTATAGTCAAGATAATAGTACTTGATAAAGAAAGAATACAATTTGCAATTTTAACATTAAGCACTGTAACACTGTCATGTATGTCTTGAGCATCAATTTGTTTGTCACTTTTAAGTTTGCTTACCATATGTCCCGACAAACAGCACAGCAACCTCATCTTACTCCTCTGTCATGGGCTGGTCCAAGCTTGGTATGACCGATGACCTTTCTGGTGGTCTCTGAGCATACTCTAGATAAATAGGTGTAGAAAGTAAGCTGGTTAAGGCTATATCAATCGATCTGGCACTCTTTTTATTTTTTATATAAATACTCTGTAGAAGTATTGTTGTTATTATTAAAGTAGTCAGTAACATTATGTAAGCAATTATGTAATTGTCTGCTTTTTTATATAAAGATTACAACACCATACATGAAAAAGGAGAATTGTGGTATAGAATCAGGTTGTGCGTGATACACTAATTAGTGTATATGTTAGGTAATTTATATGTTCATACCCACACTTTACTGTTTCATTTACCTATAGCAGTTACACTTGTACATCTTACATTTAGTACTATCACATGTAACAGTAAACACTTGTTGTGCATGGCTGCCTATGACGTATGCTCTATGTTGACTTAAAACGGGTACACAGTTTAACAGTTTGTATGTTACTGTGTATTAATAGGATGTAAAAATTACTATACGTTGCTTTTGTATCTTTCAAGTACTTAGAGTACAAATGTGAATAACAACAAAGTGATTCTCTGGACAGTTTACATTTAGCATGTATTGTATAACCACTTAATTCTGTGGTAAAAAGAATTTCTGCATTATCCACGGGATACCTATGTCCCATGGAAATGAAGTGCATGCATATATTTTTGTAGTGTGTTTGTCATTTTGCTGTCTGCAGTGCTTCCCTGAATTTCTCAATGGTAATCAAATGGAAAGCACTCACCAAACATTGCAGACTTTTTGTGTGCTCTGTGCTAGTCGGTAAGCTGTGCACAGTCTGAGACAGACCCAGTAGTCAACCATCTTGAGTGACTCATGTGATACTTATGTGATTCAACCATGATCAGCTCTGTACCGCAAATGAAATCGTAAATATAATCTCAAGTGAAAGGAGGAATACACTACTATAAAATGTGAGTGCCTTATGAAATGTTTAATTATGTTATTAAGTTACTTATGGTCTACCATTCGGTCACCCAACCTTGGCTGACCAGTCTGCTCACATAGCCTGTAGACATGGTCGAGAGAGACTCGGTCTTAATCTTTCACTTTCCCCTCCAAATTTAGATGGAAAACCCACTGTTTTACCAGCTTCCATTCTTTCCAGCACACTATGGGTGACTTGTTCTCCACCTGACGTTTTTTTCTGAGCTACTTCGACACTGCTTTCCAGGCCTCCATCATTTTTTGTTTGTGGCTCTCAGTAATATTGTAAAGTCCCATTCTTTTCCAGTGCCTCCACCAACAGAGGCACCACTTCTTCCTTCCAGATTTTAACCATTGTCTAAAAATAAAATATAATAAAACAGAGTAAATTCCAATAGTACATGCATTTTACATAAATACTTTGTATTTTTACAGCTGCAGTGGACATAGCCCTGCAGACAAATTGCTTTGAGAAAAGGACTGCCTGCATTATTACCTTCCAAACAACATGGTAGAGTACTAAAAATAGTATCCACCACTGAAGCCTCATTACTATACTGTCTGTGTGTGTATGGCAGCTGGAGAGCACTATTTTACCTCTGGCTTGAGAAGTTAATTGAGCCCTCCCCCGTACTGCCTTTTTTTTGTAAGTTGAAACCTCCTCCATAGTGTTTTATGGGCCTTTTCTTTGTTTAAGTTTCAGTGCTTAAGTTCAGCCCTCTCCAGTACTGCCTTTTTCTGCAAGTTGAAACCTCCTCCACAGTGTTTCATGGGGCTTTCCTCTTGCTTGAGAGAAGCTAAAGGAAAACTCCACCCAAATTCCAAGTCTGGTGCCTCTGCAATTTATCTGAATTTGCTAAAAAACTATCCTGCACATTTTGAATCCCTCCATAGGAGACATCAATAAAGTAACCAAATACTAAGGATTGGATCACTTTAACACAAACAATCACAAAGCCTACTTAGCCAATGGATGACCACAGCTGCAAAATGATTAGGGTTGTCTACAAGCACTGTCTTCTACACAAGACACAAGCAACTGAATCAAAAGTCCATAATATGTTGATCAAAATGGGGAGCAGAATTTATGCAAAGTGACACAGTTTATGTATAGATTGCAGGCCGCATAACTGCTGCTGAGATAAACTGATGTGTCCTCATTATGCAAAGGGGGACAGTATAAAGCACCATTGCTGAGTACCAATCATAGATTTGTTTTATTAATAGCTGTGCCCCCATGACATTTCCAGACTAGTTTATATAAACCATTCCAAATTCTGCATATATTATTTTATTCATGGTCTACTCTAACAAACTATTAAGTGCTGCTCCATTTCTGCTACTTGGTACTGGTGTAAAACTGAAAGTGACTGGGGATAGCAACAGAAGTGCCAACAGAACTACTTTAAATAGTGATATGCTTACACTACACAAACACACACACACACACACAAAGCAGAACACAGCTGGATAAAGTACCAATATTTAGGAAACTTATTGATCACACTTACCCTAGGACATAGAAACACAGAAATTGACAGCAGATAATTACTGCAAGGCCCATCCAGTCTGCTCATTTTTTCTACCTTATGAATGTGCCATATGCCTTTACTTTGTCAATGGCCTATCTATTCATACTCATTTGTATTGCTCCCTTATGCCTATCCCATGCCTGTTTCAAGCCCTGCACTGTATTCATATCCACCACTTCCTGAGGTAGGCCTTTCCATGCATCCACCACCCTTTCTGTGAAAAAGAACTTCCTCACATTACCCTTTAACCAGCCTCCCTCTAATGTCATGCTGTGTCCTCTTGTCCTGCTATTTTTCTTATATTGAAACATGTTAGACTCTTTCACCTCATTAATGCCATTAAGATGTTTGAATATTTCGATCATATCACCTCTCCCTCCTTTGCTCTAGAGTATACAAATTGAGCTCTGTTAATCTGTCCTCATGTGTTTTCTAATGCAGTCCCAGCACCATTTTGATTGCCCCTCTCTGGACTTCCTCCATTTTGTTAATGTTCTTGTGCAGGTGCAGCCTCCAGTACTGCATGCACTAGTCCAGATGGGGCCTAACCAGTCTCTTGTAAAGAGGGATTATTACCTCCCTCTTACAACTTGTGATACCCCTACTAATACACCCCAACATCCCCCTAGCCTTACCTACTGCTTTAGTGGTCTGCTTGGATGATTTCAGGTCATCTGTGATGACAATTCCCAAGTCTCTTTTTTCCCTTGTGATTGCCAGCAACTCCCCTCCCAACCTATAGGTGGCTTCAGGGTTTTTCTTCCCTATGTGCATGACCTTGCACTTCTTTGCATTAAACCCCTGTTGCCACTCTTCTGACCATTTTGCCAGTTTATCCAGATCTCTTTTCATTCTGCCCACCCCATTGGGATCATCTAATATGTTGCAGAACTTGGTGTCATCTGCAAACAGATAAACCTTGCCTTATAGTCCATCTGCAATGTTACTGATAAAGATATTGAAGAGGACTGGCCCCAGGACTGATCCCTGAGGTACCCCACTTGTGACTTGCATCTCTTCTGACTGTATGCCACTTACCACCACTATGTGTTCTGTCCATCAACCAGTTTGCCACCCAGTTGATCAACTTCTGACCCACTCAAGCCTATCCAGGTTATTAATTAATCTTCCATGTGGAACAGTATCAGAAGCTTTGCTGAAGACAAGTTAGGTGACATCAACTGCACCCTTGGTCCACTACCCTGGTTACCCAGTCAAAGAATTCTGAGATTAGTTTGACAGGACCTTCCTATTGTAAACCCATGCTGTCTTGGATCATGTGCTTCTATGGATTCCAGGTGTTTCTCTTATGGACTAGAACTAGCAGTGTGGCTCCTCTGGCTGCTGTGTTCTCTCTACTGTGGCTAATTTGAAATAGAAAGACCATGTAACAAGACACTGGCCTGCAGCAACAGCTATTAAACATTACAGCAAAGGGCACTCTGGGAAGACTCTCTGGGAAAAGATGCAATAAAAGAAATATGAATGGCAGCCCCCAGGGGCCATAAAATAGCCAGGGAAAGTTAGAAAAAAATCCTCTCACAGCCAGAATTGAAAAAAAGAAAACACAGATGAAGTTAGAACACACAAAAGTTAATAATACATATCCTTTCCTGATTTTAACATGTTGTTTTCCTTTAATTGAGCTATCCTCAGTACTGCCTCTTTTGTTTTGCTAGCTGAAACCTCTTCTATACTGTTTTATGTACCTTTTCTTTCTGTGTCAAGTTTCAGTGCTTAATTTACAACCATTTCCAAACTGAGAAACTTGTTTTGCTGGTATCCACTCCTCCACTCATCCAGAGGTGTCAATTCATTTGTTTGCTAACCATACTGGTTGATCTTACTTGCTTCCCTCAGAGTAAGAATGTGAAACTAAACTTGTGTTATTTTAAATTATTGATAAAGTGACATGTCCAGTTTCCATCTCTTGGGGATGAAGCTATATCCCTTTACCCATATGTAGTAAGTCACTTGGCACCAGCTCTTAATACCTCAGCTGTTATATACCTATTTATATCATGCATGTAAGCAGGGGTGTAGCCAGGAAGTTTAAACTTGCACTCAAGATGAGAGATCATGGAACTGTTGCCTATGGGGAAAGAGTCAGGGAGTTAAATATGTACTCTCTAGAAGAAAGGAGGGAAAGGGAGACATGATAGAAGCATTCAAATACTTCCAAGGTATTAATAAGGTACAGGAAGGTTCACTTCTGCTGAGGAAGAGATGTTCAAGGACAAGGGAGCACGATATGTAGCTAGAAGGGGGAAGACTTAGAAGGGATTCAAGGAAATACTTCTTTACAGATAAGGTGGTGGACACCTGATACAGCCTGACTAAAGAGGTAATGGGTACCCAAATGACAAGAGGTTTCAAACATGCATGGGATACACATAAGGGGACCTTGGTAACAGGGGTGGAGTGTGGGGTTGGGTTCAAGGCTGGAGATCAGTAATGATCCATGGCAGCACAGTAGGTAGGGACCTTAAGGCAGACTAGGTGGGCCAGGAAGTGTTTTTCTGCCAACAGAGTCTGTGTCTCTATGTTAATAAATAACTGGTACATAAGCATTATACATTCATGTTGACATCAATTTTAAGATGTTAAATATAAAGCCTATGGTACCAGTAACACAATGCCATAAAAAGTACTGCTCAAATATTCAAACTCATGGAATCAACCTATTGTCAATTTAAATCAAAATATGTATCTCTATAATAGTCAGGACCATAAAGAAAAAGAGGAAAAAAAGAAACACAGAAGAAAATGTGTGCATAAAATAAACTAAAGCAAGGTGGGTATATATGTATAAAGCAAGTGAGCAGCATTGAAATGTATTTTCATTACACTTGACAAAGGATGAAAGCTCAAGTAAAACATAGGTCCTAAATATAGAATACAGTTGTAAAGGTTAAAAAAGGAAGGGGAAAGGGTCCTAGATGCAGTAGAAAAGAACAAAACAGCATAGAAATCAAAGAAACAGATTGTCATAAAATGTAAAACAACAAAACAGTAAATGATATTTGGCAGATTATAAAGGGCAACATATTATAATTTGCAATAGTTTACATTAAAAGAATCAATGAATATAACAACAAATGATGACAAGCAAGATGGCTAAATGAGAATGTGAAGAAAGTTATTCAACAACAACAACAACAAAAAAGCTTAACATGCAATAAAATATCTCAAAACAAAAGCCAAGACATAACCACATGGTCAAAAATTAAACATTTTAAAAGAAACATAAACACAAAAGTAACCATTTAAAAATGAAAATGGAACTAAAATGCAACAGATGCAGACAAAAGCAACAGCAAACAAGTGTGCAGTTACATCAATACCCGAAACAAAAAATATGTAGGTATATTAATATTAAAGGGGAAACAGTAAAAAATCCAGAGGAGATAGCAAAGCAATAAAATGAACATTTTTGTTCCTTATTCAAACCCAATCACAACTCAGTCCCATGCCCTTGTACATTACCAGGAATGCCAACAAAATTAATATAAATACAGACAACATACTACACAAAATTCAGAATAAGAAAATCAGAGTGCAAAGTTTCCACTAAAATGCTGAAATTAAATATTGGGATAATCCATAACCAGGCACCCCCTCAAATACATTTTTTTAAATTAATAAATACAGGTTCCAGGTAAAATTCTAGAATAACTACTTAAAGATTTAAGTTAGTCACATGCCTAACAGTGATTTCAGTGCAGAGAGCAGCATCGATTCACAAAGTGACAATCATGTACCCTAAATGTAATCTGTCTCTATGAAAACGTGATCCAATTCTTGGACAGCAATACTTCAAAGACATAATTTCTGTTATACCTTTGCAAAACATCTGCCACTGTACCACATTTAGCAGTCATTGAAAAAATGTCTTCACTAGTTATTTATCCCTCTATTATAAACATTAGAACCCAAACATGCCAAACAATACAAAGATTGATCACTGTAAGCCTTGTATATTATGCAGACTATGATACTTAACACTTGTAGAGTAAGTAAGTGCATCTGGACTTATTTGCTGCATAGGCATCTCCATTGCTATGGGGTTCTGACCATGTTCACCCTTCCTCAAGCCAAGGTAGATACAGTGGGCCAGATATTCAAACTAAGCGTATTTTGTGGAGCAAGCCTGCGCTGCACAAAATAGTTGTGCAGGGGTGGTTGTGAGCGATATTCAAAGGAGTTGCACCCTTGAGCAACTCCTTTGAATATCACCCCCGCCACAGCCACTGTGCATGGCAGAGTGGAACTTGCGCCCTGCAAGTGGTCAGAGTGGAGCATTCAAACTTGCAGTGGCGCAAGTACCATTGCGCCATGCACAAAATCCTGATATTCAAAACTGACATACAAATGGGGCCATAATTCATGCAAGGCACGGGGCCATTTGCATCTGATTATGGCCCATTTGCATGCTCTTTAGCACGCAGGTGCACTGATCCCTCAAGGACTTGCACCTGGCACCCTGCCAGGCAGCAGCCATCAGGACAGATGCCCCTGCAGCCCGATCAAGGAAAAGAGTGTAAAATTCCCCACCCCCACTGGCCCAATCATGGGCATAGCTTAAATACCCCCACCAGCCCAACTGCGGGCAGCAATGTGTCTTCCCCTCTGAACACATCCCTGGTGGTCCAGTGGACCCAAAATCCTAATCATGGATGGGATGATGTAAACACCCCGAACATAGCCCTGGTGGTTCAGTGGACCAAAAATCCTGATCGCTGGATGAAGTTGTAAACACTTCAAATATAGCCCTGGTGTCCAGTGGACCAAAACTTGATCGCGGGATGTAGTTGTGACACCCCCTCGAACATACGTTTGTGGTCAGTGGATCGAAAATCCTGACGGGATTGTTATAACTTACCCCGAACATCACTCTGGTGGTCCAATGGACTCAGGGATCCCGATCGCGAGAATGGTTGTAAACACACCCCACCAGAGCCTGTGGTTCAGTGACCAGGCCCGAGTCGGGATGTTGTTAACACCCCCGATCAGCCCTGGTGTCTGGTATCCACCCCACACGAAAGCCCCACCACCCCGCCTCCCCGGCAGCTTGAGTGTAGTATTCCACCGCCACCGTCCAAGCCTACACTAACTGATTGCCGAGCCAGACAACAGGCGTATAAGCCAATGGGTATGCAGCTCATATTATACAAGACAGTCTAGAATTGTGAATGAATACATTCATTCACAAACTGGACTGTCTTAGGATGGTATGGGCTGCACACCCATTGGCTCTTGCTCGCACCAATGGGCGTGCAGCCCTACAACGCAGCTCAGTCAGCGGGCGGCGGACAGCAGGCAGTGGGATGCTGCCGGGGAGTGGTGGTGGGGCTTCGTGGTGGGTGGGCTGGAGCGACACTAGGCACCAGGGCTATGTCTAGGGGGTGTGTTTACAACTACATCCCGCGATCTGGATTTTTGGTCCACTGGACCACCAGGGCTGTGGTGGGGGGGTGTTTACAACTACATCCCGCGATCGGGATTTTCAGTCCACTGGACCTCCAGGGCTATGTTCAGGGGGGTGTGTTTACAACTACATCCCGTGATCGGGATTTTCAGTCCACTGGACCACCAGGGATGTGTTCGTGGGGGAGATACATTGCTGCCTGTGATCAGGCTGGTGGGGGAGTTTAAGCCATGCCCGGCGATCGGGCCAGTGGGGGTGGTGGTGGATTTTACACTCTTTGCCCATGATCGGGCTGCAGGAGGTGACAGGAGTGGATGAGGGCCAGCCAGGTGGCCGCTGCTGTGTTGCGCCTGCAATGCAGCAGCTCACCTGTGGGTGGCCTTGACTTGAGCCTTTTTTTGGCTCAAAGTTGTGCAGGCGCAGGTTGGGGTTGTGCTGCAGACATCCTGCACAGCCCGGCTGAATATCGGGCTGTGCAGTTTATGCATGGTTCCTCCCTCCAGTTCAGCATGCATTCATTTGCATTGCGCTGTTGGTCAGCATGTTTTCTGTGGCACAACTGCCTCCTGCTGAATATCGCCAGAATGGAGCAAGTTCAGACTTGTGCAGGCGCAACCCTATGCGCATGGTGCCCAACCGCACAATATCTGGCACAGTATGTCTTACAACTCCTGGTAAGTGACATCACTTTAGCTTACGTATTACTGTGGCAAACTGCTATTTTCAACAAGAAGTTACAATTTTAAAAGACAATGATGTGGACTGAGAAGCAGCTTGTGCAGGTGAATCTTCATGCCAGTCAACATATTTCCAGGTTGCATTCAGTAAGCCTAACCAGTGGGGAGCAGAAGGGGAGAGGGATACAAATCTAAAATAGAACAGTTTAACCCATTTCTGATTTAAAGTTACATTATGGAAATGCGGTCTCCAGAACTGGGTACCATATTCTAAATGAGGCCTCACCAGTGATCTGCACAGTGGAATTGCCACCTCCTTCCTTCTGCTGGTGATACCTTTCCTTATGCACTCCAGCATGCCACTGAATCTCCCCACAGCCTTGATACATTGTTTAGCCACCTTTAGGTCATCCAGTTTGATTACCCCCAAATCCCTTTCCTGTTTGGTGACTATCAGTCCCCCCCCACCCCATAATCCTCTCCTGTGTTCCTGCAACCCAAATGCATGATTTTGCACTTTTTTGTATCAAATTACAACTGAGGCACTGCCGACCATTCCTCCAATTTTCTTATGTCCCTCTTCATTTCTTCCACCCTTCCTGGAGCGTCCACCCTGCTGCAGATCTTAATGTCATTCAAAAACTGGCACACATTCCCATCCAGTCCCTCAACAATTTCATTTGTGAAGACATTAATTAGGACTGGGCCCAGGACTGATCCCTGTGGCACCCTGCTGGTCACACTCCTTCCTTAGATTGAGCACCATGTACCATGACTCTCCATCTTCTATCATTCAACCAGTTTCTAACCCAGTTTACCACCTTGTGACCCACTCCTGGGCTGCCCAGTTTGTTCACAAATCATATGTGGAATGGTATCATAGGCCTTAATAAATACAATTCAGGTTGATGTTTAAGCCCATGAAACACCCTTATTAAGTTAATGCATTTGCAACCATAGTGACTCTGCAGAACTTGTTTTACAATGATGTTGGTTGTAGTTTACAACAAATCATATTTCTTTAACAAATATTGTCATCGCAACATATTGATATACATGTGCTTGTATTAATAGAAATACCAAGTTAATCTTTAGTGAGAAAGTATGTGTGCTGCTTTTTTATTATGTGATAGACTATATTACCCCCCACATCGCTTACACAACACACACAAACACAGCAAGCAATATACTTGCTAACTAACAGTTATGGTGAACTACATTGTTATGAAATTGTAGGTAAAGTGAAAGAATCTATTTCACAAATACTCAATCACATTATTTATGATTAATTAAAGATATGCATTACTGTGTAAAGAAAGAGAAAGTTGATGAGGTGTTTGTATGTCTGTGTGTATTGCTTTTCTATTTTTGATAAAGTAATATTTGGCTCTTAAAAGAGCCGTTGGTTTGAATAGGTTACAGTCATTATATGACACACTGCACATCAGAGCACTGTGAGAATGCCAAGCTGGAAGTCCCCAGGAGAACAATTGCCAGCTTTTGAGAAGTGCACACTGTTTTGTAAGATAGTAAGGGAAGAGATAAAAGCAATGGAACAACAGAGTAAGCAGGGAGGAGAGGAGGCACTGTGGGTCACCTTAGAGACTGGAAATGGTACCACAATCTGCACAGGGGATGTATACAGACCCCCATGTCAGGGGGAAGGAATGGACAAGGATGTGACAGAAGGCATCCTTAGGATGGCAGAGAAAGGGGAGATACTCACAAACTCATGCTCAAGGGCTGTGGTGCTCTCGAACATTAATGCATAATGACAACCAGGTAAATTGAGCACTACGTCCACCTATCATGCTGACACTGTATAGATTTAAAATGAGGAATAATTTATTATTTCATAAAAGCATTATAGCACCTGCCTGATGAATTTCTGGTGCTGAGCGGACCCTTTCTCAAAGGCTATGATGTTACATCTGAGCAAATGCTTAAATACCATTGTATAGAATCAGGACGTAACTAGCTAACTAGATTAATTAACTGACTACAACATTAAAACATTATTTTTTTTAAATACTAACAAGGAGACTATAAAGTTTCTCATAGTCATTGCTGCTGCCACTAATAATGGCTCCATTATAAAAAACACTCCACTACTAAAATTTAAAAAAAAACAATAAATCTGAAGTATTTCTCAAAAATTGCATACATAAACACACAATATTTTTAGCTTCTAATGTGTTCTAAATATGTTATCTTATACTTCTATATAATCAAATACCACAACATGCTTTTATGAAAAAATAAATTATTCCCCATTTTAAATCTATACGGTGCCCGCATGATATATGGTGGTGAGTGCCCAAATTACCTGGTTGTCAAAGGAGATACTGTTGATGGGGACCTGAATATGGAGATGTTAACTGAAGCACCTTTTCTGCAGCCACATCCAAGAGCAGAGCCATTCTTGATGCCCTACAGGGGCATGCCTCAGACAGCTAGTTTTTGAACTCACTCAGGAGGATCTCCAGTTTTGAAGTGGGTAGCCATCTGGGAACAAGTGACCATCAAACAGTGTGGTTCATGATAAACTTAGCTGTAGAGTCAAGCCATACAAAAGTGAAGGTACTGGACTTCAGGAGGGCCGATTTTGTCAAAATGGGAGAGTGCCTCAGAAAAGCACTAGCAAACAGGCTAGAAAGTGGGGTGGAGCAACAATGGAGAAACATCAAAACTGCCATCACAGAGGCAACAAGCCTTTGTGTGAAGCAAATAAACAAATCAAAATGAAAGAAAAAGCCACTATGGTTCTCAAAAGATGTGGCAGGGAAGGTTAGGGAGAAAAAGATAGCATTTAGGAAGTATAAGGAAGCACAGAAGGAGCAGGACAGAGAACTACACCAGTTAAGGCAGAAGGAAGCAGGGAGGGAAGTCAGAATAGCAAAGGCCCAAACTGCGGAAAAAATAGCCAACTCAGTTAAGAAGGGGATAAAACCTTTTATAGGTACAACAGAGAGTGTAGAAAGACAAAGGGAGGGAGGGATAGTGAGGCTGAATAGAATGGAAGGTGGGTGGGCAGAGAGGGACAGTGAAAAATCGGGGATACTGAATGAATACTTCTGCTCAGTAGTCATAAAAGAGGAGGAGGGGGAGGTGCCTAATCCAATTAACAGAAGCACTCTGGATACAGGGGTCAAGCCCAGTCCTTTCACAGAAGAAAGGGTTCTGAAAGAACTCCTAAAAATGAAGGTGGATAAAGCAATGGGGCCTGATGGAATTCACCCCAGAATTCTAACAGAATTAAGGGGAGAACTATTGACACCACTGACTACCCTTTTTAACAAATCATGGGAGGATGGTGTGGTACCTGAGGACTGGAGAAAGGTGGATGTGATTCCCTTCACAAAAGTGAAGCAACAAGACAGAGGCAGAAAACTACAGACTCAGTTTGACCTCTGTGGTAGGGAAACGTGATGGAATCACTTCTGAAGGAAGAATTATTGAGTACCTAGATGCCAGTGGGGCATGGGACCCAAGGCAGCATGGGTTCACAGCAGGAAGGTCATGTCAGACAAATCTAATTGATTTATTTGACTGGGAGCAAAGTAGTAGACCAGGAGGTGCTGTGGACATGGCCTACCTAGACTTTTAGCAAGGCATTTGACACAGTCCCACACAAAGATTAATAATCAAATTAACCAGCCTGGGAGTGGATCCCAGGGTGGTAGCCTGGGTAAAACATTGGCTGGACAACAGGACACAGAAGATAATTATAAATGGAGTCCACTCTGAAGAAAGAGGGGTTACTAGTGGGGTACCACAGTGTTCAGTTCTGGGTCCAGTCCTTTTTAATGTCTTTATAAGTGACATTGCAGAGGGACTGGAAAGAAAAGTATGCCTCTTTGCAGAAGGCACAAAGATCTGCAACAGGGTTGATACACAAGGAGGTATGGGAAAGATGAGAAGGGACTTGGCAAGGATGGAGGAATGGTCAGAAGCATGGCAGCTTGGATTCTTTGCAAAGAAGTGAAAATAATGCACCTGGAAAACAAAAACCCAGGGGAAGATTACACAATGGGAGGAGGTAGTAACAACAAAAATTGAAAGGGACCTGGGGTAATCATATCAGATGGCCTTAAGGTTAGCAAGCAATGTGAGAAGGCAGTAGGGAGGGCTGGGGGGATACTAGGATGTATAGAGAGAGGCATCACTGCAGAAAACAGGAAGTTGTTATCCCTCTGTACAGACAGTTAGTGAGACCCCATCTGGAGTACTGTGCCAGTTCTGAAACCCCCATCTCCACAAAGACATAGACAGGGTGGAGGCAGTCCAGAGGAGGGCAACGAAATGGTGCAGGGTCTGCAAGAGAAGCCACATGAGGAGACTAAAGGAGCTTAAATGTATACCCTTGAGGAAAGGAGGTAGGGGGGACATGATAGAAACTTTTAAGTACCTCAGTGGAATCAACAAAGTCCAAGAGGGTATCATCTTTCAGAAAAAGAGATGTGCAAGAACAAGGGGACACAATTTTAAGATAGAGGAGGGCTGGCTCAGGGGTAATGTGAGGAAGTATTTTTTCACAGAGAGGGTGGTGGGCACACGGACCAGCCTTCCTGAGGAGGTTGTGGGGTCTAAAACTGTGGAAGAATTCAAGAATGCATGGGACAGACATAAGGCAATTCTTGTGGGGGTAGGAAGAAATAGGCTGTCTGTTAACTAGGATCTGCAGCTTATCCTGTAGGTAGGGAAATGGGCAGACTAGGTGGGCCAAGCAGTTCTTATCTGCTGTCAAAGTCTGTGTTTCTGTGTTTCTATGTTTCTAGCCAATCTTTAAAATATGTAATTTTGGGGATGAGATGTGGTGTGCATCCTAAGATCATGTAAAATGCAGAAATATGAATATTTGCCTTCTTTCTAGTGCTGTCAAATAGATACATGTGTTGTTCTGCATGCCAGGTCATATGCTCTGATGTTTGAGAAGACAATCTTACAGGCAGGCAACATCTTTGTAAGTGAAGCTATGTAAGCACAAAGACACGACTGGGTGTGCATGGAACATATTTTACTGCATGGCCAGGGGTGTAATAAGGCACAAGGCCTTGGCCAGTGCCTTTAGCCACTGGGTGTGGTAAATGTGTTCCATGCACAATCTGGAGTGTCTTATTGCACTTATAAAATGGGCTCTTTTATTTAAAAAATATGTTAAAACACATTTAGAAATGAATACACTGACATAAGTTAGTGTATTTATGGTAAAATAGTCCTTCTGCCTTTTGTGTTCGTAATTGTTGTAGTGCATTTGTCCTCCATTGGGATCCATAGTTATAGTAAGATAAGGAAGTGGGCAAGACTTTTTCTGATTAATTTAAGCTGCAACTGATAGCAGCAAAAGTATGGAGTGGGGAGAATCGAAGGTCTGGGGACGGGCAAGGATGGCAGGACAAGAAAGCAACATTTTTTAAATGGTGGGCGAGGATCACAGCACAAGCATTAACATTTTTTTTTTTAAATGGGGCGGGCAAGGATTGCAGCACAAGCGAGTAACATTTTTGAGCCATTACTTAAATAAAACAATATTGCCTGAAACTGTTTTCTAGTGTAGCAAGGAAGGTGTGAGTGTGGTTGACAGAGAATTTCATTTAAACAGCTGCAGTAAGGTGTGAGTGCAGTTTTCACTAGAGAGAGCAGAAGCAGCACTCTGATTCAGCAGTCAGAATACACGAATTGTCCCGTAATCCCAAGCAAGCTACTACTGCAGGGCTCATTTTGACACTTTTGTCAACAGCACAACACTTTTTTACATTCGGCCGAAGTGGCAGTGTTACAATCCTCTCCATCTCCTTATCTGACATGCTAATATTAAAATCAACTTCATTTGCTCTAAACATCGCTACATTTTATAAAATGGGTAGACTGAATAATTCAACTTGTTTTCCTTGTGCTTGTCAAATACAAAGATGGCAGACAGTAAAAATGCCAACATTCCATGGTTTATGGATATTGGCCTTTTTACTGCCAGCCCCTTTATTTACACATGCATAGAACATATTTCATGCATGGATAACTAGCCAATCACATTGCTTCATTTAGCCTACCCATTTTATAAGTCCTATTTAGCTTCAGCCACTAAATTTACCCATCTTTTGTGACCTAAATAAGTACCTTCAAGATGGATCAGCAAAATGACTGGTACAGGGTGGGTGCTCTGTAGCTAGTGCATAGTAGGTGTGAGTTGTCCCGTCTCATGCTTCCTATTGAAATCACTTTACCCTGCAGTTTGGTAGGTGCAAATTAGTACCAAATTGGCTTGCTTGAGCAAGTTCATAACCTCTGCAAATTAAGCTGCTGCCAACCATCCACACATTGCATCTGCAGTTTCCTGCCATCTTATGTCTTGTTAAAAAATGAAGAAGCTGACAGCTAGCTCAAAAAGTCAGTATGTGTCTTTCACTAGCCTGTCAGTTCTGAGTGTCAAACTCAGATTCACATGAGTCTCCCCTGCTGAAGTCATTGAAGCAAGTTGTCAATAAGACTGCAACACATGTTAACACTAATCAGTCTCTCACACCTTCACGACTTGTTTTAGGTATGTATGATGGACATGAGCATTAGGCTTGAGAAACCCAAGGCACACCCCACACCTGCTCTCCTGCATATTTTGGGAGGATGGGGTATTAGGGAAACCATAATGCCTCATTTTCACAACTTTTGTCACTTTTTCCCTAACTGGAGCATTAACAAAGTTTTTTGAAACATGTCTAAATATATATATAGTGGCATGATAGTGCCACTATAGTTAGGGTTGGCAAGCTACTTTTATGTTAAACCCCAAGGTTTGCACTTTAATAACTTTGCAACAGTTTGTCTGATTTGCCTGAAACTTTGCACACACAGTGTCCAACTATAGATCTCTGGATCTGGAAAGTTTTATTTTTTGGTCAGATGTACAGTTGCAGAACTGCAGTGTCAGTTATGTGAAAATCCTCAACTTTTGTGCATTTTTTGTCTGGCTTAACAGACAGAAAGATGTGTCTGTTTGATTCAATTGTCCATGTATATGTGGCCTGGGTCAAAGTAGTGCCTTTGGAAGATTTGGTGAAAAAAAATTAATCCATTCAAAAGTTATGCAAATTTTCATGTCCCATTTTAGCCTATGGGAAAATGTATATGTGCACTGCAAAAACATTCTCGACATTTTGTTTTTGTGCCCTGGATTTTTCTTTTGTGCTGCCACCATTTTGTTTTCAGTTAGCAAGAGACAAAAACATTGTAAATCAAAAAATACTGACCCTTGGTAAACACCAACACTTGTGTTTACCTAATTGGGCACAATAAAGAGACAAAGAGCATAAGGGTTGACAACCCAAGGCACACCCATGCTTGTTGCTGCTGCTGTGATGGGGTGGGTGTTAGGATTGGAAACTCTAACACCACATGTCCCTACTTTTGTCACTTCATCCCTAACTAATACATTAATGAAATTTTTCCAAAGAATTTCTTACTTTTGAGACAGTGTAATTGTATCCTCTTTTGTCTGTGGAAGCACAGGGCCCAGAAGGCCCTATGTCCCCAAACCTTTCTTAGATGTGTACATATTTGCATTAACACAGGAACAACATTTTCAGCATAGCCTTCTTATTATCCCACTTATGAACTTGGTAATGAACATTTTGAAATCCCTGCCAAAATGTGATTCTGCACCACTGCGACACCATTGCAAGCTACAGGTTCAAAAACACAGTTTGGCCAGCGTTTGAAAAATTGACAGCTGTCACATTCATGAGGTGGTGTACAAAGATGGTTGTGTAGAGAATTTTGATTCAAAATGTTAAAATTGCCAAAGTTACAAAGCAGCATAGCAAAAGTTCAATGTATGCCCATAACTTTGGCATATTTTACATGTTTTTGACCATACAATTTCAACATAACCTTCTTATGACCCCCACCTGATGAACAAGAACACTGGAAATGTTCAAATCCTACCCAAAAGGTGATTTTGCCAGTCAACCACAAAATCACCTTTCTGGCTGGATTTGCGTAACTTCACCAATATTGTTCATGAGGTGGGGTCGCAAAAAAAAAAAACCATGGTTTAAAATTGAGGTCAAAATATGCATAAATTACAAAGTTATGCCACAAAGTTGGAAATCCCATTGAAATGCAGTGAACCACATTTTTACTTAGTTTCTCATACTGCAGTCGGCGAATCCAGCAGCAAGACATGCCTTTGATTGGAGAGTGGATCTTGGTCTCCTAACCTGTTCAGCTGAATGAAAGTGTGTGGGGGTTGTGGGGGGTGCTCAGTGGGAGGTCAGGGTGGGAGGATCAGAGTGCTGAGGGACCGTTTTATTTTCAGGAAAAAAGACATCAAAGGATCTTTTTCTTTATTTCAGCCAAGCATGGGGATAGAGGGTGGAACTAGTCACTAGTTAAACTTAAAAACTATGGAGGTGGTGATTGGAGGGATGGGGAGTGCCACTAGATACCAGGGAATTGCTTAACTATGGGGAACTACAGGGAAAAAGATTGGAGAGGGGGTGCCAGTAGACAGCAATGAATTACTGAACTAGAGGGACAATGATTGAAGGGGTACAGACCAGCTGCCTCTAGGCACCAGGGAATTATTTAAGTAGGTGACAATGACCAGACAGGTGGGGGGTGCCACTAGACACCAGGGAATTATTAACCATAGGAACAATGATTGAAGGGATGGGAGGTGCCACGAGACACCAGGGAAATATATTTATTCTGGGACCATGATCAGAGGGTGGGCATGCCACTAGACGCCAGGGGAAATATACCATTATAGGGATGGGATCAGAGGGTGGGGTGGGGATGCCACTAAACAACAGGAAAATACATTATAGTTACTGGAACTGCTATCCGAGGGTGGGGAGTGCCACTAGACACAGGGGAATATGTATTGATATCAGGGGCATAGCAATCGTAGGGTGGAGGGTGCCACTAGACACCAGCAAAAATGATGGTGGCACACAAAAAAGGATTTTTTTTTGTATCATAAGTGATGAAAACAGATTTATAACCAAATACATAACTTTGCAAAGGCTTAATATTTTTTCACCAAACCAGCAAAAGTCACATCTGCTGCCCAGCCCCATTCAATCATGAAAATGTCAGAGCAAAATTCCAAACAGTATGGGTGACAGAGTAGTTGAAATAAAACACACATTAAGGAAGTAAGGCACCATCAGTGCAATAGGAAAAAGGAAACTTTTTTTTTTGTGATAAGCAAGTCAGGAAAAAAAGATTTTAAATGTTAAGAAAAAAGTCAAGGCCATTTATTCAACAGTTGAGAGCACAGTGTAGCGAACAAGGGCCAGATAAGCAACATGCATGTGCTGCTTGCACTCCAGAATGTCATTTTGGAGGCTTTTTAAATTTGAATTTCTGCTGAAAACTGAAAACAATATGACGGCAAACAAAATAGGATTTTTCCCCTCGCAAAAAAAGGATACCATCACTACAAAAAATAATTATTTTTTCATTTTATATGGATATTTGTTAGTGCTTAATGAGCATGCTCAGAACCAAGAATTCAACATTTCAAAATTAAATAATTTTGGAACAGATTAATATTTTTTCACTGAAGATGCAGCCAGTCCCTTTCTACCCAGAAAATTTCAGAGTAAAATTCCAAACTGTCTGGGCATTAGCCAGTTGACAGAAAACCCTTTCAAACAAATGGGAAAAAATCCCCCAAAATACAATCTTTCCACTATCTGTATCTCAGAATCCACACATCTGACTTGAAAGAAATTTGGTACAGCCATAGATCTGCCATGTGAGACCATGTGTGCAAACCTTCATCCAAATCCAATGAACGGTTACCATGTTATTAAAGGGCAACAATGGGAGTATAACATTGAAGTGCCTATACAACCCTAACTATAAGGGCATGACCATGCCCCTAGAATATATAGTGAGAGAAAAATAAAGAGACAGTAGAACAGAGATAGATAGACAGACAGACAGATGGAAATGAAAGTTTATGGTGCTTCTGCTGAGACAAGGCAAAGTAGCAGCAGGTGGTTCACCACATTACAGTGAAACCTAAAACATGAGTTGTACAGATTTGGAACGAGAGAATGAAAATATTGAGGAGGTGGGACTGGTAATGATGGAAATAACACTAATATGGAAATTTACTAATGTGTCCCTTCCCTCACTTTTGTTTTGGAAATCAAGCTTTAACTTTGCCATTCATCCTTATCAACTGTTGGGCTGTATTAGGCTGGGGGGCTGGTTGACTACGGAACAAAGCTGTATGCAGACAATTTCTTAGTCTTGCTTATGGATGCTCCAAGAAGTATTCTGCCATTACTGCATACCTTGGGGTAGTTTCATGCTATATCTAGCCTAAGGGTTAATCAGTCTTTGACTGAATTCTTCCCTTGGCCTTCTGTTGTATACAAGTGCCGTTTGTTAGCTGGGGCTTCAACAACCCGCAGGCTATCCGGCATCTGGGTGTTAACTGTCTCCAGACATCTTACAGCTAAGTTAGATATTGTAAATCTTGCACTCCAACTGAATGACCTTCAGGGAGACTGTGAATGGTGGGCTTAGGTAAACCTCTCCCTACTGGGCTGAATCTTAGTGGTAAAGAAAATGTCTACACTTTCTCATCTCACCATTGTGCTTACCTCATCTTGGTTCAGAAAAATAGATGCCTTGACTGGCATTCATGGCAGAGGTGTTTCAGGGAGGGGGCGCATGACCCAGGGAAGCTGTGCTGGGGTCCCATCGAAGTAGCACAACCAATATAGCAACCATCATTTTGTTGCTGTAAATGACTGGCACTGTAATATTTTGATGAGGTAATGTGTTGTGCTGTGCAGGAAGGACCTTTAATAATTTGTTATACAACAAACAGTTCCGAATCTGCACTGCAGCATTAACCCATTATCCTGGCATCTTTAAAGGCATGGAATCAATTAAGTAAATTAATTAAACTCCTATGATCCCTGCCTCCTAGGATCCCCTATGGAACAACCCCACTTTTTTAACAACAAGAAGCTTCTGGCATGGGGTAACTGGCAAACTGATGGGATTCATATAGTCCAAGAACTCTTTGTCCCTGGTTTCTCTGTTCTGGACTGCTCTGACAATTTGAAAAACTGATATGGCTTGCCGCAGCATGATTTTTTGTGTTATCTTCAGGTTAGATATCTTCTGCAACTGAGTATGAAGTCTGATGTGCACACTTTCACTTCTCTCTCTCTCTCTCTCTCTCTCTGTCTCTCTCCCTCCCTTCACAGTATAGTGCCTGTCTTCTAAAGGTTGTGTCAGTAAAATGTATCATGCAATAATCAAAACTTCTCAGACCAGACTTTGAAGGCCCACCAGCACTGGGAAGCTGCCCTTAAAAGTCAATTGGATGAACAGGAATGGTGGAGGGGGGTGCAGGGAGGTGGCTAAAAAGGCTTGCTGTGACCCTCATCATCTTTTTATTCAAAAACAAGGTATGGCACGCATGGTACTGTACCCTGGAAAAACTTTGTGAATTAGGCTTACTCTGAGACGACACGTGCTGTTATTGTCAGCAGCTGAGAGGGGACATCTTCTATATTCTTTGGAGATGTGCTGAGGTTCAATCCTTTAAGAAATGGTCCTCAAACATTGTAGTGTAGACTTGGGTCTTACCTCACTGCTGCCTCCAGTGGCAATGCTTCTTGGTGTCCCTCCAGCTGGTTGGTCAGCTTATGACCCTCACCTGGCCTGGCTCATCTCACTGTGTACGGAGGCCAAGTGCTTCCTGCTTAAGAGGTGGAGAACACCTGATGTCCCTACAGGGACCAAATAGAAGGAAGCAGTGGCTGCCCTTAGCCTCTCTTTCCAGAATGGCTCACTTGGCCCAGGATTCCCTTACAAGGTTCTGTCAATGCTGGGAACCACATGTGGGCTCAGCTCTGTGCAAAATTGATACTGGGTTCTCCTCCAGGAATGCAGACAATATGGCTTTAACTCCCTTGAGTGGGGACAACTGGCTTCATAGCTTGTGTAGTCCACTAGTTCTTAATTCCCACTTCTCTGGTGTCTCACTGCCACTCCCACAGTTGTACTCTGATAGTTGTATTATCTGTGATAATGAGCTAGTTTGATGGAAACTATTACCTGTTCTTAGTACAGATTTCTACCTAGAGTCATATGCTTTTATTTGCTGTATCATGAAGTTTTGAGTTTTGGAACACCATTGTGTGTATTGTATTTTCTGTCTCATAGTGTTTGTTCCCTCAGTATGCTATTTACCCCCAAATAAAAATTATTAACTAAATAAATAAATACACCATTCGAGGCTAGAATGGTCATGGGAGCCAGAATGGAAGACATGTAGGGCTGGATGGGTCAGGATGGGAGGAGGAGGAGGTGGCATCTGACCCCAATCAGGGACAGTGCATGGCCACCACCATGCCAGCATTGTCCATGTGGGGGGGGGGTTGCAGCCACATGCCGGACATCATGGGAGGATCCTGAGGGCACTTTCATGACTGGATGCAGTGGGGGCATGGGATACCATGGGCAGACAGCACCACAACAGCACTCCAATCTCTGCAGTGTTCCACCTACTGCTAGTGCTCACCCCCCCATGACTGCACACTGGAACATCAGTATTTCTGCATCACCAGTTCCCTGGTAGCTTAGTGCAGGGATGGCATGTTCACCACACCAGATGGTATGCTGGGGGTGCATGTGTCTCTGCGGCAACAGGGAGCACAGGTTCCACCTACTGTACCCACCGATGGATCCGGGTGTGGTGCACAAGATGTTAGAACAGCCCCTGGCTGGTCTAACTGTCAAAGACCATGCACCCAATGGGAGGATTAGTGAATCTCATACCTGGCAATACTGTTGCTTGCATCTGCCGCACACTCCCTACCACTGTGGAACAGGTTGAGGGGTAGTGCACATCTGTTGTAGGTGACTCTGGAGCAGGCAGCCCCTCTTCCCAGTGCAGGCAGCATTGCTGAATTGAGAATGATGCAAGGTGCAGTGCAGGGAGCCCTTTGTATCATTTCTCTTTGACAAAAGCACCTTACATCATTCCCAAGGCTTTGTCAATTGGGCCCAGGATCTTTTGGTCTGTATTAAGAAGGCATAAAGGTCTCGAGTTTGACAGATATGTTCCATTTATTTTCTTGAACAGAAATATTGAAACAGCATAAGTCACAGATGTAGGTAGCTTGCCTGATGAGAAGAGTAAAGAGATGTATCTGATATCCCAACCAAATTATGTGTTCACTAAAATAGCACAATAGATTAATCTAGTTCAGTGTCTAGTTGGCTTGCATCTGTTCCACCCCAAAGAAATGAGGTTAAAATAGGTATCATTGTCTAGCCTTCCTTTCCTGGTCATCAAAACCTAAATAAATTGATCTCATTAAATTGGAACATGTACTGCATTTGTGATTACAGCTTAATGTACAGAGAGTATTTGGGGAATTATAATTATTTCTGGGAATATCCCAAAAGGCCTTTTCCTGTACTTGGGTGTCATGGTAAGTTTACAAAGCAATGCTGTTAATACAATAATTCTGTGGCTCAAAATAATGCAACATACTGCATATGTTACCATGAATGACTATATTTCATTGCAACCGGACCAGAAAATGCTTTCTTCTCTGTGTGTACAGTTTTGTTTCCTTGTAGTCTTCTCTGCTATTAAAGAATTTTTACTTGTTATGGAACAAATTTAAATTCTTAAGTTTTGGGAAGGGGTGGTGGTGTAGCACTGTTAGTCAGAAATGGCATGGGCATTGGAGGGGTAGCGGAGGCAGAGGGGAATGTGGAGACTATTTGGGTCACCTTGCTGATGCGGGGGGGGGTAAGAGAGTAAAGGTCGGAGTGGTATACAGACCACCAGCACTGACAGAGGTCCTAGAAGAAAGTTTGATGGCAAATCTTGAGGGAGACTGTAAATTAGGAAAGGGAAGGGTAATATTAATGGGAGACCTCAACATGCCAGGAACAGACTGGGGGACTATGACATCACCAGTGGCCAGAGAGCAGAGGCTGCTGGATGTCTTCCAGGATGCATTTCTGACACAACAGGTGGGTGATCCAACTAGGGAGGGCTGGACACTGGATGTGGTCCTGGAGGACAATGATCATATTAGGGGCCTACAGGTGAGTGACCTGTTGGCTGGGAGTGGTCACGCCACAGTCTGGTTCTTCCTGGACCTGGGGAGCCAACAAGGGCAGTAGTAACCGACTATACGGGTGCAGACTTCAGGGAGATAGGAAGGATCCTTAAAGATCATCTGGACAGGATAAGGCCAGATATGGATGCTGACAGCAGGTGGGGGATCATTAGGAGGGGAATACAGGAGGTTACCAGATCCTGCGCAAGGGAAAGGCATAAGTTAAGTAAGACAAGAAAACCCTGCTGGTGGACCCAGGAGGTACAGGAGGTGGTGGGGGAAAAGGCGGAAGCCTATAGGCACTTCAAGTGCTCAAAGAGTGAAAGGGATCTGGAGGAATATGAGCTGACAGCCAAGAGAGTCAGCAGCTAAGGCAAAAAAGGAGCAATCCTTGGCCAGTGGGATCCGGAGGGGGGACAAGGGGTTCTTTAGATATATAGGGGAAAAAAAGAAAGTAAGGGGACAGATCAGCAAGGTAAGGATAGAGAATGGTTGGGCATATGAGGTGGCAGAACAGGCAGAAGTCCTAAATGAGTACTTTGTCTCAGTTTATACCGGGGGGACAGAGGGGCTATGTCTTGCGAGGGGAGCGGAGGCAAACCGGAGCAAGGGGTGGGTCTGGTAGAGACCAACAGCCCTGATGGGTCTGGAGAAAGGGAGTGGCCACCACAGACAGGGGGAGGCCCAGCAGTGCAGGGTGAAAAGGGGGAGGGATGGCTGAAATCCCAGTAGAGAGAGCAAGGAAAGCCCTCAGGTCCCTTCGGACAGAGAAAGCACCTGGGCCAGATGAGATACATCCCAGGGTGCTGAGGGAACTGGCGTATGTCCTGGCAGTCCCTCTAGTGGAGCTTTTCAACATCTCTCTGAGGACTTGGTGGGTGCTCCAAGACTGGAGAGTGGCCCATATTGTGCCGATCCACAAGGGGGGATCAAAAGAGGAGGCAAGAAATTACAGGCTCGTCAGCCTGACATCAGTGGTTGGCAAGGTGATGGAGGGTATTGTCAAGGAAAGGCTAGGGGGGTTATGGGAGCAAACTGGGTACTTGGATGAAAGGCAGCATGGCTTTGCCATAGGAAGATCGTGCCAGACAAATCTTGTTGAGTTCTATGACTGGGTGATGAGGGCCCTGGACCAGGGTAGGCCAGTGGACATCCTCTTTCTGGATTTTAGCAAGGCATTTGATTCGGTACCCCACAGTGGCCTGCTAGCTAAGTTGAAGGAAATGTGGGTAGGGAGACAGTTGCTAAGATGGATAGGAAATTGGCCTCTGAGCATACTCAGAAGGTCATGGTTGGAGGTTAACCTCATCCCCAAGGTGGGTTACTAATGGTGTTCTCCAGGGGTCAGTGCTGGGGCCACTCATGTTCAACGCCTATATCTCAGACATCAGGAGGGGATCAGGAGGAGATGAGTATTTTGCAGATGAGTCAAAGCTAGGAGCATTGGTGGATGGGGAGGAGGGAGGGTGGCCTTACAGGAGGACCTGGAGACTCTGGAAAGGTGGTTGGGAAAATGGAAACTAAAATTCAATGCAGGGGAGTGCAAGGTTCTGCACCTGGGAGTCAGAATCCAGGCCAGGGGTATACCCTGGGAGGAGACATGATTCAAGTTTCGAGGGTGAGAGGGACCTGGGGGTAGTGGTAAATGTCAAAATGAACAACTCAGAGACCTGTAGGAGGGCAACGGCAAGGGCAAATAGGATGCTGGGATGCATCACCAGGGGGATTACCTCCAGAAAGACGGAAGTGATCCTTCCACTGTACAACTGCTTGGTTAGGCCACACCTCGAGTATTGTGTACAATTTTGGAGACCACATTTAAAGAGGGACATTACACTCCTTGAGAGGGTCCAAAGGAGGGCAACCAAAATGATCTAGGGCCTGGGGGAGAGGACCTATGAGGAGAGGCTCAAGGAGCTCAACATGTACACCTTGGAGGAGAGGAGGGATGGGGGGACATGATAGAGGTCATTAAGTACATGAAAGGGATCAATCAAGGAGGCCCAGTCAGGGTGCTCCAAAGGAAGGAGGGTGGGGCAACAAGAGGTCACGGGTATAAGCTGGAAGGGGGCAGGCTCAGATGGGAGATGAGGAGATGTTATTTCACTGAAAGGGTGGTGGAGCCATAGAATGCACTGCCCAGGAAGCTGGTAGGGATGGAGACTGTGGAGGGGTTTAAGAGGGGATGGGACAGGTACAGGGAGAGGGTAAATCTGACCAGGCCCAATACAGGTGGAACATCTGGGACTGGGGACAGTATAACCCAAGAGGGAGGGGAGACACCAAAATAGACCCTCAGGGCGGGTGCTGAAAATCGAGCAGACTCGAGAGACCATTAGGCCTATTCTGCTGGCATTTTAGTATGTTAGTATGATATGTTAGTATGTCAGCATGTTAGTATGTTTGTATTTGTCTTGTGTGTACAGTACTGTATGTGTGAGTGGTGGCATTGTGCACATCAATAATACAACAATAATGAGAAAATATCAACTTCAATTCTGCACACCCTTTCTGGTATATAGGGTGTTCCACAATATAGTATATTCTCAGGGAACAGACTTAGGAACTAGTTTCTTTCCCAGTTTATATTAACTACTAGTTACACATGACACAGAGAACAGCATTTTCACATGAGAATACTTAATGTTCTGTCCATGCAAGAAAATGAGTTTTTGAGTCCTACAAATTTACCGAATGGAATATACTAATGCTACAATGAAACTAATCAAATGTTCTTTCTGTCATGTCAGCCACTAATAGGCTTAATTTGAAAAATAATTTATGACAGAAGCTGACTTGATGCTCGACTAGCAAATAAATATTTAAAGCTGCCATAATGAATTACTTTTACTCTCAACAAGTAACCTAATTCATTAAACCTGATCATGTTCCAAATTTAAAAAAATCCAGAACAGTTACTTAATGGATAAATTTTTGCTTATTATTAATACAGACTCCATGATTCATATTCTGAATGAAAAGGGAAGCATTGATGTATGTTGTAATTTCATATGTGGCATGCCCTTGCAACTTAGTAAATAATATAGTTTTTATACATTGCTTATATCACCAGTATGCTTGTCTTAGCTTCATAGTGATGAATGCTTCTGTAACCCCCAAGGGGCACTATCCCAAGGGCTACTACCCCTGCCTGCTTTGCCACTAACAGGTTGAGGGGCCTGGATCCAATGGCGGGTGCCTCCACCCAGAGGTCAGGGTTGGAACAGTCGAGAACGACTCTGTCACAGCCCTCTGGGTCACTGCAACCACCCTGTCCTTCCACTAGTGGGCCACAAATGCTTCCCACACCACCATGATGACTTACACTTACCCCCAGGATCAGTTGGCCAACTTGGTGTGATGTATCCCCTGTAAAACAAGATGCAGTAATACAATAACCCATGCACAAGAGGGTGGCACAAACACTCAGTTCAGACAGGATACTTTGCAAACAACAAATCTGATTTATTGAAGGGGAAACAACAAGGGCGAGGGAAATCAGTTTGATTAGCTTAACACTCTAATATATAGGGCACTGTGCACAGGCCAAACCTGTAAGTCATTGTCCGAGGGTACCCAGGCAATAGGAGGCTAGTCCATTCGGTGCAGCTGGTCGAGGCCCTGTCAAATAAAGCAAGTATTGGATACCTAAATTGATTAAGAAGAGCCAGCAGACTCAGTTCATGCAGCCTTTGGAGCAGCCAGACAAATCTTGCCTCAAATGAACATCTGACCGGAGCTACCTGATTTAGTACTCACGACTCCTCCAGAAAGATCCTCTCACACCACTTGCAGGACATAGCCTGAGATCCAACCACTTCTCCACACATTTTTATGTAGAACAGAGGGGTACCATACCAGGCAGCTACTTTATAATATCAAACGCTTTCACTGCACAAAGCGGGAGGTGCAACGCAGCTTTACTTGTCCTGACAGACCGAGCACGATTGAAGCAGATTCTTCAGTCCTCTACAGGGTGAGCCTGGTAGGTAGCTGTAAACATACAGCCTCCTCTGCCTGCACCCATCCATGGATCTTATCTGCTCCTTCTGGCAATGCTGTCGCCTGACTTATTGGCCTGACACATGCACTTCCCCGTGAAGACTTTCACAGCGCTGGAGCCAGAGCTCCTTCTCTCTTCACGATCACAACTGACTCTGCCCTCCAGGACAGTTCAGGACAGTTCCTCTCAGCTCCCCAGGCTCCAGTTGGCTGCTTTTCCTGCCAGTCACAGCATACGCCCTCTATTGGTGCAAAAAGGCACCAGAGTCCAAACTACACTTCCCGAAGCATCTACCATATACTCCCCCTTTTGGCAGGCTCCCCGTGGGGGTCCAAGTTCTGGTTGGCTCAAGTGGTCTCCATTTTAAGGTCTCCCTTCCCCAATTGGCCCATTTCAGCAGCTCAGGCCCAAAATGGAGGGGTCAAATGCACAGAGTCCCAGCTGCAATAAAGGCAGGTTAAACAAACTACATTTTTACTGTTACACTACATATTTCCCAACAAACAGTTACATCCCTCAATTAGGCTCCCTCTGCTCTCTTAGCGACTACAGAAGTAGAGCGATTTAAACGGCAGCTCGAGTGGGATTCGAGCAGTAAACCCACAGTCCCCCCTATACAAACTAATCCAGCCTGCAAGCAGGCAGCTCTTAAAGAGAGTACCATAGGCTCCAAAAGCACTCACAGCTCCCCCACTCAAGCGGCATTACGCCGAACACCCCTCAGGCTGGGAGCACTTAGGCAAGCTCCGGGAAGCCCCCATTTGTAGGGGGGGTTACACCCTTCCTGGCCTGGAAAGAATTTGGCGTCCATGTCAAGTAGTTACCCATAAATCACTTTAAGGCAAAACAGTTTAAACTTGCATTCCTTTCAAACAAAAACAGCACATTAAATTGTTTGTTATATACACTTGTACTGTATTACACAGTTTACCATTGGTCATACAACACTACTCATACAAACAATATTTTCTTTTTAAATCAGGTCATTACTTCCTGCCCATGACACCTGGATAGAGGGGCCTTCCTATCAGCTACCTGGGAACTAAATGGGGCAGAGGCACCATACTCAGAGGGCAATACCAGCAGTCTGGAATCATTCCCCAGGCTTAGTTTGGGCAATGAGCTTGGGGAAACGTACACCCCCTTATGGACCACATTCAAAGACAGATCCACAGGCTGGCCCATGGACTCATAACTCAATCTCACTACTGGCCGTACTTCTTGGCCAGTCCGTCTAGCAGTCTCGGGTAAAATTTCTGAAGGCTCAGACTCCACTCCAGCCCTACTTGGGGTGGCCGGGGAAACCTCTATGGCTGCAGGGGACCTAGAGTCCATGATACCTTCGGTGCCAGGGTCTCCTATTTTTAACTCACACCAGCTGGCTCAGCTGGGGACATTTCTGTACTGAGGGGAACTATCAGGGCATTCAAAATATTCTACTTGCTCTGGCATATCACCAGTTACCTCCCCACATCACTTCCTTCGTCTGAGAAATCAGACAGTTCAGCCAGTTCCAATGAACTCATATCTTCGGATTTAATACCACTCACTTCTCCCTCCGGGAGCATCGGATCCAGAGACAAAGCTGGGTGCTCAGACAGTCCAGGATGCCCAGCTTCATTCCCAGGGTTGACTAAGGGATTGCCCCTAAACAACTGACTCAGTTCATGAGAGGGGTAATGCTCAGGATTACACTCACTGTCCTCGGACACAGACTGGCAATCAGCTTCAATGGAGGGGGGTGAAGAGGGCCTCTTTAGTTCAATTTCTGGGGACTCAATCAGTCTGAGTTTTTTCTTGGCAGTGGCTGTAGTCATGGGCCCGGAGGGGGGGCATTTGGTGGTTCAGCCTCTAACAGGATCTGTCCAATTGGCAGCAGATGATTTCTGTGTATAGCTTCACATCTTTTGAGTTGTTCTCAGGCCGCACTTTGTTACAGGTAAATCTTCCAGCTTTCCTACAACAATATGAGGAGGTGATGCCATTTGTCAGCAATCTTATGCTGCCATGCAGTCCCAGATTCCTCAGTAGCACTCTATCCTTCTTCTAAGTTCCATTTCTTTCCTTTTTATCATACCTTTCTTTATTGTCTAGATTTCGCTTTGCAGTCATGGTCTGGGCTAGTTGGTAGGCATGGTTTAGTTGGGCCTTCAGCTTCTGCACATACTGTAGATTATTGGCTGCTTGAACCCTATCAGGAGAAACTCCTAAACAGACTTCTACTGGCAGTCTAGCCTCTCTCCCAAACATCAGTCTATACGGGGAAAATCCAGAGGCATCATTTTTGGTGCAGTTATAAGCGTGTACCAGAGTGCTAATTTGCTGACTCCATCTAGGCTTATCTTTAGGTTGCAGGGTGCCCAATATGTCGAGCAACGTGTGATTAAACCTTTCAGGCTGTGGATCTCCCTGGGGATGATAAGGAGTAGTTCTTGACTTTCGTACCCCCCACAAGGATAGCATTTCTTTAATCAAGCAGCTCTCAAAATCTCTCCCTGATCGGAATGAATTCTTTGAGGGGCCCCATAGTGGACAAAGAAATTTTCAACAAGTACTTTAGCCACCATGGTGGCTTTCAGGTCTTTAGTAGGGAAAGCCTGGGCATACCGGGTGAAGTGATCAGTAACTACTGATATATTGCTGTTGTTTCTCTGATCTGGTTCAAGACTCAGGAAATCAATGCAGACCAATTCCATGGGGGCACTAGCAGCGATGTTCACCGGGGGGGCAGCCCTCTGGGTCAGGGTCTTTCTTTGTAAACATTGGCTACAAGTCCTGAAATGCTGTTCCACATCAGCACCCATTTTGGGCCAATAAAACCAGGACCCCACCAAGTCAAGGGTTCTGTCTATGCCGAGGTGTCCCACGTGATTGTGTAGGGACCTCAACACCAGTTCTCTAAAAGCAGTGGGCAGCACCAGTTGTTGTTTCTCTACTCATCCCTCTTTATCTACTGTCTCTCTGTATAATAGCCTATTAATCAATTTCAACTTAGGACCTTCTTTGTATAACAGGCCAGTTCTCAAGTCAGTGGAACACAGTTTTGACACATCTTTCCCCACATGCAGAGCCTCCAGTGCAGTTTTTATCATGGGGTCTCGGGACTGAGCCAGCCGGAGATTATCATTATTGAATTGGGGCAACACACTAGTATCTAATGCAGAGAAATGACAGTAGGCAGCAGGTATGCAGTTCTCAGATGGTCCCAAACAATCCCCATGCAATCTACAGCATCGGGGATACGGTTCCTCCTTGTCAAATTTTTGGCAAAGTGCTCTGATATCAGGTTCTGACAACCTGACCCAGTTGTCTCAGGTCACAGGCCTCCAGGAGAGAGCATCGGCATCTATGTGGTTCAGGTCTGCTATGTATTCAATAGCATAGTCATAGGTAGACAACGAGAAAGCCACCTATGGCCAGTGGCATCCAACTTAGCTGAGGTCTGCACATATGTTACAGGATTGTTATCAGTCTTCACCAATATCTTAGCACCATACAAGTAGTCATGAAATTGATCAACAATGGCCCACTTCAAGGCCAGGAACTCTAGCTTGTGTACTGGATAGTTATTTTCTGAAGGGTTAGGCCCTGCTGGCAAAGGCTACGGGTCTTAAACCATTTGTGTGCTCTGATATAACATGCCCTCAATCCTTGTAGACTGGCATCAGTATGAAGAATTTACGGCCTGGCAGGGTCAGCATAGGCCAGCACTGGGGCATGGGTAAGTTGATATATAATATCATAGAAAACTACCTCACACTCAGCAGTCCAGCGGGCCCCAAACACCTCATTTGGATGGAAATATTTTTCTCAGTCTCAGAGAGCACAGCTTTATACTTTTGTGGGTTGGAGGATACCCTAAGTATGGTTGAGTAGAGGCGGATCACTCGAGAATAGTCCTTGATAAATCACCTATAATAACCACAAACCCCAGGAACCTTTGCAGCTCTTTCAAATTCTTTGGTTGAGGCCAAGTAGTCAAAGCCTCCACTTTACTGGGGTCAGTTTCTGTGCCTTCAGTGGATACTATGTGCCCCTCATATTTCACGGATGTTTGAAAGAATTGACACTTATCTATAGACAATTTGAGACCAAACTCTTCTAGTCTATACAGGACTTTGAACAACCTGCTTTCATGTTCCTCCAAGGAGCTGCCAAACACTATGACATCATCCAGATAGACTAAACACTGGAGTCACTTCATATCCCCGACAACACGCTCCATCAAATGCTGGAAAGTAGCAGGGGCACCTGAAATCCCCTGAGGCATCCTCATAAACTCGTAGAAACCTAGTGGGCAAATAAAAGCAGTTTTTTCATGAACCTCCGGAGCCATCAGGATCTGGTAGTACCCACTGCGAAGGTCTAACACTGAGAACCATTTACTACCATTTAGACAATCCAAGGTGTCTTGAATGCATGACATGGTATACTGGTCTGGTATAGTTCACCTGTTTAAAGTATGGTAATCCACACACATCTGGACAGCTCCATTCTTTTTCCTCACTACTACAATAGGGGAAGCATAGGGACTTCTGGATTCTTGTATCACCCCAGCTGAGAGCATCTCCTGCAGGTGTCGTCTCACATCATCTATATCAGCAGGGGCCAGGTATCGAGATCGCTCATGGAAGGGTCGCTCATCCTGTATCTGAATGTGGTGCTCAGCTCCTTGCACACACCCTACATCCCACTCCTTCAAGGAAAACACCTGCTCCCTCTGGGCAAGCTCTTCACTAATCCTTTTCTTCCATTCTGCTGCTGGCAGTGGGGAGTCACTGAAATCAAACAGATCAGGGGTCACTCGGTCACTCCCCCCTGAAGTCTTGTTGCTGGGCAGAACAGCAGTATCTGCACAGTGCAACATGGCCAGAGTGCAGCCTTACTTCACTCGAATCTCTCGATCAGATGCATTGTGCACTTGAACCATTACTCTTCTGGCAAAAGCATGGGCTCGAGCAGGCAAAATGCTGGGTTTAACCAGCAACCCCTCTGGCAATTTCCCATCGCCTGGTGTGTTAAGCATCAATATTTTATTCTTAACATCCTTTTTAATCCAAACCTCTCCTTGTACAACACACTGGGCATTTGATGCTAGCAGCAAAGACTCTGGATCCTTCTTCCAGACAACACCCACCGTGCCTTCGGGTTCCACCTGGCTGGCCTTTCTCTGGGTGTCATAGGCCTTCTGAATCAAGGCTGGAATTCTGAGAGCTAGCCCAGTCCTGGACCTCAGTTTTTCAGAGCACAGTTGCGCTAAATGACCAAGCATGTGAGCATTAGTCCCAGTTAACAAGGGCACCCCATCATACAGTCCAGTGGGGGACACACTAATGCCAGGGTCTCCACTTGTTCGGCCACCCAGCCTCAGAAGTAGGAAAAGATAACCAGATATACCCAGAGTAGGGGTAGGCCTTATTGCTCAGTCCCCAAACATGTAGTCCATCTAAAGGCTACAGGGGCACCTCAGGCAAATGCTTCTGATACCAGTCCTGAAACATTATGGTCACTTTGGAACCACTGTCTAACACAGCCCGGATGGGTATTCCATTCACTCTCATGGTGGTTTCCATTGAGGGACCCACCACATCAGACCATTTGGGGGCATGGCTTTAGAGGCTGCTTGGGCATTGGCTCGGGTGACAAAACCCTTCCAAGGGGGCTCTCCTTGAGGCCTGGCACAAGCCTTGAGATGCCAGGCTACTAGCTTGCTGGTGACCCTCCTTAGGTTCTCTGGCAACCGACACTCAGTCTGAAAGTGTCCATTCTCCCCACAGTGGTAACAGAACTTAGTATCTCGGGGTCTTTGGTGGGAGGAGGAGATATCCGCCTGCCGTGAGGCTCGGGAGTTCTGGAGGCTCCTCTTGACCAGTCGTTTGCTCCGAGATAACTCAGGCTCCCAAATTTGGGGGTTGGCAGCAGTTTGTTTCAATTCTTTCACCATTTCCCATAGATCTCTGATCTCAGCCTTCAAATCACTCTCCACCCAGGGATCAGAGGAAACAGGAAGCACCCCCACTCCACCGTGTGGCTCTGGAGACACAGGAAATGCATCAGACCCCCGATAAGTCTCTGTAGGCCCCTTGATCAAGCCTCTCGATGGATGGGCATCATCTGGTTCACTGGGCTCAGGGGTCTGGCATAAATTCACAACCCCCGTATAGGGTTCCCACCCCTATTCATCAGTCTCAAATTCTCGAATTTCTCACATCAATTGGCAATATTCGGGAGGGGCAGCACGTCGGTCATATAATTTGAGTTTCAACAATATCACAATGGAAAACCTGGCAGATTTCAAGATATGGTCTAGCCGGACCTGATTCAATGCTGGGGCAGTTACCCCCCCCCCTTCGATAAGCTTTTTGCAGTGCCCTTTTCATTCTAGTAACAAAGGCTGACAGTTTCTCATTCCTCCACTGTTTAGCTGACTTGAACTTCCATAACAGGCCTTCCCCGGTTTCTGTACTCCCAAACACCCCCTCTAAGGCAGAAAGGTACTCTACTGTAGTGGCTTTGGGACTAGTAGCCCACAGGAACCGAATGGCTTCCAAAGCTGGGCCCCTCAGGCTCTCCATCAGCCTCTTTTGTTTCTCCCCCTCAGAGCACTGCCACTCTTGGACTAAGGGGGTAGCATAGTCCATCCAAGTCTCCAAATCATCCTTCCCCAAGGGCACAGGCACAGTACCAGAAAAGAGTTTTAATCTTTGATGGGAGTTTAGCTGTATGGGGGGAACAACTATGGGGTGGGTGAAGCCAGAATGGAGCTCTTGGATGACCCGGGAGATGTACCTGGGGACATCTGGGGGGAGGAATCACTGGAAAGGTCTAACACCTGCAGTAATTCTTGAGTAGTCCTCTCTTCTGCAGCTAACAGTTTAAGCAATTTATCTTTAAAGCTATTAGTCTTAGGGATCCCCTGGGTGACAAACCACTTCGGCATGAATGTCCCTCTATCCCTTTTGAACACCTTCTGGGTAAATCACTGGGGGCACCCTCTCGAGGTCTATGATAATACTGCATAAAAGCAGCACCTGCAAGGTTTGGTCAAGTAGGTCAGCCATTCACCCCTTCACCCCTACGTTACCTAAACATTTAACATGCTCAACTGCAGAAACAAGGTCAGCGTTCTTTATCCCCAGAGGTGCATCCAGTAGTAACACAGTTTTCTGGGAATCCAATTCTTCAGCTTTACCCCACCCCATCAGTTTATGCACCATCATCTTAACAGGGTCTAGTTTGATTTTAGTCGTGATATCCCCCTCCAGTTTTTCCCTTTAATTTGGCCATGTTGGGGTACTTCATCTACTTGACCATTAGAGGACGCTAATCCCAGTGGTGCCTCCAAAATGTAACCCCCAAGGGGCGCTATCCCAAGGGCTACTACCCCTGTCTGCTTTGCCACTAACTGGTTGAGGAGCCTGGATCCAATGGCGGGTGCCTCCACCCAGAGGTCAGGGTTGGAACAGTCGAGAATGACTCGGTCACAGCCCTCTGGGTCACTGCAACCCCCCCGTCCTTCCACTAGTGGCCCACGAATGCTTCTCAAACCACCGTGATGACTTACACTTACCCCCAGGACGGATTGGCCAACTTTGTAGAGGATCTCCTGTAAAACAAGATGCAGAAATACAATAACCCATGTACAAGAGGGTGGCAAAACACTCAGTTCAGACAGTATACCTTGCAAACAACAAATCTGATTTATTGAAGGGAAAATAACAAGGGCAGGGAAATCAGGTTGATTAGCTTAACACTGTAATATATAGGCACTGTGCACAGGCCAAATCTATAGCCATTGTCCCAGGGTACCCAGGCAATAGGAGGCTAGCCCATCTGCAGCTGGTTGGGGCCCTGTCAACAAAAGCAAGTATTGGATACCTAAATTGATTAAGAAGAGCCAGCAGACTCAGTTCATGCAGCCTTTGGAGCAGCCAGACAAATCTTGCCCTCAAAATGAACATCGGACAGGGAGCTACCCTGATTTAGTACTCACGACTTCTGCAGAAAGATCCCTCTCACACCACTTGCAGGACGTAGCCTGAGATCCAACCACTTCTCCACACATTTTTATGTAGAACAGAGGGGTACCATACCAGGCAGCTGCTTTATGATCCCGAACGCTTTCACTACACAAACCGGGAGGCACAACATAGCTTTACTTGACCTGATAGACCGAGCGTGATTGAAGCAGATTCTCCAGTCCTCTACAGGGTGAGCCTGATAGGTAGCTGTAAACATACAGCCTCCTCTGCCTGCACTCCTCCACGGAACTTGTCTGCTCCTTCTGGCGATGCTATCACCCGACTTATTGGCCTGGCACACACGCTTCCCGCGCAAAGACTTTTACAGCGCAGGAGCCAGAGCTCCTTCTCTCTTCACTATCACAACCGAATCTGCCCCTCCAGGACAGCTCAGGGCAGTTTCTTTTCTGCTCCCCAGGCTCCAGTTGGCTGCTTTTTCCTGCCAGTCACAGCATATGCCCTCTATTGGTGCAAAAAAGGTGCCAGAGTCCAAACTACGCTTCCCAGAAGCACCTACCATATACTCCCCCTTTTGGCAGGCTCCCTGTGGGAGTCCAAGTTCTGGTTGGCTCAAGTGGTCTCCATTTTAAGGTCCCCATTCCACAATTGGCCCATTTCAGCAGTTCAGGCCCAAAATGGAGGGGCCAAATGCACAGAGTTCCAGCTGCAATAAAGGCAGGTTAAACAAACTACATTTTTATGGTTACGCTCCATATTTCCCAGCAAACAGTTACATCCCTCAATTAGGCTCACTCTGCTCTCTTAGTGACTGCAGAAGTGGAGCAATTTAAATGGCAGCTCGAGTGGGATTTGAGCAGTAAACCCACAGTCCCCCCTATACAAACTAATCCAGCCTGCGAGCAGGCAGCTCTTAAAGAGACAGTACCAGAGGCTCCAAAAGCACTCACAGCTCCCACACTTAAGCAGCATTATGCCGAACGCCCCTCAGGCTGGGAACACTTAGACAAACTCCGGGAAGGCCCCTAGGAACCCTCATTTGTAAGGGGTTACACTTCTTTCAAGGCACTAAAATTAGGTACCTGGAGGAGAAACTGGACTCTTGTTTGACATCTGATTACCTATCATGATAACATATTGTAAAGGTAACTCATCAGAAACTAGTGCTACTTTACCACATTTATAAACATTTCTTTTTTGAGATAAGGTTAACATAGAAACATAGAATTTGATGGTAGATAAGTACCACTTGGCCCACCTAGTCTGCCCATTTCCCTACCTAACGGATAAGCTGCAGATGCTAGTTAACCAACAGCCTACTTCCTCCTAACCCCCACTAGAATTGCCTTATGTCTGTCCCATGCATTCTTGAATTCCCCCACTGTTTTTGACTCTATGACCTCCTCAGGAAGGCCATTCCATGCATCTACAACCCTCTCTGTGAAGAAATACTTCCTCACATTACCTCTGACACGTTCCCCCCTCTATCTTCAAATTGTGCCCCCTTGTTCTTGAACATCTCTTTTTCTGAAAGATGCTGCCCTCTTGGACTTTGTTGATTCCCTTGAGGTATTGTAAAGTTTCTTTCATGTCCCCCCTCTCCCTCCTTTCCTCGAGGCTATACATCTAAACTCCTTTAATCTTTCTTCATATGTCTTCTGGTGCAGACCCTGCACCATTATGGCTGCCCTCCTCTGGACAGCCTCCACTCTGTCTATGTCTTTGTGGAGATGGGGTCTCCAGAACTGTACACAGTACTCCAGATGTGGTCTTACCAACTGTCTCTACAGAGGGCCAACAATTTCCTGTTTTCTACTGGTGATGCCTCTCCCTGTGCATCCAGGATTCCTCCAGCCCTCCTTGCTGCCTTCTCACATTGCTGGCCCACCTTTAGGTCATCTGATATGACTACTCCCAGGTCCCTTTCCATCTTTGTTGTTGTCAGTATCTCACCCCCCCATTGTGTACTCTTCCCCTTGGTTTTTGTTTCCCAGGTGCATTACTTTGCACTTCTTTGTGTTGAATCTAAGCTGCTATACATTTGACCATTCCTCCAACCTTGTCAAGTCCCTTTTCATAGTTTCCACCCCACCTTGCATATCAACCTGTTGCAGATCTTAGAGTTATCTGCAAATAGACATACTAGCTTTCCTTCAGTCCCTCTGCAATGTCACTTATAAAGACATTAAAAGGACCAGCCCTAGTACTGAACCCTGTGGGTACCCCACTAGTAACTCCCTTTCTTCACTGTGGACTCATTTACTATTATTTACTATTATCCACTGTATCCTGTTGTCCAGCCAGTGTTTTACTGTGCTACCACCCTGGGACCCATTCCCAGGCTGGCTAATGTGTTTATTAATATTTTGTGCAGGACTGTGTAAAATGTCTTGCTAAAGTCTAGGTAGGCCATGTCCACAGCCTCTCCCTGGTCTACTATTTTGGTCACCCAGTCAAAGAAATCAATTAGATTTGTCTGACATGACTTTCCTGCTGTGAATCCATGCTGCCTTGAGTCCTATGCCCCACTGGCATCTAGGTACTTAACAGTTCTTTCCTTCAGAAGTGATTCCATCATTTTCCCTACCACTGAGGTCAAAATGACAGGTCTATAATTTCTTGCTTCTGTCTTGCTCCCACTTTTGTGAAGGGGAATCACATCTGCCCTCCTCCAGTCCTCAGGTACCACACCATCCTCCCATGATTTATTAAAAAGGGTAGTCAGTGGTGTTACTAGTTCTTTCCTTAGTTCTTTTAGAATTCTGGGGTGAGTCCCATCAGGCCCCATTGCTTTATCCACCTTCAGTTTTAAGAGTTCTTTCAGAACCCTTTCTTCTGTGAAAGGACTAATATCAACCCCCCTATCCAGAGTGCTTCTATTGACTGGATTAGGTATCTCCCCTGCTTTTCCATTGTGAATACTGAGCAGAAGTATTCATTCAGTATCCCTGCTTTTTCACTGTCACTCTCGCCCAACCACTTTCCTCTTTATTCAGCCTCAGTATCCCTGCCTTAGTCTTTCTTTCCTCCCAAAGTACCTATAAAAGGTTTTATCCCCTTCTTAACCAAGTTGACTATCTTTTCTCGGTTCGGCCTTTGCTATTCTGACTGTCTTCCCACTTCCTTCTGCTTTAACTGGTACAGTTCTATGTTCTGTTCCAACAGTGTTTCCTTATACTTCCTGAATGCTCTTTTCTTCCTTACCTTCCTGCCACTTCTTTTGAGAACCATAGTGTTTTTTTTTCATTTTGATTGGTTTATTTGCTTCACACAAAGGCTTGTTGCCACGTGATGGCAGTTTTGATGTTTCTCCATGGTTGCTCCACACCACTTTCTTGCCTGTTTGCTAGTGCTTTTCTGAGGCACTCCCATTTTGACAAAATCAGCCTCCTGAAGTCCAGTACCTTCACTTTGTATGGCTTGACTCACAGCTAAATTTATCATGAACCACACTGTTTGATGGTCACTTGTTCCCAGATGGCTGCCCACTTCAAGATTGGAGATCCTCTCTCCATCCCCATTTGAGAGTACCATGTCTAAGATTGCTCCTCCTGAGTGGGTTCCAAAACTAGCTGTCTGAGGCATGCCCCCTGTAGGGCATCGAGAATGGCCCTGCTCTTGGATGTGGCTGCAGCAAAGGTGCTCCAGTTAACATCTGGCATATTCAGGTTCCCCATCAGCAATATCTCCTTTCTCTGCCATCCCATGGATGTCTTCTTCATTTCTTGTCCATTTCCTCCCCTGAGATGGGGGTCTGTATACAACCCTGTGTGGATTGTGGTGCCATTTCCAGTCTCCAGGGTGACCCACAGTGCCTCCTGTCCTCCTGTTTACCCTTTAGTTCTGTTGCTTTGATCCTTTCCCTTACATGAGAGCTACTCCTCTTCATCTTCTTCCCTCTCTGTCCCTCCTGTAGACTGTGTACCCTGGTATGTTAACATCCCAGTCATGGTTCTCTGTGTACCATGTTTCTGTGACTGCCACAATATCCAGGCATTCCTCTTCCACCAAGGCCACCATTTCAAGGAGCTTTTTACCTAGACTATGGGCATTGGTACTCATTACCCTCCATTTTTTTATGGCTTTATTTCTTTTTGCCCCATCCCTGTCCTTACTGCCTTTGTCTTTTTCATCATGTACCCCTACCCTTCTCCCTATCAACTGCTCTATCTTGGTGCCTATGCAGCCATCTTTACCTTTATTTGAATTTGCAGCAACTGTTTACAGTACCCATCAGTTTAAGTTGATAAACACTATTTCTCAAAACCATAAAACAGGTTGCTGTAACATTGTATTTTCTTTTGTTCAGCTTAACTGGCTTCAGTACCAGTTAGCATTATTAGAGGCATGCAAACCTGTGTTTTGTATTCTACAATGCATCTTAAATTTTGCAAGGAAAATAGGAAAATTAAAACTAGCTGAATATGTGGGCTGGACTGATGATGCAGAGAATGAAAGAGCATGTTCTTTTTAGCATACTCTGTGTGAGTACTCATGGTGGACTTAATAGGATTGGTGCTGATTTCAGGTTCACATTTTCAGCTGAGTCAAACAGCCATGCTAGCCAATGTATAAGTAAACACAAAACCATTCAGACCATGTGCTATTTATTTATTTAATCATTTTTATTTATTTGTGCAATTGGATTTACAACCTTTGAGCCAGAGGCTCGTTTACAAAGGTATCTCGTCACAGAGAGAGCAACAGTGTTACAAAATTACAGTAGGTGAAACATACAGATTTACACAGATTTTACATAGTATTATACAGACATTGTTACATATATTTTGTACATTTCATTAAAAAAAACAAGTTATATAAATACAGACATTTGGCAGGGGGGAATGAGGGAAACTGGGGGAGGCAGTCCAGAAGACTTTGTCAGATTGCATGTTGATGTGCAAGCAGTCGTTAGTGATAGGAACAGAAGGGTGTTGAACAGGTGGTTCCAAGAGCAGTTTTGAAGGAGGAAATTTTGAGAGTGTTAGTGATGGTTACAGGGAGAGTGTTAAACCAGGAAGGGGCCCTGTAGCAAAAGGATCTCTGGGCCAGAGAGGTCCTAGTTCTGGTTACCAGTTGAGTGGCCTTGTCTGATTTGTGGGTGGAGACTGTGGGGGAGGAATGTTAGATGGAGGCAGATAATCTGGGTGGAGAGTCTGAGCAGAATTTTCTTTGCTAGGAGGCAGGTTTGGTAATGGGGATGTTCTTCCAGGTTGAGGAGATTAGCAGTGGAATAGAGATGACATGTGTGGGTGAGCCTGGGGGCACTGGTCAGTAGTCTGCAGGCCTTGTTCAGAGTGAATCTGATCTTATTGGAGTGCCATGTAATCTGAGGCCCATATACTGGTAGCTGCAATCCACTAGGGACAGTACTGAGGATGTGCTGGCCAGATGGAGAGCATCGGTGGAAGGCAGTCCCTGTGGCTATATAGGAGGCCAATCTGGGTGTTGGTGGCAGATGTCAAGGCATTAATGTGCTTGTGAAAAGTGAGGGCAGAGTCAAAAGTAATCCCAACATACAGTATTTGTAGGTGTGCACTTGCTCGAGCAGGTGTTGAGTGCTCGGGAGGATAAGGAGGGGTTATTTCTTGCTCTGTTTTGATGGTGGGAGAAGAGCATCGACTTGGTCTTTTTGAGATTAATGACAAGTCTGTGTTCCTTGAACCAGTTTTCTGCCTGGCTGAAGGCATGTTGGAGAGAGTCCTGGAGGGAGGCAAAATTTCAGTGAGAGACATAAAGAACGGCATCATCAGCGTACAGAAGAATTTTGCTGGAGCAGGCACTGGGTAGGGTGTTTAGGTAGAGACTAAAAAGTAGGGGGCCCGGGATGGAGCCCTGGGGGACCCCAGAGTGGACAGGGTGGGTCTCTGAGAGTGTCCCATTGATTTTGATGCACTGGGAAAGGGCTGATAGGTAGCTAGAGCACCAGGCGAGGGGACCAGTAGAGAAACCGATATAGTAGAGAGCGTCAAGTAGGAGGGGATGGTAGACAGTGTCAAAAGCCTTTGAAAGGTCAATGAACACTGCTCCAACAAGGTTGCCTGAGTCAAGAGAGGAGTATAAAAAGTTGGAGAATTCCCGTAAGGCTGTGCCAGTGCTATGGTCTGCATGGAAACCATGCTTCTCTGGGCACAGAACAGCATATTTAGTCAGATACTCAGTGAGCTGTGTAGCCTCCACTTTTCTATGCCTTTGGAGAGTGGGGGAAGGATGGAAATTGGCCAATAGTTGCTGGGGTGGACCTATCCCACCTTTATGAATAGGTGTGACAACAGCCATTTTCCAAACACTGGAAATTGACCCATGCAGAGGGATCAGTTTAGTAAGCACGTAGTGGGACTAGGATGTCATCCAGGACCAGTCATAGTATTTTTGGATCCAAGGAGTCATTGCTTGGGCTGTTGCTGCCTAATGCTTTCAGAAGGAATGGTCTGGCTTCATGGGTAGATATTTTGTGCAAGTAGAACTGGGGATGTTGAAAGACAGGGGGCTGTGAATCAGGAGCTGTGTCAAAAAAATTACTAGGAAGGACAGAGCTAAGGTCTGTGAAGGAGGTGTTAAGGCAGTTAGCTATGTTAAGGGGGTCAGTGGTAACAGAACCATCAATAGAAAGCTGGGATGGGGGAGGGGAGTGAGATTTCCCATTCAGTTCTTTAATATTGTCCCAAAAGGTCTGGGAAGATCCCCATGAGGAGGTGAGGTTGGCTTGGTAGGGGCAGCCTTGCCTTATGGATGGCCTATGCACCTATTCCATGCAGCATTGTAGGCTTTCTGTTTGCTGTCCCACCAGTCTTAGTGGCTAGGTGCCAGAGGTTATCCCTTTCCCTGAGTTTTTGAGTAGGCGGGTGACCCAAGGTGCATTTGCTTTTGGTGTGGAGTCTGGTAAGTGGTGCATAGAGATCACAGGCTTGTTAAAAGCCTGTGTGAAAAGTCGAGGCACAGTCAATGCTTGGTGCCTGGTTGATGGGGGATCAGTCGATCTGGGTGAGAATTGCTTGAGTTTATTCAGGCCACCCGGTGGAGGCACCTGCAGAGGTGGTTTGGGCTACTGGTTTGGGGCTAGAGGTGGACCAGAGGAATAGGATAGAGGACTGGTCACTTTAAAGAGTCAAGGAGGATTTGTATGTACTGAATTTTGTGGGGACGGTTGGTGACTATGACATCCAGAAGGGTGCTGGTTCCACTAGAAGGATTGAGTCTAGTGGGCTGGGAGACTAGTTGGGTCAGGTCAAGGGCAGCAAAGGTGTCCCTTGCTTGGGAGGCAGAGGGACTAAGCCAATTGACATTGAGGTCCCCAACAAGGACTTGTTCTGATTTGTGGGGAGGGTGGTGAGATAATCTATAAGAGACAAGATTGCCAGGTTCTGGTTCCTTGGGGGGGCATAGGAGACTGTGAGGTAGAGCTGTCCCCTAGAGGGATCAGGAATGAGTTTGAGGGTAAGGACCTGGGCACTATTATCGAGCTTGGGGGCAGGGAGTGCATGATCAATAATATTGTCACATAAGAAAACAGCACAGCCACCCCCACATTTGTCTACTCGATCCTCCCAAGTAGAGGATGTACCCAGGGAGTGAGACAAAGGAGTAGGGGGTGGATTTGGAAAGCCAGGTCTCCACCAGGGCAATGATGTCAGGCTGGTGTAGAATGACCCAGCACTGGAGTGCAGCAGATTTTTTCTGCAAGCTGCAGATATTTAGGGAGGCAATGCGGAGTCCTGAGGACAATGTCCTGTGTGGGCTGGTGGGAGTAGGGCCTGGTTTGGGGTGGACATTACCAGAGAGTAGCAGTAGCCGAGTAATAATTCTAATCAGGGGGCGGTGGCTGTAGGTGTCCATAGCTGGACGTCGAGCCAAGGTTGAAGGCCAGGGGTACAGGGAATGGGTAGGGCATGAAGGGTGGAATGGTGGTGAGGAGGTGGGTCCAGAGAGGGCCCAGGTAGGCAGAGGGGTTGGGAGGGCTGCCAGGAGGTGGGTGCCAGGGCCTAGGGTGTGAGGCAAGAGTGGGGGGATCGAGATAAGATAGGGTGGTCTAGGGGTGCTGCACTCTGAGGGCTGGGATTGTGATCTGGTTGGAGAAAGGTGAACACCAGGATGTCTAAAATAGTGAGGTGCTGTAGAAGGGGATGTGTATGCATGATACCTATATTTATAATAGTGGTGGATTGTTTAAGGGTCTCAGCTGTGCCTCTAAGAGGGTGACTGCCACTTTGGAGTAGTGGTAGGGCTGCAGACTTTGGTGCACAGGGTACCAGGTTCAAGATAAAATAGAAATCCAGGTGATTGGGGGCTGGAGTAGGCTAGGTCTGAAGCTGGGTGGAGGGGTGAAATAGCTATTCCTAGTGGTCACAGTGGGAATTAAAATTTGGGCTGGGAGATAGACAGCAAGGGGCAAGGTGTATTGTAGTAGCCCAGGTTAGGATAGGGGTATGGAGTAGTGATAGGCACTTAGCAGGGATGAGAGTGAAGGAGTGGAGTAGCATGGGTGGATAGAAGGGCTCAGGGGTTATGAGAGGAAGTGGGAATTCAGAGTGAATAGGGAGAAAGCAGGAGAATACCCTCCAGTGGTGAGTATTAACCTGCTAATGGAAAAGTGGGGACTTAGAAAAAAATGGTAGCAGGAAGTGATGTCATAGGAAAGGGACACTAAATTGAGGCCAACATCGATGTGCTAACACCCCTCACAGAGTTCAGCTGCAGGAGGAAAGTAGTTACCTTTAAGGTCTCTGTTGGACCTCTGTGCTAAAGAATATACTGTAGCATTTTTGCCATCTTACTCCTTGGTTACTAGTGGAAGTTGCCACTGGTTCCCTTACTGGCAGCAAGGTGGATTTAGATAGTGTCATAATTAAACACTAGTACAGGACTGAGAGGAACTGTAACTGTGGTGACTATGTTCCACGAAATGGCTCTGAGTCTGAGCTGATGTGGTACAGCATGTTATGTGTTGGTTATTTAGGTTAGATTGTAAAAACCCACTCTCACCCATTACTCACCTGACCTTATACCAATAGCAGTGACTTGATCATTATTAATTACTTTTTTGTTCATATTTGTTCATAACTTTGATAATTTTATATTTTTAATTATTGGTGCTTCCATTAACAGCAAATATGTCAAGTAGTGGCATGTATTGAACTTGGACTCTGACTTCATAGGGCTGTGCCTGAATCCTGGCTGTAACAGCCACACATTTGTGGTAACATGGGTAAGCTAAAACCTTCAGATCATGGCAGAAACTCATCACTGGTGGTTTCATCACTGGTGGTGGCCTAACTCCTTGACTGTGCTCTTAGTGTTCTGTGGCCCTGTCACCAGGAGCTAGCTAAAAAACATGGTTTGTGACTTTTTATTCACTTTAATAGAAGTGCTAGTAATTTAGCTATCTATAGTGTCACTAGTGGTGCCACATGACCTCCTTTTTCTGAAGAGAATCTTCTTTATAGTAAACTACCAGCAATGCCATTGTGTTTCTAGGCCACCAACTGGGATGATCTTTAAACACAGGCACAACCTCTACTTTATGCTATGGCTGAGTGTCTCGTGGGTTATCCCACCCAGGCCCTTGCTTGTCTTTTTTTCTTCTTCTGTTTGAGGGTGGTTGGGGATGCATGTGGCTAAACTAATGTTTTCACTCATCTTCCTTGTGTTGGAGGTCAGGCAGGATCATGAACTCTAATAACCTTGGCTTCAATGAGACCGCTCCATTATCTTGCTTCTCAGGCAAGATGGTACTACAGTGGATCAGGTGAGAGCAAGTGAGTTCAGAACTCTTATTTGATACAAGCCCACTGTTTAGCAACATCTGCAAATATATTTCAATGGCATATACAGCAATGCCAGCCAGGATGTAATGAAGTACCTTGCAATATTACTTCAAAAAGCTGCAGTATGCAGCAGGAAGCATTGCAATTCAGTGGCAATTAAGCCATTTTGATATGCAGTATTTTATGATATGTCATTTATTGCAAGGTACTGTGTTGCATCCTATCTGGCCCTGTTGTAGCTTGCCTGGCTTCATTGTTTTGCTTTGTGTTCATTGCATTTGATATGAAGTCTGCACCTGCTTTAGTGTTTGCATTGTTCCCACAATGAGTGCATCACAGTCTATGGTGTTGGGTGCATCCTCTCTAGCAGTCAGTTTGTGCTGGACTTTGGAACTACATCTCCCTTCCAGTGGCTTAGCAATAGCTTTTTTATCCTGAAGTTGTGTTTCTCCTCATAAGTCATTGCCATTGTAGAACTGCAGCACAATGTGTCTCCCCAAAGATGAATATACAGTGCCAGCTTCCTTACAGAGCTATGCTTTTTAGAAATTCCACTACTTCTCAGTGCAGTTTAACCCTGCAAGGTATATAGTTTTTAAAACCAAGGATAAGTAGAGAAAGGAAAATGTGGGCGCCGGAGTTTGAACTCCGGACCTCTGGTATGCCGTTACAGCGCTCTAACCATTAAGCTACAGGCCCACTGGTTACAGTCCGAAGAACTTCCTATTTCACAGTCACACATTCCTTTCTCTCTAGTGTTTGTAATCTGCAACCAGAAACCAATTTAGAAATTCCACTACTTCTCAGTGCAGTTTAACCCCTTTAAAACTATATACCTTGCAGGGGTTAAGCTGCACTGAAAGTGAATGTAAATAAGTTTCTGGTTGCAGATTGCAACACTAGACAGAAAGGAATGTGTGACTGTGAAATAGGAAGTTCTTCGGATGCTGTAACCAGTGGGCCTGTGGCTTAATGGTTAGGCTGGAGCGGCATGCCAGAGTGCAGGAGTTCAAATCCTGTGCTGCACATTTTCCTTTCTCATTTCCATCCTTGGTTTAAAAACTATATACCTTGCAGGGGTTAAACTGCACTGAGAAGTAGTGGAATTTCTAAATTGGTTTCTGGTTGCAGATTAAGCAACACTAGAGAGAAAGGAATGTGTGACTGTGAAATAGGAAGTTCTTCGGATGCTGTAACCAGTGGGCCTGTAGCTTAATGGTTAGAGTGCTGGAATGGCATACCAGAGGTACGGAGTTCAAATCCCGGTGCGCCCACATTTTCCTTTCTCATTTCCATCCTTGGTTTAAAAAACTATATACTTTGCAGGGGTTAAACTGCACTGAGAAGTAGTGGAATTTCTAAATTGGTTTCTGGTTGCAGATTAAGCAACACTAGAGAGAAAGGAATGTGTGACTGTGAAATAGGAAGTTCTTGGGATGCTGTAACCAGTGGAGCCTGTAACTTAATGGTTAGAGAGCGCTGGAGCGGCATACCAGAAGTACGAGTTCAAATCCGGTGTGCCCATTTTCCTTTCTCATTTCCATCCTTGGTTTAAAAGAGCTATGCTTTGGAATTTAACTTGCTGGGCGTAAATGTGAATGGTTCCTCCTGGGCAGCTGACATAACTTTGTACATGGGGTGTTTGTAACTGGGTTGGTTTGTAAGGCTGGAAACTGAGCATGGCCAATTATTTTTTGCAGTTAATTTATTTATTAATAAATGTTAACATTTGCAAATAGTACACAATACAAGATCAAGTATGAATGATATTACACTTTGTATACAAAGTAGTACAAATAATAATATATAAAGTATAATGAATTACCAAAATACCAATGTACTAATTCACATAGATGTTATTTTAGAGAAATTGTGTAAATATACATTCAAAGTTATTTCTCCTTTTCTTTTTCTATTTGTACTATATTGCAGTTAATAGTAGATAAAGATACAAAAATAACCTAATCTACACTAACCTTTAGAGCTACATAGAAAGTTAGTTATAATTCTACATCCATATTAAAGTATATCTGAAGAGAGGAAGGAAAAGCTAATATAATATGATATCAGTTATATCTTCTGAGTTTGAAAAATTTAAGTAGTCCTGCCAGCATGAATTAAACTCATTAAGTCAGTCAACTATCAGGTATGAGATTCTTTCCAAAGATGCAATATAAGTTAAACTGTTAAAAATATCTTTAAGGGTAGGTATATGTTGAGTTTTCCACTGAATTAAGATCAGTCTCTTAATTTGCATAAATAAAATCTGAAGCCATCTATGTTGAAATTTTGTTAAATTTGCATTGTTATTCCTGATTCCTAACAGGCAAAATTTAGGATCGAAGGAAATATAGTCTAATAATTTGGGTAACTAGGACATGAACAGTATGCCATAGGTCAGATATGGGTTTACAAGTCCATAATATATGTAAAAGATCTCCATTTGGTGCATCACATCGCCAGCACTTGTTAATAGCCAAACCTATATTATACAGATAAGCTGGTGTTTTATACCATAAGTGCAGAATTTTAGATTGAATCAGCCTGCTACGCATGTCTTTAAAGGAGTCATGACAGCTTCTCCAACAGCTGTTCCACTGAGAGTCTGTAATATTTGTATTTAATATTCAATTCCATTTATCTCTGGCTGAAAGTGACTGATTTGGTAATCTGTCCATGATCTGTTTATATATTTTGCTAGTCAAGCCATGAGAATTGTTGATCCATGCATTTATATATGAAGTTGACACTTCTGTATTATTAAATTGTTGGAGATTAGAGGATATGGCCTTACGTATTTGTAAGTATTTCCAAAATTCTTCTTTTGGAATACTCCATTTTGGTTGAATATTATTAAAGGAGTTTAATGAATTATCATTATCTGTTAAGATATCATACAGGAATAAGATATTCTTATATCTCCAGGACTTACAGTATATTAATTTGTTTTCTAATACAAATTTTGGGTTGCCCCATATAGGTGTAAAGGATAAAGGGGAAGGATCGCATTTAAGCCATTTATGCAATTTAAACCAGTAATGAACTGATGCATTTATTATGGGATATTTTTTTGTTTGGGAGATAATGGAAAATGTATATTACTATTAGGTGTATATCCTGTAGATAGAGAAGTTTCCATGTCATACCATAACGGTACATTTTGATTGGGTTTCATAAACCACTTAATAGTTTGTGACGCTTCTAAAGGCCCAAATATAAGCCATATACCATGGTAAGCCAAAACCGCCTTTGTGACTAATGCAGTCATAATTTGATACGATTAAACCTTGTAATATTACCTTCCCATAAGAAGTTTCCTATACTTTTGTCAATATTTTCTATTAGGGAAGAAGATATCTTAAGAGGAATGGAGGCAAATAGATATAAAATTTTAGAGGTAATATTCATTTAATTACAGATATTTTACCGAATAAAGATAGTTTCAAGTTTTCCATCTATCCAAATCTGCTTTGATCTTATTAATTAATGGCGAAGGTTGTTTTCCCATATTTGTCAAAATCAGTTGACACTTTAACCCCTAAATAAGTAATATAATATGGGGCCCAGTGAAAGCCTAAATTTGCATTCATAGCCGGTATACAGTATTTATTCAATGGCAATATCTCTGATTTTTGGTAGTTAATTGTTAATCCAGAAAGTCTCGAGAACAAGTCAAAAATGTTTTTAAGAGGTTTACCAGATATGCTTAAATTTTATAATAAAATTAACATATCATCCGCATATGACAAAGTCGTATATTGTGTATAACCAATATTAATACCCTTAATCTCGTTGTTCTGTCTGAGAAAGGCAGCAAAAGTTTCTAAGGCTAAAATAAAGAGAGAAGGTGAAAGCGGGCACCCTTGTCTGGTACCCCTTTCTAATCTGAATGTCTGCGACAAAGTAGAATTGGTAAGTACTCTTGCCTGAGGTCTAGTGTAAAGGAGCTTAATCCAGGAACAGAATTGGTTACTAAAGCCGAAGCGGGACAGTACCTGAAAAAGAAAATCCCAGCTCAAAGAGTCGAAGGCTTTTTCGAAATCTATTGCTATCACTGCTGCAGGAGAATTAAGAGATTTGGCTTTGTAAATAAGATTCATTAATGAGCGTAAGTTATCAGAACCCATCCTTCCTTTAACAAAGCCCACTTGAGATTTATGAATTAATTTCGGGATATATGGTTCTATGCGATTTTCTAAGATCTTAGCAAAAATCTTTCCATCTGTATTGAGTAAAGATATTGGACGATAATTAGCTGGATTAGTCGCATCTTTATCTTTTTTTGGAAGGATCATAATTATTGCATCTGTCATAGTGTGCGGTAATTGGCCTAGTAGGAATGATTCATGAAATACTTTGCATAGTAAAGGACATAATTGTTCTTCGCAAAGTTTGTAGATTTCAACAGGGAAGCTATCTCCGCCTGGGGCTCGTCCAGCTTTAAGAGAATGCACCGCCTTTTTTATCTCTTCTACTGTAAATGGTGTATCTAAAGATTGTGTTATTTCCTGCAAAAGACAGGGGAGTGCAATCTTATCCAGAAAGGACAAAATATCCCAAGTTGATGATGTATGAGATGAAGAATAAAGTTTTTTATAGAAAGATGCCATTATCTGGTTAATAGCAGATTCATTAGTTTGAATCTTCCCTCTATCATCTTTTAAAGCGGCTATGTAATGTTCTGTCTGTTGCATTTTAAGTCTATAGGCAATAATTTTACTTCCTTTCTCACCCCTTCCCTAAATTTTTGTTTTATTCTAAGTAAGGCAATCTCTGTTTTCCTAGAAATTAGCTCGTTAATTTGCATTCTTAGTTGTAAGATTTCATAATGCAGGTTCAAGGAAGGGTCAGGGTGAGACTATTAGAATATAGTTTTGTTTTGTTTCCAGTAATTTTCAAGATTATTAATTTGTTGTTCCCTAAGTTTCCGTCTATGGGCGCGTAACTGATTATTTTGCCTCAAGTGTAACTTTAAGAGCTTCCCATATAGTACTCATAGACATATCTTTTGGGTCATTAATATGTATAAATTCTTCTATTTGTGTTTTGATCCAAGGAATAAATTCAGGATCTTTCAATAATAAAGGATCTAGTCTCCATGCAAAGGATTTTTGGGAGGAAGGCCCCGTAAATAAAAGTTTAACTGGAGCATGATCAGATATAATTAATGGAGAATGTTAACATCGATTGTATTTGCAGTTATTATAGGTGAAGTTAACAAGTAGTCTATTCTACTATATGTCTGATGTCTGGAGGAGTAAAATGTGTATTCTTTGTCTCTAGGATGGAAAGTTCTCCATATATCTGATAAACCCAAATCCTGCATAACTTGAGTAATAATAGATAAGCTTTTAGGGTGACTATTTAATGAGCCATTACTTCTGTCCATATATGCCTCTAGAGTAAAATTAAAGTCCCCTCCAATTAGTATTGGGGAATTCTGTATATTCGATGTAATTAATGTTTGGGTTAAATTCTGAAAGAAATTAGGGTCATCAGAATTTGGAGCATAAATATTGATTATAGTTAATGGCCCAGATGGGGTATTAAATGTTATGATAAGCCATCTGCCATCCATGTCTTTCTGGATATTAGAGGGTGTCCATCTCAGGTTTTTATGTAATAGTATGGCCACACCCCTTTTTTTTTCAGTGGCTGATGCTGCATACACCTGACCGACCCAATCTTTTTTTAATCTGTCATTGTCTGCATATAATAGTTTAGTTTCTTGTAATAACGCAATTTGCATTTTGTGTTTTTGAGATGGTTTAGATTTGTTTATGCTTATTTGCATTAAGTTCCTTGACATTCCACATGCAAAATTGCTAAATTGGCCATTATGTATTTAAGTTATTAAGAGTCTGCATAATAAAAATATATCAAGGGACCACTATGAAAACTAATATGCAGCAATGACTTATAGAACAAATTACGGTATATGTTATAATTTGTCATCGTATGGCAGTTACTCTAATTATTAAGTTAACAAAACATAACTTCTCCTTCTGAGAAATATCTATGTAGCTCTCTAACACTTGTAATACTACCAATATTAAACATCCACAACAAGTAAATATAGAATAAAATTATCATCTCAGATATACAGAGTGGATAAGGTCGGTCTTAATAGGGAGAAAAGAAAAAAAAAAAAAGGAGAGACCGAATGTAAAGAGACCAGGACCGCCTCCCTGTATACCAGGACGCAGCTTATCAATTTGGAAGAGAGGAGATCCCAGTAGATAAAGGAAAAAGAAAAAGGGGATTTATCCAATCTTCCTTGATATAGTAACCGAATCAATAATGATCAAATGATGTCTGTATTATATTATTTAACGTAATCCTTAATTAAGATTATAAAGGTTATATAATTAACTCTATTGAGGATAAAAATATTAATTCCCTAACTTAACGGAATCTATCATCATCTCTGGTAAGAGTGAGAATGAAGAAGGAACAGAAAAGAAAAAAATTTTCAGATATATACCAATAGGGTATGTTGAATTTGCATCATATGAACAGTAAAATCTATAAATTTCTTCTACCCATATATAATAAATGTTATTGCAACATTATGTCCCATTAAATCTCCTGCGACTTGGGCAGGAATAATTACCCAATGTATTAAAAGAGAAGGAAAAAAAAAAAGACATCAGATTATGGAGTCCTGACGTAAACAATAATTCAATGATTCTAACACCTAATGCATAACAAGCAACAAGGAAGTAATATATAGATGTCTTATATTACATGATATGAATATTGAAGATTTTATACCAGTCTTCCTATTAACTATATAATCATCAACTGCATATATGTAGACATACTATATATATGTCCTGTAGAGTCAAGACAAATTAAATTAACCTATGTAACAGGGTACAACGTTATTCGTACATTTTAAGTTCAGTTGTGAGATGCTGTGAAATTATGTTTGTATAGCTTCCTCATTTCAATCAGAATATAAAAGTTAACATCTCATTCGTCGCAATTTGGAACCCTTTGGTTGTATTATTCTTACTACCAATGATTAATTATACATCTCCCTTAAAAAGGGTCTTTTTATGCTGTAATGCACTTTTAGTTTATGACATGCGATACCTAATTTCTAGTCCCGCCACAGCCACTTGCGATTGCTGTTACCTCCTGAGGTTACAAACTATCTTACAGCTCTGTTTAATCTGCAAACTTCAAAATATTAAAGTTGAATAATATATAGAGTCAAGGTTTCCCTCACTAATCATTAATAAAAACTTGTTTCAACTCCATGGGAAGACGAATGTATTAGCGAAAAGGCGAATTATTACAGTTTCACACAGCAGTTTTCAAAGGCTGCCGACAGGATCACTGAAGTCCGCCTAAGTAGGTACCCCCAGATCCACACCTGAAGATGATTGGAGGGGGTCTAGTAAGGTAATGCTCTGGGCTACCACAAGGCATTCCAGCTTCAAAAAGGATAGCCATCAGACAACCCCCCAGAAAGAAACAAAGCAAATGAAATTTCCAAGAAATACAATACAGAAGCACGCTCTGGTAGTTACAGTGGAGGTGGTAAGGGGTTATCCAAATGCCAAAGATATGCACCCACAGCAGTAGCCTAATACAGTTACTGAATCACATTCACTTGAATGTTCGCTTTGGGTGTTTATTCGAAGGGAAGTCTCCTTTATATTTACTTTTCCTCTGCGTTTCTTTTTGAGGTTCATTAATTTTAGTAGGGACTTCTCTTCACTACTTGCCCACGAGGTTTCAGCATGATCGCAATCGGCTTCTCCTCGCGATGTGTGTAACTCCATCTCTGTATCATCGCATGGAAGGTAGATGTTGTAGTACGGCATATTTATTCTTGTACAGTACCAGTGAAGGTAATAGATTTTGATACAGATTTGGATGCATCTTATCTAAAGATTTATGGTCGCATTCACTTGCTGGTGTTATGATTTGTTGTGGTTTGGGAGTTACTAACTCATAATTAGGTTTCCCATTTAATGAATTATCAGCTGGAACCAACAGATGTTTCTTTACATTACGGGAATCTGTTTCATTTATTTCCTCGGAGATCATATTTTCAGAAGTAGCAACTGCAGGTATATTTTGCAGGTTTTTAATTTCTTTATTAGCGGTTACTGAATAATTGCTCAAAAACGACAACAAGGAGTCAGGATCATAGAAATCTTTAATTGAATTTCCCAGGTATACTCGCATATTTGCTGGATATCTTAGACTGAATTGAATTCCCATTTGATGCATTAGGTGTCTAGCGTTGGTGTATGCCTTGCGTTTCAAAGAGAGTTCCTTTGAAAAATCACGATAAATAAATATTTTGTGATCCTGCCATTTGAGTTGACCCATTTCGCGTACTTTTTTCAGAATTAGTTCAATACTGGAGTAGTTAAGAAATTTTGCAATTATAGGTCTTGGTTTTTGGTCTGTAGAGGGCCTCTGGCATAGTGATCGATGACTACACTCTATAGTCAGATCCTTGTCTGGTTGAAGGTGCAACATATGCGGTAGTTCTCGTTGTAGAAACATAGTAGTATTTTTTTCTTCCACTCCTTCAGGAAAACCAAATATGCGCAAATTGTTTCTTCTGGTTCTGTTCTCTAGATCTTCAATTTTCATATGCAGTTCTTTGATTACTCGATCTTGAGACCTAATAGTTGCTTGCATTTCCTGTATATTTTTTTCGTTATAATGAACCTTATTTTCTGCAAAGGCCAATCTGGAGTCAATACCTTCCATCATTTTTGTATTATATTGTGTAGCAGTTTTTAGGTCCTGTATATCCACAGATAATTTATTAAACATTCCTTCTATTTTCTCCAATGGATCTAGTTGTTTGTCAGAATAGAACATTGCTAGGTCTTGCAGGATCTCACTGAAGCCTCCAAAATTATATAAAATTGTAGAAATATATTACCAAAAATATTTCTGATAGTGGCAGAATCACTCCTTACTTTGTTTTCTTACACTGGATGATCTACATGACCTTAGATGACAGAGGATGATGTTAGATTCAGTCTATTAGTGAAGAGCTCTGGGTTTAAGCCTCCATCTTGTTCTGTGCCAGGCCACACCCCCCAGCATGGCCAATTTATGAGAATTTATGAGACCTGATTAAAGTAATGCCAGACTCCAAGGAATTGGAACTGTATAAATGTTAAATATGTGTCATTTTCGACTATATGTTAGCAGTTACTAATTGTTTATGCTGTTGTATTTGTCTCTGTTTTTCAAATCAGTATGAATATTAATTATTTGGGTCTCCTTATGGTTGCAAATATTTCAATAAATGTCAGTCTAAATTTTCACGGGGAGTAGCCTTATCAACACCACTTCCTCCTCATTTCTTGTTGTTGTATCACCTAGTCTTCACTTTTTGTTTGTACTTACTTTACTAGAGTAAATGGAACTGACGTGGGGAAAGGACTTTGGGTAAACCTTATCCATCCCTCCTGCTGCACAGCAGTGACCATACCCAAGGACACACATCCAAACTTAGCTGCTAGAATGGTACCCCTGCTCATGCTGTTACCCTCAGAGTCATTCTTGCTTAAGAATTTGAATAGCTGTATTTTCCAAATCTTAACAGTGCTCACTTCCACCACCCTACAGCTAGGGTAGACAATCTGCTAACCACTCTCTTGGTAAAGTAATACTTTCTGATGTTTCCCCTTATCCTCTCTAGTTTTCATAATTTCCCATGAACTCTGCATGCAGTTGGCATACTTACAATGTGAAGTAGAATTTATGTACTTTGGGACCTAGTATAATATTTTACATTGTTCCACTGGAGTCTATTGAAGACCTGGCCTTGCACTTATATTGCAATATCCAGCATTTAAGCATACACTGTAAGACTATATGGTCCATTTGTGGTTCTTTACAGTAAAATGTGGGTTGGCAGTATTTCAAACACAGACAAATCTGTAAAGGAGGCACTGTAAACTACTTTGTGTAGTCACTGGAAGAATATGCATGAGAATAAACTTCCAGTGGATAGGAGCAGATGGCAGAATTTATGTTACAGTGTGCAGAACCTGTGTTTTAATGAGCTGAACTTAGAGAAGCATTCTTGATAACGTTGAAAAGAGAAAAATATCAAGAATTTTACCAAATGCACATCCCGAGATTTGAATTAAGGGAATTTTCAAGAGGAAGCCATCCAGCCTCATGAAGACTGGAAAGATCTGAGCCTGACAAATCACGGCTTACTCATAAAAGTCATGAAGACAAGTTTTTTGTGATTTAATAAGAGATGGTTAGAGTAAAACCAGCCCTGGATTTCATCACAATTATAACATAGAGTCAGTTCCAGATCAGGAAACAAAGTACTGAGGCAAAAACGCCCTGTACCAAGCACACACAATACACATGGATGATTGTGAAGATACAGAAATACTGGTCCATGCAAAATTATGAATTGATATTTTTATAGAACTTTTTCCTCTGGCTCCTGTTCTGCCTACTCCAAACATCACCCCCAGCCCCATAATTGATCTTTTCAGGGGATTCTCTGCTGTTTAACCAGGACCATAATATGGTGAGTGGCCTCTTCTTTTAGTCTTGTGTGGACCTGTGAATGTTCTGGCTTCTACCTGGCAGACCAGGGATTTTCTCCTATGGTTTTCTCCCCTGAGGGTGCTGATGTGCAATGATGCTTAAGCATGCTTCGTATATAGCCGCTACCGCTTCACCTATGATGTGTGCTACTGTGCTGCTATCTGTCCTCTGGAACATGCTGCAAAGGGCCTTTATGCTTTGTCAAAAGAGAAAGAGTAGAGGCCGGACCCGAAACCTTAGTCATGTCTGACATGGACCTACTGGTATACCTTTTTGTCATGATGCACTTTGTCTAATAAACTCAACTTGTTTCTACACTGTACAGAATTTCAGCTAGTATTGAAGACAGCTGTGAGTGCTAAATTTTCTCTGTTTGCTTCTTCAGATTGTTTTAGTTTTGCACCCAGACCCCAGCATTGATGTTGAAGTGTTCATGGTTCTGAAAAGCCTGCTGGAGCAGCCCCTGCCCATTAGTTTGCCTGCTAGTGCTTTACCTTAATAAATACCACCACCCTCCCAGATCACCCCCACCACCCTTCCTACCCACTCTGAGAGCCTTCTGGAGCCACCTTACTTGAAGTAATAAAATTAAGTTCCAGTCTGTGAGGCAGCCCTTATCCTTCTAATTTCACCACTGGCCTGAATTCCAAGTTATTGTCCCAAAAGTACACAGCCACATAAGCACTACTGAAGGGAGAAACTGGTATTCTGGCTAGGCAGTAAAACTAGAAGGATGTGGATGGCTGTGCAATGCGAGAGCTGGAAAAAGTATTACTACTTCAAATATGGTAACCCTGGGGTCTCTCAGGGCAGGGTGCAGAGGGTGACTGGGCTAAGACAGATGGGGGATTTTGTGTTCTCTAATACAGTTCTGAATATGTAAGATTTCAGGAGTTAATCGACATCCTGCCCTGGTTTGTTGGTCTCTGCCCCCCAAAAATACATTTTCCCCTACATGGGTACCTAGGGTCCTTGTTTGCTACCAAAGCCCCCAACTGACACTACTAATCTTCTGCAGAAATAAGAAACTAATGAAAAAGAAACTAATGCCCAAGAGGTTCTACAGTAACAGGGGAACTTGCCACAGAACTCAGCCCCAAATTGCCTCCAAGAAAACAGGTCTTGTCCATAGATGTGAATTAGTACTAAAGACAGTAGCTTTAAAGGGAAATGTCCACATAAAAATGGGCCCCACCTCAGTGTGAGGCAGGGCCCGATTAGCACTTTCAGAAAAGTAGCATTTGTGTACCTTTAGTGCTTTATTTATTTATAATTTATCTGGCTGATCCTACCTCCCTCTCCACAAGCAATTTCAAAATCAAGCACCTGAATGGTGCACCCACAATCACCCACAGTTGTCCAGAAAATGATATGTCAGTTGGGGGGGCAGCTGCAGGTCCATCCATAAGATTTCTGTATAGCCGGAACTTCTACTAGCTCCACTTTGCAACCTACATGTCTCGGTGTTATACCCAGACAAGGTATCAACTGGTAGTCCAAAGCATAATGGGCATGCAAATGGCCCAATAGTGCCTTGCATGCCCAATGGGCTCATTTGCATAGGTATCTTTGAAATTGATGAAAGCGCTCCAGCACTATCAGCTCTTGAGGCCCACTTCAGGAGCCATGCCAGTGCAGTGCTACCTGACTTAGTGCTACCTCGACATGGCCCTTTATTCTGTCTGGTTGTGCCCAACTGAATATACCATCCTACAACCCCTGGGCAATCACAAAGTGCAGGTCAAACATTTGTGCTGCGCTTTGCACCAAACTGAATTTCAGGCACTCTGAAGTTTTTAAATTCCTCCTAGCTGCTTCCTGGTATAGTCTTATAGGTCTTCTCTTTCAGATTCACATGTTCTTAGAAGTCCCCTTGAAAGCTCCCTTACTACCGAACTACTCCTGCAACAGAAGTTTAAAAAAGAGGGAAAAAGAAATTGAAGCTGCAGGTTACTTGGTGGTAGAGGAAACCTCCCAAACCTGTCCTATTTCAGTTCTTCTTCTTGGCACTAATAAAGGTCACAATCAGCGCCAAGCCATAGACTCCTTGAGTTTTGAAATTCCTTCTGGCTCCTTCCTGGTGGTACCTAATAGGCATGCTCCTTTACATGACCCCAGACATCCTCCTACGAGTTTCCCAACACCTGATCTGCTCCAGCAGCAGCTTAGTTGGTGTTACAGAAAATGTCCCAGATCCATCCAATTTCAGTCTGCGTTGTTAGTGCTAGTAAAACAGTGTTGAAGGAAATAAATGTGCTCCAATTCGCAAAGCTGCTTTTAAGTTAGTACCCTCATTAACAATCTTTAAAACAGTGTTCTGACAGCTTATCTATCTATCTATCTGTCTGTCTGTCTGTCTAATCTAATCTGTCTATCTGTCTTGCATAGGGGTGCAGTAGTGCTCCCATACTTATGGTTACGAAAGTGTTTCTATATGTTAAACCATGTTATTTGACACCTTAATAGCACAGCAGTCACTGGAAAAAAATAACCAGAAATTTGGAGTGAACATTGTCAGTATATTACCATGATCTCTAGATCCTATAAATAAGGTGATGGCCAGTTCTGTGGTTTGACAGCTCTAGAAGGTTGAAATTAGGTTTTGCAGCTCATTCTTCTCACCATTATCGGAAAAAACGTCTGACAGTATTTGAATTCCATTTGAGTTTAGTCAAGGGCCCAGATATTCAGAAATGTGCCAAAGCCCAGCACAAGTCTGGCACAGCACAAATCCGAAGCACCATGGTGCAACAGGAGCGATATTCAGAGGTTGCACAAGCCAAAATGCACCAGTGCAACCCAGCTGAATATGGCAGAGTTGCACCGTGGTGCACACAGAGTTGCGCCATAGCACAAAAAGAGATGCTCCAGTGCAACTGTGGGAGCAGAGCAGCAGAGCAACAGAGGGGGGCACAGCACAGGGGACAGCCCCAGGGACAGAGCCAGGGAAGCACAGTGACAGGCCACAGGAGACTGCCACCAGCAGGGTACCCAGACACCTGACCCCAGAACACAACAGTGAAAGAGAAAGCAGGCAACAGGAGGTGCCAATGGAGGGCCACCAAGGGAGACCCCCCCACAGGCTGCTGGCCGTGCTCCCCCGACCATAGCAGGCCACACCCAGGACCATGCAGCCAAGCACACACATACCACACAGGCACACAAGAAGCCCACACAGTAGGCATGGATCTCAGTGGGTGGCAGGGAGCATGGTAGACCACATGAGACAGGCCACACAATGCTAAACAGGGGCCCCAACACAGTGTGCAGATAGCACCTGACCAAGGACCATGTTTGTGTGCCACCACCACACATGCAACCACCATACACCCCAACAGCTGGCCCAAGGGCACCCCAAGGCACAGCCACCGACCCACGGGATGGACACCACCACAGTGGGACACACCACAGCACACAGCAGTGAACCACGGAAGCACAACACAAACCCAGCACATGCACACCACATGGACAGACACTGGGCCACTGCAGCATGGCTCCTCATGCCACCTGCAAAGCAGACACAGACACAGGCAGGTAAGTCAAAAATAGATATTTAAAGAACTATTTACAAACACCAGGGGCTGGGAAAGGGTGGAGTAAGGTGAGGTGAGGATGGGACAGGAATAGGGATTGTACAGTGGGAAGGGGAACTGAAGGGGTAGGCACAGCAGGGGAAACAGGGGAAAACAGGGGCTGAACTAATGGTGGCCCAGTCCGGCCACCCTGGCATACTGCCACTGCCTCCACTATGTCAACAGCATCTGCCTAACCTGGACGACCACCTCCAGTGTCATGGAGGCCACCAGTAGGGTTTGGCACAGCAGCCTTGATAGCATCAAGCGAGGTGGTCTTCACCACCGGACACCTATAACAAGGGACAGGACAGGTGATCAGTGCAATGTCCCAAGGAACCATGCCCACCCACTGTGCACAATGGGCACTGGGAACACACATCCCTGGAGGGCATGTAACGGCCATCCACAGGGGGGTCAGCCAATGCCAGCCAGCAACCTGGGGCACCACAACATTGCAGAGAGGTGGGCCCTGCTGCACAATGGTCACATGACTGCACAGTGACAGTCACATGGCACAGTGCACCAGCAGCACCACAGCAACAACAGTGGCAGCCCGGCGCATGCCCACCCCACAAAACAGCTGGCACACATGTCCAATGAACATGCCACGGTGGCATGCACCATGCACAGTGCAACACACACAGCTACTTCAGAACATGGCACAGGCAGCCATGCCCACTCACTCCCCCCCGCCACCACCCATGCGCAGTGTGAAGGACCGTAAACGTACCTAACTGCCCCTGCAGCCCTGCTGGTGCCGGTCCCACTTCAGCTTGTATTGCTGCAGTCTGCTGCACTGCTGCAGCAGCCTGGGCCTCCAATGGTCCTCAGGTCCTGGGAATGGAAAGAAGACAGGTGCACATCAGGAATCGACCACAGCAGCTGCCCCCACCCCACCCCTGTGCGCAGAGTGTGCCCCTACCTGACACATCCCACACAGCTGCACGGCTATATCACAATGCAAGCAGAAGCTGGCAATGCCACCCTGAAATGTGCACAATGACAGTGCCCCTCTGCAGGGCATGGCAGGCAGTCAAGCCAACACCACAGTACAGAACCAGGGCAGACATGTAACATGGGATGACTTACCTGGCTGTGGCATGGCCCCTCCCTGGCGCATACCTGTAGCCTCCTCAGGCACTCTGGGTCCCACCACATGAGGTCCCCATAATGGTAGGCAACACTGCTTCCCAGTCCTGTGCTCCAGTATTGTGGTGATGTCCTGCCACACGGTGCCCCTGGCCCGCTGTAGGGGCACCTGCCCAAAGAGCTAGGGGGCATGGGGCTCCACACATGCCACTAGGTTGCCACCTTGCTAGGAGACCAGTTCTGGGCCCTCCTTCACCCTGCCTGCTCCATGTTCTGCTCATTGCATTCGGTGGTGAAAATGGCTGCTGGAGGTGCACGTGTCAACATGATGCACCAGCCACATAGGAACATGCGCAGTGCATGCACATCGCACTGTGCCACAGATGTGTGGAATGGAAGTGACTACGTGGGGACACAGGGTCAGAGGTCTGACCCAGGGGTCAGAGGTCAACGGGCATTGCACATATGCATTATAGGGCATGGAACCCCATGCATGGCCATGCACATAGCTGGCCCATGCACAACTGTGCAATGCCACTGCATTGTGCTGTCAACACATGGTGCCCAATTGCCACCATGATGCCGTGATACATGCACACTGTGGGTCTGAGCACCATGCATGCATGCGCATTGCACCATCGTGACTTGCTCCCACACAATCCCATTGTAATATCACGATATTCAGACACCACATGCAAATGAGCTCATCAGCCAATGCATGGTGCACTGAGTGCATTTAGCATGTCATTAATGTTGTGCCAAACCTCATTTGTATGGGTTGTGCATTATAAGCGCCATGGAACAGCACAGGTCATGGACCAGTATTGCATCCTTTCGAGGTAAGTTGTGCATGCCGCTGCAGCTCACTGGGAGTGGACAGCACTGCAGTATGGGATGGACCAGGGTGATGCTGCCACTGACATAGTGTGCTGTCCATGTCCACAGGCAGCGACATGTCGGATCATGAGGAGGGTGAGGAGCATGAGCCTGCACGGAAGCGCTGGCCCAATTTCACTAAGGCTGAGAGAGAGGCCCTGTTCAAGGCCTACCTGGACAGGGAGCTGCTGTTGAGTGGTGCCACAGGCACACCACAGACCAGGGCTGGTGCATGGCAGGAAGTTGCAGCATACGCCAACCAGCACGGCAGCCACCAGCGTCAGGCAGGAGTGCAGGAAGAAGGTGGGGATGGACAAGAGGCACATTAAAGGGAAGGTGGCAGCCATCCATATGGCCTGGACTGCCACCAGAAAGGGGCTGATGGATGCGCCCAACACTAATGCCGCAGGAGGAGTTGGTGGCAGCCACCATGCACCTCACCACAGTGGAGGGTGTGCCTGGAGGTGGATTCCACATGGGTGGCGCCATCACTGGATGGTAGTATGTCAGCCATGCACAGCTGGCAGCATGGAGGTGTGTACATGGGCATGCTGGTGTGCATGCAGACAGCATGCATGTCATGTGCATGTGTGCGCACTCATGTGCGTGCCATGCCACAGGACATGTGCAGTGGCAGTGTGGGGGGGCACATGTGGGCATTGCATCACTGACATGCCTTTCTTTCTCTTGCAGCACCTGCACACCTTTGTGCAAATGATGGGGGGCCGGAGGCAGCAGCAGCCGTGGACACTGGTATGGCCTCAGAGGACCAGATGTCCACCTCCAACAGCATCTGGGGGCCCAACAAGCTGCAGCTCACCACCACAGTGCAGGTGGATGTCCTGGACCTGGGATCGGACGAGACCCTGGATGTGTTCCTGTAGGATGCCAGTCTTGGTGTCCTCTGTGCAGAGACACAGATCGGGGTGGGGTCCAACTCTGATGATGACATCACAATTATCCTGGACAGCATGGGCAACATTGTGGGTGAGATGCCCCTGCTGGCCTCTGACACAGGCAGCACGCCCAGCGCTCTGCCAGCAGTGGAACAGCTGCCTGCCACCACTGCAGGTGCAGCAGTGTGCTCTGCCCTGGCTGTGCCCTGCAGTGGTTATAGTGTGGCTGCGCAGGTTTTGGGTGGTGTACAGTGGCCAGATGGGTGAGCAGCAGGCTGCTGGTGCCACTGGGCAGCCGGACACAGGGTCCGCTGCCATACAACTACTGTGTTAATTCCCCTGCAGACCCAACTGTGCAGCATCCACATGAGAGGGGGGGCTGTACAGCTTGGCCATTCACCACATGAGGATCGGCATCCCACCTGGGAGCCCTAGGATACTGACCTTCTGGCTGAGCACACCCATCTACTGTGGGCGCCTGTACAGCAACAGTTGCTGCTTGCCACTTGGGTACATGCACTGCTTGCAGAAGTGCACCAGTTAGCTCAATAGCAGGAGAGGGCACTGCGCAGATTCTGGCTGGGATACAGTGCATGCAGGAGGCCACAACTGAATTCTTGGATCGCATTACCACTGCATCAAGGATGGATTTATGCTGTTGGCTGTAACAGGGCATGGTCATGCATGGGTGAGCCAACTGCAGTGCACTGTCCACCCTACAATCCCAGCATTGGTCAACCCCATCACAGTCAATGCTGAGCTCTGATGTAGGCATCCCAGGCATGCCTGGAGCTGGCCTGTTTGAGCGCCTGCACACCACGGCGTAACATGGTCGTGGTCCCGCGGTTCCACCACTGGGGTTGTTGCAACCCACCCATGGCTGATGAGTAGCCTGTGGCTGCAAATCAGTCCTGGTGCAGCTGCCCCTGTGGCTGTGGTGGCCATTGGTTTCCATGCAGTGGTCATGATGTATGGGCGCCTTGACCACTGTCTGCCATTGCTGCTCTGTGCGCACATGGTGGTGGTGTGTGCTTCCACTGGTGTTGCACCTTTGTGTCATGCTGCATGCTTCCTGTGTGCATGCTTGCCCAGCCACTGGATCATGTGGTGTGGGCGTGATGAGGGCAGGCTACCACCGGTTGCACCTGTGCACCATTGCAATGCATCTGATCCATGCCACATACCAACACCTGGGTGTGAGGGTGCATGTAGGTGTGTGTGAGTGTGTGTGTGTGTATGTTGCTGTGTGTGGCTGTGTGCCACTGACCCCCCCTACCCCTGCTTCACACCTCTGTGTGTGGATACCCGGTGCCATGCACGCTCCTACATGTGTGCTGTACCTGTTTGTGTGGCCCATGCATGTGTGTTACACCACCTACCTGTGTGCAAAATAGTGCTCCTGTGTAATTGTGGCCCGGTGGCATCGTGCCTGCTGTAGCAGCTGGGGATCTGTCTGCCCATAGTGTGGCTGTCCACCACACACCAGTCCATTGCCTCCATTGTCCACACTACTGTCACCCTCATCAACATCAATAGCTATCCCATGGTCAATGGCAATGTTGTGCGGTATGCAGCAGGCCAGGAATAGGCCACAGGCTTTTGAGTGGCTGTACTGTAGGGCACTGCCTGACCTGTCTAGGCAACAGAACTGTGCTTTCAGCATGCCAAAGACAAGCTCAATGATATTGCACATGTTGGCATGTGCTTTGTTGTAGCGTTCCTCTGCTGGGGACAATGGGTGACGGTAGGGGGTTAGCAGCCAGGACATTAGTGGATACCCACTGTCTTCTGTGTGGATAATGACATGGTTAGCCCTCTACTATTCTATGCTGCACCCCTTGCCTCTCCCTTGATGACCACACCAACATGCACACCCTGCCCTCCCCCATCCCGAGGTCTGTTCTGCCCACCGCCCCTTGCCTATGCCATACTCACCCACTAGGTGGCCCATGGGGATGTCCCCATGTTCAAACTTGTGGCACAGCACAGAGCTATGCAAGATGAACACATCATGTGCACTCCCAGGATATGTGGCGCAGACATTGGTGATGCACTCCATGGCATTGCACACCACCTGGCAGTTTATGCTGGGGCTTCCCTTCCGTTTAATGTATGCAACACCCTCAGGACCAGGTGGCTTGTGGATAGCCACGTGGGTGCAGTCAATGACCTCATTCATGCCAGGCATCAGTGCAACCCTGTGGAAGTCCAGTATGGTTGCTGTATGCTCCACCTGTGTGCTGGGGAAATGGAAGAATTCCAAAGCACATGGCAGCAAAGCGTTAAGGAACTGTGTGAGGAGGCGGGATGTGGCCAACTGGATTATGCCTGTGGTGTCCCCATTGGTCTATGGAAGGTGTCCATGGTGAGCAGGCACATGACGACTGCCATCTTCATCTCCAGGGACATGGCGTGGCTCCATCTGGTGGATGCCTGCATCTCCTCACTGCACAGCTCACAAAGCTGCCTCAGAATGGCCCTGTTCAGGTGGTACCAGCCCACAATCTCTGTGTCGCTGTAATTCTCAAAGGTGATGCGGGCACAATACCACCTGTGTCAGACATACCGCCGACTGGCCCTTCCTCGGCCATGTCACTGTTTCTCCTGCCCCCTCACACCCCTCATTACAGCCTCCATCATGAAAGGTGCACTGTCAGTGGCCCTTGCTGTCCAGTGTCCCCCTGATTGGTTGGCTGCTGCTGGCTGTGTGCCAACCTGGTGCACTGCCTGCCAGTGTCTGCTCTCTCTCTCTCTCTCTCTCTCTTCTGCTCCTCTCTCCTTCTCCAATGCCACCTCTGTCCCTCTCCTCTCCCTCTCCCTCTGTGTCTGCCTTGGTCTGTCTGTATGTCTGTCTCTGTCAGTCTGTCTCTCTCTCCCTCCCTCTCACTCTCATCCCTGGCACAAGTGCTGTCTTTGTGTTTGTGCCCTGTATTTAAAGGAACAAGTCTGCTCAGAGCAACTTCGATTTACTCCACACTTGCACCATGGATTCATGGTTGAATATGCCACTGCGCTGGATATTCATGGGCACGCCCCCTGCCATTGTGCATGCATTCATTATAGTTGCACATTGGCACAATGGATTTTGCACTGCGCACTGGCTCCTGCTGAATATGGTTCCTTGGCGCAATCATGCTCTTGAGCCGGCACAACTCAGTTGTGCCACGTGCAACTGCTCTGAATATCCGGGCCAAGGTATCATCATTAGGCATGCCTATTTTCAGGACTGTTCTGCTTAAAAACATTTTAATTACAAGACAATGCATGCATTTAATGCATAACAAATTAACAAAAGGTGTTTAATAAATAAATAACAATTTTGCATTAATGATACTCACATTTAAAACTATACTAATCCATAACTGCATTCTTAAATCTACTGTAGTTGGGTACATTTCTTGTTTGTGGACTTAAGTCCCTCTCACTACATCTCGAATAATATTGTGTTGGCTATTATTTATAACTAATTTTTCATATAGATATGATGGTACCAAGCCATTGACACTCTTATATAGAAAGCCATATAGTAGACTGTCTCTTCTTACACTCAAGGATGTCTAGTTCAGTTGTAAAAACATTAAACAATAATGAAAGTGTATTAATGGTCCTGGGCCACCCAGTACAAATCTAGTTAAGTGATTATGCATTTTGTTAAGTTATTGCAAATAATTTTTAGTAGCCCATCTGTATACAGTATTGCCATAATCCATCATAGGTAATATTGTTGTGGTAACATTTGTCTCTCTCCATTTCCTGGATAGGCAGCCTTGTGTCTTCATAAACAGCCAGATTTTATGAGATATTAGCACATGTTTTGTCAATATGAGTTGTAAACTTTCATTCTCCATCAGTCCATAACCTGAGATATTTGTGTAACTAACTTGTTCAATTTTTGTCCCATTTTTTGAATCAATCTCAGTTCAATTAAGTCCTTCTTTAAAACGTGCCTTCTTGGGCTTAAAGGCCATTGCTTTAGTTTTTTTTTTTTTTTTTTTTTTTTTACATTAATTAGATGTTCACTTTGCACTAACCAATTTCCCAAATTTTGGAAATCCAGTTGAAGTTTTTGATTAAGCTGGTCAAAATAACAGGCTTTGCTCATTAAAGTATGACCCCAAGTCCATGTACAAGTGCTGTTTGAATTGGACTGGCTATAATGAATTTATTTATAGATGTTGCCTTTTTGGTTTTAATATCTATGTAGCCTGGTGAGTTTCCCCAACTTAGCTATTGTGGCGGTTAACTGTTTCAAGGAGTAGCTTCATTTTTGTCCAAATTACATGAACTGAGGTGGAGTGTCCGTCTCTGATGAGAGTCAAGCAGAGAAGTTTCAGTAGTTTAGGTTTGTGCACTTGATCCAGTTTCCTGGTTGATCTCAGACTGTTGGATATCCCATGGTAGCATACCTGATGAGCAGCAGGAGTGTTCGGATGAGGATTTTCTGGGTACGTGAAAGAACATCCTCTGAAGTGAACTCCCCAGAATCACAGTGCAGTTTTCAAACTCAGCCTAACACCTAAAATCACTGGTGGACCCTCCACAGTTAGTAGAGATGCAGCAAAATTAAATTTTGCTGGTGAAATTCCAGTGAAATCACGAATTTTGCAGCACAAAACATTTCTCAAAATTCACAGATTTCACTAATGAATTTCACAGATGCGAAATTCCGCCAACTAAATCACAAATTTCAAGCTCAGAATGCAGATATATGCCCACGAGCAGTGGAATGTTGCCTGAAAGTGGCAAAATTCAACTGCCCGTGGGCGAAATTCACAATTTCACAGGTGGAATTTCACATTTTGCACCAGCAAAATTTTTTGTGAAATGCACAAATTTTGCTAAATATTTTGCAAAATAAAATTAATCAATTTTGCACATCTCTAACAGTGAGGCTGGAAGCAGTTGTAGAGTATCTCTTCCTTTCTTATTTGGATTGGATCTACTGCAGCTAGCAGGGTACTCAGTGCAGTGAGTTACCCAAAATATTAACTGAGAGCTGTGTTTTGGGTGAAGTAACTCATTGTAGAAAGTGCTGCCTCACTTAGCCAGATTGAGTTTCTTCTGGTCTACTCTGCATTTGGTTTCATGGTTTTTAGTCATATGGTTACCAAGTGAAAGTACAACTTCATACACTGTGCTTATTTATTATTAAGGACACTAGAAGGCTCTGTCCACTTGTATGCTGGTAAGGTGTTGGACTTACAAACTGGATTTTAAATATACTGTGTTGGAACATTTTTGGACTTTGAAGCTTGAACCAGACTTCTAAATGTTGTTTAATTAATTTTTGTAATTTTCATATAATTGTTTTTATACATTTGCGGGTTTAAATGTCTAGATATTTATTGTGTTAGTATGTGTCTTCGGTGTGATTGGTGGGTTAAGAGGATATTGTTGGGTTAGCTTTAAGGGATATTTATTGTTGTCATAGTGGGTTTAATTTTAGGTTCATTTTTGTTCTTGTTTGGATTAGGGAGAATATTGTTGGGTTAGCCCTAAGGGTATTTGTGTGTGTTGTAGAAGGTCGGTTTGAGTTAATTTTGCTATCAGGGTTAGCATGTTATAAGGAGATATAGGTTTGAGGAATGTTTATTCCAGAGACCTCCTGTGGCAGTACTTTCCTTTTCCTGATTCCCACTGGCTGTCCCTGTGGAGGTTCTCAACCACTGTAGGAGGCTGGGAATCCTCAGGAGGTGGCATAAATACATGGTGTATGGCTTGGATATAATGTTCAGGATGGGTCAAGCAGGATGCTTGGGTTTAGGAGGCACCCAGGAAAGGTACAGAATCAGGAACAGGGACCACCATGCCTGGTTCTCCTCCCTAAGGCTCTGCTAAATGTCAGCAAGAAGGAAGCAATGGGTTGGGCTAGCTCTGCTCCTCCCATTTGGGTCATGCTTTATAATGCTAAGTTGCTATGGAATAAAACAGTGGTGATGTATGATCACATTGCCAGTTCCTTAGCTGAACTTGTTTGTGTTACCAAGACCTGGCTGGGGAAAGACTCCAACACTGTGCTGGAGGCATCTATCCCCCCAAAGTGGAAAGTGGCTAATGTAGTCCCAATACATAAAGGAGGTGGTAAGCAGCACAAAAAAAAAAATGATCACCCAGTCTCATTCCTCAGTGCATTATCAAAAATACAAGAAAGACTTCTCTACAACCAGCAGGTGTCCTACATTGAAACCCACTCTTACTCACTCCTTCCCAGCATGGATTCCCAAAGAATCATGGCACAGCTACAGCCCTTCTCTGTTTCACCTCCAATGTTCTCAGGACCATTGACTCAGGGAAAGCCACTGGAGCAATCTTCATGGATTTGACAAAGGCTTTCGACCTAGTCAGTCATGGACTTCTTATCAAAAAACTAAAGAACCGAGGACTAGATTTGCTGTCTGCTACCTGGATAGAAAGTTACATTATGGACCACTCACAGGCTGTGAGGTGGGGAGACATCCTCTCATCCCTAAGATCAATATATGATGGAGTCCCCCAAAGATCCATATTGGGACCACTCCTTTCCTCCCTCTTTATAAATGATATGACACTTAACTGCAGCCAGGCCCAAGTCCTGCTACATGTAAATGATGCCGTCCTTTACAGGTTTCATAATAATGCAAAATCGATTGAGGACAGCCTGAACCTAGACTTTGCTATCCTGGAAAATGGCTTGTGGACAATGTACAGTATTAGTCCTAAACACTAGGAAAATGAAAGCAATGTCTATGGGTCTTGGAGTCTTGGCATTGATAGATCCAATCTATTTCTTTTTGTCACTGCAGGGGGAACTAAACTCAAGCTAGTGAATAACTTCAAATATCTTGGTATCCAAATTGACCAGAAACTGTCTTTGAGACTGCATATGGAACACACAACCCAATTGTTATCTGCAAAACTTGGCCTGCTTTATTGACTTAGATCTTGCCTCACAAATGATGCCCATTTGTCCATAGCCAATACCTGTCTCCTCCCCTTGCTGTTATATGGCACATCTGTCATGGCCTCCTTAAAGGAATCTGAGCTAAACAAGGCCAGGCAAATGTATCATAAGATAGATTCACAGCTGGAGCCGACAGTATGGAGTATCATTGTATGGTGCTCCTATCCCTGCAGTTGTCCTTACTGGAAGATAGGCTAAACTACTCCATCCTAAGCCTTACTTTCAAAATCCTTATGGGTTCTCTACCTCACCTTTCTGGCCTAGTGAAGCTAAATACCCCTGCCAGAACTCTCTGTTCCTCAGAGCAGCACCTTCTGGAACTCCACAAAACTAGATCCCTGTCTGGCCAGCAGTCCTTCCCAAATAAGGCTTCCCAGCAGTGGAATGCCATTCTGGTCTCCCTGCAACTGCACACCTCTATAGGGTCATTTAAGAATCTCCTTAGAACAAGCCTCTCTCCTGTAGCCCACTACACATGTAATTAATACCCCACAGCTAACTTTCATGACTACCAAACTCCTTGTACCTTACTCTGTGCTGTCTCCTGCTCTAGCCATGTCTACGCAATGTATTGTCATGTAAAACTCTCTGTAATTAACAAATCTGTATTTGATTTATGTAAATGCATTGCATATATGTTACTCTCCATATTGTATTTTGTAAAGATTGTATATCTGTATTTCAGTATTGACTCCTGTGTAAGTTAACCCAGAGTTGCCCCTGAAAAAGGGACATTGTCTCAGAGGCCCTAAACAGTAAACAAAATCCAATACATAAATATTTGGTGATGCACTGCACAAGGTGGAATCGTAAAGGAAGGTTGACCATTTGTTTTAAATCCACATTGGGACTCTCTGCATACTCCACAGGAACTTTTGAGTCCTTTGCATTTGTTTCTGCTAGGTATACCCTAGGTGGTAGTTGCACAGTATTTTTTTATATACCATCCACTGGGATAAGGAGGTGGTTTATGCAGAATTTGGCACATTTAGTTGCTGATGAGACATTGAATGTCTCTAGACTTTGGTGCTAGGGATGTCAATGCATGGGTTGTCAATGAGACCTCACCCTTGGTCAACAGCTCCTCCAGTTGATGAACTCATTGGGGCTAACACAGGCCATTGCCTCTGGTACACATCAGTGGGTCGATACTGTATGTGATCTTCTCATTGGGTCTCAACATAACTCCATTTAAGGTTGACCTAGTCTTTGGTCTGATCATCATGCTGTGTCATTCCTCTGTGGGGTCCCCTGTTTTCTTACCTCCCTGTGAAGATTATCCAGTACCATCTGAAATATAATCTGAGTCTTGTAAATTCCTGGCGGTATTGGACACATCAGGCATGATGCTCACTTATGTGCATGGTTCTGAGAATGCCGTGGAGCACTATAATGGTGCTCTAACATTCTCCTTGGACTCTTTAGCACATTACCATTTTCATCCCTAGACCTCCTGACAGAACTGTCCATGGTATTGTGATAAGCTGCACTGTTTGATGCCTAAGGGGTAGAGGTTGGAGTGTTCTTTGCACAGGACCTGGTCTGTGGTTGACAAATTTGCATTGAAAACTCACTATGATGAGTATGAATGAGCATTTTCCCTGGAAAAGGTGATTGCTGCAGGGAGAAATTGCTCAGCTCAACACTTTTTGCATCGTGGACATTCTATTAAACCCATCCTGTCTACGGTTCACTTAAGTTTTTTCTGCTGAAAATGCAATTAGTTCAGAGATTTCTTCTTTGACAATGTGTCCTCCATTGGATCGGGTATCTACTCAAGTGGTCTGTCATAAGCTGGTGATGGTTGTGGCCTGAGTAGCACTGTTGATCTGCCTGTCTGGGATAACTTTTGGCTGGTTTTAGAGGAAGAAGTTCTCAGGATAATATCATGTTTGTGTCCTGCTAGCTGTTTGCTGGATCCTGGTCCTACCTGGCTTCTTTTAGAGTGCCAGGAGGTTTGGGGTCCGGTTATTTCCAAGATTACTGGGTGTTCCTTGAGGGCACGTGACTTCCCATCTACCCTTAAACAGGCAGTGGTGAGGAACCTTCTTTAAAATCCTTCCTTGGACCCTGATGTGTTGGGGAACTACAGACCTGTCTGTAATCTTCCCTTTTTGGGGAAGGTTATTGAAAAGGTGGTGGTTGAGCGACTTGTTGAATGCTTGGAGCAGTTTAACCTCTATGAATCTCTCCAGTCAGGTTTTTGGGAGCATCACAGCACTGCAACTGCCCTGATCAGAGTAATGAATGCTCATGGTGAGGGATTGGGGCTTGTACCATCTTGGTCCTGTTTGATCTCTTGGCAGCATTTGACACTGTTGACCACAGTGTGCTTTTGGAGTGCCTGGGGGACTATGTGGACTCCACCTACACTGTATTACACTGGTCTCAGTCCTACTTAACCTGGAGTATTCAGCAGTCAGTCCTGGGAAATTTTCTCTTGAGGGACTTGGGGCTCTGCTCTGGGGCTCCTCAAGGTTTGATCCTTACTTCTGGGTTGTTCTCAGTGTACATGTTGCCATTGGGTGAGATCATTAGATAGTATGGTGTTGAGTTTTACTGCTATGCACATGATACTCAGCTTTAAATTCTAGTTGGTCTGATGTGATCTTGCTTCTGGAGAGATGCTTGACTGAAATTAATGACTGGATTTCCTCAAACTAGCTATGACTTAACCCAAGTAAGATGAAGGTCATGATTGTTGAGCCTGGCAGGCAGGGCACAGCAATGACGAGTAGACTAACCTTGTATCCTTCGCTAGGTGGTCTGATGCTCAGAGCTGTAGAAGTGGTTAAAAATTTGGGGGTCATTTTGTACAGCAAGCTGACATTTGATCAAAAGGCATTGGCTGTAGTCCAGGATAGCTTTTTCCATCTTCATAACATCACCAGGATTAAATGGTATTTAAATGGTATCTAGCCTCTGCTGACCTGGCAATGATAGCGTATTCTTTTGTCACACCTAGGCTTGACTATTGCAATGCTTTATTCCTAGGGTTATCTGGAGGTTTGCTGTAGTGCCTTCAGCTAGTCCAGAATACTGCAGTCTGGCTGAGTGGGTGTTCATGTAATAAGGACCACATTATGCCAGTGCTGCATGTGCTGCACTGGCTACCTATGCAGTGGTGTTTAATCTTCAAGGTATGTTTGCCAACTTTCAAGGTCCTACTCAGTATGGGACCAGACTGCTTAAAAGACCTTCTAGTTCCCTACCACCCAACTCGCCCAGTCTGCTCTTCCAATGCAAGCTTGCTTTCTGTCCCTATTTCTAGGCTTTGGCAATGTGGGGACAGAGCATTTTCTGTGGCAGCATCTATCTTGTGGAATGCTCTGCCTGAATATTAGTTCTACCCACACAGTAGAGGCCTTTAAGTCTAACTTAAAAAATATTTATTTTTGTGGAGTCTTTTCCCAGAGCTTTTTAATAATTGTTTTATTTATGATGTACACACCCTGTATGTTTTTAATTAATAGTTTTGAGTTTGTGTTGCCCCTGAGCCTTTGGGAAAGGGCACTATAGAAATAAGATTGACTTGCCCTGCATTGCCTAGTAGTGGCCTGTACCAATGTGGTGCCTTTCAAAGTTTTCATGAAAAACTATTAAACAGTTCCAGAATTTTGTGGATTTTAAGTTTTTTTATGAGCATTCCCAGAAGGTTTTTGGAGAACCCTCTGATAAGAATGATAAAAATAATGATCATGAGGGTTGATCGTTCATGATTTATCCATTGTGAGATAAAATGCTGAATGCGATGGCTGATATCTTGGGTTTTGTTAACTAAAAACATTGAAAATAGATAAACAACTCCAGGACACCTCATGTAATTAAACATTTCTGTACTACCAACACAGCAGACTGCTGCAGAGGCTGTGGGGACATAGGTTCGCATTGGCTTGTTTCCTGGGTTGCCCCAAACTGACACCTTTGGATGGATATCAAAGGCACTGTGTGGCAAAACCTACAAGAAGATATTCCAGACACCTTTACTTGATTGAGTGTTGGGATTTTCCATGGTGGTACGGTTGCACTCAGATAAGCACAAATTGGCTTTGACATTTCTAGCAGTAGCTTTGAAATACCTTATGGCTCATTGGCTCCAGAGGAAGCCACCCATGGTGCAGGAGTAGAGAATGGACTGCAACAAGTTTATGACATGGAAACTATGATGGCCAGACTTTGTCTTCGAGAAGATAAACATTTGAACAGGTAGCACCTGTGGTTGCAGTGGGCAGAGGGACAGAAGAGAGAAGGCAATCCACATGAGAGGTTGCTTGATAAATTTTATTGGGCTGAAACCTTGTGGTCCTTTATTTACTTGTTTTGTGGTGCTGCCCCCACCCATTTATGTCACTGGGAAGGACTGAGACATTACTGCTAGGTGAGCTGAATGAACTGGGTCCTTACAAGACAAGACAAGACAAACCAATATAATTTTTAAGGTGTAAAAATTCCTTAGTTTATTAAGTTATATTTTTAGTGTTATATGACACCCAGCAGTAATTGATGGGACCAGTTTTCTTCTTATAATTCCTTTATTTCTTGTCATGCATACAGAAAACTTACAATCTCTTAGGGTACTACAACCTTTGTAACTATACTTAGATGTTGCTGTCTTTATTTGCATTTCCAAATGATGTACTGGAAAGGTTGACTGTTCTATCTGACTGGATGCATGCATGCTCTGAGTAAGTTTTTTTTTAAAAAGAAAATTTATAAACAACTATGTATTTTTTTGACAGCAGACACTTGAACCTAGCTAAATAGGACCCATTTAACTAGATTCTGGTGTTTGCTTTCTAAAAAAAAAAACAGACAAGAATTACTTTTTCTTGGCACCCACAAAATCCATGGTGAACAGTTTAGCGATAAGAGCTGTTCACCCATGTTGTCATTATGAGAACAATGGGACTTTCTTGACATCTGCAACCAAAAGATTGAAGTGTGCTGCTGGCCTATGTGCAGCATTGAGCTGGTGATCTCAATCTCTCTCTCTCTCATATCTATCTGTCTGCCTGTCTCTCTGTCTGTCTGTATGTCTGTCTCTCTTTCATAGAAACATAGAAGATGAAGACAGATAGGGCACCAGGCCCACCGTGTCTGCCCTATTTTGTATCTTGTGATTCCCTGATTAGTCCAGTGGTCACCCATTAGTCTAAGGGTAACTCCCTTAGTGTCATCAGACTTCCTATGTGCCTGTCACATGCCTTCTTGAAGCCTGTAACTGTTTTTGCCACCACTATCTCAGCTGGCAGGCTGTTCCATCTGTCCACCACCCTCTCCGTGTAAGAGTACTTCCTCACATTTCCTCTGAGCCCCCCCCCCCGGCTTCATGTTGTGGCCTCTAGATCTTGAGCACTTTTTCCTTTGCAAAATTTCATCAACTTGCTCTCTGTTTCTTCATGTGAGGCATTTATAGGTTTCTTCATGCCCTCCCCAAGTAATACACATTTCACTCCATTATCCTGTTTCCATAGTGTTTATTGTGTAGGACTGACACCATCATGGTTTTCCTCCTCAGTACAGCCTCCGCTCTGTTTATGTCTTTCTGGAGATGGGGTCTCCAGAAATGGATGCAATACTCAAGGTGGGGCCTCACCATAGAGCTATATAGTAGGAGTATAACATCCCTCCTTCTGCTGGTTATACCCCTACCTATGCAAACCAACATCCCGCTGACTTTTTCTACTGCCTTGTTGCATTGCTTGGCCTTCCTCAGGTCATCTGAAATGATGACACCCAGATCCCGCTTCTGCTTGGAACTTGTAATGTTTTCTCCCTAGGTTGTACACTGCTCCTGGGTTATTGTCCATATGCATAATCCTGATTTTTTAGCATTGAACCCCAGCTGCCAATCCCTAGACCAGTCATCTAGTCTCTTTAGGTCTCTTTGCATTGTATCCACCCCACCCTGAGTGTCTACCCTGTAGCAGATTTTTGTGTTGTCAGCAAATAGGCAAACATTCCCTCCCAGTCCTCAGCAATGTCACTGATGAAGACATTGAACAGGACTGGTCTCAACACTGAACCCTGTGGAACTCCACTGGTCACCCTTCCCTCTGCTGAATGTGCTCCATTTACCACCAGCCTCTAAGTTCTATGGCTTAACCAGTTTCCCACCCATCTCAGTATCTTGCTTCCTACCCACAGGGTCCCTAGTTTATTCAGCAGCCTTCTTTGTGGTACCATATTGAAAGCCTTGCTAAAATCCAGATATGCTACATCCACCGCCCTGCCCTGATCCAGCTCTCTGGTTAGCCAGTTGAAGAAATCTATACAATTCTTTAGGCATGACTTGCCCTCAGTGAAAACATGTTGCTTCAGGTCTTGGAGACCATTTTCTATCAGGTGATCCACTATCCTTTCCTTCAGAAGTTTTTCCATTAATTTACATGCCACCGATATCAGGCTTACTGGCCTGTAGTTTCCTGCCTCCTCCTTACTACCACTGTTATGTAGGGGGACCACATCTGCCCTCCTCCAGTCCTTTGGCCCCTCCCCATCTCCAAGGATGGACTGAAGAAAACTGCCAATGATGTCTCCAACACCTCCCTTAGTTCCCTCAATATCCTTGGGCGTACCCCATCTGGATCCATTGCCTTATCTATTTTAATTGCTGTTAGTTCCTGAGGATCATTTCCTATCTATCTATCTATCTATCTATCTATCTATCTATCTATCTATCTATCTATCTATCTATCTAATCATTGATAAATAGCTTTATTTACGGTATTTGCATCATAATTTCTTGTTTTAGATCGGTGTCTTTGTTTTATAGTAAATGAATATTGAAGTTCTGAGTGAGGTCTGGCTGTTGTATTTTATTTTTAAACCCAGTGAGTGAGAACGATTTTTGCATCTTTCAGATCATGAGTGCTTGTTGCCTTATTTACTCATCTGTCAAACTCACCTTGTTATATACTTCTGAGCTGTCTTGCCTTTATAATGGAACTGTGTTATTCCATTTAATTTTCACTTGTGTGTCCTGTTAGGGTTTTGTAGTGTAATATTTTTTATTTATATTTTATGTGGTCTGTGATCCTTTATGTGTTCAGTCTTTGCTACACGTGCTATACTTTGAAGCCACAGTTTCATTCTATTGTACTGACAATTCATGCTGAAGCCAACCATCAGTTTTGAATGTTTCTAAATTTTGCATGGTAGCTCTCTATTTATGTCTATCTCTAGCTGAATTCTAAAATGAAGTTTCTTGCTGACATTGTATTGCAGTGACCAATAATTTTTTATATTTTCTTAAACTACTGCATGAAGGCAGTCTTATATTACCATTCATATTAAGAGGGATTACTTTGTTAATGCTTGAAACTGTTGCAAGAAAGCCAACATTATTTATAATAATATCAACCCATATCTTCAAAATAACACTGACTATAAAATAAGTGTAAGAACTTAATAATTACACACCTACTCCTAAAATCAAATTTTGCAAACAAAAGACATCATATATGAAATGTGGATAGTTTATATGAAGTGCAGGAACACACAAAATAAAGAATACAGATCTTCTGCCAATACCAAAACATTTTCATCCCTTCATCAACTTGACTTGACATCTACAGTAGCTAGATGAATCAGTGTGTAGTAAGTCTGGTTATACTGTAGTACTGGATTGTCTGGAGGATGATACACTAGTGCCACAGTACCAATATGTTCTCACACCACTCAGTGTCACTGGTCATGTTAATAGACAAAAAACTGACAGCAGAAATACATTTATTATTACAGTACAACAGCAAACTAGGGTGCCCACTCCCAATATACTTTTTTTCTATCCCCTTCCCCCTCCAAGTCACACCCCCAAAACAAAATAGGTGGTGGCACCAGGTTGCCCACCCCCAGTGCTGACAAACATTATCCCATTACTGGGGTGCCCAATCCTCAGTTTTGGCTCATCATCTCACTATAAACTTCTAAATAAGAAAAACATCCCTCTTTGATCTTTTTATTTTTAGTTTGTTAAATAATCAAAGAAGAGTCTCTCAACAGTCTGACCCCCAGAACCTCTCCCACCCCACCGAGAACCCCTCAGCACCAATCATTGCACCCTCCCAACAAACCTTCACTCAGCAGAATATGTCCCTTGATGTAGATCCACTCTCTGATTTGAGATATGCCCTGCTGCTTAACTGGTGACTGCAATGTGAGACAAGATCTAGCCAGAGCTGATAGGGCTGTGAAGAGCTACCAAATGACTAAAGTTATTTTCTTGTTGGTGCCATATAGTGCTGTTTAGTCATAATCATCACAGTGCTCCTAGATCCAAATAACCATTTTCCTGTAACAAACCCTCATTTTCCTGTATTTTTCTGTAGAGGTAGCATCAACTCCCTGTAGATCTTTCCATAAGCCAAAGTTCCTTATTTGTGACTTTGTTGTTTATTTAAATTTAATATGTTGGCAGCCTTTTATCATGAAAAGGGCTCTGATTTGCTGTTAGGTATTAAAATTATATGTCAAGATGGCCTTGGAATGATTTGGATTTATATGGAATCCATAGAGCATAATGGTGGAATTTATTTATTTCTGAATTTTGTTGACCAGATAAGCTCACTAAGACTAGAAGTCCCTTTTCAGGGTGACTTGGGGGTACAGATGGTAACCAACTGAAATTGTAGCATGGCATAAATCCTTCCTTGAACCACATTAAGATGTTGGTGGTATTTTAGTGAATGGGGGAAATTTGGCCAGGACACCATGGAAATCCCCCTACTCTTTTTGAGAAGTGCCATAGGATCTTTAACATCCACCTGAACAGGCAGACAGAAAAGATGGCATCTCAGGAGTGCAGCACCCCCCCCCCATGCTGCACTACAGTGTCCAATTTGGAATTTAAAGAGCTAGTGGAGCCAAACCGGGCAGACAGGAAAATAATGTGAATTTTAAGAAGCAGTCTGTTATAAAATGTTATTTTTGAAGTTCCTTTCTTTTTCCTTTTGCCTATCAGAGAGTCTTCTATGTCATAATGTTGTGATGGATGTGTGGAATAGCTCTTAGCATAGCAGCTGACATATCTCAGTTCTATTGCCCCCACTACATCATCATCAGTACAGGATTTCACTGACAGTGAAATCACAGGTGAATGACCTGGCAGTCACTGAATTGCTGTTCCTAAGTATCAGTGATATCACAGTCAGTAGAGGTTACAATGCTGGTGATGAAGTGGGAGCAGTATAGCTAGCTATGTCAGCTGCTACACAGAGTGCTGTTCCACACATCGCACATATTAACATCAGGTAAACAATCTTCTAATTAAACAATGGGAAAAGAAAAAGTACCTCAAATATAAAAGCAAATGGTTGACTGCTTTTAAAATCTAATATTAGTTGTATGCAGTACACTAGCTCTTTAACCCACATGCCTAGTGAGAGGATAGAACCCACAGCTTTCTGAGCTTCCAGTCTCAGAGGCCAGTGTGCATGCTATTTTTTGCATCTTTCATTTGTTAGTTTTTACACTTCTCTTAGACTTTTTTTCTGACCACCTGATGGAATCTTGAATGAGTTACATAAATGTTATTATTTTCTTCAAGGCCCTGACCCTGCAACTAAATACACACTCAGTACATCATATTATAAAATGAGAAAAAAACTGTTTTCTGTTTCCAATGGTTGCCTACAACCTGTCCTGCTCAAGGAATGATAGCTAACAGACTGCAATTCCACTATCTGTAATCTGACACTGAGTCTGACTTTTGCTTTCACAAAATAACTAAGAGAAAATGAGTTAGCTCCTAGGTTGCTGAAAGAAATAGAACAAATCTGTTAGACTGAGCTGGACAGATGATAGAAACAGCAGTTTAAAAGTGTTTTTGTTAATCCTGAGAAGTTCTGAGTTAAGTTTTTAAGTAGCAAGTTTAAGTGTATTGTTGTTTGGTAAAAACATTACAACATCAAGAAATTACATATGCAAAAGGCACTTCCTCACTAGAAGTATCCACATTCATAAAAATATTATAAAATTGATAATTAGGGTACAAAATTCAAGATACCACAGTAAGGCAATAACTAAATTGCCAGCACATTCGGCTCTGAGACCTGGAGTCCCAATACAAAAATTGACCATTATGTAGAAAATCTCTGTTTTCAGGAGTTCAACTTTTTAATGAGAACCATAAGGCTCCATATGCACTCAGGAGTCCATTAATGGTTAGTAAGAACTGAGAACCACAACTCTGCCCCAGATATCATGTAGTCCACCTGCATTGTCCTTCTGTATCATTTTTCACCAACCACAGGTGTTACGTCTTTACATCTGGAAATGTTGTGTACAAGACTACAACACTAAAACATCTTAGAAAGCTAATAAGAATGCCAGTTAACTTATGTAACGCTTTTAAAGATATTAATATAAACCCATTTTTTCTTAAAGGGGATAGCAATACCTGAAAATCATCTTAGTAAATCACAAATAAAATAACTCTTTATCAAGGAGGACATTGTTACATAAAATTTGGTGATCAGCACCGCAGCTTCATGGCTCCAAACCCTCTGGAGTCCTTTTACTTTTCAACCTCATTTCTTCTCCAAAAGAATATCAGAGGGATTCACAAAGTTCCAACCATTTGGAGAGGTATTTTAAAATAAAAACAGTACCTTTTCCAGATGATTTTCCATCAATAATTTACTGGCTTAGTCAGCTTAGTCTCAACAATCTATGGAGTCCATTAGCTGATTATCCACTGCTGAGAAACCTTCAGATAAATTCAGTAAGCCATCAATGAGCCATTACTCTCCTCATGTTTAGCTATATCAGCAAACGACTGGAGCCTCTATGCCCGACCAGCAGCCTGAGGAGAAAAAAAAACACAAACTCTCCCCCTCAGCGTAATAATTTTGACTCAACATAGACAAGGAATTCACAATAATCCCCCCTAGGCAACAATATCATACCTCTTATATAGTTCAAAATAGCATTTCAGCACTTAAAAGTGCTTCCAAGGGCCGCAACAGAAATCTCTGGCAGTTCCTCGCTCTTAGTTCCTGGATCTTCTGTTCATTCCTGTGGCTTCCATATCCTGTCTCTAATGTTGCCCAAACTCTCCAGGCTTTCAAGCAAACAGTTTATTAAGAAAATATTAAGTTTAAGGCACTTCACTAATATGGTGTGCCTATATATCTCCTTTCAGCATTCCAGCTACCCAGCTTCCTGGCAGTATGCCAAAAAGAAACTGCCAGCCGAGCACTTAATGCAAAGAAAAGCATCTTTTAACTTTTCCTGCTCATTCTTTTTTCAATTTGGCAGTTACTCCAAAAAACATAGAAAACAAGCAGCCAACTCAAACACTTTGCTGCACAATGATTTATCTGTAGAGGCACAAAATGCTGGCCATAGACTAAAGTACTTGTGGAACACCAGAAAACAAAAACTGGTCACCGGTTACAAAGCATGTATGCGTACATGCATTACTTGTGGCATCCTAATAAAATATTACTTGTTTTGAGCCACTTATCAAAAAACAGCTAAGGTCTCATTCATGAAACCATATAAAACAAGCATTAAATCCTTCCTCCATGAAGCAAAAAAAAAAAACAGACTTAGAGAGCATGTTGTGGGGAGCAAAGCAGCATTGAGGCCATTTTGCCGCTCTGCCCTTACCCCAAAATCTGAGTTCTGATGTACAATACAGTAGCATCCCCCTTCCCCTTCAAATGCCTTTAACATAGAGCAGCAAATAGCAAAAATCAGAGGAGGAGTGCACTACCTTGCAGTTGTGGAGGAATACATACAAATGTCTAAAAGCAATTTCTATGAAAAGCCATTTTAGAGCTATAGTCTGATCGATGACAGAAGCCCTAAAAATAAGGGAAGTCCAATTTATTACATCTAAATGGATTTTGAGACGTTTACTCATAACTTTGCCATTTTAAATATTTTTACACTAAATTTTCAACACGACCTTCTTGGGACCACAACTGAATGAACAAGGTATGGAATTTTTTTCAAATCTGCCCCAAAAATGTTTTCATAGTCACTGGGTGAAATCATATTTCTGGTGGGATTTGAACATTTTCACCTACTGGGTCCATGAGGTGGTATATGAAGGCTATGTTAAACATTTGATGTAAAATATGTAAATGACCAAGTTATGAGTGAGCATTGAAATACTTCAAGATTCATTCATAACCTCACTACTTTTAACTTTTTTCCACCAAACTTTCAACACAGCCTTTTTGTGATCTCACCTCATGAACAAGGCAGGTGAACATTTGCAAATATATCCCAAAATGTGATTTCACAGTTGCTCCATGAAATCACATTTTTAGTATTTGAAAATTTCACCCACATAGTTCATGAGGTGGGCTCATAAGGAGGCTATGTTGAAAATTTTGTGTACAAATATTGTAAAATGACAATGTTATGAATGAACTTTGAAAAAATTCAGCATTCACTCATAACTTTACTAATTTTCAATATTTTGACTCCAAATTTTAAAAATAGCTGCACTAGCTCATAAATGTGGCAGGTGTTATTTTTCAAATAGTGGATGAGATGTGGTTTCACACATGTTTGAAATGACTTTAAGGTCAGTATTCTATAAAAGCTACATGTCTTGTTTATATACAGATCATAAAATGACTATCTTGAACATTTTGGCTCAAAATAAAAAAAAGCATAAAGAAATGTTATATGTAGTACCAGCCTTTAACCCTGAGGGTAGTGCTTTGTGATCCTGTGCTGGGGAGATGAGTTCTGGTGTGATCTCAGAGATGCTACTGGATGGGCCAAGCCTGGGGTGATGACACTGTTATGTGCCACCATCTCCCCACATTGGGAAGGGTAGGTGCAGGGTTGCCCACACAGGTCCAAGTACCATATAATGAAGAAAAATCATTTGTTTGCATAGGGCCCAGAACCTCTGCACCTGTGGGTGCCAGAGGGTCTGGTGTTTCTGCTGAGAGATGGATTCTTTGCCCTGTGCATCTATGTCTGAGGCCACATGCACATGCAGGACCCCGAGTGCCATGCACTTCTAAAGTCTGTTGCCTTTTTTATACAGTAAAGTTTTTTTTTTAATATCTTTGCTGCTGTGTTGTGTGTCTTTCATTGGTGCCCTCCTCACAACCACATCCACTCCCTGTGCTCAGCACTATATCCATTACTACATTCAGTGCTGCATAAGAACATTGCATTTCCCTGGCACTCTTTATGGTGTGCTTGTGCAATGCATTTGTGTTGTGCCAGTACAGCCTAATATTCAGTGATGTTAGTGCTATGGCATTTCATCTAACTATCCCTATCCTAGCCTTCTGGCACATGAACTAGCACAAGACCAGTGCTAGCACAGCACTAGCACTAGCACTGCTGGCTAAATGTGGGGAACTTAATGTCTTAGTAAAATCCTTAAACATTCTTTTTTGGCCAAACATCAAGTTTTAGTTGTGGTTATAAAGTCTTATTCTTAAGCAATAAGGTATGACCAAGGGTTATGTTAATGTTCAAGTAAATCAACCACTTGGGGCACAATGGAGCATAAAGCACAGCCAAGTGCTTCATGCCCCAAGGGGGTGATTAACAAGAACATTAACATAACTCTTGGGAGTACCTTACTGTTATTTTTTTTTACCATCATAAATTTTATTAAATTTCTAAATTACAACCATCAAAAGAAGAACATGCATATTTATAGATACTAAATTCATAGACTAGATTAAATTAGATTAACAATCATTGACTCTATCTAATCGATTAAGCAGGAAATTAATATTGTATAATATTGTATAGGTCCTTAATCAATAATAGCAATATTAGCAATTCACTTTCTGATCATCAAATCAAGTTCTTTAAAACTCTATGTCCTCTAGATAAATGAACAAATAAACAAATGTTTTACAGTTCTGAACTTTGTAACAACAACAGAATAAATTGACAAATATATGCACATTTATATTACTAAGCATATGTCAGTGTTTTAAAATGAGCTTTCTTATTAAAAGGATGTAATTATTTAAATCCTTTAGATATGTCATAGTTGTAAGAAGGGGCCCCATATATTTAGAAAAGTGTCTAGTCTATCTAAAAGTTGATAGGATATTCTTTCATTATTAGCAGTGTAACTCATCATGTTATACCATTCAGGTAATGAGGGCACACTAGGGTTTTTCCACCATTTTAGTATCAGACGTTTTGCACATACTGATGCTACAGAAAGCCATAATCTTTGTTGATGGCTAAGGGTAGAATTGGATGAAAAGATTCCCAGAATATAGAGCAGTGGTGTATGGGGTATCTCAGTTACTAATGACTTATCACAGACTTTGAGCACCTCCATCCAGAATGTTTTCAGTAAGGGACAGCTCCATAGCATATGTAAAAGATTGGCATTTGGATTTTGACATCTCCAACAATTAGCACTAGGAGATAAACCTATTTCATGAAGCCTCTTGGGTGACATATAAAATTGATGAATAATTTTGTATTGAATGAGCTTACCTTGTGTATCTTTTTTTTCATAGTATGCATGTTCCCATGCTGAGTTCCATTCTTTTTCTGATATGGGGACATCCAGTTCTGTTTCCCATTTCTGTTTAGCTGAAGAGGTTAAAGATGGAGATGTGATAGAGTTTACAATTACTTTATATGTAAAGCTGGCTCCTTTCTTTAGTGACCCCAATTTTACCAACTGCTCCCATTCAAGGCTATATGGTAAGGAAAAATCATTTAAGAGAACCTGTTTTTTAAGTATTTTATGAAGTTGTAAATAATAATGGAAATGGAACCTTGGTAAATTGAATCTTGCTTTTATCTCAGAAAAAGACATCATTGTATTCGAATCCCACACCATTATGTCATTAATTCTATTTATCCCAACCTTTGCCTATTCTTTATTTGCCAATAGGGAGGAATTTTTTGCAGTACAAGGGTTAGACTAAAGTGGTATCATTCTTAAGGGGAGATGTGTGGGATTGACAGCATTGTCTACCTTTTTAAGGACATCAATAGTGCATTCTATGCAAGGATTGCCTTTCAGTTCTTTGGGAATAGGGATATAGATAAAGTCAGTTAAATGACTGAAGTTTAACATTTTCTTTTCTGTTTGTACCCATAAAGGGACACAAGTGGAATTATTAAGACTAGATTGTATGTATGTGGAGGCTTGTTTAAATATGAATGCCCACTGGTAGCATTCCCAATGTGGCAGGACTAGTCCCCCTAACTCATGTGGCACCCTAAGTTTATTAATATTTAGTCTTGGGCATTTATCATCCCATAAAAAGTTCCTAAACAGTGAGTTTAGTTTACACCTCATGCTTTTCTTAAGGAGTATGGGTATATTTTGAAAAAAATAAAATATCCTCTGAGCAATAATCATTTTTATTGAATTAACTTCCCCCAAAGTGAAAGATTAAGGTTTCTCCAACTTTTAAGTTCAGCTTCTATTTCCTGTATTAATGGTCGATAATTAATGTTAGCAAGTGCATCTAGTTTTGTGGTACTCTGAAGGCCTAAGTAAATTAGCTGGTCTTTCACCCATTTATTGTCAAATGTTTCTGACAGATCTTGTAGAATAGAGGGTATTTGAATAGGGCACAATATCTGAGTTTTATCCCAATTAACTCGTAACCCTGAAAATGATCCAAAACTAGACAATATTTGCTTGACAGCTTGGTATGAGTCTACTGGATTGGACCGAGTTAGCAATAAGTCATCTGCAAATTCAAACGTCTTATGCTCTAATGATTTTATTTTAATTCCTGAAATATTAGAGCAGTTAGCAATGCTTCTATTTAAGGGTTCTGTTGCTAAAATAAACAGGTAAGGGGATAGTGAGCAACCTTGTCTCATTCCACAGGCTAAAGGAATGGGTTGGGACATCATTCCATTCGAGAGTATTTGGGCCGATGAATTCTTATATAATAGGGAGACCCAGCTACTAAAATTATCTCCACAACCGAAGTGATCTAGGGTCATGAACATATAATCCCAGGATATTGAGTCAGGGCAGATCAGGGGTTGATAGTGTGAGAAGACTTATGAATGTAATTTGGCAAGCCAATAAAATTAAAAAAAACATATCTGGTCCTTTCATTAGACCTTACTGTTATTGATAAAACATGCTCTAGTAAAAACAATATATGTATATTTCTGTTTTATGAATCTTTCCATTAATTTGTACTGACTTTATAATAAAACAGTCCTTCTGCAGTACTTTGTGAGCTTGAGTGTGGTCATGCTGTGACTGCATGTGAAAAAGTAAGTTAATGTTGTACCTTCAAATTCCCAAACTGGCATCTCCAGCTTAGATGTTGAGCTGCACTGCAGCTTTAATGGAACACTCCTGAACCACCCTCAAAACACATTGCTTGGTCTGATGTTAGGCTGCACTGAGGCTGTTAATTTAAAGCCCCACCAAATCATTTGCAAACTGGCGATGCTGGCATGCTTGTTGAGCTGCAGTGTGGCTCTGAATTTAAAAATCTTGCCCATTTGCAAACCAACTCTGTTGCTGAGCCACACCATAGCTGTGAATTTTAATGCTCCTGCCTACCCACTCACAAACCTGCAGTGCCAGTATTATTGTTGAGCTGCACCATTGCTGTGATTGTAAAAGCCCTGTTTTCCCACTAACTAACTGGCACTGTTGTTAAGCTATGATTAAGTCTCAACATGAGCAGTGATTGTGAATTTTAAAGCCCTGCGTGCCAACTCACAAACTGGCGATGCCAGCATTGTTGTTGAGCTGTACTGCAGCTGTGAATGTAAATGCTCTGTTTGCCTGCTAGTGAACTGATACTGTTATTAACCAGCAGTTAAGGCTCAACATTAGCAGTGAACGAGCGGGTGACAATGGCAGTGAGAGGGTAAGGATTTTTTCAGTAACTGTTGAGTTGGATTAGGTCAAGTGGCAGCTTTAATGGCAATTCTGAGTTCCAAATTTGGAACACTGAAATTAAGAAAGCAGGACATGGAAAATCAATACTCAGGTAATCAGGCCGCGCTTCCCCGCAGTGACATTTTGCCAGCGTGAGGTCCCCCACAGCCACTACAGCACCTAGCCATGGTGGGAGACCCACTGGAACCCAGCGCTTGAATGTCGGGGGGTCCTGCACCCCAATCAGCTCTGACTGGAGTTGAGGATCCTTAGGTAGGGAGCATGCGGGAGGCACTGCCCTCTACGTGGGTGGTTCAGGGGTGAAGCTTCCCAAAGAAAACAAAGAAATCAATAGTGAACCGGCAGCCGACTGCAGAATGCGGTCAAGCTGCAGGTGTCGCTGACAGGACATTCGACAGAATTTCTGTTAGACTCCTGTTGTGGATCCCTCTTCAAGCATATTAATTATAAGCTGTGGTAGGTCTCAGAATGCTGACAACAAATTAGATTGTGGCATTTCTGAGATCCTTTTAATAATATATTTACTGCCTTGTTTTACAAGATATCACTATTTTGCATAAAAGAATAAATATTTTTACTTTAATTTACCAAATCTGAATAAGATAATCATCTTGTTCCATTGGCTGAAAATTTTGCTTGCTTTAATGACAAAATGTACAGATTTATTTAATGTTTGTTTTCTGATTTTCACAGGAACTCTGTTTACAGGATGAATTCTTAAACTCTCTGCCCTAACAAATAACCATAGATGCTGAGATGCTGCTCCCCTATCATGAAAATTAAACTACTCCAACAGTCAAAAGACATTTCTCTGTTCTTTACTACTACTGTTTTTATTAGAAACATTGAATGCAACTCAAGTAGGGTTGCTACCAGTATGGTTTTGGTTTGGATAATACTGTTTTTTATGGTCTTTATCTGGTTGTCCAATATTTATTTACTTATTTATTTATTTAATTCAGAAAATACCTTTGAGCACATGTGCTCATTTACAAAGCTTCTACATCTGAGTCAAGAAAGTACAGCTACAAACAGTCACAACAGCGGTTCCAGAGGAATGTAGTCAGAACAAGAAACAGAATGCATGGTTACAAGAATGGAATTCTGGAATTACAATATCAGAAACAGTCTTACAGTGTAGTTTGGTAATACAGATTAATTGAAACAGATACACTTGGAACTCAAGGTGATTGCTATTCACAGAGTTTTTTTGATGTGGGCAATTTTTTTGGGAGACTTAGTAGAGATTCAGGTAATTCGTTCAGCCACCCATCTGCCTTTACAGCAAAGAAGTAATTTTCCTGATTTGATCTCCAAAATGACAGGGCATTCCTAGTCATACTCTGGTATTATATTGATTGATAATGAGGTGTAAGTAAGTTTGTATAGCCAGGGGGTTTGATCCCAAGAGCACCTTTTTTGCAAGCAGACAGGTTTGGTACTTTAATCTGCTATGAAGGGGTAACCAGTCAGACACAGAAAACAGGGAGCAGCTATAGACCAATTTGTCATCCCGCAGTACAAGGGTGGCAGACCTTATTGTATACCACCCTGACTCTGTCTAGTACAGAGTCACATGTGGCAGCATAGAATGGGAGGCCATAGTCAATGAGTGATAGGATTGTGCTGGCTGCAACAAGACAGCTGGCTTTGGTGTTAAGGTTAAAGTGGTTCCTATACAGCATGTCTAGTCTTCTGTTAGCTATGTTAACAATGTTGTCCACGTGAGGGAAGAATGAAAGAGTATCATGCAGAACAACACCCAGGTACTTAAAGGATTCTACTTGTTCTATTTTATGTCCCTTGACATCGAGGATGCCCAGAGGTGAGACTGGGACCTTTTTTTTTTCATTTGTGGGCCCCAAAATAGCCTTTTTGTTTTTGTAATTCTAAATCAATTTGTTGTAGGTAAACCATTTCTCTAATGATTCAAAGTTGCCTTGGAGGTCAGTAGAGATTTTACCCAGGTCAGCCCTGCTGGTGTAAATGACAGCATTATCAGCCTAAAAGAAAACCTGGCAGATGGCTGATCTCTGGAAGTTTGCTGAACAGACCAAATTGGAGGGGGCCAAGGATTGATCTATTTCTTAGAAGTAGCCCAGTTTTTAAGCCATTTGTGTGGATCACTACTCTTGAAACCTAGTATGTTAAATTATTCATTCTACATGTCCAGGTTTCAAAAGGTTTTGATGTCACACAATCCTTTGCCTGTAAAACCAGTAAATCTGGAAGGTGTAAAGTATAGCTGTTATGACCATTAGCAGTAAATTAACCTCATCTTTTACACTCAGTAATTTATATATGATCTTTTACTGTTCCACCAGAATCTTCCCTGACATTATATTGCTTTGGAGGAGGAGCAATCCATGTGGCTAGCTAATGATCCAAAATACAGGCACCACTTAGTAAGCCATGTTCTGGAACAAATTTTCCAAACACAATTTAGAATCCATAAGAAATTATTTATTCCAAGTTGGAATGTATTTAAATCGTCACCTCACACTGCCCAAGGACACCACCTGAGGAAGGCTATTAGCTGAAGCACTGAGCCATGTGAGGTGGTGATTTATATACATTCCAACTAGAATACATCATTTTTATTTTAATATTACCATAAAAGCACTTTGAACAGACCCTGGAATTGCACTTTTACAAATAAAGCTGATTTGATTTGATTCATTTTGGATTCTAAATTGTGTTTGGAAAATTTTGTTCCAGAACGCGGCTTACTGATTGGAACCTATATTTTGGATCATTTGATGTTATTGTGGGTTTGCAATCCTAGAGAGTGCACTCTGCCCATAGGACACTCCATGGGGACTTCTCGGGGTTGTGCTGCTACTGTGAATTTGCTGGGCTTACCTTATTGATATATATTGTTTTTTATACCCATTTTAAAGTCAATTTACTGAGCCGCTATCATAATAATTTTAATCAGATTTATAGCCACTACTCTAAGGCCACAGTCTTGCTGATTTCAGAGACTGTTTCAACCCACCCACTACCTCCCTCCTTATTCGATGTATTACATATATAGTTAGTGACAGTCACATGACAGTGATAGACTGCAATCTGATTGATGTCTTTTTTTTATCACCCCACTTCCTCATTAGCAGCTTATATGAAATAGCCACTAGAGGGCCAACAGATTAGCTGAACTTATACATCTTGTTAGTACAGCACAAGCTGGAGCAGACTCCAGGCAGATAGAAATGGCCACCAGACAGCATGCAGTTCACCTGAAACTGTACATCTCAGTAGAACAGCACAAGCTGGAGCAGATTTAAGGCTGATAGACCCTCAGGTATTGTACCACATTGCTGGGAAGTCCCTAGTATAGTTTACATGACTGCAAAAAAACTTCCAATCAATGAGTACTATGTGAACATGCAGTATTATAACCCACTCTCATTACTTAACTTCCTTGGCAATTACCCAGTCTCACTAGCCAATTACCTGGCAATTATCATAATAGAAAAAAGACAGAGGGCAAGGATAGCACACACTGCCACTGTGTTCCACACCATGAAAAGGAATAAATCTAGTATTGTGCTGGTACTGCTACTGGCACTACTTCACTGTAACCAACCAGCCATGGAAACATGTGAAACTTTGCGACAAATTAATCTGAACTCCAGATACTACATTATTCACAGGGGAACCACTATAAGCCCTTTACATGCCCCCCTGAACAACAGTCACACCACAAAGTGTGCATAACAAGAGATATCATCAAGGGCCATTATGGCCCTAGTCAGGCATCCTCCTTTAACCTGAAGATACAATACTTAAAAACCTACAACCTACAAAAGCTTCAACCTCAGGAAAAAAATCAGCAAGGCAAGCAGTTGTAAATGCTAAAAAAGATACTACTTATCCTCTTACTACTACTAATACTAATCCTGGGCCCCTCAATATAGGCATTACTACAAGGGTTGCCTAAAAATAGTATCAATGAACATTGGAAGCTTACTATCAAAATCTGTGTAACACCAACAACAACCTGACATTATAAACCTCACTGAAACCTAGCTGTCCCCAGAAATACTAGACAGCTCAAAAGTGCTGTCTGGCTACACAATATTTAGGTTTGACAGAGCCTTCAAGAGAGGACGGGGGTGCCTCATATACTTATGGGACACCTTGCAGGACACTATACTCCCTTCTTCCAGTATCTCCCCTGTGCATGAATTATTAGCCATTCAAATCTTGGTTGGGGGCTGGAATAAATCGCTCACAGTGGTCTCGGATTATATCCCCCCAGGGAAGGCTAAATTAGGACTGCTTAAAGTAATTGAACAACTTAAATCCAAAAGAGCTCCAAGGCCCTAATCACAGGGGACTTTAATATTAACTGTCTCTGTAAGGATAGCAAGTATCTCAAGGATCTCATTGCCACCACATATCTAATCCAGTTGGTGCAGGAACCAAATCACTACAATTACAAGACTGACAATAGCACCCTCTTTGATTGGGCACTGGCCAGCTGCCCTGAATGGATGGAGGATGTCATTGTACTACCAGACTCTCTGAGTGACCATTCCCTGATCATCTGCCTCTCGTCTAACAAACAAAAAATGTAGCACCTATTATTATTGAAAGTAGAGTCCTCAGGAAAGGTTTGCTTGGGGACTTCAATGCCACTCTTGCCAGTGTTGGCTGGAATGTGCTGGATAAAATCCTTGACATTGATATGACATTAAAATTCTTCACAGACAAATTTAACACCATCTGTGACACCTTCTCTCCCTTGAGAATGCATAAAGTCCTTTTTACACTTAATGGTTGGCTCACTGGAAACCTAATGGAGATGATGCATGAGAGAGACAACCTGTGGCATAAGGCCAAAGCCTCTGGCAATGCCCATCTCATGCAACAGTACCATGCAGCTAGGAACAAGTGTTTCCATGACAAAAGGGCAGCCAAGGCCAACTATTACAAGGAGCAGCTTGATAAAACTTGGGGCAATGGCAAAAGATTTGAGGACAACATCAAAATGTTACTAGGAAAAACTGAAAAGAAAGTACCCTCCAAGCTAAACCTAAATGATAGCACCACTCAGGACCCACTATCCATCACCAGCTCCTTCAATGCTGCCTTTAAGGACTTAAGCTCTGTCCTCCCTCCTGACTACCTGAATGGCACTGCAGCAGCACAAATTAACACCGCTTCTCTCACTAACCACCCAAAATTCTATTTCAGGAAGGTTTCATTAAAAGAAGCTAGGACATACATTAAAAAAGTGTGAGGGAAAACAAGAATAGGCAGCAACTCAATTGACGTGAAGATGGTGGGGCTCACCCTTGATGAGGTAACTGTTGCACTCACAAATATCTTCAACAAGTCCCTCTCCTTGGGAAAATTTTTCACCCTGTGGAAGCAGGCACTGGTCACACCAGTGTACAAAAGTGGAGATCACACCTCACTGCCAATTACTGGCCCATATTCATTCTGCCCCCCCAAAGCAGTAGAAAGAATAAGGCTCAACAATGGTTGAATAATCTCCCAGCTCACCTAGCTGGCATTGAGAGCTTGAAGGTCTTTAAAACACATTTGGTACAGCACCTCACCAACCCATCCACTTGCAACTGCTTTCTATAATTACCAACTTCCCTAGGGTAGTTCCATTCCCTCACTTATGAGCAGCATTTTGCCTTGCACCTGTTACCCATATCTATTAATAACCTTCACTCACAGCATTTGCTAAGGGAGGATCCAATCCCTGCCCCCTCCTCACTTGTATCTGATGACTCCTTCTCAATCCTAATCAAGGGCCTCAGAAAGCACACTTGTTAGGCTGTTCCTCCATTTACCTCTTCCCTCAAATTCACCCCTCACCTTCCACATGACTAGGGCTGGGTGAAAGTTGTGAATTCCACTTTTGTGGAACTTCCACAAAATTTCTGAAATTTCACGGAAATTGCAGAATATTTGCCATTGGCGAAACTGGGATTTTGCGCAGATTTTTGCAGAGTTCTGCGGACTTTTTTTGTGAACTGTGGAAAAATGCATAGAAACTGCAGAATTTATTCAATCCACAGTTTAAAGAACTATCAGTGAATAAGCGCCTGCTTGTACAACCATGCGGTCATTCACTGACAATTCAGTGGGCCACTGGTAGTGGAGAAGAGAGGAGTGCTGCACTGGTGGACCGCTCAGGGCAAGGTGAGGATGGGAATGGGGCTATGGCAGATGAAATGTCAGGGTGGTAGTTGGGGGGTGTTCAATAGACACCAGAGAATTGGGATTTTTTTTGTTATACGGGATCTGGGATGGGGAGGTCCACTAGATACCAGGGAATACTGGGAATAGAGAGGGATGAGTTGGCGGACTGACGGCTGCTTTTTTGTGGATTAAAAAAATCCAGGTTAGGGAGGAGGGTCCACTAGACAACAGGGAAATAAAATGTTTTAGGGGCCATGATTTCTGCTTGGGGGGCCACTAGAAACCATGAGGGTCCAATGAAGGGATTGAAGGTATTTACTAGGACCCCTGATCAGTGTGGGGGGGTGGATTAATGAATTAAACTGCAGTTGAAAAAAGCCTCAGAAATGACCACTGGCAGTAATACTTTCTGCAGATTTTTTTCCCCACAGTTTAATAACTTAACCTGCAGTTTTTTATTATTTTTTTCCACAGTATTAAGGCAGAACTGCCACGAAAGTTCCAAAAATGACTTCCAAACTTTTGTGGAAGCGAAATTTGCTCTTTTGCTGAAATTCTGCCGAAATAATTTTTTTCTTGCACATCCCTACACATGACCATTCCCATCCTATCCCACCTCCTACTCCCACCCCCTCACCCCTCTGCCTAGCTTTAATCCTTTTAAGTTCAGACAAAGCCTTCCTCTGGCAGCTTAGGGCTCTCTTTCCATCTCTGTAATTATTTCTATTCTTTTACCTTTCTCCCTAGATAGCACTCTAAACTCTTCCCTTTTAATGCCCTCGTTCATTTTACTTGACGTGTATTACAATTCTTAAATCTGTAACTTTGTGAAATTATTGAATCCAATAGAACCCTGATAAGTGACCTTGTAATTTGATTTATTGTTACCTTGTGCTGTAATATGTGCTGTATTGTATGCTTTACTCTGATGTGAAATCTTTGTAAATGAGCTCCTAGCTCAAAGATTGCTTCCAAATCAATAAACATCTGATACTGCCTGAGCTAGTCTTTCTTCAGTTTGTGCTTTTACCCTCCTTACTACCTTCTCTTCCTCCCTCTACTTTTCATGATGCACTTCCCTATCTTCTCTTTTCTGGATCCCCTTATTTTAATTATTTTCTTTATTGAATAATTTGGAAAAACCTTTGAGCGAGTGGCTCTTTACATACTGTAGGTTCCACGTCAAGATTTGCAACAACATAGATTACAAAACTGGTAGACAATCAGGTACAAGTTGATAGACAGTTAGGTACACATTGGTAGACAATCAGGAAATAGTATTGCTAACAGCAGGGTTACAACATTTGGAGGACAGTCAGGTAGAAACAACAATTTGAGGAATAAAGTGGTGGAGTACATATGTGATAATTGAGAGTGGTTAAAATGGGCTAGTGCAAGTTACAATTGAGAGTAAGAGACTTTGGAGTACAAACACAAAATAGTGCAAGAGTACAATAACAATAAGAGTCATGCCATGAAGCCTTGTCTAGAGGCGAGAGAGAGAGAGAGAGAGGTGAGAGAGGGAGGGAGGGTGAGGGCAAACAAATTGATAAGGTAAAAGGAGGTGGTCAGGTTTAATAGGTGAGGAGGGTAATTGCAAAAGTTATGGATGGGGCATAAAGACCGGAGGACATGGAGAAGGAGGGAGGGAGGGAATAAGGGAGGGTGAGGGGAAAGTGAGAGGGGGGCCTGAAAGGAGGGGGTGGGATGGTGCATGGGAGTGGACATTCTGAGAATAAGGATACAAGTATATGACAAGTAAGCGCTACGAGGGAATCTTCTTCCCAACCTATGCTATGAAGGAATCTTCTTCCAAACTTTCTGAATGCCACTCTTTTTGACCTTTACCATTTCTGCCAGCTCTCTTGAGAACCATAGTGGTCTCCTCTTCCTTCATCTTTTGCTTGACACAGAGGTTTGTTTCCTTCACTATGTCCTCTTTTAGTTTAGCCTACTGTTCCTCCACCCCTTCAGATCATCCTGTATGCCAGGTCATTCCTGAGGCATTCTCTCATCTTTATAAAATCAGCCCTTCTGAAGTCCAGGACTCTCACCATTGTGTGGTTGGATTCTGCAACTGTTCTTATATTGAATCACACTGTATGATGATCACTGGTCCTCAGATGACTTCCCACCTTGACGTCTGTAATACTGTCCCTGTTAGTAAGCACCAGGTCCAAAATCGCCCCATCACAAGTACTGCAGGTTCACTGAGTAGCTACCTGAGGAACGCCCCCTGCAGGGAGTCCAGGATTTTCCTGCTTCTAGCTGAAGCTGCAGCCAGGAGTCTCCAATCTACAACCAGCAGACTGAAGTGCCCCACCAGCAACACTTCTCACTTTTTAGCTATTTTGCCAGTTGCTTCTAACATTTCTTTATCTAGGTCCTCCTCCTGGGATGGAGGTGTGTAGATCATACCTGTCCAAATAGTGGCTCTGTTTCCTAACTCCAGAGTGACCCACAACACCTTTGTCCCCCCAAGAATTCTCTGTATTTCTGTTGCTTTTATGCTTTCCTTCACATAAAGCAGAACACACCCCCGTCTTCTGCGTACCCTGTCTTTTCTGAACATCGTGCAGCCTGGTATGACCACGTTCCAATTATGATGTTCTCTTTTCCACAACTTTTTGTGAAGCATTGTGCTTCCTTCCTCTTTTAAAGAGAAGAGGTAAAAGATGCTTCAAAAATGGCAGGGTTATAAGCATTAAATACATTTATGTCCCAACGAGACAACAACCATCCACACACATTGATTCTTTTTTAAGGTTTTACCCATTTAATCATTCCACTTATTTTAATCATAGTGTACTGATCACAAACACTCATTTTATAAATATTTCATCAGACTGGCTTAGCAAAGTCCCATTTCCTCTAAATGTGCAACTAGCTTAATATTCAAATTTAGTTTCCCTAACTTTTATATTGCACAGTACTTTACCAGCTGTTTTTTTTTTTTTTTTTTTTTCCCTGCTCAATTGCCTAAATCCAAACAGCAGTTTTCATTCCTGGTCCATTTAAATCCACAGGTTTTGGTGCTTCTCTGTACCATCACGTACTTGAAGTAGAACATTGCAGTCTTAATGCAATAACTAGAAAGTTCCTTGCTCTAAATTCAGTTCCAAGCTGAACATGCTTTCTCTGTTCCTACTTCCATCTTAGCATTGCACACATAACGTGCTGATGTTTCGGAGTCATGTGACCCCATCCTCAGAGCTAGCTTATCCAGGGCATTCAATCTGTTTAAATCATATGTTGTTACTATGGTAACCTAAAGTAACCATGCTCTTCTGATTACTTCTCTAAACAGCAAAATCACCCCTGTGTACAGAACATGCATTTGTGTTTCATTTTATGGTGTTCTACACATATTCCCATACATCTAACCTCCAAAAAATATATATATTTAGATAGATCAATAGAATTTTTATACATAATGAGTGCATAAAGTATTTCTCTACATATTGCCTTTTTAACAAACATCCAATGGGATTCTCATTCTGTTATAAGTAGCTTCCATATCCATGGTCTTCATTCAGCCATTGTGGGGTTAGCGTTTGCTGTTCAAAAATCCAAAAAGCCTCTTGTTGTAATAATAAGTCATGTCATCTCCTCCCCTTGGTGGGATTTAAACCTGCTGCAACCCAGTAAACCTTAATGAGGCTGCTGACCCATGATTAGCCTCATGGTAGTGCTTGGCCATTTGTTTTTAAGATTTTTTGTCCTTCTTGCTGTTTTATGCTCACTAATTCTGTGCTTTAGAGCTCTATTAGTTTGTTATAAGTAAGATTGTACTCATGGGCACATGAGTAAATAGATTACTCTTTCTGTTGTGCAAGTTACAAAGTCTTTGATCTTATATTTCTTTCCTGTGTGTGGGTGATTAAATGTTTTTGAATTTGTTGTATTGCCACACTGTGCACAACTTCCACACCGAATGTTCCCTTTTGGTGTTGGTGGCATCCAATCAGGGTGATTCTTCTTCTTCTCTTCCTTAAACAATGTGTCTACAAGTATATCTTTCAGATTTTGACTTTTCCTATAACTGCACCTTAGCCTATTATTATGCATTTCCTGCAAAATATCTTCAGCCTTTAATATGTCCCAATGTTTTTTATAAAATGTTGCTCACTTTCCTAAATTCTGGCATATTCATGGTATTAAAAGTTACGTTATCTTCATGTTCAGGTTCCTTTTTCCTCACACTTAACAAATCTTCTCTTTTTATTTGATCTACTTTTCTCAACACATTAACCAAGCATCCTGGTTCATACCCTCTATTCAAAAACCTTTGGCACATCTCTGCACTAGCATTTTTCCTTTCATGTTCTTCACTACAATTTCAATTGACCCTTAAGAGCTGTCCATAAGGAATATTTTTCACTGTCTGTTTCAGATGGTTACTCCTATACTCCAGAACTATATTCCAGTCCATCTGTTTTCTAAATAATTTTGTCTCTAGTTTTGTTCCTGGAGATCGACAAGGAACAAGAGATGGAATTAATTAATCTTACAGACCATAGCCTGAGTACAGTGCAAGAAGAGGTTTTAAAAAAAGGACTGTGCTTCACCCCTGTAAATAAAGTAAATATCTTCAACCTGAAGATGGATTTAAGTTTTATCAACAGCTCCATTAAAAGGTGCATTTTGGAAAACAAATCCAGCAGAACCCTGTAGAAGTGACTAGAACCATAAGAAGTATGGTAGAACAAGATTGAGCAGAATATGAAATGGAGTGTACTAGAGAAATAACAGCTTTTAAAAACAAATCTAAATTCGTCCAAGTTATGGGTACAAATTTTATTATAAATACATTTAGTAGCTTAGTGGATTCAGACATGGAAAAAGTATTCAAACAGTTTAAAGAAGGAAATACGATCTTGGTACATCCAGCAGCCCAGACCTGAGTTTGATTCTCACAACCTCCACTTGCATACTGTATATACTCTGTGCAAGTCACTTACCCACCCAGTGCTCCCAGGTCACCCCTGAAAGCAGGCACTTGTGCCTAGTGGGCCTTACCCAGTTACCAAAGACTAAAAAAAATAAAAAAAAATTAAAAGGACAATCTGACAAAGAAAGAGAGAAAAACATTGCAAGAAATTAAACAACTACCAGAAATCTTTATTAAGAAAGCAGACAAGGGGAGGTGGGTTGTCCTTTGGACACAAAGAGACTATATAAAAAAGATGGAAAGACAGCTAATGGATCAGAAATATTACAAAAAGTTAGATAGAGACCCAACTGAGGACATTTAGCAAGAAGCAATACAGTTCATAGAAAATGCTAGAGAAAAAGTTTGGATTACAGAGAAAGAAAGAAATTATTTAATAACTCAGAATCCTATTAAACCAACCATATACTTGCTTCCGAAAGTACACAAAAATAAAGTTCACCCCCCTGGGAGACCAATCATGAGCAGTTTGGGATCAGTAACAGAACCAATGTCCAAATATGTTGATTTTTTCCTGAGGCCCCTGGTAGAAGAAGTAAAGCGAAAATGTATCAGACACAAAAGGGGTGTTAAATATTTTAGGTGGAATAGAAATAAGAGAAGGAACAATTCTAGTAACCTGTGACATAGAAAATCTCTACAACAATGTTCCCCATGAAGCTGCACTAACAGTATTGAGAACTAAGCTGGGTATAAGACCAGAAAATGTGGTACCACCTATAAGTTTTATAATACAGCTTGCAGAATTCATGCTAAAGTCAAATTATTTTGTGTTTGGAAACTCATTTTATTGGCAGCAGCACAGGACTGCCATGGGTACAACATTTTTCACCCTCTCTAGCTAACTTGTTTATAGGAAATTGGGAAGACAAATTTATTTGAGATGAAAGAGAAAACAAATGATTAAACAAAACAGTAGATTGGTTTCGTTTTGTGGATGACATATTGTTCTTAAAGGAATCGAAGCAGCAAAGAATTGGATGAGTTTAAAAAGTACATTAATAAATGTGATGAGAATTTACACTTCACGATGACTAGTGACAGAGAAAGGTGGACTTTTTGGACATTACTGTATATAAAAATGGAACAAAATTAGAGATAAAATTATTTAGAAAACAGATGGACTGGAATACAATTCTGGAGTATAGGCATAACCATCCAAAACTAACAATGAAAAATATTCCTTATGGACAGCTCTTAAGGGTGAATCAAAATTGTAGTGAAGAACATGAAAGGAAAAATGTGAGTGCAGAGATGTGCCAAAGGTTTTTAAATAGCGGGTATGAACCAGGGAATTGTTAAGTGTGAGGAAAAAGGAACCTAAAAATAAAGATAAAGTAATGTTCAGTACCACATATATGCCAGAATTTGGTGAAGTGAGCAATATTTTATGAAAACATTGGGACATACTAAAGGCTGAAGATACTTCACAGGAAATACATAATAATGGGCTAAGGTGCAGTTATAGGAAAAGTCAAAATCTGAAAGATATACTTGTAGAGACATATTTAAGGAAGAGAAGAAGAATAGCCCTGATTGGATACCATCAGCACCAAAAGAGAACTTTCAGTGTGGAAATTGTGCAGACTGTGGCAATACAATGAATTCAAAAAAATGTAATCACCCCCACACAGGAAAGAAATATAAGACTGAGGACTTTATAACTTGCACAATAGAAAGTGTAATCTATTTGCTCACATGCTCATGTGGACAATCTTATGTTGGACAAACTAAGAGAGCTCTAAAGCACAGAATTAGTGAGCATAAAACAGCAAGAAGGACAAGAAAACTTTAAAATGCAATAGCCAAGCACTACCGTGAGGCTAATCATGGGTCAGCAGCCTCATTAAGGTTTATTGGGTTGCAGCAGGTTTAAATCCCACCAAGGGGAGGAGATGGACATAACTTATTATTACAATGAGAAGCTTTTTGGATTTTTGAACCATAAACACTAATCCCAAAAGGGCTGAATGAAGACCATGGATATGGAAGTTACTTATAACAGAGTGAGAATTCCGTTGGATGTTTGTTGAAAAGGACAATATGTAGAGAAATGCTTTATGTGCTCATTATGTATAAAATTTATATTGATCTATCTAAATATGTGTTTTTTTGGAGGTTAGATGTTTGGGAATATGTGTAGAATTCCATAAAATGTAGCACAAATGCATATTCTGTACACAGGAGTGATTTTGCTGTTTAGAGAAGTAATTAGAAGAGCATGGTCACTTTAGTAACAAAATATGATTTAAACAGATGGAATTTCCTGGATAAGCTAGCTTTGAGGATGGGGTCACATGACTCTGAAATATCAGCACATTATGTGCGCAATGTTGAGATGGAAGTTTGAGCAGAGGAAGCATGTCCAGCTCGGAACTGAATTTAGAGCAAGGAACTTTCTAGTTAGTGTGCTAAGACTGAGATTTTCTACTTCCAGTGGATTTAAATGGACCAGGAATGAAAACCAGCTGATTGGATTTAGGCAGTTGAGCTGGGAAAATAAAATAAAAAAATAAAAAATAGCATAACAGCAGCTGGTAAAGTACTGTGCAACATAAAAGTTGGGGAAATCAAATTTGAATATTAAGCTTGTTGCACATTTAGAGGAAATGGGACTTTGTTAGCCAGTCTGATGAAATATTTATAAAATGAGTGTTTGTGACCAGTATACTGTGATTAAAATAAGTGGAATGATTAAATGGGTAAAATCTTAAAAAAAGAAACAATGTGTGCAGATGGTTTTTGTCTCTTTAGGACATAAATGTATTTATCATGTTCCAGTCATGGCTGTCAGTGCACCATGACACAGTAAAGACCACACTACCCAGGTTGGCCTCCACCATGATGGCTTCCAAGTCTGGGATTTTATTTCTAGTCTTCTAGCATTACCACATATGGCCTTTCAGGTTTTGTTAGCTCATTGCTTGTCACTGCCACCTTTTTCCTTTTATATCCCCTTTCTCCCTCTTCTCTTCTGACTGTTTCTTTCCTCCCTTCCTCCTTTGCTAACCCTCTGCTTCCCTGATTAACTTGCACCCTGGTGAGCCTCATGTCCCTCGGGATCTTCCTACTCCTGTATCTCAGCCTGTGGAGGGGGAAGTTTCTGCCTCCCCTTTTAATTCCCCCCCCCCAGCTAGTTTAAATTTTAATTGAATTAACATTTAAACCATCCACTGAGAACAGCGGCTCCCCTCATGGATGGATAAAAGCCATCACCTCTGTATATGCTCTTATCCTGTCTCAGACTTCTTCCTAGTTCACTAAACTCTCCCTGCACTGTTCTCGCCCCATCCCTAGCCAGGTCACTTATTCCCAAGTGGACAATGACATCCAGCTTCCCCTCCTTTTCTACTGCCATAGTGATCCATAAGATATGCATCCCATCCCTCCATGTCATGGTGCCAGCTAGGCACCTGGCCTCCATGTTTGCCCCCCTTCCTATCCCAAACTCTATTCTCCAGACAATTAAGTTCCCCACCAGAAGTTGCTATCTCCTTCTCATGGATCCTCTACCACCCTTCTTGGGGCCTCCACTCAGCAGGATCCCCACATCCTCTCTGATCACTACCATGGCTGCCTCCTCTTGGCAATCCTGCTCTGCCAGAGCAGAGTAGGAAGTTTGTAGTGCTACTGTGCGTGGTTTAAGAATGTGCCTGCAAGCAACCCCAATCTTCTGGATCCCACCACCTACACCCTCTTCAAGCCCACCATCCTCCTGTCTGGCCTCTTTTGAGGTAACTGTGTCAGACTTGGTGGCTCCTGGGTTGGAGAAAAGGTCACCCAACTCATAGACAATGCAGCCCCAAGTCTAGTGACATTATCCAGACTCGTAGCTGATGCAATCTTGAGTGTAGAGATCCTCTTCACCAACCCTGAGAGGCACACACAAATGGGGCAGAACTGCAATTTCCAGAAGCTTTCCCTGAAGACTGCTACCCCATAACCAGTGCACTGAAGCACTCCCCACATTCTCTATTTCTGCTTTCCCTCTGCTTCCTTTCCAAGAACCCAGTAAGGCTAAGCTGTACACAGTACAAGATTACCTATGTACAATTCACAATCCTGAAATTACACTGCCCTAGGTATGCCAGAGATACAGGTATGCTATACCAATAATCAGTACACTGATGCAGGTATGCTATAAACAGCTATCTTTACATTAATTTTTTTACATATACAGATACGGCAGTACTCTCCCACCTAGATAACAGCATAGCAGCAAGCTTCCCAAAACTTAAAATGTACAGTTCGGCTACAACACAAACCCCAAACCCAACATAGCTTCAACACAGACCCTCAACCACAATCCTACTAATGAACCCCCCAAATAATACAGGTGCATCCAGGCTCCAATAGGCAGTGTTCCTGGCTGCTGGCTGTTTCCTTTGCTGACTTCTGGCAGACTCCAGTCAATGTCCTTTGTGCTCTTCCTTAGCGCGAGGGACACAAGCAGGAGGACTGCTTGGCAGGAAGGACTGATGTAGTGTGAGGTGGGCTCACCTAGCTCTTCTTCTTCTTCCCCTTGATGATGCCACAGTCCACTTATTTGGTAGAACTCACCAGCAGCCATTGACTGGGAGCCCAACTGGCAGCTTCAAGTTAAGTGACTGCTCCCGTGGTTGGGGAAGGGAGCAGTCTCTGTTACTGCAACTCGCTTCTTTTTCCCCCAACTGTCTTCTGTCTCCTGTGCTCTGTGAGAACAGAGCTCTGAGATTTTGATCCTTGCCATGCTAATGTAATTTCACCCCTTGATGACGATGCCCTCTACCTGGTTGAAAGAACTCACCAGTGGCCATTGACCAGGAGCCCAATTGGCTGCTCCTAGCTGAGTGACTGCTCCTATGGTCAGGAGAGTGAGTGGTCCCTGCTACTGGAACTCACCCCTTCTCCATGACTGTCTTCTGTTTCCTGTGCTCCACTGAGAATGGAGTTCTGAGATTTGAACCCCAGCAGGCTCACCAAGTTCACCCCCCCCAATGACATCACCATACACCTGATTGGCAGAATTCACCAGCGGCCATTGACCACAGCCCATTTGGTGACTCCAAGCTGAGTGACTGCTAATAATAGGCCCTTATAATATCAGCAAATCAGGGATTATGTCAGACAGTATCTGTGACTATTGTCCAGTCTATTGTATAAGAATGCATAGTCTATAGAAAAAAAAACTACTTACAATGATAAATGGCTAAAATTGGTGCACATTTAATGATTATTTTATACACAGGATCTAAAGCATATTGAGTAGGGGAGCTTTACTTCAGCAGATAATGTAGAATACAGTTTTCTTCATTAATGATAACTTTACAGGCATCTGTAACATGTACCCACAATAAAAATGACAGTCAAAAGCACTTAATATTCTAAGTCAAGGCAGATATGAAACAACAAATGAGGCAGTGAGCTAATGCCTGGAAATAATATTGTATGAGTAAAACAAGGCAAAACCTTGAGAAATATCAGAAGCTGTGGGTTGTACGCAGAAAAGAACAGAGATTATCAAAATCCAATTTCTTTAAAGACTAACAGCTGGCGAGCATCTACAACCCTAAAGTGTTTTGGGCCTTATTTAATAACTTGGTTTGGAAACCAGACAGCGGAAGACAAAATAAAGATGATGAAAATAATAGTTAAACCTTCATAACTGAAAAGATTATAGGAGAGATTTTATTATTCTTAAATTTATCACATTTCATCAACCATGCTTTTCTGCAAAAAAAACAAACAGAACCATAAAATAACTGTAGAAACCGTGCATCGCTCCCTGTTGAACTTCTTTGCAATCTCTGAAAAGGAGGTATGAGTCACTTGTGAGACTGTAAATTAATAAATAGCCTTGACAAGATGATATCTTGCCCACATTGCTGCAGATGTCTGCTAAGACAGTCTTGAAATATATTACCCATGTTTACAACCTTTAAATTTGTAACAAGTAGTGCGAGGAACCTAGCTCAGAAAATTAATATTGTGTGGTTAGTAGATTAAGAATGCCCTATAAGTCAGGTGTATTATTGGGGGATGGAGCTGCCAGACGATGAACTCTGGAACAGGGCAGTCAGCAGTAGGCATTTGCAGCACTGGGAAGCAAAGAAGTGGAGATCTTCAGAAGGGGAACAGCCCAAGGAGGGAGGAAGAGACCCTCAGTGGAGGAGGAAGCAGCTGCTTGGGGGGCTCTATTGTTAGGAAGATAGCCTTTTAAGAGAAGGGGAAGAAAGGGGAGGAAGGTGAAGTACCTGAGAGGTGCTTCAGCTTGGAGCGATACAGAGTAGATCCAGAAGATCACTAGGGCTGCATGAGGTGGGAGGGAGCAAGATGTCATTGTCCACCTGGGAACAAATGACCTGACAGAGGATAGGTTAGGGGTAGTGTAGGGAAGTTTAATGGAGCTGGGGAGGGGTCTCAAGCAGGTAGCACACATGGTGGCTTTTGCTGAAGTGTTACCTGCATACGGCCAAGGAGAGGATATGACACTCCACACTAGCTCTTAACAATTGGTTGAAGGCATGGTGCATGAACGAGGGCTTCAGATACCTTGTGGACCGGGAGCTAACATGGTAGGATATGAGCCTTTATGGTAGAGACTGCCTTCATCTTTGCAGGAGGGGGACCGAGCCCTTAGTGGAAGATTTACATGCCACATAGATGAGCATTTACACTAGCCAGGAGAGAGGCTGTAAAACCATGTGAGGCAACAAATGTACCCTAAGATGATGAAGCAGCATAAGGAGAGTCGAAGGGTGTATGCTCCCCCATGGACTGGGGCTAAAGAATACAGGGGTTGGACAAGTCTGAGGACAAGAGGTGTATAAAACAGAAAGACAAGAAGTATGAACTTTACTTTCGTAAAGTCTACAGTAAAGTAAACAGGTAACAGAGAAGGTAATGAGGGAAAGGCGATAAGGGTAAGTTTCAGGGAACAGCACAACCAGGAGCAGTGAGCAGGGAAGCAGACAGGAAGGTAGTAAGTTATGGAGAGTCATGTAGATCAATGCAAGGAGTCTGAGAGATAACATTCCATGCCGTAGGCCATCATGGCAGAGGCTAGGCTGGATTTGGTGGCCATAACAGAGTTGTGGTGCACTGACAGCTACAACAAGGACATAGCTATACAGGGCTACTCTCTGTGCAGGAGAGACATGGAGGGAGGAGGGGATTGAGGCCATGGAAGATTCAAGATACTCTACCAACCTTTCCTTTAACATGATTTTTCATTAATTTACCCACAATGGTGAGACTGATTGGCATATAATTGCTAGCATCCTCACATCTGCTGCCCTAATGGAGAGGGACCAAGTCTGTTTTCCTCCATTCCTCAGGAGCATACCTGTTTCTATTGAGCTGTTGAATAAGGTCATCAGTGGGACAAACAGCACCTCCCTGAGTTCCTTTAGTACCTTTGGGCATAGCCCTTCTAGTCCCATATCTTTGTCTACTTTAAGAGCTGCCAGTCTCTTTGGGACTGTTTCCTCTGAAAACAGATGTGTGTCCACTTCCCCTCTCTCCTTTGCTGCTGCTGCTCCCTGGTGGTCAGTCACCCCTCCCTCCTCTGTGAAGACTGAACAGAAATAAATGTCTAGGATGTCTTCTTTTTCTTGACCCTCTTCTGTGCAGTCTCCCTGGCCAGCCTCTTTCTCCTCACTATTCCTCCCCTTATTTATGTACCCAAAGAAAGTCTTATTACTTTTCACTACCTCTTTGGCTATCATTTCCTCTCTCTGCACTTTTGCTCCCCTCACTGCCTTTCCTGCTTCCCTCTGTTTTACTTGGTATTCCACCATCTCTTCCTCCCTTTGTATTTCATTATACCTCCTGAACGACACCTTTATTTAACTCCCCAGCTTGGCCGCTTCCCTAGAGAACCATAAAGGTCACATTTTACTCCTACTTTTAATAATAATAATAATTCTTTATTTGTGCTGTGCCTTTCCTAAAACCAAGGCACCTTACAACAGCTGCACATAAAACAATAAAATAAACACAAATCCAATAACTACTGAATTCATAAAATACAATAAAATATCATCATCAAGGGTAAGCCTTTAACCATAAATAGGTCTTTAAGGCCTTTTTAAATTACTCCACAGACGCACACTGCCGAAGCGGACAGAGTAGAGAATTCCAGAGGGCAGGAGCTGCGTACATAAAAGCATGGGCCCCCAAAAATTTTAAAGAAACCCTTGGAATCTCCAGCAAACCCTCATCTGCCAAGCGGAGCAATCGCCTATGGCAGTAAGGTACCAGGAGCTCTTTCAAGTAGTCCAGGCCCTGTCCGTGTAGGGCTTTATAAGTCATAAGACTGACTTTAAAGGTGATCTGCCACTGTATTGGCAGCCAGTGCCAATCACACAACACCAGAGAAATATGACAGGTACGAGGAGTACCTGTCAGTAACCGGGCTGCAGCGTTCTGCATGAGCTGCAAGCAGCAGATATCAACCCATGATAGCCCTAGATACAGGGAGTTGCAGTAATCAAGGCATGAGGTCACAAAGGCATGGACCAATGTAGGCAGATCACTGGACGGAACTAGGTGCTTAATCCTGGCAATGTTCCTCAGATGGTAAAAGGATGATTTGATGACTGCCGAAACCCACGATCACAGTGACAGCCCATTGTCAAAAATCACCCCCAGTTTCCACACCCGTTCAGAGGTAGGGAGCTGGGTGCCACCCAGAAAAAGTCCTAAGGGCAAACCAGCTCCCATCCCCTCTATCCGGTGACCCGGGTCCACAACCATCACCTCCATCTTTTCCGAGTTCAACCTCAGCCAGCTGGAATTCATCCAGTTTTGGATTTCAGTGAAGCTGTTGTTAAATACTGAGAGAGCTCTATCGTGGTCGGGTTCAAAAGATAGGTAGAGCTGGGTATCATCAGGATAGCAGTGAAACCTCAGCCCATACATTCTTACAATGTCTCCAAGGGGCAGGAGGATGCAGACTGGAGTGCTGCCCTGATGTCGGCCACCTTAGCCACAAAGAAGCGAGCAAGCTCTTCACACTCAACTTGTGTAAAGGTTCTTTGAACTTGCAGACAGGCTGGGTTGCACAGTCTGTCTACAGTTCGAAAGAGCTGAGCTGGTTGGTTCTGAGCAGCCACAATCTCCCCAGACAGGAACTGTGCCTTCTTATGGGAGATTGCGGAATGATAGTCCTGATAATGTTCCATCAATCTAAGATGGTCAGCAACAAGGGCGGATCTCCACCAGCAGTGCTCTAATCTTCATCCCATCAAACCATGGGGACCGAGGGTGAAGGGGGAAAGGATAAACACGGACAGGAGCAATGGAATCCAGAGCTGAGGAGATAGCTTTATTATAGGCCACAACCAAGGTATCTGGGTCACTGCTCACTCCAGAAAGCTTTAATAGGTCAAGCACCACCACCAGGCCCTTGGAGCTTACATCTCGCAAAGGGCGGTACCTGACCATCTCCACGGGGTGGGGCTTACAAAGGAGGGCACAAAAACTGAACTCCACAGTGTAATGATCGGACCATCCAACAGGTTCCACCCCCAAATCAAAGGCTTATATTCCCAGGAGGAAGACTAAGTCCAGGAAGTGACCAACTTTATGAGTGGCAGAAGTAACAACTTGTGTAAGGCCCAAATATGTCATCAATTGGAAGAAGTGTTGTCCAAACTGCAAGAGTTTATCATCAACCCAGGCACTGAAGTCACCCAAGACCATCAGCCTGGGTTACTCGAACGTCTTGTCGATCATAAAGTCTGCTACTTCCTGAAAAAAAAATGCTTCTCATCACCTGGTGGCAGTAGATGAGAGCGATTCTGCAACCCACACCTGCCACTACAGCACACTCAAATGACTCAGCCTCCTCAACTGGTACATTCATGAGGCCCAGTTCGGTCTTGAACCAGACCTCAACCCCCCCGCAGTCCAAACCTGGGTGGTGTAACACCGAGTACCCCACCGGAATAGCGGCCTCTAATATAGGGCCTGCATTTTCATCCAGCCAGGTCTTGGTAATGCATGCCAGATCCACTGACCCAACAAGGTCTACAATAACTGCAGTCTTGTTTTTAATGGATCTGGTGTTGCACAACTCCGCTCGGGTAGGATGGGCCTCTGGAGCTGCTCGAACTGCTTGCCCACCAATACTCACTTCCTTCAGCAGAAGTTGGTTGTTTTAATTATATCCTCACTTATTTTTCCAAGCTGCGCCTCTATCCCTCCCTGGCAATCCCTTCTATGAGGCAGTTTCTGATTCAATCTCCCATTTCTTTAAAATCCAACCTCATAAACTCCTGAACCATTTATCCTCAAATAGTTTGCCTCTGTTCCCATCTTAATGTTAAACCACACTGTACAGTGATCACTGGTACCTAGGGGACTGCCCATCATAATGTTTACAATGCCATCCATGTTTGTGAGCAGCTGGTCCAGCAAGGCCCTATACCTGGTGGATTCCTTGACTAGCTTCCTGAGAAAATTCCCTTGTAGGGAGTTAAGGATGGCACTGCTCCTTGTCAAAGCGGCAGTTGGAAGGCTCTAATCTACATCTAGGCAGACTGAAGTCCCCAACTAGCAGAACCTCCTCCTTACTGCCCTAAGATGGCCATGAAGAGAGACTGGAGGATCTCAACATGTACACCCTGTGAGAGAGCAGAGAGATAGAGGACATGACAGAGACCTACAAATACATCACAGGGGTAAACAGGGTGCAGAAGAGGAGTCTCTTTCAAATTAGAAAGAGCACTAGTACCAAAGGGCATGCGATGAAGCTAGATGAGGTGAAGTTTAAGGATGTGAGGGACTAGTACTTCACTAAAAAAGTGGTGGATGGCTGGAATAGACTGCAAAAGTGATGAAAGTAACAACAGTACGAGGCTTCAAGCATGCGTGGGACATATGTAGGGGAATATTAGAAAATACCCGGGGAGGAAGGAGGGTTACCGGAGATCAGTTAGGGTCTGTGGAGAAAAACTAGGCAAGGACCAGGTGGGTACACTGTGTGGATTAAACTGTTCTTTTCTGCTGACAAATTCTGTTTCTATGTTTCTAGCCTATCCTCTGCCATTAATTTCATACTGCAATTTTGGAAACAGAAGCTGCCTCTCCTGTTCAAAAACTGTATTGATTGATTGATTGATAAGCTGTTAACTGGGAAAGGCACACTGAGCCAGGGCTCATCTCCAGGTGCCACCCTAGGGAGGGAAAGAAGGAGAAACATGTTACAAGTGCAGTTCAATATAAAAAGAAACTCCTCCAAATGGTCAGCACTCCCAGCAAAATAAAGGCAGTCACAAGAAAGAAACAGAAATAGTCAGCAAATGAGGACCTCCGGGCCCATCCATTAGGCCCGTAAGCCCTATGCTTGTATGCCAGTAAAAATATATTTCAAATCAAAACGAAAAACTTAATGTTGAATGGGATTTGAAGTCATTTCTTAAAATAAATGAAAATAAGGGAGCCTATATATAAAAAAACTGCTTCATGGATTTTGTTTGACAATGCAGAAGTCTAAATGCTGAGTACTGTATTTTGACAAGAGAAAATGTATCTTCTGGGTATGTCATACTTGAAAATATGCTTTTTTTCCTCTTATGCCTAATCACTTATAGTCTCTCTTGTCTCCTCTTCACAGGAGGTTGTTGCAGGAGGCCTTCACAAGACACCTCTGCATCTTTCTTTAATTACCAGTATGTGGATCCCCTCTAAGGAATTGAAAGATGGCACAGCAAGAAATACCATTACGATTCTTTCAGTAAACCCCTTCAATCCCCCCACCCTACTTCTGGGAAAATTTTTAATGTATGGTCAACCTTTCTTCTTAACTTCTGTCTATATTGTCTAAGTTTGCAGATCCCCAGTCAAGAAAACTGTATTTCACAATAAAATTAAAAACTGGGAGATCACAAATGTTACTTTGTTTCCTCTCAATCTTTTTTCATTTTGTTTTTAAGTTTAAAATACATATGTACATTTGTTTACTTTCAAAATAAATGTTATAATGAATAAATCATATAATTTGAGAATTATACAAATGAATCTTTTGGTCTAGATTAATTCTGAGGGACTAAGAATCATTGTTTTTATATTGTATTGTTTTGAAGTAATGACATATTATCTAACTAGTTTTTCTAAACCAACTCATGCGCTTTGAATTGTATCGCTTGTATTAATTAAATATGGGGTACTTAAAGGGTTGGTTTCCTGTGTACCAACAGACCCCCATTTGAAGGCTGTTCACTGAAACGCTAGGGGTTTGAAAGAGATTTCACTGTGCTCCTATGCAGATGCAAAAAAATATATATTTTAATTTGAAATCTATTTCTACTGGTTGTGACTACATTTATTTTGCAGAGAGTGCATTTTGGAGGAGTTCTGTTGTTCTGGACTGGCAGCCCATGTCAGCACCCACTTCTGTTACTTGTTTGCAACAGCTCACATGTTTGGATCAGCCAATATACAAAAACTACAGGTTAACATTCAGCAGGATTAACACAAGAAAGCTGGTACAACTCTGAGAAAGTAGCAAAAAGTTGAGTATTGATTCATGGTACATCATTATAGCAGCCATGGTTAGGTGAGTCACCATAAAGACAGGGGAAACAGATTAGGATAAGATGGAAATGAGTCTAACAGGAGGCTGCGGTAGGAGTGAAAAAGTTGCCAGGGAACTGCAGCAAAGCACAGGAACATTTCAGTGCAGTCAAAAGTGCATAGTAACAGAAGGGCAGGATTTGGAGGACTGGGGTAGGAAGAGGGGTATAGAGTTAGGATGGAAAGCAGGAGCAATTTATTCTCTAAGGTTCCAAAACAGCATGACAAAAGAAAATAAATGTAATAGAAATGAGTACAACTTTGCAAGTTGAAAAGGACAGCCATTATTAAATACAGGGAAAGGAAGAACACAGTTGATTTAAGTCAGGAAACTGTAATGGGGAAAGAGAGTGAAAAGGGAGAAAAAAAGAAGTTTTTTTAAGCAGAAGTCCTAAATGAAGTTCCGAAAAGGATGTAGATTTACAATAAGGTGTGTATGAATAAAAAATGGGTTGCTGGATCAAAATGGCAGCCTTGATTATCAGTGGTTACCTGACAAGACCTGGTGCTAGTCAAAAGAAGGAGGGAAGGATAGAGGGGGAGGAATTGAGGGACAGCAAAAGCTGATGGGAAGAGATTTGGCAAAAAAGAGGGCAGAGAGAAGGGAAAGGGAAGTTGACTGGAAGAAGCCAAAAGGCACCAAAATGTGAAGGGTTAAAAGGGGAAAGAGGGGAAGCTAACCCACCCTTCTTATTTTACTATTGAGTTGATCTGGTCTGATATCAGGAAATGTGATAGCATATCAGTCAGCGTGGTTGGGTGATTGAACATGAGGTATGTATGGAGGTGTAGGCAGTAGCATGTGGAGTCACAGCAGAGAGGTATGGAAGTGGAAGTCAGTCTCCTGTGATATAATATTGCCACAGCAAGTGACCACAAACTCTGGCCACAGCCAATATGGCTGCAGGAGAAGAATTTTGGGTAAAAATATCGAAATGTATCATCAAAGTTAGGAGCCTGCATTTGCAAAATGTAATGTAGGCTAATACATATGTTGTTTTGTAATATGTTTTCACCAAATTTTCAACATAGCCTTATTATGATCCTGCCTCATGAAGAAGGACAGAGAAAAAGTTTAACTCCTTGTGTAAAGGTGTTTTCACGCAGGGACTGCAAAATCAACTTTCTGGATACAGAAATACATTTTAGACAGGAATTGAGAAATGACAGCTGTCACAATCATGAGCTGCTGCAATGAAGGAGCTTACAAGGCATCACAGGAGACTGGACTTTGTCTGGTGAGCACGACTGGAGGACACTGGATGGACAGGATATAGGGGAGGGTAAGCAGGTGCCGCCCACTTGGGTGGAGGGGAGGTGGTAGGTGTTCCCAGAGTGGATGAAGCTTGCTGCCAGGGAGGATGAGGAGTTAAGCCAACAAACAGGGCTGCCAAGGAGGGATTCCTCCTTACTTATTTCAATTTCAGGTAGCCTCTACCATATCTAATAGGCAGGGCCCGAACACTTGCATCATGTCACTCATGTACTGTAACTTCCCACACTAATGATAACCTCTGCTATGCAGGACCTGAACAGGCCTGTCTCCTTTTTTTTTTTAATATTACTCTCTCTGTGTCCCCCATCATAACGTGATCTTTTCCTATACCAAACTTCCTCTCCTTATTCCTTTTGGTCTGTCCTGCTTTTCTTGTTTTGCATCAGGATGTGAATAATATTAAATTATGGATTGCATCATATTGTAATTTGCACTTTGTTTTTGGGGTTTGCACTGCTGTGTTTGTGTGCCCTATATGTAATTTTATAAATAGGTATCTGCAAGTTTAAGACATCACCTTTTAAACAGCACCTAGCAGTGGTACTCATTCCATGTGAAAGAACTTGCTCGGTCTGTCTCTCCTTGAGGAACTAACCCAGCTCCTGGTCCCATCCCCACCCTATTTTTTTTAAATTGTCCCACAGTGTGGCCTTCAGCTTAGCTACCACTGTCCAGTTTGCCCAGGCATGATAGAGGAACCAATCAGAGGTGGGGGAGGTCAGTCATGTGGTCTCCATGTCACACAGACAATCTCCACATTTTAGGCATGGCACCCCCATTGACTGACTACTGTTCAGTCTGCTCCCCTTTCGGCAGTAAGTGCTGCAGAGCCACAAGGATTGCTCCCCTTGAGCTGAAGCTTACTTGCTGCATTCCCAGTCACAGAATACCATGGGGCCAGCCACCCCCCGCCACACCATTTTTGCCTCTAGCAGGATCAAACAGTCCTAGCTAGGAGGGCAAGGGCCCAGTGGGCAACCTCATATGAGTTTTTGTACTGAAATGTTTATTGCTGAATATTCATTTAAAAGCTGTGCATGTCCCAGGCATTGATAATGGTATAACTGATGTTCTTTGTTGTTCACAGTGGAAAACATTTCAAGAATTGGCACCAGCAGCAGACAAACAACTCAGGGAAGTCCCAGCATACCTGTGGGATTTGATAACCCAGAAGCCTGGGACTAGCTTAGGAATTTGCTAGCACCTAGGATGCAAGCAGCACACCAGAGGGGGATAGACAGTTTTTTGGTGGTGCTGCAGCCATAAGGGTGGGCGAAGGCATGGCTGATCCCAGTGGACCAGCTGTGTGAATATGTCCTATACAAAAAAATGTGATGGGGCCACACCGGCTATGGTGGAACAATGCACAGCTGGCATAGACTGGTTTCAGAAGGCCAGGGAGTATGCAGATTCTACAAGGGATTTACCCCTTCTGAAGGTGTTGAAGGGATGGGTGTGCTTGGCTCCAAAAAGCCCAGATTGCCAGCAACTCATTAGCCTTTCCCTGTTTAAATAAATTTGGGACAAACTCCTAAAGGTATGCTTGTCTCCAGCAGAGACATGGCTGTTTTATATAGCCTACTTGGTAACATTTTGCAGGGCCTTTTGAATGTCTGAACTTGTGCAGCCTAGTAAGGCAGAAAGGCTACCATTGGCATTGAGAGACAAAGATGTTGAGGTTTCACCATTGGGAGTCTTTGTGTGCTTACATAAAAGTAAGACAGATAGGGATGCCCAAGGGTGTTGGTGCAGCTTGGCGGTGCCCCAAGGACTGCAGTGGTATATTCAAGCATGGGTACAGGATTACATAATCAAGAGACCACCAGGGGGAGGTGCTTTCTTTAGACATGGTGATGGGTCACCACTGACAACATACCAATTTAGGCATGGTTTGTTGAAGACTTTGCAATAATTGGGCCATGAAGTGGAATAATTTAACATTAATTCTTTAGGATTAGTGCTGCATCACATGCAAGGGTAAAATGTTTCATAGACAGTCAGATTCAAGCATTAGGCAGATGGAGGTTGTAGGCATTTGAAAGCTATGATAGACCTCACATGCTATAACTTTTCTGCTTTGTTTTGAACAGGTGATACAGTCCGGAGAGCAAAGATCTGGATTTGTGGCCACTCATGTATATACACTGGGTGGCCATTTGGGCCAGGCAGTACCATAGAAGAATGAACCTGTTTTTGGCCCCCGGGCAGGCAGAGGTGCACAGTGTTATGAGCCACAATGCAGCAGATGGAACAGCCCACAATACTGGTCACTCATCTAGGGGAACATGATCTGAGAACCATGACAGCATGGAAGTTGAAGCACAGCATGCAAATGGACTTGGCTAAACTAAAAGAGTGGTGGCCACAGGTGCATATTATTTGGTCTGACATTGTGTAATGGTAGCACACCCGTAACATCAGGGCAACAGAGAAGGTGTGCCAGCTGCAGAACTCATAGACCATTTATGGACTCTATAGGTGGGTGAAGAGCAAGGTACCCAGACCTTGCCATCAAGAGACCAGGCCTTTCTCAGAAGGGTGGGGTGAGTCTGTCAGAGGAAGGGCTAGACAGATTTTTAGCAAACATACAAAAAGCGGTGGACAAAGCATTGGTGTGAAGTTCTTGTGGGGGGCTGAGCATGGTAGTGCTCACCCTGTGGCAGTCTGGTAGTCTTGGAAGGCTGTACAGAGGAGGAAACAGGGGATTACATGTCTTGAACAGCCAGATCTACCTGAGGCTGGCAGGAGGGCAGTGCCAGACAGCTGGAGTTCTCTCCTTGCAAGGGGGGGCAGTTAGAATGGCAGCCTCCTCGGGCATCTGTCCATGGCATGGCAGGTTCTCTGATGGGAGAGGATCGGACCACAGCCAGTCAAGAAAGCCATCCCTCATGCCCCGGTGGTGCCCTTGCAGGGTCATGTGATTGGTGGTAAGGTAGCCCCCCTCCCCCAGTAAGAGGGAAGGGTTGACCATCAATAATTATTTATCAGCTATAATGTGAGTTATATTACATCCAAGGCTACCTAGTTGTGCACATCATGCTTATTTTAATGTAAATATTGATAATGGTTTAATAAATACATGGCTGGGGCCATTTTTCTCCAAAACTCGTTGTCAGTCTGTTCAGGTGAAAAAAGGTATGTGCCCTGTAAGACAAAGAAATGGCTATGTATTTTACTGTACTAGCACTGGCTGACACAACAGTGTCAAAGATGGCTCACAGAGCTCTAATGATGTGATAGTATCTGGCTAGAACATATTAAAAAAAAGGCTGAACACTAACTGAGAGTGGCAGCACTAGTAAGTTTTAATTATCAAAATTATAAAAATGATGTAAAAGTTGATGATTCTCAATGGCATTTATTTTTCAACCTGCATAATGTAAATGCAGAGCAATATGAAACTGTAGTAAAAGAAAATGCAGACACACTGTAGGATCCACAATAGGGCCAATAAAACTGGTATTGCCCTGTTATGGATGTGCACACCATGACTTTTCTTTTTGTTTTGATTAAGAAAATAAAATGCAGCAAAAAGAAAATTAGTACTGTCAGTTTACAACATAGGTGTGTGGCTTTGTTGAAGGGAAAATCTGATGTCTCTAGCAGAAAGAGCACCTAAGCTCACACCTGTGTGTGAAGTTCCCTAACAAGCATGGGGGGAGGTGTAATTGATTTCTGTTGCTGGTCTTGTAAAGCAATTAATTGCAATGGCAAGCAGATGTTCAGTTTCAGGGCTAGCGAAGGAATGTTAATTTTATGACTGTTTTGTTACACTATGTTACCTGTCCTAACCAGGACCTCCTTGTAAATGAGCATTGCTCAACTGAACTTTTTTACTGGTAAAATAAATACAAATACAAATATGTGGTGGTGTTTGTGTGTATATGGAAGGTGGATGTTTTATATAGCCAGATGTTACCAGATCTTTAAAATATTTATTGTTACAGCTGTATGACAGTTTCAGTGCAGGTGGATATCTTGCCATCTCTTACAGTTCAACAATAATCATTTCTATTGAAGTGTTGTTTGATTCTACTGCAGTGAAAAATATGAAATAAAATATATTGTGTGATTTCAAACTGGGCCGGAATGCTAGCTCACCAAATCGCCAGCTCACTGCTCCCACTGAAGCAAGCAGCAGGACTCCAGCTGCAGCTACACAAATCTCCCACTGCTCTCATACAGATGGTTATTGGAATCTTCCACTCATTTAGTTTATTACCTTATGGAATAAGAATTCATTAGATTTAAAATTAATATTATATTGGTTTAAACTATATAACATTTTTACCTTGTGTTCCATTATCTTAACTAGTAAACATCCCTTATACCTGTAGCACAATATTAGTTTGTGGTATGTATTACGTAGCACATTTTCTATTCACAATTCTGAAGTGGCAACAATGTAAAAAGTAGTTGCAGTGTATGTCATTGTTTCTATGTGTCTGAGTCAAATGTTTACTATGTAACAGTTCCCTTGCTAGTTTATAAATACCACCCCTGCATCACCTGCATTGAACTGGCCAGAAGTCTATTAGGAAAAAAGAAAATGTAATTTTATTTATTTTGGAAAATGAATGTCACTTCAGCTTCTTTTCCAGTACATTATTTAATTCTAACTAACAAGGAGTTTGGATCAGGATGCATGCTGTCTTATACTGTACAACTGCATGAGGAATTAGTGCATGCTTGTGCAGTGAAAAATTGAAAGAACTGCTTCTGTCCCTCTCTGTACTCTCTAATTAATCTAAATAAATTGAGTGTTCAGAGGCAGTAAAAATTAATGATGTATCCACATACAGAACAAAATGATGAAACTAATATATACATTTTAGAATGATGTGTTCAGTTTTTCTTGGCTAGTTAGCCAAATCAAAATGCAGTCCATTCAAAGAAGTTACCACAGGAGCAAGGTGCTCTCAACTTATTTTTATAGTATTATTTTAATAATCTTCACAACTGTACAGCTAGTGGGTTACTGCTCATCAGCCACCAGACCCTTTTTTGCAGCTCTTGAGGATGATTTTACGCCTTAAACCAATGGAGTTTGTGGGCCAGTGAGTTGTTTAAGAATTTTACTGTAATTTTGAGTCTGCTGACAAAAATAATAAGAAGATACTAAGATACAGGCAGCTTGTCCTTGTGAAGCGTTGCCTGAATGGAGTGAATTTTGATTAAACTCATAAGCCTATAATATGAGAACAGAAATAAATTGAAATCAAAGCATTCTTACAAAAAAGTACCTAAGTGGTATAATTTTGCTCTGTATATGGAGAGTTCATTGATTTTATGTGGCTTCACCCCAGCTATAAGACCAAACACTGAATGGGACTGTAACTAGGTCTGTAAAGATTTCATAAGAGATGGTAATTTAAATAAGTACAGAATAGTTTTTTTAATTGCCAGCTTTTACTGTTTAGGAGTCTCATCTGCTCATTGGAATGTTTTAGGCTTCAGCTGCCACCAGGATTTCTCAGCAGAGGTGGAGATGAGAAAAAAGCCATAATCAGTGGTGTCTGCTGATGAGCAGCTTCATCTACTGTACTTTCCTGCACAAAGTAGCTGTGGGGAGACTGACCAGATGAAGAGTAGGGTTGAAAAAAATGTTTATAGACCAGATTCCATTAATAATTAGAGAATAGAGTGGATTTTTTTTTAAATGGTCAGTGAGTGAGAGACAGAGAGAGTGTGAGAGAGAGAGATGGAACATCCCCTAGCAAACCTTCCTCTAACTCAGACCCGAACATCACATTCTTCCAACTGAACCATCTACAACAATAGAGAAGTCTCTCTCAAACCCCTATTCCCAATATTGCCTAAATGTTTTTGGTTTTGTTTTGTTCAATTGTCTGGGGCAGCACAGAGCAGGAGAGCTCATTCAGCCGGGTTCACACAGTAATGACAAGTATCACCTCTGGCAGTATACTAATGTCAGTACTATGCTGGTGTTTGCAGATGCTGGAGGAGGTTTACACTGATGTGATTAAACTATTGTAAAAATGATATATGGACAGCCTGTATAATGGACAGATCCTGCCCCATGGATGTGTCAGTTATAAGTGGGTTGCACTACTAGCTGCTGCTTCAGTAGAGAGAGTGTTTGTGCAGGTGAAACAATTTCAGATTGCAAATTAAACAAAAAAAAAAACACAGTGAATAACAGTAAAGTAAGGCTGTGGAGGTACTGGAGTTGAGGTTGCAGAAACTGCTCACTCCCAGTATTTCAGGCCTCTCCATGTTGTTTTTACAGCTGATTTTATAATCCACTATTTGACTTCTACCAATGAAGGCTAAAAGCAAAAACAAATTCTTAACAAAAGGCTATATGCAAATAAAAGGAGCATGATGCATTGAAAGGAATCTGAGCAGATGGGCAACAAAGGGGGGAGAGATGGGGGTGAGGTCCAAGAGCTGGTGGACAGAGAGGGGCTGATGATCATGGGAAGGATGGGGATGGGAGGAAGGTACAGCTGAAAGGGGGGTTGGAGGGGGAGAAGTTGTAGTGATGGGGGATTCTATCCTGAGACGGATCAGGTGGGGAAGGAAGGGTGAATGGCACAGTCGGATATGGGTGGAACCTGTATCGGGCTTGACAGCAGACAGGACAGGGCAAGTCCTGCTTTGGTGTGTTACAGGTCAAAGGGAGAAACCTCACATGGAGGTACATGCAGGCACTAATGACCTGGGGGGCTGCACTGGGGAGTCAGACAGGGAGAGATTTGAGTAGCTGGGGAAGTTGTGTTCAGAAACTGGGAGCACAGTGGCCTTCTCAGAGATGCTACCAGTTCCAAGAGTGAGCAGAGTGAGAAAGGAAAAGATATTGGAGTTCAACTCCTGGCTGGGAGGTTGGTGTAGCTGTCATGGGTATGGGCTGGTAGGAAGATGAGGGGGATGCATGGAATAACAGCAAACTGTACACAAGGGACAGATTACACTTGAGTAGACTGGGGCAGAGGATATTGGCATGTAAGTTGGAAGAATTTATAGTTTAAAGTATTGTTGATTTTTTTTTCAAATGTAATTTACTTTTTCAAATTTTCCAAGAATAACAATAACATGAACAAACACACAGCAAACATAACAATTACAACAAGGTAGAAAAAAGAAACCAGATCAAATCGACATAAACCTCACTCCCTCCTACCAATACTCATCCACAATAATGTAACCAAAGTCAAGGAGCAGGGTAACATTAAATATACTGAAAATATCCCAAAACATGATAGAAACATAGAGAAGAAGTAATATAGTAGATACAAATAACAGAACCTTGCAAATGGAGATCCCCCATCCCCACCCTCCTTCCCCATCACCAGGGGAACCCACCCTACTTTTAACATGAGCACTATCTAGGGAGTCAGGAGAACAGTGCATTTTCTGGATGTATAGGCAAAGAATTTCAAGGTGCACTCTAATAACCAGTAACAGGGCTAACCAAGGGGAACCCTAGTGAACAGGAAAGCATAAAGGAAATAAAAATCTATAAAGTTAATAATGTATATAGGGGTTCCCATATTTTCTGATAGGCAGAAGTTCTATGGTAAGTATTAGCAATTATCCATTCAGCTTGTAAAGTGAACAATATTTCCCAAAACCACTCAGTGAAAGTAGAAATATTTTCATCAAGCTAATTTCTCAACATAACATTTTTTTCACAGAGAGAAATCAGGGACTTGCGATACCTTTCATTACCATCTAAGTTATTTTCATAATCTGCAGTATACATATCTATGGGAGAAAGACCCCAGAAAGAACAAGCAGTGGATCCAGGTGTGATTAAATCATGGTCCAGAAGGGAGCAATATTTTCACAAAACCAAAGAACAAGAAGTAAAGCATCGGGTTCTTTAGTACATCTAGAGCAAATATCCAAGGGAAATCTTCCCATTTTGTATAACTTATCTGGGGTATAATAGAGATTAGGCAAAACCTGAAGCTGAAGGAGGTGGTACCTGTCCCATTAATGTATTCATGCAAACGCTTCCAGATGCATGGCCAGTTATGAAGAGAATTGGAAGAGGGTAAGACCTGATTCCAGTAGTAAAAAGTTTGCCTCTCTGAATGGGCCAAAGAATCCAGGAGATAATAATAATAAAAAGAAATAACATGGGATCTAGGAACAACGGTAACTGTGGAAAGTACATGAGACTGGTATGGACTTTCCCAGGGTCCGGAATCAAAATGAGACACAAGCATATGCAAGACTTGGAAATATTTAAAACAAAAGGAGGAGGGTAGATGATACTTATACTGGGCTTCCTGAAATGTCATGAGTTTTCGGGAGGACATCAAGTCCGACACTCTATCCACTTTGACAAAAGGCCGAAAGGAGTCAGTGAGAGTTCAACTTCCAATCTTAAAATTGGGATTGCCAGCTATAGGCTGAGAGATGTCTGTATAGGACTGTAACTTAATAAAGGCACAAAACTGCAAGTGGGCACATACAGGCCCTTCTACAGGTGAACCATATAAAGGTTTGGGGAGTTTCTTAGAAGAAATATAAAGAAGGGAGTGAATGTCCAGCCCATATAAAGAACAGAGAGGCTGCTCTCTTGCTAGCCATATGGAAGTGTCATTCAATGGATCTTCATCTGGATGAGACTGTAATGAGTGGAAGAACCTGGAACAGTGAATAGATAGGTAATAAAGGTAGAAGTTGGGTACCTGAAGATCACCACATTCTTTACATAGAAACATAGAAGCTGATGGCAGATAAGGACTGCAAGGCCCATCCAGTCTGCCCATTTCTTTTTCTAACTTATAAATGTGCCATCGGCCTTTGCTCTGTCAGTGGCCTATCTATTCATACTCATCTGTATTGCTCCCTTATGCCTATCCCGTGCCTGTTTGAAGCCCTGCACTGTATTCATAGCCACCACTTCCTGAGGTAGGCTATTCCATGCATCCACCACCCTTTCTGTGAAAAAGAATTTCCTCATATCCCCCCCTAATCGGCCTCCATCTAGTCTCATGCTTTGTCCTCTTGTCCTGCTATTTTTCTTATATTTAAACATGTTAGACTCTTTCACCTTATTAATGCCCTTAAGGTGTTTGAATGTTTCAATCATATCATCTCTCTCCCTCCTTTGCTCTAGGGTATACATATTGAGCTCCGTTAATCTGTCCTCATAGGTCTTCTGATGCAGTCCCTGCACCATTTTGGTTGCCCTTTTCTGGACTGCCTCAATTTGGTTAATGTCCTTGTGGAGGTGTGGCCTCCAGTACTGCATGCAGTACTCAGATGAGACCCTAACCAGTGTCTTGTAAAGAGGGATTATTACCTCCCTCTTACGACTTGTGATACCCTACTAACATACCCTAACATCCCACTAGCCTTACCTACTGCTTTAGAGGTCTGCTTGGATGATTTCAGGTCATTGGTGATGATAATGATGCCCAAGTCTCTTTCTTCCTTTGTGACTGCCAGCAACTCTCCTCCCAGCCTATAGGTGGCTTCAGGGTTTCTCTTCCCTATATGCATGATCTTGCACTTCTTTGCATTAAATCCCAGTTGTCACTCTTCTGACCATTTTGCTAGTTTATCCAGATCTCTTCTCATTCTGCCCACCCCATCTGGATCATCTACTTTGTTGCAGATCTTGGTGTCATCTGTAAACAGACAAGCCTTACCCTCTAGTCCATCTGCAATGTCACTAATGAAGATATTGAAGAGGACTGTCCCCAGGACTGATCCCTGAGGTACCCCACTTGTGACTTGCATCTCTTCTGACTGTATACCATTTAACACTGCTCTCTGTTTTCTGCCCATCAACCAGTTTGCCACCCAGTTGACCAACTTCTGACCCACCCCGAGCCTACTCAGCTTATTTATCAATCTTCTATGTGGAACAGTGTTGAAAGCTTTGCTGAAGTCAAGGTAGGCGACATCAACTGCTCCCCCTTGGTCCACTACTCTGGTTACCCAGTCAAACCACTACTCTGGTTACCCAGTCAAAGAAATCTGAGATTAGTTTGACAGGACCTTCCTTTTGTAAACCCATGCTGTCTTGGATCCTGTGGTCCTATGGATTCCAGGTGTCACACTATCCTTTCCTTAAGGAGTGCCTCCATAATCTTGCCCACTACTGAGGTAAGACTGACGGGTCTGTAGTTCCCTGCCTCCTCCTTGCTACCACACTTGTGGAGCGGGATCACTTGGGCCCTTCTCCAGTCTTCTGGGACCTTTCCTGTGCTCAGAGACTCACTAAACAGTTCTGCTAATGGCTCTGCAAGTTCCACCCTTAGCTCCTTAAGTACCCTGGGATGTGTGCCATCAGGTTCCATTGCCTTGTCCACCCTGAGCTTAGCAAGCTCTTGTAGGACCGTTTCTTTTGTGAAGGGAGTAGTGTTCACTTCCCTCCCCCCTGTGTCCATGGTGCTGAGCTGTGGGCCCTGCCCTACCTTCTCTTCAGTAAATACTGAGCAAAATTAGAGCACATTAATTTGAAGAGAGCCCTCCAAGGGGTCTTATCACACCACAGAAAGAAGGAGATAATCTTATCAAGTTTAAGGAACCAAGATTTTGGCAAGGTGTGGTTAAACATTTGCAATGGGTAAAGAAGATGAGGGAGAACATTCATTTTCACAATACTAAGTTGGCCCCAAAGAGAAATAGGTAGCAGGGCCCAACATTACAAATCTGTATGGATGGTGTTAACTACGGCATCCAGGTTGTATTGTTTAAATTTGGAAGGTGTAATATTAATGTACATGCACAAGCATTTTAATTTATCACAAGTCCTGACCAAACCCAGATGTTCCAGGGACCTCAAGGTAACACCATTAGCGGCATTACTTCCATCTTAGTCAGTTTCAGGTTATAATTTGATAATGAACTGAATTCCAAAATAATACCTAGAGCAGCAGGTAAGGATGAGGCAGGTGAGTGGAGGTGAGATGAAGAAGAATATCATCCACGTAAACTGAAAGTTTATACTGAAAGAGCCCTATAGAAATGCCCGTAACTTGAGGGGAGAGTTTAATCTTCCTCAGCAGCAGCTGAAGAAAAAGATTAAACAGAAAGGGCAAAAGTGGACAGCCCTGCCTGTTGCCTTGATACAGATGGAAAGGGGCAGATGGTACACCATTACAAAGAATTCTGGCTGAAGGACAGGAGTAAAGCACTTGGACCCAATCAACAAAAGTAGTGGGAATTTGAAACTTGGGTAGTAAGTGAAACAAATAATCCCATGAGACCCTAACAAAGGCCTTTTCTGCATCCAGGGAGAACAGCACCGATGACACACCGTAGTCCTTGGATGCAGCAATGAGATGGGAAAGGGTGCGGAGATAGTCTGCAAAGAACCATCCTGCCACAAAGCCAACCTGTTCCAGGCTTATAAGCGAGACCTGATTTAACCTACTGGTCAATATTTTTACAAGAATCTTAAGGTCAACATTAATAAAAGATATTGGTTGATGAGTAGTTCAAAACCAGCAAGTGGTCCCTCCCAGGCTTTGGAAGCACTACGATGATGGCTTCAATGAGGGAAAAGTCTGAGAGACCCTCCTTGAAAATATAATTAAAGATGTCAAGGAAGACAGATGCTAATTGCTGTTTGAACATGTTGTAAAAGTCAGCAATGTACCCATCTGGTCCTAGGGCCTTGTCCAGTGAGAGGGAATCAATAGCAGTTAAAATTTCAGAGAGGGTCAAAGGGGCTTGCAAGATGTCTATTTGGGAAGGATCCAGATGGGGAAGATCAATGCCCTGTAAGAAGGCTTCAAAATGAGTCCCATTAAAGGGAGGAGAGGATGACTGATATAAGGCTATGTAGTAGTCTTAGAAGAGACCTACTATATCTCAAGAGGAGGTAAGATGTTGACCAGAAGTGGTTCGATGTGAGGAGATTATTCTGTCAGCAGCCTGTGATTGGAGACACAAAGCCAAGAGTTTCCTGGCCTTCTCTTCTTGGTCAAAATACTTAACCTTGGAGTGCAGAATCAAATGCTCTGCTTTCTCCCCCAGCAAGGTGTTATACTGAGACTGGACGGCTTCCAACTGGTCCCAGTCAGACTAGGAGGAGGATGAGGAAAGCTGCCATTCCATTGCCCTAATTGTATCTAGGAGGGAGGACAGGGCACGCAAGACTGTTCATTTCTGGATAGAGGCCAGACAAATAAGTTCACCACAAATCAAACATTTGAGTGCCCCACAAAGAAAGTCTAACTTTGAGTAAGAGGTAGAGAGTGAGCATTAGGGTTTATAATCCCAAAACACATACCTCATGCCTGTTCTTGCATGCACTGTGGAGGTGGGGTCTTGGGCTTGGGAGCCCTAAGCTTGTATTTCCCTACTTTTGATGCTTCAATGCTAATGGTGCATTAACAAAGTTTTTTGCAATGAATTTCCTTACTTTTTGAGAAGGCATAATCATAGTTTTATTTGATTATGGGAGAGGTAAGAGCACAGGGCACAGACCATGCCTGTTACAACAATCCCTCATTTCCATGTGCAAGCACAGAGACCTTTGGGCCCTGCACTTCTATCAGTCCATAGTAAGTGGTAGGGCCCTGTGCTCCCATTCATGCCTATTTTACTTGTCCTTAATTTCCATGTGGGACTGCAGGGCCCACTGGGCCCTGCACTTCCATAAGTCCATAGTGAGTGGTGGGGGCACAGGGCCACTTCAGACCCTGTGCTCCCATCCATGCCTATTGTAATTGTCTCATATGTATGTGTGGGACTCCCATCAATGCATAGTGTGTTGTGGTACCACTGTGCCCTGCAAAGCAGTACTGCTGCCATGTTGATAATGCATGCTCCAGTATAGGTTATACTGTATGTGCCCCATTCATTACAATTCACCAACAGTTTGAAACAGGGCCTGATAACATGCAAAACAACTTAGTACACCTAAAGGTGTACTAAACTACCCATAGTGCTGAAGCTGTACCTCAAAGCGTTTTCAAGATATAGCATCTGAAAAGTACCCCAACCATCACAATGTTACCCTAAGGGAAATTCTGAAACTTCAAACTGTTATAACTTGTCCACGCAGTAACATTTTTCCACCAAACCAGCTAAAGACACATCTTTGTGGCAATTCCTCTGCACCCTGAAAATTTCAGCCCAAAAGTCCAAACAGTTTTTTATTTATGAAGTGTCAAAGAAACAGGCATTTCTGGAAAAGCAGTGTCGCAAACTGTGGCAGTACCCTAGTTCTTTTGGTAAACAATGTCACAATTAAGCAGTTCAATCTAAGTTAGCCACAGAACTATCCCATGAGATTATGTATGCAAAATTCATGCACATCCATTGAGGATTGCTAAGTTATTAAGGTGCAAGGTATGCAAAACTGGAAGACTGCAAACATGGAAACAACATAAATTTAAGGATGGTAAAGACACAATATCTCAGAAACCACAAAAGCAATTCAAATGAAATTAGAAACATCAACAGATCTATCGCATGGAAATATGTTTGAAAACTTTCATGCCTATCTGTTGAACAGTTGCAAACTTATTAAAGTGCAAAGTATGTCAAACTAGATGATTGTTCATGAAAATGGGGAAAACGTAAATTTAAGGATATTTGAGACACAGTAACTTCGAAACCACACAAGCAATTCAAATGGATTTAAAGGCATCAACAGATGAACCCCACAAAATTATGCATAACAATTTTAAGTGAATATGCTGTAGGGTTCCAGAGTTATTAAAGTACAAATTATGAAAAACTGGAAGATATATATCTTTATTTAAATTAGACACCTTTCGAGGTATCAAGGGCTGTACATTAAAATGATAAAACCAATACAAAATTAGCAATACAAACAATAAAACGGTCTGTAGAAATCCATTCAGTCAATTAAATTAGAATAAGCTTGATGCCACAAAAAAGCTTTAAGCACCTGTTTAAACCTCCCATGGTCGTGCACTCCCGAAGCTGACGGGGGAGAGAATTTCAAAGGGTTGGGGCCATGTACATAAATGCATGGGCCTCCGAAGATTGTAAAGATACTCTCGGAATCTCTAGCAACCCCACATCAGCCGAACGGAGCTGTCGCTTGAGGCAGTAAGGTACCAGAAGCTCTTTCCAGTAGTCAGAGCCAAGTCTGTGTAGGGCTTTATCCATCAGTAATCTGACTTTGAAGGTGATATATATATATATATATATATATATATATATACCAAAAAAACTATGTTAATGCATCAGTTAGGGTTTTATTAAAGCATAAAAAGCTGCAAATTTGACGTTAAGGTTACCAACCCTACCCACCCCACCCTCCACGCACCAACAGGTGTCAGGTGTGCCTTGAAAGTCATTGGCCCTAACTCTTAACCCATTTCATGTGTAAACAAGATGAGACGGTTTAGTACTGGAGAATGGGGTGAGCATTAAGCCAATGATTAGAGCACACCCCAACCTTTGGTGTGTGAGAGGTGGTGTGGGTGAGTGGTAGGCTAACCCTAACATCAAATTTCCCAGCTTTTTACATGTTAATAAACCATAACAGATGCATTAATGTAGTTTTGCAATAATTTCCTTCTTTTGAGAAAGAGTAATGTAACTGGTATGTGGTTGTGGGAGTGCTGACCCTCAAGGCCCTGCACTCCCCTCACACTACCCTATTGCTGCATAATAGCCTTATGGCCATAAAATTAGGGTATGGGCCCTCTGGGCCCTCATCTGCCATCAAAAAATACAGACATACTGCAGCCTTATAGTCATGAAAAGTAACCCCTGCAACACTAATTTGGCAAACTCAGTAACAGTAGCAACTATGGAAAAAATTCCAAAGCAGTTGTAATCATGACTTCAAATCTCCACAGGTGCTAAAGATGGACTAAGCTGCGGAGAGCGAAAAATCTGTATATTGAATCATTTTCAAGATACAGGTGCCAAAAGGCACCCTGGGCACCACAATTCAATGGACACACATAACTCGGGCATTTTTAGGATTTTTTCCACCCAATTTTCAACATGTCATTTTGGGGACCCAACCTCATAAACAATGTCACTGTCATTTTTTAATCTGTATGGAAAGTTGAATTCACACAGCGAATATGCCATTGTGCACCACAGGTACAAAATCATGTTTTGGGCAAGATGTGAAAATGACAGTTGTATACTGGTCATGAGGAGGTGTGGAAAAGTGTAATGTTGAAAATCAGGAGGGGAAAATATGAAGAACTGGCAAAGTTATGAGCATGCATAGAAACTGCACAATGCACTCTCATAACGTGGCCATTTTTGCAAATTTTTAAAATCAAATTTTCAACATGATATTTTTGGGAAATCCCCTCATGAACACTGGCACTATGATTTTGTTAATCCATCTCAAAAGTTGTTTTCACACAGCGACATGCCATTCTGTGGCAAAGGCACAAAAACACATTTCAGGCAGGATGTGAGAAAGGACAGCTGTACTGTTCATGAGGAGGTGTGAAAAAATGGCAATGTTGAAAATTGGAACTGAAAATATTAAAAATCTGCGAAGTTATGAGTGTGCATAGAAATTGTGCAATGCATGCTTGCAACACAGCCATTTTTTGGATTTTTGCACACATTTCCAACATGGGCTTTTTGGGACCTCCCTTCATGAACACTGGGACTGTCAGTTGATTAATCAGTCTCAAAAGAAGATTTTGTGTCCCAAAAGTTGATTTTGTGCAGTGACAGCGAAATCACCTTTCTGGACTGAGTAATGAGATGACAGTGACATTGTTCATGAGGTAGGATCCCAGAATGCCTATGAACGAACTAAGATCCTATGTCATATGATGCCAATACAAACAAATAATTTAAATGTTAAATAACACACATTTTAAGGGCATTTTCTGAACAGTAAAGTGCAGAGTGCACTTGGGGGTCACCATAAGCAAGCTACATGTGTTGGTTCCTCCCCAGAATATAATTTTGGGAGGATTCCAAATTAGAATTTCAGGCAAACTGGAAACAAGATGGCAGCCACACAAAGGAGGAATTTTCTCATACAATGCAGGATTCATCTTTCATATCAACCAACTATATTGAAGTGCCTACTGAGTATGCTCAAAAATTATTTTCCAAATGTTTTAATTACAATAACTTAAAAACAGCTAATTGTTTTTTCTCCAGACTAGCAAAAGGCACATCTGTGGCATAGTCCCTTTCTGTCCTGAAAATTTTATATCAACAAAACAAACCCTCTGGGCTGTAGGCAAGTTCAAAGAAAAATTCCAGCAAAGTCAATGGGTAAAAACATGTTTTTTCACCTCTCTGTAACTTGGAGACTGCACATCCAACTGGAAAGAATCTTGCCAGATCAAGAGATCGACACCCCAGGATGGCACATGCCAAATTTCATGCAAATCTGTTTAATGAGTGCAAAGTTATTAAAGTGCAAAACTATGAGTTTAACATTGAAGTGCTTTCTCAACCTAAACTATAGGGGTGTGACTGTGTCCCTAATATATATATATATATATATATATATATATATATATATATATATAAATATATGGGTGTGTGGACAGTATTTGAGAGACTTGGGTGTGCACTTAAAATAAGGTCTGTATTTTACTCATAATTTATTAAAAATACAGAATTTGTGCTCTATACTGTTGTCAATATGGTCAAGAGACAGTGTGCACTAAAAAAGGGTGTATGTGTTTTTATTTTATTGTGGCTACATTTTAATAATGAAATAGCCCTTAAAAAGGCAGCCACTTTGTGACATGGCTGTGCTACACATCTTGGTGACCATTACATTTACTGTATTTAAAGCACATTACTAAAGTTTTCATTTTTAGTGGATAGAGTGGATGTGTAACTGTCCCCCAGTGATTATTGATTTTATGCAGATGTAATTACATTTACATGACACCTCATGTAATTTATTACTTTTATGCATTACTGTGGTGTCTTATATAGCTGCATAATTTATTTTGTGTATTCTGCCTTTATGCTTTGAGGGTTTTTTCAGTGTCAGTTCACATTGCTTAATGTGTTTCCCCCACACACATCTGCAATCTTAATGCAGTGGTACATAGAGCCTGCTAGGAGCAGCAGCATCAAAGGCTGTGGCTCTTGCTGTCGTGTCAATGTTACCCACATGGATGATGATGATGATGGTATTGGTACAAATAGCCGGGACCTGAAGGTGACATCAGGCATTCAGTTTTGGTACTCTGGCTCTAAGGAAAACTGTTCTCTTCCTGCAGCTTCTCCCATTTACCATTCTTAAAAACAGGTAGAATGAAGCGCACCCATTTTAAATCTGGTATGCTGCACAAGAGTTTGGACAGATCTCAGAGATCTCCAGTCACTAGAAAACATGATCTTCAGCATTCTGATACAAAACAGCAAGTTAAAATTCTGGGAGGCATATCAAATAGTGACTGGCTAATGTGCAGCAGTTATTCTGTGTCATTTTGGGAACAGAAAAGTAAAGTATTCACCTTAAGACTTCATGGTCCTGCTGTTTGTGAGGGGGCCCCTCTTTGAAACAGAGGATGATTGGATTAGTGGGCTGTGCAGCACAATGACTATATTTTAAAGTTTTGTTTGGGAAGTATATCAGCAGAACTTTCCTCTGGTTCTAGCACTGTGTAAATGGGGCATATTAAATAGTATAGTTTAAAGTTGTGTATGGGAAGTATATCAGCAGAACTTTCTTCTGGTGTGGTTAGTGTTTAAATGGGGCATATTAAATAGTATATTTTAAAGTTTTGTTTGAGAAGAATATCAGCTGAACTTTCCTCTGGTGTTGGCACTGTTTAAATCGGGCACATTAAATACTATCTGGCTATAGTGCAGCAGTTGTGTTTTATCATCTTTGGGGGCAGTAAAGTTACATTTGTGTGTTCTCTCATGGCCCAGCTGTTTGTGAAGAGCCCCTCTTCAAAATGGGGCTGTGCATATATGTGACCAGTCTAATAAAATAGAGTTTTGTTTGAGATTTATATTTTTTTGTTTACAATCCATCCAGCAGGTTTTCATTGTATAATTAGATTTTTTTCAGAATATTGCTAATATTGGTGAACTTTCCCTGCTGGTGACTTTAATCATATTTAAATGGGGAAAAAACAACACCTGTGGGGTTCCTACTGGTAAATTCTTAGAATGTGTATTTGTTGAATGAATGCTACATCTGTTGATGTGATGATGGCTCTATCTTAGAAGTGTGTATGTGGAATGAATATAAAAGCTGCACTTTTAAAATGTTTTAAATATAAATAAATGCAATTTGTGAGAGATGCTTGTAATTTTTGGAAAGAAGGGGTGATGTTGGCTCCAGTTAAGGTGTGTGTGTGTGTGTGTGGTGTTATTTTAAAATGATGAAGTTGCCTTTCTTGATGCAAGATTATGAAGGAGTATCATTGTATTGGCATACTGAACTAGGGGATCAGGTGTGGGTGGTGGCATAATATATTGGAACTGTTTGAAATAAAAAAAACTACAGCAATGGGGCCTACCTCAAAAATGCTTCTTATGGCATTGGTCAGCTCATTCGAGGTTATGGGGGGGTTACCATGTGTAGGAATGAAACTGCTTTTAAATTAGACATCATGTGGTGGCATAATATGTTGGAACTGTTTAAAAATAAAATAATACAGCACTTGGGTCTACCTCAAAATGGCTGCTCATGGCATGGGGGGTACCATGTGTAATAACTGGGTCATTGCCTGGGTGTACTTGTGCCTGTAGGGCAACATCATTGTTTTGGATTCATCTGGCCAAAACATTTTCCTGATTTATTTATAATAAGACTGTTTCTAAATTAGATGTCAAGTTATCACACGATATGTTGGAGCTGTTAAAATAAAAAAAATACAGCACTTGGGCTTACCTCAGAAAGGCTGCTCATGGCATTGCTTAGTATATTTAGGGGTATGGGAGGGATACCATCTGTAGTACTGGAATCTGGTCATTTCCTGGGTGTACTAGTGCCTGTTGGGTAATATCAGTGGTTTGGATTCATCTGGCAAAAACATTTAGTAGATTTATTTATAATGAAACTGCCTATAAATTAAATGTCAAGTGTTGGCATAGTATCTTGGAACTGTTTGAAAATAAAAAAAAATACATCACCTGGGCCTGACTCAAGCAGTTTGGATGTAGCATTCCATGTGCAGTACAAGAACCCTGTATCAGCAGTGTCCCTGTGATGCACATGGTGTTGAGCACAGGGTAGGCCTGTGTGATATTTTGGCATCATTTTCTACAGTTATCAACACCAAGAAGATTGCCTGGGTGCTTTCTGGTTGGTAACTGTGGTTGGGCCTGCCCTCGGTTTGACTCTGTGGAGGTACAGTGATGTCAAAATGACCCCTGATGTGGCTCAGGCCCACTGTGTAACATTCAGTTGTATCTTGCCTTGCCTTTGCTTGTTCATGGTGAACTTTGGTGTATTGTTTTGACTTGTAGAGTAGTTTGGATGTGGCATTCCACATGCAGAACAAGACTCCTGCTGCAGTGGCATCCCTGTGATGCACATGGTGGATAGCTTAGGGTGGGCCTGTGTGATATTTTGGCATCATTTTCCCCTCAAAGGCTGGCATGGGGTTGCCAGGGAGCATCATGTGGCACCCTCATGTATAGTTATCAGTACCAAACAGCTTGTCTGGGTGCTTTCTGGTTGTTAACTGTGGTTGGGCCTCTCCTCAGTCTGGCTCTATGGACCTACAGTGATGTCAAAATGGCCCTTGATGTGGCATGGTACTTATCAATGTGTATTGGTTGTTTGCTTGATAATACACCATTAATAAAAGTTGTACCATGTATTTCACATGTTGCATTGCTGCTGTGGTGTCCGCGTTACCCACAGTAGTTTTATGCAAAAGAGATGGTCACATAATAAATCAAGTACAACCAAGTGATTTGTTCCTGTTTATCTTTCTGCTTAATGTCCAGCTTAAGTGTGAAAAGCATGTAGACTGGGCATAAACAGTATAAGCATGAAGTAATGAAACTTTGGTAACCTCCTGTTTGTATTTTAGTGCTGCCTACATTGGAGGATCGATAACAACACATACATATGGAAGAACATCAAATCATTAGATGTTGCAAATGAATACACTTAAATAGAAGACAGAGACACTGCATTTGAAAATTGTATTTATTACTAGAAATGGGAAATAATGCATAATGGACACTGAGTTACCCACAAAAGTAGTTTACATGTCATAAATAACTGTGCCATTTTTCCAAACTTAGAAATACAGAACTATCTTTATATTTTGTATTATGCAACTACCACATATACACATTAAAATTAAGGTTGAGTCAAGACTAATTATAAAACTTTTTGAGTGTATGAATGTCACTTTGTCTCTAGTACTGTCACACAGCTATATATATATATATATATATATATATATATATATATATATATATGTGTATATATATATATATATATATATATATATATAGATATATGAAAGGAAAAGAAACAGGCAATTGGAAATACAGGGATTCCAACACAAACGTCTGCAACATGTCAGTCTCTAACAGCCTTCCGATGAAGACTGTGATGTATTCAAAAGTCCCTGCTGATTATTTGTGCAGGGAGAAAGAGATACCTGAGTAATCCAGCATAATCCAGGAAACAATTAAACTGCAATTCCAGTTGGTTGAAAGAAACAGGTCATACCAGGCACTTGAGGACAGTCAAAATGGCTGGGAACTGACAGGTAACAAATCAGGGATGTAGCCCATTGAAATCGTGTTGCCGGAGAAACCTAGTCCTATAGAAATAACAGCCAAACCTTATTTGGATGATGTAATGGTGAAATCCTGCTTCGATGTAGCTTTTGAAGAGATCCTCATTCAATGAAGGCTCAGCTTATGAGTCCTCATGTGGCACATGACCAACACCTTGAAGCAGGCACAGTCAGGACTAAGGAGGCCAGAAAATCTGAAGGAACAACAACTGGCAAGGAGGTAAAACAAATCATAACAGCAGCCTAACCCCAGACATGATAGAACCTGGTCAGGAAACATATATTGTGACTAGCAGTGAGTGCAGAGACATCCAGTCTTTTGGGCAAACAAAGGTGGGGATATTTCAAAAAGTTAAATTCTACTCATCAAAAAAAAAACAACTGAAATAAATCCAAAAACTGCCATCAGCTCAAACACACCGATACCCGAAGGTCAATCTAACTGAATAAATCCAATGTCCCAGAAAGGCATACCTCAGATTAATAGGTGAACATGCTTCCATAGCAGAAAGTACAGTCAGCCTGAAGAGAACAAGTCAGGTAAAAGTTTCTGGAGATCCTTAGCTGCTTGAGCACTATCCTCAAAAGAGTGATAGTGACTTGAGATGTGGATCTGTAGGTGGGTGGGGTAAAATATCCTGAACTTGATGCCTGCTGTTATCAATTTAGAAACAATAGGATGGAATGATGTTCTCTTTTGGTGCACTGCAGCAAGTAGGTCCTGGGAAATTTGGAGCCTGTTCCACTCCCAGGAAAGTGATTGTATCTCCTGTAGGTTAGTTAGGATGTGCTGCTTGTCAAGCTAGTTGAAGAGTTTGAGGAAAGGATGAGGTGGTGAACCGGGAGGAGGTCTGGGGTGAAGGGCTTAGTGTGCCCACTCCATGATGTAGGATGAGCTACTGGGAGATGGCCCCACCAACCTTTCAAGCAGCCATTGTGTAAACTGGATTGGAGTGAAGACTTCAGCATTTTCTGGGAGCCCAAGAATAACTAAATTGTTTCTCCAACTCCTCCCTTCCAGGTCCTCCATTTTAGATAGATCTTATGAGTTTTTTGTGAGAGAAGAGAGCTCCAGATTGGTTCAGTCACACCATTTTTCCAAGGAAAGCGAATGGGCTTCCACAACTCCAACTCACCAAGAAATGTCCCCATTATCTTTTCTCATGGAGGTGACTTCCAATGTAAGTATTGCCAAAGCTCCTTTTAGTGGCTGCATCACTAATAAAAAATGCTGCTCGGTGAGTGTGGTAGACTCCACTGTAGGAGTACAGTAGCAGTAGACAAAGATTTAGTGGTGTGGCCTTTTGACTTCTTAGAGGCCTTGTCTAGCATCTGTGGAGGTGTATGACGCAGAAGCCCAGGTTTCATCTCAACATCCATGATACACCAAAAATTATCAGTAAAATTCACAGCGCTGTTCACCAAGAGGTTCCTACTCATTGTGGAAGTAGCTGAATTACCACAAATAGCGAGTTAGGAGGTGAAAAAGAAGAAATAAGAGCACAACAGGTAGGAGTGGAATGAGAAAGCTGCTAACCCTAGTTAGGTATCATGTGACCCCCCTCCTTCAAGTGGTTTTTAAACAAGATGGGGGGGCGAGTGTGCAACTAGTATGCAGGCTGACCAGAAAGGGGAACCGAACAAGCTGACCCCACATGACAACTGTGACTACAACAGGGGTGGGATGCAGAAGGGAGGAGGGGAGGTCAAGGGGCCACAGGGTGGAGGGATGGATGGGAATGGATGGAGGGTTGTCTTCCTGAATGCGAGGAGCCTGGGTAACAAAACAGCTGAGCTCCAGGATCTGTTAGCTGAAGGGAAGTTGGACACCCCAGCCATCACTGAGACTTTAGCCACCCAACACCAGGATTGGGATCTGGCAATCCTGGGGTACAGAATTGACAGAAAGGACAGAGGGGTGGGGAGAGGGGGTGGGATGGCAGTCTATGTAAGGAATGGAATTAGATGCACAAGAGATGATGGGGAGGATTGGAGGACAGAGGCACTATGAATGCAGCTCCTGGAATCAAAGGGTAGAAAGCTGAGACTGGGGTGGTGTACAGACCACCAGCCCAGTCCAAGGAACTGAACAAGGAGTTAGCAGAACAGATTAGATTGGTATGTAGGAAGAGGAGAGTGGTGATTGTTGGGGGCTTCAATCTGCCTCCAGTGCTAGGGAGCAGGTACTCCTGAATGCATTCCAGAATAGTCTTCTGACACTGCTGGTCAATGTGCCAACTTAGCTAGGTAATAAACTGGACCTGGTACTATTGAACAGGGAGGCTGTGAGGGAATTAAGGGTGGAAGACCCTCTAGCTGGGAGTGACCATCACTCAGTGTGGTTCATGCTCAGGTTAAGTAGGGAGACTATAAGCTTAGAAACAAGGGTGGTGGACTTCAGGTGGGTGGACTTCGGGAGGATACAGGAAATACTGCAAGGGCAGCTAGAGGGGATTAGGTTGGAGATGGATGCACAACAAAGGTGGGATGTCATTAAACTTGGTCTAACAGAGGCTTGCACTAGGGCTCTGAACAAGAAGAACAGAGCCAGTAAGCCATGTTGGCTAAACAGTAAAGAGCTGGAGGGAGTAAGGGCAAAGACAGCTGCGTGTCATGAGGAGGACAGGGAGGTGTATGTAAGTTGGTCCATGGAGTAAACCAAGCTGGTTAGGGATGTCTAGGCCACCAGGGAGCTAAGGTTGGCTGATGGCATTAAGGGAGGGGAGAAGGACTTTTCAGATATGTGAGGGGGAAAAAGGAAGTGCAGGGACCAAATAATGTGAATCAAGAGAGGTGAGGAGTGGGTGGAAAAGGAAGCAGAACAAGCAGAAGCACTAAATGAATACTTCTGCATTGTGTTCATGCAGGAGAATGGTGGTCCACTACCTCCATGGACTGGGAAGGTGGAGTCAGGGGGGAAGGGATAACTCACAGAATGATTAAGGAGAGAAGAGTACTACACGATCTGAAGATACTAAGGGTGGACAAGGTACCAGGTCCTGGTGGCATTCACCTCAGGGTGCTGAGGAAAATGTCAGAGGTGTTGGCCAGGCCACTGGTGGACCTGTTCAGCACCTCCCTGAATGCCGAAGGACTGGAAGATGGCCCATGTGGTGCCTATTCACAATAGTAGCCCAAAGGATGAGCCAGGCAACTACAGACCTGTCAGTCTCTCTTTAATAGTGGGTAAACACATGGAAGCAATACTGAAGGAGAGACTGGAGTCATTTCCTGAGGTGAATGGCCTCCAGGATGGACAGCAGCATGGGTTTGTCTCGGGGAAATCTTGTTAGACCAATCTAATAGAGTATTATGATTGAGCAACAAGTGAGCTGGACAAGGGCCACACAGTGGACATCCCTATATTGGACTTCAACAAGGCCTTTGATTCAGAGCCTCACAAGTGGCTGGGGGAAAACTGAAATCTGTGGGGGTGGGAGCAAAACTGATTAACTATCTCATGAACTGGGTGTAGGGGAGGCAGCAATGGCTGGTGGTTGGGGGGGACTCTCAACACCTAGGCCAGTGACAAGTGGAGTGCCGCAAGGCTCTGTGCTGGGTCCGGTGTTCTTCAGGCTATCCATATCAAATATCTCATACAGAGTTGAGAGCAGGATCAGTCTTTTCTCAGACAATACTAAAATGGGGGCGGTAGTGAAAGAAGTTGACAGGTGGAAACAATTACAGGGGGACCTAACCAAACTGGAGGAGTGGTCAGTGAAGTGGCAGCTGGGCTTTAATGCGAAGTTGTGTAAGGTTATACATTTCAGGGTAGAGGTGCAGTGAAGTATTATTCAGCCTCTGGAGTGGACGCAAAGTTCCCCACTCTGCATCGTGGATCGTTATGTGTAGTGCATTCAAAAAGGCTGAATTTCACCTTTTTGAATGTACTTCGCGTTCTATCACTTAGCCTTATTCTGTGTTGCGGTAAAATAAGGTAGAGTGAGAGAAAAATGGGCCACAGATCACATGGCTCATACAGTCTCGCAGTCTGCAGGTCACATGCTTCCCTTCAGGCTGCAGCAGGAAGTGAATCATGCAAGGAATTGAAACAGTTTCACTTTCACCTTGCTGTAGCAGGAGCAGGAGCTAGCTAAGCTGGTGAAAGCTGAGAGCTGAAAAAGCAGATCTAAATGTTGAATTTGTGTGTGAATTTGCTGTTTTTTGGGGGGTGGTGTGAAAGGCTATTGTAGCTTGGGTGTAGTTTTTGTTACCTGTGAATTTTTTTCTGTGTCTGTGTGTGTATACGTGTATCTGTGTGAGAGAGAGAGAGAGAGAGAGAGAGACACTAAATGAAGATAATGGAGAATGATCAAGGAAGAGGTGGGTTTAGCTGCAGTGCAGTGGGGGATTGCATCAGAGTCCACACCTGTGGTGGTGGGCTCGAATTAAACTGCAGCACCATCCATGGAGGTCTCCCACCTGAAGCATGTAGTTCAGTGATGGCAGCACCTCCTCCGGATGTGTTACATAGCAGCAACCCCCCCATGCCACCACCACCTGCTATGGCCCCCGCTACAGCGGCATTGTAGCTGCATGTTTTGGTCCCCCAGCCCCAATTGGGAAGCAGCGGCAAGTGGCAGCAACACCTGGGTCCCCCCACCTGTACCTGGTCCTTCCCGCAGTTCTCCAGTCTGGGAGTTTTTCACTACACTGCCTGGGGACTGCAGTATAGCAAAATGTGCCAAATGTAATGCCATCATGAGCCATGGCCCTAGGGGCAGTCACCTTGAAACAGCGGGGCAGCTCACCCACATGCTAAACCTTCTGAAAGCAGTGTGGAATACCAAGGTGGCAGAAGTTGTGCATAAGGCAACTGCTGGCCTTTCTGGCCAAGTTATTTCAGCACGTCATTCACCTGCACCTTCATGACATTGTGTTAAGCAAAGACTTTCAAGTGGTGCTGTGGCTGCTCCACCACCACAACCTGCAGCAGTGGTAGACAATGGTGGTAACCCAGCCCAACTCACTGCCACACAGGCCGATTTGGGCCTGTTGTGGAGTGAGATGGATGTGGTTAACCACCGTCTGGATAGTATGGAGCAGCAATTGGAGCAAATGGATGGTCAACAGCTCCAGATAATGGGAATGCTCCAACTGCTGCTCTCCAACCAGAACATTGCTCCCTAGTTTTGTTTAAAATGTTTGTCCTTCCAGATTCCTTGCACCCACCATCCTGTCTGTGAAATATTACTTCCTGGCCTTGCCCCTAAATCCTGATCCATCACCCCTCTGTTTTTAAATATTGCCCCCTTCTTTATGGACATCTTTTTTTCTGAATAATGCTAACCCTCTTGTATGTTAATTATTCCCTTTTGGTACTTCATAGTGTCTGTCATGTGCCCTCCTTTCCTTTTTGGTTATGCGTAATGTCCTTTAGTGTCTCTTTGTCTGTCTTTGTGTGCATATCCTGCAACATTTTAGCTGTTCTCCTTTGTACAGCCTCCATCTTGTGTATATCCTTGTGGAGATATGCTCTCATCACTGCACACTGTACCTAAGATGAGGTCTTACCAAATGTATGTTCATAGGGATAAGGACTTCCATTTTTGGACTTCATTTTAATGTGATGGCTCCCAATGTATCCCAGCCCTCCTTACTGCCTTCTCACATTTCTTGCATACCTTTAGGTCACCTGACACAGGTCACTGTCCATTTTTGTTGTTGTTAGTCTCCCCCCCATTGTGCACTGTTATGTGTATAATGTTAAGTGTGTGTTCCATCTTTCCTTCGCATTACCTTGTTTACCTCCCAAAAATGTTAAGAACCACTCCCCAAAACAGCTGAAATAAAATAAAGTACAAAAGTGGCATCCTTTCCCTTATTATAGTCCTACTTAATAATGTCTGTTTACCATGAAATATTTTGGGGGCCTCAGTAATGTTTCCTTTCTGTTATGCTTTGTTTGTTGAAAAGCAGGAGTGAGCAGTGCAATAGTCTGCTAAACAGCATGTGTGCACTGTCAGGTTGTCACTGCCCACAGAGCCCCCTGAAAACGCATTATATGACTTGGTCCACTGTTGATGACGGTACAAATAAAATATACATTTACATATTCTTTAAACCATCAACAGTGGAACAAGTCAGCTATCATATATATTTTCAGGGGGCTGGGCAGTGTGTACCTGACAGTGCACATATGCTGTTTAGCAGATTATTGCACTGCTCAATCCTGCTTTTCCACACACACACACACACACACACACACACACACACACACACACACACACCTCACCAACACAGAAGAAAACATTACTGAGACTGGAATATGACAAGGAAAAGAAGGACATCATATTTTTAGCTTATTTTCTCTAGGATGTTTTTGGCTAGTGTTTATACAAATCTTGGGATGCTGTCTTATGTCCTGAAAATTCCTGACTCCAGATGAATAGAAATGAGAGCACACAATGGAATGAAAAGTCTCCATTAATTCATACCACACTCACTCATGCATGCACACAGTCCCTCTAATTGTGCACCCCCAAAATGCTGCTCTCTTACGTCCAGAAAATTCAAGACTACACATATTGAGAAATGATGAAAGCATTATATACTGAAAAGTCTGTGGTCTTTCTTGGTGCATTAAATTATGCATGCACCCAGTCCCCATAATTGTGGACCAAATGAATGGTGCTGTATAAATGTGATGAAAATTCCAAACTCCACATATTGTTAAAAATGATGAGACCATTAAATGTGATGAAAAGTCTCCATGAATTTGAGTCCACTCATTCATGTGTGCACATACTCCAATGAGAACTATGTCTTCTGCTGCTACTCTTGGAATTTCATGTAATGCTTCTTGCACTGACTGGGCTGATACACAGTATCTTGCCAAGTGATGTGATAGCAAAACATGACCATTGAGCTAACCATGATGATGTGATGGTGTTGTTGGTTACCCAAAGTCTGCTGCACTGATCCAAACAGGAAGGATGCCCTATGTGTGTGCACACTCATACTACCCTTGGTAAGTTAATGTACCTGGCACCATCAGGATTTTCCACAGAATCTGACCTTAAATGTTTATATACACATAATGTATATATATATATATATATATATATATATATATATATATATACACATATAGTACATGTAATCATTGCTTTTCTTTTGTATCATAGGTCATCATATAGTCAAACTTGGGGTGCACATTTTTGACTTGATGAGGAATTTTGGCATTGGAATACTGTCAAGCCAGGCAAGATAAGTATTATTGGGGGAGTGGTTGGGTGTTATCTTATTTATTTTATTTTATTTATTGAAATGTTTCACCAGGAAGGCACGCTGAGCAACATGTTGCTCATCTCCCAGTATGATCTGGGGATGTGGAACAATGGGTAGAATACAGATAAATGCTACAATATTGGAATACAATTTGCTTACTTGCATACAATGAGAGCAGGAGGGATTACAGGTGGATAACATTGGCTTACAATGCTACAGTTAAGTATAGTAGATATGAAGACACATATAGCAATTAGGCAACAGTTTTGTGACAGTTGGTAACACTGGAACACATATAATAGCTTAGCATCAGTATGTAACACTAGATGGTAAGACGACCCAATAATAATTGGTAGCTATTTGTGTAACATAGATGTTCAAGATTTGCAGTGACTGGAGTAAAGAGAGGAAGAATGGAAGGAGGGAATGAAAAATTGCAGAGGGTAGAATGGAAGAAGGGAAAGGAAATTTACGGAGAGACACTGACAGAACACAATTTTTGAGGCAAACAGAGACAACAGAATGGACTAAAGTGAAAATAAGAGGGGTATGGGGTAGGTTATAAGTGCTTAATTGAGTGTAGGGGTAGGCCAGTGTTAGGCTATGCTAACCAGAAGGGAGATAGGAGGAGAGGACAGGTCGAGTGTGGCAGGGTGATGAGAGAGAGGTATAGGTAGGTGATATCCAAGGGGGGGGAAGGGAGGTGTTGAAATTCAACAGTGTCCTGTTATCCCTATCTGGGCAGGACAGTGGACAGCTTTACCGGTAGGACACCTGTTATAGGTGATGAGAGTTACTTATATATAGTGATGCAAGAGAGGGGGGTGTTGGGGGAGGGATATTGTGGGAGGAGGTAGCAGAGGTCAACTATAGTAGGGGGAGTAGTAGCCTACCAGTGTGCTGGGTGACCCTGCCTGCACAAGGCAGTGATCTAGCAGTGACTAAGGGGGTGCAGTAAAAGGAGAAATAGGGGCCGGGGTAAAGTTGTTGCCCACCATGCACTATGGATCCTGCCTGCACAAGGCAGTGATCATGCTCACAGGAGGGAGATAAACTAAGGTTAGAGAAAGAAGGGGAAGGAACACTTTAGGAGGACGGAGAGTAGGAGACAAGGAGGAGCATGATCAGAGGGAAATAGGAGTGGTGGGGAGTTGTCATATGGTAATATGGGATTAAGGTAGATGGCAAGGGGAAAAGGGAGGGTTATGGCAGGCATAGGAAGGGGCAAGGAAGTTCTTGAGGGCAGAGTTAATGGAGTAGCAAGAAGATAAGTGGCAAATTTGAGGGGGAAGTGAATTTCAGATTTTTGGGAGGCAATAAGAATAACCCGTTTGGCCAATAAGGGTGGAGCGGCATGGGACCACCAGGGTTTGTGAGTCGACAGATCTTAGGGAGTGAGAAGGGGGGTGGTTGTAAAGGCAGGGGAGAGATAGGAGAGAAGTTCATCCAGCCAGTGCTTGGAGGTGAATTTTGCTCAGTGAGACAGACATTAGTTTGTCAGGGAAGGGAAGGATAGGGCATGGTAGAGATCACAATAATGAGTGTGGAGGGGGGCATCAAGGGCAAAATGTCAAAATTAGTTGGAGAGGGCATCTAGTCTGGCAAGAAAGGACTTAGGGGCAACACTGTAGACTACATCACCATAGTCAAAGAGAGGCTGGATCATCTTCTGGACAATCTCACCCCTAGCCATCAGTGGGATGCAGACATGGTTCCTGAATAAGACACCGAGCTTGGGATGTAATTTTTCCTGAATGGCATTGATATGACCAAAGAAGTTCAGGTGTTGGTCCAGCCAGACACCTAAACACCTGAAGGAGGATGTGTCCTCAAGTAAAGTCCTATCAAGGGTGTGGAAGGAGGGTAGAGAGGGAAACCTGGCAAGTCTCTGCCTGGAGCCGAAGGTCATCAAGACTGTATTTTTGGTGTTGAGAGATAGTTGGTCATTTTCAAACCAATACTGAACTTTGTCAAAGTTGTGCTGTAAGTTGGATGCAACCTCAGTGGGGCAGGAGCCAGATGCATACAATATTGTATCATCAGCATACATGTGAATGGAGGAGAATGGAGAGCAGGTGGACGGGAGATCGTTTTGAAAAATACAGAATAGTATGAGGCCTAACACTGATCCCTGGGGGATGCCAGTTCTTATCAGGAGGGGTGGGGACATTGCATCAGAGATCTTGACTGATTGGGTTCTTCCAGTGAGGTATGCCTTGAACCAGTCTGTGGCTAAGGGGGATAGCCCAGCTGTTGATAGGGTGTCAAGGAGAAGGGAGTTGGACACTGTGTCGAAGTCTTTGGCTAGATTGACAAAAATGGCTGAGGTGATTTGGCCATTGTCCATTCCCATGAGGATAGAATCAGTGAGCTGAAGAGGGAGTTGGTGGTGGAGTGATTTTCCTGAAGCCAGATTGATAAGGGGTGAAGAAGGAGGAGTTATTAAGGTAAGCAGTGAGCTGGGAGAGGGCTAAGTGTTCCTGAAGTTTTGCAAGTGTAGGGAGAAGAGAGATGTGGTGGTAGCTGCCAGGGGAGGTGGGTTCTCTGCCTTTGGGGAGGGGAAGGACCACTGCATGTTCCCATGGGGAAGGTACTGAGGTGGTTGAGAAAGAGAGGTTTAGAATAATAGAGTGGGTAGGCGATGGCTGGGGCTGACAGGGATAGTTGTTTAGGGTCAAGGACATCCAGGGAGGAGCCTTTTGAAGGGTTGATCACTAGCAGGGCATTTAGGGCATCATTTGGGGAGACAGTAGTGAAGGAGAAGGGTGAATTGAGGGGATTGTTCATAGGCAACAGGAAGGGAAGAGGGAGGGGAATAGTTTGGGAGGGATTGGAGTAGCTCATCAGCACAAGTTGTGTAATTGGAGTTGAATTCAGTAGCTTCTGTAACTGGATCAGAAACAAGAGAGGGGTTTATTGTAAGAATAGGGGTGGGTGGACAGGATGGGGGTGTAAAGAGTGTATGGACTACACTCTAGAGCATGAAGGAGGAGTTGATGTTTGTCACGAAGGTAAATTTGAAGTACTCTGTTTTCGTTAGCCTGGTAGCCTGGGTGCAGGCTTTACAGATTTTTTGGTAAGTAAGAAAGCCATTTGAAAGCTGGGAGGCTTTGTGCCATTTTCAGGCCCAATCTCTAGCTCTGTGTCAGGCTAGTAATTCACGGATAATCCAGGGGAAGTGATGACCTCTAACCCTTGTTTGTTTTAGGGTTGCAAAGGCATTCTAATTTGCTAGGAAGATGTCTTTAAAATAGATTAGGGCTTTATCAACAGAGAAGGTGCTTGCTAGTGGGGACCAATCTGAGAGGGCAAGGCTATGCAGTAGAGATTCCAAAACTAGGGATTTATAGGTCCATATTTGCAGGATTTTATGTGGGAATTTACAGCTATGAACTTTTCTGACCAGGAAAACTGGGTTGTGGTTACTGAGAGCATCTGGGAAGTTAGGGCCCAAACAAGTTGGGAGTGGTTTTGGGTCTTGTGATTAGGGCAGGTAGGTTCTGTAATTAGTTGTGTGAGGTTGAGGGCACTGATAGCATTTCTTGTGGTAGATGTTGTTGGGGACAACCAATTTAAATTGAGTTTGCCAAGGATGTAAAGATCACCAGATTGAGACAGAGAAGTAATGGAAGTTAGGAGGTCAAGGACGACAGCAGGCTGCACATTTGGATGGCAACAGATACCAGCCACAAAAATAGGGAGTGAGAAAGTGAGGGATACATTGATGGCTGAGGTGTCAAGGGTTGCTGGGTTGGAAGAGGAGAAGACTGGGAAGTATTGGAGGGAAGAGCGGATATACATGGACACTCCATCACCCCTGCCTGCTCTGTCTAGCCTTAGGATGGAGTAACTGGGGATAGAAACATAGAAGTTTACAGCAGATAAGGATCGCAAGGCCCATCCAGTCTGCCCATTTCTTTTTCTACCTTATAAATGTGCCATCAGCCTTTGCTCTGTCAATGGCCTATCTTTCATACTTACCTGAATTGCTCCCTTATGCCTATCCAATGCCTGTTTGAAGCCCTGCACTGTATTCATATCCACCACTTCCTGAGGTAGGCCATTCCATGCATCCACCACCCTTTCTGTGAAAAAGAACTTCCTCACATTACCCCTTAATCTTCCTCCCTCTTATCTCATGCTGTGTCCTCATCCTGCTATTTTTCTTATATTGAAACATGTTAGACTCTTTCACCTTGTTAATGCCCTTAAGGTGTTTGAATGTTTCGATCATATCACTGCTCTCCCTCCTTTGCTCTAGGGTATACATATTGAGCTCTGTTAATCTGTCCTCATACATTTTCTGATGCAGTCCCTGTACCATTTTGGTTGCCCTTCTCTGGACTGCCTCAATTTAGTTGATGTCCTTGTGAAGGTGTGGCCTCCAGTAGCTGCACACAGTACTCCAGATGGCTTCAACTGAGTGTCTTGTAAGAGGATTATTACCTCTTCTGACTTGTGATACCCCTACTAATACACCTAACATCCCCTAGCCTTAGCTACTGTGTTAGTGGTCTGCTTGGATGATTTCAGGTCATGGGTGATGATGATGCCCAAGTCTTTTTCTTCCTTTGTGACTGCCAGCAACTCCCCTCCCAACCTATAGGTGGTTTCAGAGTTTCTCTTCCCTATATGCATGATCTTGCACTTCTTTGCATTAAACCCCAGTTGCCACTCTTCCGACCATTTTGCTAGTTTATCCAGATCTCTTATTCTGCCCACCCCATCTGGATCATCTACTCTGTTGCAGATCTTGATGTCATCTGCAAACAGAAAACCTTACCCTCCAGTCCATCTGCAATGTCACTAATGGAGATATTGAAGGACTGTCCCCAGACTGATCCCTGAGGTACCCCACTTGTGACTTGCATCTCTTCTGACTGTATACCATTTGCCACTGCTCTCTGTTTTCTGCCCATCAACCAGTTTGCCACCCAGTTGACCAACTTCTGACCCACCCTGAGCCTACCCAGCTTATTTATCAATCTTTATGTGAAACAGTATCAAAAGCTTTGCTGAAGTCAAGGTAGGTGACATCAACTGCTCCAGCGGTCCACCACTCCGGTTACCCAGTCAAAGAAATATATGAGATTAGTTTGACAGGACCTTCCTTTTGTAAACTCATGCTGTCTTGGATCCTGTGCCCCTATGGATTCCAGGTGTTGCACTATCCTTTCCTTAAGGAGTGCCTCCATAATCTTGCCCACTACTGAGGTAAGACTGACTGGTCTGCAGTTCCCTGCCTCCTCCTGCTACCACTCTTGTGGAGCGGGATCACATAAGCCCTTCTCCAGTCTTCTGGGACCTCTCCTGTGCTCAGAGACTCACTAAACAGTTCTGCTAATGGCTCTGCAAGTTCCACCCTTAGCTCCTTAAGTACCCTGGGATGTATGCCATCAGGTCCCATTGCCTTGTCCACCTGAGCTTAGCAAGCTCTTGTAGGACCCTTTCTTTTGTGAAGGGAGTAGTGTTCACTTCCCTCCCCCCTGTGTCCATGGTGCTGAGCTGTGGGCCCTGCCCTACCTTCTCTTCAGTAAATACTGAGCAAAATTAGAGCACATTAATTTGAAGAGAGTTAGTGGTCTGCTTGGATGATTTCAGGTCATGGGTGATGATGATGCCCAAGTCTCTTTCTTCCTTTGTGACTGCCAGCAACTCCCCTCCCAACCTATAGGTGGTTTCAGAGTTTCTCTTCCCTATGTGCATGATCTTTCACTTCTTTACATTAAACTCCAGTTGCCACTCTTCTGACCAATTTGCTAGTTTATCCAGATCTCTTATTCTGCCCACCCCATCTGGATCATCTACTCTGTTGCAGATCTTGGTGTCATCTGCAAACAGAAAACCTTACCCTCCAGTCCATCTGCAATGTCACTAATGAAGATATTGAAGAGGACTGTCCCCAGGACTGATCCCTGAGGTACCCCACTTGCGACTTGCATCTCTTCTGACTGTATACCATTTACCACTGCCCTCTGTTTTCTGCCCATCAACCAGTTTGCCACCCAGTTGACCAACTTCTGACCCACCCTGAGCCTATCCAGCTTATTTATCAATCTTTTATGTGAAACAGTATCGAAAGCTTTGCTGAAGTCAAGGTAGGTGACATCAATTGCTCCCTCTTGGTCCACCACTCTGGTTACCCAGTCAAAGAAATATATGAGATTAGTTTGACAGGACCTTCCTTTTATAAACTCATGCTATCTTGGATCATGTGCTCCTATAGATTCCAGGTGTTGCTCTATCCTTTTCTTAAGGAGTGCCTCCATAATCTTGCCCACTACTGAGGTAAGACCGACTGGTCTCTAGTTCCCTGCCTCTTCCCTGCTACCTCTCTTGTGGAGCAGGATCACATGAGCCCTTCTAAAGTGTTCTGGGACCACTCCTGTGCTCAGAGACTCACTAAACAGTTCTGATAATGGCTCTGCTAGTTGGATGGAGACCTAGTGGTCAGGAATCATGCTCTTTAGCCATGTTTCTGTTATAATTAAAATGTTTGGTTTCAGGGCAGCAACCATGGCTTGCAGGAGGTCTAGTTTTTGAAGTAGGCTACGAATGTTTAAGTGTAATATTTTGAAACTCTTTATGAAGGCTGTTGAGGTAGGGATATGGGCAGCAGCACATGGGGAGATGGCAGGGGTGAAGGAAATAGCAGGACCGGGGTTGTGGTTGATATCCCCTGAGGTGAGTAATAGTAGAGCTAGGATGAAGAAGTGTAGCTTCATGGATTTGGAGTGATGGGGCTTGGACGCCAAGTGAGTGCGGTAGAAGGGAGTGGTATAGTGAGGAAGCAGGAGGAGGAGAACAGCAAAGAAATTTGGTAAAGTTAACAGGGATGCATGCAGAATGATGAGGGAATGAGACTTGAATACATGGGGGGGCAGGAGTAATAGCTCTAAACAGCTTTATTTCTTCTCTGCCTTACCTATTGTTCCTCCTCTTACACCCCCTCCTGCTGCTGCTGTTGTCCTCCTCAGATGTCCCAGTGCCTTAGCACAGACCCCCTCCCTGTTAACTCCTCTTCTATCTCTAAATCATTGCCCTGCATTTGCCACTTCTTTACATCGTGCTATGTCTTTCCCATTGCCTGCCCCCCACTGAGCTTGCTATTGTACTCTAGATGTATTTAATCCTCTGTCTTTCTCTTCTTGTTCCACAGACAGCCCATCTGCGGGCTTCCCAAGCTGCTGCTGTGGCCCTGGCACTCTCCGAGCTGGCCGTAGCTAACAGACTGGCCGACTGACCCCCAGACAGATTCAGGTACGCACCAGACCTCCGAAACTCATGGTTTTGAATGCCGCTATTTTGACTGGACATCCAGAGGAGGAGCCAGGCACTGAATGGCACTTTCTGTTCCTTGGCTGAGTTTCCAACTCCTGGTACTTCCTGATCTTGGGGAAATCTCTTTCTGTGCTGTGTTCTGGAATTAATTTTTTCGCTCACCCCCCCCCCCCACACCTCACTAGTTGACCATGTTCGTAGGCATTGTTCAACATATTAGCCAGGAGTGAGATGAACAGGGGTTGTACTAACTTATAAAAATGTACCGCGGAATCCATCACCCCCTGGTGCTTTGTCGGGGGGGGGGGGGATTTTTTGAACTGCTGTACCAATTTATTTTGCTGTAATATTGCATTCTAGACCTCTAACTGGTGTGCGTTTAGTTTGGAAAGGGGCAAGCCAGCTACAAACTGATTAGACTTGCTTATATCCCATTGACCTTGGGAGGAGTACAGGGTTTTGTAAAAGTCAGATATAATCTGGTTAATGTGAGTAGGTATAGGGGTCTGCTTCCCTGACTTATCTCTAAGGTTAAGGATGGATCTCTCGGCTTGTCTTTGGTTCAGTCGGTATGCCAACAACTTGCTGGCTTTTTCTCCTTCCGAACGGTATTTGCATTGCACCCTGTAGATACAGAGTTCTGCCTTTCTGGTTACTAGGGTATTGATTTTCACTGTGAAAGCTGGTAGTTCTGCTATCACCGTGGTGGATTGGAGTAGGAAGGGGTGCTTTTTGTAGTCCATTTCAAGTCTACTTAATGTGGCTTCCAGTTGTTGCAACTTTTGTTCTTTCAGCTTCCATCTAGTTCAGGCAAAGATAATTATACAGCCTCTTATGGTGGCCTTGTATGCCTTCCAAATATTAACGGCAGAGGCAGAGGTTGGAAGGTTGGCCTGAAAAAAACTTCCATTTCCCTCATGACCCTGGAAGCAAAGTCCTTATCTGCCAGAAGGAATGGGGTCTAGTTTCACCAAGCTCACTATTTGCTATTTTATATTATAGGAACCATGCATGAGTGGTTCTTATATGTTTTTACTTTGTTTTTTGAATGTTGTACCTCAGGCTTGTACCGTGACCTTGGACAGCTCCTCCGGGTCAACGTAGGCTATTTCAGCATGCTCTGTAGTGAGCGCAGTGTGTTAGATCTTTTTTCTGGTGACAGTGGTATTTCTTGCTATCCCAGGAGCTTGTAAAGCACTACAGTGTGAAACTTGAGCCTTTTGTAACTTTATTGTACTTTGTGCTGCACATTTGAGCCCTGTGTGTACCTCGTGACCAGGAAGAGGAGTTGTAGTTTTTATCCTGAGTGCCTGAAACTACAACTCGTACATTTAAACAACATTATTTTGTTCCCTTACAACTAGTTGCTATTTTTTATTATAGGAACCATGTATGAGTGGTTCTTATATGTTTTTACTTTGTTTTTTTAATGTTGTACCTCAGGCTTGTACCACAACCTCAGATAACACTTCTGAGTTGGTTTAGGCTATTTCAACATGCCCTGTAGTGAGCAGGGTGAGCGTGCGTCGGCGCAAGTGAAGACATGCACAAAGACACGTGCGACTAAGTGTGTGTTTCATGTGTTTGGCGGTTCAGGGGTTTGATGTGGTGTGAGTACCCCATTCCAATTCATTATTGTCACTGAGACATCTAACAGTCGGTAAACAGTATACTGCAGTTAGTTCTTTGCTTATTGTCTGTGTTTTGCAAATAAGCATGCAGTGCTGGTTTAAACGACTGCAATGATAAACAATGAAGTCGTAGCCCCCACTGTAACTTGTGGATATGTATCTGCTCCTAACTCTAGTACTATCATGATGTTGGATGGCGAAATTGGTATCCAATGTATGCTTTGTTATATGTATCAGTTGGTCCAAGCACTACCCAGCCCCAATTCTGATTATATCTTTGATAAATGCACTACAAATAAAAAATTAAATGAGGAGATAGATACATATGGAGTTAGGCTATTATATTTAGAAAATAGCCAAGTGGAAATGCTCCAACGTTTCAATGAGACACACAAATCTCACTCCCAAGTTGGGCCTATCCATAATAACAACATGAGTGTACTTAGCCAACCAGATTCTGTAATACAGCACGCAGAGGGAATTATACCAGCATCTAACCCGAAAACTTCATCTGGCATTGATAACAATATAGTTAATATTCCCGATATTACAAATATACCATATAATCAACAAAGGAAGAGGGGAAGGGAGGAAGATGGGAACATTGAATAAATAGAGCATAATACTGAATGGACATTAGTGCCCAGATCTAGGGCTAGTAAAAAGGGCCAAAAAGCTGAACAGTTTTATATTCCAAATCAGAATTCTTTCTTGGTACTTTCCATGCCTACAAATTCTAATTTAGGGGAAGAAGATTCTGAGGAAGATGCTCAACTTGTCTCAGTTACAGGGATTGATAACCCTGTTCCTTCATCCTTAGTTCATCGGAGTGACACTCGATCCTGCTCTTGATTTCTCTTCTCATTTAAATGAGGTTTGTAGATCCATCAACATTAAGATTGGTGCCGCATACTGGATGCATCACTCCCTAACCCATGCTGCTAGGAACTTGGTGGCCAGAGGCATCTTGCTTCCCAGGTTTCTGTATGCTCTCCCCATCTTTTCCCACTCTAACGCTGGTATTCTCCATAGGTGGGACACCTCCTATAATAACATTTGCAGATTTGCCCTGTCGGCCCCTCGCCTGACTCACCACTGTCTTTTGTACTTCTCCCTACACTGGTTATCAACCAAGAATATGTGCTTATACACTCTGGGCTGCTTCACGGACCATGTCCCGACCCCCTACCCAGACAGAATTGGGGCGATGCTTACCCCAGTGTCTCACTCCCACCTTGTGAGATCCTCTAAATTCCTCTTCACTGTCTGTCCCACACTGTTCTACAAAAATTGGGGAGCAAGCTTTTGCTCACTTTGCCCCCAAATTCTGGAACTCCCTACCTCCCAGTCTTAAATGATCTTCTTCTCACTCCTCCTTCAAGTCTGCACTTTTCTCCTACCTACTTGTACTTAATTCCTGTGACTGTACCTAATCCTTCCCCCTTCTACTGCTTTCTATAGGCTAGCTTACTGCTTGTCACTGTAATATTTGATTGCTTTGTCTTGTTTCCCACCCCTGCTTCCTTCTATCCCAGCATGGATGGCTACCGCTAAAAGTATGTTTTCTGCTTCCCTGACTATCCCTGCGAGGATATCAACTGTTTTTTGTATTATTTGCTGCTTAGTACTTTACCACTGTACTGTTTTTTGTAAACCGTATACTGTACTCTCCTGGGTTGTGCCTGAAAATAGGCAGGATTTTTGCCTAATGCACCTACCTGGTCAACAAAAGCTAACAAATAAATATAGAGCTTCATCCAAAATCTGGCCCATAAATCTCAAATAACTTGAAAAGTATTCTGCCAATAACACACTTAAAGGGGTCAAATGGGCACTCTCTCCCAAAACCGATCACTACCCCATCTCCTTTGAGGCATCCTGCAATATCTATGGACACAACTGTTACTTCTACTTCTAGGGACCAGGCTCGCCAAGTTTATGTATTGGGCGATTCCATAATTACACATCTTCATAGGGCCATCCGCAACCCTGATAAAGCAAATTGAACTTGCACCAGCTTCCAGGGAGTGAAAACATCAAATATTACTGGAATGGTAAATAATATTCTCTCCAATGCCGGGCACAACCTGCTTGTTATAATACAGGCTGGAACTAATGATATAAACCGTACTAATCCCTCTCAACGTATGAAAGATTATGTTGCCCTAAACAATCTACTTGTTGAAAAGGGGTGCACAGTATGTTTCTCGGAAATATTCCCAGTGCCAAGGGCAACAAATACCATTACTGTTAATATAAAAGCTACAAATGAATGGCTGAGGAAGTGGTGTATCAAACAAAATATACACTGCATCCCACACTGGGAAAATTTCTGGAGTAGGGACTCACTATTCTGCTGGGATGGTCTCCATCTCAGTAGAAGAGGGTGTGCCCTATTGGGTAAAACCATAGCTTCTGTTATTGATGGTTATTTAAACTAAACTGCTCTGGGCAGAATGGGCATGCTCTCAATTCTCTAACAGGGAATAAGGTACTTCATATTAGTAGGCATTGTAATATTCTATCTTTTAATGCAAGATCCCTAAACAACTTAAACAAGGCTGAATTAGAACTTAAATGTGCCCAATTAGATCTTGGTATTATAGCTGTCACTGAGACATGGTGGGATCCATCTTTGGTGTGGTCAAGAGAGATCCCTAATTATAAACTTTACCATTATGATAGAGACAATAGGTTAGGTGGGGGAGTGTGTCTGTACATTACAGAATATATTCCATCATATGAAATCCCAATATCAACCAACACTGAATCCTTATGGACCTCAATCCAATTTACTCACCATCTTTGTATGTTATAGACCTCCATCTGCTGATCTACTGTATACTTCTGACTTGACTAATACTATAACTGACATGGTAAATAAGGGCCATACTTTAATTGTGGGGGATTTTAACTTCCTAGGTTTAAATTGGGAGTCATTTTCAGGTAAAACAGAACAGGAAAAACTATTTATCATAGTATGTATGGATCTTGGCCTTGAACAGGTAGTGGACCAGTCCACCAGGGGGTGCAATATACAAAACTTAGTTATTACTAATACAGAAACCAAAATCTCTGATATAAATGTTGTAGCACCCATAGGAAATAGTGATCATAATTCGATTTATTTTAGTATAAATATTAATATCCTTAAACTCTCCAATAATACAACTTATAAGGATTGTAATAATATTAATTTTAACCTAATAAATACAAAAATTACAAAAGTTAATTGGGAGGAAAAATTCAAGGATAAGTCTGTAAATAGTGCATGGAATGAACTGAAGGATTTCATATACCTTCTGGAAAGTCACTATATACCTACCAAAACTAAATATAATAAAAAAGGGTAAAATTCCTACTTGGTTCAATAAATCTATTAACAAGTTAATTAAAAAAATGTGTCTATTCAAAACGCTAAAGAAAAGTAATAACCCACTTATCCTGCATGAATATAAATCCATTGTCTCATTACTAAAAAAATCAATTAAACAGGCCAAACTAAAATTAGAATTTAACTTAGCACATTCGAAGTCCAACTACAAAAACCTCTTTTCCTAAATCAATAGTAAAAAGGGTAATACAAAAACAATAGGCCCACTTTTGGAAAATGGAATTCCTATCAAATCTGATTTGGTAACAGCAAATTACTTTAATGATTATGTCTGTTCTGTTTATAATTCAACAGACCCCAACCCAACCATATTCAAAAGCACATCTCCTATTCCGCTCTATAATTATGATACGATTTTAAAAGCTTTGTCCTCATTAAAGAAATTCTCAAGCGCAGGACCTGATAATATTAGTCCCAGGTTTTTACTTGAAACAGCAAAATCATTGAATTTACTCTTACACTGCTTTTCAATAAATCACTAGGTGAGATTGATATTCCTGATGATTGGCATATGGCTATAGTAATCCCTATTCATAAAAAGGTAAAAAATCAAATGTCCAGAACTACAGGCCTATTAGTTTGATGTCAGTAATAGGGAAACTGATGGAGCAATTAGTTAAGTCCTTGTTTGAAAAAAAAATGCATGAACTCAGTATCCAGGATTTAACCCAACATGATTCAAAACAGGTCATTCATGCACTACCAATCTAATCTCATTTTATAATAACATCGGTAAGTATCTAGATAATAAAATACCATCAGATGTCATATTACTTGACTATAGCAAAGCATTTGATAAACTCTCTCATGCTCTATTAATTAGTAAGCTTCAAAAACTAGGTTTTTCATCATTCTTGGTTAACTATACAGCAAGGTGGTTGCAAAATAGGACTCAGATGGTAAAAAGTAACGGTGTCCTTTCAGATATCGTTTGAGTCGCTAGCAGTGTTCCTCAGGGGTCTGTGCTGGGGCCCACACATTTTCATATCTTCATATCCAATCTGAAAATATCTTTTAATAATCATCTCTCTAAATTTGCAGATGATACAAAATTAGGTGAATGGGTCGATACTTTATTAAACATTAGGTCACTAGAACTTGACCTACAATTTATATAATCCTGGGCATAGACCAGTTCTATGATTTTTAATATTGAGACATCTACTGTTCTCTACCTTGGTAACAAAAATTCACAAATCAACTACTATTTATAGAATAACCAGCTTAAATCATCAACTTGTGAAAGAGATTTGGATATTTTAATTAACAATAAACTGATATCAAATGCCCATTGCAATAAAATGGCAAGAACAACAAACATTATTCTAAAACAAATCCAAAGAACATTTATTAGTAAATCTGAACATTGTCTAGTGCCATTGAATAGGACCTATGTCAGACCTCATTTGGACTATGGAACCCCATTTTGGAGCCCTTATCTAAAGGGTGACATAAACCACTTGGAGCAAGTCCAGAGACAGCTTACTAAATTGATTCCATGACTCAAAACACACTCTTATTAAGCATGACTTAGGGAGATAGGGCACTATCCCCTTACTATAAGAAGACATGGGGGGGACATTCTTCTCACCTTTAAGTTACTTAAAACACCTACTTTAATGAAACAATGTGGACTTACTTTAGCTAATATGTGCACGGTTGGTAGACTTCATAACCAGCAGCTCTTAGTGAATTGGGCTAATACTAATAAACATGATAACCTTTTCCCTATTAGAGTGGCCAAATGCTGGAATTCACCACCACAGGAGTTAATAAACATAACAAAGACTGATACTTTAAAATCTCAGTTCAAATCTCAGTTAGATATATGGATAAAACCCTAATATTCAAAATGAGCCATTATTGTGGGGGACAATCCCGATGGGCCTTATGCCTTCTGTTGTCCTGAGTAATCCAGTAAATCCATTAAAGAGTGATGTCAGAACCACAGCCCATGGTCATTAGCATAGAATGCTGAGCCCTTGCTTTTGTGAACTGCAATGGGCTCGGCAGTGACACCCCCCAGAAATCCCATACAATTGCCACAAAATGTTGGGTGCACAAGCACAGCCAATGTACAAATTGATATGTTGATATTTTTGCTGTAAATATATTCTTACTATAAAAAAGACATGATGACAAATAAATGATGTTGCTTTTTAGTGTGCAGGAGAAAAATGTGAAGGCTTTCCATTATAAATGTGAGTTTGAAGTACAGGGAAATTGAAAAATTTATATCAGAGGCACTGTCATGGAAATCATACAATGAGATTAAATGTACTGTATCATGGAGTTGAGGTCTGTTACAGTATATCTGCAGTTAGGGTTTCGTGCATGTTGATGGTGTGTATATATTACTCTGTCAATGAGTGTTCTGTAGCTCTGTTATATGTATTGCATACAGTAAGTGTGTGTACATGTTCTGTGTATCCCTGTGCATTGTGTGCTGTGTAAGCACATGTGCCATGTGTACACTATGTGTGTGTGTTAAGTGTGTTTCTGTATGTATTGTGCACTGTGTATATGTTCTATACCTTGTGAGTATATGCATGCATGTATGGTATGTTCATTGTGTGTCTGTATGTATTGTGCACAGTGTGTACATGTTCTATGTGTGTGTATATATGTATGTCTTCTGTGTATTGTGTGGGTATACTGTATATTCAATGAGTAAGGGTCTGTATGCATTGTGCACTAAGAGTGTTCCTGTTCTGTGTGTGACTGTACAGCATGTGTCACTGATTCATTTATAGCTTTTGGGAACTAGGTCAATAGCAATGGTGGAGTGTCACCCAGTAGACTAAAAAACATAGGCCCCAGTCACAAATCAGGGGTGTAAAATGATCACAAGGTCAATCACTGTTTAACCTTTCACCTCTTTACGATATGCACAGAGGGGTCACCAGCTCTCCCTGTGCCTAGCAAGGGGAAAGAGAAGAGTGTAGAAGGGGTAATAAAGGGTGTCAGCATACACTAGTAGCATTCCACCACCTGAGGTGATATTCCAGAACATTAAAACAAAATCCACCATCCAAGGTGATGTTCAAGAACATTAAAAAAAAAGCCAGCTGCTAACACTTGTATTTTTCTCTTCTGTACAATAATTACTGTACCTAAGTTGGTTAATAAAGATGCATTAAAAACACATACACATTTACACCACCCAACATGTGGAATAGGCAAATGCCCTAAGGCATGGATGCAGAATGGGGATGCCTGTACACCGCAGATTGGGGGAGTGGACACACTTAAAACAAGGTCTCTCCAGAGAGTAACAGCTTTAAACTGAGTTTGAGAAAGAAAACTATTGAAGACCCATTTAAATGTCTGCAGCTGTATCAGGAGCATAGGGTTAATCTGAGTTTCCTAAGGATGTAAGGAACAACAACGCAGCATTTGCGACAGCTAGGTACTTGCAGCCATTTTCTAAGTCAAAATAAAATATGAAATGTCTTCACATGGAGTATTGCACCAAACAGCCCATGGAGAGCCACATCACAGAACACTGCCAGACTTCACTACAACTTCATCCTTATCTGAATCCAGGCTGATTTGTGATCATGGAATGCCCATTCACGTGGTATGGGGTTTTTGTCCTGTGATGGCAACCAGTGCACTCCAGTGTCCCACAGGTCTTTGCTCTGTTTGATTTTCTGAACCAATCACTTCTGCCAGCATTGCCTTAAAATAACTTTAAGCTTGACCACAGTTCAGTTTTAGCCCCATGCATGGAACCAATGAGTCCCAAAATTACTTGTAACACACTCCTCCTCTCATCTTATGGGACAGGCCCACCTCTATCTCCCATTTTGATATCAGTAATTGGCTAACTTTACAGTCTCTTCCAAAGTAAAGGAGACACTTTGATCAGTAAACTCATGAAAGACAAATTCTGCAGTAGATCTCATAGAGGGCTTCTCTCAGTGATTATTTAAATTTAGTTCCCATGGAGGTTCACGCTGTCATGACAAAGACCATTTGGTCTGTTTTGCTGACCTGGTTAGGAATGCCATCTGTCTTGATTTTGTCAAGAATGTCCTGCCAATAAAACAGGAGAAAATGCAAAATGCCCCAGTTTTAAACTAGGAAAAAAAATGTGTATTTCCCGTGTAAGATGACTAAAAGGATAGGAAACAATAAGAATAACTAAAAACAAAAACACTTTGCTGATTATTTACAGAAAAGAAGTCTGCTAAATTGGCTGAGGTTACAAATTGTTCTCCAAAAATTCTGTTTCAGTATGAAATGTCCTGATTTGGGCTTCTGAAAAAGTGGTAACCCTCATTTTTAAAGTATTTCCTAACAGGGCTGATGGACTAACTCTCTCAAGGAGTATGAGAGTAGTATACAACTCTGACAGTGACGAAAGGTCAAAGTGCTTCATGGACTACTGTAACGGCAAACAGTAGTTAGGGCAATGCCAGGACTGCAGCTTGCACTTTGGTTGGTGAAAGAATCGTCCGGTCCATACAGGATATGTATGGGGCAATATTGAATTCAGCCTTGTCTTGTAGTGTGCTGACAAACATGAAAACAGCATATAAAGTATTACCTGCTACCAAGCATGCGTGGTACTGTAGGTGAAACATTAATGGATGCTCTAAGAAGCCATGCTGCACAGGGAACTTACTGTCTCCTTACATGTACTGCACCGTGGGAAGCACAGTAATGCACTACTAAAGTCCATTGTAAATTGTGTGGGAACTTAGGAATAACTGGGCAAGTATACTGCATTGCTGTAATTGGTCTGAAAGGAACAAAAAAATACATTTTTCACCCTCCTACTTAACCAGTGGACATTCCATGGGACATTGACACCAAAGATCGTGTTTATGATTGGTCAATGAACCTGTATAAACCACGATTGCTCTCTGAATGGCAAATAAGCATCCTCAATAATACAGAAACTAGGTGTCCCATCAAGTCTGCACTGTCTCTATGAAATATATTACTTGTGAAACAGTATGTCCTGACTAGTAAAATCAGTAAAAAACAAGGTACATTATTTAGAAGAACCATTAACAGCATATCATTGCAAGATTTCAGCTATAATGGCTGTTTTGTTCTGTGAAGCATATTTTATTTGGGTCACCTATTTCATATTTATCACCAAAAGGGTTGAATTTGAACCTTACAGCCCTGAACTGGATTTGTTAAAACACTACAAAGTGCACTCATCTTAAGTAAACAGTTTCATGCTTGTGCCTTTGTTTTCCCCCTTCCAACCTTAGAAGAATAAGCAGAGTTGAGTTTTAACTTTATTATTAATCCTTCTCCCAAATCCAAGGGGCAGGCAGACAATACAGTCAGACAGATATACATAAAAGTGAACTGAACAGGTTTATTTTTCAGGTCTCCATCTGCACCTGTTGAAAATCTGGCATTCTATGGGGGTATCTTTTCCCTTCTTTCAATTTATGTTCCCTTGTTAATAATTATTACTACCGCTTGGTCAATGGTAGTAATAATTATTTTTTGCTATCTATTTTTCCTCCTTGAGCCACCAGACTGCCTACCTGACCACTTCTGTCATCCCCTTCAGGTCCCCAGCCACCATCTCCAGGAATCCGGTGCTTCTTTGTGGGTCCTGCGGCTACCCCCTTGTCTTACCCCTCACGGCAGGGTGGAGGGGGGCTTCTCCCCCTGAGCTCAACCCTCCTGAACAGGATCCAGTGCCGCGTATCCACTGAGCTGACTGGTTTTCCTCACAAGGGACATCGATCAAGCCACCCCATCTGGTGCCCATATTTCCTTGTTCTCCCTCCCATCGTCTATGGCGTACAATGATGCCAAAGGACCTGAGCACAACGCGTTTGCTCGCACCCTGATCCTGGCATCCTTCCACAGTACAAGCCCAATACATCCTACCCATGCTCAGTGATCCCCAGCCATCACCAGGGGCCACCCAAGCACTGGCAGCAGTCCACCCCCCTTCCCGGAGAAGAAGAGCAGTCCTATGGACACTCAATCCTTCTCCTCCCCTGCCGACCCCTGATGGCCCTGGCTCTTTCCCAAACCCAGGTCACCAGCATGGAGGGTAGTAATAATAATTAATAAAAAAACAAATCTTCCAATACATCACAAAACAGGAAGCAAAAACTGGCTGTAGCGAGGCTGGTTTACAATGTGTTTACATGCTTTTATTTCAGCCCAAACCAATCTAGCTACACAATAACTTTTATGTTCCAACACTCCAGGGTTTTTTCATTTTATTGTTTTTAGTGTTGAATTCAAGGTGGTGCCCTCAAATATGTGCAGGGAACAAATCAATTGAAATAGGGGAAAAGATACCCTACAGAATGCCAGACTTTCAACAAGTGCAGATGGGGACCTGACAAATAAACCTGTTCAGTTCACTTCAAAAGATACAGTAAACCAAGCCCATGCCTAGAAATCCATGGGGTAGGGAGTACTCAGAGGGAGTGTTGGATGTTGGAGGTGAGAGCAGTTAAGGGGGGAGGGGAGAAACAGACAAGGATGGAGGTGTTTTTTTTTTTTAATAAGACTAAACACAGGCTCCTTTGAAAGCTAGGAAAACAACAGATAGGACAGTGCAAACACTGATGCGCAGGTGCTCGAACAGGAGATGCAAACCTCAGAAGAATTCAAACAGTTCAGAAGTGAGCACTCCAAGAAATGGTCAAGTAAATGCAAGTAAAAATGTATTTTACATCAGGAAATGTCCAGGACCCCTGTGCTTCAGCACTCAGCCTTCAAAAGGGGTATGGCTAGTTAAACAGACATCTCTGCATACATACTTAGTAACGATGATGCCATAACTAAGGGATACTAAATTTGTGGTTCATGCACATCTCACTTAATACAAAATAGAGAGTAATATATACAGATCCTCTATGTGACATAATTATAATTTCTTAATACAAAACTTGATACTGAAGTGAACCATCTTAGAAAAAATCTTAGAAAAAATACAAAAATCATTAGTTAACATATTCACATATTCACAAACTGACTACAAGGCCAGCAAAGTGGTGTAGCCACCAGTTTCATGTATCTCACTATTTACTGATTTTTCAGACACCATTTTTATTTTATTTCATTTCTAGCAGAATCAGTATGTGCTAATTTGGCACTATTATATGGATACATGACTACAACACTAAAGACAGCAAGGCATTTCAATAGATAACCAGGTCACTAGGACAGGTATAAACACTCTAAATGTTCATAAAGACTTAGGAAACAGTACTCAATACCAGTATGGGATAGGATGACACTGAGAAATACAGGATGATACCAGAGAAGGGATGTGATGTGATGAAAACAGGACAATGTGATGAATTATGAAGAATGAAATGACTGGAATGAATATGGTGGAAAAGAACAGAGACGTAATTTTGGTGATCACCCTATATCCGCTTCCTTCCTTAAAATGGAAGAAGGGAATTTCTTTCGGGTGGGGATCCACTGGTATAACATCTCCAAGGTTCCTAAAACAGAAAAATGAAAATTAGAAAATGAATCAATGCATTCTTATGATAGAAATTACTATTCATTTTTTAGCATCTTTCAAAAATGGTTTAATTAAGACCATCTGGTTTCACTGTTGTAAGTTTATAAATCCATTTTCTTTCCTTTTTAAGCAGTTCATTTACCCTGTCACCTCCAAATCTAGGTGGAGCTTAACACTCCAGCCCCATAAATTTTAGACCTTTCGGGTCTGAGTTGTGTTCCAATGAGAAATGTTCTCCAACTGGAGTGTCTGTTCTGACATTCACTATATTCCTCACATGTTCCTGTTTCCTAATCTTGAGTGTCCTCGTGGTGCATCCTATGTACATACGCTCACATTCACCCCATAGTACATAGGTTACAAATGTGGTGTCACAATTTATAAAATCCTTAATGTCATGCTCATGGCCTGTGTGTGAATGTGTGAATTTAGATCCTTCCTTATAATAACTACAAATATTGCACTTTTGGCAACTGAAGTTCCGTTTAAGTTTTGTGCCTAACCACATACTCCTTACTGGCTGTGATAATCTACTATGTAACAATTTATCTTTCAGATTCTTCCCTCTTGAGAAAGTTATTCTTGGTTTAACACCCACAGCCTTCCCCAAACGTGTGTCTATATGCAATAAATGCCAATTCCTGTATATAATGTTACCTATTTGTCCTGACCAGTTGTTAAATTCAGTGACAAAGGTTACAGGAGAATTGTGATGGGGGGAGGGGTTATCTGTCTGTCTTAATAATTCCTCTTTCTGGTGAGGTCGTTACCCATAGCCAGTGTCAGTAAATCTTCTTGATACCCCCTGTCAAGAAATCTTTGTCTTAGTTCCTCTGCTTGTATGAGAATATCTGCCTCCCCTGAGCAGTTTCTTCTCAAGCGTAGGAACTGTCAGTATGGAATCGACTCCTTCAGATTTTTAGCATGGGCACTGTTGGCTTGAAGTAGGCTATTGGTAGCAGTAGGTTTTCTATGACATTTAGTAATAATGCAATCATCTAATCCAGATGGTCTCTATATTTCCAAATCCAGAAATTCTATACTAATGGGGTCAGATCTGTGGACAAAGTGCATATTGATCTCTTTAGTATTAAGCCATTCCATGAACTGTTCTACCTCCATGGCATCACCACCCCACACACACAAAATGTCATCAATAAAACGGGTCCAAAAAACAATTTTGTCTAAAAAGGGGTTACGGTTCTGAAATACTGTCAATTCTTCCCATTTCTCTAGGAACAGATTTACATAGGATGGGGCCACAGAGACCCCCATAGCAGTGCCACAGATCTGAAAGTAATTCTCACCCAAAATCTCAAAGTGATTGTGGGTGAGAATAAAGTGGATTACTGCCAAAAGAAAGTCAACTGGTATACCATGGTTATTGATCCCTTTCTCTAAGTAGAATTGACAAGCACTAATCCCCTGTGTATGTTTGATATGAGTGTATAATGACTCTGTATCAATTGCCACCCATAACATTGTTTATTTCCATTCAAGACTCTCCAATTTAGAAATAATATGTGTGGTGTCTTTGGTGTATGATTTTAATTTCCTAGCTTCCTGTTGTAAGAAAAAATCAACAAATTGTCCTAACTTCTCAGTTACTGACCCAATCGAGGAGATAATTGGTATTCCAGGAGGATCCCTCATGTTTTTGTGTACTTTGGGCAGAATGTAATACCATGGAACAATCGGATTTTCACACCACATGTATTTTAGTTCTCTCTCACTAATTTTCCCTATACAGACTGCTCCCTGCAGTAACTGATTTAGTTCTACTCTAAACTGATTCATGGGATTTTGTTGTAATTTTTTGTAATTTGAAGAATCATTAAGCATTTCTATAATGATAGATATGTAATGCTCACTATCCAAAATCACAATGTTTCCTCCCTTGTCTGAAGGTTTAATTACAATAGTAGTGTCAGATTCTATTTCTTTTAAAGCTACTGCCTCATCCTTTGTGAGATTTCTGTTCCTTGGTTGGCCTGCCCTCTGTAACAATTCATTCACTTCTTTCAGCACCACATTTTCAAAGTTTATAATGGCAGGATTAAATACATTGGGTAAGAATTCAGAGACAGGGAGAAAAACATTTTTCTTTGTTGTTTAATGTCAAAATAGTTATTTACATTGGAGGTGCTCAGAGGGAATGTTGGATGTTGGAGGTGAGAGCCGTTAAGGGGAGGGGAGAAACAGACAAGGATGGTGGTGTTTTTTTAACAAGACTAAAGACAGGCTCCTTTGAAAGCCATTCAGCTGTTCCATGATGGCTTCATTCCACCCCACAACTCATTCATCTATCTTCCTGCTTGGTAGTAATAATTATTAATGAAAAAATAAATCCCCCAATACATCACACAACAGGAAGCAAAAACTGACTGCAAAACAATTCCCTAACCCCAGCTATCCTTTACAAAAAGCTTATGCTGGCACTCCAAAGGCATCACTGTCTTAAGGGACACACATTCTCTTTCTCACCACGGTGTGATCCCTGCAAGTAAAAACAGGCTCAACCATAATAAATTATTTAATGTAGTAAGGAAAAAACACCCGAAACCACAGTGGCGAATTGCGTAAGATCAAACTACGAAGAATGCTGAACATTTTTAAAAGTTTAGCAGTTCTGCAGAGGGTCAGACCCATGTCAAGTGCTCAGAATTTGGTAATAATGCAAAGCAGTGAGGCAACAGTTGCAAGGGAGATACTGAAAGGGAATGTAGCCATCATCACTGAAGGGTAAGTGCTCTCATAGTTCTGATAGAACATTCTTTCTAATTCGTTAAAAAAATACTTTTTTTATGATGTTGCAGAGATGCTTGCATTATGCACTGTTGTAAGGGCAGGACTTTTCAGTCCTGAAAGTGTAGCCAATAGAGAAATAAAGAGCAAATAGCGCAGTGCTGCAGTCGGTAGGGACAACATAGGTGGACTGCTTCACAGAGGTGAAGGCAACTGTGATGCAATCTAACATGTTGTTCATTCAGAAATAATGCAGCATCCTTTTTCTCTGTGATCCTAAAAGCACTGCAGGGCTACACCCACTGCAGCCCTAAAAAAGTGTAAATGCAGGAGTAAGCACAGAGTATTTCAAAAGGTTAGCACTGAGAGACAGTATTGGGGGTTGTGCAGACAAGTTATACCATGTTGGCAACAAGCAGGAGTTGGTGTGTGGTATGCTGTTTGTGAGTCAGTAGCAGAAAATGGTCCAAACTGTGAGGAGGGCAGCACTCAGGAATGGATGATAGGGGGATGCTTCTCCACCAGACAGTGGAGAGAGATGGTGGCAATTTGTGAGGCTGGTGGATATGGGGGGGTTGCCATGTGAGATGGAGGTAAAAGGTTTGGAATATCAGCTGAAATTGTGGTCAAAGTCAGATGGATAGGGAATCAGGTATTACGCAGGGCTAGGCATGCGTATGCGGTTGACGGCTGTCTGTGGGTGTATTGGCATTCCATGCACTCAGACCCTAAAGCAGACATCAGGAGAAGGAGTATGGTCCAGTGGGGGGAAAAATGATCTTGCTGTTTTCAGAGGCTTCTGGGGGAACTCAGCTGGAGGAGAACTGAGGAACAGAGAAAATGTGGGTTAGTTTCTGAATGAAAAAAATAAACAAGGACCTGAATCCATTTAGGGGGAGGCAGAGGCAGAGCAGAGAAGGAAAGAGAGGCATCAGTAGGCCCTGAATGGCCAGCATTCATGGAGCAGGATGGGAAGAGTATGGGTAACAAGGAGATACAAAAAAAGAGAACGAAAGAGACAAAAAGGACAAATGGAACAGAAAAAAGGCAGAACAAGGGACTGAATAAGCAGAGAGACACTCCTGGCAGTGGGGTGCAGGGAGGGCAAGGAATGCATGGCAAGGCCACCATTTTGGGGAGACAAGGCCTACAAAGTGCAGTATGGTGGTCCCGGGGCTGTGGCTGCCATCATAGATGCAGGGCAGAACTCATAGGCGCAGATAGTGTGGTGGCAACAGTGACAAAGAAGGCCACAAAAGTAACCAGATATGCATGGCAATGATTTAGGCTTCTATTTCAAAAGTGGAACAACTCCTCACTTTTTGCTATACTATATTTTACTTTATAGTTTTCGCAGATACTATTTATATATTAACAGCTCCAGGGTACAGCAATATACGGTGAAACCCACCAGGATGAAGTGCAGCTCTGCAGAATTCTGAACTACAGTTACTGCAGCAAACAATGCAATTTCAATTGGAGTTAATCCCTTTTGTCATGCAGTAAACCTGTGACACTGAACTTCATCCTGGTGGGCTTCACTGTATGTATCTATATGCATAGGCAGGGGAATCACCAACAGGAAAAGGGAGGTAATTATTCTATTATATAGGACATTATTGAGGCCACACCATGAGAACTATGTCCAGCTGTGGAGGCCTTATCTACATAAGGACATAGACATGGTGGAGGTGGTTCAGAGGAGAGCAACCAAGATGGTGCAGTGACTACATCACGAACTCTATGAGGATAGGCTGAAGGACCTAAATATGTACTCCCTGGAGGAGAGGAGGGAGAGGGAGGATATGACTGAGACATTTAAGTACTTCACAGGCAAGGCCCCTGGAATTCTGCAGTTCTGCAGTTGTGGAATTTGCCACAGAATTTGCATCATGCCACAGAATATATATAGTGCCACAGAATTCATTGTTTTTGGTGAATTTTCATATAAATATACTGTTTTTCCATAGTGTCAGGCTTTCTTTCCCACCTCGTTTATCCTGAAGCCCCTCCTCTATGCTCAGCATATGATGTCATCGATGACATCACATCATATTTAGCCAATGACAGGACTGCATTCTGCCAGAGAAATGAATAAATCATGCCGCAGAAATCAGAAAATGCTGCCACAGAACACCAGGGGCCCTGCTCACAGGGAAGATTAAGGTACAGGAGAATACAATTTTTCAAAGAAAAAGATGCTTACAGACAAGGGGACATAGGATGAAATGGGGGGGAGGTTCAGAGGGAATGTGAAGAAGTAATTCTTCATAGAGAGAGTGGTAGACAAATGGAACAGCCTGCTGGAGAAAGTGGTGGGTGTAGAAATGATTACAGGATTTAAGAATGCATGGGATAGGCATAGAAGGAAACTGGTAGTCCGGGAGGGGTACAACCTAGTTCCAGGAAAGCTTGAAGAAGCACAGTTACTAGCATTAATGGGTAGACTAGATAGATCAAAGGCCATTATCTGTCAACAACTTTTATGTATCTATGTAACACCCTAATCCCCTCTAATTTAACACTACCCAGTAAGCTTTTTACAATTAAACGTTGTGTTTTTTAATATGAACTCTTACTGTAGGGATGTCAGTAATTTTACATTATTGGTTCTCCATGCTCCAGAGGCCCAGCACATAACTGGTGCTGGATTTACAAGTAGCAGGGATGAGGGATGAAAAGTCAAGTGAAGCTTTTCATCAGAGAATGGCAAACAGTCACCTTTTGAAAGATAAACATGGGGAACTGTTCTGTATATATGGCCAAGAGGAAGCTGAGGATAGTCTCCCAGGCAGCAGCAGTCCAGCAGGCAGTGGAGATCATGAATCAAGTGCAAGGAATGCAGGAGGCGGCAAAGGAGAAAGAGGAGCCACCCAAGAAAACAGGTAAAAGAAAGGTGGTAGTAGGAGCAGAGGGAGAAATGAAGAAGAAGACTCTCAGACAAGTGGGCAAGGGGCAATGTCCTAATTCCACACTATCTAAATTGGACACACTGTATCATCGGATGATCAGATTCATCATGGGAGCACCATACCACACCTACCACTGCACACTTTACGCCAATGTTGGCTGGCCCTCATGCAGCCTCAGATGCCATAAGAATGCAGTCCATTGGACATATAGGGTCATAATGAAAAAACTCCCACAATACATAAAATTTGCTTGCCCATCTCCCCTGTGGACTGCTATGTGCTGAGAAGTCTTCCCTCCATTTCCCTGGTTGTCCCAAAGGTCAGGACACAATTTGGTGCTGCAGCTATAAGTCATGCTCTACCAGTGATTTGGAACAATATGCAAAAGACAGTAAAGCTTGCAATACCAGTAAGCATGGCCTTCTTTAAGGCACTGATCCAGCATAAGCTCATTGAATCCTGTGATTGCAGTACTTAAGTACCTCTTTCACCATTAACCCTGCATACTCTTCTCAGAGGGGTCAACCCTTCTGCAGCTCCTGCCAGTCTCTCATGCTAGTCATTCCAGGGTCCCCCCTTTTTAGTCTCCTCTCTGTACCCAGTCACCCTCCAACCCATTCTCCCACTAGTTATTCCTGGGTCCTCCCCCTCTTAGCCACCCCACTATCACCTCAATATCCCCAATCCTCTACAACCCCTACAAAACCACACTGCAAGTGTAATTTATGTATATATTGTCTTGTAAATTATTATTTTGTAAATTTTTGTAAATATTTATTATTTTTCCCGAACAAGTAGATGTTGAGGATTACTGTGCTTGTTTATTGTTACCTATGCCATCTGTTATTGCACTACCCAGCTGCTTACTTACTGTACTGCTATTTGCTGTGCTTGTTTTCACCAGTCCAGGTCCACCTTGTAAATGAGTCTGTCTCAATGATGTTTCACCTGGTAAAATAAAGATGATTGATTGATTGATTGATTGAAAGGGCCAAAGGGAAAGGAGAGCATGGTGGACCTCACAGTGGAGGGAAGTCTGAGAAAGTACATGGAGGAATTAATTGGGGAAATGGAGGAGAAGGACCTGGGGGAGCTACAGGTGGTGTTACAAGAGTTTCAGGAGAAGGGGACTGTGGACTGAGAGATGGAGTAGGGAGGGAAGGGGGAGGGACAAGGAGTCAAGGGTGGGGGATAGGAGGAACCTTGAGGGTCACAATGGGAGACCACATGCCATTGGCACTAAAAGAAAGGATATGGAAGAGGGAATATGTAGACTTTTTTTGCAGGTGGATTAAGAGGTAGCTAAAAAATATAATGAGAAATAGCAGATAGGGAAGATGGAGATGGCAGTGGCCCTAGCTATCTTAGGGAGAACACAGGAAGATAAGAACATAAAGGGAAAGACTCTGGAGGTATGGACTACAGGGTTTATGTATTATAGTGCCATATTGCTGCAGAAGCAACCAGAGCTAGCCATACTATTGCTGGCATACTCAATGATTATTTGCACAACATGTAACATGAGAGGAGGATATGGGTGATTACTATATAATAAAAAGTTCAGGTAGAGGATGGCCTTACATAGGATGTAAGATGGAACATGAGGTACCTTAGTATATATGGTGAAGACTATGATGATGCATACAGCAGGGGCAGGAGAAGGGAGCAAGGGGGAAGGGAGGAGCCAACAGAAGTTTTGCTGGGGCTACATAACGGCCCAGTGCACATAGTTGAATTGCAGATTCAGGCACACATGTTCCAAGTGTGTGGGCCCACACCTGGTATCAAGGGGCAGGGAGAGGATGGGTCTGGGGGCAGGCTTTTGTGGGAGTTGTCAGCTCTTTTGGGGGTTGGGGGTTGAGGGGGATGGAGCCCATGGGGTAGAAGTCAGAGTTTGGGGTTTGGAAGGTGATATGGGTGAAAATAAGGAACAGCTAAAACAAGCACTGTGAGGGGGTCTGAGATGGTAAAATTGCCAATTAACATAGAAGTCTTGGGGGAGTGACTAAAAAGGTACCCATATGAGCGGATAGCCAGAATACTAAAAGAAGGGTTTATTAAGGGGCTTGGCCTTTGATATGAGGGGCAGAGGAGAGCAATGAAAGCTAAGAATTTGGGGTTGGTGAAGGGCCAGGAGGACATAGTGGCAAGGAAGATGCAGAAGGAGATAGTGGCAGGCAGGGTTGATGGACCTTTCATGATATCTCCTTTTATGAACTTTAGGGTATCCCCACTGGAGATGGTACCTAAAAAACAACCAGGGAAATTCTGCATGAGTCACCATCTGTCATACCCAGATGGAGAACTGGTGAATGATTTTGTTAGTGAGGAACAGTCTGTGGTATCATACATGACCTTGGGCGATGTGGTGCAATAGATCAGGACAGTTGAGGGGGGCTTGGTTGGCAAATATCAACACCAAGTCAGCATTTAGGCTGCTTCTAGTCTGAGTAGAGGATTAGGATATATTGGGTTTTCAATTTAATGTGGGGGAGGGGTTTACTTTGATAAAGCAATGCTGAGGGGATATTAAGTGGTGTGCATCACTTTCAAAATCTTCAGCACTTGGCTGCAGTGGGTCTTTGGGAGCAATATGAGTTCAGGTCAGTGGTACATTATCTGGATGAGTTTTTGGTTGCAGGGCAGGGAAAAGAAGGGGCGGAGATGGTATACTGTTTTCAAGAACTGTGCATGAAATTGGGGGTACCACTGGCAGAGGGGAAGATGGAGGGACTCAATTACAGTTTATAGTTTTTGGGGATAGAAGTGGACACATAACAGGGTTTGTTCAGTCTACTAGATGGGACAGTGAAAAAAATTGAGGAAACTGCTGGGGAAGGTCATAGGGAAATAAGGGTACCACTGGTAGTGTGCAACAGTTCTTAGGGCATTTGAACTTCATGTGCAGGGCAGTGGCACCAGGCAGGACTTTTATGCACAAGTTGGCATGGGCAACCAAAGGGGCCAGCAGACCTCACCATTGGGTAGATATAACCAGGGGCATAAGGGAAGATTTGGAGCTGCGGGAGGAGTTTTTGCAATAATGCAACAGTGTCACATTCTGGCAGAACTCCTGGGTCTTCAGCACAGACTTGGAACTTTAAACAGATGCAACTGGGGCACTTGGGATGGGGAAGATTTTTGGGGGTGATGGTTGTATAAGCAGTGGCAGGAGAACTTGCTGAGAAGGGGCTTGATGAGGGACATTACACTGCTGGAGATATTCCCAATATGGGTAGTGACAGTAGTATGGGAGAACACCTGAGAAACCAGAAGGTAGTCTTTTGCTGTGATAGTAAGGTGGTGGTGTTGGAGGTGTTGAACCAACAATCAGTTTCAACAGAAATGGTAATGAGGGTGCTGAGGCAGATGTGGCTATAGGATCTCAGATTGAACATGTCACTTAGAGCTAGATACATATAGGGTGTCAAGAATGATGTGGCTGATAGCCTTTCCCATCTTCAGTTGGACAGGCACCATGGCCTTGCACCGGGGCAGTGGCAGAGAGAACAGTGGTACCAGGTCAGTCATGGGAGATTTGTTGGAAGGAGCAACGTGGTTGTTCCAGAGCTCCTGGTCAACAGGTACATTGATGGCTTATGATGGCTCATGGTGCATGTTTTAGGCCTTCAGAGAAAGGGAAAGGGGGTGGAAAGGGGACATTGTTTAACAGGAGAGGCACACTAAGCTGAAGCTCTGGTTTCAGGTGTGACCTGTGAGCACAAGGAAGTTAAGTGACTTGCTCAGGGTCACACTGTATGCAAGTAGGGGATGTGGGATTCAAACCCAGGTCTCCAGATTTGCAGCTTAGAGCCTTCTACCACTGCACTATACTGACTCCGAACAGGCTGGAATGGAGGTAAGTGGGCCAGTATTTAAAGGGCAGATGAGATTCTTGGTACAGAAGTGGGAAGAGGGAATAGCCCATTCCACCATGTCTGAGGGGGACTCTCAAGTTGACATCCTATGTAAAAATGCAGGCTGATTTTAACAGGGTGAAGGAGTGGTTCACCAGGTTGGGGCTGAAGATGAACGCAAAGAAGGTCAAAATTCTTTACTTCAAATAAAAAAAGCATCAAAAAATTTTGACATTAAACAAGTAAACAATTATAGTTACCTGGGGTAATATTTGATGATCAATTAACCTTTTCAGATCATATTTTAAAGTTAGTTGCAAAGACAAATAAAAAAATAGGAGCATTAAGACATACCACCAAATGCTTAAATATGGAAGCTACAAAGAGAGTAGCAGAACATCTGATATTGTCAACACTAGAATATGGCAATTTAATATACTGCACTGCAAATAAAACTTTTTTGAGCAAACTTGACATACAGTAATTCATCACAAGATTGCTCGGTATATCCTAAGATGTAAATTTAATACACATGACTGTTGAATGTTCTCATGGTTGAATTGGTTGACATTAACCTTTAGAATTGCATAAACATGGCTAAAATTATTACATAAATTTCAAATAAACAAAACTGTTCATTATATTTCGACTACTGTATTTGGTAAAAACACAGACTTGACATGTGAGCTGAAGAGATCAGTACATATAAATAAAATTGATATGGTCTAAACAAAAATAAAATTTAGAAATAAAACATTGCAGCATTGAGCAGTTTTAGTTTGGAATGATCTTCCTTATGAATGACATACAATGTCTTCCCACTCTGCCTTTATTAAAGCCCTAGAGGAACATTTTATTCTTAATTGTAATTGTGTATAGTTACTTGTCTGTAAATGTAATGTGCATTATTGAATGTAAAATTTTGTGTTTTTGTAATTGTATGTAATTTTTAGAGCAACATAGGTATTTGGACCACAGGACTTGTCTTGAAAATAGGGTATATAACCATAATGACAACGTACATTATTAAACCTGTACAAAAATAAATGTTTTACTATTACTACTATTACTTGTTTTGATTAGAATTCTGAAAAGCACTGCTAGCCTGGACCAGATGGGCATATACATAGTAGATATGTTAACCATACCAGATTATTATCAAAATAATACAAGAAATCATTATAGAGGAGATTCCAAACAATTTTCATTGCAAAGAGATCAAGAAAAACAAGTGGAAGATGGGAAAATTAAACATAACTCCCCTCTAACCCAAAAAAGATTTTAATTATTGAATGATCTTGATTGTCTTAGCTTAAGAAGTGAAAAGTCTGGGATAAAAGAGGGAGATACCCATTTGAATGCTTCATTAGAAACAAAGGAAGATCTGCTGGAGTTTGGAATCCCTCATCTCATGGAACATTGTGGGTTACAAATCAAAGAAACAAGATATAGCTTGGTTAACTTTTATCAAAAAAATCACAATCATATGTCTTCAGTAAACATGGCATACTATTAGTTTGAATGAATATGTAATGTTTCAACACCCTAGTTTAAAGATAGATAAATCAGGTAGAAAAGCTTGTGGGCTCATCATGTACAGTACAATAAAATATGTACTTTTATGAAGATAGACAAGATACGTGAAGACAATTTCTTTATAGCCAAGAATCTAAAAAGTGCCTCAGCTACCTTGATCTTGATGTCATGTTATATCACACCCACAAAATCACATTTGTATAATAATGACATATGGGTCAAGTTGGGAAATGCAATATATATCATATCTCTGGATTATCCAGAGGACATGTTATTGCTGATAGATGATTTTAATATGAGGATAGAAAATACTGTATGATGGATTTGCAGAAGATACAATCATGAACTGGTTGTATCCATCTGCAGGAAAGCATAAGCACAATTCAAGAGTCCTCAAAATGAATCATAATGGTCAGTTATTGTTAGAATTAATAAAAACGAATGGCTTGTATCGTACAAACTTTTCAATAACGTATCCTATTTAAAAATAAAAACCTAACGACATCCATCCATTACATGGTAGACTACAATGAGATAAAGAAGAGCTTCTAGCCTTTTCATCCACAAAAGGATCTATAGCTCTGGACCTGGCCTGTTGGAAGGGGTCCTCAGAATTTTGGGGCAAATTATATATACTGTATCAGTTAAACCAGAAAGTGACCATTATCAATTACATCTGTACACTCAGAAAATAATACACAATAATACACCGATAACAAATATAAATTTAATAGATAAAGTGAAAATTAGATACAAAAAATAATAATTTGGAATGAAACCTTAGAATTACAAGTTAAAAATGAAGTAAGAGATTTTTTTATCTCAAGTCATTATATGGGCAGCGAACACTGAATTGGAAGTTTTGAATAAAGTCATTGCAGATTTTTGTTTGTACCTTACAGGAGAATTTATATAGTGACACAATATGTAGGAAACCACCCATTTTTTGCTAATTTTGATAATAAATGTAAATTACAGAAAAAGAAGTTTGTGATGATACTTAGGGAGAATGGGAAATCTGCCAATGCTGAGAATAATTATATGTTAAAAAATTCAAGCAAGGAATAAAAGATATTTTTAAAAATAAAAAAAGGGTTTTCATGAATCACAATGGAAGAACATGACAGTGGTAATTGAAGCTAACCATATTAAACTATTTTGGTCCTTGGTGGCAACTGGACGTAAAGGGAATACAAATGAAATCATAAATCATGTTCCAGCTAACATATGGGTAGAATACTTTACACAAGTAATGTATGATCCAAAAGCAGCAAAAAAATGGATTCCCTCTTGATCATGTTTTCATAAATTTGCATTTCTCTCTAGTAACATCTCAGGAGGTCCTAATTTCAATTCACCATTTAAAATTAAATAAGGCCCCAGGACCTGACAAAATTTCAGGAGAATTCTACAAATGCATGGAACAAGAATGGGCTAGCATTCTAATGCATTTTTTTAACAAGTGTATTTTGGAAAATTAGATCCCAATTTCTGATGAGGGGCTATAATTGTCCCTATCTATGAGAAAGGGGATAGATAGCTCCCCAATAACTATAGGCTGATTAGTCTATTCGATATTTCAGTGATTTTTTTTCTAGAATCATATTGACTAGATTACTATATGAACTACATAGGTTAGGAGATGTGTCTCCTTTACAAGCTGGTTTTTGAGATTACTACTCAACAATAGGCAACTTTTTTGTAGTGCATCATTTATATGAAAAAATATGTGAATTTACGACAGCAAATAATATATGTAGCTTATATCAATTTCATATAATCTTTCAACATCATTATTAGAGACAAATTATGGGAATTAATGTTGAGCTGGTGCATATCTCCAGTTTTAATAAACACTATTTGATTAGTTTACTCACATACTTGGGCACAAGTCAGACTGGATTTAAAAAAAATTTATCAGAAAACTTTGTGACGAATGTTGGGGTAAGGCAACATCCTAGTACCTACTTTGTTAGCAATATATATAAACAAACTTTTATTAAATCTGTCCGAATCTCAGTTTGATTCCTTCAAAATAAGAATGACATCTTGTCCAGCCTTAGCATATGCTGGTGATGTGCTCATGTTGTCATTATCATTGTCTGACTTACAAAAAAAATTAAACATTCTATAGGACTTTGCCAATAACATATACTTAAATATTAACATGTAGAAATCTAAACTAATGATTTTTGGAGGTAAACACACAAATTCTAAATGGTTCATTAATACTCAATTAATAGAAGTCATCTCTGATTATACATATTTAGGACTTACCTTTTCAAAAGACTGTCCTGAAAATCTCATAGTGAGCCATTAAAAAGAAAATCAGCAATACTACTTTAGCCTTGAAAAGATTTGATACCAGATATGGTGGAGGTTCTGTTAGACCACTCTTGAGAGTAATAGAGGCAAAATATAATTCCCAAAATCTCTACAGGGCAGAAATATAGGACCACAATATGTGGATGTATTAGAAAAACATCACTCAAATGCTACAAATGGTTCTGGGATTCTCCAAAACTACCCCTCTGTCTTTGTAAGGGCAGAGTTAGGGATTACTGATTTAAAAGCATTGGCAGATTTAGTAATTGTTAATCTTTTAGATCAGGATCAATAAATTGTCTTAGGACAGACTCGCAAGGAAATACCTGGAGGAAAAATTTCATTAGGAAAAAAAATGGTTACAAGAAATCTGCATGGTTAACATATCTTAAAAAAAAGGTTTGGGTTAGTAGGTGTTTTAAATCTATTCAGTCTTGCTGGTAAAGAAATATTTCTTGCAGATCAGTACAGAAAATATATCAAAAAAATACTAGTGGACATACATAAAAACATGATCTGGAATGGATTTCTTGCTCACAATTTGATTGTAACCACTTATATCATTGCTATCTAGATGTTTTAAGCAGTCCCTTACAAAGAAGGACATATGCAACCAAAGGGTGCAACCAAAATGGTGCAGGGACTGCATCAGAAGACATATAAGGACAGATTAACGGAGCTCAATATGTATACCCTTGAGCAAAGGAGGGAGAGAGGTGATATGATCGAGACATTTAAACACCTTAAGGGCATAAACAAGGTGAAAGAGTCTAACATGTTTAAATATAAGAAAAATAGCAGGACAAGAGGACACAGCATGAGATTAGAGGGAGGCCGATTAAGGGGAATGTGAGGAAATTCTTTTTCACAGAAAGGTGGTAGATGCATGGAATGGCTTACCACAAGAAGTGGTGGCTATGAATACAGTGCAGGGCTTCAAACAGGCATGGATAGGCATAAGGGAGCAATACAAATGACTATGAATAGATAGGTCACTGACAGAGCAAAGGCCGATGGTACATTTATAAGGTAGAAAAAGAAATGGGCAGACTGGATGGGCCTTGCGGTCCTTATCTGCCGTCAACTTCTATGTTTCTATGTTTCTATGTATGCAAGATATAGGATATAATTGTATGATTATAACATTCTAAATGCAAGACTGAATGGACTGAAAGATCCCATCCATGCCTTAAGTTATTGTGCTGGTAGAGAAGCTGACATTTTTTTACATGTCATTTTGAGATACCCATGGTATACAAATGCAAGACAAAAATAGTTAAGTAATATTCTCTTGTCTTTACATGGCTGTGATGAAATGATCATGCTAAATATACTGTTCATGGCTGAAGATGACTATATAATTAAGAGAATGGCAAATATACTGGTCATAATACAGAAAACAAGAAAAAGGATTACAAGAACAATTGTCAGTTCCTGATTGTATTTGTTTATTCTGGGTTAATAAATGTATGGTACTCCCTATTTATAACACTCTTCGTAATTTCCTGTTTATAAACTTTTCTATTTGTATTGTCTGTTTTCTATCTTGTAATGATCTTTTTAACAAAAAATCAGACAATAAACATTGAAACTGAAACTGAAAACACCATGGGGATCCACCTGCCAGTAGTGTGTTTAGCATGCAGCCTGAAAGGGTGGAGAATGCCTTGTAAAAGTACAGTGGTCCGAAGGATGATGCAGGGATGGCTAAGGATAAAAGGAAGATGCCAAAATGCTAGATGAGGATATTGAGGAAATTGAGGCTACAGGATCTCAGACTGAACATGTCAATGTGATATGGCTGATAGCCTTTCCCGTCTTCATTTGGACAGGTTCCATGGCCTTGCACCGGGGCGGTAGCAGAGAGAACAGTGGTACCAAATCAACTGTTGGAAATTGGCTGGAATGAACACAGCAGTTGTTCCAGAGCTCTTGGTCAACAGCAGAGATAGGCGTAATGGCCCCAATTCTCTCCGCAAAGTTATTTGTGGAATGAAGGTGAATTTGTGGAGTGCTCTGCAACGGGAAGCGGAGTACTTCCCCAAAGTGCTACTGTCTTGTGTCCAGAAAACTCCCCAGTGCTGATGAAGTGAAATGAGAGTGTAACAAGAAATGCAAAGTATCCCAGAATTAATGTCGCACTCAGTCATGCGTGCAGTGGTCAGGTCACACAGAGAGTCACCAGAATTAATGTGCATCCCCAAAATGCTACTGTCTTGTGTCCAGAAAATTCCCCAGTGCTGACAAAGTGAAATGAGAGCGAAAGAAGAAATGCAGTCTCCCAGAATTAATGGTGCCATGCAAAGGCACAGACAGATTAAGATTGCGCTGCACACTCAAGGGATGCATACGAAACGCACAGCAACACCTAACCAGTGCTCACAAGTCGCAAATCCAAATCTGGAAAGGAATACATTTTGCCAGTAGGGGGCTTAGTGCAAGGCAGTAACAATCCACTACCAGTAAAGATGCCACAAAGCAGTATAAACAATTCATGCAGGTGCGGTGGCTAGCAGGTTCACACTACTGCAATTACTCTGTAACACAATAAAAGGTGTCTGATTTAATGGCACACATTGCACACACACTCAAGTAATGCATAGCAAATTGATAACCTTTAGTAATATAACCAAATGTTTTAAACAGACAAATTGTACACTGCTGCACCACAACAATCAGCAAAAAAATGTGAAGAATTACTGAAAATATTACTGTGTGTACATTAACACAGTTGTACAAGAAAAATATAACCAAAACAGAAAGACTGCCATTTTCTCCCAGTTAATCTACCTACACCACAAATACACCCCTCCCCAAAGCACACTTCACAGTACACAGACTGACTGTTCTAAATTAACATTCAAAATCCACACACAGCAATAAACACTCGATGATATGAGCACAGAAGGATTTCCTACAATAGATGTACTAAATTTTGAGAAAAAAAGTATTGCTCAAAAATGCATTTTAAACAGCTTTTAGAGGTTTTGAGTCGCAGAGCTCTGAGAGCAAACTGTCTCCAGCTACCACTGCACACACTATCCAGGCCAGAACTGAGGCTGTGCCAAACAATCTAGAGCCCATGCGGCCTGCAATCCCATGAATAACTGCAGAATTTCATTTGGAGATCAATTACAGGGTGAAGTGAGGTGAATTACATTGATTTCAATGTACTTCACCTTAAAATTGGTGGAAAAGTGGTTTGGGGAAGGCGGAATAACGCGACGTAATTGGTTTCAATGGACTTCGCTTTCCTCATAATGAAGCGAAGTACTCCACTTCATATTGTGGAATTCTCCATGGATTCCACGTTACTCAGTGAATCACTTCTGTGACTGTGTGGGTGGGATGCTGCCAATATTGTTGTCACTCCGCCTTACTTCACGTTTAAAGCGGAAGGACAATGTGAAGTAATAATAACAAGGCGAAGTGAGCCTTTCCTATTGGGCACTCCGTGTAGCAAAGTGCCAACGCGAAGTGGCCACTTTGCGTTCACTTTGCCGGCAGATTTTAAATTCGCTGCATCTCTAGTCAACAGGTACATTGAGGGCTTATTAGGGATCATGGTGCATGTTTTAGGCCTTCAGAGATCATGCTGGAATGAAAGTAAGTGGGCCAGAAATGGAAGGGCAGGTGATGAGCTTCTTGTTAAAGAAGTGGGAAGAGGGGATAGTCCATTACACCTTGGGGATCCACCTGGCAGCAGTGGGTTTAGTATGCAACCTAAATGTAATTTTTTTCTATAAACAGTGTTAAGCCACATTTGTTTTTGAGGAATATGTATCATACTGCTGATTTTATTTATGTGATATCCATTTTGCATTGCTTTTGCAGTTAATTTAAAATAAAATGTTGGGGTCCCCAACCTATGACATCATAATAGGTTGACAGATACCTTTGAAGTGTATTTAAACAATGCTAACACTCCCTGAGGAAACTCTAGCGAACAAAGTGCCGGGGTGTCTTAGGTGAGTGTTCCATCCAGCTCACTGTTTGTGGATTTGGTATATTTGTGTTTATTATTACATAAATTAATGGATTTTTCTGAATTAATTTCTATGTGTCAAGCTGCAATTATTGCTTGAGATGTTGCTGATTTTCACTTGGCTCTGAGTGCGGTTGGTCCTTGTTTGGAGTTGTTCTTTGTAGGGTTAGCAAACACTCAACTGCATGGCCCGACCTGTAAGCACTGTTCACCTGTGTTCAGCACAAGATGTACTGGGCTGGGAGAAAAAGAAGAAACATGGACTGGGTGTGCACCTAGACATGTTGATGCCTTGGGGTTTTGTACCCTGAGGGCCAGTTGGTGGTGACCCGGGTGTGCATCAGAGGCATAAAGGGTCACTAAAAAGGAAAGGACAGTTACAGTCACGTGATGTTATGGATTAAATGTACATTTGACAAAGCAATATGTATAGATTGTGTTACATAGAAACATAGACTTTGACGGCAGATAAGGACCACTTGGCCCACCTTGTCTGCCCATTTATCTACCTAGAGGATAAGCTGCAGATCCTATTTAACCAACAGCCTATTTCTACCTACCCCCCACAAAAATTGACTTCTGTCTGTCCCATGCATTTTTGAATTCTCCCACAGTTTTAGACCCCACAACCTCCTCACAAAGGCTGTTCCATGTATCCACCACCCTCTATGTGAAAAAATACTTCCTCACATTGCCCCTGAGCCGTCCCCCCTCTATCTTCTAGTGTGTCCTCTTGTTCGCACATCTTTTTTCTGAAAGATGCTACCCTTTTGACTTTGTTGATTCCACTGAGGTACTTAAACGCTTTTATCATGTCCCCTCTCCTCCTTTCCTCAAGGGTATACATATTAAGCTCTTTTAGCCTCTCTCATATGGCTTCTCTTGCAGACCCTGCACTATTTTAGTTGCCCTCCTCTGAACTGCCTCCATCCTATGTCCTTGCAGAGATGGGGTCTCCAGAACTGGACACGGTACTCCAGATGGGGTCTCACCAACTGTCTGTACAGGGGGATAACAACTTCCTGTTTTCTGCTGGTGATGCCTCTCCCTATACATGCCAGTATCCCCCCAGCCCTCCTCACTACCACCTTCTCACATTGCTTGCCAACCTTAAGGTCATCTGATATGATTACCCCAGGTCCCTTTCCATTTTTGTTGTTGTTACTACCTCCCCCATTGTGTAATCTTCCCATGGGTTTTTGTTTCCCAGGTGCATTACTATGCACTTCTTTGCATTGAATCCAAGCTGCCATACTTCTGACCATTCCTCCAACCTTGCCAAGTCCCTTCCCATCCTTTCCATGCCTCCTTGTGTATCAACCCTGTTGCAGATCTTTGTGTCATCTGCAAAGAGGCATACTTTTCCTTCCAGTCCCTCTGCAATGTCACTTATAAAGACAGTAAAAAGGACTGGACCCAGTACTGAACCCTGCGGTACCCCACTAGTAACCCTCTTTCTTCAGAGTGGACTCCATTTACAATTATCTTCTGTGTCCTGTTGTTCAGCCAATGTTTTACCCAGGCTACCAACCTGGGACCCACTCCAAGGCTGGTTAATTTGACTACCAATCTTTTGTGTGGGACTGTGTCAAATGCCTTGCTAAAGTCTAAGTAGGCCATGTCCACAGCCCCTCCCTGGTCTACTACTTTGGTCACCCAGTCAAAGAAATCAATTCAATTTGTCTGACATGATCTTCCTGCTGTGAACCCGTGCTGTCTTGGGTCCTGTGCCCCACTGGCCTCTAGGTACTCAACAATTCTTTCCTTCAGAAGTGATTCCAACACTTTCCCTACCACAGAGGTCAAACTGACAGGTCTGTAGCTTCCTGCCTCTGTCTTGCTCCCACTTTTGTGAAGGGGAATCACATCAGCTTTCTTCCAGTACTCAGGTACCACACCATCCTCCCATGATTTGTTATGAAGGGTAGTCAGTGGTGTCACTAGTTCTCTGCTTAGTTCTTTTAGAATTCTGGGGTGAATTCCATCTGGCCCCATTGCTTTGTCCACCTTCAGTTTTAAGAGTTCTTTCAGAACCCTTTCTTCTGTGAAAGGACTGGGATCCACCCCCCAGAGTGCTTCAGTTAATTGGATTAGGCACCTCCCCCACTTCCTCTTTTGTGAATACTGAACAGAAGTATTCATTCAGTATCCCTGCTTTTTCATTGTCACTCTCTGCCCACCCACCATCCATTCTATTCAGCCTCACTATCCCTCCCTTTGTCTTTTATACGCTCCCTGATATACCTATAAAAAGTTTTATCCCCCTTCTTAACCGAGTTTGCTATCTTTTCCTCAGTCTGTGCCTTTGCTATTCTGACTACCCTCCCTGCTTCCTTCTACCTTAACTGGTACAGTTCTCTGTCCTGCTTCTTCTGTGTTTCCTTATACTTCCTAAATGCTATCTTTTTCTCCCTAACCTTCACTGCCACTTCTTTTGAGAACAATAGTGGCTTTTTCTTTCATTTTATTTTGTTTATTTGCTTCACACAAAGGCTTGTTGTCTCTGTGATGGCAGTTTTGATATTTCCCCATTGTTGCTCCACCCCTCCTTCTAGCCTGTTTGCAAGTGCTTTTCTAAGGCGCTCTCCCATCTTGCAAAGTCAGCCCTCCTGAAGTCCAGAACCCTCACTTTTGTATGGCTTGACGCTATAGCTGAGAATATCATGAAACACAATGTTTGGTGGTCACTTGTTCCCAAATGGCTACCCACTTCTATATCTGAGATCCTCTCACTGTCCCCATTTGAGAGTATGAAGTCTAAGATTGCTCCCTCACAAGTAGGTTCCAAAACTAGCTGTCTGAGGCATGCCACATGAAGGGCATCAAGAATGGCCCTGCTTTTGGATGTGGCTGCACAAAAGTGCTCCAGTTAACATCTGACATATTAAGGTCCCCCATCAACAGTATCTCCCCTTTCTCTACCATCTTAAGTATGCCTTCTATCATATCCTTGTCCATTCCCTCCCCCTGACATGGGGGTCTGTATACAACCCCTGTGCGGATTGTGGTGCCATTTCCAGTCTCTAAGGTGACCCACAGTGCCTCCTCTCCTCCCTGTTTACTCTTTTGTTCAGTTGCTTTTATCCCTTCCCTTACATAGAGAGCTACTCCCCCCTCGTCTGCCCTCCCTGTCTCTCCTGTAGGTTGTGTACCCAGGTATGTTAACATCCCAGTCATGGTTCTTTGTGTACCATGTTTCTGTGACTGCTATGCTATCCAGGCATCCCTCTTCCATCAAGGTCACCAGTTCAGGGAGCTTGTTGCCCAGATTATGGGTGGTTGTACTCATTACCCTCCATTTCTTGATGGCCTTACCTCTTTTTGCCCCATCCCTGTCCTTATTGTGTTTGTCACTTTCTCCTTTTACCCCCGCGCTTCTCCCTATTGACATTTCTATGTTGGTGTCTACCTCACTTAGTACCCTGATTTTTTTGGGGGGGCTAGGATTTCCCTGCTCCTTTCCAGTGCCTCCCCCCTTGGCTAGTTTAAATGTTTGTCAATGAAGTATTTAAACCTATCACCTAGGATCCTGGTTCCCCTCCTAGACAGATGCACACCATCACACCAGTATAGGCCTGCATTGGTCCAGGTGGACCCCCAGTCCCCAATGAAGCCAAATCCCTGAGCTCTGCACCAGTTTTTCAACCACTGATTGAATCCCATGGTGTGGAGCACACTAGCCTCATCCATGCCATAGACAGGCAGCACCTCTGAGAAGGTTACTGTGTGTGCTATTTTTCTAAGGCCCCTCCCCATCTCCACAAATGCTTCTTGCACTGCTCTGATCTCTTTCTTAGCCAGGTCATTTGTCCCTAGGTGGACAATGACATCCAGCTCCCCTCCCCTCCCCTGTGCAGCTGCTCTTGTGATCCTGAGGATTCGCTCCCTGTCTCTCCAAGCCATGGCACCAGGCAGGCACCTTACCTCCCTCTCCCCTTCCTCCCCCAGTTCTACCTTCCTAACAATGGAGTCCCCCATGAGGAGTTGTTTCCCTTCCCCTGTGGGGTCCCATGCCACCCTCCTGTGAGTCTTCTTTGTGGAGGTTCCCAGCATCCTCCTTGGTCTCCACTGTGGGTGTCTCCATAGAGGAACCACACTTTTCCAGAATGGCATAGAAATTGTGGAGAAGTACAACTGGAGGGATGCACCTCTGTTCCACCACCCTCACCCTCCCTGAGCCCACTGTGGTCCAACTGCTTCTCTTTCTTGGCAACCTCTGAGGCAACGGCAGTGACTCTGGTGGTCCCTGGGTGGGAGAGGAGGTCCCACAAATCCTGGCCAACTTAGCCTGGAGATGAGCAACCTCCTCCCTCAGCCCAGAGAGGTGTCTGCAGATGGGACAACACTGCATCCTCCAGAACATCTTCTGGAAGACTGTTGCTCCACAGCCACTGCACTGCACCACTTCCATCATGTCTTTTTCTGACCCCTAACTGTTGTTTGGAATACTTACTTTTCCTCTGTTTGTTTGTTTTTCTTCCCTACTTACTTACTGCCTCTGTGCCCTTTTAGCTCCTGATCTTCCTGTTCTAAGACAAGAAGTTCCTATATTTCTCAGTAGTCTCCTTACTTGTTCAGAGTCAGACCTCCAGCAGCTGGGGGGATGGAGAGCTACTCTTGCCCTTCTAGGATGGCAAGTCTTTGGTGGCTCTGTGATCACTCACTTCCTGCTCCCAAACAGGAAGTTCCTGTTGTCAGTTAAATCCTGTGCCTATAAAAGTAGAACTGGTTTAGGGTGGGGAAGGAGGGCAATATAGTCCCAGTAGATAAGTTTTATTTATACCAATAGCTCCTTCCTCCTGGTGTTCTGTCTGTTCTCTGGCAGAAGCTATCTAGGGTAGTGCTTAAATCTGGTTTTAACCTGGCTCCTTCTAGCTAAGCCACTCCCCCTACTTTGCAAATCTTTCTACACTTAGTTTATTTCACAGATAACAATTCCCTTCTGACACCTGTGACAAACACCTAGATAAGTACACAGACAACACAGATAACAGATAATTTACTTCAACTACCTCTGACAAACACACTAACTCTTTTTTTTTGTACCCTAAATTGAAGGTCCCAGTACAAGATTTCGAGTTCTTAGTCCCAGTAGAGAAGTTTTATTTATACCAGTAGCTCATTCCTCCTGGTGTTCTGTCTGTTCTCTGGCAGAAGTGCCACAGAAGTGTTAATAAAGTATTTACTGACTGAGCACCCAAAAAAGGTCTGTCTATTTAAGAAAGGTTGTTCCCTGACAAGAGGGACTGCCAGATTAAAATGGCAGCCTTGATTGTCAGGAGTCACCTGACAAGACCTGGTGCCAGTCAAAAGAAAAGGGGAGGGGGGAGGGATTGATGGACAGCATAGTTTGATGAGAAGAGGGTCAGCAAAAAAAGGGGTGAAGACAAGGGAAAAAAGAATTGATTGGAGAAAGCCAAGGGGTGCCAAAATCTGAAGAGTTAAAACAGGAGAGAGGGAAAGCTAACCCTTCTTCTTATTTTGCTATTGAGTTGCCTCCCTCCCACCCAATAGATAGACAGGGGAGAAGGGAATTGGTGAGAGACCATGGATGGATTGCTGAAGATGAAGAACAGTGGGTAGCTCGAAGTGGATGGAAGGAAGTGTAAGAGAAAGATTAAAGGGATGGGTGGGGGAGGGAGAAAGTAAACACAGATTAAAGAACGTGAGGCCCTGGAGGGTACTGAGCTGAGAGAAAAAGAAGGAACACAGACTGGGTGTGCATCTAGATGTGTTGGCATCTGGTGGTTTGCACCCAGCGTGCCAGTAGATGGTGAGTTGGGTTTGCCTCTGTAGAATAAAGGTTCATTATACAGGAGAGGACAGTTACAGTCATGTGATGTGATGGATCAAAATTCACTAAAAATACCACCAACAGCTTAATCTGGTTCAAAGTCAGTTAGCATCCATCTCTATCCCCCTGTCCAGGAACGAGGCTGAAAACAGGCAGAATTGTCTAGTCCTCTTTTCCAGGTGAACAAAAACTAAAAAGAAAAAGTATCTATAACAAAGGAATATGTAAAGATTGTGTTAATAAAGTATTGCCAACTGAGCACCCAAAAAAAGGTCTGTTTTTTTAAAAAAGGCGATCCCATGACAGTAGAAGAGGTGAAGTAGTAGACAAGGAGGTAGGCTGTGTGAACAAAAGGTTAAGGAGATAAAAAGGAAAACATCTAATTAGTGGTAGAATGTGAAACTACTATACTAGTGAAAAAGGGTGCTACATGCTACAGGAACAGTGATGAGAAAAGTGGTGCAGAGCTTTCTTCATTCAGTTCAGGTTCAAGTTGGGGACTGAAAATTCGATTTGGCTTTTTTCAATTGGGCTGAACCACTTAAACTCCCAATGCAGTACTGGCACAGGGTAAAACAGACTACAAATGCGGGGGGGGGGAGATTGAGGTTGCAAGGAATATTAATTACTGTAGTTTCCTTGTGTCAGGTCTGTTTGCATCCCACTGTTGGCAATTGGTGTATTTGTGGTGACGTGACAGAGTCAACAAAGAGTATGACTACTGCAAACCTGTTCTAAGCTATAGCAATTGCTCATATTCATTGCTTAGCTCAAGTTTTTTGCCTGTAATCTCTGTTACAGTACCTCACTGCCAATTACTACCTTATCACTGAGCATATACTGTATAATTTATAAAATGTTTAATTACCCTTCCCCTTAAAAAGTTATACATTCAAAAGCATTAACTCAAATTAAAAGTTGATACATTTACTGCACTACATTTAACTTCCCATGTATGGATGTGAAGTTTTTCTTTTTGTATGATTTTATTTATTTATTTATTTAAATCTTGGAATTTACACCTTTGAGCTGGGAGCTCTTTTACAAAGGTTCCACGTCAATTTTACAGAACAGGCAATATACATCAGGTTAGGGTATTTTTGTTTTTAATGTTTTGATTTGTTAAAGTTTTTTATATTGATTGTAGTAGTAATAGACTATATTGCATTCATTTAGTTAAAATCATGGAATATTGAATATTTAATCGAACCATGCACATATTAAAATTTAACACAGCAGCCAGCAAAGGAGCTGAGTGGTGGGCTGTGCTGGCTATCATATCAGGATCTGAGGAACATCCTGGGAGACTCTGGTAAGGGGGAGTTGGATGGGTAGTGTTCTGGGTTCAGGTGGGGCAGATGGAGGGCCACTGGACCGCCACTGTTTGCTTGTCTATTTGTTGACCAGCATTCAGAGGTGGGGTGGGGGTACAATTGGAAGCCAGGGATATTATAGGGTACATAGCCTGGGAGATTGGGGGGTGGAGGGTGCCACTAGACACCAGAGATAAGATTATAATCTATGAGATGGGTGATCAGGGGCGGTGGTGCCACTAGACACCAGGGATATGGTTATAATCTATAGGATGGGAGACTGGGGGGTGCTGCTAGACACTAGGAAGATATATAATATCATAGGCCAGGCAATAGGGGAGTTGGGGGTGCCACTGGACACCAGGGCCTGCATTCTCACTGACATGATGGTGGTCGGGGGCAGGCAGCAGCGGTACAGCCTCACCGCCATTGGTGTGGTGGGTGCTCAGGCTTAGAACCTGGTTAAGACTAGGTTTTTGGAGGCAGTAAGTAGTGCAGTTATGAGTTCCCTTTACTGCTGTTACAAACCATTGAAATTGCTGTTGTACCCATATGCAGATGGTGACCCCATCAGTTTCATGGGCCAAGCATTATGTTAGCATCTGGGTGCTAACAGGTTTAGCCCATGCTACACGGGCCTCTAAATATTGACTCCGCCCCAAAAAAGGGCACAAACCCAGTTAGCATGGGTGCAAACCCACTAGCACCAGTCCTAATTTTTTTAATATCTGGCCCTTTCTGCCAACAGGCAGCCAGACTTCTTTTGTCAATGGACTACATGAGGTTACAAGACCAAAGAAGCTGCATTACTGTGCATGACCATCACTGATGACTTATTTGGTGTCACAGTCACACTTTATTGTGGGTTGGATAACATGTCTTATTTAATTGATATTATCTCAGTGTTAGCCATGCATCTCACCTGATCACATTGGGCATTAGCTGGTTATCACATTGTAAAAGTTATGGTGTCTTAAGGAGGACTTGAGGTGGAGGTGTGTGTCATGGTTCTTGTTCTGCCAGTGCTGATGGGTGTGGTGAGCCAGACTATGGTACTGCCAGTGCCAAAGAGAGTACATGGAACTTGCCAGCAGGAGTTATAGGTGTGGGAACAACAGTACATGTGATTTGTTGGAAATGGGAATAATAAAATGGTTAGCTGAAGTTGGTCCGTGGTAATTTGAGATTCAGGAAGACTGAGAATTCAACATTCTCAGGATCTTGTGGTGAGGCAATATCACCTTTTGTGCTGAATCTTCTTTCCCAAACAATTTTGTTTGAAGGGCATTTGAGAAAATAAAAAGCCAGTTTAAGCAGTCCATGCCAGATTATTCTTCTGCTTTACCATAATTTGATAGAATGACTACTTTGAATAGACAGTGGATCTGCTAGATAAGCCTCCATAATGTACTCTCATGAGATGTCTGTGCCTTCCTCCAGAATGTCTGGGGACCATGGCATGGTAGAAATTAGACATCCAGAATTTAAATATTCCTGTAATTTTCTTTTCCTACAACATGGGATTCATTTATCTGATAAAAGCAATCCAGTGCTGATAGCAACTTCTAACACACATTGCAAAGCACATATGCTGGTGCTCAGTGTCATATTCCTTCGTGTCTAGTCATGTCAGTCCATACCTTCAGTGACAAACCATCAAGAATGTACAAACCATCACTGCTAATTGCCTAATTGCTTTATGTTTCCAGTCATCATCTAGTCATCACGTCAGACATCAGGTACCACTGTAATATACACACGCAACATCAGACATACCTACTGTACCATACATCATTTCAGAACCAAGCAATCAAATTGCTATATAATGCAACAAGTGATATATTTTTCAAAAGCTTTCTGACCACATTCATGAGACCCCACTTTCATGGCACGCATCACACAAAAAATGTTTTTCAAGTTACAAAAGAAGGTTAGTTAGTGATGAAACTGACACATCATTTTCTTATATTTATGTATTTATTTATTTTAATTTTGATGATTGGGTGGGCCCTCTGAGACAGTCAAGTCCCTTTCTCAAGGGCTATTTGGGGAACCAAATGTTCCAAGAGTATGAAAACAGTACAGATAAAGATAATTATGTACAAATATCATTCGATAGTCACATACATTCATGGACTAAACTAGCCATCCCATCCATTGGGAGACAGTACAAATTGTAGATGTTAGTTGCAAAATAGGTGAATAAACAGTAGGGTTGATATGAGCATACAATATAATCGTAGTAGAGTCAATTAATACATAAGTGCAGAGTATAGACAATTGGCTGTGTACAGACTCATAGCCCTAGACACTGATCATACACATCAGGAGAGTATAGGCAACAGGTGGAGACGTTTAGAGACGTCATCATCAATAAACATAATGAAACTGGTCATAAGACATCACAAAACAGTTCATAGTGTGTGAATTGCAGGCAAAACCTAAGCTAGATAAATTACATACTGTGCATACATATTGACATATTTTATAATAAACAAACAAGGTTGATGAGTCACAAAACTGATGTATCATGATTTATAAATTTTGCCAAAAATAAACTGCTCATTAGGACTTCATGAAACAATACCCTCTGTATGAATTGCAGGGCAGAACTAAGTCTGACAAATACTACACATTCTTGTTGACATATTTCCTAGTAATGAAAAAAGGTTTACACATCATGAAATAGAGTCATCATAGTTTATCAATTCCATCATACCATTATGAACTGAAACTGTTCTTAAACCATAGCTCCCCACACAAAAATAAAGCTATTGGCTAATAAATAAAACAAACGTGAAATTTAATAGCCATATAAAAGTATCACTCTTGCAAAATACATATCTTACTTAAAAATGTATTGAAACCTCTTAATACAAAATGTTGTGGCTAAGAATAATAGCAATTCTTCAAATGCTCTTGAATCCAAAATGCTAACAGCAGTAATATTGACAAATGTGACTTCACCACTACACATCCAGTCATTCTAAGCACTAGAGGTTTTGAAGCAGCTCCATGCATAGTTTTCAACAGTACACTTCATAAATGCTTTGCATCTATCTTTGGGCAAATGAAGCAGGACAGTGCAAAGATTAGTGCAAGAGCAGATATACTTAAATGTAATGGTCCCAGTCAGCCAGTAGCTAACGTTATCTCTCTAAGCATCTAGTCATGAAAGTAGGCATTTAAATATCACGAAACAACATGTAGTATTTATATTGCAGGAAAAAAACTAAATCTCACAAATTACAAGCTCAGCCTGATTGTTCACCTATTTCTCAGTCATAAAACACAGTTTATGAGTCACAAAACTGAGGCATTTTGATTTACTATTTTCATCAGATATAAACATTCCAAAACTGGGCATTAGGATATCATGAAACAATACTTAATGCACGAATTGCAAGGAAAAAAATCTGCATTAAAAACATCACATACTGCATATGCTAGCTGACCTATTTGGCAGTCATGAAACAAGATGCTTGAATCACAAACCTGACATACCATGATCTACCAATTTTGTCAGAAATCAGCATCATGAAACTGGACATTAGGATGTCATAAAACAATACATAGTTTATGAATTACAGACAAAAAAAATAATACTGACAAATTATATACTGTACATGCTTGTTGATCTATTTCGAAGTCAAGAAACAAGGTTCTGAGATCTTGAAATACTATAAATGGATTTCTGTGATAGAACTGAGTGCTTTTTTAGCATGGTTTTCAATAACCTTATCTATGCAATTCATGTATTACATTACAGTCTATTGCCACTTACTATACTCTACAACCAGTATTACTCATACAGCCACAATATATAAAAGTGGAATTTTATTTTTTCAGGTGTGCATACTCTTTTGTTTATTGACTTTCTATTAAGACAATTTTAATTATACATCAATCGCATGGTAACATTAAACATAATTTTGCAGTAACCCATGTCCCTATGGATAGATTCTCCAACTCTTTCCTTGAAAAATTAGCACTTTGCACTTTATTTTTTTATATTCAGCCTTTTTATTGATCCATTTCTGATGCAGAGATGATCCGATGTTTCAAAGTCCCGAAAAAAGTCCAAAACCGGAGAGTCCAGAAGGAACTCTGTCAATCATCTCAGGTCGATCCACAGAACTAGAAGAAGTGGCCAGCCAAATGATAGCAACCTAACCATGTAGTGGAGAATAACTTGAAAAAAATGGTTTCCTACTGAAAAAAGGCATTAAAACACCTAATACCTAACACAGCCTGGTCGAAATACCAAAATTACAGTGAGACTTCAAACTGTACCTCTCACAATTGAAACTACAGACTTTAAAATGTAAAGTGAGAGAGGTCAAAACTAAAATATGAGTAGTAAAAATCAACTATGTGGCTAGTCTGTCAGTGCAGCGGCTGGATTTCCGCTTGCGATGCCAGAAACCCTGGTTCTGGAATGGACCCGGGTTTTCAGAGGGCTGGCTGGGGAAAGTAGGATTGAGCATCCTTAGACTGCTTTTCTTCTCTGGGGGGAGGGTGGGTGTGAGTGTTCGCTGTTGTGTGACACCCAGTGGAGGCTGGGTTGCTGTACACACACCAATGCCGGGATCCTTCAGGGGTAGGGTGGACGCTGGTCATCATTGCACATACCCGCCCCTGCCTACAGGGACAAAGATTCAGGGGTCTGTCTCATCTCAATGATGCCCTGCCCTCAGACATCTCATAGCCTCCGATGCTGGCTCTCCCAGACTAGACACTAGATTTGTGGCATTAGGGCCAGTGCTGCAACCCCGCCCTCTGGGGGGTAAGCTGGGATGACTGGGGGGGGAGCGCTGTCTATGATTGGTGGTAGAGATCCAAGGGTCCGTGACCAGAGCAGAGAGTACCAATGGCCACGGCGCCACCAAAAAGTATAATAAATAAAAAAAATAAACTTTAACTACTCTAAACTCATTCCCAGTCCTTTATGTTTCATGCATTAAGGGACAAAATCTGTATAGTGAGCCAACTGGTACATCACCCATTTCCACCAACAGATATCAAATCTTTCCACATGATCAGACAATATGGCTGAAACGTGGTCTAGGGTGTAGATCTCCTTGACCAAAGCCCTCCAAGTTTCTTTATTAGTTGTTGTTTGAGTGTGCCATAGTCGAGTAATGGTCTTGTGGCAGCCAATATAAGTAAAGTGACTTGCCTGTAAGTAACCCTGCCAACCCAAACACCTTCCAGCACTGTAAAGGTCAAAATATAAATCAGCTAAAACAGGTCAGGACAACCATAAATGGGCGTTAGTCCCTATATCACCTCCCTCCAATAAGTAGTCAAAAGGTCACAAGCCCACAATATGTGGCTTTGACCTGCTTGCTCACACCCACATCCCTTCCAACACCTGCCCACAATGTCTCCCATATATTTAGCCAATACTGAGGGGGTACAGAAAAATCTAGTCAGCAACTTCCATGCATATTCCTTCCAGTACGGTGACATGGACACTTTATATGCTGGAAGAGTGGAAATCAACCACCTCTGGCTGGGGATCTCCTCCTGTAGTTCTCTAGACCACTTTACTCTAACCAAATCAATAGAGTCCCCAGGTTTCTCCCTTAGCGCCTGATACAACTGGCTAATTAAATTACCCGTTGAAGTATCAAGTACATGAAATTAAATCAGGGAAACCAAGGGGGATGTTTTTTCCACTATAGAGGCAAAGCCTCTTCTGACTGACAAAGATAAGCTCTTAGTTGCAAAAAAAAAAAACATGGAAAACCATTGAGGAAGCAGATAATGGGATTGTAAAGAAATGAATAAAAGAATACCAGAGGGTCTCGATAACTGAAATACTTGTTTGAGCCCATGACCCACCCATCTCCAAAAACCTCTATCCAAAGAGCAAGGAAGGAAGGCAGAATCATAAGTGAAGGCTCTCAAATAAAAAGCCTCTGCCGGAGCCAAGTATGAACGGGAGGCCTGTAGCCACTGTCAAAGGAATTCTCTAGTATACATTGGGAATTTCAAAAGTGGGGTGCACCATGGTGGGTTGCTGAATAGATTCCTGTAACTCCGGAAGTCAAATAAATCACCCCAAGTGAGTTCAGTGGTCTTCCAATCGGCCATAAACTGTGGGTTTGTCCCCAGATCCCACCAAAAGAAAACACCAGACCAGTACATGTGGGTGGTCAGATGTGGCAATAAATTTGCTTAAATTCTTTAATTTCAATCCACTTCAATCCACAAATTCATACATTTATATACACTGAACATAATCCATACAACATTAGGCATCTCAAATCCACTTAATCATGCCATCATTTCATTTCTTAAATTTACTGTCAATTGTTTTCTTTTGTCTTCTCTTATCTTCTCCCCCCCCCCAGATGTACATCCTGGGGAACTACCTTTATCATTCTCTTCTACCCAAGGGGTACAAGCGTACACACCATACCTCTGCTTCTTGTAGTGTTGTCTCATGTCCTATTTATTATTTATCCCCCCTTTTCCCCCTAGCTTATCCTCCCCCTCCCCAGTTTCAATTGTTCTGTTTATTTCTTGCTATCCCTGCCATTAACCTTCGGCAGGCCCTGGTCCGCTGCTCTCCACCTACAGCAGTGACCACACCTTCCCTTACTCAGATATTAGGGTAGGTGGGTGGAAAATTCTCTTCAAGCAAATTTGTGAGCTCCCACGGCCTATGCATGACTTTAAGTACCCTGACTGTTCACCCTCTCTCTCTCTCTCTCTCTCTCTCCCTGTAGCTGGCCAATCACTTCTTCCCACCTCATCACTGCTCTGACCTCATAACTCCCCCTTCTGACCTCACTAATGCCTCCTACTCTCTTTCCTCCCTCCCTCCCCTCCCCTTCTCCCTCCTTCCTTTGCCAATCAACATTCTTAAAACACCCTCTACTTTCTCTTGGTCTCGGCCTGTGGACAATGGGGTCTGCCCCTTTAATTGGGCTACCCTTTTTGTCCCCGGATCCCCACAAAAGAAAACACCAGAGCAGTATTTGTGGATGCTCAGATCTGGCAATTAATTTACTTAAATTCTTTTATTTCAATCCACTTCAATCCACAAATCCATACATCTATATACATTGAACATAATACATACAACATTATGCATCTCAAATCCACTTAATCATGCTATCATCTTTCTTTCAAACTGGGGTAGTTTTCTGGATGTAAGGCTGTACACACAGGATGAGCTCAATTTAAGCAGGCAGGGAAAATGTATGTTCTGACATTTTTGAGGCATGGAATCAATAAATCATTAAACTATCAATCGGGGGGATGGGGGTTGCCCTGTACTGACAGTCCCACTGCAAAATTTGGTACCCGATGAAAATTTGAATTACCTCCTGATAAATGCTCGAAGTCTATACAATAAATATGATGAACTTCTGTGTACCCTACAGGAGTCAAAGGTCCATGTATGTGCCATTACTGAGACATGGTGGATTCAGGGGGATACATGGGACAAACTGATACCAGGATATGTACTCTATAACAAAGATAGATCGCACTCTAGGGCATGGTGGAGTTGCCATTTATATTGCAGACAGCATTGAGTCAGAAAGTGTGGATATCTCCCATTATGGGTCAGCAGAAATTGTATGGGTTAAATTATCCCCTACCCATAAACCCAAAATAAACATTGGGGTAGTATACAGATCTCCCTCAAACTCACATTCTGATGATCTTCAAATCTTGGAGTTTATAAATAAAATAACAGAGGCAGATAATCTTTGCCTGCTGGGTGATTTTAATCTCCTAGGAATAAACTGGGCTCTTCTAAAAACAGAATCATCAAGAGAACAAAGCTACCTGGAAGCATTCATGTTGGCAGGTTTGGACCAGCATGTAAAAAAGTGCACCAGGGGCTTTCATATTCTGGACCTTGTTCTCAGCAACATGGAAAATTTTATTCAGGGTTGCCAGGTCCTGCAGCCTCTTAGCTCAAGTGATCACAACATGATGACATTTTCCTGTAGTGGAATATGGCTATAGAGGCTGGAAACACAGTAATCTTTCATTATGGCAGGGCTGATTTCAATAGCATGAAGCAACAGCTTACTACCTGAGAATGGTATGCAGACTTTAGCGGGCATTCTCTGCAACATATGTGGAGGGTATTGTGCAAAGAATTTTTAGATCTGGTACAGATGTTCACACCTAGCTCTAGGAAACACAATGTTTCCCCTAAACACCCACCCTGGTTGACACCTGTAGTTAGGAGGGCTATAAAAAGGAAAGATAGAGCTTATTGTAGGGCAAGGAAAAGTGGGCAACAGTCTGGCAGGGCAGTATATAAATCAGCACTCAAGGTTAGCAAAAATAGTATATATAAAGCAAATGCAGCTTACAAAAAGAAACTGGCAACTATAGTTAAGGCAACTATAAATCCTTTTTTTCGTACATCAATAACAAGAAGGAAATTAACAAAGAAATAGAACCCCTGAAGGACATAAGTGAGGAACTTGTAGCTGATAATACCTCAATGGCTAACCTTTATAATAGCTATTACACCTCAGTATTTAATGACCAAACCAAGCCAACCTTGAAGCACCAAGAACAGAAGGTTATACAGGCATTAAAAATCAGTAAAAAGATGTCAGAGATAGATTGACAGCCTTGGACCAAAACAAAGCCCAGGAACCTGACAGTCTCCATCCTAGGGTATTGAAAGAACTAGCTGAAGGTTAGCAGCTCCTTCGACCTTTTTGTTCCAAAGGTCATTGAACTATGGAGAAGTGCTGGATGAATGGAGACAGGCTGATGTGATACTCCTGTGTAAGAAGGTATCTAGACGAGGGTATCAAATTACAGACCAATAAGCCTAACATCTGTCCTGGGTAAGATCCTGGAGGGAATTATCAAAACTTATATTACAAATGAACTGACACTTACAGGGGATATAGATCAGCACCAACATGGGTTTAGGAAGGGTGTATCCTGTCAGACAAACTTCTTGGAGTTTTATGGTAAGGTTAGTAAGGCTCTCGATTCAAGGAATGCAGTGGATATTGTATTTTTGGACTATTCAAAGGCCTTCGACAAGGTCCCACATTGCCAACTGATAGATGCTTTAATACTGCATGGGTTACATGGGAGCATAACCTGTTGGACAGAGTATTGGTTGACAAACAAGAGACAGCGGGTTTGTGTTCAGGGATCTATGTCGGAGTGGGAACATGTGTTTATTGGAGTTCCACAGGGCTCGGTGTTGGGCCCCTGTCTTTTTAATTTATACATTGCCTCTATGGGAACTAATACAGGTGTTTGGTTATCAAAGTTTGCAGATGACACAAAGGTTGGGTTTACAGTAAATTCCAAGGATGATTCCCAACTTCTGCAAGCAGCCCTTAGTGAAATAGAACAGTGGGCAGTAAGTATAAAATCCACCTTTAATATAGACAAGTGCAAAGTAATGCACATGGGTAAAAATAATGGTCAGCATAAGTATATAGTGTAGCATAAGTATAAGTGTTGAGCTTCAATCAGTACTTGATGAGAAGGATCTAGGTATATATATATCAGCAATGACCTAGGTTTTAAATCACACTGCAATCAAGTAATTAAAAAAGCAAGCAGTCTGATGTACTGCACTAAAATGCATATCAAATGCAGGGGCAATCAGGTCATGATACCCCTTTATACAGCACTGGTTCACCCTCACTTGGAGTACTGTGCCCAGTTTTGGTCACCAGGGGTAAGACTGAATCTGGGGCACTGGAGTGAGTTCAGAGAAGAGCAACTAAACACATCAGTGAATTAAATGGGCTGAGTTATCAACAGAGGCTTCTGTCTCTGGGACTCTATTCCCTTGAGTATTGCAAACTTGTGATATGTGCCTAGTATATACGGCATTGTTGGATGATGAATTGTGGGTGCAACTAGGTCTAGAATTAAGGATACTGGTTTATAACACTAGGGCACTTTCTGTCCAATTAAAGGGTGTTCCATATCAGACAAAAAAAATGGAAATTTTTGGTTTAGTGTAAGGGTTACAAAAATATGGAATGAGCTGCCACTTGAGGCAGTGGCTAGTAAGACCATGGCCAAATTTAAAAGGAGATTAGATAGCCACCTAGTGTTGTCTGGAATTTTGAACTATAGTTAACTCTCTTGGCAAGCAGTCATTTACCTTTTTGGTCTTATTGGCTCTGTGATGCCTATGATACCTATCATTTCATTTCTTAAATTTACTGTCAATTTTATTCTTTTATCTTCTCTTATCTTCTTCTTCTCCCCCCAGATGTACGTCCTAGGGGGCTGCCTTTTTTCGTTCTCTTCTGCCTAAGGGGTATGAGCTTACACACCATAGCCCTGCTTCTTGTAGTGTTGTCTTATGTCCAATTTATTATTTACCCCCCTTTCCCCCTAGCCTATCCTTCCCCCTTCCCAATTTTCCACTAGTCCACCTACTGCTTGCAATGGACAGTAGACATCCCCCTTTCTTAGCCAGTTCTCTCTCACATCCAGGGCTCAATTGTATCTGCAGTTTTGGAGTTGAACATAGCCAGGCTTAAACTAGAAAGGTGTACCCCATCTCTCCTATAAAAATCCACTACCTGCTCTGTCATGCCCCTGCATATGATCTCACCCCCATATCCAGAAACAATCTGCCCACCCTGGCATTCATGCAACTCCTGGCCCTATCCATGGCCTTGTGATATTTAATGTGCCTCCACACCCTCCTTGAAATTATATTTGACTACACCAGAGTAACCTCTTGCCACCATTCTTGTATCTAATTAATGTCCTCTTTAATTTGATAATGTATGTCCAGCCAGGGTCTGGTCCCCTGGTCATTCCCTCCTAAATGGATAATTATAAGGTCTGGGTGACTGTGTTCCCTTCTCATCTCCCTCAGTACTAGCAGCAACTGTGCTCATTTCATGCCTCAAATGCCTCTTCAGGTCAGCTTGATCCGATTAATGTCCAAATATAGCTGCTTCCCCCGAGCCTCCTAGATGCCCACTGCTCAGCCCAATGGACGAAGGAGTGACCACAAATCCAGGCCTCCAACCTCCTTGTCGGACCTGGATAAATTATAAACATAGAGAGAGTTAGACACCCATCCAAGGCCCCATCCATGCCCCTTATCCCTTATCTAACAAAGACCTAGTCCTCGGGTTAAATAACCCCCCACACACACACACTATTTATAATGCCGTGAACCACCTGCTTGTTTGGAGAGAAAAGAAAACATTGTTAATCAAGTTGTTTCACATCACAGACATATCTTTTAAAACAGTTGGAAGACCACCGCCCCTTTTGCTTGATGTCCCCAGAAGCGCTGCCCTGGGCCACCAATACTGATGCTGCCACAATGTGGAATGAATGTGAGGAATATCCGATCGGATCCTCCCCAATGAAAGCCAGCCCCTTTTTAAGTACCACTATTACCTGCCACCCTGTGACCGGGGACCCTTCCCCTTGCAAAAATTTCAAGGGTTTTTTTATCCTGCAGTCGACCTGCTGTGTATGCATGCAGGACCCCCACTGGACATATGGACCCATTTGTATGTCTCTGTAACAGCACCCTTTGCCCTTTTCCCACCTGATTGGTCTTTGACTACCTGATGAGCACTGATATGCCTTCCCCAGTCCAGATCATGTCTCCTCACTGCAATCCTACAGAACTATCCATTTTTCCATGCCCTATGACCTCGCTGACCCAAAAAGCCCCACTGTACATGGTGGCGTATACTGCCTGAAATAAGACGACTTCACTACTAGATGTACATACCCTGTGTAGTACCCCCAGTAGATGCTCCAACAGAACCTCTGTAAGTGGTCTCCTGCGATCCTGTAATTTCTCTGCACCCCAAAGCTAGCCTTGCATCATAAGTCTTATAACATTGTGCTTTGTAGGATCCCCCCACCCTTTTAAGGTACACACTTGGCCTATTGCTGCTAAATGACCCCTATGGAAATGTGTGCCATCTTATTTCTCCACCCAGCCACTATAAATTGCACCACTTGGTCACCTGATACCGCCTCACTTACCTTGCAGCCATTTTGTGCTGAGAAAGTCTTGGAATGCTCTCCAGGAGGTTTCATATGCATTTAGGGTCCTAGGGGACCAGGAGTTGCAAAAGAACTGTTCGGCTCCATCAATCCAATCTTTCAGATGAAGTCCAGGATTGCCATCTGCCCCAGCTCTGCTTTTGGAGTGATGGCTCAAAACTTGTTCATCTGCAGGCAGAAAAGGCAATCAGCTATCACATTATCTACACCGTCAATGTGCCTAGCCCTAAATGACATACTCAGCATCAGTCCCTTTAATAGCAACTGCCTCAGCACCATCATGACCCTTTCAAACATCCCCCCCCCCGCTTGTTGACTACATCCACGACTGCCATGCTGTCACTCCAAAAAGTTATCTTCTGTTTCCTAAGGGCTTCCGCCCATGCCTCCATTGCTACCTATATGGGGAAGTTCTCCAAGAAGGTGATATCCTGTGTCACCCCCTCCCCTGCCCACATGCTGGGCCAGGCCACAGCAAATCATTTGCCCCCAAAGTAAGCCCCCATTCTGATGCCCTCAGCCGCATCCGTATACAACTGTAGGTCCATGTTAAAAACCCACTCTTCCTGCCAGAAGATCCTCCCATTGTAGATACTCAAAAATGTCTCCCTCACCTGGAGGTCTTCCTTTGTTCCTCAGGCTATGTCCACTCAGTGATGAGGCCTGGAAACACCTTGCATCACCCTAGCCAGGCATCGTATAAACATGTGCCCAGGTGCTATGGCCTTACACATGAAATTCAAATGATCCAACAATTGCTGTACCTGTTGAAGCTGCACCCTGCACCAGGCCTTTACCTCCCATAGCAGGGTTCTTAATTTTTTCACTTTGGGCTTGGGAAGTTTAAACAGCTTCCCAACGGTGTCTATCTCAATGCTGAAAAATTCTTTTCTCTGACTGGGACCATCTGTCTTGTCAGAAGATAACGGCACCCTGAAATCCATGCACATGGCTTTAAAATCCCTCAACATCTCCTCTGCCTGCTGCTTCCCTTCCCCTATCAAGAGAAAATCATCCAGGTAATGAATCACTGCCCTGTATCCATATCTCATCTGGAATGTCCATTGCATCCATGTGCTGAACCTCTCAAATGTAGCACATGCAACTGAGCAACCCATGGGCATTGCTTTATCAAAATAATATCTCCCCCCAGTCTTGAATCCCAGTATATCCCAGTCCTCTGGCCATACTGGTAGCTTTCGGAACGCAGCCTCAATGTCCGTGTTTGCCAGCCATGCACCCCACATTGCCCTAATCAACCTGACTGCTTCCTCTAAGGTGGCGTAGGTCACCCTACAATCATCCTCTTTGATGTAATCATTGAGTTGCTGTCCAGATACGACAGGTGGTGTATCACCTGGAATTCCCCTGGATGTTTCTTGGGGACTAAACCCAAGAAGGATATCCTCAAATTTGGTAATGGTGGATGACTGAATGGGTCTTCTACCCTACCCACCGCTATCTCTTTCTGAATCTTCTGCTCTAACACTGTTTCCCTACCCTTTACTGATTTAAAAGTTATTTGCCCTGGTCCTTTTCCTGTCTCCTTGTAAATGCAGGCTGAAACCCCTCTGAATTCTGTCCAGTAGTGAATGGCCTGCCTCTTCATCTGGGTAATGCTTCGCCTAGTCAGCCAAAATGTCAGTTTTAATAGGGGTGTCAGCCAGTCAAAATGATCAACCTGTGTAGCCCTTAATTATCCTGGTGGCCACCATAGAAAGCCTGTCCCCTGTCCCCACCTGATCCCCTGACTCTGGCCCCCCTTCCCCACTGTTGCCCCCTATGCCCCATATGGTTACCCCGAGAGGACTGGTTTTAGGCAGAATTATGGATGCCAGTCCCTTTGTCCCAGCTATACCTACATTTTGACGTTGGACGGCTACCCCCACACTTCAAGCAGGCATGGCGGAGATGGCAATTTGGCCAGGAGCAGAAAGCCCAGTTATAACTCCAGCAGCACTTTTGTCCTGCCCCCTTTTTACTTAATATTACTTGATATGAAATAACAGAAGAAGGCCAGAGCCCATCGAGACTGTTCCCCACACTGTGTGGGACATTATTTATCTAGTATCCCTCAACCAAACATCTAATTTGTTTTTAAAGACAGTAGCACTAGTTGCCTCTACCAATTCTTGTGGCAAGGTGTTCCATACAATGGATGCTCTTATTGGAAAAAAGTTTCCCTTTTGCTGGTTTTATAAGTTTTTACTTCAAGCTGTTTATTATGCAGTCTTGGAACATGTCTCCTTTTGGAGAGTGTTAGATCACATTTTTCCATTATATCTGGTGAATTTATTAAATTAAAAACCATAAGCATATCACCTCTTAATCTTTTAGTTTGAAGAGAGAAGAGACCAGTAGCTTTTAATCTGTTCTGATAATCCAAGTTTGTTAATCTTGGAATCATTCTAGTTACTCTCCTTTGTACCTGTTCAAGAATTGCTATGTCTCTTTTTTGGTTTGGATTCCAGAAAGGGGAGCCATAGTCTAGATATGGTCTAATGTATGCCCTATACAATGGAATAAGGCATTGTTCAGTGCGATTAACAAAAGTGCGTTTTATTTGCTTCAAAAGTCTGTTGGTCATGCAAGCAGTTCTAACACAGTGATCATTTGATGTAAGTTTATTATTAACATTTATCCCTAAATCTTTTTCACAATTTGATGAGTGAAGTGGTAGTCCGTTTATACAATATATTGTTTTTGGATTATTTACACCGAAATGCACAACTAAACATTTGTCTTGATTAAACTGCATATGATTTTCATTTGCCCAAAGTGTTAATTTTTCCAAATCCTTTTTTAATGCAGAAATATTTTCTTGATTATTAACCTTGCCCCCCCAATTTAGTATTGTCTGCAAATTTAACTATGAAGTTATTTGGCCCTGTTTGTAAATCACTGATAAAGAGGTTAAACAATGTTGGTCCCAAGACCGACCCCTGTGGTACACCATTTGTCACACTACCCGAATCAGACAAGATATCATTAATTCTGACTCTCTGAGAATGATTTGTCAACCAGTTTAAAGCCCAGTTGACAATATCAGGTGACAAACCTAGATTGTGCATTTTAGTAATGAGTTTTTCATGTGAGACTTTATCGAAAGCTCTACTAAAGTCCAAAAGAATTACATCAGTAGGGATACCCACATCTAGTAGAGTACTTATATTATTGTAAAAAGATATCAGATTGGTGGTGCAGGAATACTTGGGAGTAAACCCATGCTGATTTGAATCATAGATTCCTAATTTTTTACAATCTTGATCTATTAGAGACTTCATTACTCGTTCCTTTAATTTACCAGCCACTGAGGTTAGGCTAATTGGACAATAATTTTGCACAGAACCTCTATTGCCTTTTTTAAATATGGGAGAAACTATTGCTGAACGCCAATCATTTGGTTCAATGCTTTCTTGTAAGGATTTATTGAAGATTACTGACAAAGGTATTGAAATATTTTTAGAGGTTTCAATCAGAAACCATGGATGAATACCGTCAGGGCCCAGACTAGTATTTTTTTTTAGTTTTTTGATAGCCTGTATAATGTCAGTTGGATAGAACCTATGATAATCTACATTTTCTTGTACCCTTCGCTATCCCCACTGGTCATGCCCGTGCAAATCTCTAGCCACGGGTCAATCTGCCTTGCATCCCATTAGACATCCCCAAAATGAGCCATTCTCTTCCTAAATTTCTCATCATATTTCAACCAGCTGTACCCCACTTTCTTATAGGCATTTTTTATAATGAGGGAATAAGTTAATAAGGGAGTGGCCAACTCCGCTTCTTCTCTATGACTATAGTTGTGTAATAAGTAAAACCCATCACCCAATTATCCCAATTCTTTCATATCATTGTTTTCTCTTCCTCAACCTTCCCAAGCAGCACTACTTCTGCTGCCATGTCCTTCTTATCTAAACTCTCTTTCTCCTCATATTTGTCCATATTATCTACATTAGCCAGGGCAAATATGTCTATGTATTAACCCTTCCATATTTTCTCTTTTGTGGCCAATGGAACGTGATCCCCTGTATGGACACCTGGTGCCCCTAGAACCTTGTCTCAGCCTGCCTTCACTACTGCCTCTGTAGCCTCTTCTATGTCCTTGTTCCTGATTGCCCCCATAGATTTTTCTAACTGCCCCAGACTGGTGTCTCCCATAGCTTTTAGCATCTGCTCAATATATTCTCCTGCACTGCTTTCCAATGTGGTCCCTTTATTATCTGCTGGGAGTCTGGCTGTGGATTAGGCCCTGTGAGCAGGGTCAGTCAGTTGTTTACCAGAGCTGCAGCTGGAGCCAGAGGTGCCACTGGGGCAGGAGGAGCCGTATTCAGGGGGACTGGCATATTCAGTGAAGGCAAAGGGGTAGAGACTGGCACCGGAGTGGGCACCAGAGATGGTGGAGGGACTGGCTCAGCTGGCACCGGGTCAACGGGGATGTGATCTGCTGGCCTGGGTGTGGGCAGTGCCAGGGGCATCATCTTGCTGTCCTCCCCCCTGCCTTGTGCCCCTTTCAACTTTTTGTCCTTAGCCAGGCTGGGTGGGTCCACAGCCTCCAACAACTGATTGACCTTGTTCACCAGCTCCATCACTACCTGGTAGCATTCTTTCTTGCTTGGCTTATTCCTTCTGGGAGTCATAATACCACTCTGTAACCTGAAAAAACATGAGCATACTGTTAGTTTATCCATGTATATCAGATATAGCTGCTTTTCTCTCCTTCCAACCCTGCCGTGTACACCATCTCACTAATGGTGTGACCCTTGTGGCCCCATGCAGGCACCAAGATCACTTAGTAGGGTTCTGCCCCATTAAGGATGTGGTATGCAACCCCGAAGCGCAGGGGCTAGGTTCTGTGTGTGCTTCAACTGCTCTTCAACAACATTGGGATTCTGGATTAGGAGACCTCTGTTACTGCCTTTCTATTTGCTAGTCTTTTCTTCTCCCTTTCACAGGCTTGAGTAAATATATTTATTTATTTATTGTTTTATTTTGCCCATGCTGATCCCATGCCCTGGATCCAGTAAATGGTGGCAGCACAGGGTGCCTTTCCCCTTTTCATATTTATTTATTTGTTTACATAACTCTATATGTTTAATTTTTTTTTAAAACAAGTAGAACCAGTCCTACCTAGTTGCTTGCCCCTTGTATTACTTTCCGGGGAGTCCTCCCCCACTCTCCGGCCAATGCGTCATATCTATACTGCTACCAGGCTCCCCCCATTATCCCCTCACTGTTGTCCAAATGTTTCCAGGGTAGCGGGGCCCAGGCTGGTCAACCACATGGTGTTGACATAACCTGCTGCACCACACAGCCCGCTGATGGGCCTGCTCAAAGACTGGGCCCTCTGCTGCTACCAAAATGACCTAATTCCTCCACTTCCTTCTCCCTGTTGCCTCTCCATACTGTCTTGGGCCATGGCCCACTCATGCTCTGTCCATTCCCTTTTTAAAGCTTCACCACATGCCTGATAACCTACCTGAGGAAGTAAACTCCTGCCTCCCCCGGCACTGACTGCATGGCATATCATCAGCCATGGCAGCAACTCCCGAAATGTCTGAATTATCTCTTTTCTTTGATTTTCTTTCAAATATTCCTCCCCAGCATGAATTCTCTGTGCTTTCCATATAGCCCCTAGGCCAAAACACCAGTGCTCTTTGTGGCCAATGACAATGGCCCTGGCCTGGCTGACCACGTGGTGATGACTTCAGACACCATCACCACGTGCCCCTCTGATAGGTCTGGCCCAGTCAACTGGGCCACCACTCATCATCCTCCTCATGATCTCACAAACCTTCCTCTCGATCTGTGCCCAGAGAAAGCTCTGGTGCCCAAATTCCATTGCCCCCAGCCATCAGACCCACTTGTCATTTGGGAGTTGACCCAGGTGCGGTCCACCATTCTTACAACTCACTCCACCAAGGCCACTACCTGGAACCAGGTGGCATCTCCTCCAAAAAATGCCCTCCAATTTGGATTTCTCATTAGTTCTCCCTCCCAGTTGACCAAGCATGAGCCCCTAGCTTTATCATTCCCCTGGCTGTTCAGCCTCAGTGACTTGCTGGCAGGTGAAGTCGCACACCCCTTACCCCCCAACAGTTGACCAGGATGGCTTGCATCTATCAGCCCTTTCCAAATCTCCAGCTCCCCTAGCTTATAATGCTCCCAAGTGAAAAAAAAAAAAACAGCAACAGCAACAACATCCTTCTTTTTCTGCATTTCTCCTTTATTTTTTTTTTTTTTTGCACTTACCTTGTTAGCTGGTATCTAAAAAATTCACTTGGGTTCCTAGCTCAGGTCAATAAGCCCGATCTAGCAATACTTACTACCACCACCACACAGTTAAATGTAGCTTTAAAACCCGCAGTTAGGGTTGCCACCTTTGGATGGGGCAAAAACCAGATCCTAAGCTCCGTCCCTTTTCATGACTATCATGCACTGCTCATTCTAGAAAGCCATTTATTATATCAATAAAACACAACATTAAAGTAGCAGTTTAACAAAAATGTTAAGATACTGTAATGTACCTGTTAAAATTACTTTTCCAGGTTCTTCCTAGTTATTTATTTACTTATGTACAGTGTGAATTTATTTATTGACATTGATTTTACCAGATAAACATACAGAGATAAAACAAATCTCATTTGCAGATATGACCTGGCGGGACAAGGGAAACACTATAAATAGCATACAACAGTACACATGGTATAGAATAATACATGATAAAGAAATGTTCTCCTATAATGTATACTATGGCCCACATATTCAAAGTGCGCCACGCTGTGGCACAAGCCTGGATACAGCTCAACTTGGCTGCGCAGGGGTGTTGACTAGGTGATATTCAACGGAGCTGCACCATGGCTCAGCAGCATTGAATATCACACCCTGGCCACCCACAGTGTGCATGGCGCAGTGGCACTGCACTAGCACCAGTGGCCAGAGTGAAGCATGGGAATGCGCTAGCACAAGTTCCTTTGTGCAAGGTGCAGTAACCGCGATATTCAAAATCTGACATGCAAATGGGGCCATAATGTATACAAGGTGCACATGAGGCCATTTGCATGTCATTATGGCCCCATTTGCATGCAGGTGCACTGATCCCAGATGACTTGCGCCTGGTGCCCTGCCAGGCTGCAGCTATCGAGGACCGACACCCCCTGCAGCACGGCAATGTGCCCCACAGCCCGATCGCAGGCTAAGTAATTTAAAGATAAACCTATATCCCTGGAGGTCCAGTGGACCGCTGCCCACCCGATCGCAGGCTAAGTAAATAAAAGATAAATCTATATCCCTGGTGGTCCTGTGGGCCGTTGTCCTCCTGATTGTGGGCTGAATTAAAATAAAAAGTAACCTCAATCCCTGGTGGTCCAGTGGACCTGTCTGCCCAATCGCAGGGTGAATTAAAATAAAAAGTAACCCAATCCCTGGTGGTCCAGTGGACCTGTCCCCGATCGTGGGCTGAATTAAAATGAAAAGTATCCCAATCCCTGGTGGTCCAGTGGACCTGTCCCCAATCATGGGCTGAATTAAAATAAAAAGTAACCCCAATCCCTGGTGGTCCAGTGGACCTGTCCACCCGATCGCGGGCTGAATTAAAAGTAAGAGACACCTATCATCCCTGGTGGTCCAGTAGAGCCTCCTCCCCTCCTGCCCACTGATCCCCACTGCCCCGCTCCCCCCCAGTAAGCAGAGGGTGGCAGCACCACCCGCCTGCCACCCCTGCCGCTGCACCGACACTGGCGGGCTGTACACCATTGGTCACAGCGTGAGCCAGCGCAGTAGCCTATTATACTACATATTCCAGATAAGGTGAATGGAGCCATTCACATATTTGAATGTGTGTAGATGGTATGGGCTGCACGCCCATTGGCTCATGCTGTGGACCAATAGGCATACAGCCCTACAGACGGTGTCAGTCGGCGGGCGGTAGGGCAGCAGGCTGGTAGGGTGCTGCCACCTGCTGCTGACCAGGGGGAGAGTGGGGCGGCAGGGATCAGTGGGTAAGTGGGGAGGGGGGTCCCCTTGACCACCAGGGATAATAGGTGTCTCTTACTTTTAATTTAGCCCGCAATGGGGTAGACAGGTCCACTGGACCACCAGGGATTGGGGTTACTTTATATTTTAATTCAGCCCGCGATCAGGGACAGGTTCACTGGACTACCATGGATTGGGGTTACATTTTATTTTAATTCAGCCCGCGATTGGATGGACAGCGGTCCACTGGACCACCAGGGATATAGGTTTATCTTTTATTTACTTAACCCGTGATCAGGCGGGCAGCAGTCCACTGGACTACCAGGGATATAGGATTAATTCTTTCTTTACTGATGCCTGCAATCAGGCATGGGGGGGCGCCACCATGGAGGTGCAGCCAGAGCTTGGGTGGCCACCCACAGGTGGCAGCTGCCATGTTGCGCCGTGCAATATGGCAACTCACCTTTGGGTGGCCATCCGTTGTTCCTTTTTTTTTTTTTGATCAACTTTGTGCTGGTGCAGTTAGGGGTTGCGCATGCATGGCTCCGCACATCCTGGGCTGAATATCAGGCTGTGCAGAGAATGCATGGGCACACACCCCCCCACCTGCGCCTGCATACATTACTGATGCGCTCCGGAGCATCAGGATTTGTGCCGAGCACTTTTCCCTTTTGAATATCTGGGCCTATATATATTTTTCTGGCTCCATTTCCTTTTCATGTCCCCAGTACTATTTTAAGGCCAAAGAAGTGACTATATGAGGAAAAAAAATATTTAAAATGCCTAAATTCTGTTAGAGATGAAAATGTTTACCAGCAAATGAAAATCGAAGACAATTGGCTGTGCTGCTATTACAGAAGGTGGGGGGCAGCTTTGCTGCTATGCCACTTTAAGATGCAGTGGAAAATATTAGGTTAGGTGTTAATGGTGTTACTGGCCATACTTTACACCCCCAGGTTGACTACTTTCACAAACAAAAGGCTCTATTGACAACAGAACTTGTTCGTAACCTGGACATGTAGCTGAACCAATGAATGAGATAACAAAATGTGTCTCAAAAGTATGTGAGCACTCAGAATGGCTCAAAATCCTGAGCAGCACAGAGCAAAACTGGATTACCTGATAGGGACCCTGAAACCGTGATCACCAGGTAAAAAACCTGAGAGGTGGCAACCCTACCTGCAATGTTACCACTGAGCTGCTATTACATTAACTCCAAATCACTATTGTTATACTATAGCCCACTGTCTCTGAAATAAGTAATTTTTTTAACTCACCAATTAATTAATCTTAAAAATTGCCATAACTGACATGCTTTTCAGAGAAAATTCTCTTCAAGCAAATTTGTGAGCTCCCAGTGGCTGTGCATGGTTTTAAGTACCCTGGCTGCTTGTCACTGTCTCTCTTTACCCAGCCAATCACTTCTTCCCACCTCCCTACTACTCTGACCTCATAACTCCTCCCCCATTCTGACCTCACTTACCCCTCCTACTCTCTTTCATCCCTCCCCCTTCCCTCTCCCTTTCCCTGAAAATCAACCTTCTTAAATCACCCACTACCTTCTGTTGGTCTGGGCCTGTGAACAATGGGGTCTCCCCCTTTAATTGGGCAACCCTCTTTATCCAACATAACACACTTCTCAGTTGGGCCACTATTGCATACTTTTGAAGGTCTAGGAGATTGAGGCCTCCCTTCTCCCACTGCAACTGCAGAAGGGACTAGCGTACTTTGTGGGGTCTCCCCTTCCATATAAAGTGGGATATCAGCCTGTCCCTAGCCTGAAAATAAATATCAGTTGGCATCATAGGAAGCATCTGAAGATAAAAAAGAATATGGGAAAAAACATTTTGTTGAGTAGTCTTTACCCTTCCTAAAAAGTTAAAAGGGAGCAGGGACCATTGGGAAAAGTCCTCTGTCAACTACTGGGTAAAAGGTTCCAGGTTAATTAGTTCAGTATGAATAGGGTTTTTTTGTGAGTTTAATCCCAAGATAATGCATAGCCTGCTTCTGCCACTTAAAAGGAAACCGCCACTTTAACCATTCCGGGGGATATAATTATGAAGGAGTAATTCTGTTTTTTGTTCATTAATGGGTCCCAAATCTGGTCAACTACAACAGCACAAGATATAAGAATAATAGAGGGAGTGTAGAGGTCAGCCACTACAGTGATACCTAGTCTAAGGGGGAAAATGTATCAAGATAGACTTCATTGCACCAGACTACACTCATTGCAAGTCCGTAGACAGAGGGGAGACATATTACTCCTTTTTGAAATACTACAATCCCCAGAACTTATGGCTGAATGTGAAATTCAATTTAGTATTGTGAGGGAAAATCTTAGATTACATAATAAAAAGCTTATAGTTCCTAAATCTGTTACTAATAAGAGAAATATTTTTTTTACAGTACATACTGCTATGGCTTGGAATAAGCTTCCACAGAACATAACTGATGTATCTAGCATTGACACTTTTAAAAACAAATTAGACACTCTATTACTCCAAACAAAGAATGGTTTAAATATCCCACCTTTTGTGGGGGACATTTTTGATGGGCCAGTGGGCTCCCTTATGTCCTATTCACCTAGTAAACCTAGAAAGCTTATATCTGGTGAACTTTCCAAATGAAGTAAACTGGTTCCAAACCTCTGGAATTGAGGAGTCTGGAGAGGTTAAAGTAATTAAAATGCCATTGGCAAGTAATGACATTTTGTGCATATAACACCTCAAAGACATTCCTTCATCTTTCGAGTAAAAGGGACACTGTCATCCTGTTTGTTCATCATATTATTTCTAGTTAAAAACCTGCATTTTATGATTGCCTACCTTCTGTAAAATTCATTGATGTTGCTGTTTGTTTTGTCTGTCTCCTTGTTTAGTAGAACTGAAATGCATGCTAATGTATATTTATAAACAACCTGGTGGATGATGTTGTGGCCCACAGGCACCTTGATGAAATAAAAACACCGACTACTAGAGTACAGGTCCAGCCTACAGTCCCAGTACATAATCTGTTAAATAATGAATCTTCTCCTACCTAACCCCCCAAAGTTAGGGATATAGTGGTAATTGGGGACTCCATTCTTAGGGGGTTGATTCTGCAGTTTGTCAGGGGAGGAAGGCTAATACAACAGTCAGTACACTTCCAGGGGCTTGTGTGAAGGATGTTTCTAGACTTTTGGATGGCCTTTTGGAAAACACCACTGAACCTGTTGTACTTTTACACATAGGCATAAACGATTTACCTACTAATAATTGGTCGGACATACAAACTGACTACATCAGTGTTGTTGACCCGATAAAAAAAAGAAAGGGTTAGGTAATAATCTCTTGGGTTTTACCTATAGGAGGAATTTACTCAAATAGGAATAGTAAGTCTTGACCTTAAACACATGGCTATGCCAAATGTGTCACTAAACAAACATTGGTTTCATGGATAATCTAACTACCTTTTCTAATAAAGCTTGTTTTAAAAATGATGGGTTGCATTTAAATCATTTTGGTACTTGAGTATTAGGAAAAAAATCAATGAAGTACTAAAGTTCCATTTCAAATGGGAACTGGGGAGGAAGGGGACACACTAAGCCATGGTAACACATGTCCTAATCATTTAAATATCACATGGAATGGTTTATTAACCAATGCCAGAGTTTTGACTGATAAGTTTAAGGAATTTAAACTTATACTGGCCACTCAGGATGTTCACTTGGCATGTGTCACTGAGACATAGGGCAATGAGAATGACACATGGGAAAAAAATATACCAGGATAGAGGGACTTCATTAAAAATAGAAAATACAAAAAAGGGGGAGGGTTGGCAATTTATATTCATGACTCAACAAAATCTGAGGAGAGTCCCGATAGTGTAGGAGATCTGGAAGCACTTTGGGTTAAAATATATCCCTTGGTAGGTGCCTCAATAAGATTGGGCCTAGTTTACAGGCCACCATCAATATCTCTAAACAGTGACACCAAATTATTAAAACACATCAGCGAATTGAATCCATCTGATAATATTTTGCTGCTGGGAGACTTCAATTTGCCCAACACTGACTGGATAACACACACTGGGCTAAGTAAAATCGATAACTCCTACCTTGATCTATTAGCACAGATAGGGCTTGAAAAATTAGTCCCTCATGCTACCAGGAATGATAAAGTACTGGATATCATTCTATCCAATATGGACAACAGAGTGGCTAAGTCAGCACTACAGCACCGGAAGGCAATAGTGATCATATGTGTGTGAAATTCCAGATTCAGGGCCAAGCTAGGCAGACCAGAATGGGAGTTACCAAAAAGTTGAACTTTAGAAAAGCTCATTTTGATACTATAAAGAAAAATATGGCCAATTGGGATTGGGCTAGGGTTTTTCCAGGCCATACAGTTGATGAAAAGTGGTAATTACTGACCTCTAAACTTAAGGGAGTGGTAGCTATGAATATACCTAGAATAAAAAAAATACTAATAAAAAACAACTTCTAGATGGATGAAGCCCTCTATCAAAAAATTAATCAACAAAAATAATAGATTTTTTAAATGTATTAAGTATGGTAATCATCACATAATTCCAGCTTACAGGGCTTTGGTTAAGAAAATTAAAATAAATATTAAGCATTCTAATGCACAACAGGAAATAACCTTGGCAACCTAGGGTTAATGACAACAAAAAAGCTTTTTTTTCCCCATATAAATAACTTAAGGGGAACTACAAATTCAGTTTGCCCCTTTACAAATAGCTTAGGGCTACCTACTAGCGACAAAGAGATGGCTAATATGCAAAATAATTATTTTTGCACAGTATTTAATAATAACACTGCTAACACATTGGAAGATGTACCATTACCCAAACCAGGACAAATAACTATTAGTCCAATAGAAATCTAGGAAAGACTTAAAAAGTTATCAGTTAATAAATCTCCGGGGCCAGATGACATACACCCTAAAGTCTTGCATGAACTTGCAGATTATATATTTCTACCCCGACACACATATTTCAACACTCCCTGGACTCTGGTGATATACCACTGGGTTGAAGGGTTGCCACAGTGATACCCCTTCTAAAAAAAAGGACCCCAGACAAAACCTGAAAATTTCAGACCAATTAGTCTAACATTATTAATGGGTAAAGTACTAGAGGGTATAATCAAAGACTATATACATCAGCACCAACATACACTTGGACTTGTGGGCCCATGCCAACATGGTTTTACTAAAACTAGGTCTTGTCAAACCAATCTACTGACCTTTTATGAAAATGTAAGCAGGGAAATAGATAAGAGGAATGCAGTGGATGTAATATTCCTAGATTTTGCCAAGGCATTTGATAGATGGCCCCATGCTGAACTAGTTAAAACATTAAGGGACCTTAACTTGAGTAGTAATATAACTTGAGTAGTAATATAACATGTTGGACTGCCAATTGGTTGGAAGGGTGTCAGCAGAGAGTGGTGATTAATGGTGTTTTATCTGAATGGGCAAGGGTCACTAATGGGGTGTCTCAGGGGTTGTTCCTGGGTCTGATTCTTTTTAAAATATATATATATATATTTTCTCATTACAATTGGATTCATCAAATGTTTGGTTGTCTAAATTTGCAGATGATTGTCATTTGGGAGCAGTGGTAAATGGGATAGAAAGTACCACTGCACTGCAAAAAGCTTTGGACTAAACTTTTTCATGGACTGAGCACAGCAAATTGTCTTTGAATATTAGTAAGTGTAAAGTCAAGCATTTGGGTTCCCATAACAAACAGTGAAAGTATTTCTTAAATAATGAACCTCTAATTGAAACACACCATGAAAGAGATCTTGGTGTGATTATCAGCCCTGACCTTAAATTTAACTTACACTGTAGGGACCAAGTGAAAAAGGCCAATCAAATACTGAATTGTATCCTCATGCATATTTCTATTCGAGCTAAGGAAGTAATGCTCCCCCTGTGTGTAGCATTGGTCAGACCTCACCTGGAATACTGTGTTCAGATTTGGTCCCCATATAATAAAGAAGATATAAGAAGGGTTGAAGCAGTACAATGAAGAATGACCAGGTCTATAACTGGTTTAAAAGGAATATCTTATCAGAAAAGATTAACAATACTTAATCTTTATTCATTACAATATAGAAGACACAGGGGGGACTTGTGTATGTTTTTCAGAGCAATGGATGATAATACTCTTAGAACTGAGCTAGGCCTAGTTTTCAACCACAGCAGAGTTAGTAGCAGGAAACACGCCAAACAACTTTATCTAGAAAAATGGAACCTGTTGCTTAGGAAAAACTGGTTTAGCCAAAGGGCAATTACAGATTGGAATTTGCTACCAGAAGAAGTTATTGGAAGCAAAGATATGAATGCCTTTAAACATAACTTGGACAGGGTTACTAGTAATGAGGTCAAATTTGGGAAGCACACATAATTTTTTTTTTTTCAAATCAAAGTTTATTAATTTTTTGGAATAATGAGAACAGATCCAGAAAAAAACAGTCTGAGTTATACATGAAATCAGAAAAGCAATATATTCTGAAGTGCCCCACCTCTCCCTCCCCCACCCTCCCAGCCTCTCCTCCCCATAAACATAGAAGAACCCCCTCATTTAGCACAGCCAGTTCCCGTAAACATATTCATCAAGCTATTAGCCAAATATCAAATACAATAAATTAAATGGAGAACAGCTTGTCAAGGAGCTCCCATATCTTTCTGTATCTGTCCATCCTATTATTGAGACTTGCTATCATTTTTTCCATTCTGAGATTAGCAAGTAATTCCTTTAGCCATTCCGAATAAGAGATGCCAGTACTGTTCTTCCAATGACGGGGAATAACCTTTTTGACAGACAAGGCTATCAGGGCTATGTGATATCGTCTCATAGTTACTGAAATTGTGGCATAATCTACTAACAGGCATACTTCCAGGGTAAAAACATCAGACAAACCTAACAAGGGATCTGTCCTTTGCTGGATGTCAGTCTAGAGAGTTGAGGCTTTAGGATAAGTCCAAAATATGTGAAAAATAGAACCCTCTGCCTGTTGGCAATGAGAGAAGGTGGGTAAATCAATAAGACCATATTTGTATAATTGTTAAGGGGTGTAATATATATTGTGTAATATATGGAACTGAGTAACCTGTAGCCTATCCTGAGTGATATATTTATGACAATTATGCCATAACGTTTTCCAATCAATTTCCTGATTGGGTAAAAACAAAGTCCAGTACCTCACAGGTGCAAAATAGTTAGGATATGCCCAGTTATATAAGATCTTGTAAATACTACATACAGAATGTGCTGAGTTGCCCATAATGGTCAGCTCTTCCAGGAAAGTTTTAGTTCCCTTTTTGGGAGGTGTCACACCAAATTCTTTCACTTTTAGGTGCTTTAACCAAAAAACTTTAAAAGTAAATTTAGTGGGAATGTTGAGATTTTTTAATATGTCAGTGGAAGAGGACCATGAATTATCCGTTGTGACAAAATAGGAAAGCCAGATGTCTTCCAATTGGGGAAGCCAAGGAAATGAGATTGGCTTGTTATCTATTTTTAAATATGGATTACCCCAATGGGTTGTATTAAATCATAAATGTGATTATACTTAATAAAGGCGCTTATCTGAGTGTGTACTCTAACAGAAGTTGCAATGGGGGTTGATTTTAAGTTTAGGGGGAGAGCACAGGGTTTAATATGGAGCAGGGCGGCTGGTGCTAGACCATTTGCTTGAATACGAGACAATTCAATTTTAAGCCAATTAGGAACAGAAACAGAAGTATTAATTTCTTCTGTATGTCCTAACAATCTAATATATTTAACAATATGACTCAACCAATGATAAAATATCAAATGAGGGAGACAGAGACATCCTTTATCCTTGGGTGCTGCTAATTTATGAAAAGCAATCCTAGGCTGCCTATTGGCCCAAATTAATTTTGTAATCAAGCCATTGATTTTGTTCAACCAAGTCAAAGGTGACCAGATATTGAGTAGGTACAGGGGATAGAAGAGCCTGGGAAAAACATTCATTTTGATTAAATTCACTTGGCCCCATAATGAAATGGATAATTTGGACCACCTATTTAGATCCATGCCAATAGTGTTTACCAGGACATCTAAGTTTAATTTTTGAAGTGAAGCTGGGTTTCTGGTAATTTGAATACCAAGGTATCTTAAGAAATTCTGTGTCCAAGAAAGACCCAGATCTGTGATGGTGCTTTTAATAACCTTGTGATTAAGAGGAAAGACAAGTGTTTTTTCAATGCTTACTTTGTAATTTGATAGTTGGGAATATTCTTCTATTATAGTTAGCATAGTGGGGATTGATGTATTGGATACGATAGTTGTAACAAAAGATCATCAGCATAAGCCGAGACCTTAATATCATGTCCCTGAATGGTAATATCCTGAATCAGCAGCGAATAAAGGGTTCCAGGTATAAATTAAAAAGTAAAGAGAATAGAGGGCAACCTTGTCTAATTCCAGAATGTAACATGAAGAGCTTGAATACGGCTCCATTAGCCGCAATCCGAGCTGAAGGAGTACTATAAAGGGCCTTAATCCAATTTTGAAATCGTAAGGGAAACTTATAAGCATTAAGAGTACGAAACAAAAAATTCCAATCAACCCTATCAAACACCTTCTCAGCATCTAGAGACACCAAAACAGCTGGAAAAGTGGCATCCCTGGATGCTGAAAGGACGTATGAAAGGTTTCGAAGATGGTCAACCGAGGAACAACCTTTCATGAATCCAACCTGTTCAGGGCCAATGAGGTTGGGCAAAACAAATGTAATTCGGTCTGCTAATAACTTAGTTAATATCTTAACATCTTGGTACATCAGGGATTTTGGACGATAGCTTGTGGTTAATTCTGGGTTCTTATCCGGTTTAAGTATAAGAACTATTAAGGCCTCTAATACTGTAGGGTCAGTGGGTGCACCCGACAGTATGCATTGGAATAAGGGGACTAGTAGGGGCAATAACTGCTTTTGAAATACTTTATAAAAATTAGCCGAAAAACCATCTGGCCCTGGTGATTTATCAGAAGGTAAGTTTTTAATAACGCAGAGGATTTCCTTGGAGGAGATCGGGGATATAAGCAGATTTTGTTGAGATTCAGAGAGTAAAGGCAAGTCAGATCCATCTAAATAAGCATCTAAAATTTGCTCTGATGGTGGGTTTATCCTAAAATGATGTAACTGTGTATAGTACTTACTAAATTCAGATACTATATCTGTAGGGGATGTTTTAGGGTGCCATCTAATTGAGAGCGGATTGATGAGATATATCTATTAGCTTCCTGTTGTTTAATTTGAAGCACTAATAGACGACCAGCCTTTTCTCCCTGATCTGAATAAGCTGCCTTAGTTCTCAGAATAGCAAAGTCTGCTTTATCTCTCAAAATCTCAAGATAAGCATCATTTAATATAGCAAGATCTTGTTGAAGGGCATCTGAAAAATTAAGAGGGAGGCTTGCTTCAACTGAATTAATTTGAAAAAGGAGAGTATTAAGCTCCCTTTCCTTTAATTTTTTCCTGTGGGAAGCTGTAGTAATTAGTATCCCCCTGATAAAAGCTTTAAATGCACCCCAGATAAAATCTGGTCGAGAAATAGAATGCAGGTTGGTTTCAATAAATTGCTCAATATATATTAAGAGATGTAACTATCAGAGGGTCCTTCAGCATTTGATTATTCATTTTCCACCGGGTACTTCTCTTAGGGAGGAATGAAAGGGTAAGGTGATAGGTTACTAGAGAGTGGTCGGAGGGTGGGCCAGACTGTATGGAAGCCTCTACAACCCCTGGCAAGAGAGCATAGGATAGGAATATATAGTCAATACATGAGACTGTTTTGTGGACAGGTGATAGAAAGGTATACCCTTTTTCTGAGGGGTGTAAGACTCACCAGACATCACACAGACCATAGTGTTCTAATAACTCCTGAAGGGCCCCTTGAGCAGGTGAGCATTCTCAGCTCATACCAGAAGAATGATCCATTAATGGATCCATGACTGTGTTTATTTCACCCCCTAAAATAATTGGCAGGGGCAAAAATGGATATAGGAGCTCTACCAGCTGTGTAAAGAAGCATGGAAAATCTACATTGGGCCCATAGACTTCCCAACAGTATTTCTGTCGTATACAAGATACAATGAATGAACACATACCTGCCCTGTGGATCTCTGAGAACCTGTTTACGAACAAAAGGGACTTTTCTATTTATTAATATCAAAACCCCAGCACTATTGGAGGTAGCCCCTGGGGAAAATACATGGCCATTCTGTTGTTTTCTCATACAATTTGCCTGTGTTTCTAATAAATGTGATTCTTGTACTAAAATAGCATCTAAGGATAACAGGGCTAAATGTTTGAGAACCTTATATTGCTTTACTTGCTGTTGAAGACCTTTGACGTTCTACGTTGCAATCTTAATGGTACTAGACATTATTGCATTTACAATGTAAATTCGACAGTACTATCAACTGATTCCCCATTTTGAACAACAAGATATTTCCTAATAAGACTGTGCTGAATCCCTCCCCCTGAACCCTTATAATCTCCCTTCCCCATCCCTCATCCCAACAACAAATAATCCTGTCAATATTACACATCTCTAAACTACAAACCCAACCCCCTCCCCAAACTGCTATGGGTTTCAATCTGCAGAATACCTTTACAATAGCTCCCTCTCTCCAGCCACCCGTAGATAACTCTAACACATCATTTACTTAAGAAGAGTATGGGAGATAACCTCTTAATGCAAAGCTAACGAACAATTAACCGTACCAATTCCCATTATCTGCATGAACAGACCCATAATAAAACACTAGTACTCTCCTCTACCATGAGAAAGTTCCCCTTAGAGATTATAATCCCCAACTGTACTATAAGCAACATAAAACAGGTAACTTAAATTTGCTTGTTGTATCTATATCCCATCAAAAATTAACTCAGAGAAACAATCTTATTGCTGATTCATACAAAAGAAGCTAGGAGTTCTCACAAACATAAAACATGGTCTCCAGGGTCCCTCTAGTGGCCATTCCAAAAAGTTGCACGTGTCCTGCATTCAAAAGCAGAAAACGAAATTAAGAATTCACCCCTGAAAACACTGTAATGATTTCCCCCAGTTATCTGTATCTCTCTGAAGCACTGCCAACCCAGTTAACAATTAAGTGCTAGTCTTTTAAATGATACGTTATGATCACCAGGTATTGCTCTGAAAAAGTCCAGCTAGTCAGTAAGAGCTCCCAGACAGCCCATCTTCGTCACTCTCCTTCTTCCCCAGGCAAAATCAACCATACTGCCAAGATCATTTGCCTAGCTACACCTTAGAGAGCTATTTCAAAACAGCAAACCTGGCTAGCAATGCAGTTCATGTTCCACGAAACAGATCAGGTAAAACAGTCTTCAGCCCAGAGTGTGCCGCTTTGGGATCGTCATAGTTGAGCCAGGCACCTGAAACCAGTACTTGCAGATGAGCAGGATAAATCATTTTAAAGTGAATTCCTGCAGTGGTGAGCTTTGACACCAATAGGTGGAAGGCTGTGTGGCGCTGTCTAACGGTGGCGGGGAGGTCCTGGGTGATCCTCACTTTGGCTCCCTCCCAGCAAAGTTCTTGAATTTCTCTGACTTTCTTCAAGAAATGCTGGTGTTCCAAAAAATTGAGGAAACTAAATATTAAAGGCCTTGGTGGGGATCCAGCTGGGGGAACAGGTCTTAAAGCCCTATGCGCCCTCTCAATAGAATATTTAGACCCAAATGGTGAGGGCCCAGCAAACTTCTCAACAAATTTTTGTAGAAACAAAATAACATCTTGACCTTCCTCAGTTTCTGGCAAGCCGATCAAGACAGCGTTATTTCTTCTGCTACGACCCTCAATGTCCTCTAATTTTAGCTCCATCCTGGTGATCTTCTGCCTGGTCACCACCAGCTCTGGGTCCACTTTATCCAATCATTTTTCTAGGGAGAACACCTTTGTCTCTGAATCTGATGTTCGCCAGGAAACATCTTTCCAGAGCTTGAGATATAGATTTAATCTCCAAGGTCAGCGATCTCAACTGTTCTTTAAATGGCCTAAATTTGGCTAAAAATCTCACCAGAGTTAGTGGGTCCTGGTCCGCCAATGTGGAAGGTGTTTCCGCTAATTCAGCCGCACTAGTAGGCCTGGGCTTCTTTGGGCCTTTCTCGGGAGTTGAGGGGGGCGTTAGTTTTGGCAATGCCTTTTTCATCTCGACATCCACTGAAGAATTGAAAGTCCCAACAGTGAGACTACCACTCTGGGCATCCTTTAGTCTCTTTTCCAATTGTTTCTTTTAGTATAAGTTGGGATACAAATATGAAAAACCAAACGGGTGGCTGGAGAGATCAAAAGGAGCTTGCACTCGGTTATCTACATCACATGACCTCCGCACACATAAATTCTAATTAGGGCTAAGTTACTTATATAATGGCAAGCATTACAGACGTAAGTCTATTATAGCTTGAATCAACTTATGAAACCTTATTTTGTTTACAATCCTGGATCTATTCTTACTGCACACATCCTGAGCATTAGAAACACCCCCAAACAGTGCAGTTACTCGTGATTCACTAGGCCCCTTTCCTCTCACTGCATCATGAGTGTCTAGAATGTGTTGTGGATGTTCCCAAGTCCAGGAAAGATGCAGTTGGAGCTGATCAAGAAGTGTAAATAAATCTGATTTTGTGTGGTAACACCAGTATGGTGGGCAGTCTGTTTTTCACTTTTTTAAAGCACAAAGAGTCAGAATCAAACTACCAGCTACATCAGCAATCTTTACAGAATGTTGGCAATCATAAAATGTTTTTTTTAAACTACAGACCCTTTGAGGCCTAAGGAGGTTGACAGTGTCCCTTTAAGCCATATGGCTACTGCAAGAGGCTCTAAATAAAGGGCAAAAAGATGCGGGGATAGGGGGCATCACTGATGGGTCCCCTGAGACAGTGTGAAAGAATCAGAGAGGGAGCCATCCAATCTCAAATATGCTAGAGGAAAGTTATAGACACTCTGAAGTTGCTGAACCAATTTATCAGGGAACCCAAAGTGTGACAGGGTTGCCCAGAGGAAAGACCAGAAAATCCTGTCAGAGGCCTTCTTAGTAATCAGGCCCAGGAGCGCCAAAGGTATTTTCTGGGAATGGGCATAGTCTACCAACAAGTAGGTGAGCACTTTGCACTTTAATTGTATTTCATTGATATCCACTTAACTGCAGTCTTTGCCTAAACATTGTATAATTGCACATTCTGTTTTTATTGTAGCTTAGTAAATTATTCTTATGTTTTGTCTTTACCTGCTATGTAATTATTGCAATTACTATTCTGATATTCATTCATTGCCCTCCTCTACCCCCTTCCCCCAGGACACATATAGAAATAAGCTGTGTTAAGCTCAGTATGTCTTTCCTGGTGAAACTTTTGAAATAAATAAATGTCCATAGGTTGGATTAATTTTCTGTTACTTTTTTCAACCATGTAAGAGTGCATAATCTCATAACTGCCACTCAGAATGGGATTACAGTGCTTATAAAAGAAAGAATAATAACTGGGTTGGTGCATGTAAACAAAATTATCTGAACACCTGAGGTGTGTGATGCTTCATAAACCCTGAAGCTCAAAGGGTTTATAAAAGCATCACACAGTGAGGGAGGGTATAAAATACTGAGTTATGCACACCAACCCATTCTTTGTTTTTTATAACTACAGGTCAGCATTTTTAGTTGAATTGTGAGACTATGCTGTACATTTTGGAACCATGTGCTTATCTGACAGGTCTTGATTACCAATGGCTGGTTGTTACACATAACTACAACATGGTTATGTGAGTATTACTAATACTTATTAGTATTTATATGATCTTTTCATAACAGTCAGAAAATGTGTGCAGATTTGTTGAAAAGGAAACCTCAGATTTGTTCATGTTGTTAAAAGTTTTTTCATAAAGGACTCAGGTCTGAGGCAAGTTAAGACATGGTGTTGCACTGGCACTGTAATAAACCTCAGTATTTGCTTTCCCAGCTATTCCGACATCCTCCATTTTGTTTTTTGATTGTCTGGAGACTGTATTGCACTATATTTATTTACTTTATATTGCGCGGGGTCCCAGAGATGTTATTGAGTGTGAAGTCTCAGTGCATGATGTCACAGGATTTATTTTCTAGGCTTAGTATTTAGATGTGGGAGTGTCCACTCAACTCCAGAAGATGCCTGGGATATATGGAGGTGAGGTTATGGCTCTTCTAAACACTTCTCAACCAGTAGAAGGAGATGGTAAGATCCCACCAGAGAAAACAGGAAAAAGGGGGAGAGGGTGAACCCTACAGGTAAAACATTTTTTGTTTTCTTTTATAATGGAAACTGAATAATCCTGGTAGGATAACCCTCCGCTGGAAGATAAGGGCAAGGTAGAAACCCCAGAAGGTTGGAAAGAAAGAGGTCCTGCATACAATAGACTTTTAAGCCTCTCAGATAACAGGCTAAATATTTTTATTTATTTATTTATTGAAAGTTTCACCAGGAGAGGCACACTGAGCAAAACAATGCACATCTCATGGTGCGACCTGGAGGGGTACATGGGAGGAGTATACATAAAACAAACAATGGGTGGAAATTAGAGTCAAGCAATTCAAACAATGGTTACTTGGGTGAGTGTGGTTAGACAGACTTAAACATGCAGAGGTGCTACATACTTGCACCATAAGGAGGGTGGCATAACATATTTGATTACACATCGAAACTATACATGGTTACATAAGTGCCTATATCTAGAGATTGAAGAGAAGTAAGATGCACTGGGTTGGCAGTGCAAACTGGGAGCCCGAGTATGGGGCCAGGGGTTGGTGACAGGTCTGGGTAGTCAAACACTGGGAAAGATGAGGGGGTTGACTTAGGGAGGATGTTGATGGGAATAAGAAGGGATGGACATAAGTGTCAAGAGCTGGTAAATGCAAGGATTGTTAGGGCAATTTTATAAGCCAGTCATTTGGGCGAACAGCCCAGACCCTGATCAGGTGCGTAAGGAGGAGGGGATCGGGTTGGGGAAAGAGTCAGTCGGGGGGGCAGGGGCTGGTACAATTGGGTGCTAAGAAGTTAGTGAGGGTGGAGGATAGAGAGTGTTGGGAGGAAGAATGGTGGATTTGGGCCGGCAGGTCATTCAAGAGCTTAGGGAGGAGGTAGGAGAAAGCCGATTGGCCTGCGGAGGTTCTTCAAAGAGGGATAGCTAATAGCCTGGAGTCAGTAGATGTGAAGGCATGAGCGGGGGTTGGTGGGGAAGATAGGGAGGAAACGAGGTAGGGTGGGAAGGAACCGAGCCAGAAGTTAGAAACAAATCTAGCACTGTGAAGTAGGCGCCAGTTGCTCAGGGATGGGAGGGCCAGTGAATGGAAGAGCTGGCAGTGATGGGTGTGGGGGACCATTGAGGGCAAAGTGGCAGAAAGCATTGAAGAGACCGTCCAGTCTGGATAAGGTGGACTGGAGGCAGAGCTGTAGAAAACATTGCAGTAGTCGAAGGAAGGTAGAATAATTTTCTGGACTATTTCGCGTCTCACAGGAAGCGGGAGACTAGCGTGGTTTCTATAGAGGGCACCGAGCTTGGGGTGCAGTTTTGATATGATGGCGTCTACGTGGGTGGAGAAGGAGAGATGGCGATCAAGCCAAACCCCTAGGTACCTAAAGGAGAGCATGTCTTCAAAGGTGGAGTTATTTAGGGTATGGAATATCGGGGGGATGTAAGTCTGGATAGTCTCTGTCTAGTGCCGAAAGACATAGAGACTGTTTTCTTGGCATTTAGGGAGAGTTGATTGGAGCTGAACCAGTGTTATACTTTGTTGAAATCGGTCTGAAGATTAGAGGTGACTTCTTAATGGGAGCAGCCGGAAGTAAAGAGGACCGTGTCATCAGCGTACATGTGTATTGAGGTAGTGGAGCAAGCTTTTGGCACATCATTTAGTAGGATGGAGAAGAGAAGAGAATGTGACCAAGGACTGAGCCCTGGGGAACACCAGTGGTAATGGGGAGTGGGGGGGAGGAGCAGTCAGTTATTTATGTAGATTGGGTTCTATTTTGTAGGTAGGCACCGAACCAATTTATGGCCAATGGTGATAGACCAGCGCCTGCTAGGCAGGACAGTAGGAGGGAGTGGGATACTGTATTGAAAGCTTTGGCTAGGTCAATGAAAATTGCAGCGGTGATATGTCCTTAGTCCATTCCAGAGAGGATGAAGTCCATGAGTCTTAGTAGGGAGGTGGTGGTGGAGTGGTTCTTCCTAAAACAGGACTGGAATGGAGTGAAGAAGTTAGTTTCAGAGAATAAGTGGGCAAGCTGTGATAGTACTAGGTGTTCCTGGAGTTTGGCAAGATTGGGGAGAAGGGAGATGGGGTGGTAGTTAGCAGTGGTGGTAGGGTCACCTCCTTTTGGTAGAGGTAGGACAGTGGCATGTTTCCACTCTGAGGGGAGTGACTCAGTGGTGAATGAAAGATTTAGCAGGGCAGCGAGGGGAGTAGCAATGGCCGGGGCAGATAGGAAGAGGAGTTTATTGTCGAGGCCGTCGGAAGATTTACCTTTGGTGGGATTCAGGGAGCGAAGGGCATCTAAGGTTTCAATGGGGGAGATGTGTCTGAAAGGGAAAGGGTTTTGGCCAGGCGGTAGGATGGTAGCTGTCTGGGGAGTGAGTGTGGTTACAGGAGGAAGGGAGTCCAGGAGGGTCTTAGCACAAGTAATGAAACAGAAATTGAACTCGGAGGCTATTGTCAGGGGGTCGGAGAGTAAGGTCCCTTGGGCGAGAAGGAGAGGAGGGGGATTTGTTGTTGGGGCAGAGAAAAAGGAGTTGATGTCTTTCCAGAATTTAGAAGGCCTCCCAAGATTTGAGTTTAGGTAAAGTATTCGGCCTTAGCTATGCGGATGGCCTTTGTGCATTTGTTTCAGAGCATGCGGTAGGTGATATTGTCACCTGGGAGGAGCGTGGATTTGTAGGTACGCCACGCCCTGTCACGGGCTTGTTGGCAAGCTATCTGCTGGGAAGATATCCAGGGAAGGTGTGACCCTCAGACTCTAGCACAGCACAGGGGGGCATGTTTGTCCCAGGTGCTAAGGAAGGTGTTCCTGAAGTGCGTGAGGGCAGCATCCATGTTAGAGCATCTTAGGATTGGGTCCCAGTTGGAGTGAGCTAACACTTCCAGGAGAGGGGAGAGGTTTAGGGATTTATATGACTGTTGGAATATAAATTTGGGAGGGGATTTAACTCGGTGGATTTTGTGGACCAAGTATGTTAGGTGGTGATCGCTAATGGAGTCTGGGAGGAGGCCAGAGCTGACGATGCTGTGTGGATGGGAGGTAAGTGCCCAGTCGAGAAAGGAGTGGTTTCCAGACTTATGATTTGACCGTGTAGGTTCCAGAATGGTTTGGGTGAAGCTAAGCATGGATATCTTGGTTCGGGTTTTGTTAATGGTGGGATCTGACCAGTTGTGATTAAAGTCACCCAAGACATATAGTTCACCCGACTGGGCCAGAGACGTCAGTTGGTTCAGGATGTTGGTTAGTGTTGTGGCTGGGGTGCCAGGGCAGCAATAAATTCCAGCCACAAAAATGGGGAGTGAGGAAGGAGGGCACAGTTTCAGCATGAGCAGCTCATAGGCCTTGGGTTCAGCTTTTGGGAGAGTGACAGAAAAATGTAGAGCTGAGTTGGTGTAGATAGCCACCCCTCCACCTCTGGTGGGTTGGTCTTGCCGAGTGATGGTGAACCCCGGAATAGCGATGGCTGGATCAGGGAGGTTTGGGTTTAGCCAGGTCTCAGATATGATGATTAAGTCAGGAGCATGGTGCGTGGCTAGAACCTGGAGCTGATCGAGCTTGGGGGCTAGGCCACGAATGTTTAGGTGGAGAAGACATAATCCCCGGGGGAGGGAGCCAGAATGAGTGTCAGTGGTGGCCTTAGCTGAGGGGTGAGGCAAGGTATTACTATGGCTAGGGATTGATGTTGGGCCGGGATTTGGTTGTATATCCCCTACAGCCAGCAGTAGTAGGGCAAGGATTAAGTGGTGACGAAGTATGTGAAGGCACCGAGATTTGGGCAATCATTGCTTAGGGAAAGCAGCAGGGTGGGTGATATGGAGAAAGTGAGATCTGCATTGGTAGAGGGAGACCAGGAGACAGCCATAGGAATAGAGTGAGGTGGTGGGGCTCATAGGGAAACAGGACCAGATAGTATCTGGGAGAGGTGCTGTGGACAAATGGGGGGCACTTGTAGGCTGAGTCAGTTCAACGGAGGGGGAGGATGCAGGGTAGTAACTTAAAGGGGGTGTTAGAAGGGGTATAAAAAAATAGGATGGAGAAGTCAGAAGCTAAGACTTCCAAGCTGTGCCTCTAAGACTTCAGAAGCTAAGAGAATGTAGTTGTCTGGCCAGCGTCAGGATGAAATCTCTAGGTCTGACACCATCAAGCACCGCAACCATTGCTCTGGGGGCTTCTAAGTTTGCTTGTCTATCCCTCGAAGCGACTCGGTTAGCCTTCTGTTTTTTTTTTTTGCCTATCAGTGTAAGGTTGCCCCAGCTGCTGTTCCAGCCATTCAGAGAGGAATCAAATTAAATGATCCACCTCACTGCGTTCCAGGATCCCGATAACCCAGAGATTTGCGGCCCTGGCTTGATTTTCCAGCATTTCAAGCCGGCTCCTCAAGTGTGTATTTTCTTTCACAAGGGTGGCCACAGTCCTCATAGCTGCTTCTGAGCCCTTCTGTGACTCTGATATGGCAGTCTTTACCACCTTAACCTCTGTTTCCATTACATTGACCCTGGTTGTTAAGGAGTCAAATTTTTCCGAGAGTCTATCTACCGAACTTATAAGTCGGTTGAGTTTATGGCCCAAAGTTATCAAGGTCTCTTCCCCAGTTATGTCTTCCTCCGCAATGTTATGGCCTTGTGCTGACCTCGTGGCAGGGGTCCAGGTGGATTTCTGCTCCTAGTTCCATCTTGTGTGGCTTTGTCTTTCTTTGGGTTTTATAAATCTTGGAGGTTTCTGGTTTTTCGTTCTATGTTCTTTGTTAGTCAGAACCACCTAAAATTAGCTTTTTAATAGTCTTTAATTTTATTTGGTTTAGAGCTGTAGTTTTAGACAACTGCATTGCTTGGGCTCTCTAGCGCCCCCCCACAGCAGCTGGGTTTCAAGGCATATTGCTTGGTCACTGAACACCAGGTGATCAGGCTTATGGTACAGAAGTGGGATGAGGGTCTGGCCCATTCCACAGTGGACATGTACTTGGTGGGAATAGGGGCTATCTGTGAGGCAAGGGATGGGTGGCCGCCACCAGGACACCAGCAGTTAGAAAAATGATGCAGGGGTGGCAGAGGGTAAAAGGTAAGACCCACAACAGCAGGGACCCAATCCAGGGCAGGCTGCTGAGGATGTTATTGGACAGTTTAGGTTGTAGTTGCAGCTTGACATATGAGAAGCAGTTATTTAGGGCATTACTTTTGGTCATGCAACAGGGTGCATTCAGAGTTAGTGAGGTAGTAGCGGGCAACATGAAGCACAAGCAAGGTGGGTTGCATGATGAGGAGATTCATAGGAATAACTTGGGGGCAGTAATTAACTTGAGAAGGTCGAAAACAGATCAGACATGGGTGGGGGCTAGAATTAGTTTACTCAGTGCCACTGATCAGGGCATATGTGTGGTAAGAGCTCTGGATGAATATTGGGAGGTCAGACTGGTGGCAGGGGGATTTCCATCTCCCCTTTCTTTGTTGATGGGAACAGAGTGGTGGTGGTATCAGCTCACCAGTTTTCATCAGTAATCAAAAAAGGCATGGCATTTATAGGGGAGGATACTAGTAGGATTTTCTTCACACTTGTTTTGAATTGCAGCTGCATCAGAGGTAGCCACCCTGGGGGTCTCTTAAGAGGAGATCAAAGAAAAGGGGAGATGGAAATCGGCCTGTTTCAGGAAATACAGAAGAGATTAGGCAGTTCATTGTCCTCTGTTTTATGTTCCAGGTGCATGGTGCAGAAAGACTGTCTGGATTATGAGCCATGCATTCATTTTCTGGGCCGAGAGGAGAGCAGCCAGTATGTGAGGTGGGTGACAGCTACAGAGAGCAGCGGAGTCAGTTGGGCTGCATTGGAAGGGAATTTGGAGTATGTCATGGGGTCAGTTATTGCCACTTTTGGCGGACCACAAGATCAGAGTTCCAAAGCTGGATTTGTTAATTATACATTTGGGGGGGGGGGTAATGATTTGGGGGAATGGCCATGGGTTGATTTACTGTTACAAATACATAGGACACAGGAATTGTGAAGATGTGGCGGCCAGGGATCATGGTGGCTTGATCAGAGATCATCCCCAGAAGGGTGTAGAGCCAAGCAAGGGATGTCAAGGGTATTGAGAGAGCAAGGAAAAGGCTGAACAAAAGGAGGGAAACATTTATCAAGGCTACTGGGGGTATGTATATAGAGCATGCCATTGTATATGATAGCCATGGGGTACACCTCTAAGAGCTAGACACCGGCTTGTTTACAAACAGGTATGGTGAGGCTATTGCAGAATGGGAATTAGGAAAGGGAGGTTTTGTAGGAAGCACACCTTCCAATGCAGAGCTGGAGGTTTGCTAGTGGAAGAAAGGGGAAAGAGGGAGGCACAAGGGATGGAGGACCACTAGCGGCAGGCCTGGGCTGAGTCAACACCCAGGTGGGTTGGGCACCTCTTGAAGATATTACAGCAGTGTGGAGAGGAATAGAGGTGGGCATTGGGTGTGACAATCAAGGCCCCAACAAGAAAAGAGGATGACGGATCTGGGAAGGCAATATGGCATTGGGTTACACAACCGTGCCCGAGAAGACAAAGTTCAGTGAAAAGGAAATTTGGCTGGAGGGGAAAGTTAGGTTTCAATTGATAGAATGTAAATATGTCGATATATGGTGGAAGGTGGAAACCAGTTTTTGAATTTAAATAGTTTATATGCAAATAAAATTTGCTGGTCAAGCACCCAAAACATATTGGACCCAATTCTCAAAGCCCTGCATCTGACGCAAGGTGCTTGCACCAAACAGATATGGTGCAAGTTGCACCTTGCATCCAGGGCTGCCTCCATACAATTCACAATGGTATCCTGCATCGACCACAGGCCGCCTGCCCCCAACAAGGCTTGCATCGTCCCTGTGCCCAGAGATGGGCTGCAACAAGGTGCAAGAGGCACTGCGACAGACGCAATTCACAAACTGCGCCCTGAAGGCAGAATTCTAAGTACCCTTGGACCAGCCCTGGCTAGTCTAAGGGGACTTAGAATATGCTTTGCTGGGCACATCCCTTGTATGTGGCATTATGCCGCAGTCCTCCAGTGTTGCCAGAGCCCATGTCATGCCCATGGTATTGTACACCATCCCATCCCCAATGTTGCATATGGTATATATGTTAGTACTGTCCCCTCCCCACCCTGAATCCTGATGCTGCCCCAGTAACATGTACTGCTAGTGCCTCCCACGTGGTGGAATAGTGCCCCCCCACCCCAACAGGCAGTGCCCACCCCCATCCTGAATATCAGCCAGTGTCCAGTCACAACCCACCTCTCACCTCCACTGCCGGGCACTGACTAAACCAACAGGGTTGTGTACTGTACAGTTCATGCGCTCAGTGCAATTTGAGTGCATACACAGTACATCACACTACCGATGCCAGTTCTGTCAGTGCCCGGATGTGGTGGTGAGGGTGAGCTGTGCCTGGAGCTGGCCGTTGTTCAGGTTGGGAGGTGGGTAAGAGGGGCGGGTATTGCTTGTTTGAGGGGGGGCACTATATGTCATCCTAAGACTCATGGCACTCCTACAGATAGGAGCACAGTGATGTTCGTTGGGCTAGTTGAGCCGCCTGCCGAAGCCCCATCCCATGCGCCAGGTGTAAAGTGCATGGGAGGGGTTGCCGCAAGTGTGGGGACTTAAAAACCAGGACCCTTCCTGTACCAGAATCTGGTGCAGGGTCCCTGGCATATGGGGCTTTGGCACAGGCTGCTGTTTGCTGCAGCTTGCACTGAATGCAGCCCCGTTTGGGAATCGAGCCCATTGTGTTTGAGTTTCTTTTCAGGTTAAGATATCCAATTGACAAATCCCTGTGCTGATGCATATTAAGTAAGGATTCTGTACATGTTGGCACAGTTCCTTTGTTGAAGAAATCTATGCACTTTTTGCATATTAATATTAAGTAAAGGTTCTGTCACTGCACTGTCCTATTGTTGAAGAAATCCCTGTGCTGTGTGTGTATTAACTAAGGATTCTGTCACTGTTTTGGCACAGTCCCCTTGTTCAAAAAATTCCTGTGCTGTGTGCATATTAAGTAAGGGTTCTCTCACTGTATTGTCACAGTCCCCTTTTTAGAAAAATCCCTGCACTGTGTGCATAATTAAGTAAGGGTTCTTTAACTGTTGGCACAGTCCCCTTGTTTAAGAAATCCCTGCGCTGTGTGTATTAAGTAAGGGTTCTGTTACTGTGTTGGCACAATCACCTTGTTGAAGAAATCTCTGTGCTGTGTGATTATTAGGTAAGGGTTCTGTCACTGTGTTGGTACAGTCCCACTGCTGAAACATTCCTTGCGTTGTGTGCAAATTAATATTAAATAAGGGTTCTGTCACTGTTGGCACAGTCCCCTTGGTGAAGAAATCCCTGCAGTGTGTGCACATTAAGTAAAGGTTCTATTATTGTTGGAACTGTCCCCTTGAGGAACAAAGCCATGCACTGTGTACATATAAATATTAAGTAATGGTTATGTAACTGTTGGCACAGTCCCCTTCTTGAAGAAATCCTTGTGCTGTCTGTATTAAGTAATGGTTTTGTCATGGTGCTGGCACAGTCCCCTTCTTGAAGAAATCCCTGTGCTGTGTGCTAGTTAAGAAGGGTTCTATCACTGTTGGCACAGTCCCCCGATGAAAAAAAATCCTTGCACTATGTGCATATTAATTAGAGTTGTGCGAAATTGGAAAATTTTGCCTAGCAAAATATTTCGCGTAATTTCCGAATTACATGAAATTTTTTGCCTCGGCGAATGTAATTTCACCTCGGATGGCAATTTCAAGAAATGTGAAATTTCAATAAATTTCACCAATTTTGCCAATGTTTTTCAATTTCACCTGTGAATATGCAATGCACTGTGGGTAAATAGCCTAAATAACATGTGCATGCTGTTTCCTGCATAGTATATTGTCTGTTTAGTTGGAGAGCAGATCAGTGTGGTGCATCACAGCCAATAAATCCTTCAAAAACGACTTTATTTGTTACTTTTGAGAACTAATTGCTCCCCAAATCTAAATTTTGTTCCTAGTGTTGCTAGTGAACATTTTTTTTGATAACTTTGGATAATACTTAGTTAAACTTGGGTAGTGTTTTCAGTTTTCTCTGTGTCTGTGTCTGTGAGGCAGTTGAATGGGGGAGGGTCGACCGTGTGGTGTATGTGTGTATGTGAAAACAAAGCAGGCTAGTTCTTAATATTTGACAGATTTCTCACAACTTGAGAGTTTCTGTTATTTCTTTTAAGTCTTAATATTTTTTTGTGTGCTACTTATTTGCAATATTTTTCTTACATATTCGCCCTTTTTGGGGTAACTTTTTCTGAACTGTTACTAATTCTGAGTAGCTCTGTTCTAGTTTCCCTTTGTTTAATCACTTTCCTGCTTTATTTTTGTATTGGAAATATTTGTGGATATTGAACACTTGTTCATATCTAGGTACACTGCAATGCTGAATTACTCACAGAAATTAATAGTGCTATCTAGCTTCTGCATTGCAGTGTTCCTGTTTTTCTGTTTAATTTGCTTGTCATATTAACCCTTTCCTCCCTGTTACACCACTGGTGTTTACTACCTGATCTGTACTATATAAAAAATGACATAGTTTTCAAAAGAGTGGTGGTCACTGCAAAATTGTTGGAGGTGACTTTGTTTGTTAATTTCAAACCTTGTCCCTTCTGTCAGATATATCTGTAAGCCAAAATTGTATTTAATAATACAAACACATTGCAGTACTTGCCTTCTCCAGACACCACTTATCCGGACCATAGATTATATTGTGATGGTGATGTGTTCTGTGCGGTTGGATTACAATTTAGTTTGCATGAACCTATCTGTACCTACCCAGTTATTAACAAGTTGTGTAATAATCATTCCATTTAAAAATTGACATTTTATTAAGAACTACTTAAGTATTTTTCAGAGTTACTGCACATCCTTGTTGTGGTGATGTTCTCTGTCAGTTTGTTATTTAAAGTCTCTTACTTCTGTCCTACTGTTACCCCATGTTACTTAATTTGTGTTTTTGTAACTGAAAAAATAAAATAGTGTTTTAACCCTCAAATAGGCTACAGTAGCAGTTGTAGGTAGTTGTATATACTACAGTGCTGCTACCTGTTCTGATTTCTGTTTGCACTTTGCAGATAGTACTGCAGATGTTAAAATCATGCTTATTCAACTGTAGCAGAAGCTTCAGTTTGATATTCAGAAAATGGGGGGACACCATAACAGCATATACGAAACCAGATTTTTGTCTCAATTTACTGTAACATTTTTTGGGAAATGTTTCTGGACTTCTGGTGCATGTTATGCAGTGGCAGCACCAATATTAGGCCTGTAATCATTTGTATACAATGGCAGAAGTTTCAGTTTGAGGTCAAGCAGATGGGGGGCACCAAATGACAGCATGACTGACACCAGATTTCTGTCTTAATGTACTGTAACATTTTTGGAGAAACATTTCTGGACTTTTTGGTCATGTTTGACAGTGGCAGCACCAAGATTAGACCTGAAAACTATTGTAAACCGTGCAGAAAATAGCTGATCTCACTCCTGGAGGTGGATCTGAACCATCTAGCAGCATGACTGACACCAGATTTCTTTCTCAATTTACTGTAACTGTAGCTCCTTGACTCCGTTTCTGCAGCTGGCCTGACCTCATCTGCTACAAAGTGGTTTAGATCCTACCTCATCAGAAGGACTCAAACAGTTAAAATCTCTGACTCCATCTCCCCACCACTTCCCATTGACACCAGAGTCCCTCAGGGAACAGTGCTCAGACCCTTGCTTTTTTCCATCTTCATTAATGACCTTCCTGCAGCCTGTACCTCCTCCTCCATTAACATGCATGATGATGACACTGTCTTGTTCAGTTCTGGCAAAACCCCGGTTGATATGGAAACCAGCTTACAGCATGACTTCAACCAAGTTCAGCTCTGGTTTGCCTCACATCAGCTCTTCCTAAATGCCAAGAAGATAGTCTCCATGACCTCTGGCACAAGGCAGAGACTTTTTCAGCTCACTAGCATGCCTTCCTTCCACATTCTTGATGGGACAACTCTCGAGGACATCTCCTCATTTAGGTATCTTGGGGTTTGGCTGGACCAACAGATCAAATTCTCTGTTCATGTTGATGCCACTCTGAAGAAACTGCGCCCCTAGCTTGGTGCTCTTTTTAAGAAACCGCAGCTGCATTCCCCTGCCTGCAAGGCATGAACTCATCCAGAAGATGATTTTTCCTGTATTTGATTACTGTAACATAATCTATGATGGTGCTCCCAAATCCTCCTTGACCAAATTGCACACTCTTTTAAACTCCTTCTGTTGCTTTGATCTTGACACCCCCTCTCACACTCACCACTGTGACCTTTATCATGCCCTTAGCTTTTCCCCACTGGCAACTAGGCACCTCTCCCTTTTGTGTCAAGCTGACCTCAAAATACTGGCTTGATGAACTCCCTCCCTATCTTCTATCCTTCCTCCCTCTCTATCCCCTCACCCCCTTCCCACTCCCTCTGTCCATATGATTCTAGCACTCTTGTGGTCCCCCGCCGTAATACCCTCACTGGTCAGTCTGGATTTGCCCATCACTTTTCTAAAATCTGGAACTCCATTCCGCCCAAATACGTCACTCCTCCTCTACATATTCCCACTGTACTGCCCTCCACAGCTATCTTTCTATGAGTTGCTCTTGCTTCAATCCTCACTATTCTTCCATATGCTTGTCTACAGTAGGTTCCAACTCCCAGTTACAGTCCCCTATCAGCCCTTCCTATCTCCCATAGTCCTACTCACTCCCTAGCTCCCATTCTGTTGTTCTCTCCCACCTCCTCCCTCCCCTCCCTTTCCCCTTTTTTCTCTCCAGCTTTTGTCTACCCCCTCTTCCCCTACAGGTATCATACTGAATCTATTGTGTAATGGATTTATTGTACTTCCTTCCCTGCTAGCCTGCCCATATTTAGCCTTCTCTCCCCTTCCCACTCCCTCCTCTCCCTCTCACTTAAATGCTAGATTGTGCCTCATCGTACTTAGTTACTAGTCTTAGCTATCATGCACTTGATCTTTATTGCACCGCAAGGTATTCCTGCATTTTTGTACACTCCGTTTTGTTGCATTCTAATACTGTTAATCCATAATTGCTGTATGTAATTCACTTTTATGTTAGAAATGTCTTTTTAACATAGAAACATAGAAACATTGAATTTGACGGCAGATAAGGACCGCTTGGCCCACCCAGTTTGCCCATTTCCCTACCTAATGGATAAGCTGCAGATCCTAGTTAACCAGCAGCCTACTTCTTCCTACCCCCAACCCCTAGAATTGCCTTATGACTGTCCCATGCATGCTTGAATTCCACCACTGTTTTTGACTCCACAACTTCCTCCAGAAGGCCGTCCCATGCATCCACAACCCTCTCTGTGAAAAATACTTCCTTAAATTACCTCTGAGCCGCCCATCTTCAAATTGTACCCCTTGTTCTTGCACACCTCTTTTTGAAAGATGCTACCCTATTGGACTTTGTTGATTCCCTTGAGGTACTTGAAAGTTTCTATCATGTCCCCCCTCTCCCTCCTTTCCTCGAGGTTATACATATTAAGCTCCTTGAGTCTCTTTTCATATGTCTTCCGGTTCAGACCCTCCACCATTTTAGTTGCCCACCTCTGGACAGCTTCCATTCTGTCTATGTCTTTGCGGAGATTGGGTCTCCAGAACTGCACGCAGTACTCCAGATGGGGTCTCACCAGCTGTCTATACAGAGGGATAATAACTTCCTGTTTTCTACTGATGATGCCTCTCCCTATACATCCCAGTATCCCCCCAGTGCTCCTTGCTGCCCTCTCACATTGCTTGCCCACCTTTAGGTCATCTGATATGACTACCCCCAGGTCCCTTTCCATTTTTGTTGTTGTTAGTATCTCACCCCCCATTGTGTACTCTTCCCCTGGGTTTTTGTTTCCCAGGTGCATTACCTTGAACTTCTTAGCATTGAATCTAAGCTGCCATATATTTGACCATTCCTCTAACCTTGCCAAGTCCCTTCTCATCCTTTCCACCCCACCTGTGCATCAACTCTGTTGCAGATCTTTGTGTCATCTGCAAGTGACATACTTTTCCTTCCAGTCCCTCTGCAATGTCGCTTATAAGACATTGAAGAGGACCGATCTAATACTGAACCCTGCGGTACCCCACTAGTAACCCCTTCTTCAGAGTGGACTCCATTTACTATTACTCTCTGTGTCCTATTCTCCAGCCAATTCTTTACCCAGACTGTCATCTTGGGACCCACTCCCAGGCTGGCTAACTTGCATATTAATCTTTTGTGTGGGACTGTGTCAAATGCCTTGCTAAAGTCTAGGTAGGCCATGTCCACAGCCCCTTCCTGATCTACTACTTTGGTCACTCAGTCAAAGAAATCTATCAAATTTATCTGGCATGACCTTCCCACTGTGAATCCATGCTGCCTTGGGTCCTGTGCCCCTCTGCCCTCTAGATACTCGACAATTCTTTCCTTCAGAAGTGATTCCATCATTTTCCCTACCACTGAGGTTAAACTATCAGGTCTATAGTTTCCTGCTTCTGCCTTGCTCCCACTTTTGTGAAGGGGAATCACACCTGCCCTTTTCCAGTCCTCGGGTACCACCCCATCCTCCCATGATTTGTTAAAGAGGGTAGTCAGTTGTGTCACTAGTTCTACCCTTAGTTCTTTTAGAATTCTGGGATGAATCCCATCAGGCCCCCATTGCTTTGTCCACCTTCAGTTTTAGAGAGTTCTTTCAGAACCCTTTCTTCTGTAAATGGGCTGGTATCAACTTCTGTATCCAGAATGTTTCTACTGTTTGTTTTAGGTACCTCCCTCTTCCTTTGTAAATACTGAGCAAAAATATTTGTTTAGTATCTCTGCCTTTTCACAGTCACCCTCTGCCCACCCTCCCCCCTTTATTAAGCCTCACTATCCCTCCCTTGGTCTTTCTTCGCTCCCTGATGTACCTATAAAAGGTTTTATCCCCCTTCTTAACTGAGTTGGCTATCTTTTCCTCGGTTTGGGCCTTTGCTGTTCTGATTGCCTTCCCAGCTTCCTTTTGCTTTAACTGATACAGTTCTCTTCCCTGCTCCTTCTGTGATTCCTTGTACTTCCTGAATGCTTTCTTTTTCTCTTGAACCTTCACTGCCACTTCTTTTGAGAACCATAGTGGTTTCTTACATCGTTTCATTTTGTTTATTTGCTTCACAAAAAGGCTTGTTACCTCTGTGATGGCAGTTTTTAGTATTCCCCATTGTTCTTCCACCCCTTCTTCCTGCCCATTTGCTAGTGCATTCCTTAGGCACTCACCCATTTTGGCAAAGTCAGCCCTCCTAAAGTCCAGTACTTTTGCTTTTGTATGGCTTGACTCTATTGCTGTGTTTATTGTGAATCATACTGTTCGATGGTCGCTGGTTCCCAGATGGCTACCCACTTCTACATCTGTGATCCTCTCTTCATCTCCATTTGAGAGAACCAGGTCTAAGATTGCTCCCTCTTAAGTGGGCTCCAATACTAGTTGTCTAAGGCATGCCCCCTGTAGTGTATCTAGAATAACCCCACTCTTCGAAGTGGCTGCTGCAACTGCACTCCACTTAACAGCTGGCATATTCAGATCACCCATCAGCAATATCTCCCCTTTTTCTGCCATTCTAGATATACTTTCTACCATTTCCTCCCCCTGAGAAGGAGGTCTGTATACAACCCCTGTGCGGATTGTGGTGCCATTGCCGGTCTCCAAATTTACCCACAGTGCTTCTTCTCCTCCCTGTTTTCCCTTTTGTTCTGTTGCTTTGATTCCTTCCCTCATGTAAAGAGCTACTCCTCCTCCTCTTTTACCCTCCCTGTCCCTCCTGTAGATAGTGTATCCTGGTTTGTTTACGTCTCAGTCATGGTTTTGTGGGTACTATGTTTCTGTGACTGCCACAATATCCAGATGTTCCTCCTCCATCAAGGCCACTATTTCAGGAAGCTTGTTATTCAGACTATGGGCATTGGTACTCATTGCTCTCCATTTTTTGATGGCTTTACCTTCTGTTGCAGCATCCCCCACTGACCTTTCTACCTCGGTCTTTTTCTCATTTACTACCCTGTTTTGTAGGGAGAGGCTGGGATTTTCCTGCTGCTTATCAGTGCCTCCCCTTGACTAGTTTAAAAACTTGCCAATGAAACATTTAAACCAATTGCTCAAAGACTTGTTCCTTCCTGGACAGATACAGACCATCCTGCCAGTATAGGCTGGTGTCCTCCAGGTGGAACCCCAGTCCCCAATGAAGCCAAACCCCTGTGCTCCACACCATTTTTCAACCATTCATTAAACTGCATGGTGCAAGTACCCTGCCTCACTCATGCCATTGACAGGCAGCACCTCTGAGAAGGATACTGTGTGTGCTACTTGTCTTAGGCCCTCCCAATTCTACAAAGTCCTTCTGCACTGCTCTAATCTCATGTTGAGTCAAGTCATTTGTCCCTAGGTGGACAATGACATCCAGCTCAGACTCCCGTGCAGCTGTTCTCGTGATCCTGAGGATGCGCTTCCTGTCCCTCAAGCCATGGCACCAGGCAGGCACCTTACTTCAGTTTTCCCTGCTCCCCCCCCAGTTCTATCCCCCTAATAATTGAGTCCCCCACTAGGATCTGCTTCCTTTCCTTGTGGTGTCCTCTGCCTCCTTCCTGTGGGCCTCCCTTGTGACAGTTGCCCTCAGCCTCCTTAGTCTCCTCTGCAGGTGCATCCACAGGGGAGCTATGCTCCCCCAGAATGGTGTATGGATTGTGGAGTGGTACAACTGACTTGGTGTGCCTCTGTTCCACCATCTTCACCCTCCCTGAGCCCACTGTGGTCCAACTGCTGTGCTTTCTTCGCAACCTCTGAGGTAGTGGTGGTGGCTCTGGTGCTCCCTGGATGGGGGAGGTTCCCTTCCTACCATCCAGTGTGGCCTGGGGGAAGGTTCCCTTACTACTGTGCAGTGTGGCCTGAAGATGGCCAACTTCCTCCCTCGGGGCAGAGAGTTGTCTGCAAATAGGGCATCATCTCAGCCTCCAGAAAGACTCCCAGAAGACTGCTGCCCCACGACCATGACATTGCACTACTCCCCACATGTTTATCTACTTTTTGTGTGTGTGTGTGTGTGTGTGATTGGTTTGTTATATAGAAATATATATATTATACAATGTGTATGCTTATATTGTCAGTGCAGTGTGCTGGAGAGGATATGACAGTGATATGCACCTTGCACTCTTGAGGAAATGATGTCAGAACCCCAGGTATAAAGAACTATTTCCAGGGGTGGGTGGGGTGAGGGGGGAAGGGGTTGGGCCTAAACTGTTCCCTCACAAAACAATCAGCTAAGAGCTCTGACCCACGACTGCGATGAGTGCCTTCCTGTCAGCAAGATGCCCTACACAACAATTTGACAGAGAAAATACCCTGCTAATCAAACAGAGAAAACTCCAGACATCCAAGTCAGACACAGGTAAACCTCCCCAGCCCTAAAATAGCCTGGTGGTTTGTGCTCTGAAAGCAGTCAGCCCCAAAATAAGTCAGCTGTGCTTTAAACTCTTTCTGCACTGAAAATCTTAAGAATTGTAACAAACGTAAAGCTAGATCCACCTCCCTCTGTTGCTTGAAAGACTATCTTTTTCTGATAATTCTAAGTTCCTTGTTTCACCTTTCAGTTAGAAGTAGCCTCCACCTGCAGAATATCTGCTATAAACCAAAGACTATTGTAAGTTTCACCTCCCTTTGCTGTGAGCACAACTCGCTTTCTTGCAAATCCTATGTTCAGTATTGCAGCTTCCAGCCAGAATTTCAGTTGAAGAATATTAGCTGTTCTGATTAGTTTGCTATAAAACACTTGCTTATAATACTATTGTTCTCAGATCTGTTACCAAAGCTATTGGCTGTATTCCTGCCATGTATATTACTACATAGTGTTTTACCTCAACCTTCTGTACCCCCCTTCCCAGATTGCACTGGGAGATGAGTAACTTGTTGCTCAGTGAACCTTCCTGGTGAAACATTTCAATAAATAAAATAAAAGTAAACAGTAGAGGAAGCTTCAGTTTGAGGTCCAGTAGGTGGGGGGACATCATATAACAGCATAAACACCAAATTTATATCTCATTTTACTGTAACATTTTTTGGGAAACATTTCTGGACATCTGGGTATGTTCAGCAGTGGCAGCACCAGATGTGTTACATCTTCAGAATGTTGCACACAAAAATAAGTGACGCAACATCACATATCATTGAGAAAACAATATTTTTTATAGGCACAATACTTGACATTTGTTGATAGGAAGATGAAACATGATAAAGAGCAGTTGACACCATCAACATAACTTTCACAAAACATAACATTGACCAACAATTCAGCTGCATTCCACATATATGGAGTTTGCAAAGGAAAGGCCGGCACCTGTTGAAGGCTGTTGGCCATCAAGGCCCAATGCACAGAGTCTGTATTTTTTTCAAAGTAAGAACTACTCAGCACAGCACATATCCATAAAGTGCTCTTTCTTTATTCCAGTGTGGCAACTAAACAATGCAAAACATTCTCCCATATAACTAAGATAAAATCGCCCGCTCCCACAAGGCACTGTACTTCATGATACATGAAAGGTTATGTCACACCCGATGCATTTCACACACGCATGCTGTCTCACATACAAAGCACACATGTGAAAAACACGTGTGTCAGGTGTGACATATCCGGTAACATATAAGGAAGGATGGTGCCTTGGGGGAGCGGGCATTTTTATCTTAGTTATATGGAAGCACTTCTTACTTTGTTTACTTGCCACACTCAAGACTCAACTAAAAAACAAGCACTTTATGGATATGTGCTGTGGTGAGTACTTCTTACTTTGAGTTGAAGCAACTCACACGAGGTATCTGAATTCAAAAAATACAGACTCTGTGCATTGGGCCCTGATGGCTGACAGGCTTCAATAGGTGCCGGCCTTTCATTTGTAAACTCCATATATATGGAATGCAACTGTATTACATATCATTATGTTGTTAACGTAATCTTGTAGGTGTAACCAACTCTAAGAAGTAAGACACACCATAAATAATAAGGGAATACGGTGTTTATTATGGGAGGGGTACACAGACATGGTATGGAATAAGCATAGCAAATGACAGGCCGGATCAGGAGAACAAGTGTAATACAACAATGATCGGGGAGAAGTAATAGAGATAGAACAAGAAAAGGGACAGAATTATATGGGGAGCATAAGACAGTAACAAACACAACAGCAATGGTCAAACAAATTATAATGCATACAAAATAAAAAACAAGGGGACTTAAAGATGTAGATTAAAGAGGATAGAACAAATTATTTTGCTGTTTTTATTTTTTTTGTTTAAGGGGAACATACAAATAACAGAATAGAGCATAGAAAAATTAAAACAAAAAAAACAAATTAATTTGTGCTGCTACATTAAATGCCAGTGGGGCTGCCATGCAGTTCAGACAGGAAGGCCATGATTTTGTCAACATCACCCTGGAGTTTAGCGATCCCCCCAGCATCATTAAGTTCCTGTCTGAAATAATTTAATTCCTGATAAGGATGGTGTACTTTTGATAGGACAGCTGATAATATGTGTCACTGCTGGTGGGGTGGGGGCTGCCTTTGCTGCTGCTGGCTTTGGAAAGGGGTGTCCTGGCAGGGTCTTGATGCTACTGCAGACTGCTGCTGTTGTCTGGTCTGGCAAACCAGGTGAGGACCTTAACAGGTCCAGCCACTCCACCCTCCTGCTCATGCCCTTCAGTGCTCACACCTGTACTGCTCCCCACAGCTGCAGTTGATTCTGCCACCACCTCCTGCAGTTTGAAGTACCATTGAAGCAGGTGATGGTGCACCATATGGCTCCACCAGCCACTTGTCCTGAAGTGGGAACCAGACTTTCCGCAATGCATTTCCTGCCTGCAAAGATTGCAGGTGACCACTGGGTCACCTGCTGAACTTGCATAACAAAAATGCCAGACAGGAGAAGTTCAGGGATGATGAGGCCATGGGGGGCAGATGATGTCCCAGGCACTGATTCCTCCTGCTGCTTGGGAGGTGGCATGGCCTCCTGTTGCCAGGGAAGAGGAACAATATCCTGGTGCTGGGGAGGGGGCACTGTCTCCTGCTGCTGCTGCAGTGGAGGGGCCTTGGTCACCTCCTGCTGCTTGGGAGGGGGCACAATTGTTTCTGCTGGGTGCTGGTGCTGGGGCCAACAGCCTCCTGCTGCTGTGGCATTTCATATTAATGAACATCTGAAACACATGTACAGATGCCCCACTGCCTCTACTGTTTTCCATTATGTCCACCAACACCACCAATTCAAATAAAACCAAAAGAAAAAAAAATGAAACAGAGATAGACACTCTGAGAGAGAGAGAGAGAGAGAGAGAGAGAGAGAGAGTCAGGGGGATCTCATACGCAACACACATGCACACATACTAAAATATGAAATAGAACAAAGACAAACAAGAAAAAGTTAGAAAACAATAGCACAAATGAAGTAGTTTATGTATAAAAGTGCACTCTGCAGTCACAGGGAGTCTAGATGCTGCCTGCTTCCTCAAGATACGTAGCACAGGAAATGAAACACTCACAACCTGCCTGTTTGTACTCAACCATGTGACCATCAGCAGAGAGAAAAGCCCAATTTCACCTAAGTTTGCCTTATAGTAGAACAAGGCAAAAGTCAAGGTGAAATTGGGCAGACGAATTTCACCAAAAGGCCGTAATTATGTGAAATGTTTAGCTGGGAAAAATTAGCAATTTCTCCATAATTTTGCCAGCGAATTAAAATTTTGCTGCATCTCTAATATTAATATTAAGTAAAGGTTCTCTCACTGCTGGCACAGTCCCCTTGTTGAAAAAAAACACTGTACTGTGTGCATATTAAGTTAGGGTTCGGTTACTGTTGGCAAAGTCCCCTTATTGAAGAAATCCCTGTGCCGTGTGTGTATTAAGTAAGGGTTCTCTCTCTCCCAGTTGGCACAGTCCCCTTGTTGAAACAATCCCTGCATGGTGTGCATATCAATATTAAGTACGATTTCTATAACTGTTGGCACAGTCCCAGGTTGAAGAAATTCCTGCACCATGTGTGTATTAAGTGAGGGTCACTGTGTTGGCACAGTCCCCTTGTTGAAGAAATCCCTGGGCTGTGTGAGTATTAAGTAATGGTTCTGTCACTGTGTTGACACAGTCCCTTTGTTGAAATTATCCCTGCATTTTGTGTGTATTAATATTAAACAGCTGCTGATGCCTCAGAAAAAAATTTAAAAAACATAATAATTAGGTACAATTCAGCTCCTATTCAATATATATTTTACATATTTCTCTTTCCCATTATTTATTACTTAGTAAATTTGTATGAATTAGAGGTTCATTAGAGTTTATCTTCCTCTGAAGCTTACTCCCTACTTCAAGTCATAATCCTGTGTTGTGACATCACAATCTGTTGCCATGGGAGTAACTGTGATGTCACAAGCAGTGCATTATGACCTCAGGTAGGGAGAAGGCAATAGGAATTGATGAACTCTTCAGGACCTAAGATCCTTTTTTCATGCAGATTACCTCAGCAATAAATAATGGTGAGGAGGACTACATAACTAAAGTGAAATACAAGCTGAACTGTATCAATATATTGTGTTTTGTTAAAGTTCTCCTGAAGGTGTCAGCTGCTCTTTAAGTAAAGGTTCTCTCACTGTTGGCACAGTCTCTTTGTTGAAAAAATCCCTGCATTGTGTCAATATTAATATTAAGTAAGGGTTCTGTTACTGTTGGCACAACTTATTGAAAAAAATCCAGGTGCTGTGTGCATGTTTGGTTAAGGTTCTGTCACTGTTTTGGCACAGTCCATCTGTTGAAGAAATCACTACGCTGTGTGCATATTAAGTAAGGGTTCTGTCACTGTGTTGGCACAGTCCCCCTGTTGCAAAAATTCCTGCACTGTGTGCATATTAAGTAAGGGTTCTGTTACTGTTTTGTTACAGTTCCTCTCGTTGAAAAAATCCTGCATTGTGTGAGTATTATATAAGGGTTCTGTCACTGTTTTGGCACAGTCCCCTTGTTGAAAAAATTCCTGCATTCTGTGTGTGTATTAATATTGAATAAGAGTTCTGTCACTGTGTTGGTACAGTCCCTTTGTTGAAAAAAATTCCCGTGCTGTGTGCATATTAATATTAAGTAAGTGTTCTGTAAATGTTGGCACAGTTCCGTTGTTGAAGAAATCCCTGCACTGTGCATGTATTGAGTAAGGGTTCTGTCACTGTTGGCACAGTCCCCTTGTTAAAAAAATCCCTGTACTTTGTGGAAGTCAGAATAGCACAGAAGAATGATCAGGAAGAGATGGTTAAGTAAAGGAAGAGGTGATGAGGCAATAAACAAGAGTTGCAAATGTATGGGTGCAAAGAGTGGTGCAGCTAGCAATAGAATATCAGTGAGATCAGAGGCACAGCGTTCTAAGGGGTCTGCGACTGGTACTAGCACTAACACAGGAGTATGTAGTGGTGGTGGGATAACTGTAGCTAATTTTTTCTCTGCCAGATCTGTGGCAGCTATGTTTCTGGATGTGTCAAGTGACAAGGGAAGCAGCAGTGCCAGCAAACAAGAAACAGTGGCAGTTTTATTTTATTTAGTTGTTTAACCAGGTATAGCACACTAAGCTGAAAGCTTTTTTTACAGGAGCGACCTGGGAGCACAAGGAGGTTAAGTGACTTGCTCAGGGTCACACAGTATGCAAGTGGAAGCTGTGGGATTCAAACCCAGGTCTGGCCTGCTGGATGTCACCAAATTTGCAGCTCAGAGCCTTAGACCACTGCGCTATACTGCCTCCCGGTTGTTGGTGTGCCTGTGGGAACTGGTGGTAGTGATGGTGCTGCTGACTATGAGCCTGATAGTGTGGAACCAGTGAGCAAGGTGGGAAATTAAAAAAAAAAAGATCAGACTTGTTATGATGAGGAGGTGAAGGTCAGAGAGCTTGTAGACATTAAGGAGGATAGAGCTGTGAAGGAGGAGGACTGCAGTGTCTGTGCTGATGATTATTATGATGTATTGAACTCTGATCCCTTATGGGAGCCTGAAAAGAAAGGCATAAGAGTGGTGAAGATGTAGATGATGAGGGAGGGTGTGTTCACTGCTGATTCAACCACTAAGGCCCTCAACCACTGATCATCAGGTTCTCTAGTCATCCAGAAAAACACCAAAGCCCACCCCTTCTCCTCTGCTGTCCCACTCCTGGCACCATATTAAAACATGGATAATGAAATCCCTAATGTGGTATTTCTATGTACTAGACCCAGCTGATGAGACAGTTTCAATTTGTCATCTGTGTCAAACCTGAGTTAGAAGGAGTAAAAAGGAGGGTCACGTGTTGGCAGCTTGAAGAGCGGTAGCAACCCTCCTCAGTTCCGAGCCCCTGCTCCATATTACTGACTACCTGTTCTGAATCCTGAAACTTATTGAGAACTTAAACCCAGAATATGAAAGGGGAAACCCTCCGGCATCTTTTGGTTCAAGAATCTGATGGAGGTTTATATGAAAAAGGTGCCGCTGCGCCACTCTCCGCCGCCAACCCCAGAGAAGGACAAGGCCGCAAAACAGCCTAAGCACCAGCAGCCTAGCTCGAGCAAATCTTCTCCCATCTCAACTGCACTCTCAGAGGAGAAATTCTTGGAGATCATGCACCCACTACAAGACAAAATCTCAGATATGTCCGAAGATATTCAGCAAATTAAGTCCTCTGTTCAATCACTTACTATTCATGTGGGGGACACAGAAGTTAAACTGAGCTTGCTAGAGAAAAGATAAGATAAATCTGAACTAACCATGACACAGTTTGGCTGAAGGCCCAAAAGACTGGAAGAGAAGCTGGAAGACCTGAAAGGGAGGAGTATGAGGAACAATCTCCTTATCATCAGAGTTCCTGAAAGAGAAGAGGGGTCGGCTTCAATAACTTTTATACAGAAATTATGTGAAAAAATTGCAAGACCTTCCCCAAATGGGCCCACATATATAATTGAGCGTGCTCATCGGGCTCTCCATCCTCCCCGCCCTCCAACTCTCCTCCTTGTCCACTGATTTTTAAACTGTTAAATTTCCTGGACAAACAGCACATCCTAGCCAAAATCCGAGAGACACAAGAAGTTATCTGGGAAGGAAAAAGTATTAGGATAACTCAGGATCTTCCACAATCTGTCCGGGCCAAAAGACAGGAAATGCACCAGACGGTCTCGAAGCTCATCGTCGCTGGCATGCCATTCTGGATGAAATATCCAGCAGTGCTTCAGGTCAAATTCGGGGACCAGTGGATCTCTTTTGAATACCATGATCAGGCACTACTGGAGCTCAAAGACCTTTTCCCTGATTTATTTAAGTGACTGCAACTTTGTGTGTAAAGGGTTATTGAGCCATTTATAGAACATTCTTGAGGGTCTACCTACTTCAGAGTGACTTTGGCCTAGTCTGGACTTGGTCTGGCCCTAGAAACTCAGTTGTTGGCATCGGCTGACTTAAAAGGTCATTGCGTGCTGAGACTTACCTCCGAACACCCATAATTATGGTTGTGTACTACACTGAGGTCTCTACATACTGTTTTGTGGCCTGAATGGCCTTTGGCATAGCGGATGCTGGGTTGCACAGTCCCTTATTCTACAGAAGGGGTCTCATTTTGTAAGAGTCTTAATATACCTAACAGACTCCCTGTTATACCCTCTTTGATTATGATGGGGGGACTAGATAATAGTTCTGTATACCAGCTTCTCTGATTTATAACCCATCGTATTTCTCACTAAGGTTCCATTTTGTATTTCCTATACCATCTTAGACTAAAACTAACTCTCCCTAGTGCATCACCACTGTTTATGGAATTTAAAGTTCTACTGTTTATATTTAGAATCTGATAGTTCTTGCTATTGAAATAGTAGGGGTACTTTCGGAGGGGTAGTAGTTTTGGCGTGATTCAAGTCTGCACTGAAACATCACTCGATGGGAGCAATTGGTGGTATGGTTGCTAGAACCGGGGGTTGACTTGTGATATAGGTTGTGAAATTAATAATTAGTGTTTTTATTAATGGTGTAGAAGTTTCCTTTAATTAATATGGGGAATTATGAGACTGGGGATGCAGGTGTATTTGCTTGTTCTAGAGTTGAACAATTTATCATTAGTGCTGACAGACTACCTCTTCCACATTTCGCTATGAGTAAGATATCCCAATATACTGGATCATTTATTAGGGAATGAGCGGACCTTACAAGTTTATCAGCTGGAATGTGAAGGGGGCTCAAGACCGGTGTAAAAGACAGGTGATTCTACGCCACCTTCTTCACCTAAAAGATGGGATTGCCTACCTTCAGGAGACTCATCTCCAATGGGAGGAAGTACACCTGTTTTCTAAAAGCTGGGTTGGTCAGACTTACGGTGCCAGAAAATTTACAAATGGCAGTGGTGTCGCTATACTAATTGGGAAAAATATACCTTTCAAACTTGAGAGGGAAGTTTGGGATCCTAATGGGAGACATATCATACTGTATGGTCTGCTAGAAGCCCAACCAGTGTTGCTGGGGGCTATTTATAGCCCCAACTGTGATTCATCACATTTTTTCACACATCTGCTTGGCTTAGTAGTGCCTGTCACACCCACCCTGAGTATATTGGGGGGGGGGGACTGGAATACGGTTCTTTATTCACAGTTGGATAGATTGGACCCTCAAAAACAGGGGTTTACCCCCATCCCAGAAGGAATTATTGGACCTTATGAGGGGGGCGGATCTCGTTGATGCCTGGAAGATATTGAACCCAGATGAATGTCAGTACACCTTTTTCTCCCTTCCACACAGATCCTTATCCCAGATTGACTTCCTCCTGCTAAGCTTTTGTGTCCTGCAGGGGGTGGTTAATACGGAGGCAGTATAGCGCAGTGGTTTAAGGCTCTGAGCTGCAAATCTGGTGACATTCAGCAGACCAGACCTGGGTTTGAATCCCACAGCTTCCACTTGCATACTGTGTGACCCTGAGCAAGTCAGTTAACTTCCCTGTGCTCCCAGGTTGCACCTGTAGAAAAGCTTTCAGCTTAGTGTCTCACCTGGTTAAACAACTAAATAATAAAAAAAAAAAAAAAAATTGAAAACATGAGAGGGTCATTTCTGATCATTCACCCTTCTCCTTAGTATTCCTCTTGGGGCCTGACATTAAGAGAAATGCCCTTTGGCGACTGAACACTCAATTGCTTCAGAACCCTGATTCATTACAACACATCAAAGGCTTTATCCCCAAGTTTCTGGCTGATAACAGAAATTTCGTGTCTAAAATAGATATTGTTTGGGCGGCATTGAAATGCTCCCTTCGTGGGGAATGCCTTCGTATGGCAACTACTGGGCACAGACAACGTCGGGACCGCCAGACTAAACTGATTGGGGAAAACCTGAAACTGGAAACGGAGCTCAACCATCGCTCTCCTGACACAGATGGGATTTCTTTGCATGGCCTACAGGCCCAATACTCGGCCCTTATGTTTCAGCAAGCGGAGCTCTCTCTAAAACGTACTAAACTTAAATACCTTGATAGTGGGGAAAAAGCCAGTAAGCTACTAGCTACTTGGCTCAAACAGTATGAATCCTCACATTTCATTGCTAGTCTACAAACAGGTAGGGATAACCAAGTAGTCACCTCCCCTAAAGATATTGGGGAATTACTCAGAGCTTATTATCAGGGACTCTATGCTGAACACCCAGATGAGAGACCTCACGACTCAGATATTGCTGAATATCTTAATTCAGTTAGCTTACCCAAGTCATTCCCCCCCCCAGGCTGCCCCACTTGATGCCCAGATCAGTCTCCAGGAAGTTCAGCGGGCAGTCAAACAGCTCTCCTTGGATAGATCCCCTGGGCCAGATGGATTCCCAAATAATTTGTATAAATCCTGCCTCTCAGAGCTTGGCCCCTCCTTACCGAGGTTTATAATTTCTGGTTCTCCAATGGCTTTTCCAACTCGGAGTTTCTCAAAGCGATGATAACCCTTATTCCCAAGCAAGGTAAGGATCTTTTGTATCCTGAAAGCTATAGACCAATATCACTCCTTAACACCGGCATTAAAATTATGGCTAAAATTCTGGCTAATAGGCTGGGACCTGTGTTGCCTCTCCTGATAGGCAGGGAACAGATTGGATTCATGGAGGGCAGATCCTCTGCTGATCACACCCATAAACTAATGCACATACTCTCAGCATCCAGGGACTCAGACCATCCTGTGGTCCTTGTGTCCCTGGATGCCAAGAAGGCATTTGACAGGGTTTCTTGGGATTTCCTTTTCACCACTTTGGCCCATTTTGGTTTGCCCGCTAGCTTCCTTAGATGGGTTAGATTACTGTACCTTTTTCCCTCAGCTCAAATTTGGTGTAACAGCACATTTTCCGAGCCTTTCTTGCTTCAGATGGGGACCAGACAGGGCTGCCTTCTGTCCCCTTTTCCTTTTAATCTCTACCTGGAACCCCTGATTTGTAGACTAGTATCTTCCCCAAAACTTAAGGGAATCCTAATAAGGGGTCAGCGCTACACCCTTTCTGCATATGCAGACGACCTGCTTTTACATATGGAGGAACCCCATGTTGGTCTTCCCTCCCTCCTGGAAGAGGTAGCCCATTTCTCTAAAGTCTTGTATTATAAACTCAGCATCTCCAAAACTAAGGTCTTCCCCTTAAATAACAGGACTTTTCAGTCAGTACTGGGTCACTGTAATCTGCTGTGGGACTCCACATCTCTCTCTCTTATTTAGGAATGCAGATAGCGAGAGATCTTCCCACTATGATTAAGCTCAATCTATCAGATCTACTGGAAACGCTTAAGGTGGACCTTGACAGATGGACCAGCCTCCCTCTCTTTGTGGGGAAGGATCAACACTCTAAACATGAATGTACTGCCTCAAGTACTGTACCCTTTGAGAATGATGGGGGTATTCCTTCCCAAAAAATGGTTTACCCAACTGCAGTCTCTCCTAACATTCTTTCTATGGAAGGGTAAGGGTGCCAGACGGTCCTATTCTAAACTCACTGCACCAAAGTTACAAGGTGGGATGTCTTTCCCCTCCTTTTTTGGTTACTACAGCGCTCATCATCTTAGTAATTTGGCACACTGGTCAGCAGAAGCGCAGACTACTCAACCCCATCATTGCTCTCCTCTTTGGCTGGAAATTGAGAATTCCCTTGCTACCCATTGTCACACCACTCTTCTACCCCTTTTATACACTTCTCCTAGATCGTGTCCTAAACTATTACGGAATACACCAATTGGCTGGTCTATCAGAGCATCTTATCAATTATAACTGTACCTTTCCTTTAAATGGCATGACTCGTTGGACGAATCAGTTCTACAAAATCCCCACTTTAAAATTGGACACAAACCCATACCAGTTGCCCTTTGGCCCCCTCTGGCTTGTACAAAATTTGCGGACCTTTATATAGATGGCTCCTTGATCACATTCCCCTCTTTCTAGCGCCAGTTTCAGATGCCTACAGAACAGTCTTTTATATATAGGCAACTCAAAGAGGCAATAAAAACTTAACTGGGGTATGTGGATGCTTAGAGATCCTTGGCTTACAGTTTACATGCTCTTTTACAAAGGGCAAAGGAACCTCATGCCATTTCCAAAGTATACAAAGAAATACAAATGTTTGATCATAATTTGCCACCTGGAATTTGCTATTACTGGGCTCAATCATTATCCCTGAGTACTGGCATGACTTTCTGGAGAAACTCGTGGCAAAATATTTATAGATTTATTAAACAGGACAGATTGAGCCTCATTCAATATTATATTATGCACAATTTGTACTTTACTCCAACCAAATTACATCATTTGGGTTATCTATCATCCCCCAACTGCTCTAGGTGTTCCCACTCTCCTGGATCTTTATTTCACCTGATATGGTAATGTACTGTTGTGCAAGCTTTTTGGCACTCTATTAAAAACACGTTGGATCTGCTTTTGGGTCTTGACTCGCTTTTTAACCCAGAAATTTGTTTGTTATACCTGTTCCTGAGGGATACCCCAAATTGCAGAAAAGTCTATTTAGCCTTGGTTTCTTCCACAGCTAAGCTGATTATCATGAGACACTAGATGGATAACTTCACATTGTCCACTTTGGAATGGTATAAGGAACTACTATTTGCTCTCCAACTGGAGAAACATATCCTGTCTATGAGTAACAGGGCTCACCTCTATCAGTTCAGATGGGGTACCCTGGAGGCTCTGATTACTATCTGGAAACCTTAAGGGTTACAATAGAACATTGGTCTGTTTTCCTGTGTATTAACTGACTAGAACGGCATACACTTGACTGAGGGTGGGTTAGGGAAGGTTTTTTGTGTTTGTTTTTTTTTGGGGTGGGGGCCGATAGTATGGAAGTTTTAAGTTTCTGTTTGTATGCTTATCTGTTTCCAAAGTACATGTCATTCCAACATTGCACTTGTCAGCATATGTACCAGCTTTTTAATGGAATATGACATGTAATTACCTGCATGACACCTGTCATATATTTGTATCGAAAAAAGAAAACCTGAATAAAGTTTATTGAATTGAAAAAAAGAAGGGGTAAAAAGGGCAGTCACCTTTCATGGGTGGCAACATAAACACTTGAAGAACAGTCACCCATTTTGCTGGAATCAATACAAGAAGGAAGCCGGTTCAGAGGGTCCCAGTCCATCATCATCATCATCATCATCAGGCGTGACAATCAGAACTGACAAGGCACTAGATGAGGTTGAGGAAGGAGTGGGTGAGAATATCTCTGGAGTGGAGGATGAGAATGATTCTGTAGTTCTGTCAAGAAGTGGTCAGAGAAGCACTACCATCCCAAGCCAGAAACCCATAGTTATGCTATTGCTGAAAATACAAAAAGTCACTAGTGTCACTCATGCAGCAGCACATATGAATAGGAATCCCCTTGAGGCAAAGAGCACACCAACAATGCCACCACTACAAAGCAGCTGTTTGGTCCACCCACTACAAGAAAGGTCCATACCATGTTTCAGCATCACTCCAAATTCCCTCCTAATCATGCTATTGCACTGAAGCTGAATGCAACAGCTGCAGAAATGCTGGCTCTTGATCTTCTGCCATTCTTATTTGTAGAGAATGTTGGATTTTGGTGGTTATGGCCTGTGCCTGTCCCAAATGGAACGTTCCATCAAGGACATACTTTACCCAGTTTGCCATACCAGAACTGTATGATAATGTGCCAGACATGGTGAACCATGCCCTGAAGCATTCATCCTCATTGCACATTCATCTCAGCATGGACGTGTGGCTCAGTGGCAAAACAGCTGGTAGCTTGTATTTGTGCATTACAGCACACTGGGCACAGGTACCTGGGGTACTGATTGACTCAGGGTGTGGGAGAAATTGCTCAAAGCACAATTGTCATGGTAGCAACATTCTCGGTGTTTGCCAGCAAGCAACATTTATCGTGAAGAATTTACCTGGATAACACACGGGTGAGAAAATGCTCGAACTAGTCCTCACTGAGATAGATGAGTGCCTCCATCCCCATTCACTGAAAGCTGAATTCATTGCTAGTGATAATAGGTTCATAGGTTCATAGTGTAAGTTAAAAGTTCAGCAGGTGTGAGCCCTTAGAGAACTTGCCACCCCTTAAGGGTGGTATTCATATTTTGAATTGCCCATGAATTTTTATCAAGTCTGTTTTTGACGGTAGTAATTGAGTTGCTCTCAATTATGGCTTCAGGGAGTGTATTCAATCTATTAATTATTCTTTGTCTATACCATTTAGCTCTTTTCACAGTAGTGTTTTTTTCTCCAGTCATTTGTTGATTTTGGGATCTAGTGGGTTTGATTTTAGTTTGGCTAGTAATTCTAAAAGTCTCCTTTAGAAATTGATCATTCATAGCTTTGAAAGCAAGACACAGGTCACTTCTTGTCCTTCTGTATTTCATAGCATATAATCCCAGTTTGCTGAGTCTCTCATTATAACTCACATCGTATATTCTTTTAATTTTTTTTGTAGTTTTTCTTTGAATTTTTTCTAGTATTTTTTCATCCATTATTGTTTGTGGGGAGCAAAATTGGGTGCAGTATTTTAAGTGAGGTCTAACAAGACTTTATCAATATATGAACTAAGGAGACACCCTTTTCAATTAATAACACAAAAATGGAAAACACTTCCTAGAAAATATTGGTTTAGCAAGACAATAGTTGCAATATGGAATGCACTACCACTTGAGGTAGTGAGCAGTGCAAACATGCAAGCCTTCAAAGACAAACTAGATGAATATATGCTAGCCAAGCAAAAAAGGATGACTTAAAGCTTACAACCAAATTCACAAAATGAGAAATAAAACTGACCCCTGTGTGGTGAGGTGTTCTGGATTCACATTGGGGATGTGGTCTCCGGAATCCTGGTCTTCCCATGTTGATTCTGTATGTTGTTATTTCTGGGACCACGCTGTACATAGTTATTTAGTCGGGGGTGGGGGAGCCCTGCCAAATTGCATATCTTTATGACTGCACTCTAACTGTGGTTTTTTCTCAGGTTGTTGCTCCTTTTATTGCGCTCTATTTGGCAGGCTGGGGGGGCATGGGTTTTTGGGTTTCAAGTGTGCCTTTGTTTTCCTTTCATTTCTGGATGTCTCAGTCATTGCTTCCTTATTACACTGTATTTAAAATGGTTATAGGTGCGATTAAAATAGCATCATGGAATGTGCGCGGGCTCAGGGAACGGGTTAAAAGAACTCAGGTTTTTAATCATTGTGCTTTGCTACAAATAGACATACTATTTATTCAGGAAACCCACTTAAGCTGTGCAGAGATTAAGTGGCTATCTCGAGCCAGCTTTTCACAGACCTATGTGGCGGGCGGATCTAATTCTAGTAAAGGAGTTGCTATACTCATTAAAAAACATGTCCTGTTCTTGAGAGACCTGGCAGTGGTGGATCCGGATGGAAGATTTGTTTTGGTTAAGGGCACCCTTAATGGGAGCACCATAATCCTAGGTTCAATTTATGGGCTCGTTGGGGGTTGCCCTGATTTTTTCATGATTTTGGCCAATAAAATCAGTGCTCTCCTTCCTTCACAACTCATTTTGGGGGGGGATTGGAATGTCACGCCTTCATACCTTCTGAATAAAGACCCTCAAGACAGTCAGCCTCTTACACCCGCCCAAAGGGCTTTGTATGATTTCCTGCAGATGTTAGGGTTGTGTGATCCCTGGAGACTTCTTAATCCCTCGCTCCGGGCTTTCTCATTTTTTTCCCCACCCCATGGGTCGTGGGTGAGAATAGATTATGTCCTGATCAGTAAAAGTCTCCTTTCGAATATTCTTCAGTCTGGCATTGAGCCAATTACACTCTCGGATCATGCAATAGTTTGGATTAAGGTCTCTCCGGATCCCGAATTCCACCCGAGATACTACCTGGAGATTTAACACTCAATTGCTTAAGGATCCCCATACGGTGTCGCAAATAAGATCTTTGATTTCCTTCTTCCTTGCTGATAATCTCGACTCTACCCCAAGATTTGATTCTATCTGGTGTTCTCTAAAATGTTATCTCCGAGGTGAGTTAATTAAATTAGCCTCTGCTAGGAAGAAAAACCGGCAAGCGCGAGCTTTTTCCCTAATGAATAAAATTAAAGAACTGGAAGCTGCTTATTCTCCGGATTCTCCGTTAGCCTCTTTGGAGGCCCTTTTGGCAGCTAAAAACGAATACACGGACCTTCTAAAAGAGAAGGCCGAGTACTGTCTTGTTAGAACCCAAGCTAAGTACATTGACCATGGGGAAAAGGCCGGAAGGCTTCTAGCTTTGCGTTCTTCGGGCATTGGAGGGCTCCAGGATAATTCCATCCTTACAAACATCCATCGGTTCTATAGAAACCTATCCCAGAGGAATCGTGCGAGTTTTTGAAAATTACTATAAGGAGTTATACAGCTTGCCCTTATCCCCTGCCCCCCTTTCGGATATTACAGCGTACTTAGCTGATATTAACATTCCTCAGCTTCTGTCACCTCACAAAGAAGTTCTAGCCGCTCCCCTTTCTCTGGGGGAGATAGAGCAGGTCATAGTTTCTATGACTTCGGATAAGGCACCCGGTCCAGATGGTTTCCCTGCTAATTTTTATAAGGTCTTCTCCAAAGATCTTGCCCTTATACTCCTTAAACTCTATGAATATCTTTTTTCCTCCAGTGTTATAGATCCTATGCTTCTCGAAGCCACCATTGTTTTAATTCCCAAACCTGGTAAAACCCCTACCGATCCAGCGAGCTATCGACCCATTTCTCTTCAAAACTATGATATGAAAATCCTCTCTAAAGTTTTGGCTGAAAGGGTCAAGGAGGTCTGGACTTGCCTGCTTAGTCCAGAACAGGTCGGCTTTGTGCACTCCAGATCCCCCTCAGACCATCTAAGAACCCTTTCTCACATCTCTCAGTACGCTCGGACATCTCACCGTCCTATGGCCTTAGTCTCGTTAGATGCAGAGAAGGCCTTTGACCGAGTAGATTGGCCTTTCCTTTGGGCAGTGATGGGGAGGATGGCTTTCCCGATATCTTTCCTAAAGTGGGTTCAGATTTTCTATAGTGTTCCCTCGGCCAAAATATACTGTAATGGAGTTTTTTCCTCATTGTTCCGGTTACACACCGGTACCAGGCAAGGCTGCCCTCTCTCACCCTTTTTATTCAATTTATATTTGGAACCCCTTCTCATTAAGCTCAAATCCTCTGCACTCATCAAAGGCTGTTCAATACATCAGCGGGAACTAGTTCTCTCTGCTTATGCAGACGATATACTCCTGCATGTTGAATGCTCTGCCGATTCCCTAAGATTTGCATTAGACGTTATTAGACAATACGGCGCCCTCTCTCGATACAGGTTGAACATCTCTAAATCTGAAATTTTTCCACTAAATGCTTATACTTATAAACAGGACCTGGCCAATTTTGGTATGAGATGGTCTCCTAGATCGATTAAATACCTAGGGATACATTTTTCGACGGAGCCCTCCCTTCTTAAAAAGCTCAACCTAGATGATCTTAAAGGCCTTATCCAGCAGGATCTGCTGCGGTGGTCCACCCTTCCCATTTCTCTTTGGGGTCGGATTAATATTATTAAAATGAATGTTCTTCCCCGTATTTTTTACCCTCTCAACTTACTAAATCTCTGGTTACCGGTTTCTTATTTCCAGCAATTCCATGTGATGTTTTCAAATTTTATCTGGCGAGGGAAAGGGGTATGGCGGTCCTTTCTTAAACTATCTCTTCCCAAGGATAAGGGCGGCCTTCGGCTCCCCAACCTTTTGCTGGGTGGCCCACCTGGCTAGGTTAGGGAGATGGCTCTCTGCTAACTCGGATCTTTTCTGCCCGGTTTGGCTCCAAATTGAGAAGTCGATCCTTTCGGAGGTTAGGGTGGATCCCTATGCAATTTTCTATACCCCCCCCCAATACTCTCAAAATGGATCGCTGACCATACGATTCTCACTTCCCTTAAATCCCTTTCTCAATGTCTGCGCCTTATGAACATTTTCCCCGTACAGGATTTGGGTCAGCCGGTGATGCTTAACCCTAATATTAAGTTAGATAATTCTGTAATTGCTCCCGATTGGCTTCCGCAAATTAGAGAAGCCAATTTGGAACATCTCTACAGCCAAGGATCCCTCCTCCCTTCAGTGGATATACTTGTCAAATACGCCATTCCTAATACCCAGATTTTCAAAGTTTATCAATTGAGACATCTCATTGCTGAGAAATTTGGCACTTCCTTTAGTCAGCTGGTAGTTCACCCTTTCCTTTCCCAAATAATAACTCTTGCTTCTAAGCCGCATTCTATCTCGTTAATATATTCCTTTCTTTTAAACTACAAGCTTCCAGAATCTATTGAGGGCTCTAGCATTTGGTCTTCTTTACTTCCTGATTCCACTCTGAATTGGTCCCATATTTGGAAGGACCTTCACAAATATCACACACAGGACAGATTTCGGCTTACTCAATACTATATTGTGAATAACATGTACTTTACCCCTAAAAGCTTTCAAGCTTAAAAGGCTCCCATCCCTCTTGCTCCAGATGTATGCAGGGTGAAGGATTCTTGCATATTTTGGTCCTGTAGTAAGGTTGCCCGTTGGGTCCTCTATTCAGGATAATCTTGACCCTTGCTAGGTCTCTCAGGTTTTTTCACCCTGAGATCTGTATTTTGGGTGACTACGCTAGCATGGATAGTGTGGAACGCGGTATCATATGGCTTTGGTGTCCATTGCGGTTAAGAGACTGGTCCTTAGACATTGACTGATCAATTGGCGTTGACTTATGCTGAGTGGTTGGTTGAGCTCTGTCACCTTAACGCGAAAATTTGGTGGCCAGTTTGCAGTACCGCATGGACTTGTTTCGAGAAAATGGGGTAAATTGCAGGCATTATACTTGCACCTATGAGTTCTTGGCCTATTCCCTGGTGCTCGCAAGGATAACTCGTGTTAAGTATATACTGTCAGTTGTACCTTCTGCTTTCGAGATGAAGCATTTTCTTGAGCGGCTAGTATTTTTAAATGTCCAGTATGGATATAGTGACTATTTGGCACACTTAGGTTGGGTGGGGAGGGAGTGGGGGAGGGGTTATAGTGGGGGGAGGATGGGTGGGTGGAGAGATGGGGAGGTTTTAGGGGACCAGGTTTGTTTGTTGGAAGGTGGGTGGATGGGGGGGTTTGTTTTTATTTCTTTTCCTTTCTTTCTGGGGTTTCCTTTGTTTTTGGTTTTACCATGTTTTTTCTGTGAATTTCTATTTGGTGTGTTCTAAGGTCTTATTTTGTTTGTTAAATCAATAAACTTAAATTTCAAAAAAAAAAATTAGAAATAAAAACGGAAAGCATTAAGGACATAAGTTCAAAAGCTTAAGCTCCCTTAAGACGGAGAAAGCACCGGGGTCGGATAAATTACATCCCAGAGTGCTGTAGGAACTTGCAGATGTCCTGGCAAAACCCCTGGCAGAGCTTTTCACCATCTCTCTGAGGACAGGGTGGGTGCCCCAAGACTGGAAGGTGGTGCATATAGTGCCTATCCACAAGGGGGATCAAGGGAGGTGGCAGGGAACTACAGGCCTGTCAGCCTGACTTCGGTGGTGGGCAAGGTGATGGAGGGCATTGTCAAGGAGAGGCTAGGGGGGGACCTGGATAAGTCAGGGTGCCTGGACGATAGACAGCATGGATTCATCCCGGGGAAATCGTGTCAGACAAACCTGGTGGAGTTCTATGACTGGGTGACAAGTGCCTTGGACCTGGGTAGACCAGTGGATGTCCTCTTTCTGGACTTCAGCAAGGCATTTGACTCTGTTCCTCACGTGGGCCTGTTGGATAAGCTGGAAGAAATGGGTGTGGGGAACCAGATGATCAGATGGATAGGCAATTGGCTCCAGGACCAGACCCAGAGGGTCGTGGTTGGGGATAGTCTCATCCCCAAGGAGGGCATTAGTGGAGTCCCACAGGATCAGTCCTTGGGCCCTTCTGTTCAACGCCCACGGATCTGACATATAAGGACAGGAATCAGGAGGAGATGAGTCTCTTTGCAGATGACTCGAAACTGGGGGCGGTGGTGGATGGGGAGGAGGGGAGGGTGGCCCTACAGGGGGACCTGGAGGCTCTGGAAAGATGGTCTAGAAAGTGGAAGCTGAGGTTCAATGCAGGGAATTGCAAGGTACTCCACCTGGAGGACAGAAACCCAGGTCAAGTGTACACCCTGGGGGGGGGAATGCTACAAGTCTCGATGGCTGAGAGGGACCTGGGGGTGGTGGTGGATGTCAAGATGAACAACTCTGAGACTTGTAGGAGGGCAGCAGCCAAGGCCAAAAGGATGCTGGGATGCAGCGCTAGTGGGATCACCTCCAGAAGGAGGGAAGTGATACTCCTCTGTATAACTGCTTGGTGAGGCTGCATCTTGAGTACTGCGTGCAGTTTTGGAGGCCACACTTAAAGCGGACACTAACCTCCTGGAGAGGGTCCAGAGGAGGGCAACCAAAATGATTTGGGGCTTGGGGACAGGACCTCACGGGAGAGGCTCAAGAGCTAAATATGTACACATTGGAAGAGAGAGGGACCGGGGGACATGATAGAGGTCTTTAGGTACATGAAGAGGGTAAATAGGGCAGGAACAGTCGGGGTGCTTCGAAGGAAGGAGGAAGGGGCCACTAGAGGGCATGGCTGGAAGCTGGAGGGGGGAAGATTCAGGGGAGAAAGGAGGAGGTGCTACTTCACTGAGAGGGTGGTGGAGCATGGAATGCACTGCCTAGGGGGCTGGTGGAGGCAGAGACAGTGGAGGGGTTCAAGAGGGGGTGGGACAGGTACAGGGGAAGGGTTCTGGAAGCAAAATCCAATGCAGCAAGAATATCTGGAACTGGGAAGGGAGAAGCCAGAGAAGGCAAGGGGGACAGCAAGGTCAGCACTCAGGTTGGGGACTGACCAAACGAGCAGACACGAAAGACCGTTAGGCCTATTCTGCTGGCATTTTAGTATGTTAGTATGTTAAAATACCTATGATACCTATGATTTTATACAGAGGAATGATTACATTTTCTTCCCTGCTTTTAATGTTATGCAAAATAGAACCCAAAATGTTGTGGCACTATTTAGCCTTATGTTTAATATGTGTATTAAAAGATAAGTCATTGTTAATATAAATACCCAGATCTTTCTCACTAGTAGTTGTTTCCAATATATGGTCATTCAATGTATATGTATGGTTGGGATTATTGTGACCGAAGTGCATCATTTTACATTTGCCCTCATTAAATTTCACATGGTTTTGTTCTGCCAGGAGCTTAATTGTTTGATGTTATCTTGAAACTGCTCACATGAGTTCAAATATGTGATGACTGCACCAATTTTGCAGTCATCTGCATACTTACACATCCACTCAGAGCTGTTTGCCTGCATAGATGATATACGTATATTAAACAAAATGAGTCCCAAGACCAAGCCTTGTGGTACACCACTGGTGTTGTTGTTACCCATACCTGATTCATATCCATGAATCACTATCTTTTGCTTTCTGTTGTCCGGCCAAGAAATAATCCAGTTAATTATATAGGGGTGAATGTCAGTTTTGGTGAGTTGTTCAATAAGGATCACATGTGAAATGGTATCAAATGCCTTACTATAGTCCAAGAAGAGAATATCAACCAACATTCCCTTATCAATAGCTGAACTGACATGTTCAAAAAATTGCAGTAGATTGGTAAGGCAAGATCTGATTTAATAAACCCATGTTGTGTTATGTCCAATAATCCTTTCTCTTTAATGTGAATTATTATTCTGTGCCATAGAAGTCATTCCATTAATTTCCCTATAACAGAAGTGAGACCGATTGGTCTATAATTATCCACTTTAGATTTGTCACCACCTTTGAATATAGGTGTAACATTAGCCTCTTTCCATTGTGGCAGGACCTCACCTTCATGAATCGATTTATTAAATCAATCAGTTAGTGATCCTAGTAATACTGTGATTACTTATTTTAAGAATTTAGAGGGTATTCCATCTGGGCCTGCTGAGCCATTGGGTTTTATAGAACCTATAATTGATGATACTTCATGCATTGCAAAATCCTCAAATTTATCTAAATTTAAGGGTAATGTTTTTATTATTTGTTCCTTTGGTTTGAAAATATTAACACAGTATTTATTGAGTTTGTATGCCATATCTTTCTCCTTAGCGATAGTACCATCTGTTGTTGTACTAGGACCAATAATCTTTTTATTGCCTTTCAGGGAACCTACATAGTTACATTTTTTTTTTAATTGTCCTTAGTATTTGTGGCTATTTTTAATTCAAATGCTGTTTTCATTTTTCTAATGTTGGTTTTTATTTTATTTGTAATTGTTCCTAGTTGTTTCATTGGGGTTTTTAATATATTTTTTATTCAGTTTTTTCCTGTTAATGAGCTTTTTTATTTTATTGTTCCACCATAAGGGTGATCTTTTATTATTATGATACTTTTTTCTCTGTGGAACCCATTTGGTTATACAGAATTGGATCTTATTGTTAATAGCTTTCCAAGTGTTTGTAAGGTTTGTGAACATATGAAAATTGCCAGCGGCAAAAGGCCATCATGGTCCATCTAGTCTGCTCGTGAATACAGCTAGCTCCCTATTCAGCAGCTGCCCCACCCCCTTCCCTTACCTAAATTTACCTTCCCCTTTGCCCTGTCCCACCCCTTCTTGAAGCATTCCACAGTGGTACATGCCACCACTTCAGCTGGTAGTGCATTCCAGTGTGCCACTACCCTCTCCATAAAGAAATGCCTCCTCACCTACCTCCTGAATCTACCCCATCAAATCTCATTTCATGGCCCCTAGTGTCTCTCCCCACCTTCCTCCTGAATAGACCTTCTGTGTCCATTTTGATTATCCCTTTCATATATTTGAAGGTCTCAGTCATATCCCCCCTTTCCCTCCTCTCCTCCAGTGTGTACATGTTTAACTCTTTTAGTCTGACCTCATATGACAATTCCCCCAGGCCCTGAATCATCTTTGTTGCCCTATGCTGCACCCTCTACAGCAGTCTTATGTCCATTTGTAGGTACAGGTACCAGTACTGCATGCAGTATTCCAGGTGGGATCTAACCAACGATCTGAACAATGGTAGAATAACCTCCATTCTTCTCAAGGTAACTTCCCTTGCAATGCACCCCAGCATTTTGTTACCCATTGCCACTGCCTTTCTGCATTGTGCGGAATTGTTCATTGCTCCTGTGATGAGCACCCCCAGATCCTTCCCCTCTTCTGTTACTTCTAGCTTCACTCTCCCCAGATGGCAGCTTCCCCTTGGATTTTTCATTCCAGTGTGCAGCACCTTGCATTTATTTGTATTGAACCCCAGCTGCCATCTGTCAGACCATGCCTCCAGCCTTGCCAGATCCTCCTGTAGCCCCATCACCCCCCATGTCATCCACCACCACTCCCATATTGGTGTCATCCACAAATAGTCTGATTTTGCTGCTGATGCCCTCTGAGATGTCTGCAATAAATATGCCAAACAGCACTGGGCCCAAAACCAAACCCTGTGGAACACCACTTGTCATAGTCATAGGGGATGAGTATTCCCCACCTTACACCACCCTCTGCTGCATGTCTTTTAGCCCATTCTCCACCCACCCACCAGTTTTGCTCCTGCCCCTGTGCCCTGTAGCTTGATTGCAATTCTCCTATGTAGTAATGAATCAAAGGCCTTACTTAAGTCTAGGTACAGGACATCCACCACATGGCCCCTGTCAATTTGCCTAGTCACCCAGTCATAGTATTCCACCAGGTTGGTCTGGCATGATCTGCCCTTGATGAAGTTATGCTGCCTCCTGTCCCACACCCTGTTCACCTCCAGTAGTGCCACTAGTCTATCCTTTAGGATGGTCTCCATTAGCCTCCCCACTAGGGACATTAGACTTACTGGCCTATAGTTCCCTGGTTCATTTCTGGGTCCACTCTTGTGGAGGGGAACCACGTGAGCCAGTCTCCAGTCCTGCGGTATGCGTCCTGTGTCTAGAACTGAATTAAATAAGTCTGCCAAGGTTCCTGCCAGGACCTCTGTCAGCTCCTTCAGCACTCTCAGGTGTACTCCATCGGGTCCCAGAGCCTTGTCTACCCTCAATGTCCTTAACCCCTCCAGCACCCTCCCCACTGTGATTTCTCCATCCTGCACCCCCCATCTGTTTCTACCCTCCCTCCTACTATGGGTAGCACCCCCTCCTTTTCTTTCATAAAGACTGAATAGAAGTAGTCACTGAACACTTCTGCCTTTTCTCCCCCTTCTTTCACCCATGCCCCCTCCTTCTTAATTCTTACAATTTGGTCCTTATAGCTTCTTTTCTCCCTGATGTACCTAAAAAAGTATTTCTCCCTTTTTGTTATGCCCTGCACCAGCCTGAGTTCCCTTGCTGCCTTGACTGCCCTTACCCCCCCCCCCGGTCACTTCCTTCTCTTCTTTCAGGATTTTCCCTCCTATCATCCTCCTGCCCTGATTTTCTGTATCTCCTGCAAGTTGCCCTTTTCTTCCTCACCCTGTCTAGCACCTCTTCACTTATCCAGCTAGGTTTCTTCCCCCTAGCCTTCTTAGTCTGGTCCTTGCTGCAAGTTTCTGTTGCCTTCGCTATCCCCTGTCTTATAATTTCCCACCTTTGCTGTGTGTCCATGCCCAGTTGAATTTTGCACAGGAACCCCTGTACCATTTCCCTCATCATCTTAAAGTTGGCATTCCTGAAATCCAGCATCCTTGTGTCAGATGCCACCCTCTCTTTAGCCATCTGCAACTGGAATCATACTGTCCAGTGGTCACTCTCCCCCAGTGGGTACTCCACTCTCACATCCCTCACCCACTCCCCAGTCATCAGTATGAGGTCAAGGGTGTTCCTTTCTGTTGTTGGGTCCTTGACCAGCTGTACTAGAAAGCTTTCCTGGAAGGCGTCCAGCATTACCTGCTCCCTTCTACTCTTTGTGGTAGGTGTGTCCCACTCCACCTCCAGCAGGTTGAGGTCTTTTAAGTAATTTTCCCAGTCCCATATAGAAATGCAGTGAATTTAATTTTCACTGGCGAAGTGGCAGTGAAGTGGCCAATTTCACCGCATGGAGTAATTCGAGAAATTTTCTGCATTAGGTGGAATTTTGCCTAGGTGAAATTTCGTATAATATGGGTGACATTTTGCATTCCACGGCAACATTTTGCCTTCCTTGGGTGAAATTTAGCCTTTCATAGGCAAAATTTGACTGCAGAAGGTGAACCTTTGCAGCAGAAGGCAGAACTTCACCACAGAAGGTGAAATTTTGACGTTCTACTGGGTGAAATTTTGACCTTCAGCCGGGCGAAATTTCACATTTCTCTCTGTGAAACAGGTGGAATTTCATGGACTACTCCATGAAGCAAATTTTGCTCACTTCACCTGCCACTTGTTCCATATTGCCAGACATCCTTTGATTTTTTTATAGTTAGCTTTGTGAAAATCTTTCACTACTGTGATACCCTCAGTATTTTGATTTTTAATTTCTATTTTAAATACAACTATTTGGTGATCACTATCACTAATGATTTTATTATTGCTTATTTAATTGTTGTTGTCTTTTAATTCATTGTTTTAACTTTGTACAGTGCTTTGGCTTTGAAAAGTGCTTAAAAATAAAGTTTTGCTTTGCTTTGCTTGCTTTTGCTTTTTTTTTTGCTTACTAATGGTGGAAATTTTTTTTAGGGACAGTTATGCCTGTTTGGATATTAGTTAATACAAGATCAAGTATCTTATTTTCTCTTGTATGTTTTTTTTACCAACTGTTCTAAATTGTCTGCTATCATGATGTCAACAAATCTATTTTCACAAGTGCCTTGGCCTTCCAACAAGTCCCAGTCAATGAATGGGAAGTTGAAGTCTCCCATCAGGACATAGTCTCCTTCGACTTTTATATTTTCTAGTTCTGTAAGGAATTGATGGGTTTCCACAGCATTTAGGTTTGGAGTTCGATAGCCTAATCCTACAATTAAGAGTTTATTATGAAGATTAATATTTGCCCAGAGTATTTCAGATGTGGTATTCATTGTATTTATCAATTCAGTGACTTTATAGTTTTCATCCATACATAGGGTGATCCCTCCACCAGCTTTATTAGTTCTAGTTTTATTTATTTTAGTGTAGCCTGGTATTTCTGTTTCCATTCATTATTTTGGAACCATGTCTCGGTGACCCCACATATTGTGATTTGATTGGTTACTAGGAAGTTATTAAGCTTACCTATTTTATTTCTTAAGCTTCTTGCATTTATTAATATGAGAGGGATTGTTTCTAACAGAGAAGGATTAATTCTAATTTGTTTTTTGGTACTCCCATGTCCTGTTGATTTGTCTTTCTCTTCATTTGGAAGAGAAATTAAAAGTTCACTCCTTTCCCCCCAACATTTAGTTTAAAGTCTCATTAATATTCCTAAGGATTTTGTTTCCCAGTAATTAGCATCCCTTTCTACTAAGGTGGAGACCATCCCAGCAGAAATTAAAGTGGCTCTAATGTTCATAAATGCATCAGTGATGGGGGGGTTCTCAGGTTGCCATGTCTAGCACACTGCCTGAATCTCATTTTGCAGCATTTTATCACCCATCCAGATATCAAGGACATACTGACTGTGGCTCATCAAATCGGTGAACACTTTGCACATTCAGGGAACACCTGAGACCATCTCCATCAGCTGTAGAGAGAAACCCAGCTACCTCAGCACCATAGGAAGCTGGATGTTGTCACCAGATGGAATTCCACCCTGTACATGCTCAAGTGGTTATACAAGCAGTATAAAGTAATATGTGAGTATCTGATACTACATGCAAGCATACCTCTTAACTGTCTCATTTTTTACAGGATGTCCTGGATTTAGACTCCCTGTCCTGAAGTCCCAAACTGAATGATTCTTTTATGGATTTTTAGAAAACCAGTGCAAGTCTAGCAGACCTGTTTAACCCTTAGGATAACAACATAATTCAAAAGTATAGGAACTTAAGACGGCTATATCAGTCAACAACACAACAAGGGGTAGCCCCCCCATTCCATAGGTTCATCTGTTTCTAATGAGAGTACTGAAAGAGAGAGAGAGAGAGAGATAAACAGACAAACTCACACACACACACACACACACACTGCGTTCCAATACAGTATATTTTTGGAAGTCTACAGCCAGTAGTTCAAGGGGGAGGTGCAATTGTCCACACCCCCGTTAGGCCCATTTAAGGGCCACTCTCCTCACTTTACATACAAGCATTTTTTTCTGTGCCCCTCCATCCACCCATCCTCCTCCAGCGGTACACCTCTCTCTCATGTGGGCTTCTTCCTGAGGTACCTTTAGTCAAGGGAATCACTCCCATGGCACCTCACGTGGTAGAACCCTCCTCTAGGGTTCCTTGCCTTTGTACCCCTACAGGGTGGTATATCCCATGGATAGAGAGGTGAACAGCCAAAGATTATCTACATTACACAAACACAAAACCAGTTGCACAGGCACATTGAACTGTTCAGTTAATGGAGAACTGCACTCAGCCTGTCAGTCATTTTTCCCAATAGAAGCTGTTTTTTTAAGTACTAGTTAAATTTTTGTTATTGTTCCATCTGTGCAGGCCTTTTACTAACCTCAGTGGGTGTTTCTACTTTCTACTCTGGTGTTGTCATTTTAGAACTGCATGATGTAGTTTACGTCCCTCTCAACCACAGAATTCTATAGTAGAACACAGATGCATTGTGCCAACAATAGAAAAGTAGAATAGGGACATAAACTACATCATACAATTTTAAATTTGTTTTTACCAGCAGCATGTAAATCAGAAACACCCACCAGTATAGCTGAAAAACCTGGATAGCTACAGCAATAACAGTTTGAACCAGTATTTAAAAAGAAAAACAGCTTCTACTCTGGAAAAATGACTCATAGATTCAGTGCAGTTCTCCTTTAAGTCTGGAAAGTAATAACAGTGGATTCTTAGAAGTCTGGAAATTAACTTAACATTGGATCCTAAAAAAAAAATCTTTAGCAGTGCTTATGTTCCACTTTAGTTTCAAGTATGTAAATGAAGAAAAATTACAACATAAACATGAAGAACATTTGCCTGTGTTTTATTATGCCATTTGGTAGTATGTAACTGAATTAGACATTTAAAATGCATAAACTTATAGTACTTTAAATATGTAAAGCACTACATCATGTGGTGTACATGTCATGCGATGCTGCTGCGCTGCACTGATTAAAATATGGTGTCACTGATTTTGGTAATTTGTCTCTGATATTTGGGGGGAGTGTCCCTGATTTTGGTCCTAGCAGGCTGAGAGATATGCATGCAAGCCATGACAGCAGTGGGGCATCCATGTGTCTCACAACAGAGCAGTGGCACCAATAGGATGGGCTCATCTTGAGTCTCAGTCCATTCAAGCATGCAACACAGGCAGTGAGTGGGGACACTGCCTGTATCAGTCAGTCCATCCCACTTTTACATGTGCTATGGCAGACACTGCTGAATATGCAGCAACAGCTGGAGGAAGGTGGTGACAGAGTAACTTGTGACTGGACGGAACACATGCTATATGTCTTAGACTCTTATACCTACATAAACAGCATTCTGCAGTCTGCGGAGTTTGGAACTGACACTGTTCTTGATCTACAATAAAAATGTGGACTGGCATCCATAATTGAAGGTGAATATCAACAGATGTAAATCTTGATCAAACTTCTTACACACAGGTTAAGCGGGCACAGATGCAATTATGGGTCCAGGGGGACAATGCATGTGAGGGTAATGTACAGAGACCGGATGTTGCTACCACATCCTCATCACATGGTAAATGGGAAGAAAATCCATGCAATTAAACAAAAGAAGAAATGCAAAATCCCATTTGGGATGTGTTAAGTCAGGTGGGAATTGTAGATATGGAGGTAAATGCGGAGGAGGATGATCAGGCTGCATGTCTGCAAGCAGTGCAGCAAATGGTAGATGTGTATTTAGCAGATACAAGGCACCTCATCATGTCAGATGAACCCTTGCTATACTGGAGCACCAAGGTCCATGAGTGGTCACCGCTGACCTCGGTTACTATTAAATATTTCAGCTGCCCAACCTTCGAGTGTCAGTGTGGAGCATGTTTTTAGTTCAGTGGGTGCCATTGTGCAGGATGGGTGCACCAATCTGTTACCCAAAAATATTGGCATACAATTATTTATTAAAACAAATGAAGTACACATCCTGCACAATCAATTGTTTCCCTTGTCACACCACAGCATGACAGTGATGATGAAGACGAAGGTGCTGTGAGCAGAGTGAGCACTAGAACAGTATCTTGCAACATCATTGCGGATGAAGCAGTAATGGAGAGGAATTCCCATCTGGTGACAATTCATATTAACATAGAAACATAGTGACAACAGAAGGGGACTGTATGATCCATCTAGTCTGTTCAAGTCCCTACCCTACTCCCTTAACTGCTACTCAGTGTTATGATGCCTTTGTAGTTATCCCATGCTTTCTACAAAGCCCCAACCATTTTCATTGCTACCACACCCTAGGGGAGATTGTTTCATGCGTTGACCACCCTGTATGTGAAGAAGAATTTACCTGTGTTGCTTCTAAATGTGCTGCCTTTCAATTTTTTATCATGACCTCTCATTGTATTATAACTCCTGAGCTGAAATAGGTCCTGAACCTGCATCAGTGACTGGGGATGTGTCAGGGCAATATGCCTGGAACACTGTCTGACTCTTGCGCAGCACTTCCTCACCCATCCAGATATAAAGGACATACTGACTGTGGCCTATCACATCTTTGTTCACTTTGTGTCTTGAAGACTGTGAGGGCTGCTTCCTCGATGACATAGAATACTAAGACTAAGAAAATAGGTCATGTTTTCCACCTTGTCCCTAGCATGTAATGCTTATCATACAATTCCTCAAAATAATTTTATTTAGTATCATTTTACCATTTTCCATCCACAAGTATTGTGTTACTTTTTCCTTTTGCCAAATGAAATACCTGACTACACCATCACTTAGAATGAACGCCTGCTCCAGCCTGCAAGACACACAGCAGCAGTGACTTCACCACCTCCACCTCCTCCTCCCCCTATCATCCTGGGCTATGATCTGCTGGGATCCTACAAAGCCACAAAAAGCATGGGCAACAACTTCAACAGTGATAAAACATAAAAATGCCATTGTAACACTGAGGCACAGGCTGCCTAGACAGCTTATAGCTGGTTTTCTAAATGTTTAAGGCTTGTGTTGAATGAAGAATCTTGTGTAGTAGGGTGTGATAAGTTGAGTGAGAAAGCATAGGTTTTACAGTGTGACAATATGTAAAGTTATCCTGGTCTCAAACCACAGATTCACATCTTGCAGCTACTTTGAAAAGCCATCCTAGGCTCAGACAGTGGCTGCACCATGTGGCAATTAAGAAAGTCTTCCTAGGCTCAAGCAAAGGAATGCAATATTTACTCGATATTAATGCAGGACCAGTGAAGCACGACTGCAGCAATGTCAGGGAAACCCTGCTGCTGTTTGTTTTAGTGGCACTTTCTTACTTTACTGTGGGATTATCCAAATAATATAACAAATAAAATGATGGGGAAGTGGGAATTACAAGGTGACAGTTCAATCTTAGGGTTTATGGAACATCACAATCAACTCAGCCTTTGAACTTGTGGATTATTATAGTCCATAAACCCCTCAATTGAATTTTTACCTTGTAGCTCCCACTTCCCCATTGTTTATTCTATATGTATAGTATCTGCAACATTAGTACACCATGCCAGGGCAGATGTAACCATAGATACATAGATACATAGACAGTGTCAGCAGATAAGGGCCTATGGCCCACCCAGTCTGCTCATTTGAGCTTGTAAGTTCAGTTTGTTTTCCTAGAAGTCTGTTGCCCCTTACCCCTGACCTCCAGAATTCCTTTATGTCTATCCCATGCATTCTTAAATCCCGTGATTGTTCCAGCCCCCACCACTTCCTCTGGCAGGGTGTTCCACTTGTCCACCACCCGCTCTGTGAAGAAATTCTTTCTCATGTTTCCTCTGAATCGTCCCTCCTCCAACTTCATCCCATGCCCTCTAGTCCTGGAACATCTTTTTGCTTAAAATAGTGTTTTTCTGCACCCTGTTCCTCCCTGTAAGATACTTGTATGTCTCTATCATATCCCTCTCCCTCCTCTCCTCCAGGGAGTACATGTTCAGTTCCTTCAACCTGTCTTCATAGGACTTGTGATGCAATCCATGCACCATCTTTGTTGCCCTCCTCTGAACCTTTCTACCCTGTCTATGTCCTTACATAGATATGGTCTCCAGAACTGTACACTGTACTCCAGGTGGGGCCTCACTAGTGTCTTGTATAGCGGAATTATGACTTCCTTTTCCTGCTGCTGATGCCCTTCCTATACATCCCAGCATCCTATTTGCTTTACCTGCTGCCTTGTCACATTGTTTCCTATCTTTGAGGTCATCAGAGATGACAACCCCAAGATCCTTTTCCTGCTTGGTGCATGCTATATCCTCACCCCCAACTGATATATTGTGCCAGGGTTTTGTGCCCCATATGCATTATCTTGCACTTCTTTGCATTGAATTTCAACTGCCAACCCCTGACCATTCTTCAAGTTTCTGCAGGTCCTTCTCATTCTGTCTACACCCTCTAGTGTGTCTACTCTGTTACAGAGCTTTGTGTCATCAGCGAACAGTGAAATTCTGCCTTCTAGGTCCTCATGCAATGTCACTGATGAAGATGTTGAATAGGACCGGTCTCAAAGACTGATCCCTGTGGTACCGAGACTGGTCACTCTTCCTCTGTGGAGTGACAGCCATTTACCACCACCCTCTGTGTCCTGCCACCCAGCCAGTTACCTACCCACCACCCTACTGTCCTGCCCACACCCATATTCCTCAGTTTGTGTAATAGTTTTCTATGTGGCACAGTGTCAAAGGCCTTGCTGAAGTCCAGATAGGCTATGTCCACTGCCCTCCCCTGATTCACCTCCCTAGTCACCCAGTGAAAAAATTCAACAAGGTTGGTCTGACATGACCTCCCCCTGGTGAAACCATGCTGCCTTGGGTCCTGTAGTCCATTGACAACCAGATGTTCCACCAATCTCTCCTTCAGTAATGCTTCCATGATCTTCCCCACTACCGAGGTGAGGCTGACTGGTCTGTAGTTCCCTGCTTCCTCTTTGTTCCCACTTTTGTATAAGGGGACTACATCTGCTGTCCTCCAGTCTTTGGGTCCTCCATCATGGGTAACCATGATGGCTTTCTGCTGGTATTAAAGCTTTTGAGCATGTGTGTTTACAGTAATCAGACAAATGTTGTCTTTTTGTATGAGTTATGCATCTTACATACTGTTCTTTGTTTCACACTGGCTCACTGGTATGCTACATCTCACTGCAGTGATTACTGCATATAGTGAACTGTAGTGAACTGGGTGACTCAGTGAGAACGTGATTGCACTGAGCTGCATTGCTGCAGTCTTTTCTGTTTTGGGGAAAGTGATGCAACAAGATGATGTGCTTTATAGCTCTTTGTTTATCTGTCACTAATCAAACAAGCTGATGTTCACTAAATCTCTCTGCTGGGCTGTTGATCAAATAAAACAGAGCTCATTACCACTTTCAGTGTGGTTGCTAGTGCTCAAACATGCCTATGTTCACTATGGTCCTCTGTTGGGCTGCCTGTGATCAAACAAGCTTATGTGCAGCATGGTCTTCTGTTGGGCTGCTAGTGATCAAAACAAGCTTTTCACTATAGCCCTATGTTGAGATGTCAGAAACAAGATCTAGCGAGAACTGATAGGGCTGTGAAGAGCTACCAAGTGACCAAAGTCACACATGTTTGTAGGAATTATTCAACGCCTGGGTTTAACTTTTTTGGAGGTGGTGCACCAGATTTTCAACATGGTCTTTTTGGAACTCCTCCTCATGAAGAGTGCCAGTGTCATTTTGTTCACTTGTCCTGAAAGGTGATTTTTCAGAATGAATGCCCACAGGTGCTAAAACACATTTGGGGCAGGTTGTAGAAACTCACAGCTGTGCTGTTTTGAAGGAGGTGTACACAAATGGCAATGTTGAAAATGTGAACTGAAAATATTAAAAATTGGCAAAGTTAGGAGTGTGCGTAGAAACTGCGCAACACACACTCATAACACAGTCATTTTTTTTGGAAGTTTTTCACCAGATTTGCAACATGGGCTTTTTGGGACCCTACCTTACTAACAGTGGCACTGTCATTTCATGAATTGGTCCCGAAAGGTGATTCCACGCAGCAACTGTGAAATCACCTTTAGCAACTGAGTAACAAAATGACAGTGACAGTTTTTATGAGGTGGGGTCCCAAGAACCCCATGTTGAAAATTTGGGACAAAAATTCCAAATAATGGCTGATTTATCAGCATAAGTTGAAAACCCCATTGAGTGGCATTATAGCAGGCTTACCTTAGATCCTTTAGTTCACGGTTCGGCTTTGAAGAGTGCAGATGTGTCCTGGTCCACAGAAGAAGACAGTGCCAACCTCCAGAGGTAAGTATAGGGTAAGGGTGGGTGTGGAGGTGGGTGTTCAGTGAGGGTGGGGAAGGGGAGGGGAGGTGACTGGAATGACAACGGACCATTTTCTTTTTATAGGAGGAAAATAAAGAGTCCAGTGCAGAGGGACCATTTTCTTTTGCAGAAAACATAAAAAGAATATATTTGGCACACTGGGATGGGCTCCCAGTGTGCCACATAAGTGTGTGTGGGGTTGTACAGGATGCTGACATGGGGATTTGTCACCCCAATGTTGGGAGATGAAATTCAACATGTTTGTGCACACTGGGGTGGGTTTCCAGAGTGCCACATGAGTTGGGGGGCTCACAGGAAAATAGGCACACTGGGGTAGGCTCCCAGTGTGCCACTTTGAGCTGGCGGGGGGCACAGAATGCCATGAAGCAGGCACTGGCAATGCAACTGAGCATGCATAGCACTTGTGCAGAACTGCACATGCGCATGAGTCACACATATGCAGTTTATGCACTGGAATGCGTTACTAACAGCTGAAATAGTGTGGCTGTTATTCCGTAATGGACAACTGTGACAGAGAGGTTCAAGCTCCATTGGGCTTTCAGAAAGATACTTAGAAAAAAGTCCAACAGAAGGTTCCACAATTGGCCATTTTCAAAGCAAAGCAATAGTGCTGTAGGCTCCACCCACAGCCCTAAAACAGCTGATACATACTGCGGCCCTCTTTGGGGGTGTCACTATTTAAACAAGCCAATGATCTCAATGCCCTACAATGTAGAAGATGGACTACTGTAGCAAAATGAGGCTAAGATGCAAAATGTTTAAATATTATGATTAATTAGCCAGTTAGAGCTAGCACTCTGAGTTTTTTATTATTATTATTATTATTATTATTAACTATCATGCCTTAGCAAATTTATTCTGATTAAGGATATCCTGTACAAATAGGCCAAATGGCTTGGACTAGCTATTGCTGCAACATGGCTATTGTGGACTGAGGCTACCAGAGAAATGATAGATTGAGACAAGTACAACCTTGCCAGTGTGAGGAGAAAAGAGTTAGCCATCCCATAAAATTGTCTTAAAAATCACATGTAATTAGAGCCAGATGCTGGATAAAATGGCAGATAGTCTTGTACTTCTAACTGTCCCTTCTTTGCTCAGTCAGATAAACAGCCATAAATAGAAAGGCATACTGACATTTTGGAATGTTTATCCCACCCAAATATGCTGCTCACTGATAGAGACTAATCAGATATTGGAGGTGCTTTCAGATTGAAAAATAACATTACAGAAGCTGCAAAATCTTTTCTTGTTTTATGAAGGAATTTCCAGTGCCACGAACGTGTACGTTACAGTAATTCAAAGGCAGTAAGATGGATATCAATATATGCTTAAATGTCCTGTGAAGAGATCTGAACTTTTCATAAAAAGGACTGAAATCTCCATTACAGGAAAAGTAGGAAACTACTTCATGAATAATGAATAGTGGCTTGGCTTAGCACTTGAAAAGCTGGACCCATAACTGATTCTAGGTGCTTTCTACTTGAGAGGCAGACAAATAACTTTTTACTTTCTGTCTCAGACACAGACAGTTAAGAAGATCAAACCTCTCCCAAGGGACTCGTTTCATGATGGTACCACCTGGAGAGAGCAAGAGAAAATATGTGTGGATACTGCCTTGAAATACCAGCAGAAATTCAGCCCTGACATTCTAAACATTTTCTAAAAACTCTGGAAGGCTGAATTTGGATTGATAAGTTAGGTCAGCTAACAGATCATTCTTTATGGAAGACTGAAACAGAATCAAATCAAACTTGAGAACCAAAAATTCACCAATAAAGTAACTCCTGCTTCCCTGCCAAAGCTGTAGATAAAAATGTTTCATGCTGGCTAACAATTGTTAAGTGGTAGTTAAGAAACACAGTAAGAAATCAAAATCTTCTAGTGATTCATCCTGAGATGGAGATGAATCTAGATCTGAGGAGGAAGGTTCTGCTAAACCTAGAAACAAGAGGAAGGCCATAAAGAAGAACAGACTTAGTATAATAAAGACTTGTGTCAACATGTAGGGAGGACAATATGATCCTGAGAAATTTAGCTGCACCACTGAAAGTATATACAAACTTCACAAAAGGGTTTCAGACCCTGGCGGTTAAAAATGAAGATGCTCAAGGAGGCCGAATCAGGTGTGCACTTTGCCCCAAATATGTAACCTGGTTCATTGACCTTCCTAGGGATGTGAAATACTCAGTAAGCAATGTATGTACACAACTAAATAAGAAATGTGGCTAATGTCACAATATGTGGGAGGCCAGAGAGGCAGACTATCGGTATCACATGCTATAAGCATAGTACAGATCAGAAGCCCAGGGACACCTTTCATAAGGTTAACAGTGTCTATTCAGAGACAGATTAGGATCCAAATACTGAGTTGTAGGACTTTGAAGAGTTATATTATGGTGCCCTACTGAAAAAATTAGATTCCTTCTAGCCAGTATAAAGGAAACAAAGGGACCAGAGATGCTTGTATGCAAAGCAGAGGTAGTGTGGAAGCATGTCCTAGCTGTGGGGACAACCCTGCAAAAGAAAATGAAACTCATTCAGGTTGGAGTGTCAGAATTCACTGCTTTACATGTTTTGACCATGTAATGTAGTGGACTCACGATTCCCAAGAATCACAAGAAACAAGGAAAGAAACAAAATACCAGTCCTCTCAGAGATCTGTCTATGAATTGATCTAGATCCTTGACAGACTCTTAAATGCTCCAGCAGGGCTATCTGGACCAGGAGTTCAGTTCTGAAGGGTTCCATGCTAGCAGATGATTCAAAAGAGGAAGGAATTACTTTTACAGAGGTATTGCTTTGTGTTTAATTATTTTAGTTTTTAATCCAGGAAGGGGGTTTTCAAAACTGCTTATCTTGTCAGCATCTTCAGAAGGGCTGAAATAGCTGCATATTTGATTTTCCTTTGTGGCTAACAAACCACCAGGCTGTTTTGGGGCTGGAGAGGTTTACCTGTGTCTGACTTGGATGTCTGAATTTTTCTCTGTTTGATTAGCAGGGTATTTTCTCTGTCAAATTGTTGTGTAGGGTATCTTAACGACATGGAAGGCACTTCATCGCGTGTGGGTGAGCTTTTAGCAGATTGTTTTGTGAGGGCTGGTTTAGGCTAACCCTTCCCACCCCCTCACCCCACCCACCCTTGAAATAGTTCCTTTATACCTGAGGTTCTGACATCATTTCCTCAAGAGTGCAAGGTGCAATCACTGTCATATCCTCTCTAGCACACTGCACTGACAATATAAGCATACACATTGTATAATATATATATTTCTATATAACCAATCACACATGCGCACACACACAAAAACAAAAAAAAAAGTAGATAAACATGTGAAGAGTAGTGCAATGTAATGGCTGTGGGGCAGCAGTCTTCCGGGAGTCTTTCTGGAGGCTGAGATGATGCCCTATTTGCAGACAACTCTCTGCCCTGAGGGAGGAAGTTGCCTGTCTTCAGGCCACACTGGACAGTAGTAAGGAAACCTTCCCCCAGGCCACACTGGACAGTAGGAAGCAAACCTCCCCCATCCAGGGAGCACTAGTGCCACCACCACTACCTCAGAGATTGCGAAGAAAGCACAGCAGTTGGACCACAGTGGGCTCCAGGGAGGTGAGGATGGTGGAACAGAGGCACACCCAGTCAATTGTTCCACTCCACAATCCATACATCATTCTGGGGAGCATAGCTCCCCATGGATGCACCGCAGAGAAGACTGATGACAACTGTCACAAGGGAGGCCCACAGGAAGGAGGCAGAGGACACCACAGGAAAGGAAGCAGCCTGGTGGAGGACCAATTATTAGGGTATAGAACTTGGGGAGCTGGGAAACTGAAGTAAGGCTGCCTGGTGCCATGGCTTGGAGGGACAGGAAGCGCATCTTCAGGATCACTAGAACAGCTGCAAGGGAGTCTGAGCTGGACATAATTGTCCACCTAGGGACAAATGGCTTGGCTCATCATGAGATTAGAGCAGTGCAGGAGGACATTGTAGATTTGGGGAGGGGCCTAAGACAAGTAGCACACACAGTATCCTCCTCAGAGGTGTTGCCTGTCAAAGGCATGGGGGAAGCGAGGGTAATTAGTACCATGCAGTTTAATGAATGGTTGAAAAAATGGTGCGGAGCACAGGGGTTTGGCTTCAGTGGGGACTGGGGTTCCACCTGGAGGGACACCAGCCTATACTGGCAGGATGGTCGGCATCTGTCCAGGAAGGAACAAGTCTTTGAGCAATCGGTTTAAATGCTTCATTGGCAAGCTTTTAAACTAGTCAAAGGGGGAGGCACTGACAAGCAGCAGGAAAATCCCAGCCTCTCCCTACAAAACAGGGTACTAAATGAGAAAAAGACCGAGGTAGAACAGTCAGTGGGGGATGCTGCAACAGAAGATAAAGCAATCAAAAAATGGAGAGCAATGAGTACCAATGCCCATAGTCTGGGTAAAAGCTCCTGAATTAGTGGCCTTGATGGAGGAGGAACATCTGGATATCGTGGCAGTCACAGAAACATGGTACACACAAACCATGACTGGGACATAAACATACCATGATACACTATCTACAGGAGGGACAGGAGGGTAAAAGAGGAGGAGGAGTAGCTCTTACATAAGGGAAGGAATAAAAGCAACAGAACAAAAGGGTAAACAGGGAGGAGGAGAAGAAGCACTGTGGGAAATGTGGAGACAGGCAATGGCACCACAATCTGCACAGGGTTAGATACAGACCCTCTCTCAGGGAAGGAAATGGACAAGGAAATGATAGAAAGTATACTTAGAATGGCAGAAAAGGGGAGATATTGCTGATGGGGATCTGAATATGCCAGATGTTAACTGGAGTGCAGTTGCAGCTGCCACTAAGAGTGGAGTTATTCTAGATGCCTCAGGGGGTATGCCTTAGACAACTAGTATTGGAGCCCACACGAGGGAGCAATATTAGACTTGATTCTCTCAAATGGAGATGAGAGAGATCATGAGAAGTGGGTAGCCATCTGGGAACTAGTGACCATCGAGCAGTATGGTTCACAATAACACAGCAATAGAGTCAAGCATACAAAGACAAAAGTACTGGACTTTAGGAGGGCTGACTTTTCCAAAATGGGTGAGTGCCTAAGGAATGCACTAGCAAATGGGCAGGAAGGAGGGGTGGAAGAACAATGGGGAATAATAAAAACTGCCATCACAGAGGTAACGAGCCTTTGTGTGAAGCAAATAAACAAAACAAAACGATGTAAGAAACCACTATGGTTCTCAAAGGAAGTGGCAGTGAAGGTTCAAGATAAAAAGAAAGCATTCAGGAAGTACAAGGAATTGCAGAAGGAGCAGGACAGGGAACTGTATCAGTTAAAGCAAAAGGAGGCTGGGAAGGCAGTCAGAACAGCAAAGGCCCAAACCGAGGAAAAGATAGCCAACTCAGTTAAGAAGGGGGATAAAACCTTTTATAGGTACATCAGGGAGCGAAGGAAGACCAAGGGAGGGATAGGAGGCTTAATAAAGGGAGGAAGGTGGGCAGAGGGAGACTGTGAAAAGGCAGAGATACTAAACAAATATTTTTGCTCAGTATTTACAAATGGAGAGGGGGAGGTGCATAAAACAAACAGTAGAAACACTCTGGATACAGAAGTTGAAACCAGCCCATTTACAGAAGGAAGGGTTCTGAAAGAACTCTTAAAACTGAAGGTGGATAAAGCAATGGAGCCTGATGGTATTCATCCCAGAATTCTAAAAGAACTAAGGGTAGAACTAGTGACACCACTGACTACCCTTTTTAACAAATCATGGGAAGATGGGGTGGTACCAGAGGACTGGAGGAGGGCAGATGTGATTTTCCTTCACAAAAGTGGGAGCAAGGCAGAAGCAGGAAACTACAGACCTGTTAGTTTAACCTCAGTGATAGGGAAAATGATGGAATCACTTCTGAAAGAAAGAATGTCGAGTATCTAGAGGCCAGAGGGGCACAGGACCCAAGGCAGCATGGATTCACAGCGGGAAGGTCATGCCAGACGAATCTGATAGATTTCGTTGACTGGGTGACCAAAGTAGTACATCAGGGAGGGGCTGTGGACATGGCCTACCTAGACTTTAGCAAGGCATTTGACACAGTCCCACACAAAAGATTAATATACAAGTTAGCCAGCCTGGGAGTGGGTCCCAAGATGATAGCCTGGGTAAAGAATTGGCTGGAGAATAGGACACAGTGAGTAATAGTAAATGGAGTCCACTCAGAAGAAAGGAGGGTTACTAGTGGGTACCGAGGGTTCAATATTAGACTGGTCCTCTTCAATGTCTTTATAAACGACATTGCAGAAGGACTGGAAGGAAAATATGTCACTTTGCAGATGACACAAAGATCTGCAACAGAGTTGATGCACGGTGGGGTAGAAAGGATGAGAAAGGACTTGGCAAGGTTAGAGGAATGGTGAAATGTATGGCAGCTTAGATTCAATGCTAAGAAGTGCAAGGTAATGCACCTGGAAACAAAACCCAGGGAAGAGTACACAATGGGGGTGAGATACTAACAACAACAAAATGGAAAGGGACCTGGGGTAGTCATATCAGATGACCTAAAGGTGGGCAAGCAATGTGAGAGGGCAGCAAGGAGGGCTGGGGGGATACTGGGATGCATAGGGAGAGGCATCACCAGTAGAAAACAGGAAGTTATTATCCCTCTGTACAGACAGCTGGTGAGACCCCATCTGGAGTACTGTGTGCAGTCTGGAGACCCAATCTCCGCAAAGACATAGACAGGATGGAAGCTGTCCAGAGGAGGGCAACTAAAATGGTGCAGGGTCTGCACCGGAAGACATATGAAGAGAGACGAAAGGAGCTTAATATGTATAGCCTCGAGGAAAGGAGGGAGAGGGGGGACATGATAGAAACGTTCAAGTACCTCAAGGGAATCAACAAAGTCCAAGAGGGTAGCATCTTTCAAAAAAGAGGTGTGCAAGAACAAGAGGGCACAATTTGAAGATAGAGGGGCGGCTCAGAGGTAATTTACTGAAGCATTTTTCACAGAGAGGTTTGTGGATGCATGGAACGGCCTTGGAGGAGGTTGTGGAGTCAAAATCAGTGGTGGAATTCAAGCATGCATGGGACAGTCATAAGGCAATTCTAGGGGGTTGGGGTAAGAAGAAGTAGGCTCCTGGTTAACTAGGATCTGCAGCTTATCCAGTAGGTAGGGAAATGGGCAGACTGGGTGGGCCAAGCGGTCCTTATCTGCCATCAAATTCTATGTTTCTATGATTGAGAAGATAAAGGTAACAAACAAGACATGGATATAACAGTGGCCAGAAAAGCTTTCTTAAGAAACAATGATGTAGCCAGCAGCCTAACTAACTGAGCTTAGAAGAAGTGAAAAATGAGATTAAGAAGCAGATGGGAGCATTATAACCTCTGTTTGAAAGACAGTTCTCAGCTCATCCTCTCTACCTGCTCCTCTTATTGAACAGGGTCTAACACCACATGCCTTAAATGGCATTACTAGTTCAGGTAACTGCCAGACAGCTTCTGGTTCTTCTGATGACCTACGGGTTCATGAAACAGTTACAGTATCACTGACAATCCTAGAGAATTACAATCAGCAAATGGAACTGAAAGAATGGTTAATGAAAATAGTAAATACTGCTTTTGTGTCACCACCCTCACAGGAGTAGCCAGTATTCCACATTCACACTGACTCAAAAAAAAGACACTGACAGATTTTACTTTGAGGTGAAGAAGGAAGAAAAGCTGGAGTATGAGACGGTGCTACAATCAGGGAGAGTAGTGACCCTGATGTTTAAAAACTTGTTTGACAAACTAACCAACTCCTTAGGTGACATAAAACAGCTAAAAGTTTTCCCATGTGACTTACAATTTGCTGGTTACAGAGAACAGGAACAAAAGCCTGTGGGTAAAGTCTAAATGAGCTTATGGTTTGGGAGACTGAATGTCAAACACTCACTATAAATGACCAGCAAGATAGTCAATGACTTCTTAATTGCAAATGTCTGTCTGAAGAGGTCCAGACCAATGCTTTTTTACTTTCACGGAGTTCTGTGGTCACAAGTAAAACAGCTTATCATACCTGGGAAAAGTTGTAAGGGTCCTAAAGGAGCAGAGTCCTCCTACTACACTGAGAAAGATGATTCAGTGTTCAAACTGAATTTTGTATTACTGAATTTTGTATGTTCAGGTGTACCTGACTTGTCTATATTGGGTAGTGCAGAAAATTTGGTCTGGCAGCAAGAAAAAGACCCACATGCTTCCCTATCAGTACATCATGTGGTTAAATCTAAAATCGGTACCAGAGGCTTGACTTTATTCTCAAAAGAAGATGTCAGAATTGCTATCTCAGAATCCCATGCCATTCCTAAGGCAGGGGCCTTGCCCTCTGAATACATAGTACACACAGGGGACTGTGGAGCTGAGATGCCACCAAATCACCCATCCTTCCTCTGTAAAGTCAATACAAAGAAAGAGAGTGATTGTAGGACACCTGTCAAAGCAGAGAACTGGCTTTCTGTTTTTTCTGTGCTATGCCTGGGTTTTGATGAACACCGTCTAATGTATAAACAGTTCTAAACACTGTTAAAAAGGTGGAACCGAAACTCTCATGTGGTTCAGAATGGGTAGCTGAAGGATGTTCTAAACCATGAAAGTAGCCAAATCCACAAAAATATAACAACAGCAGTGGGGTCTATGCACATATGTGCAGAGTGCCTACACACCATGTATCCATGGCACATAGCCACCCAGCATCCATTGTGCCCCCATGTGGGATGCATAAGCCAGGCATGCAGCACCTATGCACCCAATCCTTTTGCCGTGTAGACCACAACACACCGTGGGCAGGCAGGTGACATGCCAGCACTATGCACCATGCACAGAGGTGCACAGTGCTGCCAATGGGGGTGCAGAGGAGGGCACAGTTTATGGCAGGTGGGGACCCTACTATAACTTCAGTACATGCAAAGTGCATACAGACTGCTGCCCAGTCCTGGTGGATAGTCACAATACCCCACTAACAGGATCCCAGCACTCATCCCCACTGGCCACCCAGTGCAACTTAACCCAGCATACAGCTTTGCCCCATCACCATACTCATGAATGCTGGTGCCCCCATGCACACAGACATAGGGGTACTGGCCCCGGGAATGCAGACACACACACACACAACCACACACACAAATAGGGCACTAGCCCTGGGATTGCAGACACCCCCTGCCCTGTACAACACTGCCAGCACTGCCCCCAACCCCGTACCCCGGTCAATTCAGTGGCATACGCTCAGCAGCACAGCCCACCACACCTCTTCAGGCACCATCCATCTGTGTGATGCTAGAAGTGTGCTGTTATATATAAGTAGTGTGCTCCAAGCATTGCTTGGATGGTCAGCAGCCAAGGAGGTGTGAGGAGGGTTTTGCTGCTAGCCTTCCAGCACCTGACACTGACTGGCAGGTATGGGGGATGGGACAGAGGGATGATGTTGGTGCCACGAGGAACACTGACCATCAATGAGGGCTGGAGGTGCACCTGGATTGGGGGTGAGGGGGTTGTTCTGGTTGCTCTGTGTCTGGCTGGGCATTCATGATGGGGCTTTTGGGAAGGCCTACTCTGGGGACAGGGCATGGAGGAGTGCGTGTTTATGGGTGGTCTACCCAATCGGGGATGGGACACGGAGGTGTCAGGGGGTATGTCTACTGTGGGTCAGGCGGGGATGCGTGTGTGGGAGGCATCACTTGGTAAGGACACTGCTGTCAGGTGGGGGTGACATCATACTGGAGGGGGCGGAGACCTACCACAGGGAACCATCAGTGCACCATGAGGATGCTGTGTACCATGGGCTGGGCCAGGGGGCACAGTGGATGTTGGGGCATGGCTCTGTGATTCTGGGTGCACTCAGGTGCTATTCATGCACCTGGACCCACACCATCAGGTGCAAGGGATCCACACCAGGACCCCAGCAGGGCATCCCATTGGATGCCTGTCTGGGTCTGCGATGCCACCCCTGTGCACTCTGGGTGGGTCTGCGCACGGGGGGGGTGACATGCATGCAGACAGGTGGTGGGCATTGGTGAATACCAGTCAGTGAACACCTATCTGCAGATGTGGAACTACGCGGGTGGGATACGTGCCTCCAGCGTGTACTTCCTGCCCATTCATTCATTGACCCCAATAACAATATACATGGAAAAGAAAACAGAGCACTGGTGCAATAATACATAGAAAAAAGAAACTGAGCACCTGTCCACAGCAGGGGCAAAGAAATGAAAGAACATAACACTTGCTTGTAAAAGGGGAATATAAAAAGGGTATCCACCCATAAAAGGGGAATAAAACAAGGCGCCAGCCATAGAAAGGGAATTAAACAAAACAGGGCAGCCACACGTAAAGGTGGAATAAAACAAAACAGGGCACCCTGTCATAAAAAAGGAAAAAAACAAAACAGAGCACCCACCCATAAAAGAGGAAAACAAAACCAAGGGCACAGACCCATAAAAGGGGAAAAGACAAAACCAAGGGCAACGACCCATCAATACAATGTCCATGCCATCAAGGGGATGAAGGTGGTGGTGGTGGTGGTGACTGCTGCAACTGGCCTGGAATGCTGCTGGTAGGGCCTCAATAACTCTGGTGCAGTCCCCCATCTGCCTCACCAACAGTCATAGTAGGTGGACCTAGCTGTTAAGCAAGTCGCCCCTGTACTAACATAGGATGGCATCTTTCCACCTTCCAGTGGCACTCAGGGTACCTGTGGAGGAAATAAATTGAATCCAGTCAGCCATGCAGAGTGGTCTAATATAAATAACAGAAGTGTGACTAGCCAACACATGGGCCACCATGTCACACATGGATGGAGGGAGTCACTCAGTTACAATTTTTTTTTTTTTTTTTATTTTTTATTTTAGCTTTTGTTGACCGGGTAAGTGCACTAGACAAATCCTGCCTATTTTCAGGCACGACCCGGGGAAGGGGGATACAGATGAATGTGAACTGACTTTGAAGCAGATTAAGCTGTTGGTGGTATTTTTTTAGTGAATGAGGGAAATTTGGCCAGGACACCGGGGAAATTCCCCTACTCTTTTTCGATAAGTGCCATGGGATCTTTAACATCCACCTGAACTACCACCAATCCAAGCAGATGGGACCTCGGTTTAACGTCTCATCCGAAAGATGGCACCTCAGAAGTGCAGCACCCCTCTCATGCTGCACTACAGTGTCAGTACTGGGATATTAACCCAAGTGCCAGAAGTGGGAACTGAACCCACAGCCCTCTGATCTCCTGGCCTCAGAGGTGAGTGTGCTACCTACTGAGCCACTGACACTGACAATGGAATGTGCATGGTATACCAGCGATAGTTTTGTGCCCAAACAGTAGAGGAATGCCCATACAGTGTGTGTGACATGCTGCAATGCAGCATGACTGGGCCATGCAACAGGCACATGAGATCGGTTGGCATGCTAGATGTGGAAATTCAGCACATGTGACAGCAGCACAAAGCCAGAGCCTGATAGGTACTGGATAGGAGTCGCACACACATACAACCTGCAAACCAGGCATCAAGAACACAGGCCAAAACAGGTGTGTAAGACAACAGACATCCATAAGCCACCCTGGAAGGCACAGGCACAGACACATGGTACTCACAGCACAGAACAGGATGTGTGTAGCAGGCAGGGTAACACACAAGTGCAGAGGTGTTGTTCATGGTTGAGTGCCCGGCACATTTTACTGCAGTCACCACAACATCAATGTGAGAAGCAGTGCCATCTGGAAGCACCATCCATCCCAGGAGATGCTGGTACCACACTAAGTAGAGGGTTCCCCCCCCCAAACAGAGCCAGTGGAGGATATAGGCCCTGTGAAGATACAGCTGTGTTGTAAAGTATGCATGACTCCATCTACTACATGTACCATGGAATGATCCCTCTGGACATCACTGTGTTAGTTAGATACTACCGACTATGCATCACAGTGTCAAACAAATACAGTAAGGAACATTCAGCACCCATCATTGACTCTTCTACTGTTGACTCTATGCCACATAAAGCCATCTCTTGTGAGATGTAATGATGTGATAAACAGCGCATGTGGCACTGGAGATGGTACTGATGTGAGCAGACGGTCTCAGACTCTGTATGTCATGCACAGCAATTACAGGGGTGTACCAGTACAACAGTTGCCCGCGCCTACCTCTTCCAGACAGATACACATATCTAGTCCAGACCACGTGGCACAACAGACCAAACTAACAATGACAGGTGTATCACCCAGGGCTGTAAGCATTACTGCCAATGCCCTGGTGTACCAACTCTGTGACACAGGAGACATGTCACTGCATGACGTAATGCATTCAAAGTCACATTGCATACATACAGGGCAGTATGCCTGTTGCAGTGATGATTGAAACAATAGAATATACAGCTTCTGAAACACCACAGTGTCAGTCGTGGGGCAGTGCCTCATGAGCTAGGTGAGTGTTCCCAAACACAACTGCATAGGTGCTGCCCCCAAAGGCATGACTGCAATCAGATGAGACACACATGGACACCCCCTTCAACAGCAGAACTATGCAACATAGTGAAAACATGCAGCCCAGACTGCAAAACACACAATACAGGATACTTACCTGGACACATATCCATGGACTGTCCTCCTCCTTATTACAGCGGGCCCCATCATGGTCAGTTCCCCTCCTACCATTGCTGACCCTTGTGGCCTCACTCTGTCTGTCCAGCTCTTGCTTGACCCTGCTGGGCCCTGTGTCTGTGGAGAAGGACAAAGGAGACATTTTATAGTGTAACACGTGGCACATTACAGTACACAGACCTACAGTATATATCAACACTATTGTGAATACTGCATTGAAATACCAGCAGAAATTCAACCCTGACATTCTAAACATTTTCTAAAAACCCTAAAAGGCTGAATTCGGATTAATAAGTGAGGTCAGCTAACAGAACATGGTTTATGGAAGACTGAAACAGAACCAAATCAAACTTCTGAACCAAAAATTCACAAATAGAGTAACTCTTGCTTTCCTGCCAAGGCTGTAGATAAAAATGTTTCATGCCGGCTAACAATTGTTAAGTGGAAGTAAAGAAACACAGTGAGAAATCAAAATTTTCTAGTGATTCATCCTGAGATGGAGATGAATCTAGATCTGAGGAAGAAGGTTCTGCTAAACCTAGAAACAAGAGGAAGGTCCTAAAGAAGAACAGGCTTGGTATAATAAAGACTTGTGTCAACATGTTGGGAGGACAATATGATCCTGAGAAATTTAGCTGCACCACTGAAAGTATATACAAACTTCACAAAAGGGTTTCAGACCCTGGCGGTTAAAAATGAAGATGCTCAAGGAGGCCGAATCAGGTGTGCACTTTGCCCCAAATATGTAACCTGGTTCACTGACCTTCCTAGGGATGTGAAATACTCAGTAAGCAATGTATATACACAACTAAAGAAGAAATGTGGCTAATGTTACAATATGTGGGAGGCCAGAGAGGCAGACTACTGTTACCACATGCCATAAGCACAGTACAGATCAGAAGCCCAGGGACACCTTTCATAAGGTTAACAGAGTCTATTTAGAGACAGATTAGGATCCAAATACTGAGTTGTAGGACTTTGAAGAGTTATATTATGGTGCCCTACTGAAAAAATTTGATTCCTTCTAGCCAGTATAAAGGAAACAAAGGGACCAGAGATGCATGTATGCAAAGCAGAGGTAGTGTGGAAGCATGTCCTAGCTTTGGGGATAACCCTACCAAAGAAAATGAAACTCATTCAAGTCGGAGTGCCAGAATTCACTGCTTTAGATGTTTTGACCATGGAATGTAGCGGACTCACGATTCCCAAGAATCACAAGAAACAAGGAAAGAAACAAAATGTTCTTATTTTCTCAGAAGAAGCCAGAAGGAGAAGGAAGGAAACATATTAAATTCAGTGCTTTAGAGAAACTGGTAATTGCTATTTTTCTTTTAAACTTAGATTGTGGGCTTTTAGTGACACTATACCTTCTTTGTTGTCTTTACTTATAATTGTTTTTCGGCTGTTGAAAATTTAAAACATAATGGTGGTGTAATTCTGTGCTGTCTTTAATTGCTGCAGATTTTATCTTGGCTTGTCTGACTGCCCTGTAGTTGGGTGAAGGGTGTTAATTGTCTGGCCTCTGACCTCAGCTACGTGATAACTGGAGGTGGGGCTTAGTCAGAGTTGAAGCAGGAAGTAGAGTTTATTTTCTCAGAAGAAGCCAGAAGGAGAAGGAAGGAAACATATTCAATTCAGTGCTTTAGAGAAACTGGTAATTGCTATTTTTCTTTTAAACTTAGATTGTGGGCTTTTAGTGACACTATACCTTCTTTGTTGTCTTTACTTATAATTGTTTTTGGGCTGTTGAAAATTTAAAACATAGTGGTGGTGTAATTCTGTGCTGTCTTTAATTGCTGCAAATTTTGCCCCCCCTCCCCTTCCCCCAACTCTTAATTATATGCCCTGTTAAATCTGATTGACAGGAGCTAAACACAGGGTATAGTAAGGGGTGTGAAGTAGGAGGGGCATAAGAGGGAAGAAGCCCACCCTCCACACGACAAGTGTTTTGATTCATTTATTCATTTATTGGTTTCTTTTTCTTTAAAAAAAAAAATAAATTTATCTGAGGATCAGTGGCAGGATTTTTAGTACAGTAAATAAATAAAAAGGGAACTAGGAGAGCTTCAGTAGCAGACAAGTAGTGGAATTGCAGTTTAATGTGAGGGGTGGTGCAATGCAGTGGCTGTGGGGCAGCCATATTCAGGCAGACCTTCTGGACACTGAGGTTGCTGCCCTATCTGCATGCATCTCTGGACCGCGGAGGAGGTAGCCAGACTCAGAGCCGAAGTAAACTGGGTCAGGACTACCATCACCCCTATCCAGGGACCACCCAGTCCAATGCAACTGCCTCAAAGGATGCCAAAACAAGGAGCACTTGGATGACAGTGGGCTCAGGGAGGGTTAGAGAAGTCAGGCAGAGGCACATCCCAGATCCTATTCCACTAAGAACCCATATGCCACACTGGCAAATGAGGACAACCAAATAGAGGTACCCAGAGAAGTGGAAGGAAAGGATGTGGAGGTTAGCAAAGGAGGTGACTTCAGTGGGAAAGCAGGGCCCCAGAGGAGGAGGGAAGCGAATCCTGGTGGGGGACTCCATCATAAGAGGGATCCAGCTAGGAACACAGGAGGGTGAGGACAGGGAGGTGAGGTGCCTACCAGGTGCCACGGCATGGAGGGATGGAAGGAAGATCCTGGGGATCACTGGAAAGGCAAGACGGGAGGGTGAGCTGGATATCATTATCCACCTAGGTACTAATGACCTGGCAAATGGGGAGCCAAAGGAAGTTCAGGAAGAGTTTAGGAAACTGGGGAGGTGTCTCAAGCAAGTAGCTACTTATGTCACTTTCTCAGAAGTACTACCTGTGAGAGGCAAGGGAGAGCATAGGAGTGCATGCACCAGGAACTTTAACTCATGGTTGAAGAACTGGTGCTGTGAGGAAGGGTTTGGATTCATTGGTGACTGGGGACCCACCTGGAGGGATGGAGGTTTGTTCAAGCCTGACGGCCTGCATCCATGCTGGAGGGGAATCCAAGCACTCAGTGATAAGTTTAAATGCTACATTGACAAGCATTTAAACTAGCAAAGGGGGTGGCAGAAAGCAAGGAGGGTACCTACTTGCTCACCCCCCACAGCTAGCAGTGGAACCAGTGAATCAGAGGAGTGGCTATCTCTGCAAAGCAGTGTGCAAAAGATGGAGATTAGTGCCCAAGAGGTGGATAAGCAGAAAAGGGACAAAATTCAGAAGAAGGGCAGACAGCAAGGAGAACCAGGGATAAATGACAACCAAGGAAGGGGCTGGAGTAGAACAGTGAAACAGTCTACGGAGGTCAAATCATGGAAAGGCATGTGTGCAAATGCCAGGAGCCTTAGCAACAAGATGGAAGATCTGGAGGCTGTCATGGTGCAGTCAGTCATGGACTTTGTGGCCATCACTGAAACCTGGTGTAATGATAACCACGACTGGGAGATGGCCATACCTGGCTACAACATATTCAGAAGAGACAGAGCAGGCAGGAAGGGAGGAGGAGTGGCATTGTATGTGAAAAGTGACATAAGGGCCACAGAGATCCAGGAGGAACAAAATGGGGGAGAGATACTGTGGGTTAAGCTGGAAAGGAAAATGGGGACAGCCATCCGCACAGGTGTGGTCTGTAGACACCAGCCCAGGAGGAAGAAACAGATAGGGAGTTGATGCTAGCCATCCAAAGGATGGCAGACAAGGGTGAGGTAGTACTGGTTGGAGACTTCAATATTCCAGATGGACTGGAGCATCCCAGCAGCAGCATCAACTAGGAGCAGATTTATCCTGACTCCTTCAGGGTGCCTTCCTCAAGCAACTGGTCATGGAACCAACTTGGCAGAAGGCAATACTGGACCTTGTGCTCACAAACAGGGACAGTGTGATGGGGGTAACAGTGGGGAGCACCTGGGAAACAGTGACCACCAGTCATTGTGGTTTGAAATCACAGAAAGAGCAGAACCAAACCACACAAAAACACGTATCCTGGATTTTAGGGGGGCAGACTTTGGGAAAATGGGGAGATACTTGAAAGAGGCATTAAGGGGAATGGGACAGGAATCAGGGGTTGAGGAACAGTGGGCAATATTTAAAATGGGGATTACAAGAACAACAGAATTATGCATTAAGCATGTTAGCAAGAGGAAAGGGAAGAGGAGACCATTATTGTTTTCCAAAGAGGTAGCAAAGAAAGTGAATGCCAAAAAGATTGCATTCAGGCAATACAAAAAGACACAGGCAGAAGGGGATAGGGAGAAGTACCAGAGAAGCAAAGGAGGCAGGGAGGTCAGTAAGGGAAGCCAAAGCTCAGACAGAAGAGCACATTGCAAAATCAGTGGGTAGAGGAGACAAAACCTTTTACAGGTACATAAGTGAAAAAAGAAAGACAAAGGGAGGGATAGTGAGACTGAAGGGGGAGGATGGGGGCCACGTGGAGGATGACAACAGTAAAGCTGACATATTGAACAGGTATTTCTGCTCAGTCTTTACTGAAGACGAGGAGGGTACTGGGTCTGAAGGGAGTACAAGGGGTGAGAATGGTGCAGAAATGGACACAAGTCCCTTTACACGAGAAAGGGTCCTGAAGGAACTGGAAGTAATAAGAGTTGATAAAGCAATGGGGCCAGATGGGGTGCACCCCAGGGTCCTTAAAGAACTAAGAGAGGTGGTGGCTGAACTCTGGCTATCCTGTTTAGCCGATCACTGGAAACAGGGAGGTACCCAAAGACTGGAGGACAGCAGATGTAGTCCCTTATACAAAAGTGGGAACAAAGAGAGGAAGCAGGGAACTACAGACCAGTCAGCCTCACCTCGGTAGTGGGGAGATCATGGAAGCACTACTGAAGGAGATTGTTGGAACATCTGGTTGTCAATGAACTACAGGACCCAAGACAGCATGGTTTCACCAGGGGAGGTCATGTCAGACCAACCTTGTTGAATTTTTGACTGGGTGACTAGGGAGTGGATCAGGGATTGCAGTGGACATGGCCTATCTGGACTTCAGCAAGGTCTTTGACACTGTGCCACATAGAAGACTATTACACAGACTGGGGAATATGGGTGTGGGCAGGACAGTAGTGGGTGGGTAGGTAACTGGCTGGGTGGCAGGACAAAGAGGGTGGTGGTAAATGGCTGTCACCCACAGAGGGAAGAGGACCAGGGCACCACAGGATCAGTGCTGGGACCGGTTCTATTCAACATCTTCATCAGTGACATTGCACAGGATCTAGAAGGCAGAATTTCACTGTTCGCTGATGACACAAAGCTCTGTAACAGAGTAGACACACCAGAGGGTGTAGACAGAATGAGAAGCACCCGCAGAAACTTGAAGAATGGTCAGGGGTTGGCAGTTGAAATTCAAAGCAAAGAAGTGCAAGATAATGCATATGGGGCAAAAACCCTGGCACAATATATATCAGTTGGGGTGAGGATATAGCATGCACCAAGCAGGAAAGGGATCTTGGGGTTATCATCTCTGATGACCTCAAGGTAGGGAAACAGTGTGACAAAGCAGCAGGTACAGCAAAGAGGATGCTGGGATGCATAGGCAGGGGCATCACCAGCAGGAAAAGAGAAGTCATAATTCCGCTATACAAGACACTAGTGAGGCCCCACCTGGAGTACAGTGTACAGTTCTGGAGACCATACCTACGTAAGGACATAGACAGGGTAGAGAAGGTTCAGAGGAGGACAACAAAGATGGTGCATGGATTGCATCACAAGTCCTATGAAGACAGGTTGAAGGAACTGAACATGTACTCCCTGGAGGAGAGGAGGGAGAGAGGGATATGATAGAGACATACAAGTATCTTACAGGGAGGAACAGGGTGCAGGAAAACACTATTTTAAGCGAAAAGATGTTCCAGGACTAGAGGGCATGGGATGAAGTTGGAGGGAGGACGATTCAGAGGAAACATGAGAAAGAATTTCTTCACAGAACGGTGGTGGACTAAGGGAACACCCTGCCAGAGGAAGTGGTGGGGGCTGAAACAATCATGGGATTTAAGAATGCATGGGATAGACATAAAGGAATTCTGGAGGTCAGGGGTAAGAGGTAACAGACTTCTAGGAAAACAAGCTGAACTTACAAGCTCAAATGGGCATACTGGGTGGGCCATAGGCCCTTATCTGCCGACACTGTCTATGTATCTATGTAAAATACCAATCCTCTCAGAGATCTGTCTATGGATTGATCTAGATCCTTGACAGACTCCTAAATGCTCCAGCAGGGCTATCTGGACCAGGAGTTCTGTTCTGAAGGGTTCCGTGCTAGCAGATGATTCAAAAGAGGAAGGAATGATTAAGATGAAGGTAATAAACAAGACATGGATATAACAGTGGCCAGAAAAGCTTTCCTAAGAAACAATGATGTAGTCAGCAGCCTAACTAACTGAGCTTAGAAGAAGTGAAAAATGAGATTAAAAAGCAGATGGGAGCATTATAACCTCTGTTTCAAAGACAGTTCTCAGCTCATCCTCTCTACCTGCTCCTCTTATTGTACAGCGTCTAACACCACATACCTTAAATGGCATTACTAGTTCAGGTAACTGCCTGACAGCTTCTGGTTCCTCTGATGATCTACAGGTTAATGAAACAGTTATCACTGACAATCCTAGAGAATTACAATCAGCAAATGGAACTGAAAGAATGGTTAATGAAAATAGTAAATACTGCTTTTGTGTCACCACCCTCAGAGGAGTAGCCAGTATTCCACATTTACACTGACTCAAAAAAAAAAGACGCTGACAGATTTTACTTTGAGGTGAAGATGGAAGAAAAGCTGGAGTATGAAACGATGCTACAATCAGGGAGAGAAGTGACCCTGATGTTTAAAAACTTGTTTGACAAACTAATCAACTCCTTAGGTGACATAAAACAGCTAAAAGTTTTCCCATGTGACTAACAATTTGCTGGTTACAGGGAACAGGAACAAAAGCCTATGGGTAAAGTCTAAATGAGCTTATGGTTTGGTAGACTGAAAGTCAGACACTCACTGTAAATGACCAGCAAGATAGTCAATGACTTCTTAATTGCAAATGTCCATCTGAAGAGATTCAGACCAATGCTTTTCTACTTTCACAGAGTTCTGTGGTCACAAGTAAAACAGCCTATCATATCTGGGAAACGTTGTAAGGGTCCTAAAGGAGCAGAGTCCTCCTACTACACTGAGAAAGATGATTCAATGTTGAACCTGAATTTTGTATTACTGAATTTTGTATGTTCAGGTGTACCTGACTTGTCTGTATTGGGTAGTGCAGAAAATTTGGTCTGGCAGCAAGAAAAGACCCACATGCTTCCCTATCAGAACAGCATGTGGTTAAATCTAAAATTAGTACCAGAGGCTTGACTTTATTCTCAAAAGAAGATGTCAGAATTGCTCTCTCGGAATCCTATGCCACTCCTGAGGCACGGGCCTTGCCCTCTGAATACACAGTACACAGAGGGGAATGTGGAGCTGAGATGCCACCAAATCACCCATCCTTCCTCTCTAAAGTCAATACAAAGAAAGAGAGTGATTGTAGGACACCTGTCAAAGCAGATAATTGGCTTTCTGTTTTTTCTGTGCTATGCCTGCATTACAAGCACTGTCTAATGTATAAACAGTTCTACACAATGTTAAAAAGGTGGAAGCGAAACTCTCATGTGGTTCAGAATGGGTAACTGAAGGATCTTCCAAACCATGAAAGTAGCCAAATCCACAAAAATATAACAACAGCAGTGGGGTCTATGCACATATGTGCAGAGTGCCTACACACCATGTATCCATGGCACATAGCCACCCAGCACCAATTGTGCCCCCACATGGGATGCGCAAGCCAGGGCATGCAGCACCTATGCACCTGATCCTTAGGCCATGTAGACCACAACACGCCGGGGGCAGGCAGGTGACATGCCAGCACTATGCACCATGCACAAAGGTGCATAGTGCTGCCAATGGGGGTGCAGAGGAGGGAACAGGTTATGGCAGGAGGGGACCCTACTATAACTGCAGTACCTGCCCAGTGCATATAGACTGCTGCCCAGTCCTGGTGGATAGTCACAATGCCCCACCAACAGGATCCCAGCACCCGTTCCCACTGGCCACCCAGTGCAACTTAACCCAGCACACAGCTTTGCCCCATCACCATCCTCATCAATGCTGGTACCCCCATGCACACAGACATAGGTGTACTGGCCCCGGGAATGCAGACACACACACACACAACCACACACACAAATAGGGGCACTAGCCCTGGGATTGCAGACACCCCCCTGCCCTGTACAACACTGCCAGCACTGCCCCAACCCCCGTACCCCCGGTCAGTTCAGTGGCATAGCACTGCCAGTGGCACAGCCCACCTCACACCCCCTCAGCCAACATCCGTCGGTGTGATGCTAGAAGTGTGCTGCTATATATAGGTAGTGTGCTTCAAGCATTGCTTGGATGGTCAGCAGCCAAGGAGGTGTGAGGAGGGTTTTGCCGCTAGCCTTCCAGCACCTGGCACTGACTGGCAGGTATGGGGGATGGGACAGAGGGATAATGTTAGTGCCACGAGGAACTCTGACCACTAATGAGGGCTGGGGGTGCACCTAGATTGGGGTGGGGGTGTTGTTCTGGTTGTTCTGTGCCTGGCTGGGCATTCATGATGGGGCTTTTGGGGAGGCCTACTCTGGGGATGGGGCATGGATGAGTGTGGGTGTGTATGGGTGATCTACCCCATCAGGCATGGGACACGGAGGTGTCGGGGAGTATGTCTACTGTGGGCCAGGCAGCGATGTGTGTGTGGGAGGCACCACTTGATCAGGGCACTGCTGTCGGGTGGGGGTGGCATCATACCGGAAGGGGTGGAGGCCTACCACAGGGGACCATCTGTGCACCATGAGGGTGCTGTGTAGAATGGGCTGGCCCAGGGGGCACAGTGGAAGATGGGGAATGGCTGAGTGATTTTGGGTGCACTCAGGTGATATTCATGCACCCGTACCCACACCATCAGGTGCAAGGGATCCACTCCGGGACCCTGGCAGGGCATACCATTGGATGCCTGCCTGGGTCCGCGATGCCACCCCTGGGAACCCTGGGTGGACCTGCACATGGGGGGGGTGACATGCATGCAGACAGGTGTTGGGCACTTGTGAACACCTATCTGCAGATGTGGAACTACGTGGGTGGGATATGTGCCTCCAGCGTGTACTTCCCCCCCATTCATTCATTGACCCCAATAACAATATACATGGAAAAGAAAAGAGACCACTGGTGCAATAATGCATAGAAAAAAGAAACTGAGCACCTGTCCATAGTAGGGGCAAAGAAATGAAAGAACATGACACTTGCTTGTAAAAGGGGAATAAAACAAGGCACCAGCCATAGAAAGGGAATTAAACAATACAGGGCAACCACACATAAAAGTGGAATAAAACAAAACAGGGCACCCTCTCATAAAAAAGGAATAAAACAAAACAGAGCACCCACCCATAAAAGAGGAAAACAAAACCAAGGGCACCCTCTCATAAAAGGGGAAGAAACAAAACGAAGGACAACCACCCATCAATACAATGTCCATGCCATCAAGGGGCTGAAGGTGGTGGTGGTGGTGGTGTTGGTGACTGCTGCAACTGGCCTGGAGTGCTGCTGGTAGGGTCTCAATAACTCTGGTGCAGTCCCCCAACTGCCTCACCAACAGTCATAGTAGGTGGACCTAGCTGTTAAGCAAGTCGCCCCTGTACTAACATAGGATGGCATCTTCCCACCTTCCAGTGGCACTCAGGGCACCTGTGGAAAGAAATACACTGAAGCCAGTCAACTGTGCAGAGTGGCCTAACATAAATAACAGAAGTATGACTAGCCAACACATGGGCCACCATGTCACACATGGATGGAGGGAGTCACACTGTTACAATGGAATGTGCATGGCATACCAGCAATAGCGTTGTTCCCAAACAGTAGAGGAATGCACATACAGTGTGTGTGACATGCTGCAATGCAGCATGACTGAACCATGCAACAGGCACATGAGACCAGCCAGCATACTAGATGTGGAAATACAGCACATGTGACAGCAGCACCAAGCCAGAGCCTGATAGGTACTGGATAGGAGTTGCACACACATACACCCTGCAAACTAGGCATCCAGCACACAGGCCAACATAGGTGTGTAAAACAGACATCCATAAGCCACCCTGCAGGCCCAGGCACAGACACATGGTACACACAGCACAGAACAGAATGTGTGCAGCAGGCAGGGTAACACACAAGTGCAGAGGTGTTGTTCATGGTTGAGTGCCTGGCACATTTTACTGCAGTCACCACAACACCAGTGTGAGAAGCAGTGCCATCTGGAAGCACCATCCATCCCAGGAGATGCTGGTACCACATTAAGTAGAGGGTTTCCCCTCAAACAGAGCCAGTGAAGGATATAGGCCCTGCAAAGATACAGCTGTGTTGTAATGTATGCATGACTCCACCTACTATATGTACCATAGAATGATCCCTCTGGACATCACTGTGTTAGTTAGATACTACCGACTATGCATCACAGTGTCGAACAAATACAGTAAGGAACATTCAGCACCCGTCAATGACTATTCTACTGTTGACTCTATGCCACATGAAGCCATCTCTTGTGAGATGTAATGGTGTGATAAACAATGCATGTGGCACTGGAGATGGTACTGATGTGGGCAGACTGTCTTAGGCTCTGTACGTCATACACAGCAGCTACAAGGGTGTACCAGTACAACAGTTGCCCGTGCCTACCTCTGCCAGACAGATAAACATATCTAGTCCAGACCACGTGGCACAACAGACCAAACTAACAATAACAGGTGTATCACCCAGGGCTGTGAGCATTACTGCCAATGCCCTGGTGTACCAACTCTGTGACACAGGAGACATGTCACTGCATGATGTAATGCATTCAAAGTCACATTGCATACACACAGGGCAGTATGCCTGTTGCAGTGACGATTGAAACAATAGAATACACAGCTTCTGAAACACCACAGTGTCAGTGGTGGGACAATGCCTCATGAGCTAGGTGAGTGTTCCCAACCACAGCTGCATAGTTGCTGCCCCCAAAAGCATGCCTGCAATCAGGTGAGACACACACGGACACCCCCTTCAACAGCAGAAGTATGCATCATAGTGTAAGCATGCAGCCCAGACTGCAAAACACACAATACAGGATACTTACCTGGACACATATCCATGGACTGTCCTCCTCCCTATTACAGCGGGCCTTATCATGGTCAGTTCCCCTCCTACCATTGCTGACCCTTGGGGCCTCACTCTGGCTGTCCAGTTCTTGTTTGGCCCTGCTGGGCCCTGTGTCTGTGGAGAAGGACAAAGGAGACTTGTTATAGTGTAACATGTGGCACATTTTAGTACATGGACCTACAGTATATATCAATACTATACAACATGAGTCACATGTGCATGGTGGGAATGGAAAAACCATGCAGAGCCATGGGTATCTGTTGTGCTCAGCCATGGCATGCCGCACAGACAGTTGTGCCATGGCCCAGGCACAGAAGCAGTGATACATACCAGTGTTGTAGCTATGGTCTAGCACTGTGTATGCAAGGCTAGTATAGTGCCCTTGTCCAGTGGTCCTCACTTCCCCAGGCAAACATACCCATACATATATGCTATATACCATGTACTCCTCATATTATATAGTAGAAGAAAAATATAGTAGTAGTAGTAAAATAGTTTTATTCATTTCATAATGAACAGGGATATGCACACTCAACTGAGCCACAGGCTCATTTACAATGAGGTCCCTTAGTAAGTTTCACAGCACAATGTCAACTTTACACTGGTCATTTAGTTTCAAAGTATACAAAAATAAACAATAACATAGCAATAAATACATACACATACAAGTAATACACAATAGCCATGCATGTATGTGACACAAACATGCCACAAATTAGTAGTAGATGCTGTAGATAGTGATCATTGTCTAGCCATTGGCAACAAGGTAGAGTTTTACTGACATGTCATGTAAAACATATTTTTATTTCCCCTAAACTAAGATTGCCATCCTCCATTCTTAAAGTATAAGGGATACTATTCCATAAAATTGTTACCAAATACTACAGGGAAGACTTTTTCACTTCGAAGTTACATTTAGGCACCAAAAATTCCAAACCCTTAGCAATTCTTAAATTATCCTTCTGTGGGCTTGTTATGATGTTTTCCAGAATATATTGTGTGAATTTTATAGCACTTAAACATAAACGTCAAAATATTGGTATTTTGATGATCATTCAGTCTTAACCAGCTCTGGTCCACATATAAATTACAGTGCTGCATGTCACGGGTGGGTGGGGGTTAAAGATAAAGCAGGCAGGTCTGTTATATATAATATCTAAGCTAGCCAGCTCCCTCTCTGATGCCCCAATGTACAGCACATCAGTGTAATCCAAAACTGATAGCACCATTATGTTTACAATATATCTCCTAATCTCCCTAGAAAAGCAAGATTTCAATCTGTATAACAAGCTCAACCATTGTCCACTATTACTCACAATTTTATAAATATGCACATTCCATTTTAACTTTCCATCCAACCACATTCCTAAATATTTATATGAATTAACTTGTTGCAAGACTGTTCCCTCCAATGTAACAATCTTCAAAATTTTATTTGCACCATTTTTAGGTTCCTACTAAAGGAGTATTTGAGTTTCTTTTAAATAAGTACTAATTTATGCTGCTTAAAAATACTGAAGCTGATCAAATGCTTTCTGAAGTTTAGACTGTATCTATTCAGCTGTGTTGCCACCTACACATATAATGGTATTGTCTACACAAAGATGATATTTGAGTGTCAGATCATGGAAATTAATGTTATTTATATAAATTTTAAACAAAAGTGGTCCCAAAGTTGAGATCTGTGGGACACCAGTATTTACTGGAGTCATCCCTGATTCATAATTGCCCAATACTACTTTCTGTTGATGTCCTCTTGGGTAGGAATTCAATCACCTCAAACTGGAATCATTCAGCCCTATGGATGTTAACATGGACAGGAGAGCATCATGGTCAAGGGTGTCTAGTGCTTTTGACAAATCAACAAAAATTGCCCCTACTGATGTCCTACCATCCTAGCTGAGCTGAACATCATTGACTATCTTTGTCAATGCTGATAATATACTATGGTTGGATCTAAAGAAGCAATAATATCTGACAGGCTTTAGTTCAGTTTCTTTATTGATCAGGCAAAGACAATTTCATAAAATCATTGTGCAACAATTAAATACAATACAAACATATGACCACATATAAAACAGTTCAGTAGTCAAACTCAATTAACAGCAATAAAACAGCACACATGCATATGTAAGGACAGAAATTCAAAGTAGTTACAGTCAGTATATATGTTATACAAACATTTCAAGTAAGAGACTGTAGTTACTAATACCAATTATCATAGGTTTATTCCTAGGATTAGTATTTGTATTTTAAACTAAGGAAACTGCATCAAGAAATCCAGTAACCTTACTAAGTGTTATCTCATCATTAGTTTTAAACATCAGTTTCAGAAGTAAACTCCTCTGTGAAGTCTGAATACATAGAGGAACAAGCCAATAGCTTCTTGATTTACTATAACAAGGGCACATCAAAATTACATAATAGAGATTTTCAATGTTTTGTTGTAAACAGGAACAATAACTGTAAGATATCACTTTTGATTTATTATATCTGACTAACAAAACATTGCTTGGGAAAAGTTCTAACCTATATTTTGCAAACAGTTTCCTTTGCCTATGATTGGTTAATATGTCTAAGTAATATCTGTAACTATACATGATATCATTCACTACCAACCAAGGAGATATCTTATACCATATTAGATCAAGATCCTTTTTATACATAGATTTATTATTTTTTTGCGTAATATAGGACTTATATTTTACAATAATACTAATGCCTTTAGAGACATAGTCATGAAAAAATTCTAAACCACACTCCTTTATAATCAGGAAAACATTCATCAACTAATTACACTGTAAGCATCCAAGCATAATCCATTTGTATTTTTCTTATAAGCATAAGAAAACTAATCAATCAAGATTTAGTGCTAGTAATTTCACTCAATAGTTGACTTTCCTTGCAAGAATAAAGGCCTTCAGCCTAATTAGACCCAACACAGCATATATTAGTTAAGCTGGGACAGCATTACACACACCCAATGAAGATAGCAATAATTTGTTTAGTGGTATCTCTAGGCTCACAAAGTTTTCCAGATCCCAAACCTCAAAGTGAAAAAGAGCTTGTGAATAGTGCTTTGCCTTGATGGCTGTAATCAATGGCTTTATAGAATTGCTTTCATATTTATTATTGATTATACATAATGAATTTGCAGTTTGCTTAAGTTTAAGCTTTAAGTGTTTTGCGTGATTGAACCAAATGTCGCTATTAGTTAGTTGTAAACTCAGATAGGTATATGTTTTAACTGTACTGATCTCTTTCTCACCTATTCTCCACAATTTAGTACTATATTATTCTTTGACCCAAAAATAAGAACCTGACTCTTAACCTTATTTATCCTCAGCTTATAGTCCACTGCATAAGAATTCAATATGTCTAGTTTAGCCCGAAGACCTGCTTGAGACAGTGAAATTAAGGCAAGGCATCAGCATAGGCAAGTACTACACATTCTCTATTACCTATCCTAGGAGAATCAGTTTCAGAGTCTGTGAGAAAGTTTAGCAATTTATTGATATAAACACAAAAAAGCAGGGGAGCCAGGACACAACCCCGTCTGAGTCCTCTGTTAATCAAAATTGTGGAGGATTGGTGTCCTCTTTTGCCCAATCAAATCTGATTTCATGTGTCTGAATAAAGTTCTTCAATAATCCAAATAATTTCATAACTAAAACCCATTTCCTTCATTAATTCCCAAAGTAAATTATGTGAGATATTGTTGGAGGCAGAGCTGAAGTCATTAAAAGCCTTGCATAGTATTTGACTTCTTAACTTAACACATTTTTCATAAAGATGCACTAGAACATAACAGTTATCTGTTGCACTGAAACTGGAATGAAAGCCTGCCTGACATTCAGATAGTCCACTCAATCTATCTAATTGCTCTTTTAGTCTAATCAGGTTTACTTTGGAAAACATCTTCCCCACATTGTATAGCAGTGATATTGATCTGTACATAGCAAGATTTTTCTTATTTCCTTTTTTGTAAATCAAGATTATTGTGGCACCCTTCCAAGCAGTAGGAATAGCAAAATTCTAAATACAATAATTAAATAATAAGGTTAACACATCAGACCACACAGAAGGAATGAGCAAAACGACTTCAGCAGGAATAAGGTAAGGGCAAGGAGCTTTGCATTTTTTTTTAAGGCTGCAATTATAGGATATACCTCAGCTGTTGTAATTTTATGAAGCTGGTCCCTTTCTTTATCTATATATGTCTTAGTATTGACTATTTCTGGGTCATAAAAGATTTTAGAATAAAAGGAAACCCATGTATCTATGGGAATGTGTGAATCTATATCGTATTTGCAGTTATTTTGTTCCAGTAGCAACAAGTAACCAATATGATTGATAATTGTTATTTATTACAGTTAGCATTTTAGCCCACTGCTTAGTTATATAACCAATCTGATTTTTCCGTAGAAACAATTTATACTTTCCCCATGCTTTATTCAACAGTTTATATTTAGACTTAAGATTACTGCATTTAGTGTGTCTGATTTGTTGTTTAAGTCGCCATTTAGCCAGTTTACACTCATGATCAAACCAGGTGCTTTGCCTATTCATATCTGTATGTTTAACTTCCTTAGAAAGTAATACTCTTATTTCATAAAAACATGAGTCCAGCATCTCAAGAAGTATTGCTCCATCCTGTAATCCATTAATATTTATAAATTTCCCATTAACCAAATGCGAAATTTCCTCACTGTGGGTGTCATCCTATTTTGTTCTTATAAAACCCCTAATTTCAAGCTGTTGCAAAGGCTGGGCATTAGTAGCTATTCTATCCTTCTGTCTATAGTTTAAACTCAAAGGAACATGATCACTGTCACTTCTGGTAATAACTTGACAAAAACCCCATATGTCCATAGACCCATTCCAAAAGAAGTAATCTAATACTGATGAACCCTTAGCATTATAGTATGTAATATTCCCATATTTGTCTCCATTGATTCTACCATTTCAGGGTGCCAAATTATAAACTGACATTAAGTCTATCAAATTCAACCCCGTACTGTTTATCTAAAATCCTGTGAAAGTCTGGGATAACTAGAAACATCGTCATGAAGCAAGTTATGTATATCATTACAGGAATAACTGTCAAATGCAGCAATTCTAGAATTGATGTCACCACATAAAAGAATGTTATCGCATGCCGTGGTTGCCCAGCTATTATAAACAAGATTGTCTAGCTCCTCCCAAATGTCAGGATGATAATAATTCAAATTAATAGGAGGAATATGAATATTTTAAGGCAGAAATTCATCTGAGAAAGTTAAACATAAAGTGCTAAAGTACTGGAATTGGATACAGTATTATTAAGTCTGCTTTAGTCTCATTTTTAATTTTAATCCAACTCACAAGTCCTCCAGACAGTCTTCCTGTCTTGGTTAATTTCCTCCCTGGAACTTGAAAAGTACTATAACCATTTAAAGATACATCATCCAAAGCTGTATGCCATGTTTCCTGTATACAAACTATATCATACCTATTAACAAATTCAACCCACTCATTAACTACAAATTTTGTAAATATTCCAGCAACATTCCAGGACAAGATTGAATTATTTGAAGCTAAGACATTTTCTATGGAGTTAGTAATCTGAGGGCCAGATATTCAGAGCTCAGTCAGCACTGGGCTCAATGCCGTTGTGCTTGACTAGCGCTGACCTTGTGCCCGACTGCAATATTAAAAAGTACAGTTAGCGCCGGTGCTAGGTGTTAGCGCTGACACTAACCATAATGTATGTAGGGGAGGGACAGAGGGGAGGGGGCCCTGAATGCCGGTGCACTGGCATATTCAAAGGCATAGCACTGCATTACAGGTATTAGCGCAAACTTTAGAGCAGCGTTAGTTACCACCAGGAAAAAGCTGCTTTTAATGCAGTGCAAATAGTGGTGGTGCCCCAAACCCCCCTCTTGAAACCTGACCCCCGTGTCCAGTAACAGCACACCTTATCCCTGGTGTACTAGTGGTCCCCCCACCCCCCTAGCATGATTCTTGACCCTTGTTTCCTATAAAAAATCTCCTGGTAGCCTAGTGATTCCCCCACCCCTCAGCATGTATCCTGACCCTGTTCCCCATAGACAATCCTCATTTCCCTTGTAGTCTAGTGGTTCCCTTCCCAGCATGTATCCTGACCCCCATTCCCCATAGAATATCCTAATATCCCTGGTAGTCTAGTGGTTCCCCCACCCCCCAGCATAGTTCCTGACCCTAGTCCCCATAGACACCACCCACATCCCTGGTAGTCCAGTGGTACCCCAACCGGCAGTGCTACCCCCACACATCCCTCTCACCTGCCACATATCAGGCCGGCAACCGGCTCAGCCCTCCTCGCACCACCACCATGACCAGCTGCTGACTGAGGAATGAATGAGCTGTACTGTAAAGAATGCAGTACAGTTCATTCATTCCTCAGTCGGTGGCCAGCCGTGATGGTGTGAGGAGGGCTAAGCCAGTCGCTGGCTCGATTCATGGCAGATGGGAGGGATATGCAGGGGCAGCGCTGCTGAGTGGGGGAAACCACTAGACTACCAGGGAAATATGATATATGATGGGGAACAGGGTTGGGTAATGTGCTGGGGGTGGAGAGAACCACTAGACCACCAGGATAATTAAGTTAATATACATGAAACAGGGGTCAGGAAATGTGCTTCGGGGTGGGGGGACCACTAGCCTACCAGGGTGTGCAACAGGTACACATGGCAACAGGGACCATGACGGTAGGTCGGTTTGCCTGGCCCAGCCAGCCTGCCCAGGTCCCTAATAATTGGATATGTAGGAGTTATATGAGGATGTTCATGTTCACAAAAAGGGTGGTGGATGCATGGAATGGCCTGCCTCAGGATGTGGTGGATATGAATGCAGCGCAGGGCTTCAAACTGGCATGGGGTAGGCATGAGGGAGCAGTACGGATGAGTATGGATAGATAGGCCATTGATGAAGCAAAGTCCGATGGCACATTCATAAGATAGAAAAAGAAATGGGCAGACTGGAAGGGCCTTGCAGTCCTTATCTGCCATCAACTTCTATGTTGCTATGTTTCTATGATATGCTGCATGCCTTAGGTAACCAATAGCATATGTCCTCCCACCACCACCAGGCATGCCTTATGCTTGTCCCATGCCTTTGTAGGTCTCCACATTGTGTTCCAGCAACATCTGCCATGGGGTGGCTATGTTGTTAGGCAGCATCTACAAGAGCACATATGGCCAGCGGACATGTGTGTGTCTATCTCTCTCTCTTTATCTCTCTTTATCTCTCTATCTCTCTCGCTTTATATATATATCTATCTATATGAGTATGTGTGTGTGTATCATTTGTATATCTAGCTATGTGTCACATAGTTATCACTCTCTCCCTGTGTCCCTCTCTTTCTATATATATGTACCTTGTGTTGTACAGCTTGCAGTGCTGCATGGGCAGGATGTCTGCTCAGTTTGTGCCTGCCAGCACACCTTTCCTGCTGCTTCCAGCCTGTACTTCCCTGCCAACCAACAGGGGATGCTGTGGGCATGCCTTGGTCTGCTGCATCCAGCCTGTACTACCATTCCAACCAATAAGTGGCGCTGTGTGCAACATGCAGTATCACCAGGCAAACTGCTTGGTAATGTATGTTAAGCAGCAGTTAATGAGATGCACATGTACCTGTTTGCCCACAGATTACCTGAGTAGGCTCATTTGCATGGGAGCTTTGAATATAGCTCCCATTTGCGCCGGGCTAACCAGCTTACACCAGGCTAATGTGTTAGCACTGTGTTATCAGGTTAGCATGGGCAAACCTCACATCAGCATAGTACAGTTCTGGAGTGTGAGGCTTACATTGTTGTTTGCAGTAGTTGTGGGACATCTCTGTGCAATCACACACAATGCTCTTCACCTGCATCATTGACTTTCTCCAGGGTCTAATGGGCTGCAGCGGCAGTGTGCACTTCTCTGTAGCTATATTCAGTGCTGTCTTATTCCTGGGTTATTTTTGCCCCACACTTCTGGCCCTGTTTGCCAGGCTTCCTTTGCTTGCTATATACAGCTAGTTTTGCTCCGGGCTAATCCTTTTGAATATAGCTTGCTTTCTGCTCCGGACTATGTTTGCCTGCCGGGCAGTGCTACTTTTACCCCGAACACAGTTTTGAATATCTGACCCAGAGAGTCTAACAGTCAGTCTGTACCCATATCCAGGTCAGTAAATCTATTCTATATAGAAATATTATAACCACTACTAGTCTTCTCCCTCGGTTGTTCTCTATCAGGCTCGGCATTATTGTGCTGGGGATTAATATCTTTATCATTTGTGTTAATACAGTAGGGGTCAACAATATGGAGTCCCAGCTTTGTAAGGTGATAGTGCTTTCTATAATCTTGTTATACAGGCTTAGGAACTTTACTGTGATTTGTACTTGATCACATTCTGGATCAGCTGCCATATGAGAAACCAATAATGCATTTTGTTTTTCTATGGAGGTGTTCGTAAGCTGTTCTATTGGGTCAATTACTGTACTACTAATTTTAGTTTAGTGTCACTTTCATTATTTTCTCTCTTCAACCCATACAGGTAGAGTTTTCTTTTTACCCTTTCTTTTTCTGTAAGGCACTTTGCTTTTGGCTTGCAAGAGGAATTTAGCACTGTGCTATCAACTATGTGTATCACAGCAATATCAAGTATAGCAGCTTTTTGTAAAATAAAATCAGCAGCTTTGTTATCCAGTAATAAAACAACTATCCATCCAGATGTGTTCACTTTATACCATCTATATACATGTAGTATATTAATCTCAGTTGATGGTATTTTAAGCATGTGTGGAAACAAATTCCATGAAGCATTCTTAAGTTTGCCTAGATTTTCATTGAGTGCAGCACTATATCCAAAAATGCTAGTTTTGCCCAAACCAGACCCTAGCTGTATGTTCAATCTGTCCCTGTTAACAAAATCAATAGTACAGCCAATCTTTTCAAGTACCTTATTATTTAATCAAATCTGATTTGCTAATCTGGGTGCAGTACAAAAAAATAAAAATACTTTCGGAAATATATTCATCCTGATCATTCCATACTTGATCAAAGTCAGATTCTGCAATATCAGCCCCAGTTACTGCCCTAAGTAGGTTCACAATCTTAGATGTGTTTAGGGCAATAGACTTCTCTTGATCCCATTTATAGCCATACAGATATAGCATAGCACATTTCTCTGTGCCTGAAAGAGTCATTTCAGACCTTGTTACCAATTGCTCAGATTCAGTCTTAGCAGTCACAACACCAATCAAGTTACTAGGTTGCGAAGTTTATTGAATGTATCGAGATCTGTTAAGACTGAGGTGTTATACCATTTTTGCCATTCATCCCTAAAAGCTCTCAAGGGGCCCAATTCTAAGACGCATGTCACAACTCATGGGCATACATGAGTTGCGACATGCACCGCTATACCAGGGACTCTTTGCCCTATTCCAAGACAGGCAGAGTCCCTGGCACTTATGCCTTGAGACTTGTGGCAGCTGCAGGATTGCGCCACAGGAATGGTGCAATGGACCTGGGTGCTGCAAGCCACTGACCATGAAGAACAGCCCCCTGAACCCCCTCCAGCCACAAAAAAAGCCCACAAGCCAACATGGGCCATGGGGTGTCAGCAGTGTGGCAGAGAGGCAAGGGTGGCAGCAGAAAAACCAGACCCGGGTGCCGGTGGGTAGCACCCTGGTATTGGGATGAGGGTGTCACAGTGATGGGGGGTCCAAGGGGCACAGATGTTTGCATGTTGTGGCACTGCAGGGGGGGCAACAGCCATTTGGCCAGGATGGATGCCCCTTAGACCAGCTAACAGCTGGTCTAATTACGGCAGCCACCCTTTCAGAAAAGGGTGCAGTTGCTGCTGTAACCCCCCTTCCACCATGCCATAGGGGCTATGGCCAGCAGAAAGCCCCATGGATGCAGGCCGCCCACACCATATTGCAGGCCGCCTCTCGGAATCGCAAATGGCATAATGCATGTTGCAAAGTGCGACTTGCGCCATTGGGTTTGCCACAAGTCACTTTGAGACATCCATAACCCATTTTAGAATTGGGCCCTAGGTGTTTAGCTGGGTAGTGATGTTATTCAAAATGTGTGTTTTATCCAAATCATTATGGCCTTTTAATGGTATAGAAACAACTTCTGGGATCAAGACATCACATTGTACCTTTTTAGTGATATCTGTCTAAATAGAAGCCTAAGGCTGCTGATCAGTCAGGGGACAATTAAATATAACCAAATCTTTACTGCTTGAGTAATACTCAGGTGTCTCGAAGATATGAACATACAAACATATGAAATTTGCCAGCAGATAAAGGCCTAGAGGTCTATCAAGTCTGCCTGAATGTGCAGCTAGCAACCCTTATTCTGCAGCTGCCACCAAAGTGACCTGGTTTCCCTTCATCTCAGTTCCTATAGTTGAAGCTGTATTTATTTTTTTAGATTTCTTCTTCCTCCCACCTCTTTTTTTTCCTTTTAGATTTTGGAGGTGACTCTGGGATATAGACAGACAAAAAATCTGTCCTAGAGTGGATTAGTGAATCAGGAATTATGAAGGGAGAACCCTCCTGGGGAACCAGTTTTTTTTAAGTTTGTCCTTGACATCATCTAGTCTAAATCCATTTAAAGCAATATTTTCTGTAAGAGTATCAAGCTCAAATTTAACATTAACAATTTGCTCCATAGCCAATAAGTGTGCAACATAGGGTTTTTTTATAAAATCCCTAAGTTCCTCACTCAGACTAAGAGGATATGTGGAGATAGCATCCAAATTTGCATTAGTATGGGATCTATAGTAGCACTCAAAACCTAAACCTTTGTTTATTTTAGTTGGAGTGCTGTTTTCTGAGACAATTTATAATGTCTTGAAGATCTTCTATGATATCTTTTAACTTCGCAGCTTGTGTTAGACCTTTGTTACTAGAATAATTGGAATCCTCTGGTGAAAAATCCAATGAATTGGACATTCCCAGAGAAGAACCATATAACAGACTGACAGAATCCCCTCTATCTATCTGGGTTGAAGTTGGATTAGATTTACACTGTTTTTCAGAGTAACACTTTTTAATAGTTACTACAGAAACATCAGAATATTTATCACCTTGTTCATCTTGAAAGAAAAAATTATTTGAACAAAATAATTATGGTGTTGAAGACAATTGCACAGAATCCTCACTGGCAGTAATAGATCACTGTCCTTATTTAGAGTGGGTTACTGCATTAATCTCTAGAGCTCCCATCTCTTTCAAATGTTAATTTATCTTTGTTTGCTTGGTTTGTCTAGGTGTCTTAGACAATCCTAATTTATTACCCTTAATATTGTCCCCTCTCTCAACAGCCTTTATATTACAGTGAATAATCATCTCAGGCTTTGTGAGTTTCAGTGTCTCTGGGCTCTGTATACACTCACATAAGTCATTACCAGTGCTATCTTTGGCCTGTCATATACAAGCAATTAGTATTTTAGATTTGTCTATCTGAACCTCGGTACTATCTATATCTACCCTGGCTATTAAAGATTGTTTACGTGTAAAAAAACATATTTTGTTGTTTAAAGCAGCTCAGCAGTTAAATATAGTGCATTAATTAATAATAAATAAACTAACTAGAATCCAAACAATCAATTTAAATTGGCTCTTAATAAGTCTCAATGGCCTAAATAATTCAAGCAACAACAGTATATTACAATATGCAATGAAATTTAGTACCAATAGTTTCAATGCAAGCTACAAATAATTTGAACAAAAAATAAAGTGGTTAGTGCATTAATTGTCCACCTGTTTACAATTTCAACAAAGTTGCATATGTTTTACCTTATTTCTATCTATCTCCTTGTGATGCCAGTCTTGCAGTTCAGTCTTTCCTTGGTTCTCAATTGGCTGATAAATCAGTGATGATTCTCCTTTTAGGATTTTAAGCGTAAATAAGAGAAGGGCACAAACACAAGCATAGGAAGAGGAAGACACGGGATTTGTTATAGAAAAAAAAGACCAGTTGCAGTAGAAGTCCTGCAGTTCCAATATTCTAATTTTGGCAGTACCTACTGTCCCAGCAATTTCCAGCAATAAGGACTACCTCTATGGGCTCTTCCAAATTCGGGTTCAGTAAATCCTGGAGCTCTGTGAGACAGGATACCAAAAACAGCCACTGAAAACGAATGTAGACCCAAGCAATAGTAGAGGAATATAAAAATTATCCAGTAAATAGCACTGTATGGACACCTACTATTGTCAATATCAGTGTCCTTTAAGCACTTAAGCACTTTAGAAATGATCTAAAATCACCCAGTGAGTCCAATGTGAAACAGTTTCCTATATCAATTTAGCCTACAAGGACAACACCTAAGTACATGGACCACTAAAAGTAATTTCAATTAAATATGATTTTAAAGTATAAATGTTTTAAAATATATAGACAGTACTATACGATATAAAATCTAACTTACTCACAGCGTGGTTCTATGACCTTGCTAGGCAAAAAGTGCTGAAGGAAGTCACATATGGGCAGAAAGGCTAGATTGCCTGAGCCTTTCCAAATTTCTGTATGTGTTCCTGAATAAAACAACCCCCTGACTGCTGATACTTTACTAAGGCGTGTTCTGACCTTACTATGCTATGTGCTCTCTCAAGTAAACTCAGAGAAAATGGCAATCTGCCTGAAAGTAGCTTGCAGATGATTTTTATAGCTCATGCAGTTAGATCAATTTGATTAATCAGCCCTAAAGAGTAAATATTTGTAAAATGTCAGTCAATCAGATCTTACTTCATACTGAGATTAAATAAATGAAATTAAAGGATTAAATAATACAGGTCAGCTGTTAATCAGCTAATCAGCTTCCCAGAGAACGATGTTTTTAACACTTGCCTTAAATTTAGCAATATATAGTATTTACAATAATAAATTGCAGATGTTAGTATTTCAGCAATCAGACACTCAGAGATTCACTAGTTAATGACAATCCAATATGGTTTAACATTCAGCAATTGGTTCTTTACATAAAAAATATGGTGTTGTATAGCAATGATTTTAATACTGCTGGCTCCTATATGTTTACACACGTTAATATAAGCATATGTGCCTAAACATATATATATATATATGCATATGTGTGCCTTGAGCTCTTTTAAATACATAAATGTACTCCAATGTACTCCAAAAGTTAAAAGTTTAAAGTAATGAAGCACAAATTTTGAGTTACTCCGTGTTAAAAAACAAAAGTTTAAAAAAGTTAACTAAATGTTAACTAAATGGAGGAGCTGATAAAGGGACAAAATACACTTTTTTCTTTAAACTAGGAGCAGAAGCTAGTTATTTGTTCAGCTGGATCCTTTGAGTGTCTAAGCCTCCACAAGGTCACCCCATATATTCTTCCTCCAGAGCAGGCTTCCCCACTGAATGGGACTCCTGGTTCCGGGGGTGATACAACAAAACAACAAGAAAAAACAGCTGAAGCAGTTTGTCAGCACAAGAAATTCTGGTAAGAACACTGATGGAAGTCACTACCACAAATTCTCCTTCCATTACACATCTTTAGCTAAAAGCTGCTCAGGCAATGGTGGTATACCTTTTGTTAAAAAAGGGCAAGCTTGTCAGTGTTCCTGCTACTCCCTGTACAGAAATAATTATATGAAATGTTTTCTTGCTGCACATATAAAACTACCAGTGTGATATGCATGCTGCAAGCATGATTTAGATGCTAAATAGGAACCAACTGCTAGCATGTGGCATATGTGCAGCAAGCAAGTGTAGAAAGCATGCTTTCTATGTTAAATTGGAAAAGACTACATTCACCTAGCACGCGTGCAAAATTCAAGTGGTCACTGATAACTGCACATATAAAAGTTAAGTGAGTTCCTCAGGATGACACCATATACAAGTGGGGGTTGATGAGATTCAAACCCAGGTCTTCAGGTCTCCAAGTCTCCTGGTTTGCAGTTCAGTGCCTTTAACCATTAAGCTATACTGCCTGCACACTTATAGCTCGCTTGTACTTCGATACAAATCTGCATACTTGCAGCATGCTTGTAGCCACTGCTATACTTTTTAGTTTTATTGTCCCCCTCATCTCAGCTGCACAGCTGAACTGTAGCACACATACCTATGGAAACACATGTGGTTCTTCCCACCACCAATACACACAGTTACCCACAAAACTACTTAATTACTTCTGTGTAGCCTGTACTCCTACTATTTTCTCTCCATAGTTTTGAATGCTTCCATGCAAACAGACTTTAAAGGTCAAACACCCTAGCAAAGGGTAGCAATCATTCAACACCCACCACATGGCCAATCCCTTCCCCCATGTAGAAACACTGCAGCAGGTGCGGCCATGCTGCTACAGACAACCCACCAAGTGTAGATATAAGTTGAGAGTCTCTTACCTGTTTAATAGGGAGCAAGAGGCAGGAATCTTTAAGAGATGATTTCCATGGGTCAGAGTGCTTGGGCGTACCCCCTTGAAATGAATTGAGTTATTTTTTTTATTATTATTTTATACATTATGATGGTGAGTTGGAGAATAATGAAGGCCACTGTTCCACAAACAAGGCCCTTGTTAGTTGAGCAGTGGCCTTCATTAATCTGCAACTCTCCATCAATAATGTATAAAATAGTAATAAAAAATACCCCATTCATTACAATGTTGCATGCCCCTGCAGTCTCCCTTGCCCTATGTCATAATGTTCTTGAGAGTGGGGATTTGGAGGTCAGCTTCACTGGAGGGGGAGGCATAAGCATGACTATAGTGGGGCTCCAATAGTCTGTGCATACCATATTGCTCAACTGTTCCTGAATGCCCTCATTTTACCCCTGAAATCTGCACTGCTCCTCATCCATCCCTCATGGGAAACAAGTTGCTCACACTGAGGATGTCCTGTAAATTTAGACTTTATGGCAAGGGCACTATTTCACATTTCAACGGGGGAGCCAACAACCAGTGGAGGCCAGGTGCTAGTTAGCCCCTTGGTAGCAAGCTGTAGAATGTCTGGAATGTCTCTAAAAGGTGCAATTTAACTGTTGTGACTGAAAAGTAATATGCAAATCAGGAACATTTCAAATGTATAAGATTCATCTGTCTATATCCTGGGACAGTGCATCAGATTTGGGCTTACCCCACCCAGTTACTAACTGTTTTTTTCTTTTCCTGGCTGAAGTTCTGACCCCCCCCCAAAAAAGGCAACTTTATCCCAATTTGTCTCCCCAACACCATTCTATTCAATATGCACCAAATATGTGTTGTGAAGTGACCCAAAGGCACAGAAACTTGAAAAACACATCAATATGTTAGTCCTTCCTCCTTACCCTATCCCCCTTTAAAACAAGTGTTTATTTTTACTTTCTTGACCATCTGGCCAGAACCTGCAGCCTGGTCCAGTGTGCCACCAACCCAGTTTTCTGTCTGTTCCTCCTCCATCCTTCTGCCAGAAGCTGGATGCTATACTCAACCAGCCCAGTTTCCCAACATGGTCAGTGACCAAGTCACCTTACCAACAGAGCCCCCCCAAACTGTGTTGCTTGCTTCTTGCCTGACTGCTGCCATGGCTACTGCTGCACTGTACTAATCAAGGCACATGAAGGCCTCCACATTGCTGACACCACTTCTGCTAGTCCTAGCTTTCTGTCACAGGGGGAATGTGCTGTTTTTTTTTTTTTGTGAGGTGAGTCAAGCTGAGTAAGTAGGTAGCCAAGTCTTGAGTTAGCTTCTAGCTCACCCTCTGCCCCTTTAGCCACCAGGGGAGACAGAGACTTAGTAAGAGTAGATCAACAAAAATATGCCACCACAGCACTGCTATTTAGAGTTCAGTGCTCACTGACTCCTCCAAGCTGCAGTGTGCAGCAAGTGTACTCTGTGGCGGGAAGACAGTGTCACACTCACATGATTCATGTGCTCTTGCTTGGCTGGAGCTCCTCCATATCACATGTGATGGCACCACTGCTAATAGATGGTGAGACTGGACAACAGAATATGCAGTAGACACAGTCAAGCCAGGAGTGCACCTGCAGTGTGAGCACACACAGGCCATGGGGGCACTTATTGTGAAAAAGATTAAATCCAAATGTAATGCCATTATTGCCACACCATAAGAGTATCCTAGGCACACATGCAGGAGGGGGGGTGACACCCCTGCTTTATGGTAGAAATTAATTCTCAGGTGCTAATATTGGTACAAGTATATGCAATGGTTTCTGCTATGTTCTGAGGTACTGTATCTTCATGTTTCATGATGTGTCCTGGTCATCGTGAAGGTTAGTGTCCTCATTGTCCCTCATTTTGAAGGTCCATGTCCCTCATTTCAGTGACAAAATGTGAAATTTGGTGCATGCTTCCAAGACCCTAATCAGCACAAAGAGTGCTGAGCATGGCCATAGTGTATATACTCTATACAGAATGACAAAGGGAAGGTAAGTGAGCCATAACAGTCATGGAGTTACACATTTGTAGCACTAAATATGCATAAGGGGATTTGCACAGCCCAAAACAAAAAGGTCAGGCTTCACAACACAGAGGCCCCACTTCACACATCTGGGATGGGGGATGTTGGCTGACTATATCCAAGGCATTAAATCCATTAAGCAAACAATACTTTACAAATTAATGGAAATTTAATGACATAAATCAAAAGCTATTAAACAACTTGCAAAAGTATCAGAATTAATGAGTTTACCTAATTTTAATGGAAAATCAATGAAAAGGTATTTTAATGGCTCTAATTGCTAGCAAAAGTATAAGAAATAGAAACTGATGTGTTTTTTTAGATGAGATTTATACCAGCCTAGTTGCTACACCCATGACAAGCATGCAGCATGTGAACCTGATGTGTTTTTTAAATGATGCTCGCAACAGCTTAACTGCTGCACTCATGTGAAGCGTGCAACACACAAACCAGACATGATTTTTAGTACATGTTCCCACCAGCTTACCTGCTGCACACATGTCAAGCTTGTAGCATGTGAATCTAATTTGCTTTTTAGACCTGGTGCACATAGGTTCACTTTGAGTATGCAAACCATATACAAACATTGCACAGTTAAGCATGTAGCATGCATTCTGTATGTACACAGCATACTTATATTTCTGTAAGGGTCTGCTTCTCCTCAGAAGAGTAGCATGCAGCTGTGCAGTCCAGTCAAAAGCAGAGATCAAGTCTCCAGGGGCTCCAACCAGGGTGGGCCTATTGAGAAATACCAGACTCCCCAGTAGTGTAATGAGGCCCAACGCCACTGGCAGAGGGTCTTGTAGAACCTAGAAGGTCCAATATTCTCCAATAACACCCAGCCTGAAGGGTATAATTGTGCTTAGACAATGGCACTGGAGACAAATTCAGTAAAAAATTGTTAAAAAAATTAGTTTAATATAAGTTTTGTAATAAAATAGTTCCTCTGCCTGGATTAGAATGATTAGAAAGAAAACTGATTGTATGCAAATTACACCCCCATAGCAGTCTGTTTATGTTTGTTGATTCATAACCCTCCCCCACTCATTGTCATGCAGCACCTTTGTTTCCCCATTCCACTTTTTTTTGTTGCATTTTCTTTTTGCTCATCCCCCAATCCCACCACCACTGGCAATAGAAGTCTACTGTTTTTTTTTTAAATTGGCAGCTGTTGCCATAGCGATTGAATGGGAAGAAAGCAAGAGTGCCATTGGCAACAGAGCATACTTTATGAAAGACTACTTTTTTAAAGCTGTTTGTTTTAACACTACAATGATGAGCTAATATGGTTGCTACCTGGAGAAGAAAGTGTGGTCTGCAATGATGTCTGTGGTTGTGAGGGTGAAAGGAAGTACTTAGGTTTTATGTAGAGATGTGTTGGGAAATGTATTTTTTTTTTTTATGTTAGGGAAATTTGTGTGTGGACAGAGGAGGTAGATGAAAAGGGTCGGTACTGTTAGTGGCATGAGAAGAACGCAGACTGATGAACAAATGTGGTACTTTGTTAGATTTGGCAGCCAAGACATGCAGACTGAATGCCGACTAGGTCCAACTACTACAATGGCCAATTTTTGAGGGACCAGGAGCTGTGAGTAACTGTGTCCAGTTATGAAAGTGTGCTGTGGTTTGAATGCATTTATTTTATTTTACATAAATTTACATAAATATTCCAATAGTATCAGTTGTAAACTTTTTGAATATGTGGTTCTATGCTGTTTAAATTTATTTATCTTTTTATTTGGCTTTTGGTGACTGGGTAGGTACACTAGACAACTGAATGCCTATTTGCATGTACAACCCTGGAGAGTATAAAGTGCAAGATACAACAGGATCAAAAGCACAAGCACATCAAGTCAAACAAGATGAGAGAATATAGAAAGCTAACAGTTCCAAGGTACATATATGTACTGTATGGTGTGAAATATTTCAAGCTGACAAATAATTAGAATAATTAACAAATTAGGATAAGGCAAATGCGAGAATCAATGGTCAGGAACAGTACAAATGATAATATTTCAAGTTGATTAATAAGTAGTTAAATAACAAAGTAAGTTGAGACAAGTACATTCTGAGATGTGAGAATCAAATTAAGCAATGTACATGTGATTGGGTTTGGGGGATGGAAACAGTTGTAGGCCATGGATTGGGTTTGGTAGGACTTAAAGGCTGATTTGAAAAAAGACATGGTGGTATTGCAGACATTTTTTTGGGGGGGGGGGCAGGGAGTGAGTTCCAGTACTTGGGAGCAAATGAAGAAAATACCCACTCACCCACCTTGGTTCAGCATTTAGGTGTTACGAGCAAGGTAGAGTCCAGGATCCAAAGGGAGTAGGTGGATTGGGAACTGCATAGTAGTGCAATGTGGATGGCTAGGATGTTGGCCTGGAGTGGTTAGTCTGCTTTGGGACATTATGACGAATGGATTTTTTTTTTAATATTCTTTGATTTCCAATTAAGGTATTAATTTGAAACTCTGAGCAAATCCATACTGAGAAGATACATTTAAAAAGATGTTTAGGTTTATAATGCTCTGAGGAGAAACCTATGATTAATAGGTTTCTCTGGTTCTATTTCTACATTTGAATTGAAGGTGACTGTGGAAAATGCTTTGACCTCCATATTCGTGCTGGAATCTCCACTCTCACTTGAGAATGTTTACAGACCTCCCAGTCATCCAGTAAAAGAACCTATGAGGGATCAATAAAAGCCAATATTTATTATTTTAAATTTCTACAATCTTAATGATCATAATAAGCAGCTACAATTGGCACGAACTGTAAAAAAATGCTTCTATGATGGACATAGAATTCATCTCTATCTGGATTTTTGTTTACAGATGCAGTGTAGATGCAAGCATTTTCTTCCAATTATGAGTGAACTCAAAGAGGCTGGACTTGCCGTCAGTTTGCTAGCACCTGCAAGGCTAAAAATATTGTTTCAGGAGAAAACCCTTTTTTGTTTGAAGACATCGATTCTGCAAAGGCTTTTTTTTAAACGAATGTGAGATTACCAGAAGATATAGGTTCAGATATGGATGATGAAGAAGCTGAACTCACGGAATATCACCCAGTGAACATTTAGTTTTTGTTTTGTGGAAAGAAGGAAATTGGGGAAGACTTTTGTCTTGTGATTTAAGTATCTAGTTTTTTTTTTTCACTTTTCACAAACTGATGAGCTTTAAAATGAATTCAGTAAGGAGGGGTTACTTTAATGTTAATGGGTATTTAATTATAGCTTTTTTATTTTTAAGATGGAAGTAAAAGCATGGAGCACAAACAATATAAAATAAAATGAATATGTTTCAGTAAGTTCATGGGTAAATGTTTTTTTTTTTTTTAATACCCCCCCAAAAATATTAAAAAAATCCTTTTTTGTACTTTATTATGTTATCTATTTATGGGCATATTTTTTCTTATGGTGTTTGAATGATGGAAAATCTGTACTGTTATCTACTATTCTCTTAAGGAATAATAAAAATGAAGTATAAAAAAAGATATTTAGGAATTGTACAGTATGTTTACGCAAAATAAGTAAAGCTGTTTTAAATATCATTTCAAAATTGTTATGACATGTAAAACTTATGTGTGGGAGGCAGATCCATCTGGGCAGAGAACCACAGTTCTCAGTGGATGGTTTAAATGTTACTTCAATGAACATTTAAACTTACTGAGGGGGGTAGTGGAAGAAAAAGGGGAGGCAGAAATTGCCCCCCCCACAGCCTGAGACAGAGTGTAGGGAGATTCTGAAGGGAGAGAATCCTAGCACAGTGCACATTAATCAAGGAAGAAGGGGGTTAGCAAAGGAGGAAGGGGAGGAAAAGAAGCAGTCAGATGAGAAGAGGGAGGAAGGGGGAACAAAAGTAAAAAGGGGAAGTGGCAAACAAAGAGCTAACAAAGTCTGGAAGGCCATGTGTGCTAATGCTGTAAGTCTGGGAAGTAAGATCCAAGACCTACAGCCCATCATTGCAGAGCCAACCAGGATATTGTGGCTATTACAAAGTCACAGTGCACTGACAACCATGACAGGGACATAGTCTTACCAGGCTATATGATGCATAGAAAGGACAGGGTAAGAAGAAAATGAGGGGCTGTACTGCTTTATGAGAAGGAAAGCATAAAAACAACAGAAATGCAGAGAATTCAGGGAGGGCAAAGGTGTTGTGGGTCAACCTCCACCCAGGAAATGGTGCCATTATTCAGACAGGTTTCATCTAAAAGCCTCCGGCACAAGGGGAGGACTTTGATAAGGAAATGCTAAAAGCAACTGGCAAAATAACTGAAAAAGGGGGAAGTGTTGCTGATGGAAGACTTCAATCTGCTGGATGTAGATTGATGCCTTCCAGCTTCAGCTTCAGCCAGGAGCAGGGACATCCAGGACCCCCTGCAGGGGTCATTCAACTAGTCAGTGAACCCACTCATAATGGGGCAATATCAGATCTGGTGCTTACTAACAGGGACAGTATTACAGACATCAAGGTGAGAAGCCATCTGGGGACCAGTGATGATCATAGAGTGTGGTTCAACATAAGAACAGTTGTGGAATCCAGTTACACAATGGTGAGAGTCCAGTACTTAAGAATGGCTGATTTTATAAAGAGGGATGAGTGCCTCAGGAATGAACTGGAGAGAGGATGACTGGGGGGTGGAGGAACAGTAGACAAAACTAAAAGAAGGCATAGTGAAAACAACAAAGCTCTGCTTCCAGCAGGTAAGCAAAAGCAAGAGGAAACTGCTGTGGTTCTCAAAACAGGTGGCAGAAAAGGTAAAGACTAAAAGAGTGGCATTCAGAAGGTTTAAGGAGACCCAAACAGAGGAGGATAGATAAGTGTATCAGGAGAAACAGAGGGAGTCAGGGAAAATCGTAAGGAGTGCAAAGGCACAAACTGAAGAAAGAATAGGCAGGAAAACAGTCACAGAACACTCACCAGCCAGAAATAAAATGTCCACACGAAAGAGTGAAGTTTCAACAAAATTTTACTTTGACAAAGGCCATACAGGTGAAACATTAGTGGGTATTCCTCTCACCAAGAGGCTTCTATTTTGCACTGCTGCACCTTGTGCCGCCTTCCAATCTGCAAGTAAAATGTTGTTGAAACTTCACTCTTTCATGTGGACATTTTATTTTTGGCTGGTGAGTGTCCCGTGACTGTTTTCCTGCTTGAGACTTCCTGTGTCACAGAGAACCCATTCCCTGCAGGCAGCTCCTTTTTGTTTTGTGAAGAAAGAAAAGCTCAGGCAGTGTCAAATGGAGACAAGATATTTTTTAAGAATGTTATCGAAGAAAGGAAGACAAAGGGTGAAATTTTATGGTTAAAGAAGGAGGGGAGTCTGTATGGAGAGGGACCAAGAAAAGGCAAGAAAAGCAGATATCTTAAACAAATACTTCTGCTCAGTGTTCACAGTGGAGGGGGAAGGGGTGGGACCATAAAAAGGCAGCAGGAGCTTTGAGCGGAGAAAACTTGACACTTTTCCTTTTTCTATGGAGAGAGACAGGAAACCACTCACAAACCTGAAGGTGGACAAATCTATGGAGCCAGGCGGAGTATTCCAAGGGTACTGAGGGATCTCAAGGAGGTACTAGCTGCACCTTTGAGAGGCCTATTGACAGATCGCTGGAGACCAGAGTGGTTCCAGAGGAGTGGAGAAGGGTAAAAATAGTTCCACTTCACTAAAGTGGTAGCAAGGAAGAGGCAGACAATTATAGGCCTGTTAGCCTGACCTCTGTGGATGGTAAGCTAAAGGAAAAACTACTAAAGGAAAGGATTGTAGAATATTTTGAATCCAATGGGTAACAGCATCTGAGGCAGCATGGATTCACAGGGGGAAGTTCATGGGAAACAAATCTGATAAATTTCTTTGTGTGAGTGACCAAGGAGTTAGATCAGGGAAGAGCAGTGGATGTAGCCTACCTAGATTTCAACAAGGCTTTCAACAACATTCCACATAGAAGACTGGTAAACAAGTTGGGTAGCTTGGGGTGGGAAATAAGGTGGTAGCCTGGGTAAGAAGCTGGTTACGAGATAGGAGACAGAGGGTAGTGGTAAACAGAGTTTGCTTTGCGGAAGGGAGGGTGACTAGTGGGGTACCTCAAGAGTTGGTTCTGGGACCGATCCTCTTTAATTTCTTTATAAGTGACATAGCAGACAAGCGGGAAGGGAAGGTCTGCCTCTTTGTGGATGACACCAAGACCTGCTATACAGTGGACAAGCTGGGGGAGTGGAAAGGATGGGCAGAGATCTGAAAAAAAAACTGGAAGAGTGGTCAAGGGTAAGGCAGCAGGGTTTTAATGCAAAAAAGTACAAAATAATGCCCATGGGCCATTGAAACCCAGGGGTGGAATACAAAATAGGGGTTGATACTGACAATGACCAAGCAAGAAAGAGACCTGGGAGTAATCATATTGGATGACCTAAGCTTGGCCAGGCAGTGTGACAAGGCAGTCAGCAGGGTTAGTGGGATATTATGGCACATAGGAAGGGGTACCACCAGCAGGAAGAAGGAGGTGGTGTTGCCCCAGATAGATTGCTCGTAAGACCTCACCCTGTGTACTTTGTCTAGTTCTGGAGAGCACATCTCAGGAAAGACAAAGACAAAGTGGAGGTGGTCTAGAAGAGGGCTACCAAAATGGTGCAGGGTCTGCATCAAAAGCCCTACAAGAAGAGGCCAAAGGATCTTAATAAGTACAACATGGAGGAGAAGAGGAAGGATATGATAGAGACCTTTAAATACCTCATGGAGGTAATCAGGTATGGGTGAGGGTATCTTTCAGAGAAAAAGGTGCTCTAGAACAAGGGGACATGCTATGAAACTGGAGGGAGGTAGATACAGGAGAGATGTAAGTATGTATTTTTTCACAGAAAGGCGGTGGGTTCATAGAACAGTCTTCCAGTGGAAGTAGTGGGGGCAAAAACAGTGGTGCGGTTCAAAAAAGCCTTTGTTAGGCACAAGGGAAGCTTTTGGCTCGGGGTGACAGCTCCATAGATCAAGTAGTGTATGCCACAAAAATGAAGAAAAGAAACATAGTCAAACTAGATGGTCCCAGCAACCCTTATCTGCCATCAAATTCTATGTTTCTATGATGCCTCAGAAGCTACTGGGGGATCTGCAAACCCAAGCAGGCTAGGTAGACCATAAGGCCTTTATCTACTTGCTATTTTATTGCTCATATTTTTTTCTTTATCTCTGTTTATTTAGAGATGCACAAATAAATAGTCGACATCAGAGATGCACTAGAGATGTCTATTTAGAGATGCACTAAGAAATAGTCTAGCCTTGATTGTCTATCCATTCTAAATACTTATAAATTGGCCATGTCACGTTTTACATTTAAAATACTACATGTAGTTATTCCAACAACACTTCAAGCCCTTTTGGATACATATAGTTACCATACAGTTCATGGTCATTTAATAAAACCATCTGACCCTTCTATTGGTCTGTACAAACTCAGGGAAAAAGTCCTTCACTTATTGCGCTGCAACAGTGCAGAACCCTTTATCTGATGAAGTAGTCTTCTTTATCAATTACCACTTTCTCTACTGCTGCTTCCATTTATTTAAAAAAAAATAATATAGTGTATGCTAGAATGTTGTTATGGATAGAAATCCAGAACTAGAATGGAGTTGTTATGCTGCAGTAGCTATGTCATCACAACTGTTATGTTGCACTAGCTATGTCACTACTGCAGCATAACAACTTGGAATGCTGCAACATAGTTGCTTTCCTCAATCCAGTTAAGCTTGAAGTTGCTGTTTTTTTAAACTTGAACTTGCAGAAACATCTGTAGCACACTGTGTCAGTTAAAAAAAAAGAAAATGTTAAAATTCCTATTCTCTTCTCTCTTCTCCAGCTGGTTTTGTGTAATTTTCTATACTGTGACTGCCCATACACTATAAAAGATTGTGTATAAGCAGTCATACACAAACATGGAAATTCTTGTATCTTGAGGTTCCCTTAGTAACAGAGTACCTCTCGAGCTGCGCACTAGAGGTCATCTGTTGCCAAGGAAACCTCTCGATACAAGAATATCCTTGTTATATATGACTGCTCATACACAATTCTTTATGTTTGCTCTTGTGTAAAATGATGTATTTACTGATTACTTTATGTAATGGTTGATTAATGTATTTTATGTTGTTAACTTGTCTGTTGAACCTATTGACTTCGGGTCATGCTAGAAAATGGTATCTTGTATCTCAGTGTACTGTACCTACCTGCAATTAAGAATAAATGAAATGAAATAGCTACACTGAGTACTGAAATCAAGATAAGTTATTAAGTACCACCATTTCTGGTGCCTGAGGATTCCATTTGCAAGGGCATCTTTATAGGATGATCCACTTAAGGACATTACAGTGGGAAGGCAGTATAGCTGAGAAGTTAGAGTAAAATGTTGTGAATGTGCTCGGTACATCCAAAAGGCATGGGTTTGATTCTCACAGCCTCCACTTGCATACTACATGACTTTGAGCCAGTCATTTAATCTCCCAAATGCTCATTGGTCTTGCATGAAAACAGGCACTTGTTCCTTGTGGGCCTTAGCCAGTTATGAAAGAATAAAAAATATATATGTAATACAGTGATTTATATTTTTATCATTTATATTTAGTCCACGTTTGCTTTGATGAAGTGTCATCTGACCCAAACACTGGCAGTTTCAAGTTGAGTTTGATGTGGATGGTGGTGAAAAATAAACATTAATGAAAATTACAGTACAGAGCTGAGTTGAGTTTTGTCCTTCCATTTATTTTATAATGTTACCATAATTGTTACATAATTACACAATTGCTTCATACTTTGCAGACATTCTGTAGCAACTTTAGCACCATCAGTAATGTGCTTCCGTTTGCCTTCTGTACTATGCTGTTACTTATTATGGACAGGACTGCCTAGCACCTGAGTAATTTAATCACCTTTAATCTGAGTGAGATAGATAGATAGATAGATAGATAGATAGATAGATAGATAGATAGATAGATAGATAGATAGATAGATAGATAGATAGATAGATAGATAGATAGATAGATAGATCCAAATGGTGAAACATGTCTTAGCTTTCCTACTTCACTCATCAATGAAGTTAGCACCTCCATTGTTATGGGAACAAATAATGTTCAAAACTTTCTAAAATGTATTTTTCCATTAGGTGCATAGTTTCACTCATTTCAAAGGTCAGAGCTTGAGATTTAAACGTTCACAGGAGGAGGTTTTTTGATATAACTCCCTGCAATAATTTACAATAAGGGTGATAATTATTTTGTTTAAGAAACATTTAATTTGTTGTGCTGGGATGCTGCACTGTGGGAAATTATACTATTTCCATGGCAGATAAAGGGCACTGTTACGTAAAAGTATTGAAAGGTGATCCTTTATATTGCTCTGCAACTCATCATCATCCTAGTCAGCAACACCAGCCCTGATTACTTATACAGCCTATGTGTCTCAAGTGAGTTACTAAGCAGGCCAGGACTTTCTACAACAGTTGATTAATGAACTGTCTTTGCAACACCCTTTCATTTCAAGGACCTGGATTAAAATTTAGGCTAGAGAAAAAGCAACTAAAATCATTTCAAACTGATGTAAAGTAAAGGTCACACATTTTAGAAAAGAAGTCTGGGCTAGTCCCTAGTCGATTAGAGTCATACAGATGTAAACATCAAAGGCTGCAGTTAATTGGCACTTGTTTGGATGTTTCAGTTTGAGAAGACTGCTGCACTGGGAGTACAGAGAGCAAAAATGCCTTCAAGACATGAGCAAGGAGTTGTCCCAGTTGAGCTGAGCTGAGATGTATTGACAGGCCAGTAACTGAGCCATGTGGAAAAGATGGAAATAGCATGAAACTGAAATCCATTCTCTTCACACATTTCTCCTGTGCCATCATGAACTCCAACACAACACTAAGATAGTTAAAGTACACCCAGCTGTTCTTCTCAAAGGTTTACATTACTGTAGATTTGCAGTGGGTCTTAATACACACTTGTGTTGAAGAGAACATCAACCTGTGATTTTGTAACAATTCTAAAGGCTTGTTAACGGATGGATGCCAAATTAAGTTAGAAGAGAGTGTCAGGCCCTGAGGCGTAAAAGACTTTGGAGCAGCAGCAGTTATACAGCAAGCAAGCTTACACCCCCAAATGTTTTAAGTAGGGAATGTTTTGCTCATCCATGAAATCTCTGCTACTAGACGGAAACCAAATGAAGCCTGATGCTCACTTTTCTTTTATTACCAACTCACTAGCATATGAGTGAGTAAACCAAAATGTTTTTGCACACAAAGTGTACATTGGGACCAGCCCCACACTCATGTGAGGGGGCCTTTGGTGGTGACTGTTCCCTTATAATTGTTGAAAACTTTGTTTGCGGATGATACTTTTTTCACATTGCTGTTCAACATTCTGAATAGTAAAAGTCTTGCACACACGTCTGCTGTTTCCGGTTGATATGCACCGACTTTCCTGTCAATATAGGAAACAGTGCAGGCATTTTGCTATACATATTAAAAATAAAAACATTTTATAGATTAGTATGTTTGAATCATATTTATTTCATCCCTGCTCATGAAGTGTGCGGGGAGGGTGAACCTGATGGACCTAGAGTTTCTTCTAACTATAAACTACAATGTTAAGGCTGAAAAACTTCTAAAGGCCCCATTGCGAGTTTTTGTTAATATTGGAAAACTATTTAAGGGTTACTGGGGTTTACTTATTGCCCCATATTCAAACACTGTGGAACAACAAGGCTTTGTGTCATGCAAACATGACTTTGTTCATGATGAATACTTAGCACTGTAGTTGTCATATTCAAAGCCTCAATCTGTGGGGCACAAAACAGGCTAAACATCAGCACAGGGGCAGGCCTTGAGCAAATGCAAATAAAACATGGATATTTGCATGCATGTTATAAGGATATACTGGAAGTCCCATGGCCATGCTAACTGCCTATGTCGTGCACAGGCAGGCTTCAAGCACATGCAAATAAAAGATGGAGAAGTGCATGCATGTTATGGTGATATACTAGAAGCCTGGTGGCAATGTTAACTGCTTATTTAGTGCACAGGCAGGCCTCAGGCACATGCAAATAAAAGATGGAGACATGCATGCATGGTACAATGGTACTGGAAGTTTGGTGGCCATGCTAACTGCCTATTTACTCTAACAAAATAGCATTAACCATAGGAAACACTGTACGAGCACACTGCAAAAGCCAGTTATGCTGCAGTGGTAAACCAAGGAGATAGGCAAACACTTGGAATGGTGCTCTCAGCAGTGTTGTTAATGGAGGGTGGACTACTTTGACTTGAGCCCACCCCCCAACAGTGGGATTCAATACAATGGCATACTTGTGTAGTGGATGTTAAACTAGCACATTAAACATTACATGCTGCCTCTGTGAACACAGCAATACATTTACTGAACTTTGACAAAAGGTGTGCTGCATTCATTCATCTCACCCTTGTCACACGTGGAACTAGATTTCTGTGTTGTACAGGGGTCAACCTTAAGCTATTTTTACACTAGCCACCAGGGCAAGTTGATTCAAAATTGCACTAGCCTGCAGATGCATACCTCTCAACTGTCCCTAATTTTCAGGGACGTCCCTGATTTTGCTCCAAAATTTTGCTCTGTCCCTCCTAAAAATTGTGTTTCCATGACCAAACAATGGTGGTTGTAAGCACAAAATAATGTCACACATTAAAGTTAGAGACTTGTTCTTCCTTAAAAAATGCATTTTATACTAAGCCCTTTATTTTACCAGCTTTCTGGGTGGATATCATCAATTTTGAAGATGTGTCCCAGATTTTGGTCCTTTGTCCCTGATTTTTTTAAGCCTTGTCCCTGATTTATGAGGCAGAAGGTTGAGAGGTATGTGCAGATGGTTGCACTAGCCTTAATTATAATGGTAAATTTTGATCACTTATACAGGAAACAATGCAAGCAAAGCCAAGAAATACTCAGATTATTGCACATTTATCCTGCTCCCACATTGCTTCCAGCTCCCAGCAGAAAAAAACACTGCAATGCCATCCATCACAGACAAAAAGCCCCCCCCCCCCCATTGTTTTGTACCACGGCCTCCTCTCTTCCTCTTTCTACCCCCCCCATACATACACACAGCAAACAGAGAGAGGATATCACATCAGCAAATGTTCAATCAAGCAGTCCTAGCTCTGCACACACAATAGCTGACATCATCATGCATCTCATCACACTGTCACCACCACCCACAGGGCAGTGAACAGAATCAGGCAGAGAAAGACACTCTCGGTCCCCACCCTATAGTCAACTGGAGACCTGCACTTTTGAAAGGTTTTGTACAGTCTCAAGTGAGCCAGGAGCACATCTAAGATTTCTTTGGAGTGGAGGCTAGACAAACCTAAGGGTCTTGGGAAACAGAAAGCTATGACATTTTTATTTGTAAAAGCATTGATTTTAATATGCTCTGCCCCAACAATAAAATATTTTTCTTTAACATTGTCCTTTCATCAGCCCAGCGAAACAGTACACAGACAACACTGTACTATTTCTATTTCTGTATAGGATGATCTATGCACCCCAGGATGATCTATGCACCCGAGGAATGCCTATTTCAAGGTTTCAGATTATGTATTTTATCAAGGTTTATTTTTGTACCATACATGATCCAAAGCTTTGTTTTTAGGCTGAAAGGACATGCTGAGTGGGATAAGGGTAGAACTGTATGGATGGTGATGGCTCGTGTGGTCCATTTAGAAGAGCTGAGGACCCTCTATACCTTCCAGTAATGACAGCTATGGATCCATGGATGGTCACTTCAGAGTCTGGTCTGCAGTGGTGTCCAGGGAAAGAACAGAGTTAAGAGATTTGGAGTGGAGAGGGAAGTTATGGTGAGGCTGGGATAAAACACACCACCTGCATGGCCGATCCTGTATATCTCTTTGCATTTTGTCACTGAAATGTTGGATGCAAACACTCAAAATGTAAAGAAATGAGGGGCACTGGCCTTAATAATATTGGACAAATTGTTGGAGATTGACACATTCAGAAAACTGGAACCTAGTGACTTAACAGCACTCTACCCTTGATCACACCCTGGACACTAGCTGAAAGTCTTAACAGTGGAGTGATAATAACTTACATTGAGTCTTTTGTGGGATCCCTCTCTTGAACTGCCAAATAATTGCAGCTCTTAATGAGCTGTTAATCACACCTGGCCATCTGGAACATTGAGAGAGATTAGCATGAGGACTAGAGAATGCTAAAGTAGAGACTTTTTTCACTTCATTAACAGCCATGAAAATCTGCACTAGTCAAGACGGGCAAGTAGAGAGTTAGCTGCACTAGTCCTAGTCAATTTGCACTGGTGTTTAGGCTAGTAAAACAATGTTAAGATCGACCCCTGGTGTTGTACTCTACAGACCAGAGCTGCTATCCACTAAACAAAGCAATGCAATGTGATAATGACATATACCATAGCAGACAATAATATGCCAATGAGGTGTTGGGGCATTGTACTTTGAGTGGTGTCATCAGAATTACGTGTACCAATATGGTAGGTCTATGCTTCAGGGCTATTTGGTTTGTGCCTTGCAAACTGCCAAGCTTGCTCACAGTGTAGAAATGCTTAGCCCAAGTGGTCACTACTGTGGTTTGTGCTCACACAAGGATTAGTGCTTTGCTTTACACAGGGCTGACAGGAAGTATATTGGAACCCTGTTAGCACTGTGCAGGGCTCTAGTGCATGGTTTCAAATATACTGTACCTCCTATTGCCCCACGTGCACAGTTGCACATGCACACAGCCCTTAGTTCTTCATTTAGTGTAACAATCACATAAGGGCCATATAGTCTGTATCATATAAAGAGAAGTGCCAGCTTTCTATTGCTAAAAATATCATAATGGCAAGCAACACACACACACAGTGGAAAATGGAAACACTACAAATATGAATTTGCTCACAGAAGGGCAAAACATTTCATGTTTTTATGTCTTCTTAAGTTATTGGGTTATGGACTTCTGTTAAATAGAGTTTTCCAAATAGCACCCCAATCTGCTATTTAACATGGGCAACATCACTGTATAAATGAACGGTCAATACTTAGAGAGGTTCCTTTTGGTGAACTTAGTGATGTAAACTGATGTGCAGCTCAGCTTTGAATCACTTGAAGAGTGGTTCCTGCAGAATAAGCTAACTCTTAATTACAGAAAGAATACTATGCTCTTTTCCAGCCTGCAGAAGAGAAACAAGTCTGCACCACTCATCATTCTCAACTCAAATGGTGTTGCCTTAGATCAGGTTGAGAATTTTAAATACCTAAGTGTCATAACAGACGAGTCACTCAACTTCGCTTCACATGTTGATCAATTGGTTTGCAACATTAACTGAAAACTGGAGGCTCTCTACAAGCTGAGGCATAACCTTACCACCGAGGCCATAAGAGTGATAGTCACCAGCTCCATCCTCCCAATGATCGACTATGGCATCACAGTCTATGGGGCTGCCACAGATACAGTACTAAGCAGGATCAGGTTAGCACTGAAGAAAGCCTGTTGCTTTGTTACTGGGGCAGTCAGAACCATCCATTCTTGCACACTTTATGCCCTCACAAATTGGCTCCCCCTTCACAATAGAATTAAATATCAGACCTGTATGCTGGGAGCAAAAGCACTATTGGGTCTCACCTCCGGTGGGGTTCAAACACTCCTAGTCTCTGCACATAGCCCTTATGCTACCAGAAGCTCGACCCATGGCTACCTGTCACCCTGATGCTCTCCTAAATGCAAAAAATGAATGCAACAAATCTTCAGGCATTCTATCTCATTGGCCTATGCTTGCTATTGCCACCATGACATCTATCACTTAGTGTGGCAACACTCTTGATGCATATGCATTGATCTCACATTGTTGATGCAGCATAGTCCTCAGCAATCATCATCATCATCATTCAGATCCTCAGGAGTGGACTGGTCTTAATCACTAGTGGTATTGGTATCTTCACAATCATCAGTCTAGACACTTCAGATGGTTCATCGACATACATGTCACATGATGCAGCCATCCACCATTAGGGCAGCAGCACATCTTTGGAACAGCACTAGAGGCTGAACTGGATTTCACTCACTTTTTGGTGTCATCACTGGGTCAGCTGTTCAGAAGTACGAGCATAACATCATAGACAAATTTTACTTGAAGATCACCATCAGAGTAGTGCAGGCAACAGAGAACAAAATGCTAATTTTTGTAAGGTAATGATATGCCACCTCAAAAGAATGAGACAGTGAGGCACATTCCTTTAATGAAGTGTTGGTGCAATGAACTAGAAGAGTTTGAGATTTTCAGCAGACCTTGATATGCCTGATGAGGAGAATGAGGCAGTGAGGCACATCAAGTCAGACCAGAGTGAGCAGAGCAAAAAAAATTACAATTTCATCCAGTGTTTTGCATCTGTGTTTGCATGCTTACGTTCAAGCTTGGGCTGAAACTATCCGTTATGGGACATATCACTTAAGTGATATGTGGCTACATCTGCATACTTGGCATAGGTGGGGGATAAAACAAGCTGAGATTCCATCAGAACAAAATATTGCAATTTGCTATACTTTCAGGCTCCACTCCTAACAAACATATATACATACAGTTCTGCTCCCCTGCCCACACAAATAATAATCCTGACTGTGTGTAATACTCACATTTGCTAGTAAGATGCAGAGTATTATACAATGATCATCATAACCATCTGGATCTTCTGGGGTGTGGTGGAGTGGACTCAGTCAAAAGTAATATCCTTTTCCTCATCAGGTGAACCCGGTATCATCAGGTATGAGCACACATATGAAAAGGTGCTGCCATCTGCCATCAAAGCAGCAGCATGTCATGGGCAGAGCACTGTTGGTTGGATCCAGTTTCATAGATTTACAAGAGCCATCATCACCAAACTAGCAGCTAAGCAGTAGGAAAACTGCACCATTGGAGAATATCTTCTGCAGTTCATCATAAGAGTAGTGTGGAGGATCATGAGAAATACATATTCTGTTTTGGGTTTCATAGGTCTCTTCAGTAAACTAGGCAATGAGGAATGCTGGCCCTCTAATGTGGTGGGGGGTGGTTGAAGAGGTAGAAACCACACATGCAATCACACTGGTGACCTCAATTCAGGACTGAGCCAGGATCATTGGTAGCTGGCCTGTCGGCCGTCCGGCTGGGGGAAGGAGGACTAGGCATCCCAGAGGATGCTCTTCTCCTCTGGGGAGGGATTCAGGGCCACCATCCTTGTTGCAATACTGCCCCCTGGGTGACCACAAGTTGCAGTGCACTCAAAATGATTTGCTGTACAATGGATACCAGTGGTGATGCACTCCAGACTTGCGTGCAAGCTTGTATACCACCCCAAAACTGGCATCCCAGAGAAGAAAACCAGGAGGGAAGATTCTGGACAGAACAATGATGGGAGGGCTGATCCCTTGCAGGCCCCACACTGGCAACAAGACTCTTCTCCATATACCGGATCTATTTTCCTGCAGGTAAGAGGGGGCCGGCCGACCAAGTCATGGGGGTATAAGTCATGGTGAAGAATGGAGGTGAAGCTAAGTCCATGGGATGTGGGGTGATGGTGCTGGGGAAGGGACAGCTTGAACCAGGATAATAGGGCCAGTACTGGAGGTTCATAAACAAATTAACAAAAACAAATTAAGCAAGAAGGCACATTGCTTCAAAGCATGGTAAGTGAGGTAGAGCAAGAGAAACTGAGACACATGTAGGCCTTGATAGGCCTCATCAAGAGAACAAGACACAGAGCCGCATCACTTCAAGGCAGAGAAAGTTGAAAAGATTAGGATAAATTGTGATTTTGTTCAATGTGTTGCCTCTGTGTTTATTCTCCTCCATCCAGATACAGAACACAGCAACAGAACTCATCACCTAAATGGTATGTGATTTCATGACACAATTAGTGAGGAAAGTAAATGCAAATAAATTAAATACCCCACCCTTCCTCCACTCTACCATCCTACCCTTGCTACTACCCTATAATTTACCTGCCTTCTTGAGGTCCCCATTAACCAATCCCTGCATCAAACTGTGCTTGCTGCTCCATAGAGGGGCATCATCAGTTCCTGCACTGATTGCCCCACTAGAGTGCACTCTTAAACTGAATGACAAAGTCCATGTTTGTCTGCCGATATTCCCCTCCTGACAACGCCCCCCCCCCCTTACTCAGACAATGCCTTTGGCTGTATCTCTACTCTGGAACAATGTTAGGTCCTAGCCCTTAGCTTCTGTCTATCCTGTAAGACCATGTCCCTAGTTGTTGTCTTCCCCTTCATTTTGTCTCTGACAATGCCACTTGGCTGCATCTTTTTCCTCCTGTAGCTGGATCCCAACTGTAATGCCTGTCCTTGCTAGTTAAGCTTACTCTCAGCCGCTGTATGTCTGCAAAATACCTGTTTTTGTAACTTAAATCCATATGTGCTTATTTTATTGTTACCTTTATTCCTAGGATCACTATGTATTTTCTCACTATACTGTTTGTTTCTGTTCTTTGATATGATGTGGAGCCTATGTAAAAGAGCCTTTGGCTCAAAGGTAATAATTCCAAGATTGAAATAAATAAATAAAAATAAATAAATAAGGTACTATAGGCCAGCAATAATGTAACACTTATCTAAATCAAATACAAAATTATGTTTATTACAGTATAAACAGAATGATTTTACAACTTGTGAGCCAAGGCTTGTTTTTAATAACATTCTTAATTTCAGTGTTTCATTGGTCAGTTTGAATATTAAAATACAATTAATATGATACTCATACACATCAGGTATAAAAAGAGACCTATAGTACAAAATATCAGGCGTACATACTAAAGACAAGTCACACAGCTGCAGTCAGTTTCACACAATAGAATAAATTATTTCTAACACCCATAGACTATTTATTACCTGCCTCTTCACCAGTCAGATCAATGACCAAATGGGACCGGATTACCAACAGATGTCCGTAGACCTTTGAGTAGACAATTTCATAAGCCTGGGGCAATTACTATATATTTACTTTTACCCTTGATGCTGTTGGTATGAGGAATCACAAATTCCAAACCTCCAGAGAATTGTAACCCCAGCTTAAGTGGTAATTGATCTCAGTGACAAAAGGTCAAACAGATAACTGGGAACTTTTTGTTTTAAACAGAGTCATAAAAACTTGAAGGCATGAACATTTCTTTTCACCTTCAGGGATTACAACCCCAATATATTATACAGGATGCAGTTATGGGGGCCAAATGCAGCATCCATCATAAATTTGAACTGAAACTTTCATTGATACCGAAATATGTCAGTGTAATTGATATGTTATTTGTTAGCAATGCGCTACGTGGTCTGTATATTTTTTAGTTTTGTATAATTGTTTATGTCTGCTATATCTGTCTAATTCTCATATCTGGCTGCCCATGAAAATGGGTTTTAGCTCATGGATTTACCAGATTTTAAATAAAAAAACAAACCAAAACAAATCTGGCCATACAATTATCGGTATGCAAAGTTCAAGTATGGAGATCAAGTAGGGTCTGCGGTGATACTGTTGGTAAAGAAAAATGCGTAGACTGGGTAGGTCAAGTGGCCTTTTTCTGCCATCACATTCTGTTTCTATATTTCTAAGTTGCTTTTATTCTCTCTGCAAAAAAACTCTCTATTTCAGCACATTCGCAAAACTGAGGACTGCAATTCATGTTGTTATTCTCCAGGCAAATTGCACACATTTGTGTAGTGAATCAATGCAAATGGCCAATTCTTAAGTGAATCCAATGTGACTTGCATGTTGCACCACTCTACCCCCACCCAAAAATGATACATTCCTTGATATCCCCTCCTTCCCCGCTGGCACCCTACTCTCTCCTCCCTCTTTGCCCTGGTGAGTTGCATGCTGCTACTGCTGCAGACCAAAAAGTAATCCCTTTCACCACCCACACTCCCACTGCCACATCGAGTACCCCCAGTTCCCCACCTAACAAATGACAGAAACAGCAACGGGAAGCTAAAGAGGCTTTGTTTATGGTAAGTTGTGCTTTTCTGTTTGGACACGTTTCTGAATACTTACCTTTATATTGCAAACTGTATGTTAACTGTTTTTCTTTAGCTGTTTACCCTACCAACTGTGCAGTAACATTTCATTATTACAGTTCTATGGGTTTTTTTCCATCGCACCACAGTGGGCTGATTCACATCCAAAAGTAATTTCTTCCCTCCACCCGCACACCAAACAAACTCCCCCAGCCTCCCTCCACCCAAGTCCCACTGTTACATTAAGCACACCCACTCCTCCACCCAACCTCTGTCTGGCCTACCCCACCCTCTTCTTCCTACTAGCACCCACAAAATCAACCTGGAATAACTAAAATGGTCCTCCTGAGCAGGGTGTATGCTCTAATCAGTGCCCATCTCGCAATGTTGTGAATGATTCAACAGTGATCTCCTTGCTCTGGACTTTAGCAAGGCCTTCGATTTAGTGCTGCACAGGAGGCTGATAAAACTGAGGGGCTAGGGGTAGGGGAGAAATTAGTAAGATGGGATGAAAACAGCACGGGGTCATAACGCCGTAAACAATAACAGCATACCAAATACTGCCACAGGCAAAATGTCATATGATGAAATAAGGTCTGTTAAGACACTGACCTACACAAATAGCACATGTTATTCTCCACAGTGGATGTTCCCCCATACATGCCCCAAACACACGTCCCCCACACCTCCCAGAACATAAATAACAAACTCCGGGGGGGTGGACTTAGAGGATGGGGAGAAATTCATGAGGGTGCTCTTTGTGTTTTATTTTTTTTAAATTATGGCAAAACGTAGTAGCACAGGGAGACCAGGGAGAAATTGAACCATGGCCCCAGGTCTCCCACTTTTGCCATGTGCTGGTGCCTTAGCCACTCTGCCAGGGGATCAGCTTGACCAGGCACAGAGCACACAGTAACTTGATGCCTCCAAACAAATGCGTACAGTGTCAGGGGTGGTGGTATTTCCCTATTGCTGTTCTACCCGTCACTGTATTTCCAAGCATGTTCTGTACAGCGCAGTTAATGCTGTGCTCTACTGAATGCACAGTATTGACCCAGTACCAATGAAAACTGGTGAAGTGGCAGGACACAGAGGGTAGTGGTGGGGGGTTGGATCCTTCAGTACCAAGGAGGTCACCAGTGGGGTTGCACAGGGGTCAGTATTTGGCCCAGTATTAATATCTTTATTAGCAACTTTAGGGAAGGCTTTGGGGTAACCATTGCCTCAGTGCTTGCACACAGAGGTTCAGGGTAAAATGTGCCTGTTCACTGACAAAACCAAGCTCTGTGGGAGGATGGACACCGAGGAAGGGAACCAAGAGTTGAGGGAAGACTGAGCCAAACTAGAGAGATGATCAGGGATATGACAGCTTGAGTTCAATGCCAAGAAGTGCAAGGCGATGCACATCTGGGCCAAGACTCCGAGAGCAGAGTACTACTTAGGAAAAGTTCAGGTAGCTGCTTCAGACAAGGAAAAGGACCTAGGGGTGGTAATTACTAGTGATCTGAAACAGTTCACTCAATGCATAAAGGCAGTAGTGAAAGTAAACAGCATGCTGGGATATATTGCAAAGGGATTTAGAAAAAGGCACAGCGAGGTTAGTTTACCATTGTACAGGTCATTGGTAAGGCTACATTTGGAATATGGAGCAAGGTATTGGCACCCATACCTAAAAAAAGGACATTAAAATGCTGGAAGGGGTCCAGAGGAGAGCAACTAAAATGATCAGGGGACATAGGATAGGACATACAAGGAGAGGTTTGGAGCCCTATGGATGTACTCCTTGGAAGACAGGAGGAAGAGGGGGGATATAGAGACCTTCAAGTACCTGAAGGGAGTAAACAGAGTGGATTGTGGGGGGTTTCTTCAGTAAGAGAGAATGCCACCACCAGAGGATATAGCCTAAAGCTGGTGGGGGTAGATTTAAGAGGGATGTGAGGAAGCATTTCTTTACAGAAAGGGTGGTGGCAGCCTGGAAAGAGCTGCCAGAGGAGGAGGTGGCAGCTAAAACAGTGGGCTCTTTCAAAAGATCCTGGGACAATCACAGAGGGAAACCATGGGACCAAGGAAGGAGAAGGGGGATGGGAGAGATGGATGGAGGTCAGTGTCACTGGTGTAAGGGTAAAGCTAGGACCCTGCATCAATTTGAGCTGACAAGCTAGACCACAAGGTCTTCTACTGGCTACTTTCATGTGTTTGTGTTCTCCGTGTAAAACCTCATTGGCTGAAAATCCAGACAATCAGATTTTACTTGGAGCAAAGATGTCACCACTCATTCATTCTCACCATTATGCAATGGACACTGAACAGAGGAGACACTATGAACTCGGGGACTGTTTATTTTTTATTGCAGGCTGACTCTGTAGGTGCTGGTGGGGGGAGGAGTGTGGTGGGGACCACAGGGGGTTGGGAGGAGGACTGAGTGTGCTTGATGTGACAGTGGGACTTGGATAGGTGTAGGTGGGGTGTGTGTTTAGGGCATGTGAGGGGAAAGAATTACTTTTTGTATATACTGTAAATGTTTTATTGAGTTTTACATAACAAAATTAAACATTCAGTTCCACAAAGTAATAGAAATACCAAACAATGCAATACAAACCAAGCTCCCATTCATGTATCTAAATAGCAAGACAGATAATGGGAGGGCTTTAAGCCCAAGGTTCAATGGGTGGAGCAACTACGTCACTACCCCATCAGGCTTATAAGGTCACTCATCCTGGTCCTCTCCAGGATTTGTTTCTCGTTGCCACCGGAGGTGCTGCTGTCCTCCGCTTATCTGGATTTTTGCTGCTTTCCCTTTGTCTCTACTGCTGCCTCCAGCTGCCCCTTCATTTGTCTCTGCCTGCTTTGCTCATTTCACCTTGCCTTCTCTTATTCCTGCAGCTAATGCTGCTTCATTCCATTAGCCCCTTTTCCATTGGCGCTTTTGAGCCCGCATCTCCCTCTGCTAGGCTGAATCCTGCCTCCCGCTGGCTTTTCCCCTCTCCTGCTGCTATTTGTCAGCCTTGTACCTGTTCTGTCGCCCTTCCTGACTCCCCCTGCTCCTAGCCCCTCCCCCCACTCTTGCTTCTCCTAGCTTGTTCTGACTGCCTTGTGTTTGCCATGCATCACTACGGTAACTTTGCTGCCTGCTCCAACCAGTACATCAACGACCGGTGTTTTGGGTACTCCAGTCCATCTTCGATTCGGAGCTTATGTATTCTGACTGAAGTTAGCCTTGAGCTGCTTCTTTCTCGATCTCTTTCCACTGTCGGAGCTTCTCCTGCATTTCATGGAAGTCTGCCTGCTGCTTTGGTCCATCCGACCACTAGTTAAACTTTCCCTGGCGGTGTTCATGGTAACTGTATTTCCACGATCGCTGCTGGCTACTTTGGCTTTCTGTCTGTTGTGCTTCAGTGGGAGCCTGCATCACGGCATCTTCATCTGCCAGTGGCCATAGGAGTCACTGCCCCTGGTGTTTGTTTCATTTGCAACTGCATTATTTCTGCAAGGATTCCACGTCTCTGTCTGGTACCTTCATACTTCTTTCTGTACTGTGTATTGTGCTGTCAGTGGACAGTGATTACTGCTCATTCATAAACACATGTTGATGCATAATTCTAACCTGGGTGTCTAACTGATAATTCTATACTGCACCCGAAGTGGGTGCTGCATGTCATACAGCCACTTCGGCTGGCCCATCCTTCCCACAGCTCCTGCTGTTCTTTGTCATTCACCGCAGTCCTTCTGTGCAGCATTACTCTGGCTTCTGTATCACAAAAAAAAATGTCTAGCATTTTTGGATCTGGATCTCCTACATGGATATAAAGCTCAAGTGAGTGCAACAGAATTACCCGTATATTACCTGAATAGCTTATCTAATGTTCACACAGCATACCTGGGGTTGTATGCTGCAATATCTCTGGCTGCAGTTTCTGTTTGCATCTATAGGTTTCCTGCTCAAGCTGCAGTGCAAGGCTGGGACTTGCATATTTACTCATTCCACTGTACATGCACTTTCCCCCAGCCATGTCGCTCCTCCTAGTTCGTTCTGCAGTTTTGGCTTCCTTTGGTTTTTCCCTCCTTTCTGCTCCTTGCATGTATATACCATATTTTCTTTTGCCGTTTTATCCCTATCCTGCCTTCACCTTCCCTATTTGTATCCTCCTCTTACCCTAGTCCAGCTGGCATCCTGGTGCCTACGTCTGGTCTCCCATAGCTAACAATACCAGGTATCTTCCTCATCCTACCTTGCTTTCACTGTGCCAGCCTCCATGGCTTCACTCCTTCATCATGCATTGTCCATTTCTTACCTCCCCTTACCTGTTTGGGCCCTACACTATGGTATTTTGGTCAAGTTTCTGTTCTCTCTCTGGCTACTTCCTTCTGACATGGGTTCGTTCAATTTGTACTGTAGCAGGATGTTACTTCCTGCCTGGGTCTTTCCTTGTCATGCTGTTGTGGCCTGCCTCATGGCATCTCCGATTTTCCAGCTCTCATTGCCGCTGCTCTTCATTGGCGATGTCATCTCCTGCAATTCAATTTCCTTAGCTCAATCAGTGTACATCTCATTGAAGCCTATGTTTCCTCATTGACCCATGCTCTTCTGCAGTTGTTATCCTATACCAACCATTAAGGATTCCTTCCAATCAAGACTGCCCTCCATCACCTTACCTTGTCCATTTCTGACCTCTCCTTCCTGTTCCAGCCTTCAAGACTTCTTCATCATCATCTTATTAGTCTCTGAGTCTCCTTACTCATGTCAATCAATCACGCATACCTCTCATTAGGTTTTCTGCTACCTCATCAAACCACTGCACTCCTGCGGCGCTCATCACCCTCAGTCTTCATCTTCCTCAGTCTTCTCTTGGCAGGCTGCCTCTGTATGGCCTGCAATTGATAATTCTTTTGGGCATCCCTGTCATGAATCATATGCCACCTCATCGAACTGCGGCCCTCCTGCCACATGTATCAAGTTCCTGACTCCAATCATCATTCATTCATCCTTACCTCATAGTTCATCTCTTTCCATCGCTTACTCGAGCATTTCCATCCTCGAATCCTATGCTGCCTCATCGAACTACTGATTGGCTGGCTGCTCTCCACCATCATTCAAGTTCATTTTCAAGCTCATTTCCTGTCTCCTCTTCCTCTGTCTTCTTGTATTGAACTACTGCACTTCTGCTGTGATCATCATCATCATTCTGCATCATCCTCTGGCTTCTCATGAGCGCATCTGGATGCCCCTTGCTCCTCTGACTTTTATATGGATCTACTGATTTCCATCGACTACTCAAGCATATCCCACTCGGGTCCCTGCTGCCTCATGTTCCTTCTTCGATCTGTGTTTTCTTTTTGGGGTTTTTCCCTATCCCATCATCATCTTCCCTACTTATATCCTTCTCTTTAATGAATCCTTATTTTTCATGACATACGTCCTCAAATCAAACGTTGTCAGCCTGAAGGGAAGGCGACCTAGGCCTTGGATCCTCAGAGGTTTCCTCCTCAATGGGTTTTTTTCCTCTCCTCCATGCCAGTGGTCATAATATTAGTTAGAGTTAGTGCTTTCTTAGATTAATTAGTTAGGGCCACTGTTGGATGGAGAGGGATGGTGGCCCTGGCTTTCCCCTCTCTCCTTATGAAGTCCACCCTTATCGTCTTATCATAATTCATTTATTTATCATCCTCACCTCTTCGATGCTTAACACCCGATTGGGTATTCTTTTTGGGCTTCTTCCTAACCTACCTTTACCAGATGCAATCATTCTTGTGGCACCTATGGGGGGGACCCTCCTCTAGGTTTCCTTGTGTTGTACCCCTACAGGGTAGTATATCCCATGAATAGAGAGGTGGAAAGCCACAAAGTAAATCAAGTCACACAAACATCATCTCATCTAGTTGCATAAGCACACTTGAATGGGAGGGCTTTAAGCCTGAGGTTCATTGGGCAGAGCAACTACATCACTCCCCCATCAGGCTTATAAGGGCACTCATCCTGGGCCTCTCTTGGATTTGTTTCTTGTTGCCCACCATCCACCCCTCCTCCTCCGGTGGGTCATCTCTCTTACCTGTGGGGTTCTTTCTAACCTATCTTTAGCCAACACAATAATTCTCATGGCACCTGTGGGGGGAAACCCTCCTCTAGGGTTCCTTGTACCATACCCCTACAGGGTGGTATATCCCACAGATAGAGAGAAGGAAAGCCACAAAGCCACAAGATTCATCAGGTGAAGCTACCTCTGATTGGAAGCTGCAACACTGGACTTAGGATTTGCAAGAAAGCGAGTTGTGCTCACAACAGAGGGAGGAGAACCTTACAATTTACAATTGTCTTTGGTTTGTAGCAGATTCATTAGGAAAGTTAATATTCTTCAGGTGGAGGCTACTTCTAACTGAAAGGTGAAATAAGGAACTTAGAATTATCAGAAAAGGCAGTCTTTCAATCAACAGAGGGAGGTGGACCTTGCTTTACTTTTGTTACAATTGTTAAGATTTTCAGTGCTGGAAGAGTTTAAACCCAGAGGGACTGAATACTGCTTACTGTGTCTGTCCTTGTGCACAGCTGACTTGATTGGAGTTAGTGACTGACTGTTTGCATTGCAATATTTGTAACACTGTGAGTTATTCACTGGGCTAGAATTGGTCATAAGTCTTGGAGAGTGAGTGCAGGTTACAGTCTGCGTATTTGACCCAGACAGTGCCTCAGGGGGTGGAAACTTTTTTTTTGTGTGTTTATCTCTGTGTGCCTTAAAAGGCCAGGCCAGACTGTGTCAGGAAGTGCTTACATCACAGCTACTTATTAGCCAATAGCTTTGGAAGAGTCTTACAGACCTGATAACAACACTACTATAAGCAAGTGGTTTATAGCAGGCTCATCAGAAAACCTAATATTCTTCAGGTGAAGCTACCTCTGGCTGGAAGCTGCAACACTGGATGTAGGATTTGCAAGAAAGCAAGTTGTGCTCACAACAGAGGGAAGTGAACCTTACAATTTACAGTTGTCTTTGGTTTGTAGCAGATTCATTAGGAAAGTTAATATTCTTCAGGTGGAGGCTACTCTAACTGAAAGGTGAAATAAGGAACTAAGAATTATCAGAAAAGGCAGTCTTTCAATCAACAGAGGGAGGTGGACCTTGCTTTACTTTTGTTACAATTGTTAAGATTTTCAGTGCAGGAAGAGTTTAAACCCAGAGGGACTGAATACTGTTTACTGTGTCTGTCCTTGTGCACAGCTGACTTGTTTTGGGGCTGACTGCTTTCAGAGCACAAGTCACCAGGCTGTTTTGGGGCTGGGGAGGTTTACCTGTGTCTGACTTGGATGTTTGGATTTTTCTTTGTTTGATTAGCAGGGTATTTTATCTGTCAAATTGTCATGTAGGGCATCTTGCTGACAGGAAGGCACTCATCGCAGTGGTAGGTCAGAGCTTTTAGCTGATTGTTTTGTGAGGGCACAGTTTAGGCCCAAACCCTTCCAACCCCTCACCCCACCCACCCCTGGAAATAGTTCCTTTATACCTGGGGTTCTGACATCATTTCCTCAAGAGAGCAAGGTGCATATCACTGTCATATCCTCTCTAGCACACTGCACTGATAATATAAGCATACACATTGTATAATATATATATGTCTATATAACAAAACCAGTCACACACACACACACATATATACACACACACAAAACAAAACAAACAAAAAAAATAATAAACAAGAAGGTAGACAGACATGTGGGGAGTAGTGCAATGTAATGGCTGTGGGGCAGCAGTCTTCCGGGAGTCTTTCTGGAGGCTGAGATGCTGCCCTGTTTTCAGACAACTCTCTGCCCTGAGGGAGGAAGTTGCCTGTCTTCAGGCCACACTGGACAGTAATAAGAGAACCTTCCCCCAGGCCATACTGGACAGTAGTAAGGGAACCTACCCCATCCAGGGAGCACCAGAGCCACCACCACTACCTCAGAGGTTGTGAAGAAAGCACAGCAGTTGGACCACAGTGGGCTCAAGGGGGGTACGGGTGGTGGAACAGAGGCACACCCAGTCAGTTGTTCCACTCCACAATCTATACACCATTCTGGGGGAGCATAGTTCCCTTATGGATGCCCCGCAGAGGACACTAAGGAGGTTGCAGACAACTGTCATAAGGTAGGCCCTCAGGAAGGAGGCAGAGGACACCACAGGAAAAGGAAGCAGCCCCTGCTGGGGGACTCACTTATTAGGGGGATAGAACTGGGGGGAGCAGGGAAAACTGAAGTAAGGTGCCTGCCTGGTGCCATGGCTTGGAGGGACAGGAAGCTCATCCTTAGGATCATGAGAACAGTTGCACAGGAGTCTGAGCTGGATGTCATTGTCCACCTAGGGACAAATGACTTGGCTCATCATGAGATTAGAGCAGTGCAGAAGGACTTTGTAGAGTTGAGGAGGGGCCTAAGACAAGTAGCACACACAGTATCCTTCTCAGAGGTGCTGTCTATCAGTGGCATGGGTGAGGCGAGAGTACTTTGCACAATGCAGTTTAATGAATGGTTGAAAAAACGGTGTGGAGCACAGGGGTTTGGCTTCACTGGGGACTGGGTTTCCACCTGGAGGGACACCAGCCTTTACTGGCAGGATGGTCTGCTTCTGCCCAGGAAGGGTACAAGTCTTTTGGGCAATCGGTTTAAATGCTTCATTGGAAAGCTTTTAAACTAGTGAAGGGGGAGGCACTGATAAGCAGTAGGAAAATCCGAGCCTTCCCCTACAAAACAGGGTACTAAATGCAAAAAAGACCAAGGTAGAAAGGTCAGTGGGGGATGCTGCTACAGAAGGTAAAGCCGTCAAAAAATGGAGAGCAATGATCACCAATGCCCGTAGTCTGGGTAACAAGCTTCCTGAATTAGAGGCCTTGATGGAAGAGGAACATCCGGATATCATGGCAGTCACAGAAACATGGTTCACACAGAACCATGACTGGGCTGTAAACATACAAGGATACACTATCTACAGGAGGGACAGAGAGGGTAAAAGAGGAGGAGGAGTAGCTCTCTACATAAGGGAAGGAATCAAAGCAACAGAACAAAAGGGTAAATGGGGGGAGGAGAAGAAGCACTGTGGGTCAATTTGGAGACAGGCAATGGCAACACAATCCGCACAGGGGTTATATATGCCCCCCCCCAAGGGGAGGAAATGGACAAGGAAATGATAGAAAGTATACTTAGAAAGCAGAAAAAGGGGAGATATTGCTGATGGGTGATCTGAATATGCCATATGTTAACTGGAGTGCAGTTGCAGCAGCCACTTTTAAGAGTGGGGTTATTCTAGAAGCCCTACAGGAGGCATGCCTTAGACAACTAGTATTGGAACCCACTCGAGAGGGAGCAATCTTAGACCTGGTTCTCTCAAATGGAGATGGAGATAGGATCACAGATATAGACGTGGGTAGCCATCTGGGAACTAGTATGGTTCACAATAAACACAGCAATAGAGTCAAGCCATACAAAGGCAAAAGTACTGAACTTCAGGAGGACTGACTTTGCCAAAATGGGTGAGTGCCTAAGGAATGCACTAGCAAATGGGCAGAAAGGAGGGGAGGAAGAACAATGAGGAATAATAAAAACTGCCATCACAGAAGTAGCAAGCCTTTGTGTGAAGCAAATAAACAAAACAAAATGATGTAAGAAACCACTATGGTTCTCAAAGGAGGTGGCAGTGAAAGTTCAAGAGAAAAAGAAAGCATTCAGGAAGTACAAGGAATCACAGAAGGAGCAGGACAGAGAATTGTATCAGTTAAAGCAAAGGAAGCTGGGAAGGCAGTCAGAACAGCAAAGGCCCAAACTGAGGAAGAGATAGCCAACTCAGTTAAGAAGGGGGATACAACCTTTTTTAGGTACATCAGGGAACGAAGGAAGACCAAGGGAGGGATAATGAGGCTTAATAAAGGGGAGGGCAGGGGGCTTGGCCGAGGGTGACTGAAAAGGCAGAGATACTAAACAAATATTTTTGCTCAGTATTTACAAATGAAGATGGGGGGTACCTAAAACAAACAATATAAACACTCTGGATACAGAAGTTGATACCAGCCCATTTACAGAAGAAAGGGTTCTGAGAGAGCTCTTAAAACTGAAGGTGGACAAAGCAATGGGGCCTGATGGGATTCATCCCAGAATTCTAAAAGAACTAAGGGTAGAACTAGTGACACCACTGACTACCATCTTTAACAAATCATGGGAGGATGGGGTGGTACCCGAGGACTGGAGGAGGGCAGATGTGATTCCCCTTCACAAAAGTGGGAGCAGGGCAGAAACAGGAAACTACAGACCTGTTAGTTTAACCTCAGTGATAGGGAAAATGATGGAATCACTTCTGAAGGTAAGAATTGTCGAGTACCTAGAGGCCAGAGGGGCAGGGGACCCAAGGCAGCATGGATTCACAGTGGGAAGGTCATGCCAGATGAATCTAATAGATTTCTTTGACTGGGTGACCAAAATAGTAGATCAGGGAGGGGCTGTGGACATGGCCTACCTAGACTTCAGCAAGGCATTTGACACAGTCCCACACAAAAGATTAATATACAAGTTAGCTAGCCTGGGAGTGGGTCCCAGGATGATAGCCTGGTAAAGAATTGGCTGGAGAATAGGACACAGAGAGTAATAGTAAATGGAGTCCACTCTGAAGAAGGGGGTTACTAGTGGGGTACATGAGGTTCAGTATTAGATCCGGTCCTCTAATGTCTTTAAGCTGACATTGCAGAGGGACTGGGAGGAAAAGTATGTCCCTTTGCAGGTGACACAAAGATCTGCAACAGAATTAATGCACAAGGTGGGGTGGAAAGGATGAGAAGGGACTTGGCAAGGTTAGAGGAATGGTCAAATGTATGGCAGCTTAGATTCAATGCTAAGAAGTGCAAGGTAATGCACTTGGAAAACAAAAACCCAGGGGAAGAGTACACAATGGGGGGTGAGATACTAAATACAACAAAAATGGAAAGAGACCTGGGGGTAGTCATAACAGATGACTTAAAGGTGGGCAAGCAATGTGAGAGGGCAGTAAAGAGGGCTGGGGGGATACTGGGATGCATAGGGAGAGGCATCACCAGTAGAAAACAGGAAGTTGTTATCCCTCTGTACAGACAGCTGGTGAGACCCCATCTGGAGTACTGCATGCAGTTCTGGAGACCCAATCTCCACAAGGACATAGACAGGATGGAAACTGTCCAGAGGAGGGCAACTAAAATGGTGCAGAGTCTGCACCCGAAGACATATGAAAAGAGACTAAAGGAGCTTAATATGTATAGCCTCGAGGAAAGGAGGGAGATGGTGGACATGATAGAAACTTTCAAGTACCTCAAGGGAATCAGCAAAGTCCAAGAGGGTAGCATCTTTCAAAAAAAGAGGTGTGCAAGAACAAGGGGGCACAATTTGAAGATGGGGGGTGGCTCAGAGGTAATGTAAGGAAGTATTTTTTCACAGAGAGGGTTGTGGATGCATGGAATGGCCTTCCAGAGGAGGTTGTGGAGTCAAAAACACTGGTTGAATTCAAGCATGCATGGGACAGTCATAAGGCAATTCTAGGAAGTGGGGGTAGAAAGAAGTAGGCTGCTGGTTAACTAGGATCTGCAGCTTATCCACTAGGTAGGGAAATGGGCAGACTGGGTGGGCCAAGCGGTCCTTATCTGCTGTCAAATTCTATGTTTCTATGTTTCTTTGTTAAGTAAATTAAGTCACACAAGCATCATCTCATCTAGTTTTGTAAGCATAATTGAACATATGTTCATTTAACTTGCATGGAAGTCTAGTTCAGCAGCTTGCTAAAAAATAAAGGTGAGGATTAATGGACTAATTCACAATTTAAAAAACAGTTACTGTAAAATAAAATTGCTGAATAACACAGAAGAAATACAATGAAGAAACAAAAGAAAAAAACCCTGGCAACACCTTATCAGCATTTGTTACCACTAAATAACACAAGAAGAAAAAAAAAAAAACAGCGAATATGGTGTAATAAAGAAGAGCCTGCCCCATCTCATCTTAGGTATGAGGTAAATAATTATGAATTTGTACTAAGAAAACACCACATTATCTCCCAAAAATCAGATATTACTTAACCTTCAGTAATCCAAAAAATGAAAGCCAGGGTTCCCAAGCTGTATGAAACACTACAGATGTAGTTTTCCTCCAAAACAACACTTTTTTGACATGGCCTGTTACCAACTTATAAAACTGGGGGAGAAGATAGATCTCCTGCATCACAACATTAATATCTTGGCCTCTAAAGCTGCTGAAAATAAAAGTAATTAATGCTTCAAAGCTGTTTGGCTAAGTAAGGACGGTCCTTATCTGCCGTCAAAGTCTATGTTTCTATGAGTCTCCCAAATCCAAAAATAAGGGGTGTGGGGAAAAGGAAGACTGAGAACTTTTTCCAGGTAGTGTATAATTCTTCCTCACAAGTCCTTGGGTAAGGAACATTGCCACAATATGTGGAAGAGGGTCCCTGGTTCTTCTACACATCTCCAACAAACATTAGAGGGACTCTGGGCCATCGAGAACAACCTATCTGGGGTTCTATACCAATGGCTTAAAACCTTCTTTTGTATAAGTTGTAGATGTGGATCAGATAAGGCCCAGTGTGCCTCAACCCAGCAATGAGTCCAATTTTCTGCCATAACTGGGGTCTGCAACTCTGATGCCCATTTGGATAAGGATTACTTTTTGGATGTGAATCAGGTCACTGTTTGTGTGATGATAACAATCTCCAAACTGTGGGTAATGAAATTCTACCCCCAAGCTGGCAGTGAAAATAGTTAAAGAAAAGATGTTAACATGCAGTTTGCATTATTAAGCTAAGTATTCAGAATCTTGTCCAAACCAAAAAGCATGGCCTACTATAAAGTGGACCCCTTTTCATTCCCGTTGCTGTTTCTGGTATTTGTTGAGTGGGGGACTGGGGATGTTTATTGTGACAATGGTACACGGGTGGCAGGAGGTGGGGGAGTGTGTTTGGTACTTGGGTGGGGGAAGGGATTACTTTTTTGTGTGACTCTGTGCAACATGTACCAGTGTGCAATCCATCAGGGCAAAGGGGGAGGAGGGTGTCAGTGGGGAGGGGGGGTGGAAGACCAGTAGCAAGGAATATATCATTTTTGTCTGGGGGAGAGTGGACTCGCTTGAGGGAATAAGGAGTATAAATTCAGACCTAAGGAAACTGGAGGTTTGGTCAGAAGCTTGGCAGTTGAAATTCAATGCCAAAAAGTGCAAAGTCATGCACTTATGTAGAGGCAATCTCAAAGAGGATTACTACCTGGGGGGGGGGGAGCTAGCTTCCACCAGCCAGGAACATGACCCTAGTGTCATAATATCACAAGATGTGAAGGTGGGGGAACAGTGCTAAAAGGTGGCGCTAAAGGCCAGTGGCATGCTGAGTTGCATTGGGATGGGAATCACGAGTCGAAGGAAGGAAGTGGTGCTGCCACTTTACAGGGTACTTGTGCACCTCCACATGGAGTACTAAATAGAGTGCTGGAGGCCGCATCTCAGAAGGGACATTGGCAGAATTGAAACGATGCAAAAAAGAGCAAAGAAAATAATTCAGAGGCTGCACCACATGGCATATGAGGATAGGCTGAGGGAACTTAGTATGTACTTCCTGTAGCAAAGGAGGGAGAGGGAGGACATGATTGACACCTCTAAGTATTTTAAGGGTATAAACATGGTTAGGGTTCAGGAGCTGTTTCAGGTGAAGGAGAGTGGTCAAACAAGACAGCAGGATAAGAGGCTGAATGGTGGAATGTTCAAAAGCAATGTTAGGAAATTCTTCTTTACTGAGAGGGTGATTGACCCATGGAATAGCCTACCCCAGGTAGTGGGAGCCAAAACGGTGACAGAGTGCAAAAACGCACAGAGGTATAATTTTACAGAAAGGCTAAGGGGTGAGCACCATAGTAAACATTTTTTATGGCAGACTAGATGGATCTTGTGGTCCCCTTCTGCCATCACTTTCTATGTTTCTATGTTTCATCTCTACATGTGATTGAACATGACATCCAATGTGTCAAGATGGGTGGCAGCGGCTCTCCCATAGATGATGTCCCTGTACTCAATGAGCGCTAACAACATCATATTTACAACCAGGAGACTTGTTTCACAGGAAAAAGGCACAGTGTACGCTGTACAGTTTCCCTAACCTACTGTAGGTCCAAGTTAACCCCCCAGCTGTGAAGCATGGGTTTCCCATAACATACACAAATCCAACCAGACACCAAGAATTTTTACAACCTGTAATACTGTTGAGTCCAGTATCTTGGTGAACAGTTTTTTTTTTCAATCAAACCAGTAGAGTTAGTAGTTTTAAATAACATAACGTGTGTGTGTGTGTGTGTGTTTACTCTCAATAAAGTAGTTCTGAATCCTATCAAAATGCACCTGAAGAGAGTCCTGGACCACACTACTTTCCTCACCCACTCAGTAGATGACTGTGTCATCCATGTATAGATGTACATTGGCATAATTCAGATCTTCCTCAATATTGTTAATAAAGAGTGAGAACAACAGTGGGCCCAGGACTGAACCCTGAGGAACCCCCCTTTTACAACCCTGACATCTGAGTTTGTTCCATGGTAAAGTACCAGTTTCCTTCTTGCACTAAATTACCTTGCAAACCACCTGTTAGCCCTGCCCTGGAGCCATTGGCCATACAGTTGTTCCATCAAAAGGGAATGGTTTATCATGCCTATGGCCCTGAAACAGTTAATGAAAACATTCCCAACCATGCAGCCCCCCCCCCATTGCCACCTGGATGTCATTTACCACCTTAAGAACTGCTATATTTGTGCTCTGTTGAGTTCTAAAACCAGACCTCCTACAGTACAATAATTTGTTATCATCCAAGGAGCCAGTCATTTGTTTAACCACCAACCACTCCAGGACTTTTAGCATAATTGGCAGCAGGGAAATGGGCCTGTAATTCAATAATGAGTTCATGACACCTCAAAGACCAGTGTAACCGTAGCTATGTTCTACCCTTTAGAAAAGGTACCAGTGTCAACTGAAAAATTGTACAGATATGTCAGTGGTCTGCACATGACAGGTACAGCATTCCTTAAATGTTTACAACTAACATTGTCTAGTCCCCTAGCACTAGGCAAGTTAAGGCTAAGAAATTATTTTAAAACGTCGTCAGTTTCAATTTTCTGAAAAGAAAAAGAATAATCCCCTAGTGTCAAAAAACAGCAATTAGCTCTCATGTCATTTACTTGTACAGGGTCTCCCTGCTTCTAGAAAAGAGTTACTAAAGGCTTTACATATTAACCTAGGTCATTCATAACTTTATCATAAACCTTAAATAATGCTGGCAGCTCTTTCATATCTGAACCAGATACATTTTTAAAAACTCTCCAAAAATTGCCTGGATGAAGATTTTCATCCTCTTCTACTTTTCATTTTAAAAAAAATGCCTTTTTGCCCTCCTAATTTCTATCACAAATCTATTTCTTATTGCTTGAATTCTTTCCATGATGAGACATTATGGGCCCAGTTTTCAAATGGCCCTGGATTGAAGCAAGGGACTTGAGGCAGGGGGGTTGACACAGCTGGCAGAATTCGTCTGATGATGAGGCAAACATGATTTTCAAAGGAAGCCCACTGAATGCAATCAGATAGACCAGCTCCCCTGGTCTACCTTTGCTATACAGAGGGAGCCAATTTATGTGGCTTGCACCAAAGTTTGGCACAAGCTACTGTAAATTGTGTAAAGTGTTGCAACTGTGCCCAATGTACAAAAATTGGGTGCATTTGTGAAAGTTGCATTCCATGCACTTGTGCCACACTTCAGGGTTGATGCAGGGCTCAATCTTCTATAATTGTGCCCAAATTTTTTTTATTGGCTTTATTCCATAATCTGACTTGTCTTTGCAGCTTCAGGAGCTCACTGTTGTGCCATGGTGTACTCATATGCCTGGCCTTTCAAAATTTCAGTGGAGCATATCTGTTTCATACTTCACTGACCTCTGCATGAAAATAATCCTAGACCTCATCAACAGCTGGGATCAGTTATGGCTGTCCCAGACTATGCTATCCACATCCTCCATGAATTAAAGATAGTAACATTTCTTAAAGCTGTGGTAGTATGAACCACTTGTCTGCCTTTGTACCTTAAGTATTACAGTGATAAAATAAGTGCATTATTGATCTGAGAAGTTATTTGCCAGAACTCTCTAGTGTGCAAATCAATTGAGTAGGTTTGCAAAGATTTAGTCCAGGATTCTGAAACTAATGTGTTTAAAGTCATTATCCTTGTCTGATCTACAGTACAATCTTTTGTGTCAGCCCCAGCTTTTCTGTAACAATCTGTAGTGGGTTGTTTCCCTACCCTCAATCCAGCAGAGGTTAAAATCCCCCTCCAAAAATAATCTCATGAGTATTAAAGTGCTAGTGTACTGCCTAAAACTAATATTAGATTTTGAAAGCAGCCAACCATTGTCTTTTATATCGGAGGTGCTTTTTTTACCATTGTTTAATTAGAAGATTGTTTACCTGATGTTAGTAGGTGTGATGCATGGAACAGCTCTTAGCCCGGCAGCTGACGTATCTGGCTCTGCTGCCCCACACTGCATCATCAGTATAGTGACCTCACTGACTGTGACATCACTGCTACTTAGGAACAACAAGTGAGTGACTGCCAGGTCATTCACCTGTGATGTCACTGTCAGTGAAATCATAACTTTGATGACATAGTGTGGGGCAGTAGAGCTAGATATGTCAGCTGTCAGGCTAAGAACTGTTCCATACATCCATCACATTATTATCACATACAGTATAAAACTTTCTGCTGAGCAAAAGGCAAAAGAAAAATACTTCAGAAATAAGTTAAAACTGAGTAAGTCATAAAATTTGTATTATTTTTCTGTCTGCACGTTTTGTGTCCACTGGCTCTTTAATAAATAAGGAAAGTATGTTTCCCACACGTAGTAGTCCCAGTGGGCTAGTGTTAGGTAAACAGTTGCAACATACTAAGCAAATAGATCAGGATTGTGAAACTTTTATCTTGACCCCAAGAACTGCGGCAAGGTTTGCAGGGACATCTACAGTGAGATCATTTACCCCATAGGCCACTGAAGCACATAATATAATACCACCATCTCTGTTATTTAATTTTTCTTTCCTAAACACCTAGAAGATCTTTATTCCAGCCATCGAATCTGGTATCTTGCATCACAACCAAGATCCAGTTAAAACCAGGAAGACAGGATTATTTTGATCCAGCCAAAGTTTAACAACATACAAATTGGGGACCACACTCCTCACATTACTATGAGCAAAGTTTAGACAATTCTTACCCAATAAATTTGGCAAGGAGAGATTTATACTAGGCTCAGGGTTAGGGTGGACATCCCCACTAATTAGTACATTAAAAAGTCCCCAACAGCACAATCCAATCACCTCTCCACCATTTATTCCACAGTATAAAGGTCTCCCCTTTTTTACCAAAGAGTGAGTAAAACTTCCCATTGTCAAAAAATCTGGGAGTCTGCCAGGAGGGAGGCAGCTGGCAACCATATATTCTGACACAAACTGTGAGTAGGTAAAAGGGATAAGCAGGTGTATCCAGCCACAAGACATCAGGTAGGAAAAAAGGTGTAGCACCCTATACAGGTCTAAGCAACACTAGAGGTTCAAAACTTGCAAAAACCTCGGGGTCATTGCAAGTCCCTAGATAGGGTCGGGTAATAATGGGAATTTAAAGGGGTAAAATAACAAAGAAAGGGTTCCATGCGATAATGGCGACCACGTAATAGTGATTGCCGTTTGGGCGAGTCTACATCGCCAAAAATGAATTTCAACTATGTAAACTAGTGGTACTGAAAAAGGGAACAGGACACTTATATTTTTGGTTTTGTGCAGGGGCTGTGCCTCTTGCACCCCCCTCACCCCATGCACCCCCTACTAAAGAATTCTTAACTCCAGGAAGGTGCACGTCAGGGGTTGCAAAATGATGGACAAAAATAATTACTTGACAAGCACTTAAAATGAGTGGGCACCCAGAACTAAACCCACTACCCTCCCAACCCTAGCCTGCCACAAACCCACCACATCAGACAGCCAGCTCCGCAGGCCACCACCATACTATGCCACACAAACCCTCCCTCCACTTCCACCCTTTGCATAGCATGGTCCCTTCCCCCCATGTGCGTGTGCACATAGCTACAGTACATCTTGTCACTATATTCACTGACACCCCCCATCCAGTCATCCTCCCTGTCTGGTAGCCTTGTAAAAGTTCCGTAATTGAGTAGCCCTTTTTGAAAGTGTTCAATCGCAATAGCTTAATACATGGGCTGCCCAGAGAAAGCAGGTAGGATAGGAGGATGGGAGTGGTGTAGTCCAGTGGCTGTGGAGTGACAGTCTTCAGGGACACTTTCTGGAGGCTGCATTGCTGCCCAATCTTCATGCACCTCTCTGTGCTGAGGGAGGAGGTTGCCAGACTCAAGACCAAATAGTCTTGGGTTCGGAGGACCTTCTTCCCCACCCAGGGATAACCTAGTCCACCACTTCTACCTCAGAGGTTACCCAGAATGAGGAGCAGCTGAACAACAGTGGGATCAAGTAGGGTCAGTATGGTGGAGCATAAGCACTTCCTACATCCAGTTCCACTGCAAAACACCTACACCACACTGGCAGAGTGGGAGCATCCCACAGAGACACCTGAAGTAGTGAAGAGGAGGAGGAGGAAGTGAATTGAGGTGGGGGATTCCATATTGAGGGGGATAAAATTGGGGATAGGTAAGGATAAGGAGAGGGAGGATTGGTGCCTTCCTGATGCCATGGCTTGCAAGGATGGAAGGAAGATCCAAAGGATCACTGGGGCAGCAGGAAGGGAGGGAGAGCTAGATGTCATTATCCATCTGGGGACAAATGACCTGGTGAGGGATGAGACAACAATAGTTCAGGAGGAGTTCTGGGATTTGGGAGGGCTCTAAGGCAGGTGGAATGATCTGTTACCTTCTTGGAAGTGCTATCTGTCTATGACAGGGTAGAGAACAGGATTCTCCACACCAGGAATGTCAATGCACGGTTGATGGAATAGTGCAGAAAGGAGGGTTTTGGCTTCATTGCGGACTGGGGCAGCACCTGGAGGGACAAGGATCTGGTCAGGGGTGATGGCCTGCATCCATCCAGGGGGGAACCATGGTCCTCAGTGATGGTTTAAATGCTACATTGGCCAGCATTTAAACTAGCCAAGGGGGGAGGCAGAAAGACAAAGGGAGACATAAACTGCCCCCCTACAAGCAAACGAGGTCAGCAAGGGGAACCCTGAGGGGATGAAACCACAAAAAGAACCATATAAGAAAGGAATCTGGGGGGGATAGAAGGCAAGAATAAAAATGAGATAGATAATGGAGGAAACAAAGGGGGGGGCAAATGGAAAACAAGAAGGGAGTGGCAACACAATCTGGAGAGCCATGTGTGCAAATGCTCAATGTTTAGGCAACAAGATTGCAGACCTAGAGGCCACCATAACAGAATCAGACATGGATAAGGTTGCAACTACTGAGACATGATACAATGAAAACCAGGATTGTGATGTGGCCATCTCAGGGTATACTCTGTTCAGAAAAGTCATGGTACTGTATTCAAAAAAAATGGAAGAGTTGGTCCTTAAGGACAAAATAAAAGCCACAAAAGTACAGGACAGAAACACAGGGAGAGCAGGGGGGAGCTGGGGTACTGTGGGTTGCCCTGAAAACACATAAGGGTTCCACTATCCACACAGAAATGATCTACAGACCTCCAAGCACAGGGTGCAGAGGTGGATAAGGACACGATGGAAACCATCCAAAGGATAGCATGCCAGGGGGAGGTGTTGCTGGTGGGGGGCTTCAATCTACCAGATATGGATTGGAACCTATCAGCTGCAAGAACAGTCAGAAGTAGGGACATCCTGGACTCCCTGCAAGGAGCATTCTTCAGGCACCTAGTTAAGACACTCACTCATGGGGGGGGGGGCGATACTGGACCTGGTACTGACAAATGGGGACAATGTTGCTGATGTCATGGTGGGTGACAACCTGGGATCCAGCAAACATTGTACAGCGTGATTCAATATAAGAATTGGGCCAAAACCAAACCGCACTATGACAAGGGTCATGGACATCAGGAAGGCTGATTTCAGGAAAATGGGAGAATTCCTCAGGACTGCCCTGGCAGGGATAGATGATTTGGAGGGGATTGAGGAACTTTGAGCAAAAATAAAGGGGGGAATCAAGGAACTATGAGCAAAAACAAAGGGGGGAATCAAGGAACTATGAGCAAAAATAAAGGGGGCATTGAAAAAGCAACACATCTCTGTGTCAGACAGGTTAACAAGGGCAAGAGAAAAAAGAGACCACTATGGTTCTCTAAAGATGTATCAGAAAAAGGAAGAGCAAAAAAACTAGTATTTAGAAAGTACAAAAGTACATGGAAGGAGGAAGAGAGGGAAAACTACTAGAAGAGACAAAGGGAGGCAGGGAAGGCAGTTAGACCTGGCTGGCCTGGTGGTGCAGAGGGCTGAGGCGCTGGATGCCTTCCCTTGCACCATGCCAGTGACCTGGGTTCGGGATTGAGTCAGGGTCATCAGGGAGCTGGCCTGGGGGGGGAGGGAAGGAGCAGGATTGAGAAGCCACAATGGCAGCTCTCCTCTCCTGGGGAGGATCTGTGTCACCCCCACCCCATATTTCTGCTGCCATTGGGTGGAGGTCTGACATGCAGCATAGGTGGCCAGGGGCCACAAACTAGCAGGGAGGGTGCCTCAGCACCATGGCATGTGTGTGCCTCCACACATGTATGTGCGACCGGGCATGAGGATGGAGAAAACGGGGGGTGGAACAGGCCATAAAATATAAATTAAAAAAGTAAGGCAGTTAGATGTGCAAAGGCGTAAACAGAGGAGAAAATTACCCAGTCAGTAAAAGAAGAGGATAAACCTTTCTTTAAATATATAAGTGAGAAGAGGAAGACCAAAGGGGGAATACTAAGGATAAAAGAGGAAGAAAGGGTTTGCGAGGAGGGGGGGGGCCAAAAGAAGGCAGACATATTGAACAAATACTTTTGTTCAGCATTTACAGAAGAAGGGGTAGGTAACAGGTCAAAGATAAGGGACAAGGACATAAATGGTAGGGAGGTGGAGAACAGTCCTTTGACATAGTCGTCAAAGTACTAGCAAAATTAAAAGTAGACAAGGCAATGGGATCTGATGGGGTGCACCCTGGATACTGAGGGAGCTCAAAAAGGTGCTGGCTACACCTCTGACAACTCTGTTCAACTAACCATTAGAAACAGAAGAGGTTCCAATGGATTGCAGGAGGGCAGATGTGGTCCCAATTCACAAAAGTAGGAACAGGGAGGAGGCAGGAAATTACAGACCTGTCAGCCTGACTTTAATAATGGGCAAAGTAATGGAAACACTACTGATGGAAAGGATAGTTGAATACCTTGTAACCAGTGGATTACAGGATCCAAGGCAACATGGTTTCATGGGGAGAGGGGGGGAAGTCTTGCCACACAAACCTGATTGAGTCATTTGACTGGGTGACCAGAGTAGTGGATCAGGGAGGAATGGTAGATGTGACCTACCTGAATTTCAGTAAGGCCTTTGACACCATTCCACATAGAAGACTGATGAACAAGCTGGCCTGTCTGGGAGTGGGTCAAAAAGTTATAAACTTGGAAAAAGGTTAGTTAAGCTACAGGAGTCAGAGGGTGGTGGTAAATGGTGTCCACTCTGGAGAAAGCAAGATGACCAGTGGGGTGCCTCAGGACTCAGTACTAGACCCGGTCCTCTTCAATGTCTTTATTAGTATCACTGCAGAAGGGCTAGAAGGGAATATGCCTGTTCATGGACACAAAAATCAACAGAGCCAACACACTTGGGGTTTGGAAAAAAATAGGGATGATTTGAAAAAATTGAAAGAATGGTCAAGGGTTTGGCAGCTGGGTTTCAATGTCAAAAAGTGCAAATGTATGCACTTTGGGCACAGAAACCTGGGAACTACATACCGACTGGGAGGGTAAATACTGGTTACTGTCAAACAAGAAATGTACCTGGGGATAATCATTCTGATGACCTGAAGGTAGCCTATCAGTGTGCTAAGGCAGTGGGGAAGGTTAGCAGGATGCTCGGCTGCATAATGAAGGGTAACACCAGAAGGAAGAAGGAGGTAATATTATCCCTGTACAAATCACTGGAAAGACCCCACCTTGAGTACTGTGTCCAGTTTGGGAGGCTCCACCTCCAGAAGGACATTGATAAGGTGGAGGCAATATGAAAGAGGGCTACCAAAATGGTGCAGGGCCTGCATCAAAAGCCCTATGAAGAGAGACTCAAGGAATGGAATATATATTCTCTGAAGGAGAGAAAGGAAAGGTGGCATATGATAGAAATGTTCAAATACCTAACCGATACTAATAAGGTACAGGAAGGTAGCATGTTCTATAGAAAAAGACACACAAGGGCAAAATGTCACACTATGAAGTTAGAGGGGGGTGGCTCAGAGGACATGTGAGGAAATACTTCTTCAAGGAGAAGATGGTGGATGCTTGGAACAGAATTCCAGCAGAGGTGGTGGGTGCCAAAATGGTGATGGGATTCAAGCATGCATTGGACAGATACAAGGGGACCTTGGTAGTAAGGCAAGGGGGATGATACGACCAGAGATCAAGTAGGGTCTGCGGCAGCACAGTAAGCAGGGAAAACTGGGCAGACTAGTAGGGCCAAGAGGTCCTTATCTGCCAACAACTTCTATGTTTGTGTTTCTAACAACTTAAATGTTGTATCAACATTACTGTTTGAATAATTACACAGTCAGGGTGCCTGTATAGCAGGTTAAACACAGAAGTATCACTTAAGGCAACAGCATTCGGCACAAAATCTATAGTAACACATCACTTTAGTGGAGGGATATGACCAATCCTGTAAGCAACAATGGTACAAGTTATTGTATTTTCACCTATTGATAGGATAGATAACTTCCCACAAAAGAATGTACAGCAGTGTTAATTCCTATGTTTAATCATGTTAGAAAGATTGACTTTCATGAATGGGAGGAAAACTTAAAATTTTACAAGGCAGACTCCTGCAGTCTCTCGTCATGGAATCTTGAGGGTGACTCTCGCCACTCATACAAGAGCCATTCACATAAATGCTGCTCATAATATTGCCACACAGGTAGCACAGACTTATGAATGTAAAGCTCCACCCCCACCTGATGTGATGGCTACTGGTATCATACAGCAATACAATGCAGTGTCAGTGGCTCAGTAGGTAGCACACTCGCCTCTGAGGCCAGGAGATCAGAGTGCTGTGGGTTCAGTTCCCACATCTGGCACTTGGGTTAATATCCCAGTACTGACACTGTAGTGCAGCATGAGAGGGGTGCTGCACTTCTGAGGTGCCATCTTTCGGATGAGATTGAGATGTTAAACCGAGGTCCCATCTGCCTGGATTGGTGGTAGTTCAGGTGGATGTTAAAGATCCCATGGCACTTATCGAAAAGAGTAGAGGAATTTCCCTGGTGTCCTGGCCAAATTTCCCTCATTCACTAAAAATACCACCAACAGCTTAATCTGGTTCAAGGTCAGTTGGCATTCATCTGTATCCCCCTCCCCCGGGTCATGCCTGAAAATAGGCAGAATTTGTCTAGTGCACTTACCCGGTCAACAAAAACTAAATAAAAAAAAATAAATAAAAAATTAAAATACTAAGCCAGCTATACCTGTACCAGAGCTTCTTCTGCTAGTATTACCTGCCTAGAATAGGTGCAGGTGGAGATGTCAGCAAAGGCTTCTGTTATCAGTTGCTGGGCAAATGGCATAGAGCTTCTGTTTGAGGCGTTTGTTGAGGCAGCACAGGGTTTTGAATGTTGAAGTCCCACCACCGCGTGATGTGATGGATGTCAGTACCCCAGACTCAGCTGAAGCAAATGTATATTGCATTTTTAGAAAGTTTGTAGTTTTGTAAAAGATAAGCTAAAAGAGATGCAGATGAATTGAATTACTGTTTGGAGTAACTGAATGCTGATGGTATGAACTTGTGAGTGGAGATACAGCTGAAGACTTTTTCTGACTAGTGGTAAACTTCAGGGTTCCAAACTGCATCAGTGAAGGAGTGATCGTTCACCAGCCAGCTGAGATTAGGCATCAGTATTATTTACATACAGAATGCTATCTCTGCTAACTTCTGCTGCATGGTTTGGTTTGTGTTTGGCCCTGTTTTTGTCCTGCTAAGTACAGCAGCTGACTTGCCACAAGCAGAGGCACTAGTTGACTGGCAATGGGCAAAAATTTAGTATTTTAGCTGATCAGCAACATTAAGTTTCCCACGGCTGTTTAAAAGTCACTTACTTCTAAACATTAAATAAACTAAAACTTCAATTACTGTGTCTAACCAACACTTGTTTAGAATTCAGACCTCTAAGCTACTGTATATGATAATGTAATCCTTCTTGAATCTGTGAACACAATTGGGAGTTTACTTCACAATTTGTTTTCATTTAAAGCACATCTAGCTCTTTGGGAGATTTTTGCGTTTTATTAAAACATCACATATAGTCTACAATACATTAAATTTGCCATGATTTGACTTTGGGAACTTAATTTTTGGAGCAACCTGAAAAACAAGGACTCCTAGAGGGACCACAGATTTTATAAAGAGAGAAATCAGAAATCAGACTCATACATGAATGCACAGTAAAAGTATCAAGGACATATATATACTGTATATTTTACCAGCTGGGCTGACAACAACAAAATATAAGTAGGAACATACATCTAGCAACTTTTATGTACTGCAGTTTGAATCCCCAGATTACTTCATGGAAAAGTTACAACACCTATCAAGAGTCCCCTCATGACAAACGAAGCAGAATAAATGTCAAGCTAAGCATCCCCAAATTTAGAACACACGATAAAGCATAATTTCTGTATGCAGGCTCTGTACTGTAATACTCACTCCCCCCAAGACCAGCTTCCATCATTGCCACTTTCAAAATGATGCTCATTAAAAACATTGAAACATAAAATATTAATGTTTATTAGAAATGCAGCAAAGTACAAATTCGTGGGCGAATTTGGCATGAAACATCCGAAAATCTCCTCCACGGTGTTCTGCGAAGTTTTCCCCACGTTCAGAAAATCCGAAATGGTGAAGTTACACTGTGAAGTGCAGAATTTTGCCCATGAATGGCAGACTTTCACCTGCGAATGGTGGAATTTTGGTAAAATTCCATAGTTCACAAGCAAAATTCAGCACTTCATGGAGGAAGTCTGCGCTTCACAATGGAAACTTCACCATGCAGAATTTGAGAAATTCCATGGAATTCATGGATTAATCCATGAAGTGAAGTTTTCCAACTTTGCCCATCTCTAATGTTTATGCCTAGAAACAAAAAATACTTGTGTAAATGTATATTTGCACAAATGTAATATGTGTAACTTCATTTAAGGCAGGACCATATTGTAAAGAAGCCTACATGGTTAATAGTTGATCTTTTAAAAATATTTTTAAACAAATAAATGAGGTCACATGGACTAGTAAAGTTGTCAATGGAATTCTGGGCATTCCTATTCCCAGCTAAAATATGGATAATGATGAAGAGGCAACCACTCAGTAAATTAAATCTGACTCACTGACCAAAGGTATGTTTACATGGCAGTCCCGCTCTACATTCCAGTCCACTGCAGTGCTGCCCTGACCTCCTGAGTCAATTATTGTATTCATACAGCCCCTCTCAGCACCAATGCAAGCCACTCTAGAGAAGGACCACAACTCTGGGAGCCTGGTGATGTCAGCAGTGATGCAACAAGTGACACTTTGACCACTGACATCACAGGAAGCACTGGTGACAAGAATGTTGGCACTAGAGGTAAATTGTGAGAAAGAGGAAAGTAAAATGTAACCCCCGATGTCTCTTCAAGCAGCAACTCCCTGAGCAACTGAATTCTTCAGAAATGAATTCAGATAATTCAACCAACCTGCCAGCACAGTAATAGGGCTTCTGCTTGCAATCCCAGCATCCCCGGGTTCCGGAATGAAAAAGGGAGTTGGAGGGCTGACCGGAGGGATGAGAACTGAGTGTCCTAGGGGATGCTGTCATTCATCAGTGGGGAGGGTGGATGAGTGTCCAGCATACAACAGACCTCTGCTGAAGGTCGGGGGAGCAGTTGCCAGTGCCTATATTGTGGGTAGATATGCCAGACATTGGTGCTTTGGCACCATCACGTCACTGCCCACCACACCTACTATTGTGGTTACAAGCATTCAAAAAATGGATGTCCCCCATGCATGATGCCCCACTTCTCTGGTTCCATTCTGCCCACTGTGGCACTCAGCTAGTGACCAAGTGAAGTGTTGCAATATACAGCAAGACCCCATGGCCCTGTCCTGGATGGCAAGCAAGTGAGGCATCCTGATAATGAGGGAAAACCTGGTTCAGACTTCCACTGGGGGCAAGCTTGGTCAGCTGCCCCACCCTGGGGGGGCAAGCCTGGGAGGATCACCATCAGAGATAAGTCCCAGGGGAACAAGTTGGGGACCAGGGGTATGGGGCTTAGCCATCCAGGGGGATGGGGTCTGGCACCAAAAAGTAAAAATGCAAAAAAAGGGAATCCAGAGCATTTATTTCAGCAGTCCCCAAAGTGCTCATTATGAAAGCTATGCATTTTCTAATGCTTTCATAATGTGCACGTTAGAGGATGCTGAAATGAATTATCAGAACCCCCTACCCCATAATTGGAATGCTGTGGACTATTGATGGTCACAATTGTGCAAATCCATTTTGTGCAATTTTCACAAAAATGTGACATTTTCTTGAAATCTGGCTAATTTTCATGCACGCGGTATAGTCTACTTAAAAATTCAAATTTCACATAGCATAGGAGTTTTTTCATCAAATAATTTGCATTCTTGTTCACTTAGTACACGTTTAATGGTGCTGAGGTCACATGACTCACATAGATGTTTACTCATGATACAAGAGCCATTTTGTGATCAAAATGTGCTTTTTTGTTCAAATAGAATAACACTACGCAGTTTTCCTGGACATTTGTAAAAATGCACACTTTTGAAAAAAGCATATATTCCTATATAAAACACACTCTGTAAGCAATGATACAGATCCTGAACTGAGGGGTCTAATGGATGTGAGTGCAGCTGTATGCTGAGCCATTGAGGAGTAGTAGCTAGAGCAAGTGTCAGGACAAGCATTTTATTTATTTTTTTTATTCTCTCTTTTTACGCCCCCTTCTCTCTGCATCTTTCCCCTTCTTCGGGAGACAACACAGGCCTTGTATGTCTCCACTCACCCACTGAGCACTGGTGCAGACCATTCCCCCATGAAGCCTTGGCTATACCCCCCAGGTGGGTATGGGACGGGGAACCCCAGTCCACCCCGATGTGCCTGTAGTTTCCTCGGGGATGCTGTCACCTTGGTGCAGGTAGGGGCATTGGAGATCAAGGTCAGGTGCTCCGTCTACTGGGAGAGATGTGGAGCGTTTCCTGGTTTTTCTTGTTCCTCCTCCCTCAAGATGTTGGTTCACTGGGGAGAGCCACAGGGCAGAGCACATCATGATGTGCATACTCTCCAGCTCCCAACCGATGTCCTCCCTCCCCTCCCTTCCTACCACTGTTCAGCTGTACCTCCACCTGTGGTCACCCAGGTTGCAATATAGCAGCAGGACAAGTGGCCCACCCCTCCCCAGAGAAGGAGAGCAGCCTATGGGCAGTCGATTCTTCTCCCCCTGGCCGATCCTCCAGTTGCCTGGACCCGGGTCACTGGCACCACAATCAGTAGCCCTACTGCTGCGCTAGTGGGCTGGCTCAGCACTTTATTTTTTAATAAACAATATACCACCATTGCCCTAAATTTTTAATTTTTCCTGAGCTCTTTCTGGGTTTTCTTGTAGTGCTCATTTGCCAGGAGTCCCTCACTGATTTCTTCCCTCCCTCCTCCACAGAGCATGGAGTCCAGGCGATGGTATAGGAGCCTGCCCATGTATAGGGAGATGGTTGCATGGGGTTCTGCAGAGAAATGATGGCAAGAGGGTAAAGCTCTTGGTGGAATCTCACTGTTTCTGAGTCCTTGAATCTGGTATTATAAAGGTGGACGCTTTGTTGGAACAAGCCTCAGGAAGAAATTTTAAAAGGAAAAAAAATGCTTAGTGTCATAGTGCTATACAAATTGTCAGGGTCTTAATCTGTACTTCTGTGCTCATAGCAGACAAGCACCAACAACAACAAAAACATGGTTGTAGTCAAGTATGGGTTGTTTTAAATGTCAAAGGTGTGTATATACTGTAGCAGGATTGTCTCTTGTAAAAATTTACAAATCAACATACAGGAAAGGTGTATGAGATTAAACAACTGATCATGTGTGACACTGTAGGAGTAATATATAAAGCTGACTATACCTGTACTGCTTTTTACATAGGTGAAACAGAAAGAAACTTCAGGTCCAGAGTGGAAGAACACTGAGAGCAATCAAGAAGGGTGACCTCAGATATGCTACAGCACAACATATTGTTCAGAATGGTAACAATTTGGAACATACTTTTTCTGTCAGAGGGATAGAGAGAGTGTTCAGACACCCAAGGGGTGGTGATCACAATAATTACATTTTAGAGAGAGAAGGCTACTGGATCTTTACCCTGGGTGCTTATAAACACCCAGGTCTAAACAATAGGTTTGATTTAATACTATTTCTTAAGAAAAAGAAGTAAGAGTGATTCTTACAGGATGTTTAATGAATACTCATGATTTTTGACATTCAGTTTTGATTCATACTCGTTATATTGATATTGTAGACATTATAATAATGTGACCTTAAAAACTGATATTAATGGATGGTTTCTCTATTTTTTGCAGAGCTAAAGTACTCATATCTGCCTTCAAGAACTACAGAGAAAGTTCTCCTATTCGCTAGCTATTATTAAAATTGTTTTTTAATATGTTTTATCTTATTTACATGTATTTTAAACTTGTTATATATTAGCTATCCCACTAGTACTGTGTTATTACTGTGTGTTTATTTATTTATTCACTTGCACTTTAATACACAATGTTGTCTGTCTGAGTTTGATGATGTCATGATGACACCACATGCACTATATATAAAAAGGTGCTTAGTTAGCATGCATGTGTCCATTGAGAAAGGAACCTGTGTTGTTCCAAAACACATCTGGTCACTTTTGCTGCACTGAGCACTTTATAATAAAATGAAGCACCTATAATCTTTTGGTGGGAAGATATTTATGACACGGTTTAGGAGAGTGCTGGATTTTGCTTGTATTTATTGATGTTTTTATCCAGGCACCCCAATTCCCAGTGAAGACCTCCTATTTTCAATTGTACTGATTTTATTCTACCTATGTTTCAGGTAGGAATCATGCCAGAAGTAATGGAAGAACAGCTGAATATAGAATTAAAAAAATTACTGCATTACATATTAAAGGGGAATGGATCTGTGATTGAATGCCTAAGTGTGGTCTGACCTCTGTCAAATAAAGAATTGGTGCTGCTTGTTACTGATCAATACTGCATACTGAGAGCTATACAAGGCAAGAAAGAAGAACTAAAAATACTAGGAACTGAACTTGAAGAAATTAGAACTTAGTGGATTCTATTTTCAGAGTTCTATAATAAGAAACACTACAAGCATTGGATGGAGGCTCTGAAAGTGATCTGTATATTTGGAATAGATCAAATGTGGAGAGGAAATGCTAGAAATGTGAAGTTTAAGTTAAGTGAACTGTTGAGAACACTAATAACAGACAATAAAATCAGATAGGACTTTAAAAGAGCCACCAGATGGGAAAACAATGGTACAGTCAAAATATGGATGGCAAATAGACCAACTTATAGACAGCTTATGAGTAAAACAGGGGACTTAGATAATTTAGGTATATACCTACATGAGGAAATTAAAGATGTAACATACAACAAAATAACCCAAGAAGAGAAAATAACTAAACTGACAGAGCGGTAAATAATGATAAAGACAACAAACTGATGTGAGATATTGAGTAATAAAGAAGAAAATAACTGACAATTATGAGGCATGGACAGAGCAAATATAGCTCTAGACAAAGAGGTAATAGAAATAAAGAAGACATTATTAGGGTATGTTTCAGGTCTGAGGGAAACACTTGTAGATCCTGAATGTTTGGGATACTTACATGGCTTCCATTATGTCTGTATATAAGAAACCTGGATGAGTGAAAACATTTACATAAATGGTTTCAATACTTATGAAAAAAGAACAAGTATGAATAAGAACTATGGTACACAGGAAGTTTATGAATTCTGTGTAAGTTAGAAAATTACAAAATAACAAGGGAAGTTAAGACAGAAAGTGCTAATATAGTGTGCATAATAATACAAGATGGTAAAAAAAATAACACTGATTAATTTATATGTACCACCTATCAATAGTGAATACTATCAGGAAAATATTATTACACGAAATTGTAAAAATAACTAATGAGCTGACAGGAAGTAATCCAGAAATTGATATAATTTTAATGGGGGATTTTAATATAACTATTGGTAAAACAATTGAAGCCCTTGAGGAAATGTCTGATCTATTAATCTAATTATGAATGAGGAAATGAACATTAAGTTATTAAGGGAATCTAAAGATCAGATCACCACTAAGAATAGAAAACAAGTTTATGAAACTTTAATAACACAAAATCTGTTGGTATTAAATGGCATAACTAGAATGGATTCCAAAATGAACTTTGCCTATATTGGAACCACAGGCTCCTAAGTTATTGATCGTGCTTGGAATAATGTAAATATGATTCCTATATGTTATGGTTTCAAAGTGGAATGCAAGGCAGAAAGCCCATACTGCACTCTAGTCCTAGAACAGGCTTGAAGAAGCAGGCATTCAAGAAAACATTAAAATCTATTCCAATACAGATACATAAGAAAATTGTATAGGAAGGGACAAAATAGACGTGAAAAACTTTATTGATGGTTTTATAGACAGTGGAAATTATTCTAATCTAAACTGAATTATATCTTTGCCTGAAGATGGTGTTACTGTATTTTAACAGTTTTTGCTGAAACAATCAGTCAATTTGTAATGGAAAAAGAAAGGGCGAAATATGGTACAATAAAGAATGCACAATAGCTAATAACTTATTCAGCAAATAAGGAGGGTTAGGCTTCAAGAAGAAATAATAAAAAATTGTTAAATAAAATAAGAAAAGAATACACTCAAGTGATATAACAATGCCAAAAAAAAGTATAGATTAAAACTATGGCGAGATTTAGAAAGGGCAGTGATTAACAAGGATAACAAAAAGTTTTGAAGACTGGTGGCCAAGGACACAGGTACATACCGTGAGGAGCCTGACGTGAATATTGAACCAGAGACCTGGACAAAATATTTTTGCAGTCTTTTTTTTATGACTCCAACAGTTAATATAGGTTAGATTAAAAAAAGAGAAAATCAGCCGTGGCAGAGCCCAGTAACTGAATTTACATTTGAAGAAGTTATAACAGCTATTAACTCATTCAATAATCATAAAGCACTGAGACCAGACGGTGTCCCTTCAGATATAATTAAAAAACTAAATAACATATGGGTGCCAGTTCTCCATAAAGTCTTCAAATATATTCTGATATCTGGAAAAATACCAGGCTCAAGGAAATTTAGCATTATAGTACCTACTGTTTTTAAAAAAAGAGACAAAATCAATCCAAGCTGCTACCAACCAATTAACCTTCTTGATTGCACTCAAAAATATTTACTAAAATAATAAACAATAGAGTAATAACTTGGGTGGAGGAAAATAAGATGATAGGTGAAGTACAGGCAGGATTTAAATATAACTATTCTACATCTGACCAATGTTATATTTTAACTCATATAATCTACAAATATAAAGTGGCACAGAAGCAATAATTACACTGCATTTTCATAGATTTTAAAGCAGCTTTTGATAATATTAATAGAGAACTAATATATCAAAACTTACCGGAAATAGGAATTTACCACGGTTTAATATACAGTATATTATAGTAAGATTATATCAGAACAACACTACACAGATTAGATTTAATTTATATGGAGATAGAAGTGATGGGGTAAAACAAGGGTGTAGTTTATACCCAACACTTTTTATTATTTTTCTGAATAGTATCTTAATCAAACTGTAGAAAAAGAATTTCACTTTCCCAAGATTGGCATGTGAGAATGCCCCTATCTGGTTTGCACGGAAAACATAGTCCTTTTATCCATTAGCCACCTTGTATTGAAAATAATGCCACAAGAACATTATTTGAAATGCAAAAAAACAAAAGCTGATTTAAAGAAAAATATTTCCAAAACAAAAGCTTTGATAATTGGGAGTAAAACGAAAACGATATAAAAATATAGGATACAAGATGCAGAAACAGAATTGGTAAATACTTTCTGCTATCTTGGCATAACAATAACAATAACAATAACAAATAACTTATCATGGAGGAAAAAATTCTTGGGAAAAGAAAACACAACATAAAAGTCTATTTATAATTAAAAGCTTCGCTTACAAATATGGTGGCCAATAAGCAAAGGATGTGTTAAAGTTAAAGTTATTAATGCTAAAATAAGAAGCCAAATATTATATGACGCAGAGGTCTGTGGCACCCAGATGCTGTCAAAAATAGATGCACTCTTAAACAAATTTTATAAAATGATTCTAGGTCTACCACAAGGGTCTCCATCCACAATGGTAAGAGCCAAACTGGGGTCATTACCATTGGACTGCTTGATTCAGGAGAGAACAATACTGTACTGGTTTAAAGAATATTTAATACAGGAACTAAGATTACCTAGACAATGTATGGAGGAAGCCATTTTTTATTTGAACAAGAGTATTATATTCCTAAGTATACAAGTGGTGGAACAACTGGCCAGCCCAGTGGTGCTGAGGGTTGAGGAGCTGGATGCCACACATCACGTCACACCGGTGACTCAGGTTCAGGAATTAGCCCTGGTCACCAGGGTTCAGCAGGTGAGGGAAGGGATTGAGTGTCTGGTGGATGGTACTCTCTTCCCTGGGGAGGGCTCAGGGGTTCCGCCTCTCTGTAATGGTACCTGGCAGCAGTTGGGTGCAGTGCAAGCAGTGGTGGCACCATCGCAGGGAGGAGCTTGGCAGGAGGCGGCATGTTGTGCCCAGCCACCATTGTATGCCCAAGCTCCTTGGGGGACCAGCAAGCAAGAAATCCCCATCCTCAGGGATAGGTGACAGCACCACCTCCTGCAGCTACACTCCACTGACCGGACCCGCTCCTTCCCTAGGCTGAGCCAAGCCCAGCCTGAATTGTCAGATACAGCGCCCTAGGCAGAGGGGGTGGTCCTACCTCAGGGGGCTCAGAGCCCAGGGATAGCCAGGCTGGTGCCAGGAGAGGGGAGGTTTCAGGTCCGGAGGTAGAGCAGCAGGATCCATTGGCTGCCTGAGAGAGTTTTCCAGGTGCTGGTTTAAAAATAGAGTTAAAAAAAGTGGTGGAACAATTAATAAAACTAGTACATCCCTTACATTGTCTAGCTGATATCTATATCTTATTTATTTGATATTCGGAAATAACCTTTGAGCCAAGGCTTTTTTACAAAGGTTCCACTTCATGTGAACAGAGTATAGACATTCAGTCAAGAAGGTTACAGAGTTTTAGGACATCTGAGACACTGAACAGCACAACAATCAGGAAAAGGTTACATAGTTTCTTAGACATTTAAAACACTATACAGCATGGAGATCACATGATGAGCTGATCGGGGCAAGACACGCTGAGTGGAGCTCTCGGGCCCTACTGACCTAACTACATTATAAAATATACAATACCCTGTCGTAACGGCAGAAAAAGGAAAGGAACTGCTCTCCTAGAATCTCCTTCTACCCTTGCCAAAACCTTTTTTTTTTTCCTCTAAATCCCGGTTCAGTACTTACAGAGTTCTAGCGGCGTACGAAACCAGACGCATCATCAGAGATGGATTTCGCAACCCCCAAGGGCCTGGATTCACGAGCCCCAGCGACAAAGCACCCGAAACCCCCATCACCTGTCCCGGAAGATCAAGGGCATAGTGCTGCGAAGGTCGGAGGAGACCAGACATCATCCGAGGATATTTACGAAATTAAAAATCTGCTTAGAAGTCTAGTCGCTGACTTTTCATCAGTAAAGCCTGCGTTGCAAGCCTTGGCACAAAGAATGGGAGACGTGGAAGTGCGTGTGGTGTCTCAGGAGCATAAATCTATCTCCCAAGAGCAGGAGCTGGTGGCTATGCATAGGCAAGTAAAAAAATTAGAGGAACGTGTTGAAGATCAGGAATCTCGAAGTAGAAGGAATAATCTAATTCTACTTGGCTTGCCAGAGCGATCGGAAGGGCCAGAATGCATTACCTTCACTCAAGACATGCTAATGAAACTCCTAGGCCCAACACCTTATGGTGACTCTTACAACTTGGAAAGGGCCCACCGCTCTCTTAGAGAGGTACCTCCACCAGGGGCTAGACCGAGGGTCATTATTATGCGATTCTTAAATTTTAAGGAGAAATTACACGTCCTAAACAGAGCTAGAGCACTTAAAAACCTGCAGTGGAATGGTGTGCCCTTGTTAGTGTTCCAGGACCAAACCCCGGTGATTCGAGAGAAACAGAAGAAATACCGGGATATAAAGAAAAAACTTTATTTGGCTGGCGTGAAGTTTAGAGTCCAACACCCTGCCACGTTGGTTATGAAACTGCAATCTGGAGACAAAAGGTACCTAACGGCGAAGGAGGCGACAGAAGGACTGAGGCAGGAGCTCCCAGATCTGTTTAAATCAAAGACCTGAGAAGACTCCATAGGGAAAGCATTAACCAATTGTGGCTCTTTATAAGACTTTGGACATTTTCAATGATAGTTGAATGGTAAGAAGCGTTAAGCGAACTCCTATATGGAAAGGGAAGAAGAATATGAATGTAAGGAGAGAAGAGGAAGACTAAAAGGAAGACTAAGTGGAAGACAAGAAAGAAAAAGAATGGAAGGAAGAAAATGTTCTCCTCTTCCCCTGTACCTCTCCAACCCCATTCCCCTCCATTTTTTTTTCTTTCCTACCCTCACTATCCCCTATTCCCCCTTTTTTTTTCCATTTTATCTGAGGTTGAGGGTTAGGGGGAGACTATTTATTTACTTCATGTTAAAATTCATGAATCATGAAAGATGGCTCACCTAGACCGCAGGGGGGTCTAAAGGAAATTGTAGATTTATAATATGTCCTGGATGTTAACTAAAGTCTAGAGGGGTTAGATTTGAACCCTATAACTTCTGTGAGCAGGAATTTATGATCCCAGCAAGGGACACTTTACACCTTCTTTTTTCTTTCTTCTTTCCAACTTGGTGGGGTGAAGGGCATTTGCCTCAGCTTAAGATATCACTTCTGTTCCCTCTGTTTAAGTTTTTTAAGTATGGTAGGGGTTGTTTACAGTTATGAGGGTAAATTGAGGGGAGTGATCGGGAAGATGGGCCTATGTTTAGGGGAAGGTAAGAAATTATAAGGGTGAATGTGAGACTTTAGAGGGTCCGGGGACGAGCTCACCAGTTAGCTTATCTACGTGTCCATTTGAGCTAGGAGGACGATCCAAGGATCGGAGGCTGATTGGGGGGGAGTGTGGGAAAAGAGAGAGTACAAGGCTTTTATATTTGTTAAGGCAGATTCGGTGGGTATGGAATCCAGGGGTGTAAATAAAATTGCATGATCAACATTAAAATTATCATGTGGAATGTTAAAGGCCTCAGAGGGCAGAAGAAGAGGATGGTGATACTAAAGCACATCCGCACAATTGGGAGCCAGATTGTAGCTCTACAAGAGACTCATCTCCTTAAAGAGGAGCTGGGCCTTCTTAAAAAATTATGGGTAGGGCAGGTTCTCGGTGATGGAAACACCAAAGCTTCAGGGGGAGTTGCCGTTTTGATTGGAAGAAATTGTCCATTTATAGTCTTACAAACCAAAACTAGAGAAGATTGCAGAGGGATCTATGTTACGGGTACTATTATGGGCAGAATGTTATCAGTTGCTTCTATATATAATCCTACACCTCCCAACCCTGACTTCTATGCTTCGATAGAAGTTGACATAGCCTTACTCCCATCCTATCCTTTAATTTTAGCAGGAGATTGGAATCTCTGTCTCAATAATAGGGTGGATAAAAAAAAACCATCCAAGTGACCTCACTCTATAGCACAGGCATCACTGGCCAAACATCTAGAGGCTTGCGCGATTGACCCAATTACGGTCTGCAAAAAGAGGCGTGACTATGACTTCTATTCTGGAGGTTTTAAACCCACTCAAGAATTGACTACTTTTTGGTTAATAAAGAGGCAACTCAGGGGTAAGGGAGTTGATTACCCATACTAGAATCTTATCTGACCTCCCCAGTCCAGCTAACTTGGGTGATAGATTCCCTCCCAATGAGACCATACCGATGGAGATTGGAGGATCCCTATTGCTCGATAAGCACATGCTAGCCAAGTCAGAACAGATATTGGTGGAAATTATCCAGACCCAACTCTCCCACGCTATCAGATAGTAGATTAAGGTGGCCCACTTGTAAAGTTTTATATGGGTTTGGTTCAAAGACTGGCAGCCAGGAGAACTTATATGAGAAGGGCGAGGGAGGAGTTTATCCTGGGTGCTATTAAGTCACTGGCCCCCCTGGAGGGCACTGCAGAGGGGCTGGACCTGGAGCTTAGGGAGCTTAGAGATGAGATGGCAGGTATACTGTATGGCAAGTTGGAGCAGTGGGTTGAAAAGGTCCATGCGAACTATTTGATGTAAGGTGATGTTCCAGGTAGGCTTCTTGCCCATAAAATAAGAGAATGGGAGGCAGCTAGGGTAATCCCGCTTATAAACTATCAGAGAGAAACAATAATAGAATCCCAGAAAATGGCTGATGCATTTGCGGCCTACTTCGAAGGGATTTATCAAGGGGGAGTCTCGGTAAGCGAGGGAGACATTATGGGGTTCTTGGGAGATATACCTCTCCCGAGGCTGGACCAGGCTCAAGCCCAATGGCTAGCGGCCCCTATTTCGGAGTCAGAAATACTAGAGGCGATTATATCGCTTCCGAATGGAAAGACACCGGGACCGGATGGTCTAACGGCCCAATTTTATAAATCTCATGCTGCAGTTATATTGCCTCTATTGAAAGAATTATTTGAAAACATTATGCAGGATGGAGTCCCACACCCACAGTTGTATCAGGCCTATATAACTCTCATTCCAAAACCGGAGAAACCTAAAGAACTCCCGGAGAGCTATAGACCTATTGCCCTGATGAACCAAGACTTGAAATTGTTGACGAAGATATTGGCCAATAGAATTCTGGCACTTGCCCCTGGTTTAATTAGACAAGAGCAACGGGGTTCATGCAGGGTAGAGGAGCTCATGATGCACTCCGAAACTCCACCTATACTGCATAAGGCCTCAGCCTCTAAGCTACCTATGGCGACTAATTGCTTTAGACGCCGAGAAGGCCTTCGATAGGGTCTCCCATAATTTTCTATTTGCAACTATGGAATGCATGGGTTTCCAGAGGACTTTCTTAGGGTATTAAAAACTTATATGCTGCCCCCACGGCTAGGATTTTATGTAATGGCTATTTATTGAAGGAAATTGTTCTAGATAATGGGACCAGGCAGGGATGCCCCCTCTCGCCAATATTATTTAATATTTACTTGGAACCCTTACTAAGGGCGATTCAGAAAGACCCAGTGGTACAAGGGATTGTTATTGGAGGGATAGAAATGAAGTAATCTGTTTTTGCTGATGATATTTTGTTACACCTCCAGGATCCAGCAGAGAGTTTCAGTCGGGTTCTAGATATAGTTGATAGATTTTCCAGGGTGTCGAACTATAAGCTAAATTTGAGTAAGACACAGGTTCTACCTCTCACTATATTTACTTATAAAGCCGATTTTGAACCGCTCCAGGTGAAATGGTCCCCAAAAAAGCTTAAATATCTTGGCATTTGGATCACTATTAAGGAGGATGAAGGCCTTGAAGCAAATCTAGGGAGATACTATCGGTAATTAGAACGAAATAACTAGATGGAATAAACTCCGCTAAACTGGACAGCAAGATTGGGGCTGGTTAAAATGAACCTACTACCCAGACTTCTATATCCAATACACTTATCCCCGTGATATCATCCCTAAATGCTGGTTTACTAAAATACAAAAGCTCATCTCTAACTTTTGTGGAATGATAAACCCCTAGAAGAAAGTATAATATCCTCGACTACCTTATAGCATGGGAGGATTAAAATCGGATTTCCAAATTTACTATGTTGCGGGCCAATTAGGGTTAATGAGTAGGTGGCGTGAGCAGGTGAAGGAGGGGGTGATATATCCCAACCTGGCTCCAGGTTGAAAAGCAAATCCTCTCGAATATGGGCGTTTCCCCTGAAGCGGTTTTGTTTATTACTCCTGGAGGGCTATCGGGTGGAGGGAATCAAACTCCAATTTATAAAACAGTATCGGCTTGGTGGACTTTCTTGTCCCCAAAACAAAAAAATAACCAAAAAGGCGCCAGAGAACAACCTCTTATGGGTAATCCAAATACGCGCATCGGAGCGTAAACAATTAAAAGGCAATGGGCCTTTCATTTGCTCAACTTAAAATGGGCAGACTTTATTAAAGGGGATAAGGTGGTTCTCCCGGACCAATGCAAGAATTGGAACTTCTTTAAGAAAATTCAAATTACTAAATTGCTCCAAAAAATGGAAAGGGAGACGGATGGATTTCATGATCAGTCATTTACGTGGAATCTTCTTAAGGAGGTAAACTGTGCAAGAAATCCCCTGTTCAAAATCTATAAGATATTACTTGACTTTTTAATCAGGGGTTCTTATGTAAAGATTCCATATTGGGATAAACAAGAGGACATTAGCCCTCAGGGACCTGACTGGAAAGAAGTGTGGAGGAGTAGTAGATATATTCCTATTCCTAAATACAAGATCATGCAATTTTTCGTAGCTTCTAACTTATATTATACCCCTACCAAGCTATGTGCTAGGGGCCTCAGACAGACAGACCAATGTTTCAGGTGTAGTGCTAACACAGGGGACTTATGCCATGTATTATGGTGCTGTTCCAAAATTCTTCCCATCTGGGAGCAAATTCAACATAATATGGATCCAGTGATAAATTATAAGGAATTCATTGTGCCTAAGATCTGTGTTCTAGGGGACATGTCAGATATCCCTAGCACGCTGGTTAAAGGCCACATCTCTTTAACGTCCTCCTTGGTCAAAGCATTCGTCTTAAAGCACTGAAAAAATTATATGATTTATACATATGACCAATGGGTGAAAGACTTGTTGAAAATCTTGGCCAGGCTCAGAAAACAAATGCTTCAAGCTGGACGAGAAGCAACTTATGATAAGAGATGGAAGACTTTGGGGGCGGTATATACCCTCCAGTCCAAAGTACCCCAAACCAGGGTCTGTCTGTCAGAGGGTGTCTAATCAAGAATAGCTGGGTAGGGATTAGATACTCCTGTAATAGTGGGCTTACTTAAATGCAGCTAGCTTACCGAAGCAGGTAGGCCACGTTTCAAAGTTTTTCTAGTTATTGGATCATGGAATCTGCCAAACATCAAGGTGGGGGGGACTCTCTCTTTTCCTTTGGGACACAGTTGCAAGGTATTTCCCAGAGGACCCTTATGTGCGATGCAAGGCCTTAAAGGCTTTATAGGGCAACTGAGATTTAGATATTGATCCATATAAGTATCTTCTTGGCTGGGGTTGTCCTAGTTATTATATTCTAAACCCAGGAATGAGTAAATTATTAGAGGGTATACTGTGTGTATGTATATAGTTATCGATTATACATAGTGGTCACACCCAGTTTTGGGGTGTGGGCCCAGGCACGTCCTGGGTATATGTGTATGTTTGTCAAATGATTAATGGAAGAAATGCACAATAAAGATGACTTAAAAAAAAAAACACTATACAGCATATGGACATCAACTTTAGTTGATTACAAGTGCAGGTAAGGTGCAGAGGCACAAGAGGTTAGGTTAGGTTAGGTTAGTTTGGGCAGATGGTCAGTAAGGATAGGATTTTGGTAGGAGAGGAGGGGGGCCACTAGTAAAAGTGGTCAAGGAGGCAGGGCTGAGGCCAGAGAGGCAGAGACCAATCCTAGTGTGGAGATGGGGGAGGGGTGTACAGGATCAGCCCCTTAGAATGATTCAGAGGCATTGTCAAGGAATGTATGGGGTGGCTTCTGTCTTGTGCTGAGAACAGTTGCTGTTAACAGAGCCAGGCCTGGTCATCCAGAGTCTATGAGCTGTTTGCAAAGCAGGTGCACATAGAGCTGGAGGATTAGGCAGTGCTTAAGGTCTGATTTGAAGCTATACAGGCTAGTGGAGTTCCGAATGGACTCAGGTACCTCGTTGAGCCAAAGAGGGGCACTGTAGGAGAAGACACAATGTCTGAGAGCTGTGCATTGGAAAGGCACCATGAGGGCCCCCTGCGTTCTGCTTCTGGTTATATGTTCTGAGCCTGAGAGGGAGAAGATGCCTGCTACACATGGGGGGCTTTCCCCAGTAATGCTTTTTTGCCTAGGAGGCATGTGAGGAATTTATTCCTGCACCCAAGAGATATCAGGTGTGTCTATTCATAGAGGGAACAGGTGTGGGTCATTTGATCACCATTCAGGATGAGCCTACAAGCCTTGTTGAGAGCTACATGCACCCTCCTGAGCACAGAGTCTGATGCTGCTCTGTAGACAACCAGACAGTAGTCAATGGCAGAGAGGATGGAGCTTGTGACTGATAGGCAGATGGCCTCTGTAGTAAGGTGTTTTCTGTGCCTGTATAGCACACCAAGCTTGGTGTTGACTGTCTTGACCACCTGTTTGACATGTTGAGCATAGGATAAGGTGTCGTCCAGGGTGACTCCAAGGTATTTAAAGGAGTGTACCTATTCCAAGGGGCAAGTGCATTGTAGATGATGTTTAGGGTGGGGAACATTTTCTTGAGCTGGGGGCTGGGTAGGAGCATGGCCTTGTTCTTTTTGTAATTGAGCAGAAGTTTGTTCTTACCAAACCAGTCTTCTATTTTACTGAAGGAGTGCTGAAGAGCCACTTGGAGTGGATCAATTTGAGAGTTGCTGTTGAGGATGACAGCATAGTTGGCATATAGGACTATCTTGCCATCACAGCCTTGAGGGAGATTATTTAGGAACAGGCTGAAGAGCAGGACTCCCAAGATGGATCCATGGGGGAACCCCAGCATGACTTCCCTGGGGTCAGATACTGTTTGCCCTATTTTTACCAGTTGTGACCTGAGGGACAGGTAGTCTAGGAACCAGAGTGTTGCATTGGTGGCCACCCCCAGGCTTTGTAGTTGGGCCAGTAAGAAGGTGTGATTGACAGTGTCAAAGGCTTTCATTAAGTCTATGAACACCGCCCCTACCAGTTTGCCTTAGTCCATAGCTTTGTGTGTGTAGTCAGTGAACTGTGCAAGGGCAGTCGTGATACTATGCCTCTGCCTAAACCCATGCTGGTTGGGGCATTGCAGTTGGTATTTGCTGATGTAGTCTGTTAGTTGGTCCACCACAATCTTCTGAAGGGCCTTGAATAGGGGGAGAGGATTGAGATTGATCTGTAATTGGACACATTTCTCCTGTCCCCACTTTTGTGGACAGCAGTGACTAGCGCTTGCTCACAAGTGGCAGGGAATTGTGCCAGAGTCAGGGATTTGTTGAATAGTTTTGTAATAGGCTTGATGAGCGCATCAAGAGTTTGAGACACCAGCTTCATGTCTATTCCATCGCTACCCATTCTGGTCTTCCAGATCACTTTTTGTATGTAGAATGCTGCTTCCTTTATAGTAACTCTCTTGAGGTAGAAGGTAGGGTGAGAGGTACTGGGTGCTTTGTCATCTGAGGGAACCTTGGTGGGGTGTAGGTAGTCAGGGGGGAGTATTGTGCCTAGATCTGTGACAGCAGAGTTGAAGGACTCCATGATGAGGCGTTGGTCTGAGGTAGTAGAGCCGTTGATGTGCAGCAGCTATGGGTTTCTCTTTTCTTCTTCCCCCCAAGAGATTCTTTATGTTTCCCCAGAACCTTTTGCTGTCACCCCAGCTTTTATTGAGCAGTTTCTTGTGGTAATCTGCTTTAGCCTTCCGGATTAGATGCATGCAGTGGTTTCTAGCTGCCTGGTACAGCTGGTGGTCATGATCTTTACCTGAGGCCCTGGCTTTTAAGCAGAGGTTGACCCTCTCCTTCATTATGGCTAGGAGCTCACCTGTGATCGAACCATTAGTGGTCCCCCACACTTTCCTCCTTTTTAACGGCACGTATCAGTCATAAATATTGTTGACTCCATCTGTGAAGTACTTCAGGGCCTGGTTCAGGTCTGGTAGTGTGTCAATGGGCAACCAGTCATGGGAGGATAGGGCATTTTTAAGCAATCCTAACTGACCTTTTTTCAGGATCCTGCTCTGTATAGTGATGGTGGGCTGTTTTTGAACTTATTTGACCATCTGAGGGTGACAGGGGAGTGGTCACTCAGCATATCTGGTAGTACCTTGACCTCAGATATTCATGGTGGGGAGTTTGTGAGGATTCAGTCAATAAGCAAGCTCTTGCCTGTCTTGTGGTTCCTTCTGGTAGGTTCTGTGACTAGTTTTATCAGGTATGCAATTTGTCACAGTATCCTTGAGTGGTGTGGAGTTGTCACTTTCCAAGTTTATATTGAAATCCCCTATGATTAGTAAATCACTATCCTTGGATAGGGAGACCACTGCATACGGGACCTTGGGCATACTGTCCCATAATTTTTTGGGGGACAGGTAGGCTGATGCAATGGTCAGTGTCTTACCCAGCTGTCTGACTTGTAGTTTCATGACAAGGAGCTCGAGTTCTATGGCCATCCTGGAGAGAGGGAGGACGGACCCGTGGAGGGAGTCTTTTGCCTAGATAAGATAGCTCCCACCCTTCTTGCCATGCCTGTCACTCCTGCATACCTGGTATCCAGGTAGTGTTATTTCACTGTTTTTTAAATTGCCTGTCGGCCAAGTCTCAGTTAGGCATGCTATGTCAGGTTTGTGCCTGGCAATCCAGGCCTGTAATTGTGTAAACTTTGCTGTTAGGCTGCAAATATTCATTGCAGCTATTGTCAGGCCCTTTGACTTGATACCCACAGATCTGGGTGGCAGCAGATGTCCAGGATTTGGGTGCACATTCCCAGATAACAGGAGAAGCATTAGGATAAGTTTCCTCACTGTGATGCAGAGGGTTATAGAGATTTGTGACTTGTGTTTCCTTATTTTACCTTGGAGAGGCTTCTTCACTTTCTGAGGGGTGTCTGTGAGAGGTGGTAGCCTGGTGGAGCCATGGTGTGTGTCAGATGCAGTCTCCCCTGTTATGGTCCCATTGTAGTAGGACTGCTGGTATGCCCCCTCTGTGGAGGTTGCTCCTGGTACTGTTAGCCAGTGGCCCATTCCAAGACAGTGTTCTGGGTAGACTGAAGAGGGACAGGTGACCTGAAGGGCACCTAGGCCCACTGACCCAAATGTGATAGCAATGAGTAGGAGAGTAGTGCAGCTCATGTTGTTTGTTGCTGTCAAGGGTTAGGTTTGGAATTAGGCAGATCAGAAGACTAATACATATGGCAGAAATACCACTCAAATACTGTGATGAGAACTTAGTTCAGGGGCAGGAGATGCAACACAGTAAATGAGACTTAAAGAGTTAAGATTAACGCCTACAAGTGTTGGGCCCTATAACTGCATTCTGTATCTTTAAGGGGAGTTGCAATATTAGTGAGAGGGGAAGATGAAGAATGCCTGGGGTGGTGCCACTGGGGAGGGAGAGTATTTAATAAAGGCTAGAGGGGGCAGGGGAGTGGGCAAAATATTTAAGCAGGAAGGAAAGAAAGTGAAACAAAAATGGGATTATTTGCAGGGCATAGCTACAACTGAGGCACAAATGAATCCTGGTCTTCACAGAAAAATGTTCGCAAAATGCAGTATCACTTTAAGCTTAGTTTTCAATCCAGGGTAAAATACCACAGGACCTTAAAACAAAGAGGGCTGTAATACTTTAAAACCTGAAAACCTGCACTCTAAAGGATCCTGCACGTTAAACAATCCTTGAGTGCAAAATTGCTGTAAACAGGCTGAGATTCACATTTAAGTTAGAATTCACAAGACAATTTGGAGAAACTTCACCAGTACTAGAATCAGTAAATAAAATTAGCTTAGAGTACAAAAGGAATAGGAGTAGCAAAGAATTCAAAAAGTGGAGCAGCCAATCAGCAGACAGAGCTAATGATTCTGGCCAGTCGACGTGGAGTCACCAGAAGTTTCAGCAGCACACCTTTGGTCTGGTGGTCTGTGGGCAGTAGAGCAAGGAGGAAGCCGGCAGTCAGAGGGGACCCACTGGGCTGCTTGCAGCAGCAGAGGTACCCTTGTCAGGGGTGAAGCTTTGGTCTGGTGGTCTGCGGGCAGTACAGCGAGGAGGCAGCTAGCAGTCAGAGGGGACCCACCGGGCTGCTTGCAGCAGCAGAGGTACCCTTGTCAGAGGTGAAGCTAAGAGAAGCAATATTTAGCAAGATTAAAAAGAGATTAAAAGATACATTTATATAAAAAAGAAATGAGCCTTTGCTCTAATTACAAAATATGTAAAAGGCTCTCTTAGAACAAGAGAAGTCATACAATGGAACTCTACTTAGAGACTTTGACATACTCCCAAAAAAGAAAGCTGATTACTAGTTACCATTTGAATACCATCAGAGCAATAGAATTATTTAATGTTTTGAGGGTAATGGAGAGACCAAAACAATATGTAAGTGTGGTTTAGGGGAGGATGATTTAGTGCATCTGAAACTACTCTGTCCATTATATGGAAAGGAAAGAAGGACAATTCTAGGTGAAATACTAGTAGGAATGAACCTAGAGACAAAATACATGGCAAAACAGTTATTAAAATCTACTGCAAGACAAACTTTAGAATCACTTGCATTTTTTCTCTGTGTAATTGATACTAAGAAACACCATATTTATAAGAAAATACAGCAAGTAGTTGATTCTTAAAGAGCCAGCTCCTATCTCTTTTGATACATATACAATGAGGTAAATTATGTAGATTTTTATCCAGGGCTAAATGCAATGTTTTTTTTTATATGATGAATATATTTGTGTGGGCAAATGATCACCCGAGGTGGCATTATTGTGAGGTACTTGACTCCTTAAACTGACCACCCCTTTCTCAATGGCTCCCGTACCCTCTCCTTTGCACTGCCTACAAAATAATAAATGATGCTCACCTGGCAGGCCTTGCTGATCTGCTGGTCCCCAAGCACCCAGGAAGACTGCTCAGCATGTCATGCAGGAAGCTTCTGGAGGTCCCTAGGGTAAGGATGACAGCAGGTAGCAAGCCCTTATCCCATGCAGCCCCAATACTCTGGAACAATCTCCCTGACCAACTGCAAAATGCTGTCTCCCTGACCTCCTTCAGAAGAGAGTTCAGGGAGCACTCTGCATGTGCCAGTAATAATTCGGCTATAGACCCATAGCAACCTACCCAGCATAAGACGTAAAAGTCCCAATAAGAAAAGTCGCATCTACATAAGTTGAACAGTGAAAAAATGGTCAGTATGGTTTGATGTTTGTAACCTGTAACCATAGCAACCTGTATGAACACTCTGTCATTGTTAGAAGCCACCTTCCGTAAAGCCATAAGTGATTATATAATGTCTAGGTATGTTCCTCTGTAACGCTGACACTTTGAATGTTCATGATTGTTCCAAAAACCTGTCTTGTCTCACCAAAATTTCTTATACCCAACAGGTTTTTATGTAATTAATTCCGGATCACCCCTGAAAAACGGACCTCTTGGACCCAGTGGGCCTACCCGGTTAACAAAATGAAATAAATAAATAAATTAATAAATATATGATCTATTACAATGATTTTATTATGTTTGCACCTAAACTTGTAATGGCTTAAATGTCTATCAATAAACTTTAACTAACTAACTATATAAAACTTTCAAAGTTTCAATAAATAGTGCTTTTTCTTTTAGAGAGGGGAAGGAGTAGTTTCCCCGGTTCCTTGGTATTATATACTGAGCATGTTCCAGTGTTGGTCAGCCATCTCCATGTAATTGAGAGAGGGCTGTCAGAGCAACAACATCTACAGAGCTTCAATCTTGCTTAGTCCTCTAACACAGATAGTCTAAAATATATTTTTTGCCATTTAAAACCTTCAAGGGAAAGAGTGGCAATTTTTTTTTATATGTTACTTTTACAGTCACTGAAGTTTATAGTGTTTATTTGGGAATGCGGAATGTGATTGATCAGCCAGTAGCAATGCAATCCCCATACTGCTACAGTGAGGCGCTGTGTTCTCTGTGGCTGCACAGTACATGTGTAGTGCTGTGAATACACTTTGTCAACACTGCAATTACTGTATATCTGTTTTGCCATACTTAACAGTCTGGTATGTCTGTGACATTTTTTTTCATTTTAAAATAAAAATGTGACACCTTTTTTTTGTTCTTGATCAGCTTCTCAGCCTTCTGCCTCATAAATCAGGGACAAAGGACCAAAATCAGGGAAACATCTTTAGAATTAAAGATATCCACCCAGAAAGCTAGTAGAATATGAGGCTTAGTGCAAAATGCATTTTCTAAAGAAAAACACATCTGTAACTTTAATGTTTGACATTATTTTGTACTTACAATCCCCACTGTTTAGCCATGCAACACCAATTTTAGGAGAGACAGAGTAAAATTTAGAGTCAAAATCAGGGATGCCCCTGAAAATCAGGGACAGTTGAGAGGTGTGCTGAGCCAGTAGCAATACAATCCCCATACTGCTAAAGGGAAGTACTGCGTTACTCCTGTGCATCTGTGCAGTATGCTTCCACTGCTATGAATACAATTGTTGTGAGCACTGTCATTACCATATATCAGCTTTGCTACTCTTAACAGTCCAATACATTTGTGGTACTGTTTTTATTATAAAATAAAAGTGTGACAATTTGTTGTGCTTGAACAGCCAGTAAACATACAATCACCATACTGCTCAAGGGAGGTGCTCTCTCCTCTGTGGCTGTGCAGTATGTTTACAGTATTGTGAATACAGTTTTTCAACACTGCAATTACCATAGATCTGCTTTGCCATCCTTAACAGTCTGGTACATTTGTGTCACCATTTTCATTTTAAAATAAAAATGTGACAATTTTAATTGTGTTTGATCAGCCAATAAAAATACAATTCCCCTACTGCTAAAGAGAGGTTTGGTGTTTTGCGAAGCTGCAAAGTACACCTGCAGTACTGTGAATACTGCTTGTCAGCACTGCAATTACTGTGTATTGGTTTTGTCATCCTTAGTCCAATACATTAGTGGCACTGTTTTCATTTTAAAATAAAAAAGTGTGACAACTTTCTTGGGCTTGATCAGCCAGTAGCTCACGATCCTCATACAGATAAATGAAGGTCCTGTGTGGCTATGCAGTGTGTCTGCAGTGCTGTGAATACAGTTTGCAAGCACTGCCATTACTATATATTGGCTTTGCCATCCCCAGCAGTCGAGTGCATTTGTGTCACTGTTTTTATTTTAAAATAAAAATGTGATAATTTTTTTTGTGCTTGCTCAGCCAGTAGCAGTACAATCTCCATATTGCTAAAGAGAGGTCATGTATCCCATGTGGCTGCACTGTACACGTGCAGTGCTTTGCATACAGTTTGTCAGCAGTGCCATTACCATATATCAGTGTTGCTGTCCTTAACAGTACAATAAATTTGTATCACTGTTTTTGTTTTAAAATAAAAGTGTGACCATTTTTTTTTGTTTTTTTTGTGCTTGATCAGCCAGTAGCAATACAATCCCCATACTGATAAAGGGAGATCCTGTGTCCCATATGGCTGTGAAGTATACCTGCAGTGCAGTAAATACAGTTTGGCAGCACTATCATTGCCATACATATCTTTTGTAATCCTTAACAACCCAGCAAAGTTGTGTCACTGTTTCCATTTTAAAATAAAAGTGTGATACTTTTTTTGTGCTTGATAAGCCAGTAGAATTACAATCCCCATCCTGCTAAAAGGAGGTCCTGTGTCCTGTGTGGATACCTGCATTGTTGTCAATACAGTTTAGCAGCACTGCAATTACTGTGTATTGGTATTGCCATCCTTAACAGCTGGTAAAATTGTGTCACTGTTTTCTTTTTAAAAAAATAAAGAGTGACACTGTTTTTGTGCTAGATCAGCCAGTACTGTCCCCATACTCATACTGCATATTGTATTGCAAGATAACATTATATTCACCAGAAGCAGTGCTAGAATGCATGGAAAACAAAGTGGCTGAAATCAGGGACATGAGAGTAGTAAATCCAACAATGCAGACAAGGTGTGACAGATTACATTTACAATTATTACCAAGAAAAGTAACCTTAAGTTGGCCCAGTCATGCTGAGGCACTGGTGCCTTATCTCATACTATGCTGGTGACCCAGGTTCTGGAATGACCTCGGGTTGCCGGGGAGCTGGCTCGGAGAGGGGTGGAGCCAGACTGAGCTGCAACCTATAGCTCTCCCCTTCAAAGGGGTGGATGTCCACTCCTTCATGGTCCCACTCCCACCAGGTGGAAGTCCATTGGGATGTGCAGGAAGCCAGGAGTGGTGATGTAAGTCTGAGGAGGAGTAGAAGGGGCCACCAGATCCTGGCATGTGTGTGCACCTCCATGTGCACACATGCATGTGTACACCATTGGCTGAGTGGGGGTGGAGAAAAAACATAAATACCACAAAGTATATATGGAAAAAAAAAAGAAAAGTAACCATTACTTAGAAAATGATGCAACAGCATTTATTGGTACACGTTCCTTACATTCTAAATCACCAGATGATAAATTATCTGCTTAAGAAAAAAGGTACTGAAGCAAAAAATATTGATGTTAGGAGTGTTGCTGCATTACTAACAAGTAGTGCAGTATTAGGTGAGAGTAAGAGGGGAACAAGGACAGCCTGCTTCTGAATGAAAACAGGAAACTCAGTGAAAACTTAAATTTAGTGTTTTATCATCAAACAGTGCAAATTCAGTGATTCTTGAAATGGATACCAATATTGCTAAATCCAATAGAGTCTGTGGTCATGCAGTCATCTATATATGTTAATAATGAGGCTACCAATTTAAATAGCACTGCATCTGCTACTGATGTATATAAAAATAATAATAGTGATAGTTTCTACACTAAAGGTAATATGAATCAGGTACAGGATGAGTTTGAGTAGGAGGACACATTAAATGATGCTGATGTTCAATCAGAATCACCTCTAGATGATGAATATGCAGATATAATGTATGGTAAGTGCCTATTAACCACGATAATCAGCAGTCACACAGCCTTGTTATGCACTGTTTAGAATTTTAAAAGTTGTTAACCACACTTCAGAACTTCCAAACAGTGGCATAACATAAAAGAATGCACCAGAGTTCCATAATTCTCACACATAGAATGCAAACAGTGTTTTTTTGACCATACACTATAAAAGATGATGGCTAGGGATCGGGTGACAACCACGCTGAAACCACCTCTCGTTGTTGCTAGGGCTACAGTAAACCTCTCGAGCTGCTCTCTTGAGGTTTACCATGTTGCCCTAGCAACCACTTGAGGTAATTACAGCGTGGTTATCACCCAATCCCCAGCCATTATCCTCTATATAACATGGACTTCCAACCTCATAATTTCCGATCATAAAAGACTATGGGCAGGATTTTCAAAAGTCTTAGATCAGCTCAAGCCCCAGTGCTCTGACAATATGGTGCATGGGGTTTGTGGCAATCTAACAGGATTTTCTATACTATATGGCAATTGCCACAAGTTAGATCAGCTTTTTCTGGTCTAACTTAACGCAAACCTGGGGGGCTGTTTTTACAGAGCTTGTACCAGATTTTTGGTGCAAGATGCCATAATTTGTGGAAACTGTCACAACTGTGCCCAAGATTGTAAAGTCAGGCACAGTTGCAGCGAAGGGTTTGGCATACTGTCAGAACCTAAGTGCCATGGCACAGGGATGGATGAAAACCCTGTACCATGCTTTGAAAATCCTGCCCTATTTGTTTATAGTGATGCTGATGAATCTGATGTTGAGATCAGTGAGATGGAACATTCATCATCAACACACATAGCAATGAAATCTGGATTCACCAATGGCCAGAGAAACATTAATACCAGTGCTAATGCTGAGCCCTCTTTTGTTCATCCTCTTGTACCTGTAAAATTATTAATGCTCAAAAACAGCTGGTCACACTACCCCCCCCAAAAAAAAAACAGCAATTAAATAGGAGCTGACTGTGAATATATCTTCCACATTCAAACTTGTTTTTGTGGATAATGTTTCTTGTAATGATGATGATACCAATGCTTCTTGCATTACAGATTTCCCTAGTCAATCTGTGTCAACATAAATCAATCAATGAGAAACAATTTATCCATAATGTGGTATTTTCTTAATTCTCGATCACACAGACCACTCAGTCACAGTTTGTCAACTGTGTAAAAAAGGGTCAGCAGAGGTAAACAAGATATTCACTTGGGAAAAGGTGATCAGCTAAACCATCTAAAGAATCATTATTGCAGTGAAAGGTATAAACACCAAGTGGCTGCAAAATCTGTTGGCAATACCCTTGGCATTGGTGGTAATCTGTGCAAAGAAACATTGGTGTAATTTTCCTAGTACAAAAAACAGGGTTATGATGGTGCATGTAAGGCTGAAAAAATGCATGAAATGGAAACTGTGTTCCTAAGCAGGAGAAGCAGTACATCTGAACCTGACAACACTCCACCTCTGAGTGCAGTGGCAACATCATCTTATGATTCACAAACTGTTATGTATACTGAGCCATTTTCTCTTTGTCCTTCTCTTTCTCAATCCATCTCAGTCATTGTTTGAAAAATACAGTGGTCCACTGTCCCACAGAAGTTAAATACTCTGAGTAATCACCATGTAACAAGCAATTGCAGTCAATTTATTTCCACTTTCATTTGTGGAGGGGGAGAATTTCGGAAACTTTGCTAATACAGTAATTCCAAAGTGGAATATACCCAGTCATAGTTATTTTTCATGTGTCACTGAACTAGAGCTATATGATGACATGAAGTCTGCTGTGGTAAAGTCAATGAAAGGCACAATTGGTAAAGTCCATCTTACCACCGATATGTGAACTAGTGGTGCAACAACATGCTATATGTGCATTATAGCACATTAGTTTCAAAGTCATGTAGCTCTGGCACAATTCATCAAACTGTTACTCTTTCAATGTCAGCTTTGGTGAAAGCACACACAGGTCCTAACATCCTCAAGTAACTTAAACAAATTGAGCAGTGGCTGACACCACTGACTCTCACAGCAGGATTTATTTAATCTGTTAATGTATCAAATGTGGTAACAGCTTTTGAGGCTGGAAACTTTTAGCATGTTGCATGCTTTGCACATTGTCTAAACCTCATAGCTAAAGACTTCCTCCAAAACAGTGAAAGACTGCAGAATAGTTGAACAATACTCTGGTTCAATCCCTTTTAAAACATTTGTTATGGGGGGGGAGGGTTGGTTGGGTCCTGTTATAGTTCTGGCTGTTATCTGTACCTCATGTTTGGTTGTTGTGAAAACTCAATAAAGTTTCTAATTTCAAAAAAAAAAAAGAATAGTTGAACAAGTATGATCTGTGCACATTTCTGTCACTCATTCAAATAACAACATGTTTGATGTGATCTGTGAAAGAAAAATGGCCTCACACTGCACATACTGAAACAGGAATTATTAACTAGATGGAACTCCACATTATATGTGTGCCAACATTTGTATGAACAAAACAAATCCATAAACTATTGGGCTATGGAGCAAAATGGCAGTATGTGAGAGCTGGCCATATCACCATCAGAGTGGAGATTGGTGGAAATTGCCATAAACAGTCTTAATTCCTTTGAGAAATGTGCACAGGAGGTGAGCAGTGAGATGGCAACACTAAGCCAAGTCATCCCAGTAATTTGTTTGCTAAGGTCAGAATTTATGAGGTTGGACTTTGACTTTGAAGACAAAGATGATGTTAAGAGAGTTACTATGACATGGGATCTCATTATGTGAATTTTGAATGATTCCAGAATTAAAGAAATGAGTACATGCAAGCATTACATGTTTGCATGCATGCTGGACCCTTACCATGAAAGTGGAATTTCTTCTTTCCTTCATCATGGTGCCAAAGAGGTGGATCAATATGTTACCACTGATTAAAGCAGTCAGTGTGCAGTGTGACATTCTTCAGTCCAAGACAGCCTTAGACAACAGCATTACATCTGATCAGCACAAGTCAAAGGAGCCAAAGCAGCAGAGTCCACGGAGTGAAACTAAATTTTCAGATTCACAGCCCAGCAGCTAATTGACTTCTTCATTATCTTCATCTTTCAATTGCAACCCCATCTGGGCAAATCTTTCAAAATTTGGAATTGTTCATGAGCAATCAATATGTACGTACGTAAGTAAGTAAGGCTTCATTTTTTAAGTGCCCTTTTCCTGGGGCTCAGGGAGCTGTTCAGGATGCAAGCAAATGAAATAGAATTATAAGTAAATTAAAAACATATACAATATAACATGAATTAATATAACAGCTAAATTAATAAGAGGATGAAGATCACAGAATCCCAAAAGCTCCTCTAAAAAGGTGTGCCTTCAGACACCTTTAGAAAGCTTCTACCAAGGGGGTGCTCCCTCAAGGACCTTGGAAACGAGTTCCACAAGACCAGTGCTGCCACCTCGAAGGAACGACCAGAGCTTCAGAGTCATGTAACTGTGGCTCAACTTGTCATACTGCCTCACTTTCAGTGTCAGTTTTGGAGAAAGCACACACACATGTCAAACATCCTGAAGAACTTGCCAATCAGATTGACCACTGCCTGACATCAGTAAATCTCATATTTAGATTGATTTAATCTGACAACAGATCAGATTTGATAGCAGCACTTGTGTCTAGTCAATTGGTCTGCAGGCATATGGAAACACTGACCACACCTATACATTTATAATACATGCTGGTACAGTGGTCACACCTGCCCATGTTCCCAAAATATCCCGCATGTACACAACACTGTAATCACTGGTATCATAGTGGCCATGACATCCCCATGATCACATGCTCTAATACAAGACTGTAATCCTTTTGATCCAGCAAACCACCAGCCCCACAGATGTATGTAGCCATCCACCCAGTGCCTCCCGCTCTGACCCATTGCCCTATGGCCCTTCACTCACTGCAGTAGCCCCACTCATATGCCCCCTCCACATAATGATGGTGCCTGGCATAATCACCACTATCACCACTTGGGCCAGCTATAGTTTAAATGACACAGTTATATTTAGAAGGTGCAGAAGGATGCTACTGAGACAAAAGTAGATATGGTGTGGTAGAGTGGTCTCAATGGGATGGATGGGGTGTGGGTATATAGATGGTGGTGGGAGTGGGGGGGATCACTGGACCACCATTATTACACTCCAGTGTATGGGTGTTAACTAGAGGGGGAATGTTACAGGGACAGGGTGACCACTCTGTTATATGGGTGGTCTTTAGATAGCATCAGGGGCCTAGGGACCAGTGGAACACAAGGGGTTACAATCTAGATTATGGGCAGTCATAAGAGGGGCAAGGGCTGTTGGACCACTGGACCACCAGAGGTTTACACACTGGTATATGGGTTGACAATAGAGATGTCAAGGGCTGGGAAACCATTGAACCACCAGGGGTTAAACTCTGGTACCTGGGCGAGCAATGGCGTGACAGGGGTCTGTGAAACCACTGGAACACCTGGGTTTACACTTTATATATGGGTGAGCAACAGGGGTGGAATTGGCTATGGGACCATCAGACCACCAGAGGTTGCACTCTGCTATACAGCAGGCAATGATGGGGGTGGGACCCGTGAACCCACTGAACCTTCAGGTGTTGTACTCTGGTATATGGGTGGGTATTGGGGAGCAGGGGCCCATGAAACCACTGGGCTGCTAGGAGTTACACTCTATATAGATGGACAATGGGGGGAAAGGGAATAGGTGGAGATTGGACAACCATAGATTTCATTCTTGACTGAGAGTGTAAAATAATTACTATAAACATGACATACTCTATTAATTAATAAAACATATTGGTGCTAAATAAAAAAAAAGGAGACATTTCCAAATGCTCAAAAATATATTTATTCTAAAATGTCATACATATAACTATCCCCTCAAAAAACAAATTTGTTCAGAACAACAAAAAATCAACCCACCCCCCACAAAAAGGAACCAGAACTTTGACTTGTTGCATTTTTTTTTTTTTTAATTTCTATTTAACTCTCTTACGTCCTGCAGATCCCTACCCTTCGGGAGTGCTAAGGAGTCATCCCCCTGCCTCACTCACCTTGCCCAATACTTACCTCCTGGTCCCCATGGAACTGTGGCTTCCCTCCCGAGCAGGGCCGAGGTGGGGAGGCAGACACCCTGATACTGCAAGTGGCGTTAGATCGGGTGTAGTCAGGCAGGTGAGGGCATATAGAGGGCACATTCCAGGTGCTCTGTCTTCCCGGCATCCACAGGCATTTTTGAGATTTTCTAAGGAGGAGTGGCACACCCCTATGCCGAGGCATTGCTGCTGGCATCACCACTCCCCATCCCCAATATCAACTCTGTGCCTGCCATGCCCCTGGCTTCCACCAGGGGCCAGTCAGGCACCGAGCATGGATCCCCCTCCCACCCAGGAGAGGAGAGTTGTCCTCTGGACGCTCAATCCTCTCCCTCCCAAGCTGACCCCCAACATCCCTGGCTCGCTTCCAAACCCTGGTCGCTGGTGTAGCACGAGGTGTGGCATCCAGTGCTTCAACCCTCAGTGCCACCAGGCCCTACTTGTTGCATTTTTTGCTGATGGTTTGGGAAACAAGGTGCTTTGGAAATGTCAAGCTGTTCACTTTGCAGCCTGACATCTGTTGGAGCCACCATAACACCCACCACAAATGCCTCCCATCATTGAAATTACTGTCCTTGGCCCTGCAACTTGCTGAGTATCATTTCCAGTGCTCTCTCCATTCTTGTCACACTCAAATGGAAATCAGTTATATCACTCTGCAGTGCAGCAACAACAGGGTTAAGGGGCTGCTTAACAAGTTCCCTTTGCACTGGCAGGTGATTCCGTGCTGGGGCTGGATGGATCAGCCTGCCAGCTGCCTCCTTGTTCAAATGTTCCCTCCCACACCATGTTCCCTCTTCACAGTGTGCTGCTGCAGCTCTGAGTCATCCTCTTCACTGGATGATATCATCCTGGCCCTGCTGCTATGCTTTTCTTAAATATGTCCCTCCTTCTCTTTCTTCTTTAGTAAGGGGCATTTCCTGTTTTCACTTTCTTTATTTCAATATTTACAGAGTGCCCATGACACTTTTTTGCTCAGGCTGACTGGGTCATGGCCTCCCGCTGGGTCTCTTTTGGGGTGCTGCTGGTCAGACCAGATGGTGCTGGTTGCTTCACATCTCCTATGTAGACAGAGAGAACCAGAAACATTTTGAAGTAATGAGTACTTTCAAAACATATTCTCTGCCTCTGTCTCCCTCTCTTTTTACCTGATTTTAAATACATTTATCTTGAAAAATCATTCTGGTAGGCTTTATTGGCTGTTTCCATTTCAAACTGTCAAACTGCAGCTAGTTTCAGGGTACATTTCAGTGCTGAAAAACAGTATTCATAGCATTACAGGTGTACCACACAGCTGCACAGGATGCAGAACAACCCTTTAGCAGTATGGGCATTGTATTTTGACTGGCTGATCAAGTGCAAACAAAAATCATAATTTGCCACAATATGAAACTTCAGGTGTCAAGTCATCTTGGACTCGCACTGGCACTACCAAAATCATTATGTGTTTCAACAAGTGGAAGAGAAACCCAGGATGGCTCTGACTGACTATGCTCACCCTCACAGAAAAGCAGTATTTTCAAACCGTTAGAAATAACAATAAATTAAACTTATCACTTCCATGAATCACACTTGCACCACCAGCATGTTGACTGAACTTGCCTTGTTCTGTTCATTCCACGCACAGCTGCAGTGTCTACTGAATCTGTTAAACAAAAATAAGATATGTATGACAGTCTTGTAACTCCAGTAAGCAGAATGAGTATAGGAGAACAAAAACAATTAGAGAAATGAAGGGAGCAATCACTGGCATTGGCAAATGACTGTTTTATGATACAAAATGTCATGGATGATACATAGAGATGGGGCTATATTTCAGCTAGTACATGGGCAATTAGACAGGACTTTAAAAAAAGCTGAATATGATACAAGCATACTTTATATAAATAATGTTAAAACTGAATAAAACACCTGCTTTTCATCTCTTGTTACCACTCTTCCTGCCTGCCCCCCAACTCCAGCAACAGCCAAATATTACTCTGGGTCCCTGCACCTTATGTCTACCTACTGCCTTTTTAATTGTGTGTCGAATCTCACCGCACCTATTGCCTTGGTCATTGACCTCTTAATTTTTACCCACAGGTCCTCCTGCTCATGCAGTTGCAAGGCAGACACATTGAACAGCCTGACATGATGCTGTACTAGAACATACAGTAAGGTCCAGAAAAAATGCAACCTTCTTGGTGCTGAACTTTAGGGTTCTACGGCCACCAGACATTTTTCATACAAACAGGAAAAACAAGAAAATAGTATGACTCTAAAAGAAAAAAAATATATAAAGCACTATATACACAACTAAACAAAATATGTCTATCTATCTATCTTCAATAAAACAGCTCATACTCTCTCTACTGCCATCTGTACAGCATGCTATCAAAAACCCACTTCCTCCATCCTGACAGGAAATGTGTAGGTGTGTCATGCATTCTGACAAAAAAAAAATTGCAGTTTCAAAAATACATTGAAATTACATGTTTTTAAACCAGCACTTATAAAAAATGTATTATTTTGGAAATAATGCACTTTTACCTTATATAATCTGCAACTTAGATGTTTGATACTGTGCAATCTTCACCAAAATGGCGCACTTTTGATAACATTTAGAAGTGAATCATGTTAAGTTTTGACACATTTTCACAAAAAACTGCATGAAAGTGAACTTAAATTTCTGGCCATTTTAGATGAGCATTCAAAACTGTGCTCAACACTACTGTGGACAGTGTCCTTAAGCAGAATTTATTAGGGGAAGTATATGGCACAGCAGGAGTTCCTTCTGGGAGAGCAAATGAGGATGCTGGGAGTGTCCCTTGTACATCAGAGTGAGCAGTGTAGCCTGTCCATGTAGCTGCTTACACGGCTTGATGCTGAATGCATCCACAATGCTACAGCAGCTCAGAGACAGGAGAGTGGACTGATTTACCCTGACCCAACTAAGTGTCCACATGGCTGTATTTGCACTGCAGCAGCCCAAATGTTCGGGTTGCTGTGGTGCAAAAGTAGCTCTGTAAACTGGCCTTAAGATAAGATAGCCATGAGAAACAAAAAAGAACTGTGTATAGTATTAGCCAGTGACAGAATGTGCTATATATCAGGGAAATACCACAGGAAACCCAACATAAATAAATAGGGATTTCCTGTGATACAGCATATTTAATTGTGATCTATCTGGACATTCTGCATCATGTCACTGGCTAACACAGTACATGCAGAACACTAATCAAGCAGTCATCAGCTCTCCTCTGCTGTACAGCAGTATGATCTTACGGTTGCAGCTATAGACATTGTCTGATATTTCCAGATTGTTTTGTGATATTTCAAAACAGGTTCTTTCTACTGGCCATTCAGGGAAACTGCAGGCAAGCAGGGAATTTCTGTAGAGATGTCTCAGAAATTTCAGGAAATATCTGACCATGTCAATTACTGCAACTGTATGTGATAATGCATCACATTGTTAGAATGTTCTGACTATTCCCAGCTGGGACATGGACAGTGAGAGACATATAATCCCTCAGTGAGTCACAACTGATTCACTGACTAAGATCAGACAGCCTTCTAACAAACTTGTAACAGCGTGCAATGCATCAAAAACATCACCTAAGCAAACAGCAGCCACCTACTGTACAGTTGCTGAGTCCTTTGGGATAATGTATCAGATTTATCACATTCTGACTGTCCTCAGCCAGGACACAAGCTATACCGAACAATCTCTCAGTGAGTCAAGTCTGAACAATTTTTATTGTTCTAAGATCATTATAATATTAGTACACAGTTCTGGTGAGTTAAATATGTATTTCAGACATTACAAAGTAAATGTATAGTATGCTTTTAAGAAATGCAAAAAAAAAGTGCTTGTGTTATGAGCAGAGGAAATGTAACAGACAGAGAGCAGCCTGCAGAGGAACACTGCAGAAATCACATGTGTACTGAATGTTGCTGACAAATACATTAATTAGGTAAAAGGTAGTGAGAATCATATGTGCAATTGTGTTTTCTTTCATCATATTGGTTGTACACCTTGCAATCTGTCTGCATGGTCATTTCATATAAAACATACAAGATATTACAATACTGAACAGGAACAAAGCCAAAGGAGTATACATCACTGCCATAAGGTGTCACAGCAGGGCAATGAACTGAAAACAACAAAGCTGTGCACAAACTAGTGCAGGTCCAAAGAATACTTGGACCTGCATCGGTGTGTGCAGAGCTTCATTTGTTCTTTGTATTACAATATGGAGAAGGATCATAGAGTTATCAACAAAAGCCTTTAACTCCATGTTTCATGTGCAATGCTAACAAATGACATACATAGCAGTCGACAGCCACTTGCATTGCAGGGTGTGGTCCAATAAGAAGACATCTACTAATTGACTTAGGATCACCATCCACAAATGGGACACAGATAAATGCAGGAATTTAGCAATCCTCAGTGAATCAAGTCTGACACATTGTAAGTAATAAACCATGCCTGCATATGATTTAAAGAATTAGTAGTAAAACTTTATTTTCAGTCAGGATCAGAGTGTTGAACAAGTCCTATTTTCAAAATGTTGTTGAATGCTCAGAATTTAAATACTGTACATAAATACAACTATACAGACTGCAACATTAATTCAATTCCATTCAAAAATGTGTGATAACTTTGAAATACATACAGTATATTTATAAACATACTTAAAGATCTCCTGACACAGCTGAGACAACTTTGAAAAAATGTAACATTCAGGCATAAATGTATCTTATATTTCATATTTTATTCTATAACACCCTTATTTCCTAACTACTAAGGGTATTTGCATGAATACAGTATTTCTGCCCTTTTAGCTGTGGCTGGCTGCCTACAGTTGACATCATAATTCTGTTTATGATATCAAAATATGTTGTTGTGGAGATAAATATGATGTCATAAACAGGGGACTGAGATGTTTTTTGTACAGAAGCAGCCAGCGTAGATATAGTTTAGGGGACAGAGAACTTGTTTTCATGCAACTATTTTCAGTAATAAAGAAAATGGGGAATTAATTACTGAAAATATATGAAGTAATAAAAAAATGGGATGGAGTTGAATATAAATCTTACTTTTTTCAATGTTTTCCTAATGCTGTCATGGTCTCTTTAAATGTAGATTAATACTCTTGAGATCAGATGACCGAGGATTTGAGATGTCCCCTCCAAGTGGTGTGAAGCAAGAAGCTGAAGACTGAGTGTCCTTGTGCTCCTGGAAAGGGCATCTCACCTCCTTTAAATCACACTCTTAAGTAGTTTATTCCATTGATAAAATGTCCCAAATGGCTTGTGTGCAGCTTAGATAATTCATATATTTGCTAACTAGATAAACACAGTTGTATGACTACAATAGAACAATAGAACAATTAATTTATGATTGATAGTGTAAGTGATTAAATAGTCAATTGTGGTCCCTTTAAGAGCAGTGTGACATGCTCTGGCTAAAGGTACTGTAATAAGCTAAAACCCAGTTGCAGTGCATCAGCTTTCTGGACTGTATCTGGGCTGTACTGAAAGAAGAGAGAAGAGGCAGGCAGGTTGGTTTTGAAAGCAGGTGTGTGACTGCAGTGATTTGTAACACAGGTGGCTGATAATCAGGTTTTAATAGAGGTTACAGTGTGCATATCATATGTTCAACACAACTCAGGTGGTGTACTTCAGCCAATGAAGTTTCTTTATAACATTGGTTGTGAGGAACGTGGAAGCCCATTGGTACAGAGCTCCAGTGTAGCCATGCATTAAGCAGCCCTATTAATGCATGTTTTCGAGGAGCGGCTCAGTAAAGTGCCCTCCAGACTCATTTGTCCTGTTAGGCAGAAAGAAAAAGCAGTATGCAAACATTTAAATAGCATAAATGGCAGAATCCGGTAAGTGCGGAGCTGCTTCTCCCATGGTGTCCTATAGTGTTCTTGGTTTGCGATTGTATCCCTATCTGTGAGCAAGGCAGCTACAGAGTTGTTGCCACTACAAGTCCAAGACAGTGAGAGCAGTGTGCAGAGTGCTCCCCCAACCGCCCACCCAGTACCATCACAATGTCAGCAGCTGTCCTGCTAGTGCAGAATGGAAGTACAACAGTGAAACCCATGTTATAATCCCAGGATAGGTGTTAGGGGGCAGGTTTTCATTTGTGGTGTGGGATTAGTGGCAATGGAGAACAGGAATGCAAATCCCAGTAGTACTGTCACAGCAGCCTGGACTAGCAACTGAGAAAGAGAGAGCATGAGAGAGGAGCAAAGGAACATAGAGAGCAAGGTGCCATTACCAAGGAACACCAAGTCGGTGCAGCATGATATTGTGGAGTCGATGCTGTTGGTCTCTGTCCATGTTAGCATCACACTTTCGCCTCTCTCCTTTGTGGTTGTCTGTGTCAGTTTGCAGATGTTTGTGTGTCTGTCATTCAGCGAGAAAGACCATGGTATGTGGAGACAGAGAGAGAGACAGCAACCAGTAAAGCTGCATGTCAGAATGAGAGCGAGAGAGAGAGAGAGAGACAGTAAGGCGGTCATGCAACAGATTTCCTTGCCTCTCTGTGTGAAATTGTTGAAGCAGCACCAAGTACCTTTATTTACTATCTCCTGGAGAGCACTTGCAAACAAGTGTTGGCTCAGTGTGGCTGTCCAGCAAGTGTTGAAATCAATGTGAGACAATACACTTGTCACCCACCCCCATATAGGCCATTCCTGTTTCCCCTTCCCCCATTCCGGAAACCCTGTCTCCATTTGTTTCGGCTCCCCCAGAGTTTGCTGCTCTACAAATGTTGTTTTCTGCCTTTGTACCGGAATGGCTATTTTACACAGCTTGACAAAACGGAACACAATGGTGTAAATCGCAAAAAGCAGAGATTGCGGTTTGGATGAACGTTCGCCTAGGGACCGAAACAGATGCAATTTACACACAAGGCATGTAACTGAATACTGTTTCCATAACAGTTATTCTGTTACATAAACCTGTGTGTAAAAGCGTCTTATGTCTCTGTCTTTGAACCCCACCAGGCTGTTTCCTGGGGTCTGTAGCACTCTCTCTGTCCTATGGCTGTACATGTTGACTGACTGCACAGAGACAGTTATAATGCATGAGAGGAAGAGAGACAGGCTGCAGTGTCCTCTCTCTAGCTCTCTGTGTCACTTGGTGTGACCGTAAAGATTACTTACTGTTCTCAGTCATCATGAGTAGTCACACACATGCGTTGCATTGTAAGTCATTAGAATTTTTTTCTAAATGTAGTTACAGTCCAGTGAATGCTGTCCTATCTCCTAAGCAGGTGGCAAAGGGGGGAGAGAGAGAGACAGACAGCGTGAAAGAGCAATGCTTGCCAAAGAATGTTTCAGAGAGAGAGAGAGAGAGAGAAACAGTAACAGGGATGTCTCTCTGGGCTCCTGTATTGTGTGTGACTGAGAGGAGGGGAAGGGGGGACAGCAAAGTAGACGCCATTTCATTGTTTTGTAATTTCACACTCTTCCCCAAGGTGCTAAGATCCCCAACAGTGTTGAAGCTCTATGTGCATCTTTGGGGGGGGGAGAGCAATGTAAGGGCTGTTTGAAGTGTCACACAGAGTATTATGCACAAGAAATGTTGCACATCCTGTCAGCACTGTAGTTGTGACATTTGTATGTACATAACAGAACTCAGGTATGCATAGTTTGTTGGGGACTATTTCACAAGGTGGCAGGATACAGTACCTTTTTTGCTATCTAAACTTGGAGAACCCCCCTTTCTGTGAGTTTTCTTTCTTTTTTTCAATTTAACATGCTTTATTGAAGTTTTAAAAAAGAATTACAGAATATGACAAATACAGCAAAACATACACATCAAAAATCGTAAACAAAAATCCTTATACAACACCAACATGCCCCCAACAAGCCCAACATAAAAAACACCATCACCCCTCCTCTCCCCTCCTCCCCTCCCTCCCGTAACTCAACCCTCCCTGGAGCAAAGCAAATATTCTCCAGACCTCTGGGAGAAAGGGACTGGTAAGCAGATGTATAGTGAAAAGGAAAAGTCACAGTTCCTAGAGGACAAAATAAGGGAAGCCTTCTATCAAGCGAGAAGAGCTTCTAAGGGCTTCCAACATTCTCTGTACCTCTCAGATCTGTCTTAATAAATGGCAGTATCTTTCTCAAGGGCTAGAGCTTGTAATATTTCATGGTGCCATTCCCTGTATGAGGGTACAGCATCATCTAACCAGTGATGAAAGATTACTAGTTTAGTGGTAATTGAAATTAGGGCCATATAGGCCTTACGAGAACCTAACAGCTCATCTGGGTAACACCCGATCAGAAGGACCTGCAGGATAAAAATAGAATCTAAGCCCAACCAGGGGTCAAAGGAATCATGACTAGTAGACCAAAAGGGGGTCACTTTGGAGCATTCTCAAAGAATATGTTTGAGGGAACCCACACCAGATCCACAGCAGGTACACTCAGTCGAAGTTCTTCACCCCATCCTATGCAACTTGTAGGGGAATAAAACACATATTATGTAAAATGTGAAATTGAGTAAAACGGTATCTATCTTGTATGATATATTAATAGATCCTCTTACAGAGCAATTGCCACTCATTAGAATCTAGGTGCAAATCTAGCACTTGTTGCCAATAGAAACAGATCTCCAGTAAACTTCCATGACCTTTAGTATGAAAATAAGTATAAAAGTTGGAAATAGGGTGGGGTTGTTCCACAGTCATTAAACACTCAGAGAGGACAGAGCTAGATTGAGTATGTGTTGGATTCGGGCCTAAAAAGCTGGTAATCACTCTGGAAAGTTGGAAATGTTTAAGGGGGTGGTATACTAGAATGAAGAAATGGTGTTGTAACACTTCAACAGCACCAATCTTACCATCTTCTAAAAGGGCCTCCAGGGGAGACTGCCTGGCGGGGGGGGGGGGAGTTAAATAGTATAGGATGATTGGCAATGCAAATATTGGGATTACCCAAAACAGGTTGAGACAGACCTTTGGCCCAGTCAACCCGTAAATACATGCAGAGCTATATAAGAACCTTTAGTGACCATGTCAATGGAGTATTACAGAGCTGTGAAGGGAGGAACTAAGGTTTGAGAAACAGCAAGCTTGCCAATTGTAAACCATGTTTAAGGCAAAGTTGGGTTTCTAATAAAAGCCATAAAGGACAGTAATCCATCTCAGGGGGAAGGTTGGGGGGATGACCCCATCCAAACATTTTGTACTATGTAGTGCGCAATAATATAAGAAGAAATTCAGAAGGCGTAAACTGCAACTGCCTTTTTCCTTAGGGAGAGTGAATTTGAAGTATGCCCATTGAGCAGCCCCCCTTCCTCCATAGAAAGTTTGATATGAGAGACTGGATCTGGGTAAACCAAACCCTAAGGAAAAAGAGGCCAAGCATTCTCAAAGGACAGAGGATATGGGGCACAAAATTAATTTTAATAATATTGACACTACCCCAGAGAGAAAGCTGGAGGGCCATCCACCTTTTTAAATCCTCCTTAATCATCGTCACAAGTAGGGGTGACAGAATCTTTTTCAGAAGCTCAGGAGTGAGAGAGATATACATTTCCCAAGGAAAGTAATTGCTTGGGGTTCCCAAGAAAGACCCATATCTAATATCCATTGTTTGGGAACATGGACATTCAAGGGCAAAACTTGAGTTTTGTCTAAGTTTAGCCTGTACCCAGCCACAGTTGAAAATGTTTGGATTTCTCCCAAGGCTGCAGAGATCGAAGACACAGGAGATTCAACGTGAAGAAGGATATCATCTGCATAGGCTGACAATTTGTACCTGGAACCTCCCATTGGTATCCCGCAAATATCTGGATTTTGTTAAAAATTGTAGAGGAGGGGTTTCAGGTACAAATTAAATAAAAAAGGGGAGAGCAGGCATCTCTGTCTGGTGCCACACTGGAGTTAAACAGGGACTGATAAAACTTCATTGCATCTGATTCTTGCAGTGGGGTATGGTACAGGATCTTTATCCAATCACAAAAAATACATGGAAACCCAAACTTCCATAAGGTGGCAAAATGAAATGGCCAAGAAACCCTGTCAAGGGCTTTTTCTGTGTCTAGGGAGACTAGCACTGCTGGTATACTGCTCTCCCCAGATGCAGAAATAAGATAAAGCAGCTTTCTTACATGATCACTGGAGTTGCGCCACAACATAAAGCCAACCTGTTCTGGGGAAATGAGACAACTCTAAACTTGTAGCAGCCGGTTGGCAAGTACTTTAGACAAGATTTTTAAATCTGAATTGAGGACAGATATTGGGTGGTAGCTACTAGGAAAGAGTTCATTTTTCTCCTGGCTTAAGTATCAGAGAATTCCAGGCCTGTGTGAGGGAGAACTCAGTAAGGCCCTCAGAAGGAAGGTAGTTAAAAAGACAGTCTAAGAAGAGGGATGGAATATCTATATAAGTAGTATAAAAAATATTGAGAAAGCCATCCTGGCCAGGGGCCTTGTCCTTCAGGAGATGTTCCATGGCCTGCCGGACTTCAAGCTGTGTTGTAGGGGCTTTTAAAAGATCCTGTTGTTGGGCCAACAAGATAGGAAGTGAAAGTGGGCTCAAATAACCTTCAATCCTCTCCAGAAAAGACAGAGAGTTGGGTTCCTGACTATATAGGGAACTATAATAGTCATGAAAGGCTCCCACAATGTCTCATGGATGGGTAAGGATTGTATCACCAGCTGTGGGCTGAAGGCTGGGAATTATCTTAAGCAAATCCAATTGCTTAAAATGAAGGGTAAGAAGTTTTGCAGCTTTTTCTCTGAACTCCAGATAGAGAATTCTGGTGCCCTTCAGAGCAAATTCTGTTTTTTCTGCTAACATCTGAAAGTATTGTGCCCAGCAATGATTCAAACATGTCCAATAGGCATTGTCAGATCAAGAGGAAAGTGAGTGTTCTTGGGTACGAATCTGGAAAAGGAGATTATCCAATTTCTGGGTACATCGTTCCTTAGCCTTAGTAGCTAATCAAATACACTCACCTCTAACTGCACATTCATTGCTGCCCAAAGACCATTGAGAGCTGCTACAGAGTCTTCGTTGTCTTGCAGAAATCTGGTGAGGTATTTTTGAATAGCCTCTTAAGAATCAGGATCCTTAAGGAGGGAGGGATTGAGGTGCCAGGTTTTATCATGGTCTAGCATCACCAGAGCATGGTCTGAAATTACCATGGGCTGGATTGAACAGACCATTAGTCTGGTCAAAGTGTCTTTACTAATCCAAAAAAAATCAATATGGGAGTATGTGGAGTGGGGAATTGAATGGAAAGTGTATTGGCAAGTGGTAATATAAAGAATGCGCCACAGGTCTGACAGGCCTGCGGTGTCCTGTGGGTTTTTCCCTTGTTTAAAGAGCAAGTTTTTAGTTATATAAGCTATCTCCCCCTAAACTTGTTTGCTAGCATACCCTTTAGTTTAAAGATGCTTCTGTGAGCTGTCATTTTTTTATTAGTAAATATCCAGAAAAAAAGCTTGTAAAAATTGTTCCCAGTTCTGGTGGACAAAACACCCACAGTTCCTTAGCTGTAGGCACATCCCCATGCTGCACGTTTTATGATATCAGTACTAGAATTGTGCAAGGGCATCCACATTGGTTATAATAGGGCCAGTTTTGGCCTGCATTTTTAAGAATGTTTAAGTGGCAGTTTTGAAAAAAAGAAGGGCACTGCTCAACTAACAAGGTCCATATTAGTTGAGTGGCACCCTTCTTTTTTCATAACTGGCACATAAAAGTACTTAAAAATGCATGCCAAAACCAGCCCCATTATAGCCTACAGGGCGCGCCCCCACGCAATTCTAGTACTGACATCAGAAATTGTGCTAGCATGGGGTTGTGCCTACAACTAAGGAAGTAACAGCGTTTTGGCCACTAGTCCCGGGAGCAATTTTTACAAGTGTTTTTAATTGATATTTATTAATAAAAAAAATAACACTTCACAGAAGCATCTTTAAGCCGAAGGGTATGCTGTCAAGCAAGTTAAAGGGAGAGAGAGCTTGTATAACTAAAAACCTGCTCTTTAAACATAACCCATGTTATAAGTCCAACAACCTTCTCCAGGGTATAGTGTTATAGGGATTTAGTGCACTGCTGGGGTGCTGTGAGGGCACTTGGCCTGCAGCCTCGTGCCTCACAACAAACCTAGCCATGCATTAAATCCCTATAACCCCATACCCTGTTGTGGGTTATTGCTTACAGATTGCATGTATGGAATTATGTAATAAAATCTTATTTTTAGACAACAAATATATCCTTAGGCCGTTGAACAATTTTTAGGTATGCCCCTGTAAAAATTGTGCAGTTACACATTCATCATTCATCACATTGGAGTACAGCATCCAGGTTTGGTCCCCACAAAACAGGGAAGACATCATCAAGTTGGAGGGGGTCCAGAGGAGATTTTCCAGATCTGTACAAGGATTAAAAAATAAACCATATACTGATAGATTGACAACTCTCAATCTTTATTCCCTTTATTACAGGAGGTTTAGGGGCAACATGTGCCTGTTGTATAGGGTTATGGGTGATGTTAAACTCCGAACTGAGATAGAAATCTAGCTTAGAATAGACTGGTATGGCAGTAGAAGGCATAACAAACAACTTATATGCTCTAAGTGGAATCGTAATGCGTGGAAGCATTGGTATAGTCAAAGGGTGGTAACTCCCTGGAATGAACTTCCAGGGACTGTAGTTGATAGTGAAAGCATGAGGAGTTTTAAAGATAATTTGGATTTGCATTTTAGGGGTATAACAACTCTGTTTTAGTTTGGGTTTGAAGGCAAGCTTTAAGGAAGTCAGTCAATTTACTTGAACAAACCTATGAAACCTATGAAACATTATAATTACAAAATTACAAATGTCCAAAAGACATATGTACTAAACACAGCCACAGACAGTCATCAATTTAGTAATAACAGCCTACTAGAACAAGTAGAGTGTTGTCTGTTTATTTCTTGTAGCAACACTCAACCTGTTTCAGTACATGGCAGCATTTAATGCACATGCCCATCTCTGCATATCTCATTAGTGTGCTGGGACTATCAATCTGCTGACCTTGGTATTCCTCATATCCTAGTCTGAGGGTTTATTCTGGACAAGATGTAAGTTTTGGTGTAAGGGGTGATTTCCAACTGATTTTCAGATTTTGTACACCACAGTGAGCCATTTTGTTTCCCATTTAATTCCTAACAGTACCCATTGTAAATGGATGCAATGCTCACAATAGTGGGTATTATTTATTTTTTCTTTGGTAACCAGGTAAGGCCCACTAGGCACAACAGCTTATTTTAGGAGGAGACCGGGGAGCACTGGGGAGGTTAAGTGACTTGTTCAGAGTCACATAGTATGCAGGGGGACATTGTGGGACTCAAACCCAGGTCTTCTGGATGTACTAAGCTCATTGACAACTCATTACACTAACCTCTAGGCTATACTGCCAGCCCAATACAAACATGCAGCTTGTTACAAAATGGGCTAGTCTGTTGTGAGATCTGTCCAATTTAATGAACTCCCCATTCCTTGTCTTCATCTAGGCACAACTGCCATCAGGGTTGGACTGGTGTACAGGGAGCCCACCTGGAAAGTGGATACAGGAGTCCACCTCAAAAATCAATAGGGAAGGGTCCAAAGTGATACAATCCTGTTAGTATTACCCTTAAATTTGATACATTTGCTCTGTATTTGCATCTTACATTTACTTACAGTGCCATGAACACTCCATTTAATTAGAAAAAAGATTATACATGCAAAGATTTTCAGAGTTTAGTTGGTAGCCAGTCACCTAGCAGAGAGAGGCCCACCTAAAAGTTTTCAGGTGTCCTGGTGGGCAAGTCCAACTCTAATTCCCCTACTTCATTATGGGTCAGATTAATGCCAATGCAACTTTTAGTTTAGATTCATAAGTCAGACACTGAGAGTTCTGTCTTAGTGCCTCCATATTTTATTTACCCTTTGGCAGAGGCTTACAATGGGATTTGAAAACTTCGGGCAGCAGTCAAAGACTAACTCCAAATATTTTAATTCACTGTCATTATCCTGTTGCTGCTCAGCAGGATCTCTAACAACCAGTTCATCATCATTATTTATCTTATTCAGCCCAACCTTAAGCATTTCATTTTCTTTGCACTCATAAGAAGCCCTGATTCTTTCTTGCTGTTTTATAAAGTGAGTTTGCCACTTTTGCACAAACTTAGAAAGATCTGATATTTAGACTGAATTCAGCTTTTACAGTAGTTTATTAACTGTTTACATTTTCTTCATGTATTCTTTATTACAATGTTATGTTGCATGGAATAGTGATCCTTGTTCCTTATAATTAATATGCTTCTAAACCTAATTCCATTGATGAGGTAGCAACCCTCTGTGTGAGATGAATTTGCTGCTCTTGAAATTATTATGATGCCACAGATGGAGGCTTGTAACTTCAGCAAATGATTAAACACATCAGCAAATCAGTAGCAGTAAATAAGGATCCTGGTTTCACATAAGCAGGCCTCGTAAAGAGGAACAAAAGCTAATGAAATACCGTAAACATATCAACTATAAGATGTACTGTGTCCACGTTTTATGATTTTCAAGGTTTTCCTCAAAGTAACAAACTTACTTTTAAATCCAGCAGTCATTTGATCCAAATATAACTGCATTTAGAACACTAACAGTGCAGACACAGTAAGATAATTTTTCCACACAAAATGTGCCCTTTAGCTATTGTATATTTTTTATAATAACACAACAGGGTGATGGATTGAGAGATCAAAGAGCAGAAGCACAGGTAAATCTTTGTCTATTTTTGATAGCAGAGACACATTGTCTAGCTTTATGAATTAGTCCCTCATAGGTCAGTAACACAAGATTTGGGAATCTTGCTGAATAGTATGCTACCACACATCTCCTAAATGTGCTATGTACAGGCTCTACTTCACATCAGGATATGGACTACAGCCTACATATGAGGCCCCTGGATCATTAAAGACAAAATAGGCGATCTATCTACTGGCCCATTAGCCAAAAGGAGATGTCAGTCTTTGGCCCTCTCTGATTCTGTGTAATCAATCACTAACTCTCCTAATTCATGCCTATGCAGCAGGATCCCCTCATTTGCATGTATCACCATTACAACATGGGACCCACAATTTGTTGTAATGGCCCATTTTCAACATGGCCTGTTGACAACCAGATACAAGTTAGTTGGCTCAAAATACTTTCTTTGCACAGGGGTATCCAAAATTTGAATCTGAGATCCTACTCCATTGACAAAGGTGTCAGCTGTGCATTTCTGAATGGGTTTCTGTGTGCATTTAGGGTCCTTTAAATATGGTAACTGCAATGCAACCAGGTGGAAAAGCACAAGAGACAATCAACATGCTATATGTAAATGATCACACAATTATGACTTTCAGACAGGTTGTTTACTACTGTATCTTTTAGAGTAGATGTGCTATGTTATCAGGAATAGCAAAGGAATAAAACAATGCTGACAACTATAATTGCTTATGTTGTCTTAGCATTCCATTTAGTATGTGCAGTACATGAGATATGAATAACCTACACTGGCTAACTCAAGTGACCTATGTGGCCGTTTGATCTTGCTAAATGTGAGTAATTTATTATTTTATGTTGAGAGAAAGGTTACAATTGAAATATGGAACTGTTAAAAGTTAACATAGAAAAGTCTAGCATGTACATTTTACTTATTTTTTGTCAAGAATTAAGTGATGATTAAGCAATAAGGCACGACAAGGTGTATGTTATTGTGTAATGACGTCACTCCTGGGGTGGGTTGAAGCATGAGGTAAAGCTGAGTGCTTCCACCACCCCAGGAGTGATATTATTACACATTATACCATGGACATAAGTGAACAGCCAATGAAATCGTCAGACTGGCAGTTTACCACTGGTGTAAATCCTCTGATAACCAATGGCTGTTGATGAGTATCCAACCCTAATCCTAATCATCTGCAGCATAGGAATAAATACAATAAAAATGAAAAAAAAAAGCAACCTCTTTAAAAGTTGCATTTAATCATAGCAAAAAAATTAACCTCGGTATAACCACAGTATGCCACTCAGCGGATGTGGGTTATCAGGGGATTTACCGAGGCTGGTGTGGATTTACTCACTCAGCTGTGCCTCGTGGGCAAACCATTCCAGCCATAGTAAATTACCTGATAAACCACACCCCCTTGTGGCTTATTACTTAAATAACACACACCTTGGAGTGCCTTATTGCTATTATACAATGGCTCATTTTAAAATAACATTAAAAAGTAAAAAAAAAAATTAATATTTGTGTTATTTTTTGTATGACAGGCATACTTTGCAAATAAAAGAGAAAAGTAGTCCAGTAGGTGGTGCTGCTGGTAATTTTGCGGGATTTTTGTGCTTGGTTCCTGGCTTGGTAACCCTCCCAACATAGTCATCATTACATGGTAGCTTTTAATGAGTGTACTCCCACTGCTTGTCCTGGAAGCACTTGAAGACTGTGGTTTTGTTTCCCCTGTGAAGGATAGATGGTCAGTACAACAGATGAGCACGGAGCTGAGCGATAACTTCCGGTTTCCCGCTATGCTCGGTGACTGAACATCGGTCAGAACATGTGAGTTATAGGTCTTAATTTTTATTTTGAGAAAGTCCTTTTTGGAAATAGGAAAACAGTGTGGGTTTGCTGATAAAGAAAGGATTTGAAATGTGAATGCATGGAAATGGCCATGTACGCGTGCTTTCACAGACCAAGGCAGCTATAGGGAAGTAAAAGCTGCTGTTTTTTTTAAATTTTGTGGTTTTGTTTATTACCTGAAGGACCGAGGCAGTTAGGCAGGGAACGTGTGTGTTTGTTGGTGGGGGGGGGGAGGACGAGTGCAGCTAAGCCGTGACGGCCTCAGGGTCTTCCCAGTGGCTTGCATGGGCAGGGAGGGTTTTGTTTCACTGTCCTCAGGTCACTTGTGTGCCTGCACTTTATACAGTGATGTTATTGTTTAATAGCATTACTGTGCCAGACGCACACTGACCAATCAGGATTGGGGAAATTTTCTTGCCATTGTATAATACTTGTTATTGGTGGATATTTTAATAAAAAAATATGGCTACAAATCAAAAAGTGCATTTTTACATTTGCTTGCGCATGAAACATATTGTGGCAGCTTGCTGTAGTAGCAAGTTATGGAGGTTCGGCAGTGTTGTTGCCAAATGCCAGCAGTCCATTTTTGGGCTGGTCTCTATGGCGCCAACAGAAGATCACACTGTCCATGGCAGCAGTTGTATAGCATGTCACCAACTTGAGAGAAACTCACTGCTGCAATCAGGGAGCACCCCGTCATTTAACAATCAGCTGCATTTGCTGCTGGGGTGGTCCCTGATTGCAGCGACATCAAAGCTTGCCTTGTCTGGTTTCATAGGAAGAAATAGGCTGTTGGTTAACTAGGATCTGGACCTTATCCAGTAGGTAGGGAAATGGGCAGACTAGGTGGGCCAAGCGGTCCTTCTCTGATATCAAAGTCTATATTTCTATGTTTCTTGTAACTTTCTTCACCCATTTTTCCCCTTCTGTTAGGTTTAAGCCATTCAGTCTTAAGTGCCTGCTGTCAGCCATGAGAGCATCTCTACAGTGATGAACTCTTCATTGAGAAACTTGTGCAGAAGCGAGCTTAGCCAGCAGCAGCAGGTAGGTGGAAGGAGTGTGGAAAGGCAGAGAGGCAGTACTGGAGCACAGGAGAGTGGGGACCCAAGCTAAGCTGCAAGCTCAGTTTAGTGAGAAACAAATTAGTACATTGCCCGGGTGGAAAGCAGCAGTTCAGGGCACTCCCTTCCCTTCCTTCGTCTCAGCGTCTGGCAGCAGAAAGAATGGGTAAAGTTTGGGCTTAGTTCCAAAATGCGTTTCCCTTGGGCAGGTCCAGATTACAGAGGGACAAATAGGACAAATGCCCTGGACACCCCGCTATAGAGTGCCCCCTTCCCGCAGTGCAAGAGAGATAAGCTTTAATTTAAACTTAAAGCAAGCAGCTTGCTTCTGCAGCATCACATCTACACATAATTGCTTTCCAGACAATTCAGTTTTATTCTAGCTACCCACAATTATTTTTTGTTTCCGTGCCTCCCTCTTCCATCTAGCCTGTGGCACCACCATATAGTTTAGCAAAAGGTTGAGTCGAGAGGTATATCAACCTGAAGCATTGAAAATAGCAACCGGCGTCTGGTTTGTCTTTTGTTCTTTCAGTTCCCTTCTCATCCCCTGTGGTGCTTTTAACTTTTTTAAGGCAATCTGTGGTGTCTCATCAGCATCACCCAACCCCTTTCCGCCCCCTTGAGTAATCTTCTGTATGATCATGGTCAAACACCCCCCCCCACCCCCATGCGGTGAGGTCGCAAGTGGCTGTTAGTCAGCAGGAGGCTTTGCTGCACTGCACCAATCAGTTTAAAAATGCAACTGGTGACAATGTGGCTATAGAGGACAGGGCAAGCTGGGCTGGGTGTGTGCTCTCTATGAGCATGTGATTTCTTGCTGCCATTGTTTCTCACTAATTTTGAAATCTTGATTTAGTAGTTGCCGTATTGGTCCTTGCAAGAATAGATCCAGAAGCAAATGATTTGATACCTTTTAATGGACCAACATAGATGTAACAACAAGAACAAAGTGCTCTAGCTTTCGGACCAACCAGTCCTTCTTCAGAAGCTCATGGCAGTTGTTTAGAAAATACAATACTTATAACAGCTAGATAATGCAGAGAAAAACAGAAAAAAATCCTCATTGGTTTAAAATACTCATTTAAAAAAAAAAACAGAAGATGATGTCAGAGAAGTTAAACAGTACAATACTGCCCTCAGTCCGAATGAACCTTGGTTAAGATGTGCTTGGTGCAACAAACATAAAGAATCCTACTACACATAAATTTAATTGACATAAGAAGCAGATAACTCCCAAATCAAGCCATGAGTGTCACAGTCAGTATAAGGATGTGATTAAGCTTGGGTGGGGGTTGCCTTCAGTAAAGACAAACTAAGATAGTTATAGGCCCATGAAATTACAATGTATGCATTAAAGACAAGAATACCAGTAAAGTTGTCTAAAAACATCAGTGCACACTGTGTGATGTAAAACCTAGCTAGACATGTCACCCAGCTGTATTCTCAAGCTAAATAAAAGGCCCAAGAAATTACAAAACCTCAGGACTATATAAATGATAATATAAATATAAATTAATAATATTAGTGTTAAACAAAAACTCTAGTAGAGGAACCTCAAAGAATTCAGACCATGCATCCTGATATGTACTGATGTCAATATATACTGAGAATGTAGCAACTACATGTACCACAAGTGTCTAGGGAATCTGAAAAGAGATAAAAAGTAATTTCTCCTCCTGCTCATACAAACAGTACAACCTAACCCACCCCACATCACAATAATGTGGTGGGGAGACATAGCTTAAACGAGATGTCTCTCCCTCCCCCTCCTTTCTCTCTCTCTCTCTCTCTCTGTCCCCACAGACACACACACACACACACACACACACACACACACTCTCAATCTCTCTCCTAGTGAACCTATATTAACTTCAGTCACTGTAATTGTTCCCCAAAGGAATACAACTTGTAATGAAATTCTGAGTAAATTACTACAATATTAGCCTAATGTAAAAGATATGCAGGACCCCCAGCAAATGAGATCACACATCCCAATATGTACAGAGTTACAAAATTATATATAACAGTATAAGATAACACTGCATGTACACTAGCAGGCTGGTAAACTGAATATGGTGCAATGGAATCAATCCTCCCCACACAGGCAAAGATAAAAAGTAAGGAGAAATTTGTTGTGTGTGAAATGAAAATAGTAACATTATACCTCCATATAGCTAAATAGAGACTTACCTCAATGTGACAGCAAGCCCCACATCTATTATATCACATACTTACAGCACATACCACACACATACATACACACACGATCCACATCTCACACATGCTGAAGTCCTATAATATGTCAGCTTGAAGAAGAAAAGGTCTGTGGATGTTAATTTCTGTAGTGTCCATAAAGCTAATATCCAAGTTCATCCCATCTGCTACCATATTGAGATGTAAATAAGTTTAATCTCAAAAGCTCTGCCTCTGTTGTGTGTTTTGAGATTTCCTTTAAGACCATTACTGACATATCTGAGACTGAGTGGTCAGGCTGGGAGAAGTGATGCCCCACTGGTTTTTCAGTCTTCCTTGCTGTAATAGTATGCCTGTGTGAGTTCATCCTAGTGCGGAGCTGTTGGCATGTCTCTCCTACATAACCTGTTTGTGGACATCTTTGCACTGAATGAAATAAACAACATATCGTGACATGCATGTATAACTCCCATGCACCTGGAATTGTCTGTTTTGTGATGTAACCACACAGTCTGAGGTAGAAATTAGCCCACAAGTCTTGCAGGGGCGTTGATTGCAGGGTCGTGTGCCATTGTGTGACATGGTATTCTGTTCGGTGAAAGTTTGCTCCTAATAATTAGGCTGATAAATTTGGCGGTTGTTTAAAAGATAGTAGTGGAGTTCCTTAAAAATACAATTAAGGGTGTCATCCTCACTAAATATTGGGTGGAGATCTTTAATAATCTTACGTAGACGTTCAAGGTCTGGATGATATGTGACTACCAGGGTATTCTTTCTGTAGCTGTCTTTTCTTTATATTGAAGAAGTTGTTGTCTGTACACTCATGCTGCTCGCTCTGTTATCCCTGTCAATTTCCTGAAGAGTGTCCCTGCTCCATAAAGGTGTTTTTCAACATAGCTAAATGTGTATCTCTGTCATCCTCATTTGAACAAATACGCTGACAACGAGTGTTGACTGTATATGACAGATTTTTTGTATGATTAGGTGGTTACTTTTCCGTGCAGGTATCTCTGTCTGTCTGTTGGCTTCCTGTAAATACATGTATGTAAGGTTCCATCCTAATGATGACTGTGGTGTCAGAAAGTTAACCTTGGTGGTAGAGTACTCCAAGGTAAGCTTTATAGTAGGTGGAGATTGTTAAGTTTGTGATGAAAATCTTTGAGTGCATCTGTGCTTCCGCGGGATGATAAACAAATCATCAATGTAACGGAAATAAGCCAGTGGTTTATGGGGATACTGCCTTAAAAATCCTCCTCCAAGTCAGCCATAAAGAGGTTAGCATACTGTGGAGCCATTTTGGTGCCCATTGCTGTTCCCATAGTTTGAACATAATGTTTACCATTGAAGTTGAAGTTGTTATGTGTCAAAATGAATTCCATAAGTCTCCCACCACTCCAGGGTTGATGTTTTGGTCAGGTCCTTTCTCACGTATGTATTTAAGGCATGCTGCAATGCCATCTGTGTGTGGAATATTAGTGTAGAGGGATGTTACATCCATTGTCACTAAAATGGTATCAGGTGGTAAATCCTTATAACCAGAAAGTACATAACAAGCGTAAGTGTCCTGGATATAACTGTCTCTTTCCATAACCAGCGGTTTCAAATGGTCTCTACAAACCTGAGATCCCTCAGTCAAGGTACCATTACCAGAGACTATGGGTCTCCTGGATTGCCAGGTTTATGTATTTTAGGCAGCATGAATGTCCCTGGTTTTGGTTCAGCAGGAATGAGGTGAGCTAGTTTCTTTCGGACATGGTCAGGAAAAGTTTTAGTTAATTCATATAGTTCATCTTTATATCTTGTAGTGGGGTCACTCTCCAGTTCTCTGTAGTATGTAAGATCTGTTAGCTGTCTATTAGCTTCAGTAATATAGTCTTCTGTTTAAAATCACCACTGCAGAACCTTTATCAGCTTTTTGATGACAATGTTGTGGTTTGATTCAGTGTCCTATAGCTCTCCGCTCCAGTGGAGAGAGGTTATAATGGGTTTGTTTTTGCCTGGTAAGGATCTGACCACTGACTTGTTGGCGGAAACAATTAATATAATTGTTTAGTTTTTGTTACCACTTGAGGGGTAAAATCAGATTCCTTTTTCTTATCCATTACATTATTGCTGTTTGGCGCTGTCTTCACTACCAATGATTTCTTCCCTGCCATGAAAGAATTCTTAAGTCTCAATCTACAGAAGTACTCTCTAGTTCACCACAAAACAGTATGTTATCCAGTGGTTTTGTTGGGCAGAAAGTGAGGCCTTTGAAAGTACATTCAGTTCTCCAGTAGTCAGTGTGTGGTTGGACAAATTAACAACTGAAAGGTGCCCATCAGTATTGTGTTGTTGTTCAGTGACTTCATTATGTGCTTCATGGTTGTTAGGAAGTATGGTATGTTGAAGGGCATTTAATTTCTATTTTTCACAAGCATGGCTTTTCTTAAGGTCCTTTGGTAGTTAATGTGTATCTCTCGAAGATGTCTTGAATAGGTTCCCAGACACCCTTTCCAGAGTGGTTACAATTTCAGCAAACTTTTTGTTAAGAACAACTTTTGGGCATATGACATGGTAATCCTGTGATTTCTCAGTTTCTCAGAGGTCCTATGACAAAGTTGTTCTGCATAAGTAGAATTGTTTGTATTTCTTAATGGATTCCAAATAGTAAGACCTTTAGGATAATGTTTCTCCTCTTGCACTGGGTTAGAAAATAGATGTCACTGTCTAGCCGTGCCAATTTCTTCTTGATGTTATGTAACTGCCATATTCTACGCTAATTCGGTATCTTCCATGTTGAAATCTTGATTTAGTAGTTGCCGTATTGGTCCTTGCAAGAATAGATCCAGAAGCAAATGATTTGATACCTTTTAATGGACCAACATAGATGTAACAACAAGAACAAAGTGCTCTAGCTTGGACCAACCAGTCCTTCTTCAGAAGCTCATGGCAGTTGTTTAGAAAATACAATACTTATAACAGCTAGATAATGCAGAGAAAACAGAAAAAATCCTCATTGGTTTAAAATACTCATTTAAAAAAACAAAAACAGAAGATGATGTCAGAGAAGTTAAACAGTACAATACTGCCCTCAGTCCGAATGAACCTTGGGTTAAGATGTGCTTGGTGCAACAAACATAAAGAATCCTATACACATAAATTTAATTGACATAAGAAGCAGATAACTCCCAAATCAAGCCATGAGTGTCACAGTCAGTATAAGGATGTGATTAAGCTGGGTGGGGGTTGCCTTTCAGTAAAGACAAACTAAGATAGTTATAGGGCTCATGAAATTACAATGTATGCATTAAAGACAAGAATACCAGTAAAGTTGTCTAAAAAACATCAGTGCACACTGTGTGATGTGTAAAACCTAGCTAGACATGTCACCCAGCTGTATTCTTAAGCTAAATAAAAGGCCCAAGAAATTACAAAAACCTCAGGACACCACTCAGGACTTTCTGGACACCACAGTCATCATTAAGGATGGAACCTTACATACATGTATTTACAGGAAGCCAACAGACAGACAGAGATACCTGCACAGGAAAAGTAACCACCCTAATCATACAAAAAAATCTGTCATATACAGTCAAGCACTTCGTTGTCAACGTATTTGTTCAAATGAGGATGACAGAGATACACATTTGGCTATGTTGAAAAACACCTTTATGGAGCAGGGACACTCTTCCAGGGAAATTGACAGGATAACAGAACGGCAACGCAGGTACCAAGACAACAACTACTTCAATATAAAGAAAGACAGCTACAGAAAGAATACCCTTGGTAGTCACATATCATCCAGACCTTGAACGTCTGCATAAGATTATTAAGATCTCCACCCAATATTTAGTGAGGATGACACCCTTAATTGTATTTTTAAGGAACTTCCACTACTATCTTTAAACAACTGCCAAATTTATCCAGCCTAATTATTAGGAGCAACTTTCACCGAACAGAATACCATGTCAACCAATGGCACACGACTGCAATCAACGCCTCTGCAAGACTTGTGGGCTAATTTCACCTCAGACTGTGGGGTTACATCACAAAACAGACAATTCCAGGTGCATGGAGTTATACATGCATGTCACGATATGTTGTTTATTTCATTCAGTGCAAGAGATGTCCACAAACAGGTTATGTAGGAGAGACACGCCAACAGCTCCGCACTAGATGAACTCACACAGGCATACTATTGCAGCAAGGAAGACTGAAAACCAGTGGGGCATCACTTCTCCCAGCCTGACCACTCAGTCTCAGATATGTCAGTAATGGTCTTAAAAGAAATCTCAAAACACACAACAGAGACGAGCTTTGAGATTAAACTTATTTTACATCTCAATATGGTAGCAGATGGGATGAACTTGGATATTGGCTTTATGGGACACTACAGAAATTAACATCCACAGACCTTTCTTCTTCAAGCTGACATATTATAGGACTTCAGCATGTGTGAGATGTGGATGCGGTGTGTATGTATGTGTGGGTATGTGCTGTGAGGTATGTGATATCACAGATGTGGGGCTTGCTGTCACATTGAGGTAAGTCTCTATTTAGCTATATGGAGGTATAATGTGTTACTATTTTCATTTCACACACAACAAATTTCCTTACTTTTTATCTTTGCCTGTGTGTGGGGGATTGATTCCATTGCACCATATTCAGTTTACCCAGCCTGCTAGTGTACATACAGGAGTGTTATCTTATACTGTTATATATAATTTTTGTAACTCTGTACATATTGGGATGTGTGATCTCATTTGCTTGGGGGTCCTGCACATATCTTTTTACATTAGGCTAATATTGTAGTAATTTACTCAGAATTTCATTACAAGTTGTATTCCTTTGGGGAACAATTACAGTGACTGAAGTTAATATAGGTTCACTAGGAGAGAGATTGAGAGTGTGTGTGTGTGTGTGTGTGTGTGTGTGTCTGTGGGGGACAGAGAGAGAGAGAGAGAGAGAAAAGGAGGGGGAGGAGAGAGAGACAACATCTCGTTTAAGCTATGTATCTCCCCCACCCACATTATTGTGATGTGGGGTGGGTTAGGTTGTACTGTTTGTATGAGCAGGAGGAGATAAATTACTTTTATCTCTTTTCAGATTCCCTAGACACTTGTGGTACATGTAGTTGCACATTCTCTGTATATATTGACATCAGTACATATCAGGATGCATGGTCTGAATTCTTTGAGGTTCCTCTACTAGAGTTTTTGTTTAACACTAATATTATCAATTTATATTTATATTATCATTTATATAGTCCTGAGGTTTTTGTAATTTCTTGGGCCTTTTATTTAGCTTGAGAATACAGCTGGGTGACATGTCTAGCTAGGTTTTACACATCACACAGTGTGCACTGATGTTTTTAGACAACTTTACTGGTATTCTTGTCTTTAATGCATACATTGTAATTTCATGGAGCCCTATAACTATCTTAGTTTGTCTTTACTGAAAGGCAACCCCACCCAGCTTAATCACATCCTTATACTGACTGTGACACTATGGCTTGATTTGGGAGTTATCTGCTTCATGTCAATTAAATTTATGTGTAGTAGGATTCTTTATGTTTGTTGCACCAAGCACATCTTAACCCAAGGTTCATTCGGACTGAGGGCAGTATTGTACTGTTTAACTTCTCTGACATCATCTTCTTTTTTTTTTTTTTTAAATGAGTATTTTAAACCAATGAGGATGTTTTTCTGTTTTTCTCTGCATTATCTAGCTGTTATAAGTATTGTATTTTCTAAACAACTGCCATGAGCTTCTGAAGAAGGACTGGTTGGTCCGAAAGCTAGAGCACTTTGTTCTTGTTGTTACATCTATGTTGGTCCATTAAAAGGTATCAAATCATTTGCTTCTGGATCTATCACTAATTTTGGTGATCAGTCTGTGATCATTCAATGTGGCACCACATTTGGATTTTTTTGTTCTGTACTACTGACTGATTATCATTGGTTCAGTTCCACACCAGGCAGTTTCTCTGAAGAACACTGGTGCAACTGACTTACTTGACCCAGATCCAAGCTGAGCAAAGAGAACCCACAGTCAGTCACTCGGCAGTGGCATGGGTGCATGGCGAGTGGCGAAATTTCGGTTCGGAGTCAGATAGGCAGACTGGGCTAGTTATGTACACACTGCACTGTCTCTATCCACCAGTTATAGTTCTTGAATCTTGGGTTGGACTCCTCTCACTTCAAAATTGTGCAATAGACTCAAGAAGACTCAGTATTTTTGTTTTACAAGCAAGGTAAATAAACAGCTTGTAAGTTTGTTTGGCATGGGGGATGGGAGGAATGTATTGTGGAATTTGGCAATGGCTAAGAACAGGTCCGGAGGAAATGTGTGTGTTAGTGTCTGTGTATATAACAGTCAAGAGTCTAAATGGTGACAGAAATTGACTATTAGAAGCTGGGCCTGGGTGGGATAAGATGATGTTAGAAATTGACTAACAGACTGGGGAAAGGTCCAGAAGAAATGTGTGTGTTATGTTAGTGTGCATGTGTATATAACAACAGTCTAAATGGGGAACTTGTTGAATTTACAAGCTAGGCCTGGGTGGGATAAGGTGGTGGTAGAAACTGACTGACTAACTTGAAGTGGACTCTAGAACATTCAGCAGCATTTTGTTTTCACTATATACAGTACATATATACATAAACAAGCTGGGCCAGGGATAAGGCAGTAGAAATTGACTAAAAGTGTATTTAAAATGTAGGGAGTTGGTGAAATTCGCAAGCCAGGCCTGGAATAAGGAAGGAAACATAGATTTAAAACTCAGAATGGAAGGGGGTTGTGGATGGAATTGGCAAACTGGTCCTATTATAAATTGGAATATCTGAATGGATTGGCTCCTACTGTCCTGTGAAGAACAGATTTACCAGTGTATTTTTCCCTCCTTTATACAGCCAGGCCTGGCTTGCAAATTTCACAGCCCCCCCCCCCATTCTAGCAAGTAGTGTGTGTGTGTGTGTGTGTGTGTGTGTGTGTGTGTTGGGGCCAGAGGAGGGGGGGTTGCTGCTTTGGCATTGGCAGGTTGGTGTGGGGTTGGCCACCTGAGATTTTTGGTGGGTATGGTCGGATTAGAGATTTTCTAATAGCCTAGAGGTTAGAGTAATGTAATCAGCTGTGAATAAGGTTGGGACATCAAGCAGACCTGGGTTTGATTCCCATGACCTCCACTTGCATACTGTGAGACTCTGAGCAAGTCACTTGACCACCCTGGTGCTCCCGTGTCACCCCTGAAAACAGGAACTTGTGCCTAGCAAGCCTTAACCTGGTTACTGAAGAAAAAAATTAAAAATGAAATAATATGAACAAAATATTCCAAAGGTGTGTGTGTGTGTGTGTGTGTGTGTGTGTGTGTGTGTGTGTTTGCACCCGCACGGGGGAGGGGGGAGCAGTTGAATTTGCCTGGGAAAAAGGAGGAAAATATTTAAAATGCAGGGGGTTGTCAAATTTCACAAGCCAGGACTGGATTAGGGAGGGAAAATTAGATTTAAAGCCTAAAATGTAAGGAGTAGTGGATTGAATTGGCAAACTGGTCCTGTTATAAATTGGAATAGAATGGATTGTCTCCTACTCTCCTGTAAAGAGCATATTTACCACTGTATTTTTCACTCCTTAGTACATCCAGGCCTGGCTTGCAAATTTCCACCCCCTATACTAGCAGGTCATTTTACCAGTGTTTTGGGGTGGGGGGGGTATTGGCAAGTGAGGGTGGGGCTGGCCTTGTGGGATTTTTTTTCAGGGGGGAGTATGGTCGGATTAGAGATTTACTGCCTAATAGTGAGGTTAGAGTAATGAGTTTGAGTTTGAATGAGGCTGGTACATCCGGAAGACCTGGGTTTGATTCCCACGACCTCCACTTACATACTTCGTGACTCTGAACAAGTCACTTGACTACTACCCCAGTAACAATTACCCTCCTGTGTTGTACCAGCCAAGATACATTTTTCCTTTATGAATAAGGAGAGACTTGTCTCCCCTTGTGGTGATTGTTTTGCTTATGGTGTGTCTAGTGCGTGGTTATGATTTTCAATGTTGTACCAGTTGATTAATACAACTATAATTTAAAACAATATGCTCAGTAAATCTTATTCAATTGCTTGTATGAAAAGTTGGGTGTTTAACATGGGCACCCAGAGTTGTGAGTGTCCCGGGCTGTGCAAAGGCTTCATCTGACTCTGCATGTGGAGCTCCATGTGGAAATCTATGGCAGTTCAGGAAATATCCCTCATTGGGCACCCTTTACTATTCACAGCTAACACACGGAGGTCCTCTGCCTTGTAGTGTTGTCCACATGCTGTCAGAAAAGTCATAGACTACACAAAAAAAAAAGTCCTGCATATGAACCACGGCTGTATATAGCTGGCTTCCCAACTTTTTGTTAGTTTTTGGTTTGATGACAGTGCCTTGGCAGAAACCATTTTCTTTACAAATAGTCGACAACACATCTGGATTGATGGGGGAAGGGACATCTTGGGTCTTAGCTTTATTTCAACTTCTAAAGAACATGCACAGGGGGCTTGTGCTCGATGAAGTGAAAGACATATCATTTTTCATTGAACTTTTCTTGGAAATGTGCCAATTCTGAGAGTGCAACATTGTACATTTGCTATTTTGTAGAATTTGAAGTGAGAGTGAAATATTTTCCAGTTCTCCACGTCTCAGTCCTCTGCCAGCTGTTCCACATTTTCCAGCTGCGAATTCAGTTTGAACTGATGGATTGTCTGGCGGTACTCTGAGTCATAAAAATGATGTTTCTGTTTCACTGACCAAATGAGCACTTAAGTCTCTGTGTTTCTTTTTCTCTCTTGCTATATGTATATAGTCTGCAGATTCACATGCTTCCGAGCAAAATACTGTTTTTACAGGTTAGGCTACAAGGGTTAAGAAGCAATCAGCCACAGTTCTATGGGGTTTAGACTTCCTGCTTTAACACTTTACATACAAGCCCAGATATTCAGACTGCACCGGGCAGTGGCGTAAGCCTGGGCACAGGCAACGGGGTTGCGCTGGGGCTAGGACCAGGCGATATTCAACGGTGATGTACCATGGTGCAGCACCATTGAATATGGCAAGGTCAGTGCACATACTGTGCATGGTGCAGTGACACTGCACCATTGCAAGCCACAGACAGGGAGCACAGGGATGTGCCAGTGCAAGTACAGTTGCGCTAGGTGCATCACCTGTGACATTCAGCAGGGGGCATGCAAATGAGGCCATTATATATGCAAGGTGCAAATGGAGCCATTTGCATGTCATTATGGCCCCATTCGCATGCTTGTGCAGGGCAGGCCGGCGACTTGCTCCTGGTGCCCTGCACAGTATGACATGTGCTGTGGGGATCCCAGGGCATCCCCCACCCCATAGCCATGATTGTGTGGTATAAATCACTAAAGATAACCCTGGTAGTCTAGTGGCCCCTCCCACTCCCCGATGTGTATGTAACATGCCCATCCCTGGTGGTCTAGTAGTCTCCCCTCCCACCTGAGTCCCTGATTCCCCGACATAGGACATGAAGACATCCCTGGTGGTCTAGTGTAAACCCCTCTCCATTGCTGTGATCATGGTACACACTCATATTGCAATGCCCTGGTGATCTAGTGGCACCCTCCACCCCATCCACTCACACAGAACTCCTTTCCCTCTTTTCTCTTATTTCTTCATGTCCTATTTTGGGGACTCAGGTGGGAGGGGGGGACCACTAGACCATCAGGGATGGGTGTGTTACATGCACATTGGGGCATTGGGGACTGGGGGAGGGCCACTAGACTACCAGGGTTATCTTTAGTTACCTACACTGTGCGATTGCGGCTACGGGCGGGGAGGGGGTACACTGGACCACCAGGGTTGTATGTGCTTGCAGACGGTGTTCTGGGTGGGTGGATGGCCACCCACAGCTGGGCTGCTGTGTTGTACCCTGCAATACAGCAGCCCACCTGTGGATGGCCAGGCTTTATCCCTACTCTGCACGGCTCAACTTTGATCTCCCCTCTGCTGCACAGTCTTGGTTGTGTGCGCATATGCGCCTGACATCCCGGGCTGAATATCGGGTTGTGCTGCATATGCATGGACACGCCCCCCGCATCTCTGTCAAGATGTAATTGCTATCAGGACCTCGGAGCAGTGGGACTTGCGCTGCACCAGGCAGCCTTCTCAATATCCCACTGGGGTGCAGTGCAGGGTTGTGCTGGTGCAACCCCTTTGAATATCGTGACCAAAGAATTTAATTTGTCAGAATAAAGTCTGTGTGGTACTAGAGTATCATCTTCCAGGTTGTTTCAGTGAAAGTGAAAACACTTTTAAAAGAGGATAGGTAGCCCACAAGGTTGACATTAGTAGTTACTGAAGTAGCCTGACAACAAACACCTTGTAAACAAGACAGCATAGGTTAAATTGGGTTAAAAGGAGGTAAATAACCTACTTTATCAAGTGTGTAGGTTGTGATTATTTATGTAATAGCATGAACACACGTAAAAGCATCTCACTTGATTGATTTCTATAATTATACATAGATACATAGATACATAGACAGTGTCAGCAGATAAGGGCCTATGGCCCACCGAGTCTGCCCATTTGAGCTTGTAAGTTCAGTTTGTTTCCCTAGAAGTCTGTTTCCCCTTACCCCTGACCTCTAGAATTCCTTTATGTCTATCCCATGCATTCTTAAATCCTGTGATTGTTTCAGCCCCACCACTTCCTCTGGCAGGGTGTTCCACTTGTCCACCACCCGTTCTGTGAAGAAATTCTTCTCATGTTTCCTCTGAATCTGCCCTCCCTCCAACTTCATCCCATGCCCTAGTCCTGAAACATCTTTTTGCTTAAAAATAGTGTTTTCCTGCACCCTGTAAGATACTTGTATGTCTCTATCATATCCCTCTCTCCCTCCTCTCCTCCAGGGAGTACATGTTCAGTTCCTTCAACCTGCCTTCATAGGACTTGTGATGCAAACCCATGCACCATCTTTTGTTGCCCTCCTCTGAACCTTCTCTACCCTGTCTATGTCCTTACGTAGGTATGGTCTCCAGAACTGTACACTGTACTCCAGGTGGGCCTCACTAGTGTCTTGTATAGCAGAATTATGACCTCCCTTTTCCTGCTGGTGATGCCCCTGCCTATACATCCCAGCATCCTATTTGCTTTACCTGATGCCTTGTCACACTGTTTCCCTACCTTGAGGTCATCAGAGATGACAACCCCAAGATCCCTTTCCTGCTTGGTGCATGCTATATCCTCACCCCCCAACTGATATATTGTGCCAGGGTTTTTGTGCCCCATATGCATTATCTTGCATTATCTTATTTCTTTGAGGTCTTTCAAATTCCCCTTAACATTAAGTTTACCATGAAGGGAAAGCCATAGGACATCCACATATAGGGTGGAATACTGGGGGACAATAACATGTTTCTAAGAGCTACCTTATTCTTTAAGGACAAAGTGTCAAACGGAGCTTCAGCCTGGAAAAATTTATCCAGGATGAAACCATATAAAACTTTCCTAGTATAAGACAAAACATGTTCTTTAGCCAAAATCCAAAGCTTAATCTTTACAAAACAAACCCTAAAAGAGGCAGAGAGGTGCTGTAAACATATCTGTCTAGGCAATTCCAGCATGAACAGGCCTTAAATCTAGAGTCCGGCCTAAGGAATCAAGTACCCAAGGCGTCCACCTCCGGACATTCATATCTAAAACAGGACACACATTAGAATAAAGAAACATGGTGAAAAAGAACAATTGGGTACAGCATTTTCAAACCCCCATGCTTTTTTCCCTAAATAAGAGGCAGCACTTAATAGAATTAAGCCCACTACCCCAGATGCAGGAAAAGAAAAACAGCCATTCATCTTGGTCTCAAGCTTGGGGGGGAGACAAAAAAAACATACTTAAGTATAAAAAAATTGGCAACAAAAAGGTTTTAACCATAAATACTCATTTCAGTTTGGATAAATGCAATTATGCCATTTGTTCCATATTGAAACATTGCTCTGTGCTAATTGTAATTTGGTTGACCAGTTCTGTAAAGCTAAATCACCAGTGACAAACTGTAAACCTAAAATAGTGCAAGTAGAGACTACATTAATCCCAATTATCTGTGTATCAGCGACAACAGCATGTCCTAGAGGTACACAATTACATTTTGAATAATTCAACTTAGCCCCAGTATGTCTCAGAAAACTATCCAAACCACTTCCAAGACAAGCACTGAGGCTTTATCGCCAACAATAAAACATAAGTCATGTGCATAAGCAATGCACTTAATCTCGGCATCCAGACTAGAAAAGGAGACCCCTTGGACATGCATAGTATCATACACTTTTCGCAACCATGGATCTAATGTAAATATATATATAAAAGAGGGCTCAAAGGACACCCCTGACAAACTCCTCGTGTAACACGACAAGTTCATCCTAACCATCCATTGCAATAAGATTGTGCTGTTGCCATGTCATAACAAATCTGCACCCAGCAACAAAGTTTCTATGTATGCTGTAAATGCTTAAACAATCCCATATATATTAGTGATGTACAGAGTCAAAGGCTTTTGCCTGATGCATACTGAAAATCAGGCCCATAAGTTCTCCGGATGTCCCCCTTAGGAAAATTTACCACAATAAAATTAGCTATCTATTATCCTTCTCTCAGGAATGGAACAAGACTGAGCAGGATGAATAAGGAAGTCAGAATAAGGCACTAATTGATTATGCAATATTTTTGTCAATAATTTAAAGTCTGAATTTAGTAGAGTTATGTCAAGAGCTCCCTATCCCCTTTTTTATACATAAGGAGAACCAGGCATTCTGTCATACTATAAGGTAAAGTCCCAGAGTCCAATATTTCCTGGAAAACTGCCGTAAATTCAGGTAATAGTAATCTGAAAATTATTTTATATAAATCATAAGGAATGCCATCCTTCCCAGGAGCTTGCCATCAGCAGCCTGGGACAGGGCAGCAGAAACCTCCCGGGAAGTAAGTGGGCTTATCAGAAGGTGTTTTGATTCTCAGAAAGTTGTGGTAACGAGATCTCAGATAACCAAGTCGCATGCATAGCTGATGGAAAAACAGATGGGTTAAACAAAGTTGAAATATGTCTATCAATTTCCTGAAAAATGTCTGATTGAGATGTACAAAAATTACCTGGAGGATTTCTGAGATGGTCTATATATTTCTGCTGACGTTGTTGCACACAAAGGTGAATGTAATTCATAAATGCTTTGGTCCCTTGGGTCCCAAGCCTCCGTTCCTGATCTAAGAATTTCAGTCTATCATATTATACTGTATTAAGAAGGTGTCTTACATAATCCAATTCAGGAAGAACATAACTATTCCCTTGGGCAGTTAATGAAAGAAGATCTTGAAATTTAGTCCTATAAACCTGATTCAAAGTCTTTTTATGTAGCCCATTAAGCCGGCCAAAGATTTGAAAATGTGTTTTTATGTCTTTTTTAGTATCCTCCCACCAAACACCATGGGAATCATAAAGCCAAAAAACAAATTTCCTTGCTTCCAAAAGGGAGAGCAATCCAGTTTCCACAGTGGGAAGGGCAAGGAGGGCCATATTTAGTCTCTAATAACCAGGACCATGATGCATAATTTCATGACTAGACACTGTCACTTGAATGATAGCATGGTCAGAGGGAGTCACAGGAACTGTTGATGTTCTAACTACTACTAAGGAGTCTGATAAAAAACAGAAATCAATCCTCATGGCTAAAGTACCACGAAAATAAGTTTTCTGAGGAGCTCCTGACAATGCCATAACATCTATTAGGCCAATTTGTACCAACAGATCATTTAATCAGTGTGAATCATAAAAAAACCTTCCTTGTCTTACCCCCTCTATCTGTTAAATACCTACCACAGTTAGAATCTCCACCAAGAAACACATGCTTTGCTGTAAACAAATACGGCTGAATCACCTTAAACATGTCCACTCTAGCTGATTTCAGCTGGGGGGCATACACATTAATAAAGCTACACTGAAGGCCACATAGAATCATATCCAATAGTAAAACCCTCCCTGGAATTATTTCAATTAATTGAAGCAGCCTAGCAGAAGGGTTATTTATTCCAATACCCACACTGCTACAGGCATCTTCTCCAATAAACCCATACATAACACCCCATTTCCAGTCACTTGCTGCCATATCCAACTCCGCCTTAGTGTGAAGACGAGTATCTTGTAAAAAAAACACATCCTGATCCCCCTTGTCAAACAAGGAATAAATCAAGGCCCTTTTTCTGGAAGAAAGTATACTATTAGTATTGAGGGAAGCAACAGTAACGGTATAAATCCCGGTCATAAGGAAAAAAGAGGGGGGATGACCTAGATGGGGAAAAAACACAAATAAGCTCATAACACACAAAAGGTATACAGTAAAGCTCATTTCCTTTTAGTCCATTTTCGAGAGCCTAAACGGGATTTCTTTTTCTTCCCAGTACCAGGTTGCACTAATAAATCCACATCAGAGGGGCCCTCTGGTTGGGAAGACTGCACAGAGGTAGAATCAAATTCAGTACCCTCATCCTCCTGCAGTACTATATAGGAATTTTGTAAGGGAAGCTCCAGCTCCGGCTTCACTACCACCACCGTCACAGACCTAGATCATAGGCTGTGCCATCTGTGTGAGACCACTTGAAATGCATCATCTGGAGGACGAGGGGAGGGGGCATACAGACAGAAGTGGGGGGTACCTCCATCAAGGGAATTATTTGTATTGACACAGTACCATCCTGGAGAGCACCATCAACAAGTTCAAGAACAGGGTCAGAAGTCTCAACAGGGGGAGCTTCCTGTGGTAATAAAGTCGGGGCCAGTTCTCTTCTGGGGGGGGTGCTGATTTCTGGTGTTGGGCAGCATGGACAGCCGAATTCAGAAAAAAATACTGAATACAGAAATCCTCGTTGGTTTTGTTTTAAGCAGCCCAAGGACAATCTACATAGGCATATAAATCTTCACAAAGGGAACATTTGGTAGGGTGATGACAGTTTGACATCAAATGCCCCAACTCCCCACATTGGACACATTTCACTGTATCACAGATGCGACTCAAGTGGCGTCCTGAACCACATTTATAGCAGTGATGAGGCTGGCCTGGGTAAAAGATAAATCCCTTATCCTGGTCTGAATAAAAACAACTAGGCAAATGTTGTAAACCTTCATCAGTCTGATGCAGATTAACCTTGTACCGCCAACCCCCATTCCAGAAACCTTCCATATCAAGGCTAGGTTCTGGATTACCTTGCAGCTTGCATCTGCATTCCAACCAATAGGAAATGTCCTCAACATTCACTCATTCATTACGAAAGAGAACCGTAATAACTTTAAAAGATTGTTTGGTCAGGGGTATAGCCTGAAAATGGGCCCAGGCTGGGTTACTTTTTAAAATGGCAAACTTCATCCAGAATTTATTAAGTAAATCAGGGGTTCAAAAACTGTTATCAAATGTGTTATCCCCAGGGAAGTAAATTAAGGCATAAACCTCACTGGGCGAAAATCCCAACATCTGTTTAATCAAAACCTTACCAACATAAAAACTATCAGGCATGTTATCACTGGGGCCCAAAAATTGCAGCTGTACAGCATTGCATTGTTTAGCAAGAGATACTGTTTTTTTAAAAAGACTAGCATAGGTAGGTGCTGGTTCCTGTAAACCTGGAGCATCCTGTGTAGTATTAGGGTGAATAGTCAAAGCAGGTAATCAAACTGGGGCCTGAGGGTCAGTTTCCAAAGAGATATCCAAAGCTGCCCCCTGAGGCTCAACAACACAGGGGAAATAGGAAATGTCAGCATCTTGCAATAAAGAATCATCAGGAGGGACAGAATGTACAGTAAGTGAAATAGGAGGAACTGAGTCACCATTTTGCAGCCCTAGTATCTTGTGGTCTGTGGCAGTCTGTATAGACACAGGGGGGGAGGCCCAGATCCAAATGCAAGAGCCCTTCCCCAGCTTCGGGTCCCCCACAGATACTGCAGGAATAAGTATATTAGGATCAGCTACCCATTGACCCGATTCCAGTTGCAGCCAGCCTGCTCGCTCCAGGGCCAATTTCGGGGACCATTGTGCTTTTGCATCTTCCTCCCACAAAGGGAGAGGGGTCTGGGGTGGGGAATCACCCAACTGTGATGCTGGCGAGGTGGAGGAAAGAAAAACCTTAGTACCACTACCTGAAATTGCAGTGGGCGAATCCATAATAGGATGCTTTCGATTGCAGAGCTCCTCCTCCGCCATAAGTTGAGCCATCTGAAATTCCGCTGCCGCAGCATCCAAAACACGGAGCTTTTTGCTCAAAAGAGCAGAAATATCATCCACAGCATGCTGAGAGGCGTTCAAATTACAAGAAGCAGGAAGACCCACCGTCGAACCATTTCCAGCCATAACTTCTTGCAAAAGGCCCGAAAGTCCTACTGTCGGCAAACAACTATCAATGCACACCACACCGTCATGTGCCCAAGTGTGTAGCGAGGTTATAGGCATGATATGCTTGCCACCAGTCAGGTGCATCCCAGCCGTGCCTCCCCCATTGCTGATGCAGCTTTGCAGCTGGTGGCCATCTGACCGACCTCCTCCACTATCATCCTCCATCTGGGATTCCCGCTTGCTGACTCACAGCGCCCTCTGCCGACAAGAGTAGGGAAAGTTTTTATTATGAAAACAACTGAAAAGAGAACATAACAAAAAAAAAAACAGAAAGGTACAAAACAATAATCATGTAACAGGAAACTCAGAGTCAGTAATCCACGGCATTGATTTCCATAATTCCAACAAAGATACAAGGGGTAACATTTTCATGTCAGAATAGTATAAATCTCTCAAATCATGTTCAACTCTGTGAAGAATCACAGCAAGAGGCACATCTTGTTATTGTAAAGTTAAAAGACATCGAGCTGTCCAGACATGCCATTTAACAACTACAAAAAGTAAATTCAAGGTATCAATATTCAATTTTTTCCAAGGAAGTGGAAAAGAACCATACATTAACATTTCATAAGAAATAGTTGAAAACAAAGGCTCATGCCACCTAGTGGCCAGCAAAGTCCAGAAACCTGTGATAAAAGAACAGGAAAAAAAAAAGTTGCATGATAGTTTCTTCCTGCCGGTGGCATCCTGGCCTAGAACAAAACCTGTCTTGTAATTGTTTGTGCTTATGGTTATCTTTCACATTAATTTGCTCATGACATCCAAGCCAATGTAAATCCCACATCTTTTGGGGAATTCTAGGATTACGTAGCAGGGTGAATAGGGCAGTCAAGTATTGTGCAGGACATGTAGGAAACACCACCAGGTCCGTACAAACAAGATCCAGGAGATATTTATATAGAGTTTTCCTAGTAGCAGTGAACAGCATATGGCTAGTAATATGCCATTGTTTGAGATGGAAAAAAAGTCTCGAACATAAGGAAGGAGTTGTGGGATATGTCTTAATGACTTTAAAGCGTTCATTTTCCACTGATGAAACCAGGGGCCACAGGACTTAAGGAACCAGGGTTCCCAGCCCCTATCCTGATTAACCAGAAGGGGTCTGACATTAGATGCAAAAAAAATACTAGTATAAAAGAAAATGGGTTGAGCCATAGCAAGGCCCCCTCCTCAACAGGTAATTATGTAACAGGCATTTAATGGGTTAGATGGCTACCCCATAAAGCCTGGAAAAATACACTCAGCAATCTAGTTTCGAGACTCCTGGGGGGGGGGGCATAGGCCAAAAAAAGAAAAATATGGAGTAGATAGGTTTTGATCATATAGATCCTTTTTTTTTTAACATGGCTTCCAGGTGTTCCAGCGGGAAACCATGGACTGGGCATGGTCAGGTTTAGGAGTCCAGTTAAGGATATCCAATGGACCATCCCCAAATAAAACACCCAAAATCTTAATCAGGCCATCACAAAACTGGAGGTTAATACCATCTAACCCACTTTCTAACGGGATATCCAGTCTACGGCCTACACATTTATCCAAATTAAGGACTGCTCCAGAAACAGACCCAAATTCCATACAAAGCTGAACTGTGGAATGCACAGAAGCAACATCCACCACCATCAAACTCATGTCATCAGCATAAGCTATTATAGAATGGGAAGTAGAGGGAAGTGAAATAACTGTTCGAGTAGTGTTGATAGTGTGCAATAAAGGGGCCAAAAAAAAAAAAACATATAAAAGTGGACTAAGTGGGCAGTCTTGCTGAACCCCCCTGTGTAGAGGTATTAAAGGGCCTGTCCAACTATTCACCAAAGGGACTATAGTAGCAGATCGGTAGAGTAGTTGAAGCCTAGAGAGGGTGAATTCAGGAACTTTATAATGATGTAGGGTGTGCCATAAAAATGTGTAGTGGACCGAATCAAAGGCCTTTCGCTGATTGAGTGAAAAAAGGAAGCCCTGTAAAGCATTCAGATTCCCATGTTCAATCAATTCTCTTATCAAAATAATGTGATCCTGTATACACCTCCCTGGGACATTGCTTGATTGGGCCTTGGAAATTACGAAAAGAGTCAATGTGGATAATCGGAGTGCAAAAATTTTAGTCAGAATTTTGAAATTGGTATTCAAGAGACATAAAGTCCTCCAATTGGAAAGTAATCTTTTGTCACCCTTCTTATATAAATAAAACAAGCATCCTGTATTGAAATCAAGGGGAAGATGGTTGGTACGTAGTATGTAATTATAGACTGCTGTAAGTTCAGTACAGAGTTCAGCATAAAACAACTTATAGAGCTCATTAGGGAGGCCATCTAGGCCTGGTGTAACTCTAGGACGCAGAGCCTTGATTACTGCCTCTACCTCCCAAGCATGTATTTCACCATCAGTAGCACTCAAAATGTGATCCGGAACATCAGGGATCTGAACATGGGAAAGATAATCTATTATGCCTTCAGGAGGGGCATTTAGAGGACTGAACAACTTTGTCGTGTATAGGGCCACATAGTGTCGAATGTCTAAAATATGTGTAAGCTCAACCGAGTCATCATTAAAAAGCACATCAAACGTTTTACTGTTGACTCATTTTCTAATGGTAGCATATGGACATACAACGTCACTGGGGCCAGAAGTCCCAAAACATTGTTGGTGAGCAATGGAAGAGGCTTTCGTGGAATGATAGTCCATCAAACGGTGTTTAAGATTACTAATTTGTTCAGAAATATCATGGCCAGTCATGTGGGACAGGGTAAGGAGTTTCTGCAAATGACATCTGGTTGCATGGTAATGAAAATATAAGGATGCACGCCTTCTTTTACTAAAATGTTTACATAAATGTGGTATGCCAGATTTAGTATCAGTCCACCAATTCCAGGGGTTATCATACAGAAAGTACAGATTTTCTGTCCGTAACATAAGTTTTTAGCTGAGACAACAACAGCGAGTCTCATAAAAAGGATGTATTCAACTTCCAGGTACCTGGACCAAAGCGTCTAGTACTCGTGTGACTCAAGGAATTGGTCAACAAATTATGATCAGTAAATTCCACAGTTTGATTTAAAGCAGCTGAAAGTGGTTAATGAGGAGAAATAAAAAGAAAGTCTATACAGGTTGCTGGTGAGCCCTTATGAAAAGTGAGAGTATGTAGACCGGTGAAGGACAACTAGGCATCCCGCAAATTTGCAGAACTTCACAGTTGTTTTAAAAAGTTTGTGTCACAAAACAATTTTGTGGTTTTAGAGGTAGAAGGCTGGTCTTTGGTGGACAAACCACAGTTGAAGTCACCTCCAAAGACAATATTCATTGAAGTATATAAGTATGGTTGTACAAGCTTCAATAATTCAATCCTATGAGATTTAATTTGGGGAGCATATATATTAGTGATTCAGAAGGGAACAGAGGAAACCATAATATCCAAAAGGAGAAGTCTACCAGGGTATAAATCCAATATCTTCACAATAGTAACATCCGGGATATTAAACAGAATACCCAAACCTGAGCAGGGTTCCTGCCTGAAGGTCCAATAAGAAGGTCCAGAGAACCAGGCACATTTGGCCCTATAGATTTCAGGAAGAGTGTGGTACCTAACATCCTGTAAAAGAATAATCCCTGCAGTTAGGTAGGATAAAAAGGAAAGCACAGCATCTCGCTTAGGTAATTTTTTGATACTGTTAACATTAACAGTATGTACAGAAAAAGCAGAAGCCACCAAAAACATAACAGAGAGAGAACCAAACCCAACAGAAAAACTAAAATTCACCTGGGTCTACCCTTCCTAGGGATACCTTCCCTGTGTTTCAACTTTGCTTTGGCTTTCCTCTTTTGGGACCTCATAAGGTCTACAGATACCCCTGTGTCAGTAGTTGCTTCGGGGTGAGATGATGGGACAGAAGAAGTGTCAGAATCAGTATGGTGCTGGGGGTGGCACAGTAATTCAAATCTGTTCACCTGAACAACATTGGTAGTTTTTAAAGCTTTAGAGGAGGGTGAACCACTTCTTTTAGATCCTCTCATAACTCTAGTAGAGGACTCAGGGGGAAGGGGAGGATCCATGGTCGTCACTGGAACGCTAGGGATTTGAGTGGCAGAGGTCGAAGCATGAGTGGAGTCTATGGGTAAGGCTGGAGGAAGGGGGGGTCTACACCTAAAATGGGAGGGTCAGAGGCTAGGGTAGTGGTGGTCACCATATCAGCAGAAGGAGGGGCAGGTGTGATAGGGTCTGCAGGTGGTGGTGGGAGTCGGGTGTTGTAAGATACAGAGGACGTGCCCCTTAGCCTAGTACGTTGTGGTTACTGTAATAAGTAGTCTCTGTTCTTCCCCGTCTGCCAGGGTGGAAGAATTGTGGGCAGCCCAGGTACAGGTTTGAAAAGTGTGTCCCAGGTCATCACAAAGGATGCAATGGGGTTCCTCTACACATTGGGAACCAGAATGCCCAAGGCCTCCACAGACCGAGCATTTCACCCTATCGCAAATGCTACTAATATGGTTAGCAGAACCGCATTTGTAGCAAGCCTTCGGTTGTCCAGGGTAAAAAAGCACTCCTCTATCTTTACCCAGCATAAAGCTGTTTGGAAAGTGTTGAATATCAGCATCTGAAATCCGAAGCATAACCCTCACTTTCCACCCCCCAGTCCGCAAATCTTCAGAATCAAAAATAGCTTCAGGGTCAGAAAGCATAGTACATCTCTGCTTCAACCATACAGTAATATCATTCAAACTTAACACTTTCATTCCTAAACAGTATAGTAACAGTCTTCTGGGTGGGTTTAGTTAATGGGATAGCATTAAAAGAAGCCCACAAGGGAGAGGTTTTCAATTTGTGAAACTTATTCCAGAACTTTTCTAGCCCAACTAACGATTTAAAGCTGATATCAAAATGAGTTTCTGAAGAAACATGGATCAAGGCATGAATTTCAGAAGCATTAAATTTCGTGGATTCTTTCAATAAAGTACGTCTTACAAAAAAACTGTCAGGTAGTTCAGATAAACCCCCCAACTATTGCAGTTGAACTGCATTATGTCTTTTAGCTTGATGTACAGGGATTTGAAAACAAGAAGCATACGTTTTGGCAGATGAAGGAAGCGTTGATGTAGTTGGTTGTGGATGAAACCCAGGGCCCTGGGGTAGCTGGCGTGTAGGCTGGTCGCAGACGTCAGGTGGACGTCCAGAAGGAAAACACAAAGTCGGGTTCTGGGTCAGGAGAAGTTCTGAGGGTAGATAGAGGTTCAGGTCATCGCCCGGTAGGGCTGGCCGTGGGGAAGAAATGGAAGCCGGTCGCGGCTCTAACTGAGTCCAGATGGGAAAAGGACCAGAACGCCAAGTCCCGACCACAGGATCCTTCTCCCACCCTGCTGCTGCAAAAGGAGAATCAACAGACCAGTCTGTGGTCTGAGGAACCTCACATGGTGGACAAGAAGGAGTGGAAACAATCGGTGGAGGAACAGTAGGCATACTCGAGGGAACCAAAGCAGGAGAAATGGTCTGAGCAGGCATTCGAAGATCAGAGGGAGCCGCTGGCGTTGATGAAGAATGCAGAAGTGTCAAGGACTGAGCCGAGGTGTCAGGAGCAGCACAGACAGGTGATGAGTCAGCAGGAGGAATTACAGGTATAGTCAGTGTGTGATTTCAAAGCCAAAAGGCGTTGTCTAGTGGCTAAGTAGTGTTGCTCAGTAAACTGAAGAAGTAAGTCCTCATTTTGAGAGTCCTGAGTAGAAAACTCCTCAGGCAAACGTGAAGTAAGATATTTAGACAATTTATTCACAACTATAGCAGTAGATAGGGTGTTCTGTGCTGAACTCTTCATAGATTGCTCTTCCATAATAGCAGGGAAAATATGCAAGCCATCAGAAGAAATCGTTCCAGCAGAAGTAGACATAGAATTTCCAGTAGTAGTGGTCTCTCTCAGGACAGAGACAGGGGAGGAGACCATCTTGCCTACCTCCAGCACCTCCATGTCCATCTCCAAACCTCCGGAGACCGCCATCTTGACAGCAAGGCCAGGATGTAAGGGGTCCCCCACAGGAGAGTAGGGGAATTTTTATTAAAGTTGGAAAGTAAAATACAGTCAAATAATACACAAAAGCAAAAGCAAATTACTCAAAACAAAATACATATGCCATCATACATAAAATACAAAACTAACATTGCAATAGACTCAAAACTTACTAGACATACTGAAAAAATAACCCCCCCACCCCACTAAAAGAGTAGGGGAATTTCCCTGGTGCCCTGGCCAAATTTCCCCCATTCACTAAAAGTATCACCAACAGCTTAATCTGGTTCAAGGTCAGTTGGCATTCATCTGTATCCCCCCTTCCCCGGGTTATGCCTAAAAATAGCCAGAATTTGTCTAGTACACTTACCCGGTCAACAAAAACTAACTAAATAAGTATGTTAACACCTCATCTATTTAAAATATATTTTAGCTTGTTTCATTGCTTCTGTTTGGTTGCATGAATCTTGTAGTACTGTAGCTTGCATGGCTAGTTGTGTGAATGAAATGTAAAAGTGATTGTTTAACTATAATCCTGCTAATTGGCAAACGTACTCCCTAGGGGGAGGGGGGTAGTCCAGATAGTCCATTGCAGAGGAGTGGCATCAAGAACTGGACATAGTAGTCTAGGTGGGGTTTCACAAGTGAGCAAAATAGTGGCAACACCACCTATCCCCTCCTGCTAAAATCACCCTATGTCCCAGAGTGACCCAGTTTAGTATGCATGCATGAGTACTGGTGTGAATGGACCTCTGTCAGGCTGGCTACCTTGATGTGGTACACAGGCTTATTACAATGTTTCCTAAACATTGTAATTAAAAGTCAGCCAGTTTATGTGTGTGTTATGAAACAATGTTGTAAATCTATAACATATTACTCTATTGGGATTACTGGCTTCAAGCATATTAGACTGAAATGGAGGGCATGCATATGGTTTGTGTGGCGTGGCACTACATGGTTTGGTTTATGTCTAGTAATGGAGGGGACAACAGTGCCATCAGCTTTGAGTATGATATTATCTGAACCCTCCCCCCTTGTCTCTGGGAATATCTATAGGTTAAAGAAATGCATTGTAAATCCACGTTACTCTTGCTTTTAGTGTGCAGTGATTATTGTGTTTAAAAAAACAAATTCCAATTACTTGGCTTTGTCTTCAAATTGCAAGGGTATTTGGTTTGTTTCAGTGCATTGTTACTGTATTTTTTTGTTTTGTTTTGTGTTTGCTCCTCAAACTGGGCCTAAAATGCACCAAAATGCACCATTTTTCACATTACATTTTCAAAATTCCCTGTGGGGACATGCCCCAGACCCCCCTAGAGAGGCTTGGTTTTCAAGACCAAGTGCACCCCCCCCTTCTTTAAATTTCTGGATCCGCCACTGAAGGCAGTAGGTTTTCTGTGGGTTTCCCAGACCAGTTGTCCTACACTCTCACAGGAACTCAATGCTTTCCTGGTGTGTAGTCACCATTTCTTTCTGCGGTTTCAACAGCTTTCAGTTTCCCCCACGTTCTCTAAACAATTTCGGATACACAGACAATAACTGTAACATTACCTGGTGAGTAGCCACCAGAATTTCTTTCTTCATTTTTAAAGGCAGCAGATTTTCCCACAATTCCCCAAAGGAGTTTGATTCTGCTGCTTGTTTTCCTTCAGTTCCCATGCAGGGTCCATCTAAACCCTAGCCATGGTGGATACCGGGCACTGAGACACTCTCCTTAGTGGGGTAAATGGGTTGCTCCACAAACCTTGGGCTTGAACATGGGGATTCAGAGAAGTTCTCATAATCACCTCAGCCCTCACTCTCTGAATCACTGGTTTGGCAGTTGCTTTCAGAATCACTCCAGCCATCACCATTACAGGGCACTGCAGGGCTGTCCTTTGTGTGGTCTCCCTGGTTAAATGTGAGCTGTTCAGGCAGTGAAAACCAGGGGGGGGCTGTATCAGTGGGGTGCACCTGGGGAATGTGAGAAATGGTCAAGTGGTCAGGATGGGGAGCTGTCATTTCTCGGTAGTGGAACTCTCCCACAGTTTAAAGAAGCAGCTCTGTGGTACTACTGAGTTCCTGTGGCTTCTTGTCCAATTTAACCCCTGTGTGTTCCTTAAAGAGGTTAAGAAGTATCCTTATTGGAGCTCCAACACCAGGATACTGAAGATTGTCCTCCGTCTGCCTCAGAGGGCACTCTTGGTTCATTTTTTGTGCTGATTGTCGAGGTAAGGGGATGACTTCATACTGGCAATGGAACACAGGAATATAGAGGAGCGTCCAATAACTTCTTCCAAAACTCATCACTGGTACAAGGCACTTTTGATCTGTTTCTGTGCTGACTATTGAGGTAAGGGGTGACTTCATACTAGTGATTGAACATGGGGAGATAGAGGAGAGTCCACTATCTGCATTCGAAACCCATCTGCTGCGGGTACCAGGTACTCTTGGTCTGTTTCTGTGCTGATTGTCGAGGTAAGCAGGTGACTTCTGACTGGCAATTGCACACAGAGATATAGAGGAGTGTCCACTCTCTGCATCTGAAGCACATCTGTAGCTAGTACTGGGCATTCTTGGTCTTTTTCTGTGCCGATTACTGAGGTTAGGGGGTGACTTATTACTGGCAATCAAATATAGGGATATAGAGGAGTGTCCACTATCTACACCTGAAACACATTTGTTGCCAGTATCAGGCACTCTTGCTCCATTTCTGTGCTGATTGCCAAGGTTAGGAGGTGACTTATTACTGGCGATCGAACACAGGGATATAGAGGAGCATCCACTATCTACATCCAAAATGCATCTATCGCCAGAACGGGGCACTTTCAGTGTCTTTCTATATTCCTTACTGAAGTAAAAGGGTGGCTCTATACAGGGGGTCAAACACAGAGATTCTGGGGAGCATTCTGAATCACTTTCTTTCTCCCAAATCCTGCTGCCCCCACAACCAGTCACCTTCAGTTTCTGTCTGTGTTCCTTACTGAGGTAACTTTGTCCAACCATACTGGTGATCAAACCTGGGGATACAGATGAGTGGTCTGAATCACTGGCTACCTCCCAAATCCTGCTGTCCCCAGAACCAGGCACTTCCAGCCTCTCTGTGTGCTCCTTACTGATGTAAACTGGTCAATCCACAGTGGTGCTCAAATACTGGGATACAGAGGAATGCTCTGAATTACTCTTGCAGGTACTGGACACTGTCGGTTTCTTTCTCTAGCCCTTACTGCAGTGTAAGTCCTTACAAATGGGGCAGATTAAATATTCCCAGACATCAAGAGCCTGTATACCAAGCACCAGCTTCTTCACTGAGCATGTAGTTTTATTACTTTTATTTCCTAATAGAACGATTAAAGAAATGTTCCTTCAGTACCAGAACTGGAAAAAAAAGCTTAGAATGGCAATGCCCCCTTCTTAGACATTTAGCAAGCTGCCTGCTATTGGATGCTAAAATAACACTGCCTTTGGGGGTTGCCGATGGGCTGGATGCAGTTCTGACACCTTGTCTTGTAGTTGTCTTGTCTCCAAACCACATGCAGCCTACATTCTTTGCCTCCTGACCCCTTGGTGAGTAGGGCTGTCAGAACCCTCTGAAGTTCTGGATTCCACTTTTAGTGTAGAACTTTTGAACAAGTTCTAGGATTCCAATCATTTGTAGAACTCAAACCCTATTTTTATGTTTGCTGTGCTTGCACATTGAATGTTTTGGGACACGTACAAGGGGATATTTTTGGGTTGTCACTGCAAAACCTATTGTAGTTGAAACTGCAAGGGTCTTGACAGTCTACACCAATTACCACACACTGGCTGTGACACAACTTACTGCTTGCTGACCTGTACTTCCAAGAATGAAGCTGCTCCAATCAGAGAGGGCTTCACCAGCCAGCAAGCACCAAATTGGTTTTCACCACCAATTACCAGAATAAATATGAGATTGCCAGCGAGAAGGAAGTGATGCAAGTCAGCCACAGGAAACGTGGCCCTGACGTATGAAAAACCCCTCCCGACTGACTCTGCTTGTGTCCCCTGTGCAATTGCTTTTTTCCTATCTCTGTCTGTGTGCAGAAGGGAAAGAGTGAGACACAGAGCGAGTGAGTGACAGCTGTGATATTATCGGGTCACCATCATGCTGTAAAGACTGGTTGTTCTGTTATCTGTGTCTGTGTTGTGGGATGGGGCCCTGACATACACAAGGCACATTCTTCTGAACTGCATGTCACAGTGATAGAGTAGCAATAGATTCTAAATTGTGTGACACAGTAACAGACAGTAGAAGTGGGTGCGACTTCCACTGCACAATTGGTTTTGATTTTTAATATCTGTTGCTGTGTCCTATCTAATGATGTCCATGATCTGATAATCAAAATTCCTTTTCCTGTTGTGTCCACTGCTACGGCCATCCAAATGCAGTGGCTCCCAACCTTCAAGCACCATGGCAACAACTTCAGATCTGGTGAGACAGTGACATGGCATAAAAGAATAGTGATGTAGGTGGCTGGTGCAAGGTGCAGACCACAATTGGGTACTGGCTACTAGGACATCATGGGGGGGATAACACTTTCACTTCTCTTTTCCTGTTTATTAATTTTACTTCCTTCTCCATATCTCTATCTCATTCTCTATATCTCTATCCTCTATCCTCTTGTTTTACCCTTGTTGTAACTTTTTATCTAAAGCTCCATTTTTTAGCTCCTATGCTGCCCTATACCCCTTTTCCTCTCTCTGTCTCTGCTCTCACTGCTGTATTTTCTCCATATTAACCTATTTTTAACAGGTCTGATAGGATTTTCTTGCTGTTTATATAGTGGTCCCGGTAACTCTTGAATGCTTCCATTGTTTTACTTCCTACCACTTCAGTCCTGTCCTATCCTTCCTATTTACACCCTAAGAACTACAAATTATTTATTACCACTTTCCCTATATTTCATTTTACAGGTCTGATGGATGTCATCCTTCAAGGATCCTATCTCAGGATCCCTGTACCCAGGAGGGACAGGGAAGGTAAAAGGGGTTGGGGAGTGGCCCTGTACATCAGAAATGGTATAAAGGCTACAGAAGTTCAGGGAAGACAGGGGGAGGCTGAGGTAATGTGGGTCATGCTGGAGCCAGGGAATGGAACAGCAATACGCACTGGGGTGATCTACAGACCTCCAGCACAGACAGAGGAAGCAGACAGAGAACTAGCGGAGAACATATATAACATGGCAACTAAGGGCAAAATCCTGCTACTGGGGGATTTCAATATGCCGGACATGGATTGGGCCACCCAGATGGCTGTTTCAGCCAGAAGCACAGCCATCCTAGAAACCCTGCAGGGGTTTGGATTCAGGCAGCTGGTGCATGAGCCAACCAGAGACAAGTCAGTTCTGGACCTGGCATGGACCAATGGGTACAGAGTCAAAGAAATACAGGTGGAAGGGCAGCTGGGTTCCAGTGACCACCGCATGGTGTGGTTCAGCATGGAGGCATGGACTCAATCAAGCCATACAAGGGCAAGAGTATTAGATTTCAGGAGGGCAGAAACAAACCAGTGCATTAGGATAGTGACCAAAGGGAAAAGAAGAAGGAAACCACTATGGCTCTCTAAAGAGGTGAGGGACAAAGTCAGGGCTAAAAAGCTGAGTTTCAGGAAATATAAGGGAGGAAGACAGGGAGGTGTATCTTGAATGTCTAAAGGAAGCAGGGAAGGCTGTTAGGAGGGCGAAGGTGCAGACAGAAGAGAGCTTATTACAGCCTGTAAACAAAGGGGATAAGGCATTTTATAGGTACATTAGTGAAAGAAGAAAAACCAAGAGGGGGATTATGAGACTCAAGGTGGAGGAGGGAGAGTGTAAGGAGGGGATCTGGACAAGGCAGAAATACTGAACAAATACTTCTGCTCAGTATTCACTCATAAGGGGGCAGATCAAGGATCACAGTTAGGGTGCAGAAGCAATGGGAGGGGGGAGAAGTGAACACCAGTCCATTTACAGTGGAGAGAGTTCTGGAAGAAATCACAAAGCTGAAGGTGGATAGGGCTATGGGGCCAGACGGCATTCAGCCAAGGATATTAAAGGAGATGTGAAAGGAACTAGCAGAACCTCTGGCAGCCCTGTTCACAGAGTCACTCAACACAGGTGTCGTTTCAGAGGACTGAAGGAGAGCACATGTAGTCCCACTGTACAAAAGTGGCAATAGGGAGGAGGCGGGAAACTACAGGCCAGTCAGCCTCACCTCGGTGGTGGGAAAGATCATGGAGATACTGCTGAAGGAAAAGATAGTGACACATTTGGAATCCAGTGGTGCGCAGGATCTGAGATGTCAGGAGGTCTAAACCTCACTCTCAGGTTCTTGGCAATATTGGGAATGCAAGAATTCACAGACACGTTGCATGAGAGTAATAAACTTGTTTATTACTACCAAAAGGATAAATCACAGTTGTCCTAAGCAGTTCTTACCAATACGAACTGGGAGCCAATGTTAAGCGTTCCTTATACCTCGAGGTTTCTTCATGTCTCTTGGGGTCTCCGAGGCATAAGACTCAGTGTCTCACATTATATACCTATGATAATTACTATGGTTACTGTAAGATAGAAACATTTCTAGTTACAGAGATGAGCCCTATTGGCTAAATTAGAGGTGGCTGCACCGTCCAAGATAACATTATACAATTTTGTAGTAGTCCTAACTTTGTGAAACAAAAGAGTACAGTTCTTACAAAAATCAGTGTAATAGTACAAATTACCAAAAGGTGGCAATGCCGACTTATATACAGTATCATAATCATTACAAGGACACAAGTGTCCTAACATCTTGTAAGCAAAAAATACATAAGAAATGTATTTGTATTAGAAAGCAAAGTGTATAACAATAATACGCGTACATATCCTGACATCTATTCTTGTACGGTAGATGCCCTTGGCCCTATATGTTAGTATAACATATGCCTAAGTACTAGCTGTCTACGGTGTACCTCTGGGGTTACCAAAAAGGGTGCAGGGACCTTGTGTAACAGAGGCAACATGGATTCACGTCAGGAAGGCCATGTCAAATGAACCAAATAGTTCTTTTGGATTGGGTGACAAGGGAACTTAATCAGGGAAGGGCAGTAGACGTCACCTACCTGGATTTCAGCAAAGCCTTCGACACTGTCCCACATAGAAGACTGATTAACAAAATGAGTAGTCTGGGCATGAGAGACAAGGTGGTGAACTGGGTTAGGAACTGGTTAACAGACAGGAGGCATAGGGTGGTGGAAAATGGGGTACAATCTGGGGAGATGAGGGTGACCAGTGGGGTACCTCAGGGATCAGTACTAGGACCAGTACTGTTCAATGTCTTTGTTAGTGACAGTGCAGAGGGGCTGGAAGGAAAGGTCTGCCTGTTTGCAGATTACACCAAGATCTGCAACTGGGTGGATACTCCAGAAGGGATGCAGAAAATGAAGAGGGACCTGGAGAAGCTTGAAAGATGGTCAGAGATGTGGCAACTGAGGTTTAATGTAAAGAAGTGCAAAATAATGCATCTGGGTAGAGGGAATCCTGTGGAGAGCTACAGGTTGGGGGGAGAGGAGCTGACGGTCACGAAGGAGGAAAGGGACCTAGGGGTTATCATCTCCGATGACCTTAAGGTATCAAAGCAGTGTACAAAGGCAGCAGGGAGGGCCAGTGGTATGCTGGGGTGCATAGGCAGAGGTATCACTAGCAGGAGGTGGAAGGTGGTGATGCCATTGTATAAAACATTGGTAAGGCCTCACCTGGAGTACTGCATGCAGTTCTGGAGACCATACCTGTGCAAGGACGTAGATAAGGTGGAGACTATTCAGAGAAGGGCAACAAAGATGGTGCAGGGCTTACACCATAAAACATATGAGGAGAGACTAAGGGACTTCAATATATACTCACTGGAGGGGAGGAGACAGCAGGGGGACATGATTGGAACTTTCAAGTACCTTAAGGGCATAAATAAGGTGCAGCCAGGGGAGCTTTTCCAATGTAGAAAAAGTACTAGAACAAGGAGGCACAATATGAAATTGGAGGAGGGTAGATTAAGAGGTAATATGAGGAAGTTTTTCTACACAGAAAGGGTAGTCAGTCGACACATGGAATAGTCTGCCACAGGAGGTAGTGGGAGCAAGCACAGTGGAGGGGTTTAATCATGCTTGGGACAGGCACAAGAGAAGCCTGTATGTGGAGGGAGTGATGACAAGCCATTGATCATATAGGATCAGTGGCCACATACAATGCATAAGGCCTATGGGCAGACTGGATGGACCTAGCGGTCCTTATCTGCCGACAATTTCTATGTTCTATGTTTCTATGCTGACTCCTCCCCCATCAGATAAGCATTGCTCTACTTCTATCCTTCATAGGTTTCATAGGTTTTACTGAGCTTTACAAAGACCAGGGTCCATTATAGCTCACCATCGATGTCTACTAATACCCAGTGATAGTCTTGCTATTCATAGCGGTCCAGGGAACTCTTGAATGCCTCCATTGTTTTACTTCCTACCACTTCAATCCTGTTCTATCCTTCCTATTTACTCCCTAAGAACTACAGATTCTTTGTGACCACTTTCCCTGTATTTTACTTTACAGGTCTGATGGATGTCATCCTTCAAGGCTCCTATCTCAGGATCCCTGTGCCTAGGTAAGAGACCATCTATGTATTACTTATACTTGTTGAGTTTACTATAATGGTGCAGCTGTGCCTGCTACTGTGTGTGCGTGTAAGTGTGCATGTGCATCTGTGTGTTTATTAAGGTGACACATACTGCAGCACTTGATGAAGGTGGGACCTTGGCCCTGTTGTCATCTCCACTGTTGGTACTCACTTCCCCTGGAAGCACCAAACTTGAAGTCCCCCGTGTGGTGGAGCCGGGAAGGGGAGTGCCATCCTCCCCAATCCTGGTGACTCACATCCACCAATATACCATCAATTGTACATGTCATGTCTATAAGACAAATCCAGAAACAAGTATCTTCAGAAGTTGAGGTCACAATAAAAAAGAGAAGAAAAGAAAAAAAAGAGGTGCATACCAGCAGCAAATGTTTGGCATTGGCAAACACTTTTTCAGGTATGACTTGACTCAAGAGAGTGCAGTCAGCTGGTCTCAAAACACTCTGCTCCAATACTTTAAACAGAAGTCAGTGTCCTTCCAATTGATACAACTTTTTTCAGTCACACAGAACACAAGTTAAAAAGCACCCCACACATAGACTGACAGAGTAAATACCTTCAATGTTTCAAGACGCTCTGGCTCTTTGTCAAGAAGTGAATCAAAAATGTATGCTGTGATTAAATAGCTCCCACATGAGGTCATGTAATAAAATGCAATCACCTGATACATAAATTATTTTAACATTCATTTCAAATATACAGGTACAATATACAAACATTGATAATAAACATTGTAAAACAACACACCTGCTATACATTTACATACTAATACATATTCACATCAGTCTAACTGTTATTGCAGTGATGTCTTATACATAGAAACATGTTATAAATACACCAGTATAATAAAATGGTAGGGGGGAGGGGGAAGGGAAGGGAAGGATGTAGAGGGAAAGGAAAGCAACTAAAGAGTGTTTTTAGACCAGCTTCCTGCACTTTCTTGATAACTGTATGCTGTCGATCCATTCACTGCACTATTGTGTGGTCTCCACTAACCTATGAACTGACTCAAGCATATTAATGTTAAGGTGCTGAGGATGACAGCACTGGATAGCCATCAATAAAGATAGCCACCTACCTGTAATTGCTGAGCTCCTGCTGCTGACTGCTGTTATCTTTCTCCATCCAGACTGTATCCTCTTATTGCAGGGCTGAAGCGGTGGACATATTTCTGTTTGCTTGCACATGCAGCGCACAAGAAATATATTGAGATAGAGCATTGCAGATGTGTGACAGTGTTGTGGCCAATGTAACTGACTCTTTAATAGGGAATCCCTCAGCCACCAATTAATGCTAAAGCTGCCGATTATGGCAGTTTCAGAGTGAGTGCAGCACTTGAAGGAAATCTGCTGCTGCAGTCAGGGGTAGTTTCGTCATTGCAGTGGCAGTCCCTCCTCCCTTCCAAACAGGCACACAGCAGGATGACACATTTAAATGTTAGCTCCCTCCCACTCTGCTGCCCACTGTGCACACTCCATTCTCCATCCCCTGCCTACATTGAGGTACTCAATCCACATGCCAGCAAGTATCCCCCTTCTGCCCCATTAATGTGGCACACTGGGATCCCACCACAGTGTGCCAAAAAATACTTCTATGATGTTTCTGACACCGGGATGCCCACTCCCGGTATCGGATGCGCCACCCCCCCCGTGTTCTCAGCCAACCTCAGGGTGCCCAATGCCTGGGTTGGCATTGATCCCCCCCAGTACTCTGACACACTGGGAGCCCACCCCAGTGTGCCAAAATCCATTTTGTTAATATTTCACCTGCAAAAAAGAAAACAGTCCCACATTGTAGTTTTTTTAACCTAAAGAAATAAGAAAACGGTCCCTCATCGTTAATGCCAGCCACCGCTCCACAACCCACACCCTCCCTCTGAGCATCCCCCTACCCTCCTCACCCATACTTACCTCCAGAGGTCAGGAGCAGTGATCTTCTGTGGAGCAGGAACACATCCACACTCTTCAATGACCTACTGGGAACTGAAGAAATTATGGAAAGCCCTATAAATGCAGTCAATGGGGGGGGGGTCAACTTAGGTTGATATCTCTGCCAATGTTTGGAGTTTTGGTCCCAAATGTTCAAAATGGGGTTCTTTGGACCCCACCTCATCAACACTGGCACTGCCATTTTGTTTCTCGGTCCCGAAAGGTGATTTTGCAGTCGCTGTGTGGAATCACCATTCAGGAGCAATTAATGAAATGACAGTGTCACTGTTCATGAGGTGGGGTCCCAAAAAACCCTTCTTGCAAATCTGGTGAAAAAACTTCCAAAAATGACTGCGTTACAAGCGTCTATTGTGCAGTTTCTATGCATGCCCGTAACTTCATCAATTTTTAATAGTTTTACTCCAAATGTCCAACATTGCCATTTTTTCACGCCTCATATTAACATACTAAAATGCCAGCAGAGTAGGCCTAACAGTCTTTCATGTCAGCTCTTTTGGTCAGCCCCCTCCTTATGAACAGTACAGCTGTCATTTTTTGCATCCTTCCCAAAATGTGTTTTTTTGCACCTGTGGTGCAGAATGGCGTGGCTTCTGTGTGAAATCAACTTTCGGGGCAGAGTAATGAAATCACAGTGCCACTGCTTGTGAGGGGAAGTCCCAAAAAGGCGATGTTGAAAATCTGGTGAAAACATTTCAAAAAATTACTGCATTATGAGCATGCATTGCACACTTTCTTCGCAGACTAACTTCACCACTTATTCATATTTTCACTCCAGATTTTCAGCATTGCCATTTCTTCACACCTCCTCATGAACAGTATAGCTGTCATTTATCACATCCTGCCCAAAATGTGTTCTCATACCTGTGGCACCGAATAGCACATTTGCTGTGCAAAATCACTTTTTGGGATTGAGTAACAAAATGATACTGCCACTGCTCATGAGGTGGTGTCCCAAAAAACCCATGTTGAAAATCTGGAGCAACAATAAGAACAAACGCCCGGGGCGTAAGGGTTTCCAACTGTAACAACAACACTGTACTGAGTGATAGGTGTTGGAGGTGTGACTTGGGGTTGTCAACCATAATGCTCACGCCATTCCACCCCCACCCCCACCCTGCAGCCACTGACTGGCATCAAGGTGTCACTTGGGGTCTTCAGCCCTAATGTTCACCCCATTCTCCTATACTGCACCCATCTTCGCTTATTTCCTTATGGAATGGGGTGAGCGTGAGGGCAGAAGACCTCAAGGCACACTGCAACACCTGTTGGTGGCTGCAGGGTGGGGTGAGGTGGAATGGCATGAGTGTTATGGCCAATGATCCAAAGGCACACCCCAACACAGTAGCCAAGGATGATAGTGATAATAAATGACCGACTGTAGAAACAGCGATTCATTTACAGCTCTATCAACAGCTACCCTGCTAGGGCACTGATCCCACAGCGAGGAGAGTAACTGGAACGGGAGGGATAGGGAGGTGGAGGAGAGGGATAGGAGGGAGGGTTTGAATGAGTAAGGGATCCTGTTGCAGCCAAGCCAGCCCTGTGGAGTGGTGGAGAGGGTGGCTGGGCATGGTGTAATCAGGCACTGGGTTCAGGATTTGCATGGGGTGATTGCTTTTGCCACTGCTTGCATCTCTTTTTTATTTATTCATCTGTGTTTCGCCCCCCTCCTCGACATGCACCCCCCCCTGGAGTTAACCTTTATTCAGGAGGGGTGCGTGGAGGCACAGCCCCCCCTGCAAAAACACTTGCAGTAGCTGCAGGTCGGGTCACTTTGGTTTGTTTGGCGATATACATTCGCTATGATAGCGATCGCTGCATTGGGATCACTATCATGACATGGAACCCCCCAATGCCTATCAGTCTCTGCAGGGTGGGGGTGGGGGTTGGCGTTACTTCAGTACTTCACTGCCATTCTTATTATGCAGCTCTGTAACTCCTGCACTACCAATGCCAATACCAGCAAGCAAACATTCGGCATTGATAAATACTTACTTTATTTAGTTATACAGACGACACCTTTGAACACAAGTACTCATTTACCAAAGTTCCACCTCTTAACAAGGATAGAGACAGCACATGACAATAAACGATGCAGAAACATGTACAGTAGACTGCAGCTCCATAAGGAGCATAGTCAGAGAAACATAAAATCAGAAACATAGAATTTGATGGCAGATAAGGACCACTTGGCCCACCTAGTCTGCCCATTTCTGCCTACCTACTGTAATACCACAGACTCCACTTGATCTCCAGCTTTTAACCTCTCTTCCCGATCCACAAAGGTCCCCTTATGCCTATCATATGTATTCTAGAATTCCATCACAATTTTTGGCCCCTTCCATCACCTCTTGGAGGCTGTTCCATGCATCCACCACCCTTTCTGTGAAGAAGTATTTTCTCACATTTCCCCTGAGTCTACCCCCCAACTTCATAGCATGACCCCTTGTTCATGAACACCTTTTTATCTGAAAAATGCTTCCCTCTTGTACTTTATTTCTACCCAGGATGTGTTTGAAAGTCTTTATCATATCCCCCCCCCATTCCTCCAGGGTGTACATATTGTGGTCTTTTAGTTTCTCCTTATAGGGCTTTTGGTGCAGACCCTGCACCAATTTAGTTGCCTTCCTCTGGACCTCTCTACTCTGTCTATGTCCTCCTGGTGATGCAGTCTCCAGAACTGGACACAGTACTCTAGATGAGGTCTCAAAGGTGATTTGTACAGTGGTAACACCACATCCTTATTTCTGCTGGTGATACCCCTCCCAATGCGTGCTACCATCCCACTGGCTCTCCCCACTACTTTGTCACACACTGTTTGACCACTTTCAGGTCATCAGATATGATTACCCCTGTGTCTCTTTCCTGTGTGGTGGTCACCTGTACCACTACCCCCCATCTTGTACTCCGCCCCTGGGTTTCTGTGCTCCAGGTGCATGATTTTGTACTTTTTCACATTGAAATCCAGTTGTCATGCTCTGGACCACTCCTCAAGCTTTTTTAAATCCTTCTTCATGTTATCACCCCCTTGACTGTCTACCCTGTTGCAGATCTTTGTGTCATCTGTAATAAGGCACACTTTCCTTTCTAACCCCTCTTTAATGTTACTAACAAAAACATTAAAGAGGACCGGTCCCAGTACTGATCCCCATGGCAACCTGCTAGTCATTCTCCTTTCCTCTGAGTGAATTCCATCACCTATCCCACAACTAATCTCTTACCCTGTTTACCACCTTTGGACCAACTCCCAAGCTGCCCAGCTTGTTTACCAGTCTCCTATGTGGAATGTGTCAGAGGCCTTACTGAAATGTAAGAAAGCAAAGGAAGTCTTAGGTGCAATAGTAGAGCAATTTCAATTTCTTCAGCAGCTGAGGAGAATACAGCATATGCTAGGAGTTAGTCTTAGCTGAAGCATGAGTATTTTTCAGAGCTTTCTTAAAAAAAGCAATTTTAGAAAGGCTTACCAGGAATTCAGGTAATTCATTCAGCCACAAAAATGCCGTTACAGAGAAGGACTGCTTACTAGTGCTGTGCGGAATTTTAAAATTCTGATGAAATGAAATTTTGCAGAATTTTTGAAATGTTGCCAAAATTCCACCTGATTTTGCCAGAAATAGAATGGCTGAATTCTGCAGCAGAAAATGGTTGTGGAATGATTTTCTATGTAAAAAATGCTCTTCCATGGAATATTATTCTGCAGACCTCCATATTTTTGGCAGAAATGATTGTAGAATTATTTTCCGTGGAAAATGCTGTTACATGGAATATTCCAAGGATCACAGCAGGTGGAATTCCACAGAAAAACCAATGAAATTCTGGTGGAAAATCCACTGATGGAATGGTCATTCCATGCTAATTTTGTAGGTGGAATTCTGCATTCCACATAGCAGCACTGCTTACCCAAATTCATTCTGAAGAAAGGGGTTACTAGGGCATTCCTTGTCATACTCAAGGTAGAGTATTGGTTGATGACTGGGCAAAAAATTTTGGATAGCCGGTGGGGGGGGGGGGGGTGGTAAGGTCCATTAGTGCTTTGTTGGTAAGTGACAGGTCTGGTACTTATTAAGGATACATAAGGAGCAGCTGTGAGTAAGCATGTCAGCCCCTAATACAAATCTACAGGCCTTAATATATACACCAGCCTGACTTTATTAAAGGATAGCTGCACTGAACCTGTAAGTCACTTTATTTAATTAATTTGTTTTATTTATACATAATTGGAATTACAACCTTTGAGTCATAGACTCCTTTGAAAAGGCTCCACTTCAACAGTACAGAGGTAAGAAGAGTACATAGCGGTACCGTGGTTACAACTATTACATATTTCCCTGTACAAGGTGATTTTTGAGCATTAGTTTAAGTTTGTTTACTGTTCCTTCTCTACAGGCTTTTAAGTTATCCTACTAGGTGTGTCTGATTTACACACAGACAGTATGTGCCATTTTAGAACTGTATGATGTAATGTCCCCTGCTCAGCTGTTCCAGTGTTGAAACAATGCACCCATGTTTTATTATAGAACTCTGTGGTTGGAGAGGGACATAAACTACATCATACAGTTCTAAAATGGCACTCAGCACCAGACTGTTAATCAGAAACAACCACAAAGGTCACTAATAGGCAATTATAGATTGAACAAATAATAGAAGTTGAACCAGTTTAAAAAAAAATGCTTCTACTAGGGAAAAAGTACCTTCAGTTTCAGTGTGGTTCTCCTTTAAGTACAGAGTCGCTAGCTGCTGCATAAACTGTGAGGCTGAAAATAAGGGAGTGGCATGATCAAGCTGGTCACAACTAGACATCTGGCTTCTGTGGTGAGGTTCATGAGGTTCCTGTACAGAGCTCCTAACTTTCTATTAGCGAGGCAGACAATATTATCAACATGAGGTGAGAAAGAGTGTCATCCAGAGTAACGACTAGATACGGTGCTTAAAAGAATCAACCTGCTCTAGATAGATCCCCTTTTCATTGCAGATAACCAGGGGAGGGATCTTTTTTTTTCTGAGTGCCCGATAGCAGCATGGTCTTAGTTTTCTGTATAGTTTATGACCAGTTTGTTGTATCTGAATCATTTCTCCAGGGCCTCAAAGTTGTTTTGAAGTTTGTGCAGATTTTATTCAGGTGTTCACTGCTGTTGTAGATGACTGCATCATCGGCGCATAGGAGAACGTTTAATATCTGGCATGCATCCAGGCTGCTGTTTATGTACAGCCCAACTAGGAGGGAACCAAGTATTTAGCCTTGTGGCACACCTAAAGAGACACTTCTGGCATCTGAGAGAGAGCTTTTAATCTTAATTCACTGTGAGCGGTCAATGAAGTAGTTTTGAAACCATGTTACTGTGAGCTGGAAAAGGCCAAGAGAGAGAAGTTTGCCAAGTAGCAGCTTATGATTGACAAGGTCAAATGCTTTCAACAAGTCAGCATAGTTGGCTCCCACCATGCGACCACCATTCAGGGCCTCGTGCAAGTAATTGGTGTACTCAGTCAGGGCAGTGCTAGTGCTATGCTGCTTGCTAAATCCATGTTGCTTATCGCATTGTATTTTATATTTACCCAGATACATGACTAGTTGGTCTGACACAATTCATTCAAGAGCCTTGGATGGGGGGGATATTGGTCTGTAATTAGCCTGGTTGGAGCAATCACCACTTTTAAAGACTGAGGTGACCATTGCAGTTTTTCAGACTCCAGGGAATTGGGAATACTGTAGGGAGAAACTGAGTGTTTTAAGTATGGGGGTGCAAGTTCCTCAAGGGACTGAGCTAATAGCCTCTTACCTATCATGTTGCCCTCACCAAAGTTTTACCCAGGGTTCTTTTTAAATATTGTATGGCATTTTTTTGTAGAAATAGTCTGGAAAGAGAATTTGGGGTACCCTGGGTCTTGGTCAGGACTTCCATCTAGTCCAGTGCTGTGACTGTTAGGTGTCTCTAGTGCAGGACTTGATGGGAGGACAGAGTTGAGATACATGAAGGCTGTGTTGAATTTGTTAGCAATCTCATTTGGGTCCAGTATAACCTTCCTTGAGCATTTTTTTTGGGGGGGGGCTTTGTCACCATTCCACAGGAGTTCTGGAAGCCATGCCACTCACTGTGCTTAGGTCATGATATCAAAACAGAGAGAATTACCACTGCTGATGTAAAGCTAGAGACCAATCTCTTTTTCTGAATTTCTGAAAAATAAAATGCAGACAAGTTTTATCCTCTATGAATAAACTACTAGAGAAAACTTACTTCTGCAGGGGTAGCTCATGTCAAGTTACATTATACTGTATATTGTATCTTGATGTATTGGGAAATATGAGAGAAATCTGGTTGAAATGAATTTGTATTTCCTGAGATGTCTCATGACATCTGAATATTTTGCATCAAGTCACCCACTACCATTGTATTTATCTGCACTTCTAAATATTTTGCTTGAGTTGTTAGATGACAACCCTTACAGAAATATGTTTGCTGTGTACATGCAGCATGCATGCCACGTGATTAATTGTGCATTGTTTGCATGCGGTTTGCATTCACAAAGTGAACCTATGTGAACCTGGTCTAAAAATAACATCAGGTTTGCATGTTGCGCACTTGACATGAGTGCATCAGTTAAGCTGGTGTGAACATCATTTAAAAATCACATCAGATTTACATGTTGCACGCTTGACATGTGTGCATAAACTAAGCTGGTGCAAATACCATCTAAAAACACATCAGTTTCTATTTCTCATACTATTGCTAGCAATTAGAATGATTAAAATACCTTCTTCATTGATTTCCCATTAAAAGTAGGTAAATTAATTCATTCTGATCCTTATTTTGAAAGTTGCTTAACGGCTTTTGATTTTTGTCATTAAATTGCCATTAATTTGTAAAGTACTGTATAGCAGGTTGAATCAGCATCTGTTATATTTAGTGGGGATCAACCTTCTATACATATGCATGTCCGATAGAATTATCACGGCTTACTCTTCACTACAGTACTATTGACAATCAGCTGTCCATTATTTTTCACTGTACCTTTATTTTCACTGATTATCAGAAATAGTGAATATAATAAAAATAAACAGTGAATTTGGTTACTACATTAAATGCCTAGGATATAGTCATCCAAAGTCCCCCATTCCAGATGAGGGAAGAAGGGCCTCTGTGTTGTGAACCCTGACCTTTTTGTTTTGGACCATGCATATCCCCTTATACATATTTGGTGCTACAAATGTGTTTCTCCATGACTGTTACGGCTCACTTACTTTCCCTTTGTCATTCTGTATGGAGCAAATACACTATGGTCACACTCAGCACTCTTTGTGCTGAGTAGGGTATTGGAACCATGCACCATACCTCATATTTTGTCACCAAAATGAGGGACATGGACACTCAAAATGAGGGACAGTGAGGGATACTAACCCTCACGATTATCAGGACACATGCTGAAACATGGCGATACAGTACCTCAGAACACAGTGGAAACCATTGTACTTACTTGTAGTGATGTTAGCCCCTGAGAATTAATTTCTACCATAAAGTAAGGGTGCCATTTAGATAGGGTAGAGGGGTCAATTGCCCCCCCCCACTGCATTTGTACCTAGTTTGTTCTTATGGTGTGGCAATAATGGCATTACATTTGGATTTAATCTTTTGCACAAGTGCTCCTCCCTTGCCTGTGTTGTACTCATGTTGCAGGTGCACTTCTGACTCCATTGTGTCTGTATTGTGCTATGCACTCTCTCCACCTGTTAGTGGCAGCACCATCACATTTGACATGGAGGCACTCCAGTCAAGCAAGAGCACATGAGTCACACAAGTGGGACACTGTCTTTCCAGCCACAAACTAGACAGGCTGCACACTACTGCTTGGAGGAGTCGGTGAGCACTGAACTCTCAATCGCAGTGCTGTGGTGGAATATTGTTGTTGGTCTACTTTTAGTGAGTCTCTGTCTCCCTTGGTGGCTGAAGAGGCTGAGGGTGAGCTAGAAGCTAACTTAAGACTAGTCTACCTACTTACTCTGCTAGGCTGGCCTCACAAAAAAAAACAAACAGTGCAGACCCCATGCAGCAGCAAGCTAGGCCTCGCAGCAGCAGAGACAGTGGTGTGGGGGCCCTTCATAGGCCTTGGTCAGTACAGTGTAGCAGCAACCACAGCAGCAACCGAGCAAGAAGCAAGCAACACAGGTTGGGTGGGTTCAGTTGGTGAGTTGACTTGGTCAAAGACCACGTTGGGGACCTGGAATGATTGGTTCTAGCATCCAGCATCTGGCAGAAGGATGGAGGAGGAGCAGACTGAAAACTGGGCTGGTGGCAAGCTGGGCTAGACTGCAGGTTCTGGCCAAATGGCTGGGTAAGTAAAAGTAAATATTTTTTTTACAGGGGATTGGCGAAGGAGGAAGGACTGAAATACTGATGTGTTTTTTTATGTTTCTGCACCGATGGGCATTGAATGGAATGGAGTTGGGCAACATTTTTTGGGGGGGGGTTGTGGTTCAGAACTTCAGCCGGAAAAAAACTGATTAGTATCTGGGTGAGTTTAAGACCAAATATGATGCACTGTTCTGGGGTATATACAGATGAATCTTATATTGTACATTTACATTTTTCCTGATTTGTATATCACTTTTCAGTCACAACAAATAAGTTTGACCTTTTAGAGACATTTCAGACATTCCAGAGCTTGCCACCCATGGGCTAACTAGCACCAGGCCTCCACTGTTTGTTGGCTCCCCCTGCTGAAATCTGAAATGGTGCCCTGCCATAAAGTCTAAATTTATAGGACAACCTCAGTGTAAGCAGCATGTTTTCCATGAAGGATGGATGAGGGGCAGAGCAGTTTTCAAGGGTTAAATAAAGGCAGTCCCTTGCATTCAGGGACAGTTGAGTGGTATGGTATGCACAGACCATTGGAGCCCCCCCATAGTCAGGCTTATGCACCCCCCAGTGTAACTGACCTGCACATCACCATGCTCAGGCACATTATGACATATTGCAAGAGAGACTGCAGGGGTGTGCCCCATTGAAATGAATGAAGTTGTTTTTGTATTACTATTTTATACATTATTGAAGGCCACCACTTGACTAACAAGGGCCTTGTTTGTAGAACAGTGGCCTTCATTATTCTCCAACTCACCATCATAATGTATAAAATAGTAATAAAAAATAATTAAATTAATTTCAAGGTGGCACTCCCCAGCACTGTCTCTGACCCATGGACATCATCTCTTAAAGACTCCTACCTCTGGCTCCCAAATATTCAGGTAAGAGACTCTCAGCTTATAGCTATACTTGGTGGGTTGTCTGTAGCAGCATAGCTGTACCCGCTACAGTGTGTGTGTATTGGGGGAAGGGACTGGCTGTGTGGGTGGGTGTCTAGTTATTGCTACTTTTATGTTTGCTCCTTAAAGTTTGTTTGTATGGAAGCATTTAAAACAGTGGAGAGAAAACAGCAGGAGTGCAGCCAGACAGAAGTAATTAAGTAGTTTTGTGAGTAATTGTGTGTATTAGGGGTAGGAAGAATAACAGGTTTTTCCACTGGTATGTGTGATGCATTTCAGTTGTGCAGCTGAGATGAGGGGGTATAAGAAAACTAAAAAGTATATCAGTGGCTATTAGAATGCTACATGCATGCAGATGTATGTAGATTTGTATTAAAGTAGAAGTGAACCATATGTATGCAGGCAGTATTCAGTAGCTTAGTGGCACTGAACTGAAAACCAAGAGACCTGGAGAAATGAAGACCTGGGTTTGAATCTCATCAATCCCTGGTTGTATACTGCGTGATCCTGAGCAAGTCACTTAGTTTTTATGTGTGCAGTTATCAGTGACCACTTGCTTTTTGCATGCATGAGACATGTATGCAGTCTGTTCCAATTTAACATAAAAAGCATGCTTACCACACTTGCTTGCTGCACACATGCCACATGCATGCAATTGGTTCCAATTTAACATTTATATCATGCTTTCAGCATGCATATCACATGAGTAGTTTTACGTGTGCAGCATGAAAACATTTCATATCATTATTTCTGTAAGGGAAAAATCCTGGATTTGTATTTCTACTACAGTAGGAAATGTATCTTCATTTTCTTCTTTCATAAGCTGCTTTACAAATATGAAGCCAAAGGACTAGAACTGTTTCTCCCCTGCAGCTAAAGGAATTCAGTGGTGCTATTTTTCTCTGTTTCTACTGTATATCATAACCTAATTAAGATGTAAGTGATCTTATCAGCATCTAGGTATGATATTCAGTGTATAAAACTTCTTTCTGCTCAATATGCAGGTGCAGATGACAATATTAAGGGGACAAATTATAGCTTGATATATCAGACATGCTTATAATAGGTTTACCTATCACTGCAAAATAAAACTTGAGGAAAATAGCTGCATATAACTTTTTACCTTCAAGGTGTTAAATCTGGGTAAATAGACAAATCATGTTACTCAACAAGAAATTGGATCATATTCTCATTATAGACTAAAATGTCTACCGATTGACAGGGAATGCTGTAACACCATGAGTCACAATGCCTGTCATATTGCACTCAGTGTTGTTATAAGAAATGCATGAAGGACATCAATAATAGTAACATGAAGTACAGCTCTTGTGTCTGTTAAAATAGTGCACAGGCTTTAAGAAATCCTAGCTTATTCTCTTTTTTTTTTTTTTGAGTCTCATCTGCAGTGCCCTGGAGGTCATGTATTCCTGCAGTACATCATTGTGCTGAAGCCCTTCTTAGTAAACAGCAATCTGACTGCCCCAAATATTGCAATTTTTACAACATACTTTGAGTTTTGCAACATGCAATAATCTTCGATATATGAGCTTACCAGCACATTACATCTACCACCTCCACAAATGCAGATTGTGGTAGCTAGACTTTTGATATCCACCAGGAAAAAGGACGCAATATATTAATGTATTCACTTATTAAAGGTAGTTGGCCTGGAGGGCACATAGAGCTGCAAACAGATCATTTTCATGCATGTCCTAGAAAATGGGGAATAGGTGACATAAAAACACATCAAAAAATAACTAAAGTACAATAGTAGAATTTTTACAATTAAAAAAGGTGCTTAGTAGTGCAATGGAAAAACAACTGTGTGAAAGTAATCATATTTAAAAGTTACACACCTATTTTGTGGCAATGAGGACATTACAGCATAAGGACTTAATAAGTACACATGTGGACATACTGTCAGTCAGAGGGCTAGGAAATAAATAACCAAGTTCAAGGTCAGCTGTCAGACAGGGGAGGGCAGCTAACTGCTGGGCAGAGCAGCTCTCAGACGTGTATCTTTATGGTTCTACTTGAGAGGCAGGACTGTAGGTGAGCAGGGAAGGAGTTCCACAAGGCAGGGGATCTCCAGTAGACTGACTTATTCAAATAACTGTCAACCTCTATTGATAAGGAAAGAATGAGGGTTAGAGTGATGGACAGTGCAGGTTACTGAGAGAGACTGGTGCGAGGAGGGAGGATAGATAGCCAAAGAATATTAGACCAAAAGCTAAATGGAAGTATGGTAGAATAGTGGTAGTAAAAACGTTATTTTTGTACAGGAAAGCAAATCAAGAATTGTCATGTTCCTTACAAGTTGCCTAAACATTAAAACAAATACAAGGTACAAAAAATACACATTTTTACAATAAATATTTGAGAATCACACCTAGAGGTTCAAACATTCTCCAGACATCCTATAGTTCATTCAGGCTATACTTTTCATCCAAGACATTGACATGTAACAGAGCTTGGTGCAATTAACTCCTGTTTAAACTGACTATAGAGAGGAAATGTATGCACTAAGTTTGATAAAATATTCCAATGTTTTGCAGCCTGATGGCATAATGTCTTTTCCCCATATTCATTTTAGAAACAGTAATGGGTACTTTATTTTTATAATTTGATTTCTTTTGTCTTAATTCAATTTGATAGCACCCCCAAATACATTTTTATTTATATAATGCTCAGGACTATCCATATGATATTTATAAATTAATGTTTGCCATTTCGTAATTCATCTTGTTTCAAGTGGTAACCATTTCAAAGAAATCAACAAACTGCAGTGATGTGTTCTTGGACTACACCGCAAGACATACCTTGTGATCCTGTAATACACTCTATCTAAATTGTTTAGTAATGTTTTATTTGCAGTACGGTACAAAAGATCCCTCTAAGTCAGTATCGGAATAATTAATTGTTCTGCAACCCTTTTTCTACTATTTTTTGTTAAACACTTAATTGTTCTTCTAAGGGCTCCCACCCTTTCATTTACCCTTTCAATTAACTCCCCTATATGTTTCACAAAAGTCATATTCTGGTCAAAAGTAATTCCCAGATATGTATATTCAGACGCTTGTTCTAAAACAGTATTATTGTTTGCTTTTATTTTTAATTGTTTATTTCTTTTTAAGTTTGACCCAAAATAAAGTAGTTTTTTTTTGTATTCATCGCTAGGCCCGACCTGGTGAACCACCTCCCCATATTGTTGAAATCCAGCTGTATTTCAGTTTCTAATTTACTACCACTATGACCTGTAACTATTAAAGCAGTATCATCCGCATACAACAGTACATTTGAATGCTGTATGACTTGTGGTTGGCTGTTGTTAAAGATCAAACATAACAGGGGTACTAAAATGTACCCCTGTAGCACTTCCCTAGTTACTGCCCATATTTTAGAGTTTTCCCCATTTATTGAAACATATTGTGTACGACCTTCCAAACAGGATTTCAACCAATTCTTTGGTCCTTCTGTAATCCCCATTTTTTTCAGCTGTTTGCAACAAAAGGGGTGGTTCACCAGGTGAAAGGCCTTCGAAAAATCCACAAACACCACTGCAGTTTCCAGACCCTTGTGCAAAGATGTATTCACAAGGTCGTTAAACTCCAACAAAGCTAAAATAGTGGAGTGACCTTTTTGAAAACACAATTGGCATGACGTAATTAGACTATGTTTCTCTAAATACTCAATTAATTGTGTATGAATATGTCTCTCCAAACATTTAGCCAAAACAGATAGCGTAATTGGCCTATAGTTGTTTAACTCAGTAGATGAACCCCCCTTAAATGTGGGGGTGATTTTACTCACCCTCCATTGGTTTGGAAAATAACTTTCTTGTAGACTTCTGTTAAACATATTGGTCACGAGGGGCATGGTTTCGGCGCTGAGAAAGATGGATGGCTAGACCATGAGCTCCGTACCCCAGCAAGACAAAGCTGTCAATATCCGCCATCAGTCGGGGGTTCTTGAGATCCTAAGTTACACCCGTTAACAATGCAAACCCACATGCACCGAAAGGAAGTACTCAATCTGTCAGCAATAGCCCTGTAGTGCCGGTCGCAGTGTGACTCACACTAAACAAGTGGGAGAGGGGGGAAGGGAAGCAGGCCACATTCTGGCATCTGGACTGCTCATAATCGAGTTTTAATGCTGCACCCAGTGGACTACCACACGCAGAGGATAAGGAATAAAGCCGTAGTTGGGGACTGTGGGCCCTAAGCAACATACAACTGCTACAATTTTTGAACTGCTTTTTCAAAAAGGGATGGATTCAATAACAAATCAGACACTGTCTCAAAGCCCAAATGCTGGGGAAAACACAGTACAGCCAGTAGATGTCGGGGCTTCTCTACAGCATATCACCTCCATGCTGGAAACCCTCCTCACCAGGGTTGACTAATTAACCACCACTTTATCAGGTACAGTCACAGAAGTTAAAGAGGCTTATAAAATGGCAAGAAAGAATTCTCTCCCCTGATTGGCTGACACTGTCTCCAAGCTGGGCATTTATTTCTCAATAGATGCCCAGCTAAAAACAAGTGCCACCAAAATCCACTTTACAATGCACCCTGCTGCCCAGCCTACTTCCTCATTGGCTGAAGGCAGCTAATAAATTTAAAATCCCCACCATGTTTTTCTCTCCCTTAGCGAGAGACAACTATACCCCCCTTCCCACTTTCCCTCACCAGCACGCAATAAATAAAGGAAAACGAAGACTGCGTCCTGTCATTTTACGGTCAGAGGACTAAAAACACACAATGACACAAGTCTCCTGACCGTGTTTTCGCAATGCGTACCCCCAAAGCTGACATTTGCATCAGCTTTATCCAGCATGCGGCATTTGAAAAAAAAGAACACACACAGTACTGCTTCGCTCAAAGCTGGTCCCGCTGCTTCTCTCCATTACTCATTTTTTAAGCACACCTCATTTTCCACAAGCTGCAGAAACAACCTCTACCCGTACCACAAATTATCATAAAAAGGCAGCAGCATTCAGTTCCACTAAGGTCAAAGGTCGTGAACTCAACAGACACCTTCCGAGTTCCGACCTGCGACCGTGACAAAATTAAACAAAAAAGATTAAATAATTCAAAACAAATATGAACAGCTGACACACTATCTTTTAAGACACACTTCTTTTTTTAAGGCACACTTCTTTCATTCTACAATCTGCCTCTGTGTGCGTGTGTCTGTGGGGGTTCAGGAAACCAGAACAGCACTGCAGGCAGCAGGGAGGAGTAACAGCACCTAGAACTGCTGGTGCACTACTTTGTCAATGAACACTGTTTTTAACATTTTTCACACTGATTTCCTCTTTATTTTCACATTTCACAAAAATGTAGTTACATGGCCCTCTGCCTGTGGTGTCGGGCCTCATTACGCCCCTGGGCAGTCCGGTATTTCCCAATAATGCCCACCCTGTCGGGTATTATTGCTTACTTAATGATAAAGTGAACGTAGTGGAACAGCGACTGGAGGATTTTGAATTGAACAATGCTAATCTTTGGCAGAAATTAAAAGAACATGAGGAGAGACTGATCACTTTATGGAGGAGAGTAGAAGATCAGGAAAACAGGGGGAGGTGAAAAAATATTAGAATTCTTGGATTTCCAGAAGGAGTCAAGGGAAAAAACACTGAGAGGTTTCTAAATGAAGAAATTCCCAGGATCTTAAGGGATAGATGGACTGAACCAGTGGAAGTGGAATGGGTGCATCGGGTTCCAAGCAAGGCCAGGCATCGCCAGGGATCCCCTAGACCCATTATAGCTTACATCCTGAGGTACTCTGTTAAAGAACAAATTCTCAATGCAGCCAGAGACAAAGGGGAAATGATATGGTGTGGGACCCTTATCTCCTTCTTTAGGGACTTTTCAGTGGAGGTGGCTGCCTGGAGAAAAAGCATTTTTACCTCTCAAAAAATTACTATCAGAACAAGGATTTCAATACGGGTACAGAAACCTGGCCTGTCTTTATGTCTCTAGGGAAGGCAGAGATATTATTGCAGAAACCCCCTGGGAAGTTGAACAATGGGTACATAAATACTGGCCTCAGCTGAGCGTTCAAACCACAACTCCCAAGAGGCTATGGGTACCGAGCCCTTGAAATGAACCTGGGGCTCAGCGGAACAGAAATACAAGGGGAGGAAAGGAGGACGGACCGGATAGTATTACGGTCAGATGCTTCCCCTAGGTCTCCCCCATAGCAGGATAGGTGGGACCGATGCTCGTAGAGCCCCTTAAAATGAAGCTGAACCTACAATTCCAGTAGCACTACCCCAAAGAGGTGCAATTCAACCTAACAGGGTGCGGCAGCGATCCCTCAGTGGATGAGACTCTCCTACTAAAGACCTCAGAGGTGCACCACAGGCCAAGTACAGCAGAGATGATATTCAATGTTCCAGGGGCTTGAGTGAAATCCCAGATGAAATGATCATCGAAGCGACTGTGGATGTTTCATGGGCTGAGACTGAACCAGATACTGAAAATAAGCAGAATCTGTTGGACTATCCTGTATGACCCGGACTTTTGAACTATGCAGCTGAGACATCCACGGATGCCCACTCATTGACTCAGAGGGAATCAACTATTGTTAAAGATTGATGCTTTTGTTATGTGTGGTTACAGAATGGAATGTAAAGGCTATATATTTCTGGTTTCTATTGTTAGACTGGTAAATTTATTTAGCCCCAAAGTCCACCTTTGTGCCTGGTGTTAGTGCCAGGGTAACTCAGGTTTAAATCAAAGAGTGGAGACTCTTCTTCCCCCCTCCCTCTACCTCATGGAATAGCTGGCCTGCTGGGTTACATGTGTTGCACATGACCCGTGAAACAAACCTTACAGTATCCTTAGACTGAAGGTGGGAGGGGGTGGAATGCCCAGATGGCAGGCTCATTTAACTTATCTTGGGGTCTGGGTGGAGTTAAAGACTGTACAGATGCCTTCTGTTAAGGTGCACCTTTTTTCTTTCGTGCGTCACTTCCCTATTTTGTTCTTAGTATTTTCTTCCCCCTTTTCATTAGCTACCCCCCATCCCCTCGCCCATTAACCAATGGGAATTTACTTAACCCTGATGACTTCTCCAAGTCATGTTTTTGCTGGGGATGGAGAGGACAGTTTCTGGTTGCTTTCTCTCTCTACCCCCCTTTGAGTGATAGGTCAGTGCGGCTGATTGCCTTTCCCAAGGGGCTGGTATCACATACATACACCTCTTCACTTCTAGATTAGTGTGTTGCTCAATATAAAGAGTTTCTGACTGTTGTAAAAATTACCTATTCCTTTAAAGGGTATCTCCTTGGTGGGTATACACTTATTTTTGGGGAACAACCATCTTTAGGTTGTTCAGTTAATAGAGTTAACATAATTGTTTGTGTTTGCATATTAGGCTCTTACTGAGAGCTGTACTATTGGACAGATCGTCTTCTTTTCAATCTTTCCTGTCAACTCCTCATCCCTAACTCAGTGAATTCTCTGCTGTTCCCCTTTACTTTATCTGGATACAGATGGTGAGTACTGACTTCTTTTTATAAATCCAAGAGTAACCCCTAGCTGGCGCTATCCCAGGGGCTACTACCCCTGCCTGATTTGCCACTAACAGGTTGAGGGGCCTGGATCCGATGGCGGGTGCCTCCACCCAGAGGTCAGGGTTTGCAATAGTTAAACTAACTTGGTCACAGCCCTCTGGGACACTGCAACCCCCCCCTTTCTTCCCACTAGTGGCCCACACTGTATATCAGAATTACCTTCACAGTATACACTTACCCCCAGGACTGGTTCAGGCACTGGGACCCCCTGTAAAATAAGAAGATACAGTGCAACAATCACAGTACAATACTTTAACATAAACAAATACCTCAGGCAGTATAACTTGCTGAAACAAGCAGCTCTGATTTATTTAGGGGATATAACAAGGACAGGGGGAAATCAGGTTAATTAGCTTATCACTTTACTCATCTACCTATGGCTCTGTGCACAGGCCTATCCTTACCAGTTACTGTCCCTGGGTACCCAAGCCCTAGTGGCTAGTCCAAACCATGGCAGCTGGTAGGGGCCCTTTCATAAAGAGAAAAGAAAAATTAGTTAAACAGTCAGCAGTACAGTAATTCCATTTGGATTCAATGTGGCAATTCAACAGGGAGCGACCCTGAATTAGTACTCACGACCTCCAAACAAGATAGGGTCCTTCAACGTCAGCAGGGCTACTCTTGAGCTCCGCGAGACTCCTCACACATTTATATGGTAAACAGTAACAGGCAAAAGTCCTTTAATGGCAGCAGGATTCACTTGAGCTACACAAGTCTCCTCACACATTTATATGGTAAACAGTAACAGGCAAAAGTCCTTTAATGGCAGCAGGATTCACTTGAGCTACACAAGCCTCCTCACACATTTATATGGTAAAAAGAAAGTACTATACCAGGCAAGCTGCTTCTCTATCCCAATCGCAATTACTGCACAATACCCGGGAGAACTCACAGCAGATTCAGTTCCTGACAGACCGAGCACAATTCAGCAATTTCTCCAGTCTTCTACAGGGTGAGCCTGGTTTCTACTCTTCAGATATCCTTTGATTCTTTTCACAGGATGGATTCAGTCCTAACAAGCAGTTACACAAGCTGCAGACCGGAACTTGGAGCCTTACACGCATTTCCCGACTAAAACTGCACACTGAAAAAGCACAGGGCTCCTTCCCTCTTCACTGCCAGAGCTCAACTGAAACTCCAGCAGACAAAACCGGGCACTTCCTTTGAGTTCCTCCCAGTTCTTGGTTGGATTGGCTGTCCTCACAATAGACTGCCCGCTGGTCCAAAAAGGCGCAAAGTCCAAACTACATCTCCCAGAGTCACTGCCCACACAATCCTCTTGTGGCTGGCTCAGATTACGAGTCCAAGTTCTGATTCATCCAAGGCTATTAGAGCTACCTTAACCCACACTGATTGGTCCAGTTCAGCAGTTCAAAACTAGAATGGGAACTAGGCAAACACAGTTCTGACTGCAAAGAAAGCAGGTTAGACAAACTGTATTTTCATTATTGCTCTAAATGATTTCTGGCAAACAGTTACATCTTTCAGATAGGTTCCTTTGCACTCCTAGTGACTGCAAAAATGGAGTGAATTGGCAGCAGCTCAGTGGGACTCAAGCAGAGAAACACACAGTCCCCACAAACCTAATTATGTCTGCAAGCAGACAGCTCTTAAAGAGACAGCACCAGAGGCTCTAAAACACTCTCACAGATAAATGGCTTAAATGCCAAACACCATTCAGGCTTGGAGCATTCAAGCAAGCTCCTGGAAGTCTTTTGGTAACCCCCATTTGCAGGCGGGTTACACCCTTCCTGGCCTGGAAAGCTTGGACGCTCATCAAGCAAGTACCCCATAAGTTTCAACTGCAACCATACATTTGCATTAGGCTCACACATGTAATCATCAGTCAATATATCATTTTACCAAGAACACATTTCTGAAACATTGCAGTACGTCACTCTTTACACATGTTACACACATTGTACCATAACTCAAGTTATTACCTCTTGTACATGAAACCTGAAGTGAGGCCTTCCCTATCAGTTACTTTTGGGGCTGGACGGGGTAAGGGCACCATACTTAGAGGGCAACACAAGTAACTTGGAGTTAGCACTGATGCTCAGTTTGGGCAATGAGCTCGGAACACATACACCCTTTATGGACAACATTGAGAGGCAAGTCCACAGGTCTCCCAAGGGAATCATAACTGAGGTGCACCACAGGCTTTACAGCTCGACCAGTCTTTCTAGGGGAACTGTTACAGTCTCTGCACTCTGAGCCTCATTTTCAGCATTGTCCTCACTTGTCAGGAGTCTCCATGGGGTAGAGAGGCTAGAACTTGGGGCACTTTCAGCTCCAGGAGTTACAGTTTCTGAGTCCACAACATTTGGCTCGCATGGAGAGCTTTGGACACTGACAGTGGACTGTCAGGGCACTCAAATATTCTTCTTGTTCTGGTGTATCACCAGTCTGCCCCAATCCATCATTTTCTCTCCTGAAAGCTCAAACAGTTCAACCATGCACAATGATTTCATTTCATCTGATCTGATGCTTTGCACTTCACTTTCTGGGAGCATTGGCTCCAGGGAATGCTGGGGGCTTAGACGGTCCAGAAGGCCCAGCTTCATCTCCAGTATTGACTGGGGATTGCCCGAAACAATTGACTCAGTTAGTAAGAAGGATAGTATTCAAAGTCACTCTCACTTTCTTCTGATATGGACTGACAGTCATGCTCAACTGGGACTTGTGGAGGGAACACTTTAACTCTGCTTCTGTAGGTGCAGACTTTCTTGATCTTTCTTAGCAGCAGATCTAGTCACTGGTCCAGAGGGGCATCTTCTGGGGCTCAGACTCAATCAAGATTTGTCCAATGGGCAGTAAATGATTTCTATGCATTGTTTTACATCTTTTGAATTATTCTCAGGCCTTACTTTGTACACTGGCAGATCACCTAGTTTGCCCACTACAATGTGAGGGAGATGGTGCCATCTGTCAGCAATCTTGTGTTTGCCATGCAGTTCCAGATTTCTTAGCAATACCGATCTCCCTCCTGGAGTTCCTGTGCTTTCACTGTTTTATCATACCTTTCTTTGTTGGCCAGATTTCTTTTGGCAGCCATGGTTTGAGCCAGTTGGTACGCATGAGTTACCTGGGCCTTTAACTTTGCACATACTGTAAATAGTTGTCAGCTTGAACCCCATCAGGAGAGACCCCAAACACACACATCTACCGGTAGTCGAGCTTCTCTTCCAAACATCAGGCTGTAGGGAAGAACCCAGTGGCATCACTTTTGGTGCAGTTATAAGCATGTACCAGGGTGCTAATTTGTTGGCTCCATCTAGGCTTGTCCTTTGGGTGCAGGGTGCCTAGTATATCTAGCAAAGTGCAGTTGAAGCGTTCAGGCTGTGGATCCCCTGGGGTGGTAAGGAGTGGTTCTGGACTTTCGCACTCCCCACAGAGAAAGCATCTCTTTGATCAGACGACTCTCAAAGTCTCTCCCTTGATCAGAATGGATTCTTTGTGGAGCCCCATAGTGAACAAAAAAGTTTTCTACAAGTACTTTGGCCACAGTGGATGATTTATGGTCTTTGGTGGGGAAAGCTTGGGCATATCTCGTGAAATGGTCAGTGACCACCAGCACATTACTGACATTTCTTTGATCTGACTCCAAAAACTCAGAAAATCAATACAGACCAGCTCCATGGGTGCACTAGTGGTGATGTTAACAAGGGGGGCAGCCCTCTGGGGCAAAGCTTTCCTCTGTAAGCAGTGACTACAAGTTCGAATGTGTTGCTCCACATCAGCCCCCATCTTAGGCCAATAGAATCTGGATCTCACCAAGTCAAGTGTTCTGTCTATACCAAGGTGCCCCATGTGGTTGTGCAAGGACCTCAATACTGAGTCTCGAAAGGCAGTGGCAGCACTAGTTGTTGTTTGTCTACTTGTCCCCTCTGTCTACTGTTTCTCTGTATAATAGCTTATTGATCAGTTTCAACTTAGGACCTTCTTTGTATAACAGTGCAGTTCTCAAATCAGTGGGCGTAATTTGGACATCATTTTCCTGCACAGAGGGCTTCTAAAGCTGATTTGATCATGGGATCGTGGACTGAGCCCGCTGAATACTGTCATTGTCCAGCTGAGGCAGTGCACCAATGTCTATTGCAGAAAAGTGGCAATAAGCAGCAGGTATGCAATTCTCAGAGGGTCCCAAGCAATCCACCATGCAGTCCACTGCGTCCATGGACATTTGTTCCTCCCTGTCAAACTTCCGGCAGGGTGCCCAAATGTCAGGTTCTGCCAATCTGACCCAATCATTCTGGGAAACAGGCCTCCGGGAGAGAGCATCAGCATCTATGTGGTTCAGACCTGCTTGGTATTCGAGAGCATAGTCGTATGTAGATAATGCAGAAAGCCACCTATGGCCAGTGGCATCCAACTTAGCTGAGGTCTGCACATAGGTCAAAGGATTATTGTCAGTTTTTACTAGTATTTTAGCCCCATGCAAGTACTCATGGAATTGGTCAACAATAGCCCACTTCAAAGCTAGGAACTCTAACTTATGTACAGGATAGTTCTTTTCGGATGGGGTCAGGCCTCTACTGGCAAAGGCCACTGGTCTCAGGCCATTCTCATGCTCTTGGTACAACACAGCCCCCAACCCTTGCAAGCTAACATCAGTGTGCAGGACGTAAGGTTTTCTTGGATCGGCATAGGCCAGCACTGGAGCATGGGTAAGTTGATATATGATCTCATGAAAAGCATTCTCACAATCAGGAGTCCAGCGGGCCCCAAATACTTCACTTGGATGAAAATACACTCTTTCAGTCTTGAGGGACGCTGACTTTTGGTATTTTTTGTGGGTTGGGGGATACCCTTGAGTAAGGTTAAGTAAAGGGCGGATTATTCTTGAATAGTCCTTGATGAAACGCCGATAATAACCACAGAATCCCAGGAATCTTTGAAGTTCTTTTAGATTTTTGGGCTGTGGCCAGGTGGTCAAGGCCTCAACTTTACTTGGGTTGGTCTCTATTCCCTCGGTGGATACTATGTGTCCCACATACTTTACTGATGTTTGAAAGAATTGACACTTATCAATGGACAGTTTAAGGCCAAAGTCCTCCAGTCGGTCCAATACTTTAAATAATCTGCTCTCATGTTCCTCCAGTGAGCTGCCAAACACAATAACAACATCTAGGTATACCAGGCACTCTAGTAAGTTCATGTCCCCCACTGCACGTGCCATCAATCATTGAAAAGTGGCTGGGGCACCTGAAATCCCTTGAGGCATCCTCATGAATTCATAGAAGACAAGCGGACAGATAAAGGCTGTCTTCTCATGGTCCTCTGGGGCCATTGGGATCTTGTAGTACCCACTGCGGAGATCCAACACAGAGAACCACTTGCTCCCATTTAGGCAGTCCAAAGCATCCTGAATGCGGGGCATTGTGTACTGATCAGGGATAGTCCGCCGGTTTAAGGTGCGATAATCCACTCACATTCTTACTGTCCCCTTCTTTTTCCTCACTACCACAATGGGGGAAGCATAAGGGCTTCTGGATTCTTGTATTACACCAGCAGCTAACATCTCTTGCAGATGCCGTCTCACATCATCTATGTCAGCAGGTGCCAGGCGTCGAGACCTCTCACGAAATGGTATTTCATCATGCAGCCAGATATTGTGCTCAGCTCCTTGCACGCATCCTACATCCCATTCCTTTAAAGAAAACACCTGGTCTCTCTGGGCAAGCTTCTCACTGATCCTCACTTTCCATTCAGCTGGCAACGGGGAGTCGCCAAAATCAAACAAGTCAGGCATTACTCTGCCATTCTTCCTCGAACTCTTCTGCTGGGTAGCACTGCAGTGTCTGCACAATGCACATTAGCCAGGATGCAACCTCTATTTACTCGAATGTCTCTTTCAGACACATTATGAACTTAGACCATTACCCTTCTGGCATAAGCATGGGCTCTAGCGGGCAAAATACTAGGCTTGACCAGCAGTCCCTCTGGCAATTTTCCATCGCCTGGTGCATCCAACATTAATATTTTATTCTTAACATCCTTTCTGATACGGACCTCTCCTGTAAGGTACACTGGGCATTTGGCGCCAGGATCAGAGACTCAGGATCCTTCTTCCATACAATTCCGACCGGTTCCTCTGGTTCTATTTTTTCAGCATCTCTCTGTGCCTCATAGGCCTTCTTAATTAAAGCCAGAACTCTTAAAGCTCTACTAGTCTTTGACCCCTGTTTTTCATAACACAACTGTGCCAGCCTTCCGAACATATGAGCATTTGTTCCAATCAACAAAGGGACACCATCATACAGTCCAGTGGGGGGACACACTAAGGCTAGGGTCTCTACTTGTTCAGCCACTCCAGCCACGGAGGTGGGAAAGACAGCCAAATTGGATATACCGGAATAAGGGTAGGCCTTCTCATAAGCCCCATACATGCAGTCCTTCTAATGGTTGTAAGGGTACGTCTGACAAATGCTTCTGATACCAATCCTGGAACATAATTGTCACTTGGGAGCCACTGTCTAATACAGCTCTTGTAGACACTCCATTCACCTTTACAGTGGTCTCCCTGGAGGGACCCACTATTCTGGACCAGTCTGAAGAGACAGTAGTGGGGGCCTGGGCAACTGACCTTGCCACAAAAGGACGTGAGTTAGCATTTTTGGTGCCCTCACTGGGATCATTTCATGCACCTCTTAGCCACTGATTTGTTCTCCGAAGCTCTCCTTGTAGCCTATATGCAACTTTGCCAGTGTTATTTGGGGACCAGCATTCCCTTTTCATGTGCCCATCCTTCCCACAATTATAGCAAAACATACTTTCTGGAGTTTGAGCTGGCCGAGGCACCACAGTGGGAGCCAGGGCGGGGGTATTACTAACTGGCAACCTTGGTTCCATCTCTGTCTGTGGCGTGATAAGCATTTGGAGACATCTCATCAGTTTCTCCACTTCCATGGTCAATAAATCAAGTTTGGAGCTTTTATCAGCAGGAAATACATGGGTGGGTACCCCCACCCCCATAGCAGATGCAGTCGGATATAGGTCAGGGCCCATACTTGCAGGCGTGGCCTTCATAAAGGGACTGTTTTTGAATTCCCGGATCTCTCTCAACAGTTCGCCCCATTGTGGCTTATCTTTTTCCTTGTCAGAGCACTCATTGACTGCCAACCTCTGCCCCTGAACTTCACTGATGGGTCACCCTCAGTCACTCGGGTCGTAGCCGCAGCTATTAGTGCAGGTCCATCCGAGGTCACCTTTCTCAACTCCTCGAATTTCTCTCATTAACTCATCATAGGAGGGGGGGATTCCAGTCGATTTGCCAGGCGTGAACTGAAGCAACAGTAGTTCTGAGAAGGGGGCAGACTTAAGGATCCTGTCCAGTCTGGTTCGGTCCAGTTCAATCGCTGGCAAACTACCCTTTCTGAGGCATCCTTGCAACAATTTTTCCAGCCGAGATACATACACAGACAACAACTCCCCTTGGTACTGTTGTGCATTTCTTAGTCTCCACCATAGGTCCTCATCAGAATCTGGGCTCCTATACACATTCTCCAAGGACTCAAGATAGGCCTGTGCAGTCGCTTCAGGGTTACTGGCCCATTTAGCATGGATGGTAGCCAGGGCAGGACCTTGGAGGCTCTCACTAACCCTCTTTCACTTTTTGGCTTTGAGCATTGCCATTCTAGCACTTGGGGGGCAACATAGTCTATCCAGGTCTCCCAGTCATCCTCCCCTTGGGGGGTTGGGAGGGTGCCAGAGAAGATCCTCAACCTTCAGTAAGAGTCGTGACTAATGGCAGGTGCAGAAATAGGAGTCTGCATTGGTTCAGCCACCATTACGGGTACTGGAGCGGGAGAGGGTGTTGGGGGAGGAACACCCCCAGGTGGCAAGAATAGTTTCTTCAAGTCCTCCACAGTTTTCCTTCCCCAGCAACCATTTAGAAATTTCTCCTCAAAGTTTTAGATAGTGGTGGGAGCTCATTCCCCCTGGGTCTTTACTGTCCTAGTTATCACTCTCCAAGCAGTGAGGGCTCCTCTGGGGTAATGGTCTGTGGCACTTTGGAGCTATCTATGGGATCCTTAAACTCTACTAGGGCCAGGAAAGTGTGGGTGAGCAGATTAGCATGCAACCCACCACCACAGGGTTTTGTAAACCTTCCACCTTGGAAAGTACTCCCTGTACAGTGTCCGTATTGATACCCAGGGGGATGTCCAGGATAAGCATAGCATTTTGGGGGTCAATCTCCTCCCCAGTACACCACTCCATCAGCCGGTGCACAGCCACTTCTGTCGGGGTACCCATTTATCTTTTTTTCTTAACAGTGGTTTGTAAATATGGCCACTAGAGGACACACAATCCCAGCGGTGAGCCTCCAAGATGTAACCCCTAGCTGGCACTATCCCAGGGGCTACTACCCCTGCCTGATTTGCCACTAACAGGTTGAGGGGCCTGGATCCGATGGCAGGTGCCCAGAGGTCAGGGTTTGCAATAGTTAAACTAACTTGGTTACAGCCCTCTGGGACACTGCAAGCCCCCTTTCTTCCCCCTAGTGGCCCACACTGTATATCAGAATTACCTTCACAGTATACACTTACCCCCAGGACTGGTTCAGACACTGGGACCCCCTGTAAAATAAGAAGATACAGTGCAACAATCACAGTACAATACTTTAACATAGACAAATACCTCAGGCAGTATAACTTTGCTGAAACAAACAGCTCTCATTTATTTAGGGGGATATAACAAGGACAGGGGGAAATCAAATTAATTAGCTTATCACTTTAGTCATCTACCTATGGCTCTGTGCACAGGCCTATCCCTACCAGTTACTGTCCCTGGGTACCTAAACCCTAGTGGCTAGTCCAAACCATGGCAGCTGGTAGGGGCCCTTTCACACAGAGAAAAGAAAAATTAATTAAACAGTCAGCAGTACAGTAATTCCATTTGGATTCAATGTGGCAATTCAACAGGGAGCGACCCTGAATTAGTACTCACGACCTCCAAACAAGATAGGGTCCTTCAACGTCAGCAGGGCTACTCTTGAGCTCCGCGAGACACCTCACACATTTATATGGTAAACAGTAACAGGCAAAAGTCCTTTAATAGCAGCAGGGCTACTCTTGAGCTCCGCAAGACTCCTCACACATTTATATGGTAAACAGCAACAGGCAAAAGTCCTTTAATGGCAGCAGGATTCACTTGAGCTACACAAGCCTCCTCACACATTTATATGGTAAACAGTAACAGGCAAAAGTCCTTTAATGGCAGCAGGATTCACTTGAGCTACACCAGCCTCCTCACACATTTATATGGTAAACAGTAACAGGCAAAAGTCCTTTAATGGCAGCAGGATTCACTTGAGCTACACAAGCCTCCTCACACATTTATATGGTAAACAGTAACAGGCAAAAGTCCTTTAATGGCAGCAGGATTCACTTGAGCTACAAGCCTCCTCACACATTTATATGGTAAAAAGAAAGTACTATACCAGGCAGGCTGCTTCTCTATCCCGATCGCAATTACTGCACAATACCCGGGAGAACTCACAGCAGATTCAGTTCCTGACAGACCGAGCGCAATTCAGCAATTTCTCCAGTCTTCTACAGGGTGAGCCTGGTTTCTACTCTTCAGATATCCTTTGATTCTCTTCACAGGATGGATTCAGTCCTAACAAGCAGTTACACAAGCAGCAGACCGGAACTTGGGGCCTTACGCGTTTCCGACTAAAACTGCACACCGAAAGCACAGGGCTCCTTCCCTCTTCACTGCCAGAGCTCAACTGAAACTCCAGCAGACAAAACCGGTACTTCCTTTGAGTTCCTCCCAGTTCTTGGCTGGATTGGCTGTCACTCACAATAGACTACCCTGTTGGTCCAGCGAAGTCAAACTACATCTCCCAGAGTCACTGCCCATACAATCCTCTTGTGGCAGGCTCAGATTCTGAGTCAAGTTCTGATTCATCCAAGGCACCATTTTAGAGCTACTTAACCCACACTGATTGGTCCAGTTCAGCAGTTCAAAACTAGAATGGGGAACTAGGCAAACACAGTTCTGACTGCAAAAAGCAGGTTAGACAAACTGTATTTTCATTATTGCTCTAAATGATTTCTGGCAAACAGTTACATCTTTCAGATAGGTTCCTTTGCACTCCTAGTGACTGCAAAATGGAGTGAATTGGCAGCAGCTCAGTGGGACTCAAGCAGAGAAACACACAGTCCCCCCATACAAACTAATTATGTCTGCAAGCAGACAGCTCTTAAAGAGACAGCACCAGAGGCTCTAAAAACACTCACAGATAAATGGCTTAAACGCCAAACACCATTCAGGCTTGGAGCATTCAAGCAAGCTCCTGGAAGTCTTTTGGGAACATCCATTTGCAGGGGGGTTACACAAGAATATGGCACGGAACACAAAGGGGAGTATTAATCTGGTATCTTGGAATGTGAAAGGATTAAACCACCCAGTCATAAGAACAATGGTCCTTAAGCACCTACATTCCTTGCAGGCGGATATTGCCCTAGTGCAGGAGACTCACCTCACTGCAAGGAATGTACAGTGGCTTAAAAAAGGGTGGGTTGGCACTGTTTTAGCAAGCTCAGTGACTAGCAAGTCTAAAGGGGTGGCAATACTAATCAAAAAATCATGCTCATGGGTTCAGGAACAGGGTATTACCAATAATCAAGTTTGTTGGATTGTGGCCAGGTTTGTTTTCCCAGGGGGAAGGGCAGTGTTGGCTAACCTGTATGGCCCTAATGTAGACCAACCGGATGTCCTGCTGGATCTCAACAAAGCTATAGAGTCCTTAACAATGGATCACCCACAGATTCCTATCTTTTGGGGTGGGGACTTTAACGTTGTTCTGGATGCCTTCTTGGACAAATTTAAAATGACCCCTCAATCGCATCTTAGAGCGTGGAGGACATTGAGGGAAATTATAAATGAATGGGGCATGGTGGTCGTGTGGCGAAGAGATTACCCATCTGGATGTGACTACTCATTCTTCTCTGCAGTCCATACAACCTCCAGCAGGATTGATTATTGGCTGGCTAACTCTGCCACAGGTAAAGATATTTTCTGTGCTAAAATCCATAATATCTTGGTATCAGACCATGCACCTGTTACTTGCTGTTATACTCCCTCGGGTCAGGGAGGGTCAGGCACTAGATGAAGGTGCAACCCTCTTCTTCATCGTGACCCTGACTTTTGTGACCAAATGAGGAAAGTCACTAGGGACTACTTCTCACTTAATCATGCAGTTGACACCTCCGCAGCCATGGTTTGGGAGGCATTTAAAGCAGTTCTGTGGGGACACATCATGGACTATTCTGCACACCAAAACAAGCTGAGGTGAGCAGAACTAGACAAGTTGCAGTGGGAGCTAGTAACACTTGAGACTAGGTTCAGAGGTCCAGGGGGAGGGGGAGCCGACGCAAATCTTCTTAGGGATATTGTAGGGCTGAAGTACTAACATACTAACATACTAATTGCCTGCAGATTAGGCCTTTTGGTCTATCGAGTCTGCTCGAACCTCAGATCCCTAGTTGGGTGCCGAGACCCCCCCTTGTGTTCCAGAAACCCCTATCATCCATCCCCACCCACCTGGGACAGGCCATCATCTGATACATCCACTTTCTGTGTCTGTCCCACCCTCTCTTGAAGCCCTCCACTGTGGATCTCTGAACCAGCTCACCAAGCAGTGCATTCCAAGGGTCCACCACCCTCTCAGTGAAAACCTCCTCCTCTTTTCCCCTCACCCTTCCACTTTCCAACTTCAAACCATGCCCTCTGATGATACCTCCCTGCTTTAGTCTAAGATCCCCTCCATGTTTACCTATTTATTCCTTGAGGTGTAGAAGACCTCAATCGTAACTCCCCTGTCTCTCCTCTCCTTCAATGAAAACAGGCAGGCTCACAAGTCATCCTCATCGTCAAATCCCCTAGTCCTCATATCATCTTAGTTGCCCTCCTCTGCCCTCTCCAGGAGCTGTATGTCCCTCTTCAAGTGTGGTCTCCAGTACTGTACACAGTACTCAGGGTGTGGTCTAACCAGTCCATTGTACAGTGGCAGAATCACTTCCCTGCTCCTAGAGGTGATCCCCCTTATGATGCATCCCAACATCCTGTTTGCCTTGCTAGCCACTCTCCTGCACTGCTCAGAGTTATTCATACATGCATCCACCATGACCCCTAGGTCTTTTTCCCCTATTGAGGCCTCCAGCACCTCCTCTCCCAGGGTGTACTTGTGTTTAGGGTTTCCCCACCCAAGATGTAACACCTTGCACTTGGTGATATTGAAATTTAATTTCCATGTGTGAGCCCAGCTTTCCAGGGTGTCCGCCCTTGCAGGCCAACCCCCCTCTTCCCCTCAACTACTGCTCCCATCTTGGAGTCATCAGTGAAGAGACTCATTTCACACCCTATACCCTCCCTGATGTCTGATATGTATGCATTAAACAGGATTGGACCCAGGACCAAGCCCTGCAGTACCCTACTGACCTCTCTAGGGTTGAGAGCTCCCCCACCGACCACTACTCTCTGGGTGCATCCAGCTAGCCAGTTTTCAATCCATATGACCATCAAAGGGCCTACTCCCAACCCCATCAGTTTCTCCACCAGACCATTGTGGGGGACAGAGTCAAACGCCTTGCAGAAGTCCAAGAATAATACATCCACAGGCTTTCCCCTGTCCAGTTCTGATGTTACCCATTCGTAGAACTCCACAAGATTGGTTTGACATGATCTACCTGGCACAAACCCATGTTGCCGACTATCCAGTCCTCCCACCTCCTCCCACCTCCTCCAAGTACACCCCAATCATTCCTTTAGTATAATTTCCATTAATTTTCCCACCACTGAGGTCAAACTGATGGGTCTATAGTTACCTGGTACTTCCCTCGACCCCCCTTTATGGATTGGCACCACATGTGCCTCTCTCCAATCCCTAGGTACCCTCTCTGTCTTAAGCGACCTGTTGAAGAGCTCTGCCAGGGGTGCAGCCAGTATGTCCGCCAATTCCCATAGTACTCTCGGATGAATGCCATCCGGCCCAGGAGATTTGTCTTTCTTTAGGGCCTTGAGGGCTAACCACACCCTTTCGGTGGAGATAGCATCATCCGTCCCCTCCACCTTACTGGCCTTTTTATCCTTATCCTGATGTGACACCCTTGGGTACCTCTCCCTCCCTCTTGCTCCATTTCTGTTGCTCCCCTGATCCCACTCACTGCCGCTTCTATCCCCATCATGCCTTGCTTTGTAGATATCCCATCCCCCTCCCTAATGAACACAGAGGTAAAGTACTCATTTAATACCTTTGCCTGGTCCCTCACCTCTTCCACCCACCCTCCTTCTGATCTCAATCTGCTGAGATGGACCTTAGTTTTTCTCCGCTCCCTAATGTACTGGAAGAACCCCTTTTCCCCTCCATGTATCCCCTGTGCCAGCTGCTGCTCTTTACTAGACTTTGCCCCCTTACCATCTGGGTGACTTTTCTAGATGCAAGATGGTACATTTCCTTATCCCTATCCCCTCTTGTTGTTTTATATTTTTTGTAGGCCGCCTTCTTTTCTATGACTGCTGCCTGAACCTCACTGGACCACCAGCATGGTTTATGTGACCTTGCTCCCTTATGTTTCACCTTAGCGCAGCTCCTGACTGCCTCATGAAGTCCCCATTTTATGACCTCCCATCTCTTTTCCACATTTGTCATTGATGTAATATCCTTCAAGTGATCCTTGAGCATATTTCCCATGCCCACAAAGTCTGCCCCCCTGAAGTCCACTGCCAGTGTCCTAGATCTCCCCCCTCCCCCCATGCTTATTTGAAACCAGACAGTATTGTGGTCGCTCCCAGTCAGGGGATCCTCTACAACCAGGTCCCTTACCATATCCCCATCTGCCAGAACCACGTCCAGGACATGCCCCTCCCTTGTGGGCTCCATCACATGCGGTGTTAAGAACACATCCTGGGAGCCATCCAGCAGCCTCTGCTCCTTGGCCACCTTAGAGGACATGGTTCCTCAGTTTGTACCTGGCATATTAAGGTCCCCCATCAACACCACTCCTTCCCCTTTTGGCCCACACTGGGCAATGATGTTGTCCAGCAAACCATCCTCCAGAATATCACCATATTAATACTATATTATATCAGAAGGCCGAATGGTCTAAGCACCGTTATTGGGAAGAGGGTGAGAAGGGGGTGAAATTGTTGGAGTATCCATTAAGAAAACAATAGGCATCCTCTAGGTTACATGCCCTTAGAAATATAGATGGTGAGGTGGTTTCATCTCCTCAAAAACTTAATGCATGTATGCAGCACTTTTATGAGAGGCTATATCAAACACACTCTACCTTACAGCCTAGTCAGTTAGAGATGCAAATTGGGGACTTGTGCACAAAGACAGTCATTCCTCAGCTACCAGAGGACATGCAGAGGGCGTTGGGCCAGCCATTCACAGAGGGGGTGGTGATGTCAGTCCTGACCCAGCTGTCTCCTGGTAAGTCTCTGGGGACAGATGGGATGACTGCGGAGCTTTACCTGATGCTGGGGCAGATATCATTGCTTCCTTACTCACTGTGCTGCAAGAAGCCTATGGGGTCTGTACCCTTCCGCCTTCGATGGGGGAGGCTCTGATCACCTTCATTCTGAAAGAGGCAGATGATCCTCTCAATTGTGCTATCGGCCAGTCTCCCTTATCTCAGTAGACAGTAAGATAGTGGCCAAAGTGCTCACCATGAGGCTAACAAAGGCATTGCCATCCATTTTTCATCCCTCCCAAGTGGGATTTACGAAAAGGGTGAGCTGCAGTTGATAATATTAGGCTAGTTTTGGACTTGAAGTGGATTGCAATGCACTCCAAGGATCCATGGTGGCATTAGCGGTGGATTTTATTAAGTCCTTTGATTCAGTGGAATGGCCCTATCTACACAAGGTTTTGTGTCGTTATGGATTTGGCCATTATTTTTGGCAGTGGGTTAAGGTGCTATATAATGCCCCTTCAGCCAAGATACTAACTAACAAGGACATCTCTCCTTCCTTTCTCCTGCAGAGGGGCACCCAGCAAGGTTGCCCCCTGTCTCCTCTGCTATTTCTGGTGGCTTTAGACCCACTCATTCAAATGTTTCAGGTTTCAGAGGAGGTTAAGGGTATAAAGGTGGGCCAAAAGGAGTATCTCACAGCCGCTTAGGTGGATGATTTGCTGTTAACTCTGAAACCCACCCTAGGGACTCGCTCCCTAAAGTTCTGGAGATATTAGACAAATTTGCACAACTATCTGGGCTGCGAATTAACCAGAGTAAGACCAGTGTTACGCCCCTCAACATAGCCTGCACAAGGCTATGCCTGCAAGATATTACACTGGCATGGGCCCCAACCGGTTTCTCCTACCTTGGTATCAAGATTCCGGCTCAATGGCACAGTCTAATAATGGAGAACTTTAACCCTTTAATTTCCTCACTATCGGTGGAGGTTAATAGATGGAAGTGCTTTAATCTCTCTCTCTTCCTGAAAAGGTGGTGACAATCCACATGCTACTACTACCCAGAGTGGCATATCTACTTAACAATCTACAAATTGCCTTGCCCAGTCAGGTGTTTTGCAAATTGGACAAGATAATTGCCTCCTTTATTTGGGAGGGCAAGACCCCCCCGGTGGAGCTGCAGAAAGCTGCAGGCACACTGGACCAGAGGTGGTCTAGGACTCCCATGGCTACAGGGTTACCATTGGGCCTATATTTCTGTGCAGGCTACAAAATGGTTTGCCCCCTCCTGTACCATCTCACCACAATGGGTGTCATTAGAAGCCCAGTTAATGGCCAAAACCCCTTTGGGAACTCTTTTGACTGGCATACGCAGGACCATCACTCAACTTACCCCAGTCATGGCTGAAACAAGGCGGGCATGGTTTAGTACTATGGCAGCTTCCAATACTCCGAAGACAGCCAGACTCATACCTCATTGATACCAGGCACTTTGGCATAATCCACTTCTTACAGTGGATAATGAAATGCTCCATTGGCTGGAATGGAAAAATAAAGGGATATGCATTATTCAAGATCTGTATATGGACAATTCCAGTGCCTTGATGTCTTTTGCACAATTGAGGTCCAAATACTCCCTACCATCCAGGGATTTTTGGAGATACCTGCAGATCTGTAATGCAATTCATGCAACTAAGACATTAGTCACAAGGGACTGGTTGGCGCAGTTACACAATAAAATATCTTTAAAAGGTATGGCTGGTAAATTCTAAAATGCCTGGCGGGAAGCACAACCAGATCTTACTGACTCTTGTAGGAGGGCTTTGAGTGAAGAACTCCATCTCATCATTACTGGAGACACATGGTCCAAATGCTTCCACCTTGCCCATTTGGTGTACCAAAATGTTAGGAGTCAGCAGATCCAACTTAAGATTTTGCTTAGGTGGTATCATACACCTGCGATCCTTCAGTCATGGGGTATCTTACCACGTGCTCAATGTTGGAGATGTGGGTGAAGCCCTGCAAATATGTTGCATATTATGTGGGAATGTTCAATGTTGTCAAAATTTGGAACGCTATAGCAATGGATTGCTCTGAAATATTGGGGGTTCCCATTGACATCACCAACCCTGCCATGGCCTCATATAAGCTGGCTGTTGGTCACTTTATTGGAAGCAAAGAGGCTGCTGCTCTTATCTTGGAGACAACCACAACCCCCCCCCCCGTCTCCCTCTGGCACTCAGCGATAAAAGGCTGGCCACATTTGAAAGGCTAACGTATGCCAATAAGGGTAAATTATCTTTTTATTACTTGAAATGGGGTTTGTTCCTGAACTCGGCACTGTGTAAAGCCCCCCTTCCACCTCCAGGCAACCCACCCACTACTTTCAGGTGTGTTGCAATCGAGGGCTGACTTAGAGGAGCCTGAATGGTACAGGGTGAATTGTGCTTATCCGATTGGGAAAGGTAGTTCTTCTCTCACTACCTCTTTTCACTACTCTTTTCTTGGTAATTCTTTTTCTCTCACCTGTATGGATCATGTTATTCATAAATATGTTTGACTGTATTTAATGGTAACAATCTCTCAGATTACATACATATGCCTTCTAAAGAGGACAACTGTGAGGGTGAAAGTAGCAATTATGTTTTAATATACCGGAATATACTTCATTACGTTAACTTTAGAAGTGTATTAGTTTTATTATGACTCAAATCAATAATATTTTTGTTAACCGGCAGTGTGTAGTGTATCACTGAAACGGATGTAGAAGTGACAATCTGTTGTAAAATTTCTGTCTATCAAAACAATAAAACATACATGTGATAAAAAAAAACACATATTGGTCACTATAGGTGCAATCTGTTCAGCCGCTATCCTCAGAAATCTCCCATTTAACAGATCCAGCCCCATTGACTTGTTGACATTTATTCTTGTTAACCCTTTATAAACCTCAAACTCATTTAAGATTCTAAACCAAAATGGTGGATGTGGTCCTGTAAAGTTAACTTTATTTTGCTGTTTTTGTGAATCTGAATTCGGTACCATTACATCAAGACCTGGTAAGTCCACAAAAAAATCATTCAGTAGATTTACTATTTCTTGAATATCTTCTTTCGAACATTCACCAACTTTAATATTACAATTAATTTTTGTTCTTTGCCCAGGTCTAGATAATGAATTTATGGATTTTCAAAATTTTCTAGGATCTGATTCATTATTCAAGCTGTTTTTATAACAAAGGGTTTTAGCCTTTTTTATCTGTTGCCTGCATCTATTTCTTTTCTGTTTAAACAGATCCCAGTCTTTCTCTTGCTTTGCTTTTTTTTGCTTTTTTCCAATACCTAATTTTTACCCTTATACTTTTTAAGATCTTTTTGTTAATCCAAGGTAATTTTATTGAATTTCTGTTATTTTGTTTTTTTTAATTTTGGGGCATGTTTATCACATAGTTCATTAAAGGTCTCTGTAAAAAAAACTTAAGGTTGAATCTAGGTCAGGGATAAGTTTATATTGATCCCACCTCTCCCTCTCAACACTCATCAGGAATGCATTTTCTGAAAAAAATCTCAGATTTCTAACCCAGGTGGTATTTACCTCCTGTGTTTTCTGTTCTGTCTCTAACAAGATATCACCCCATATTGGGTTGTGATCTCTGAGCAGGGAGAAAGTATTCCTGATGCTTCAACTTTTATGGCATGAGATACAAACAGTAAATTCAGTATCATGCCATTTTTAGTAGTGCTGGTGTACCTTGTGGGTTCTAATATCTGTTGGGTCACCCCCAAAGCAGATATAACTTCCTTTAGGAACTTACCCCTTTTTTCTTCCCAATTCAATTAAAGTTCCCTGTAAGGACAATATGTTGATCTCCTGCAACCCCTTGAATTAAGTTTAAGGTTTCCTCTATCAATTTTAAATTTGTTTTGGGTGGATAATAAATCACTGAAAAAAGTATTTTTAATTTACTTACCTTTACTACTATGTTTTCTATATTAGTCTGACTTCTCTTGTTTAGCAATTCAATATGGCCCAGACTACTTTTAACATATAGAAGAAGCGTCCCCCCCCCCTTCGGTCTATCTTGGCGAAACAATGTATAGCCCGAAATATCAAGTTCTTCATTATCTATGTCTTTTACTAGCCAGGCCTCTGTTAGCCCTACTACATCTGGAGCTTGTTCCTCTATCATAACTTTTAGAGTATCCATCTTATTTCTTAAACTTCTAGTGTTGTCGTGTAAAACACTATTTTTTTTTTAAACCTCAGGCCTGGGGTTTAACTCCACATCCCCACCTAAAGTCAATAATATCAATATGGCAACTGTACCCTGTTTTATGTGTAAGTTATTACAACAATATGAATTTAAAACTACTGCCCTGCCCTGCTGGTTCCACTGTCTCCATGTGTTTGTAAACTTGTTTCTTCTTTCAATAAAATTATTTATATGTTGGGTGTTAGAGCTGAGTGCTGGCCAAAAAGCTCCCAACTTACTTTTAGACTCTACCTCATGGTTTTACCTACAAGGTGAGGTAGCAGAAAAATTAAAAACAACAGACTGTACATGTTTATCCCTGTACAATACTAAAGCTAAACAAACAAGTGATACCTACGTAAGGACCTAGACAGGGTAGAGAAGGTTCAGAGGAGGGCAACAAAGATGGTGCATGGGTTGCATCACAAGTCCTATGAAGACAGGTTGAAGGAACTGAACATGTACTCCCTGGAGGAGAGGAGGGAGAGAGGGGATATGATAGAGACATACAAGTATCTTACAGGGAGGAACAGGGTGCAGGAAAACACTATTTTTAAGCGAAAAAGATGTTTCAGGACTAGAGGCATGGGATGAAGTTAGAGGAGGACGATTCAGAGGAAACATGAGAAAAGAATTTCTTCACAGAGCGGGTGGTGGACAAATGGAACACCCTGCCAGAGGAAGTGGTGGGGGCTGAAACAATCACGGGATTTAAGAATGCATGGGATAGACATAAAGGAATTCTAGAGGTCAGGGGTAAGGGGAAATAGACTTCTAGGAAAACAAACTGAACTTACAAGCCCAAATGGGCAGACTAGGTGAGCCATAGGCCCTTATCTGCCGACACTGTCTATGTATCTATGTATCTATGTAGTTCTCACCAATTAGTATTGTAAGCAGACATTGTCTTAATCCCCAATATTGCAGCATTCTTATATATTTCTTTTAGTTGTTCCTTTATGGAGTGGCACTTGCGCCACTCACGCTCGAGCTTGGAGTGCAGCACGTAGCTTTAAAGTGCAAGTCTCCTCTCCTTCTGGGTGGTCCCTTCCAGCAATCAGCTGTTTCAGTCCCCGTGGCAAAATCAGGCTCTGTATTTAACAGCACACAAGTCCACAATAAGTGTAGGAAGGCAGTTCAGCTCACTGTAACCCTGGATAACATAAAGGGGGTAGATGCAGCCACTGTAGATGTTGTAGTAGATACTTGCAGTTGGAGTTAGTAGAGTGTAAGTGTCATTCTGCACACTGGAGAGAAGTACAGGTCACGTTGGCAGAGACAGTCCAGCTTGGCTTGGGTGGAAGTGGGGGCTGCTTTAGACAATGTTACTATAGTTTAGTGGAAGATGAAGAATCATTTTTGTAACAATCTCATATCTGGCAGCAGCAGGGAGACACAGTTTGTTGCAATGAATGCAGGCACTTAGCTCAGTGAGGAGTTTTAAGAAAAATAAGTTGATATGGGTATAGCAGTTGAGAGACTGATCTAACCACACCCAAGTTCTTAAGAGGTGTGACATGGACCAGAGGGCTATCACAGGTCCTGAAGGATGCCAGTGCCTATAGTTTGTGAACTGCACTGGTTGCGTGTATGGTGGAAGATCAACCTTATGTATTCATTTTAACATACAAATAATTGAATGAGCCGAACACCTTTTATCTTGGTGGCCTTTAATGCCTCTGTCTTCCACGATAATTTTTACATTATTCTTAGGGAGAGCTACTGGTGATCCCAATACCTGATTATAAACTGGGCAGGAAAAATCCAGCAATCCAGTTGATCAGTTTTGGTCTCTACCATCTTAATTAGGTAATAAAGCATTATAGGGTGTTCATTATTCAAGCAATAAGACATGACAGGGTGTTGCTTTTCATGAGTTCATACATGCCTAGATAGGAAGTGGAGCACAAGATGCTTGTGCCAAGTACCTTCAGCACCTGAAAGTGAATTTATCTATAACACCTAGCACCCTGGAGTGTCTTTTTGCACTTGTAAAATCATACCCTTGCAAAAAAATTGTCATATAGATAAAACATTTAGGAACTGGGGAAAAAAGAAATACATTACATTTTTACAACACACATGAAAGTATAGCTCCTGTTCCCACTCACAATGTGGTGCTGTTGTTCCAGATTCCACTTTGTGGCACTGTTGTGCTTGAAAGTCATTTATTGCTTTCTATTCAAGTATTTATGCAAAGCCTTGTTATGACTTTATTGAACGCTGCCTAATTTGGATGGAGAGGTATGTTTTAAATATAAGCTTTGAGGATGCTGATGCTGAAGATACTGTGACCAAGAAAGATCTATTCAGAAGAGAGATAGAGAAAGAGAGTGTGTGAGAGAGAGAGAGAGAGAGAGAGAGAGAAAACTGTGCAGCCATTTGCTTAGTGAATGAGTGTTGCTGCAAGTCCGTGTGTAATGCTGCATGCTGTCATGATTACTGACAGTGAGACTGATCAGCTCCGGTCTATAGTGATGCCAGGAAACAGTGAATTGCTTTAAAAGTTATTAAAATATTGCTATTTTGATAAGTGGGTGAGTCAGCAAGCTTGGAGAATGTGGGCCAGCGAGTGGGTGGGAGTTGAGGGCATAAGTGAATGAGCATTGAACTGGTGAGAAGGACACTGGATTATGGCAGCAAATAGGGGAAAATCAACATGGAGACTCAGAGGCCTATGAAATAAAAGTGAGACAATAGCAAATAAAGTTATTGTAAGTAGATGGGACTAAATGTTACATTTTTACATGTTTGTTATGTGTTAGGTCATTGCTGGTGAGTGGAGTGTTTCTAATATAGTATGGCATGTTGGAGTTGTTAAGGCACGTTTACCTTATGAGCATAGGCAACAGAAATTATTTTAAAACATTTTGAGTAGGCATAGAAGTATGGGTCTGCTGTGTTCCGGTTGCCAGAAGGATTCCTGAACTGGTGATTGTCACCACAGATTCCAAATGCTCTCAGTCAATCAGGATGCAGGAAATTCCCTACACATTTTATGATAAAGGATAACAGCACACCTTGGGAAGTGAGGCATGAAGCAAAACCGACTGCCTTATGTACCCAAGAAGTGCTGTTATTCCACAGCTATACACACCCTGAAGTGTGAACATGGAACATGAAACATTGATGCACACAGTGGGGGTGCTACCACATTGTTTGCTAAATAAACACTTTTTTATTGTCTCCTAGCATTGGAGTAGTACTTAAAATGATTTTGTAAGGGTAGCTGCTCATTTTTTTGTTTGCAGTGTCTGTTGGTTTTTACAGTGACTCCATTTGTGTAATCCTGTAATTGTGTAAACCTTTTCCTTGCACCCTGAAGTGCCTTATTGTGATTACAAAATTGTTCAGCTGATTTTTGTTTTAAACACTGAATAACAAGGTCCTGAAAGTTAAGTATTTCTGATCTGTGTTGTTCTGTTGCAATTCTTCATGCTCATGTGATCACTTCTGATGAATCACAGCTCCTGGTTAATCCTACTCATGTTATAATCCTACAATAACCTGTGGCAAAAGGTCAAGCAAGACTCATTACCTGAATTAAAATCCTTACATCTACCTCTCATAACTTTCACTTATTAAAAACATTGACACTTCAGGCATTTATTCATCTTACTAAAACGTACCCTTAAAACTTTCAAATAGGCCTTAAAAAATTAAAACTCCCTTAAATTAAAGCAAAGCAAAACAAAATATTAAATGACAGACACTAGACAGACAGATAGAAAAAGATTGAGATCCATTGCCAGCTCACTAATGGCACACAAGTCTGCAGCATATCTCCATCTGTAGCTGCAGATGTCAGGAAACTCCCACTGTTCTTATACAGAGAACAGGGTGAACTGCTCCTCTAGCTAAGGTGGACACCCTGGATTTTGGGGTGCCCAGAAAATATATTTCTGGCCAGTTTTAGAAAAAGTAACAAACACCAGAATCTAGCTAAATGGGTCTCATTTAGCTATATTGATGTGTTTTTTTAAGCATAATTTCTTTATCTATTTTTCATACTTTTCCTTTGAAAAAAAAAAAAACAAGATGGCAGCCATCATGACCTGAAAAACTTTCATTTGGGTTGTGAGAAGCAAGCGATGAGAAGCAAACAGCTTTCACAACAGGGAATTTTATCATGTGGTATTAGAGGATTAGCCAAAAATCCTGCTAAGTGTGTGTAGAAAAAAAATAACAATAAAATCCTTATAACTCTTGAACCATTTAATATTTATTTTCACAAAACCATTGCAAGACACTACATTGACACATGATGCTTCTACCCTGAAGGTTTCTGGAAAAAATTCTATTCTATCTAGGCTGTAGGTGACAGCAAAAAAGCATGTATTATGTATAGGAAAGAAATGTAGACATTAATGTGAAAATGACATGCAGATCTCTGAAACCACAAAATCTGCTGTTGCAGAACATTCTACATATTGATACCTTACCTCTGGGACAATGCATGCCAACTTTGGGGCAATTTTATTTGGGGTTAACATGGAAACTCTCAGTCAACTCTAACTATAGTGGTGTTACTGCACTAGCATGATACAGATAGATAGATAGATAGATAGATAGATAGATAGATAGATAGATAGATAGAAATACATATTCTTGGAAAACAGCTTCATTAATGCATTGATTAGGGTTCTCGTGACAAACATTTGGAAATGTAGTGTTAGAGTTTCAAACCCTTACACCCCCCCCCGCAGGCAGCAACAGGCATGGGAGGTCTGCCTTGGGGTTATCAGTCCTAATGCACACCCCATTCTATGTGTAAGTAAGCTGAGAGGGGTACAATATAAGGGAATGGGGTGAGTGCTAGGGTTGACAACCCAAAGGCACACCCCCAACACCAGTTTTTGCCTGCAGGTTGGGGATGGGGTGTTAGGGTTAGAAACCCAACCCCACATTTCCAAATATTTGTTGCTGGAACCCTAACTGATGCATTAATGACGTTTTTTTTTGCCAAGAATGTTCTTACTTTTTGAGAAAGTATAATCATTGCCTTCTTTGCTTGTGGGAGTACAGGTCCCTCTGGGCCCTTCTCTCCCATCTCTCCACAGATACATTCATGTATGTTGCCATGCAAGCATTTCAGCCAAAACTGCAACAAATTGTCAGCATAGCCTTGGTTTTATTTATTTATTTATTGAATTTTGTTGACCGGGTAGGCCCACTGGGCCCTGGAGGTCCCTTTTTCAGGGGCGACCCGAGGGGGTAACAAATAACATACAGGTAAGTAGAACAGTACAAAATTGGTAAATACCATAATGTTTGACAGTGAAAGACTTCATAGGGTTACAATCAGATAGGTGGTGGGGAACATACAGTCAGTGGGACATATAGAGTTAGATATATATAAAACATTTTACATACACATATCAAGTAGATCTAGGAGTGCATGAGATAAAGGCTAGTAGTTGCCAAAGAAACAAGATACCTTCCTTAGGGCTTAGAGGGATGGAGGTATGTGGTTACAATAAAGCTCACCTTCCTATGAGGGAGGGGCAGTGACGTAAGGTCAGGTCCTAAGGCATTGGCAATTACTCCTGTTGAGCAGGTGTGCTTTGAGTTTAGATCAGAAGCAGGGGCCAGACCCTGCCTCCTGTACCTCCAGTGGGAGGTTGTTCCAGTTGGAAGGGGCTGTGAACACAAAGGACCTGGACCCAGCTTTAGTCCTTGTTTTGGGAACCACGAGGAGAGTTTGGCCTGAGGTACGGAGACTCCTCTGATTGGATTTAACCCTGACTATCCCTTTGAGGCTAGGGGGAGGTGAGGGACCCAGTAGCTTAAATGTAAGGCAGAGAGTTGGGTAGATGAGGCGAGCTTCCAGTGACGGCCACCTGAGCCTAGCTTGGGCCTCGCAGTGGTGAGTCCTAGGGTGGGACAAGGTGGCAAATCAGACAATCTTGTTGTATAAGGTCTGGAGCCTCCCTAGTTCTGAAGAGGCCACACCTTGGAGAACCTGGGCCACGTAGGTGAGCTTGGGGAGTAGGACGCTAGTTGCGATGGCTACCCTGGCTTCAGGGATAATCTGGTCCTTTATTCTATAGAGGATACCGAGTTTCACATGGATGGCTTTGGTGAGTTGGTCAACATGATTTTTTAGAGTGAAGCCTTGGTCAAGGGTTAGACCAAGGTATTTAGTGGAGGTAACCACTTCGAGTTTGTCTCCCCCTCTGGACTGCAGCTGAAGGAGCATCGACCACTCAGTTCCCAGGGATCTGGGCCTGAACAGCATCGCCTTAGTTTTGCTGGTGTTTAATACCATTTTGTTCAAAGTGAGCCAATCCTCCATCTGAAGGATGTCCTCTTGAAGGGCATTCTCCAGTTCTTTTACATTAGGGGAGGCTCGGTAAATGACAGCATCATCCACATATTGGATGACGCTGCTGCTCTCACAGTGTAAGTGCAGATCATTTATGAACAGAGTGAAGAAGGGGGCCGAATATAGACCCTGTGGTACCTCTTTTTAGCGAGGTACAATCTGGGAGACATTGACCTTCCACTTGACCCTCTGAGTGCGGCCAGTGGGGTAACTGCAAACCATCCTAGTGCATGGGTGTCCAGGCCAAGAGAGCACATTTTATGTAAGGGGAGGCTGTGGTTTACCAAGTCAAATGCTTTAGAGAGGTCAATGAAGACCGCTCCTGTGCTGACCCCCGAGTCATTATTACACAAGATTTCTGCCGAGAATTTGGTTAGTGCAGTATCTGCCCAATGCTTAGCTCTGAAGCCATGCTGAGATGAGGAGATTACCTGGTGTGTTTCCAGGTATTCACGTAGTTGGGAGTAGACTAGCTTCTCTTGTATTTTTGCTATAGCGCACAGCAAGGAGATAGGCCTGTAGTTCCCTATAGGCTCGGTAGACCCTCCCTTGTGAATGGGAATCACTAGGGCCTGCTTCCATGGCTCAGAGACCGACCCCTCCAATATGGACAATACGGAGGTTTTACCCCACCTCATGAGCACTGGGCTGAGAATTTTCACATTTCAGCTGGAACGTCATTCCATGCCACAGGTGACAAAGCACATTTTGGCCAGGAATTGAAAACTGACAGCTATTGTGTCCATGAGGAGATGTAAAGAAATGGCTATGTTGAAAATTTGGGGTGAAAATATTGAAAATTATAAAAGTTAGGAGCGCGTGTAATGAAATGTTAACAGATGCACAGAACTTTGACATTTTAACACATTTTATCCCCAAATTTTCAACATACCTTTCTTATGAACAAGTATGGTGAAAATTATGAAATATGTCCCAAAAGGTGATTTCACCAATTAACTGTGAAAGCACTTTTTGGACATAATTAGGGAAATAACAACAGCATTGTTCATGAGGAGGGATCTCTAAAGGGTATGTTAAAAATTTGGTGTCAAAATCTTTAAAATTGACAAAGTTTTGCATCAAAGTTGAAAACCCCATTGAAATACATTGAACCACATTTACCTTAGTTTCTCAATTCCTTGGTAGTCTAGTGGTCCCCCCTCCACCATCTTCATCTCTGTATAAAAATACACATTTCTCTGGTAGTATAGTGGTCCCGCCCCCCTTCCCATTCAAGAATCACCATCCCCGTATAAAGATATATAATATTTCCCTGTTAGTCTAGCAGTCCCTTCCTCTCCCCCATTTACCAATTGCCATCCCCGTAAAAAAATGTATAGTATTTCCTTGTTAGTCTCGTGGCCCCCCCCGATGTCTGATCGCCATTCCCTTATATCAAAATATATGCCCAGGTAGTCTAGTGGTCCCATCCCCCTTCCTGATTGCTGATCATCATCACAGTATTTAGAAAAATATTCCCTGGTAGTCTAGTGGTCCCTCTCCCAATGTCTGATCATCAGCCTCTTATGCCAAAGAAATATTTCCTGGTAGTCTAGTGTTGTTTTTTTTTTTAATCTGGTAGTTTAGTGGTTCCTCCTCATCCCCAATCCCAGTTCCATGAAATAGAAAAAAAAAGAATCTTGGTGGTCTAGTGGACCCTCATTGTCTCAGATACTGATCCACCACCCCACTCCCCAACTCAGTCTCCAGCCAGCAACCAGCACAGCCCTCCTCTCATCACCATGGCTGTTCACCGATTGAGCTGTGAATGACTGCAGAAGAGAGACCACTAGACCACCAGGGAATATTTTCTGAAATACTGGGAGGGCAATCAGTGATCAGGCAGGGGCGTGGGGGTGGGACCACTAGACTTCCAGGGAATATTTAGGGGAATAAGGGGATGGCAATCAGACATTGGGGGAGGGGGGAAGGACCACCCGACTACCAGGGAATTTTCTTTTAAATACCGGGAGGGTGATTGGCAGTTGGGAAGGGGGTTGGGACCACTAGACTACCCTGAATATTTTTGAGAATAAGGGGATAGTGATCAGACATCAGTGAAGGGGGAAGTGGGACCACTAGACTACCAGGGAACAGTTTTTGCAATATGGGGATGGTGATTGGACATTGGGGGAGGGGAAGGGACCACTAGACTAAAAGAAAAATAGCTTTTTTACAGGGGCATGGGGACTGATGAACAGGGGAGGAGGGATGGATCACTAGGCTACCAGGGATTTATACATTTTTTTAGACAAGGAAATGTGGTTTCTTGAGATGACAAAATCCTTTTCCGCTAATTGTAAAAAAAATCCTTTCTGTGGTTCCTTTTTCACAATTTGCAAAAAAGAATCATTGTCTGCAGCTCAGAATCCTTTTCCATGGTTTGTGGCAAAGGAACAAATCCTTTTTCACAAATTGTGAAAAAGGATCCTGATTCATGATTCTTTTTTTTGCAATTTGTGAAAAAGGATTTGGTCATCTTAAGAAAATGCATTTCCGACTAACTAAAGTCAGAATCAGACACTACAGGCCCTGATGAGGTAAACACAGCAATTGTTTTTTACTAAAGTTCTCTGGCCCAGATATTCAAAAAGAGTTGAGCCATGCGCAATAGGGTTGTGCCTGCGCAAGTATGAAAATGCGCCATTCTGCGATATTCCGCAGGAGGCAGTTGCGCCCCCCAAATCACACTGAGCAACAGTGCAATGATAATGAAGGCATGCGCAACTGAAGGGGGAGGAACCATGCATAAATGGCGCAGTGTGATATTCAACAACTTGCACCATGCCCAATAGGGGAGCAAGCGAAAGTTGCGACATAGCGGAAATGAGCCAAAATAAAAGGGAGAGGTGCAAGAACGCTACGGGGAAGCCACATATGAGAGCAAAACACAACAGGACACACTGGGCAGCAGGGACACACAGGGCCAGGCAGAAAAGGGCACCTGGAAGCAATAGCCACAGGGGAAGGTGTGGGGAGACATTGCACAAGGGGGAGGTACACCACACAACAGTGAGGCAAGCACAGGCAGATGTTCCCGGTGCAGGGGAAGTAGCAGTGAGGACAGTGGGGGGGAATACAGTAACAGCTGCCAGGAGTGGTGAACACAAGTCAGGGACATGGCCAGTGCCACCTTCCAGATGGAGGCTGTTATGAGGGGGGTGAGAAGGCGGGCAGCAGGGGAGCGTGGCCGTGGAAGGGCCCGTCGGCAGTATGCCCCCAACAGGCAGTACCAAGCCCACACCAGCTTCGAGCTGTACAGTGATACCGAGATTGTGGGCCGGTACTGCCTGAATCGGGCAATTCTGAGGTGGCTCTGTGAGCTGTGCAGTGATGTGATGCAGGCACCCACACGACGGAGCCATGCCCTGTAAGTGGAGACCAAAGTGACAGCTTGCATGTGCTTGCTCACCACAGGTACCTTCCAGAGACCAACTGGGGACACCACAGGCATAACCCAGTCAGCCACGTCACGCCACCTCACCCAGTTCCTCAGCACACTGCTGCCACATGCTGCAGAGTACATCCATTTCCCCAGCACACCGGCGGAGCGCACAGCAAACATACAGGAGTTCCACAGGGTAGCACGTATGTCTGGCAAGCTAGGGGCAATAGACTGCACCCATGTGGCCATCTGCACACCACCTGGCCCTGAGGGGGCCGCATACATCAATCGCAAGGGCTATGCCAGCATCAACTGCCAGGTGGTGTGTGATGCCAGGGGGTGCATAATCAATGTCTGTGCCACGCAACCTGGGGGAGCACATGATGCCTTTATCTGGCACCAGTAAGCACTGTGCCACAGAATCGAGAGTGGGGATATTCCCACTGGCCACCTAGTCGGTGAGTATGCAAACCACATGGACAATCATAGGGCCTGGGGGGGCATGGTCAGAGGTGACATGGGTAGTGGCCTACATGGCCCAGGGAAGGGCGATGCTGATCACCAAACTAACCTCCACCCTCTATACACAGGTGACAGTGGATACCCACTCTGTCCCTGGCTGCTCACACCCTACCGGTGGCCTGCGACTCCATTGCAGCAACACTACAATGAGGCACATGCCACCACATGTAATGTCATCGAGCGGGTGTTCGGGATGTTGAAGGCACATTTCCGTTGCCTGGACACCTCCGGCGGTGCCCTACAGTACAGCCCCTCAAAGGCCTGCGGGCTATTCCTGGCCTGTTGCATCCTGCACAACAAGGCCAACGTATGTGGGATAGCCATAAAGGTTAAAGAGGGGATAGAGATGGGGACGATGAGGATGCTGGTGACGATGGTGATGGGCAGCTCCCCCTTGGGCGATGGGATCCCAGACTGCTCCAGCTGGCACAGCTGCACCGGGACACCATCACGGAGGAGCACTTCAGCCAACCCAGGTAAGTCATGGGGCCATATGCAACCACCAGTGGCTAAGGCACAACCCACAAACACACATGGACACACACCAGGGGTGCATGCCATCAAGGGAAGTGGCAAGGCATGGAACCACACACACAACCAGGGATGGGTGAGGTCTAACATGCCACACAGATGGACACACACACACACACACATATGCACACACACACAATGCACCAAATTTGCACAAAGGGTAGGAGGCACACCGACCCAGAACGCCACCCCTAGCCACACACATGTCCACAGACCACCACGCCCACTGCCTGTCCATGTGTGTGTCAGATGTTGAGCACCATTGCACATTGGTGTACAGTGCAATGCAGACATCATCATGCACATGCAACTGTGGACAGCAGCTGAGAGGGTGTGCAGATGGACTGTGTGTCTGCGTGCAGGGCCGGGTACCCACCCATGCACTGCCCACTGAAAGACACAATGCACACAGGGCAGAACCAGACAGTAGCCACATTGGGAAACAGGTCAGTCACACGACACAGTGCCCCAGCCACCACAGATGCGTGGGCGGCCCTGCCGAGACCCGCCAGCACTGACAGGCTGACCACTGGCCTCATGGGGTGGCACCGATGGTCCCCCAGGGGTTCCACTGCATGAACGCGACCATGCTCGTGCAGGGGTCTGCAGCACACCGAACATGCCTGCACCAGGTGTGCTCAGGATGCCCACAGCTGAACCCGATGTCGACAGGGAGGGTGTTGCATGACGCCGGGAATGGGGGGTGGACACTGCACTGTGTGGTGTCCGCGACACATGGGCACATGACTGTGTGCCCATTGTGGTCATGACAGCAGTGAATGCCTGTGCATGCCTGTCAATGGCAGCAGTCACATCTTCCCACAATGAGTCCATCCCTGCCAGGATCAGAGCGATGTCTCTGCTGCGACGATCCTCTGCCCGCTCCAGAGCCACACGCAGTGCATCCACTGATGTCGCAAGCCGCATCTGCTGCTGGACTGATGCTTTCAGTAGGTCGGTGTGCTCCTCCAAGAGGTCATCTGCCTCCTTGGCATCCTGTCCCTCAGGGTGTGCATGGCCCTGATGCTCAGCACCCCTTGAGGGTGGGTGCTGCGCACCAGGACCAGGTCTGGGCATGTCCACAGGCGGTGCACAGATGCCGCCGCTGGACCCTGTACCCCCAAGCCCATTGGCCGACTGCTGATGCTGCCCCTCCGGCTGCCGCTCCCCAGGGTCCAGTGGTGCTGCCGCAGTAGCCGCAACAGTCCCACTGTCCTGAACAAACACCAGTGCTCTCCCACTGGTGCTGACAGGCACAGGCTGGGACTGTGCTGTCACGCAGGCCTCCACGGCAGCACCACCCACAGCCATGGCCACGATGTTACCTGATGTGTGGCCATCCCATGGCACACACGTGTCACTGCCCATGCCGTTAGTGACATCATCATCGGTGACGGACTCGGCACCGGCCTGAGTCACAGCATGCTGGCATCCGTGGACACTGTCACACTGGGACACGGGCAGGGCTTCCTCCGCACCTGTTACAACAACATCAGTGTGGACAGCCAGGCAGGCCCACTGTCACACCGAGCCACATATACCTGTGGAGGTGGATGGGCCCTCCTCCATCTCCAGCTAACTGTCCTCAGTGGACAGGCCCACCTCCACTGACCCATGCAGACACTCAGGATCTGTAAGGGAAAACAAAGTCGCATTACTGCATGTGACCTACCCTGCCCCCCCCATAGACAGACCATGACTTACCATGCAGTGATGGGCCACCACCCATCTGGAAGCCACCACCTGGAACACCCTCAATGGCACAACACTGCATGCTTCCAGCAATCCTCTCCTCCTGTGGGGTCAGGTGTACCACCTCTGGCTGTCCCCCACCTGTCGCAGCTCGTGCTGCCCTGATGGCAGTCACCTTCTCTTTTATCCTCCTCCTGTCTGTGCCCATCTTCTTCTTGCACTCCTGCACGGAGCATTGGTGGCTGCCATGCAGGTTCACAGCACGTGCCACCTCCTCCCATGCAGCAGCACAGGCTTGAGGTGTTCCCTTCCGTCTGCTGAGAAGCGGCTCCTGATCCAGGTAGGCCTCAAACAGGGTTTCGGTCTCGGCCTTGTAAAATTAGGCCTCCTCCTCCTCCCACCACTGTGTTCCTCCTCTCCCACAACTTGCTCGGTCATTTTTAGCCTGTAAGAATGGCAGTTGTTACCTGTGACTGTGCAGTCCATGCATGTCCCTAAATCCACAGTCCACACTCCAAACAGCATGCAACTCACCAATAGACTGCAGTAACCGACTATGGCCACTGCAGCCCAATGTCGCACTTTTATAGCGCAACCCATGCAAATGAGGTGAGGTGCAACTTTAAGTGGATGCAAATTGCGGTGCTGCGCCATTGCATGGCTGATTAGCTGTTTTGCATATGACAACTGAATATCGCACTGTTGTGCTTTGCGCAATTGTGTTGAACGTGCTGAGCCAAGGGCGCAGTTCTGTGACATGCCTAGTACACACCTCACTGCGCATGCCAGGTTGCTGACGCAGGCATCTGCCACGCTGCTGACGTGCTGTGCGCAGGAAGCAATGCAGGGCATGGTCACCATTGTGCCAATGTCGCTATAGCAATGTTCACCTACATGGCGCTGTGGCACTGGGCCATCATAGGCGCACTGGGCAACAGTGCGGTAGGCCGCTACTGGAGGTAGCACACAGGCAGCCAATTGAGCTACACACATTGGGTTCCAATGGTGCTGTGCGTGTCCATGCGCCAGAGACCCTTGACCCTGTGCCTGACCTTTGCCCCCTAGGCGCCATGCATCAGGCATGGGTGCACCACTATTGCGCTGTTCGATGACAGCGCGATAGAGAATGGCAGTGCTATACCACGCAGCATCTGCACGTGGGGAGCTGCACTGCAGAGCTCCATATTTGCAGGCCAAGCTGAGACCATGGTGCACAGGAGGGCTGCTCAATGGACGCAGGTGGAACTGGCCAACCTAGTGGCCATAGTGGAGCCACATCATGGACAACTGTTTGGGGAGGCACCCCTGGACAGGTCCAGGAGCCAGGTGTGGGAGGAGGTGGCCACTGTACTGGAGGAGGTCACTGGATGGGGGAGAACTGCTGAGCAGTGCCGTCATAGGTATGAGGACCTGCGGCGGAGGGAGCCGGAGCTGCTAGCCCGCCTGGGGGACGTGCCAGGAGGGGCACAGTGCCACGGCCAGGTAGGTGTTACGTCAACACACTTTTATCTTCCATATGGGTATCATGGTTGTATGTGTCCAGCACATGGGGGAGGGACTGTCCGGTGTTGGCTGTGGTGGTGTTATCAGGGTGTGGGGTGGTGGGTCTGGCTGGGTGGGTGGGCACACACCTGGGGGCAGGGGGGCTTTGCTACAGGATTGTACTGATGTTCCTCTCTCCATGTTTGCACCACAGGCCCGGAGGAGCGGCGATTGGCCCGTGAGCTCTGGCGCAATGCAGAGGAGAGGGAGGCCAGGCAGGGTGAGGGTCCACAGCGCCCAAGGGATCAGCCCGATGATGGTGAGTGCCATATCTCCATGATTATTATTGCATGCTGTATAACAGGGTGGGCAGCGGGGCATGGCCACCATCCATTGACACCACTGCCATGCACGCAACTTGTTACAGTCAGCACTGTCCAGTGGCAATGCATGTCTGGGAGTGCATCGATGGTGGTCCATGCATGCACCGGGTACATGGCTGTGCCACTGCCTTTGCACCACACAGCCATGTCACTAAACGGCCACGGTGGTGCTGTGCGTGACTTGGCTGGTGGGTGTGTGCAGCATTCTGCATGGCTGTATGCACCTGGGGGCAGGTCATGTGGATGTGATCAATGTGGGTGGTCACACACCATCACAGAGGTATGTCCCACGGCCATATGCCATGCACAGTGGGTGGGTTGTATGGAGTAGTGCATTCACACCTATTGACTGTGCTCCCTTGTCCTAGGTATCCACCAGCTCAACGACATCCAGGAAGCACTGCGGGAGATCCTGCAGGTGGCTAGGGCATCCCTGGATATCCTTCGCTGGATAGACAAGACTGGGGTCCTCAGGAGGCACAGGCAGCGGAGAAGCCAGAGCGGGGAGCGGGGCTCCCGTTAAAAGTCCCTCCACCCCTGATATTGCCTACCCCCCTGGACCCACCCTCGCACCCCTCCTTTCCTGTCCCATTTGTCCACCCCTGCCCCTTACCTACCCCACCTTGTTTGTAGCCCTCCCCCCCACCTTGTATATATTATTGTACATAGTTACCTTTTATATGGTGTTTTAATACAGATATTCTGATATGAATACTGTGGTGGTCTCTGATTTGCAGCAGGCTATAGGTGCTCAGTTGCAGTGGTGTGCATGGCGTCAGGGGTGGTGCAGTCATGGGTATGTGTGTGTGTCTGTGTGGAGGTGACTATGGTGTGGGGATAGCTATCAGTCAGTGTCTGTGGTGTGTGTGTTGTGCCCTGTGCACTGGAAGACTGTGTGCAGTGGTCCATGGTGCATGCTCTGTGTCCATGGTGCCCCTGTCAGCCTGTCTATGGCCTGTGCCGCTGACACCCATGCATGTCTGTGGCCTGCACGGTCTGCTGGCATGTCAGTGGTGGCTGTCCATGCAGGGCAGCCACTGTACCTGTCACAATGCTGGGTTGCCTCCTGTCACTGGTGTGGTGCATGTCTGCCTCAGGTGACACTGTGGCCTCCACAGTTGTTGACCCACCTCCATGCTGTGGCTTGTGTGTGTTGCAGGGGATGTGCACCACTGTCTGTGACACGTGCTCTGGGAAAATGCTGGTGGCGTACAGGTCCACAGTGCCTGCACAGGGTGGCTGGCACTCCAGTGCCATGGAGGACTGCAGGTTGCGTGTACACAGTTTACATGGCCCACGCTGGGGGCTTGGTTGTCCCGCCACTGTGTCCCTGTGTTGTTGTGCCCTTGGGTATGGGTGGGTGTCTGTCCATGCACTGTGTGGCATCCGCTGTGGTGCATGCTTCCACACACCACTGTGGGTGTCTGCGCTGGCTGTTGTGGCCAGTGCTGGGTCGGGGTGTGTCATTGGGAGAGTGTGCAGGGTGCTGTACCACTGGTGGTGGGGTCCAGGGCATGCCCTGTCCCGCATGGGGTACCTCGTGTGCCGACGCATGGTTGGTCTCTCAGCAGTACCTCGGAGGGGGCTGTGCATGGTGGCACTGTGTATGCCGTTGTTGCATCGCTGTGTGCTACCACCCACTGATGAGTGCTCATGGTGGGGCTGCCTTGCATGGTTCTGTGGTGCACAGGGTTGCAGTGTCACAGTGGGGGGGTGGCATGCATGGGGTTTCCTGCAGTGGTGGACGCTGCTCCTGGGCAGGGTGTCTAGGGGTCACGGTGCTGGGTGTGCTTTGCATTGGGGGGATAGTGTGGCACAGGGTGGTCAGCCCTCCTTGTGTGCCAGTCACAGCTTGCCAGGGGGGTGTGATGGGGCACCATGGCCCAGCTGTGGGTTGGTTGCTGGTCTCCGTGGGCCAGTGGTTATTCTAGCCCTCCCCCAGTTGTGCAGTGTATGGGGTGTGGGGGGACGATGTCTATTCTGCTGTGTGTTCCTGTGCCCATCTGTGGCATGGGTGGTGGGCCCCTACCTCGCTGGTTGTGCAGTTGCATTGCTGCCCTGCTGCTGGGGTGCATCCCTGATTGCGCTATGGCACCTCTGGACTGCTCAGCTGCACATCTCTTGTTGCACTATGGCACATCTGATCTGCTCAGCTTCCCCTCCCTAGTTGTGCTATGGCGCAGGTGGTGCGATATTCAGTCGTCGGCTGTAGGCGCAGTTTGGCAGGCTCAGTTTTTGAATATTGCGCCTCTTGAGCCTGGCCGCAATGGACTTGCGCTTGCTCCTGCTATTGCGCACTTTTTGGATGCAGTTTGAATATCTGGGCCTCTATCTTTTATGCTATTTCATTTTGTTGCCACCGCTAACTGAAAATAAGATGGTGGCAGCATGAAAAAGTATTTGCCATTTACGACACAGGATTACCCATTTGCAACAAAGGATTGCCCATTTGTGATAAAGAATCCATTTTTGAGGTGCACATCTAACATTTTCCATTGAAAATGATGGGAAATTTCAAAATGTTATAACTTTTGAATGGATTCTTATGTTTTCACCAAATCTTCAAACGGCACTACTGTGACCCAAGACCTATATACCCTTAAAATTACAGACCAAAATTCCATATCATTTTTGTGCAGCAGCGTGACAAAGAATTTGAATAAAAATGATAATTTACATGTTTTTGACACTCTGTATCTCCACACTCATACAAAACACAGCAAAAAATATATTTTTTTTTTACTTTTTTCACTATCCAGATCTCAGAATCTGCACACATAGCCAGAATAAAACTTGGCAAAGATACTGTAGTCATCTCCCATGCCGTGCTTTGCAACACCAAAGAAAGACTTCACATTGCAACATTATCCTATTGGATTTACAGGAAAATTTGAAACCTATATCATGCCACACCAAATGAATATCTTTTCACCAAACCAGCAAAAGGCACATCTGTAGGGAAAGCCCTTTGTACCTTGAGAATTTTATACAAAAATTGGGAGCCATGTCTTCACAGAAGAGTGACAAAGAAACAACTATACACACCTCACATTATAATGTTATCATATGGGAACTTAAAGAAACTTTTTTAAACTCCCAGAACTCCAGAGCAAAGCAATTTGCTTTCACCAAAGCAGCAAATGGCACATCCATGGAGAAAGCCCTTTGTACCCTGAAAATTTCAAATCAAAATCCCAAACCGTTTCCTCAGTGTGATGTGACAAAAAAATATATAACGATTATTTTTTTGCAAATTGTGAAACAGTATCCTGTCTCTAGCTTCCTTTCTTTGCAATTTGCGAAAAAGAAAAATCATTTTTTGCAAACTGTGAAACAGAATCCTGTTTCACATTCTTTTTTGGCAATTTCCGAAAAAAGAAAAATCCTTTTCTGCAAATTGCGAAACTGATCCTGTTTCATGATTCTTTTTTCGCAAATTTGCAAAAAAGGATTCTGGCATGTTAAAAAACACATTTCCATTTGATTTATGAAAAAAATAACTAACACCAGAATCCAGTAGAACAGGTCCCTAACACATGTGTTGGTTACTTCAAAAAACATAATTTTTTTTCCGTTTTTTAAAATTGAATGCCTCACTAAGAAAAAAACAAGATGGCGACAGTATGAGAAAAGATTCCTTATTTGCAATAAAACATTACTCATTTGTGACACAGGATTGCCCATTTACAACACAGAATCCTGTTTTGAGGCACACATCTAACTTTTTCCGTGGAAAATAATGTGAAATTTTAAAATGTAATAACTTTTGAGTGGATTAATATTTTTTCCCAAATCTTCAAAAGGCGCATCTGTGACCCAGGACCTTTCTACCCTAAAAATTGTAGACCAAAATCCCAAACTGTATTTGTGCAGTGGTGTGACAAAGAATTTTTACAAGAAAAGATATTTTTCACATTTTTTTACACTCCATATTACAGCACACACACATTCGACCAGAATGAAACTTGGCACATGAAGAGATCGTCAGTCCCTGATGGTGTATGCAAACTTGTACGCAAATCAGTTGAACAGTTGTGAATATATTGAAGTGCATAAGAGTTTAACACAGATGTGAAAATTTAACCCTAACTATAGGGTTGTGACTTTAACAATTGGTATCTCCACACACACACACACATCCAACTGGAAATAAACCTGGAACTTCAAGAGAACTCTGGTTCCTGATGGCTCATGCAAAGTTTCATGCAAACTGATTGAACAGTTCCAAAGTTATTAAAGTGCAAAAAGTATGAAAAAGCATGTCCCTTTTGAGACAAAGGATTACCCATTTGCAACAAAGGAATACCCATGCCTCGAGTTCTGTACCCCCAAGGCATGCTGGGCCTCTTCTTACCTAAGTCTTGGTTCATCCATTTCCAAGTAACTCTAAATACTATCTTGTGGGGGGTAAGGCAGTGCAGCATTCATATTTTAACCTGACAGTCCCTAAGTTGAATGGTGGCCTCTCCCTCCCCAGCTTCTTCTTATATTATTGCACCCTACATGCACAAAGCCTCATTCAATGGGGCCAGCCTTCTTCCTGGACTGAGGATGTTGGTTACCATAGTTTATGGTTGGAAATTGAGGCCCTACTTGTTGCTAAAAAATATAATCTGGATCTCTCTACTCTCTTGTTTGCGAATTCTGCTTAACTTCCTGCTGACTTCTGATCTTCTCCCTTAGTGTGGTCCCTTAAAGCTAAGGCACAGCTTGAGCACTATTTGCAATGGCAGTGGACATGAGCTTCCACACAATCGATGTTAGGAAATATGAACTTTAGAACTGCAGGGTGCCCTATCCTGCACTCTTTCTGTCCACAACTGAAAGGGGTGGGTCTCTCTGGGTTGCTAGATGGGGGACACATTTTGTCAATTAGATCAGCCCAGCAGCACTACTCTCTTGCTGATAGGCACTGTTTTAAGTTCCTGCAACTTACTCATATGAACATGCGAACATATGAACATACGGAATTTGCCAGCAGATAAAGGCCTGGAGGTCTATCAAGTCTGCTTGAATGTGCAGCTAGCATCCCTTATTCTGCAGCTGCCCCTCTCTTCCACCCTTCCCCTTCATTAACCCTCCCCTTGTCCTGTCCCATCCCCTTTTGAAGCAGTCCACTGTTCTACTGGATACCACTTCTGCAGGTAACGCATTCCACCCAGTCACCAACCTCTCTGTAAAAAAGTGTCTCCTCATCTCTCTCCTGAACCTTCCTCCCTCCAGTCTCAATTCATGGCCCCTGGTGTCCCTCCCCTCCCTTACTTTGAACAGCCCCTCTGTACCTGTCTTGTTTATTCCTTTCATGTACTTATAGATTTCAATCATGCTCCCCCGTCCCTCCTTTCCTCTAGTGAGTACATGTTCAACTCCCTCAGCCTCCTCTCGTATGATAAGTCCTCCAGCCCCTTGATCATCTTTGTCGCCCTGCGCTGCACCCCCTCCAGTAACTTAATGTCCCTCTTCAGATACGGGTGCCAGTACTGCACACAGTACTCCAGGTGCGGTCTAACTAATGACCTATACAGTGGTAGAATCACCTCCTCCCTCCTCGAGGATATACCCCTTGCAATACAACCCAGCATTTTGTCAGCTTTTGCAGCTGCCTTCCTACATTGTGCCGAGTTGTTCATTGACCCTGTAATGAGCAGCCCCAGATCCTTCTCCTCCTCTGTCTGGGTTAGCTGCACTCCCCCCAGCTGGTAACTCGTCCTTGGGTTCTTCATCCCAAAATGCAGCACCTTGCACTTTTTGGCATTAAACCCCAGTTGCCAGGTGTATGACCAGGCTTCAAGCTTTGCCAGATCATCCTGCAACCCCTGCCATCCCCCTAGGTCATCCACCACCACCCCTACCTTGGTATCATCAGCAAACAGACTGATCTTGCTCTTGATGTCCCATGATATGTCTGCAATGAATATCCCGAACAACATTGGTCCCAACACCGAGCCCTGTGGAACACCGCTCATCGCTACCCTTAGGTGTGAGAGCTCCCCACCCACCACCACCCTCTGTTGCCTTCCCTAAAGCCAGTTTCCTACCCATCTCACCAGCTTTGCACCCACCCCTGTGCCTACTAACTTACTTCCCAGCCTTCCATGCTGCACCGAGTCGAATGCCTTGCTGAAGTACAAATACAAGACATCCACTGCATGGCCCCTGTCCAGTTGCCTAGTTATCCAGTCATAGAACTCCACCAGGTTGGTTTGGCATGATCTGCCCCATATGAAGCCATGCTGTCTGCTGTCCTGTAGTCTTTTGGCCTCTACGAGGGCCACCAGCCTCTCCTTCAGGATAGTCTCCATTAGCTTACCCACAATGGATGTGAGGCTCACTGGTCTGTATTTTCCGGGTTCATCCTTGTGGCCACTCTTATGGAGGGGCACCACATGAGCCATCCTCCAGTCCTGAGGTACACACCCCGAATGTAGTAAGGCATTAAATAGTTCTGCCAAAGGTCCTGCAAGGACCTCTGCCAGCTCCTTTAGTACCCTGGGGTGGATGCCATCTGGGCCTGATGCCTTGTCCACCCTCAGTGCCTTCAAACCCTCTCGAACTCTGCCTTCCATGATTTCCTCATCTGTCACCCCTTCCCCCTGAGTTTCTGCCATTTCTTCCTCCTTGGGTGTCACCCCCCCTCTTCTCTTTAGTAAATACTGAGCAGAAGTACTCATTTAGTGCTTCTGCCTTAACGCTCCCTGCTTCCACCCAACCCCCTTCCTAATCCTTACTATGTGGTCCTTACAGCTCCTCTTCTCCCTGATGTACCTAAAGAAGTCCTTCTCCCCCTTTTTAATGCCTTGTGCCAGCCTGAGTTCCGTAGATGCTTTGGCTCCCCTTACTGCCCTTGTCATCTCCTTCAATTCTGTCAAGTACTCCTCCCTGTCCTCCCCCTCCCTGTTTTCTTGTACTTCCTAAAGGCAGCTCTTTTCCTCCTTACCTTTTCCATGACCTCCTTGCTCATCCAGCTTGGTTTCTTAGCCCTAGACTTCTTGCTCTGGGCTTGCAGCAGGTTTTGGTTGCCTCCACTATGCCCAGCTTTGAGTTCCCACCTCTGGTTAGTGTCCATACTAGATTGAATTCTGGCTAGGTACCCTTTTACCACTTCCCCCATCCTCTCAAAGTCAACCGTCCTGAAGTCCAGCACTCTTGTGCCAGATTCCACTCCTTCCTTGCCCATATCCAATGTGAGCCATACTGAGTGGTGGTCACTCCCTGACAGTGGTTCCTTCACTGTAAGTTCTCTCACAAAGTCCCCATTTGCCAGCACAAGGTCAAGGGTATTCTCTAACCTGGTTGGTTCACTGACCATTAGAGGCAGGAAGCTGTCCTGGAAGGCATCCAGCAGTACCTGCTGCCTTCTGTTCCTGTTTGTTGGGGTACTCCAGTCCACTCCTGGCATGTTGATGTCCCCCGCAATCACTACACTACCCTTCTCACAGGTCCTCCTGATCTGTCCCACTAGTTCCCTGTCTAACTCCTCCATTTGAGATGGTGGCCTGTACACCACTCCCATTCTAAGAATCCTATTCTTGGAATCCTGGATTTGCATCCAAAGTGACTCTGTACTACCCTCCTCCCCTTTCTCCCTTACACACTTCAGTCCTTCCTCCACATATAGTGCCACACCCCCTTCTTTCCCAATCACCCCTTCCCTATGAAATAACCTGTACCCTGGTACAGACAGGTCCCAGTCATTGTATTGGGTGGCACATGTTTCTGTGATGGCTGCAATGTACACCTCTCCCTCTGCCATGAGCACCTGTAACTCTGCAGTTTTCCTCCCAAGGCTCCTAGTATTAAGGGTAACCACCTTCCACCCTTCCCCCTCCCATCCTGTCCTCCTTTACTAGCATCACCAATAGTACTTGCCATTTGTCCTTTGTCACTGTTATGGGGGGTAAGCTCATATGGTTTCCCAATCTGTGGTCTCTGCATGTCTCTTGCCCAATTGCCACCCCTGCTCCTAGTTTAAATTCCCAACTTCCTCTATGTACTCCTCCATCCTCTGTTTCAACACTTTATTTCCTCCTCACTCAAGTGTAGTCTATCCTTGGCATAGAGACTACTGTCTCCCAGGTCCTCCCCAACCCCCAACAGCCCATACCCTTTAGCACAACACCAGGTTCTTAGCCATCTGTTAAATTCCTCTATTCTCAGCTTTCTTGTTGTGCTTGCCTTGGGCACTGGAAATATTTCTGAAAAAGTTACTGATCTTTCTGCCCCCTCACATAATTGTGCTAGTTCCTCAAACCTCCTCTGGACTATATCTACTGTCTTGTCAGCCAGGTCGTTCATCCCAAGATGTATAATAAAATGAGGCTTGTCCCTACCCCTTCTAGCATATTTCAGAACAGATTGTCCCACCCTTTCCTCTGTCATTCCTGGCAAGGCCTCCACCCAAATACAACTATGCCTCGGCCCCTTGCTACCCCACCTGACTCCTCTTAGTATTGAGTCACCCAGCACTAAGATTCCACCACTTTTACTCCCTGCTTGTTTCCATTCATCTCCCTCTCTCATTTCCAGCTCCTCTTCTTCCTCCTGCACATTATTTCCCCCTTTTGCCCCTGTTGCAATTCTCCCAGCAGAAATTCCCCCCTCTCTAGTTTGGTCCAGGCATTTATCAATTACTCCTCTAATTTCATCATTTCCCTTCCCCACCTTCTTCCTCTCTAGCAGTGCAAAACTATTTTCTGAAGACCCTTCACAAATGCCCGCTCCCTCTCTCTTCATAGTGACCTGTTCTATCCTTTCCACTCCATGATTTTGCCACTTCTTTGCCTCCCCTCACAAGTCCCTATCTCCTCCTTCCATTTGTCTTTTGTCTCCTGACCTGCTTTCCCCGGCAATCGTTCTTCCTGGCCTGGGCCCCTTTGTCTCTGCTTCCCTTCTTCTGACCCTCTCCTCACCACTGTTGGCTTAAATCGCCTCCCTCATCTCCACTTCTTCCTCCATCCAGTATTGGGCTAAACCCACCCCAATCTGCCTTGCCTGTCTTAGTTCCTCCTGCAGACCCTCAATCTCCTTTCTAAGTTTCTCTCTGTGGTTGCACACTAAACATCCTCCCACACTCCAGGCAATTTTTAGAAAGATTGGTGCACCGCAGTTGTTGCAGCCTACAACCCTACCCATTGCTGTTGTTGCCCACCAGTGAGCCCCCTACCCTTCCAGATGCAGGATAGCAAACACTCTCCCAAGTCTCCCCTCTCCCCCCTCTATCAGTGCAAAACATTATTTTCTTAATTTCCCTTACCTCCTTTGTTGTACACATTTAGAAAGATTGAGAAACTGCTTTTTGTATTCCTATCCTTCCTATCCACACTCAAAAAGAGACTTTAAGTAGCTATTGCACAACCTTCTTCAAATGCCTACTCTTCCTTTCCCCAATGCAATAGCAATGCAAAGAAGTAACAATGAAAGTTCCTAGATTTGCAGTTACTTCCCTTCCACTGAGATAGCAGTCACCTCTTCACTTGGTGCTTTTTCTTTCCTGGATGTCTGCTTCTGCTATGACAGGTGCATATCCTTTGTCCGTTTGAGGAAGTGATGTCAGAACCCCTGGTATAAAGGAAATCATGGACCAGGGCGGTGGGTGAGGGGTTGGGACCAGCCCAAGTCTTCCAGAAACAATCAGGTAGCTAAGGCCCCTGGTCAGACCATTAGCACCCTTCCCCCACTCTGCACTAAACTTTGCAGCTAGTAAAGCCAGAAAAAATGAATCACAATTCTACTCAAAGCCCCCAAAATAGGTTTGCTACCAAAAGAAACAGGTCTCCAATTCAAACAGCTTCACCAACAACACATCAAAATAGGCTTGAAATTAGAAGATATAGGTCTCCAGTTCAAAGAAACAGCCCCAGTTAAATCACACTATATAGGTTTTAAATCAGAAGAAATAGGGCTCTACAAATAACCTTCTACCAAGTAGAATCCACAAAAAACAATGTAAAAACAACAAGAAGAAGCTACTGTACTGTAACAGATCTGATCCTGTCCCCTTCTAGTCAAGTGGTTTGTACTATGTTAGATCCTAAATCTTGGATCTTGATGGATTGCGACATGTTAGATAAACTTGTGTGAATAGCTTCTCAATTCCACCAAGTTTCTGCTTTTTATAAATTCTTTCAATCCTCTGATACTACTGCCTCTTTAGGAGTTTGTTTTTATTGGACCCAAGCACTAGATATTTCCAATGAGCCTCAGGTATGGCTTAAAGTCTGGAAGAACCTTTATAAATATGTAAAGCTGGATAGGATATGATTAGTTCAGTTTCAAATTTTGCATAACCTCCATTACATTCCTGATAGGTTATTTAAAATGGGAAGGAGTGAGTCTCCAATTTGTTGCCATTGCAGCCAGGAGGAGGAGCATCTACACCATATGCTGTGGGACTACATAAAAATCCAACCATTTTGGGAAGCAATCAGATCTTCTCTGTATCCATTGTTAGGATTGGATGATTTTTTCTTCCTAATATTTGTTTAGTTGGTCTCTTTCCACCAGAGTTGTTTAGCATTAGGAAAGCTCACATGGCCCTTATATCCTCGGCTGCTAAGATTGCAAATTTTTGGCATTGGCTGGATGACACTACTCCATCCTGGTAGGAGTGGCACAGAGAAATAATGTATGTCTTAATGTTAGAGAAACATGTTGCTGAGCCTAGGAAATGCCCTCATATGTTTCATATGAGATGGAAGTCCCTGTTCACCCTTTTGCCATTGAGGTCAGTGAATTAATTGTTCCCTTTGGCCTTTAGCATCTTTCCCCCCCTCAGAAGAAACTTAGTGAACTTGTGACCTTTATGGCTATTCATTGTGCTGGTGGGGTTTTCACTGAGCTGAGAGGGTGAGGTGTATAAGCGGGGGGGGGGGGTCAACTTGCATCTTACCTTTTCCTTGCAAAGTTGCTAGGGGTTTATTTTATTAATGAAATATGGTTCATTTCTCTTCATGACTCATAGTACTGAATTATTTTTGTTATGTATCTCTTGTACTAGTACTGTCATTTTTCGGATGTACTTATTCTCTTAAAAAGTTCAATAAAGTATATTAAATAAAAAAAAAGGATTGCCCATTTGCAACAAACGCTCCTTTTTCAAGGTGAACATCTAAGTTTTCCCATTGGAAATAATGAGAAATTTCAACTTAATAATATTTTACATAGAACATAGAAACGTAGAATTTGACGGCAGAGAAGTACCGCTTGGCCCACCCAGACTGCCCATTTCCCCTACCTAATGGATAAGCTGCAGATCCTAGTTAACCAGCAGCCTACTTCTTCCTACCCCCCCCAGAATTGCCTTATGACTGTCCCATGCATGCTTGAATTCAACCACTGTTTTTGACTCCACAACCTCCTCTGGAAGGCCGTTCCATGCATCCACAATCCTCTCTGTGAAGAAATACTTCCTTACATTACCTCTGAGACCCCCCCCATCTTCAAATTGTGCTCCCTTGTTCTTGCACACCTCTTTTTTTGAAAGATGCTACCCTCTTGGACTTTGTTGATTCCCTTGTGGTACTTGAAAGTTTCTATCATGTCCCCCCTCTCCCTCCTTTCCTCGAGGCTATACATATTAAGCTCCTTTAGTCTCTCTTCAAATGTCTTCTGGTGCAGACCCTGCACCATTTTAGTGCCTCCTCTGGACAGCTTCCATCTTGTCTATTTCCTTGTGGAGACTGGGTCTCCAGAACTGCACACAGTACTCCAGATGGGATCTCATCAGCTGTCTGTACAGAGGGATAACAACTTCCTGTTTTCTACTGGTGATGCCTCCCTTGTATCCCAGTATCCCCCAGCCCTACTTACTGTCTCTCTCACACTGTTTCTGCCCACCTTAAGTTGTCTGATGACTACCCAGGTTCCTTTCCATTTTTGTTGTTGTTAGTATCTCACCCCCACTGTGTACTCTTCCCTGGGTTTTGTTTCAGGTGCATTGCCTGCACTTCTTAGCATTGAATCTAAGCTGCCATACATTTGACCATTCCTCTAACCTTGCCAAGTCCCTTCTCATCCTTTACACCCCACCTTGTGCATCAACTCTGTTGCAGATCTTTGTGTCATCTGCAAAGAGACATACTTTTCCTTCCAGTCCCTCTGCAATGTCACTTATAAAGACATTGAAGAGGACCGGTCCTAATACTGAACCCTGTGGTACCCCACTAGTAACCCCCCTTTCTTCAGAGTGGACTCCATTTACTATTACTCTCTGTGTCCTATTCTCCAGCCAATTCTTTACCCAGGCTATCATCTTGAGATGCACTCCCAGGCTGACTATCTTGTATATTAATCTTTTGTGTGGGACTGAGTCAAATGCCTTGCTAAAGTCTAGGTAGGCCATGTCCACAGCCCCTCCCTGATCTACTACTTTGGTCACCCAGTCAAAGAAATCTATTAGATTCATCCAGCATGACCTTCCCACTGTGAATCCATGCTGCCTTGAGTCCTGTGCCCCTCTGGCCACTAGGTACTTGACAATTCTTTCCTTCAGCAGTGATTCCATCATTTTCCCTATCACTGAGGTTAAACTAACAGGTCTGTAGTTTCCTGCTTCTGCCCTGCTCCCACTTTTGTGAAGGGGAATCACATCTGCCATCCTCCAGTCCTCAGGTACCACCCCATCCTCCCATGATTTATTAAAGAGGGTAGTCAGTGGTGTCACTAGTTCTACCCTTAGTTCTTTTAGAATTCTGGGATGAATCCCATCAGACCCCATTGCTTTGTCCACCTTCAGTTTTAAGAGTTCTTTCAGAATGGATTCATACTTTTTTCACCAGATTTTCAAAAGGCACCACTGTGACCCAAGACCTATATTCCCTAAAAATATCAGACCAAAATTCCACACTGTTTTTGCACAGTGGAGTGAGAAAGAATTTGACAAAAAAATGGTAATTTACATATTTTTTGACACTCTGTATCTCCACACCCACACATCTGAGAGGAACACAACTTGACACATGAAGAGATATTTGGACCCTGATGTCACATGCAAAATTGCAAATTAATCACTTCAACAGCTGTGATGTTATTAAAGTGCAAAATGTTGAGTTTAACATAAAGCTCCAAGTTGTATGCACTCATAAAGGAGAAAACTTAAGGCTGTTTAATACAACTTAATAGTTGATTTTATTATATCACCACTGTGGAAGCGCCAACGCCTCGGCAAAGTGCCTTCAACGGGCTTTGTTACAAACTGACAAAATCCAAGAGTTTAAATAGCATTCCAAAAAGCGACATTATCAATCAATACACCAATCAGTGACACACATTAATATTTCAAAAAAGCTTAAAGCTAATTAGGCTATTCACTTTTTTTAGAAATCCATATACAAATTATTTATGTACAGTTCACAAATACAAATTTGGATACCTTCTGAGCTAAGCAATATAGTATTGTACAGTTCTGGGGACCCCATATCCACAAAGACATAGACAGGGTGGAGGCTGTTCAGAGGAGGGCAACTAAAATGATGCAGGGCCTGCATCAGAAGACATATGAAGAAAGACTAAAGGAATTAAAGATGTATAGCCTTGAGGAAAGGAGGGAGAGGAGGGAATTGATAGAAACTTTCAAATATCTCAAAGGAATTAACAAAGTCCTAGAGGGTAACATCTTTCAGAAAAAGAGATGTGCAAAAATAAGGGGGCACAATTTGAAGATAGAGAGGGGATGGCTCAGAGGTAATGTGAGGAAGTATTTCTTCAAAGAGAGGGTTGTGGATACATTGAACAGCCTTCCTGAGGAGGTCATAGAGTCAAAAACAGTGGGGGAATTCAAGAATGCATGGGACAGACATAAGGCAATTCTAGTGGGGGGTAGGCTGAAGTAGGCTGTTGGTTAACTAGGATGTGCAGCTTACTCATTAGGTAGGGAAATGGGCAGACTAGGTGGGCCAAGCAGTCCTTATCTGCCATTAAATTCTATGTTTCTACAGTATGTTTCTATTTAAACTTGGATATTTTTGTGTAAGAAAAAAAGAGGGATTAGTCCACAACTGAGCTATTTCATTTGGTAGAAAGTACTATCGGGTTCACCTACATAGGGATACACCAATTCATGTGTTATATCTGAATAACATCAGAAATGCTTTTTTAACCAATTAATTTTCACAATATCCTTACTAGTACTGGAAAAAGAGAAGAAGCATTTTCAAAAAGCTGCTTCAAGGCCCATCTGTAGCGGAAACAGTGTCTCCATAGGTAATCCTATAGAATGTAATAAAGAAGAAAGAGAGAGAAAAAAACATGTTATCTTATGAGATAATACATCCTAGTGCACTAAAAATAGATAACTATCTGGTTGACAGTTGTCTATTTTTAGTGCACTAGGATATATTATACTATATTTCATAAGATTCTTATAACATCTTTTTTCTCTTTTTTTTCTTTGTTACATTCTATAGGATTACCTATATTTTTTGAAACAGTAATGTGTGTTACTGATTGGTATATTGATTGAAGATGTCACTTTCTGGACACTATTTAAACTCATGGAATTTGTCAGTTTGTAACAAGCCCCCTTGAAGGCACTTTGCTGAGACGTTAGGAGCTTCCACAGTGGTGATATAATAAAATCAACTATTAAGTTGTACTAAACAGCCTTAAGTTTTCTCCTTTATGAGCGCATACAACTGGGAGCTTTGTGTATTTTTAAATTTGAGGGTTTGTCACCCTGTGTAAGCAGCCATTTCCTGGTTCTGAGCGCAGCAATCTACTTTTGGATTTATTGTGAGTTTAATATAGAAGTGAAGATTTTACCCTAACTGTAGGAGCGCAACTGCGCCCCTATAATAGATAAACACTGTGGACCAGATATTCAAAAAGGTTGCGCCATGTGCAACAGGGATGCACCAGCGCAAGTCTGGAAATGCGCCATTCTGCGATATTCAGTGGGAGGCAGATGCGCCCCCCCCCAAATCACAATGTGCAAGAGTACAATGATAATGAATGCATGCGCAACTGAAGGGGGGGGACCATGCATAAATGGCACAGTGTGATATTCAACAACGTGCGCCATGCGCAATAGGGGAGCAAACGGAAGTTGTGTGATAGTGGAAATGAGCCAAAATAAAAAGGAACAAGAGAGAGGTGCAAGAACACTACAGGGAAGGCACATGTTGCTAAACTGCAGGCAGCCACACAGGCACACAAAAACTGGGAGCAGGACAGGGCAGGAGAGAGACAGAGCACCTGGCAACCCCAGGAACAGGGAAGGTGTGAGGAGACTCTGCCACAGTGCAGGTCAAAAGGGGGAAGTGCCACACAGCACTGAGGCCACTACAGGGAGGTGTGCCCAGTGCATGCGGAGTAGCAGCAAGGACAGTGGGGGGAACACAGAAATAGCTGCCGGGGGGGGTAACACAAGCCAGGGACATGGCCAGTGCCACCATCCAGATGGAGGCAGTTATGAAGGGGGTGAGAAGGCAGGCAGCAGGGGGGCACGGCCGTACAAGGGCCAATCGGCAGTATGCCTCCAACAGGCAGTACTGAGCCCGCATCAGCTTCGAGCTGTACACTGATACTGAGATCATGGGCCAGTACCACCTGAACCAGGCAATCCTGAGGCAGCTCTGTGAGCTGTGCAGTGATGTGATGTGATGCAGGCACCCACACGAGAGAGCCATGCTCTGTCAGTGGAGACGAAATTGACAGCTTGTATGTGCCTGCTCACCATGGGTACCTTCCAGAGACCAACAGGGGACATGACAGGCATAACCCAGATGGCCGCGTCACACCTCCTCACCCAATTCCTCAGTGCACTGCTGCCACATGCTGCGGAGTATATCCATTTCCCCAGCACACAGGTGGAGCACACAGCAAACATACAGGATTTCCACAGGGTAGCACGTTTGCCTGGCATGCTCGGGGCAATAGACTGCACCCATGTGGCCATCCACACACCAACTGGCCCCAAAGGGACTGCATACATGAATCGGAAGGGCTATGCAAGCATCAACTGCCAGGTGGTGTGCGATGCCAGGGGGTGCATAATCAATGTCTGTGCCACGCACCCTGGCAGAGCACATGATGCCTTCATCTGGCACCAGTCCACACTGTGCCACAGGTTCAAGAGTGGGGACATCCCGACTGGCCACCTAGTGGGTGAGTATGCAAAGCATGCAGAAAGACATGGAGATTGGGAGACGCATAGTCAGAGGTGACATGGGTATTGGCTTAGATGGCCCAAGGCAGGACGATGCTGTTCACCAAACTAACGTCCACCCTCTACACACAGGTGACAGTGTATACCCACTCTGTCCCTGGCTGCTCACACCATACCGGCGGCCCGCGACCCCATCGCAGCAACACTACAATGAGGCACATGCCACCACATGCAATGTTATTGAGCGGGTGTTCGGGATACTGAAGGCATGTTTCCATTGCCTGGACACGTCTGGCAGTGCCCTACAGTACAGCCCCTCAAAGGCCTGTGGGCTATTCCTGGCCTGTTGCTTCCTGCACAACATGGCCAATGACTGTGGGATAGCCGTCAGGTCAAAGAGGGGGACAGCCATGGGGACGATGAGGATGCTGGTGAAGATGGTGATGGGCAGCCCCCACTTGGTTGAAGGGACCCCCGACTGATATGGATGGCACAGCTGCACCGGGACACCATCACAGAGGAGCACTTCAACCAACCCAGATTAGTCATGGGGCCATGTGCAACCACCAGTGGCAAAGGCACAACCCACAAACATGCATGGACAAACCCCAGGGGTGCATGTCGTTAAGGGAAGTGGCCGAGCATGGAACTGCACACTCTGTTAGGGATGGGCAATGTCTAACACGGCATGCGGTCACACACACACACACACACTCACACACCTCACAAGACATGCATAAAGGGTAGGACTCACGCTGACCCCAACCTCCACCCCTAGCCACACACACGTCCACAGTCCACCACACCCAGTGCCTGTCATTGTGCGTGTGTCAGACGCTGGGCACCATTGCACAGTGGCGGACAGCACAACACAGGCATCATCATGCACACGCCACAGCAGACAGCAGCCGGGGGGGTGTGCAGACAGAACGTGTGTGTGCATGCAGGGCCGGGTACCCCACCCACACATTGCACGTTGAACAACACAATGCACACAGGGCAGCATCAGACAGTAGCCATGGTGGGAGACAGGTCAATCATGCCACAGTGCCATGGCTGCCACAGAAGCATGGGTGGCCCCACCGAGACCCACCAGCAGTGACAGGCTGACCAATGGCCTCATAGGGTGGCACCGAGGGTTCCCCAGAGGTTCCACTGCGTGAACACGACCGTGCTCACACAGGGGTCTGCAGCACACCGAACATGCCTGCACCAGGCATGCTCGGGATTCCCACAGCTGAACCCGGTGTCAACAAGGAGGGTGTCGCACGACACCAGGAATGGGGGGTGGACATTGCACTGTGCGGTGTCTGCAAGGTATGGGCAAATAACTGTGTGCCCATTGTGGCCATGACAGCTATGATTGCCTGTGTCTGCCTGTCAATGGCAGCGGTCACATCCTCCCGCATCTGGTCCATCCCTGCCAGGAGCAGAGCGGGGTCTCTGCTGCGCCGCTCCTCTGCCTGGTGCAGAGCCGCACTGAGTGCATTCACTGCCGTCACAAGCCGCATCTGCTGATTGACTGATTCTTGGAGTATGCGGGTTTGCTCTTCTAAGAGGTCATCTGCCTGATCGGCATGCTGTCCCTTATAGTGTTCATGGCCCTGATGGGCAGCATCCCTTGTGGGTGGGCACTGCACACCAGGGCCAGGCCCGGGCATGTGCACAGGTGGTGCACTGATGCCGCCCCCTGATACTGTACCCCCATGGCCATTGGCCGACTGCTGACACTGCCCCTCCAGCTGCCACTCTCCAGGGCTCAACGGTGCCACTGCAGTGGCCGCAACAGCCCCACTGTCCTGGACACACACCAGTGCTGCCCCACTGTGGCAGACAGGCACAGGCTGGGACTGTGATGTCACGCAGGCCTCCATGGTGGCACCACCCATGGCCATGCCCGTGATGTCACCTGCTGTGTGGCCATCCTGCAGCCCACATGTATCCCTGTCCATGGAGTGAACTCCATCGTCATCAGTGACGGATCCGGCACCAGCCCAAGTCTCAGAATGCTGGCATCCATGGATGCTGGCATGCTGGGACATGGGCGGGGCCTCCTCCACACCTGCTCCACCAGCATCAGTCCAGATGTCCAGGTGGGCCCACTGTCACCCTGACCCTCATATGCCTGTGGAGGTGGACAGGCCCTCCTCTATGTCCATGGTACCACCCTCAGTGGAGAAGCCCACCACTGCTGACCCATGTAGATGTTCAAGAGCTGTAAGGGAACACAGTAGCATTAATGTATCTTCCCTACCCTGTCTCTGCCCATTGACAGACCAGGACCTACCATGCAGTGACGAGCTACCACCCATCTGGAATCCACCACCCAGAACACCCTCGATGGCACAGCGCTGCATGCTGCCAGCAACCCGCTCTTCTTGTGGGGTCAGGCGTTGCACGTCCAGCTGTCCCCCACTGGTCGCAGACCATGCTGCCCTGATGGCAGCCACCTTGTCCTTAATCCTCTACCTGTCCGTGCCCATCTTCTTTTAGCACTCCTGCACGTACTGCTGGTGGCTGCCATGCAGGTTGACAGCACGTGCCACCTCTTCCCATGCAGCAGCATGGGCCTGTGGTGTTCCCCGCCACCCGCTGAGCAGCAGCTCCTGGTCGAGGTAGGCCTCAAACAGGGCATCTGTTTCTGCCTTTGTGAAGTTAGGCCTCCTCTTCCTCCCACATCTCTGTTCCTCTTCTTCCACCTCACGATTGCTCATTATTCATCCTGTGAGAATGACAGGTGTTACCTGTGACTGTGCAGTCCCATGCATGTCCCACACACCACAGTCCACACTCCCAAACAGCATGCAACTCACCACAATAGACTGCTATAACCGACGATGGCCAGTGCAGCCCAACGTCACATTTTTATAGTGCAACACATGCAAATGAGGCAAGGCGCAATTTTAAGTGGATGCAAACGGTATCTGCGCCATTGAATGGCTGATTAGCTGATTTGCATATGCTGGCTGAATATCGTGCTGTTGCGCTTTGTGCAATTGTGTTGAACATGCTCAGGCAAGGGCGCATTTCTATGACATGCGCAGTACACACCGAACTGCACATGCCCAGGGTGATGACACAGACATCTGCCGTGCTGCTGACGTGCTGTGCATGGGAGACAATGCAGGGCACGGTCACCATTGTGCCAGTGGCAGTACTGCACTGTTCACATATATGGCGCTGTGGCACTGGGGCCACAGCGCAGTAGGCCACTACAGGAGCTGGCACACAGGCACCCAATCCCGCTTACACGACAGAGTACTAATCGCACTGTGGCGGACCTGCGTCCCGAGAGGTTCTCATCTCAGGCCCAACCTTGCCTCTGTAAGCTATGCATCCAGACAGGCATCTACTATTGTGCTGTTCAGTTCAGCACAATAGGGAATGGCAGCGCTTGTACTGCGCAGGCCTGTGCATGGCAGACCATGCTACCGAGCGCCTTTTTGAATCCAACTAGCAGTAGAAATGGCACGGAGGAGGGCTGCTATGTGGAGCCAGGTGGAGCTGGCCAATTTGGTGGCCATAGTAGAGCCCCATGCTGGGGCACTTTATGTTGATGCACCCCTGGACAGGGCCAGGAGTGCAGTATGGGAGGAGGTGGCGGTGGTGCTGGAGGAGGCCATGGGAATCGGGCGCATGGCCGAGCAGTGTCACCACCGATACCGGGACCTCCAGTGCAGGGACCCAGACAGGTAGGTACCCCATCCATACACTGTTAACGTCCATACGGGTATCACGGTTGCATGTGTCTGGCACATGGGGGGGACCATCCAGTGTTGGCCGTCATGGTGGTATCAGGGTGGGGTGGATGGGTATGGTTATGTGGGATTGCACACACACGGGGGCAGGGGGACTTTGCTACCAGATTGTACTGATGTTCCTCTCTCCATGTTTGCACCTTAGGCCCAGAGGAGCACCGGCGGGCAAGGGAGAGGAGGCACCGCCAAGAGGACCAGCAGGCTGGGAGGGATGCAAGACCACAGAGGTGCAGGGACCAGCCTGATGATGGTGAGTGCCTCACATCCATGATTACTATTGCATGCTGTGTAACAGGGTGAGCAGCAGGGCATGGCCACCATCCATTGGCACCACTGCCATGCACGCAACTTGTTACAGTCAGCACTGTCCAGTGGCACTGCATGTCTGGGAGTGCATCAGTGGTGGTCCATGTGTGCACCAGTTACATGGCTGTTCCACTGCCTTTGCACCGCATAGCCATGTCACTGTATGGCCACAGTGGTGCTGTGCGGGACATAGGCGGTGGGTGTGTGCAGTGATCCACATGGCTGTGGGTGCCTTTGTAGGCGGGTCTTGTGGACACCATCACTGTGAGTGGTCGCACACCATCACCGGGGTGTGGCACATGGCTGTGTGCCATGCACAATGGGTGGGCTGCAGGGGGCTGTACAGTCACATGTATTGACTCTGCTCCCTTGTCCTAGGTGGACAATGCTGGATGGCCCTGGAATGGGGCATACAGGAACTTCTGCAGCTGGCACGGGCATCCCTGGCACTGCTGGCGTGGATGGAGCGGCACGGGGTCCGGAGGAGAAGCACCCGGAGGTGCCACAGGAGTGGAGAGCAGGGAAGAAAATAGGCCCTCCATGACCCCTGACACACCTGACCCCCCTGGACCCACCCTCATACCCCTTCTTCCCTCTCCCATTTGTACACCCCTGCCCTATGCCTGCCCCCACCTGGTTCGTGGCCCTTCCCCCCACCCTTGTATATATTTGTACATATGTTTGATTGTTTATATTTTTAATACATACATTTTGTTATGACAGCTGTTGTGGTCTCTGATTTACAGCGGACTACAGGTGCTCAGCTGCAGTGGTGTGCATAGCATCAGGGGTGGTGCAAGCATGGGCATGTGTGTGTGTCCAGAAGGGAACTGCCTATGGTGTGGGAGGGGAGATCAGTCACTTTCTGTCAGCCCTGGTCACGGCCCCCGGAAGCCTCTACCATTATCTATGGCTGCCGGGGCCCCCCAGTCACCCCGGCCGATTCTCGGAGGCGGGATCATGGTCATCGCCTCTCCGGATCACGAACTAGTATCTGGTCGGGGGACCCGCAGCGACAGTGGTTATGCAAGGTCTTCCAGGGAGGCTTCATATAGACAGTGGCCCTCGCCTGCCTATGCTTTTCTGTCTTTTTCTCACAGAGGCGGGGACGTGCAATGACGCCAGCATCCGCCCCACCTCCCAGAGAGATTAGCATCGGCAGCATGAGATCTCCCGGCCTCTGCCAGGAGTCCTCAGTGCTTCGAGTGCTTCCCCACCCCCCCGGAGAAGGAGAGCAGTCCATAGGATGTTCTATCCTTCCCTCGCCGTCTTCCGACAACCCAGGTCCGTTCCCGAACCTGGGTCGCCAGCGTCGCAAATGGAAATCCCACCGCTGATCCAACGGGCTGGCTGAGATCAGTCACTGTCTGTGGTTTATGTGTTGTTCTCTGTGCACTGTATGCCTGTGTGCAGTGGTCCACGGTGCATGCACTGTGTGCATGGCACCCCTGCCAGACCATCCATGGCTTGTGTAGCTGACACCCTTGCATGTCTGTGATATGCACGGTCTGCTGGCATGTCAGTGGTGGCTGTCCATGCTGGACAACCACTGTATCCGGCACAATGCCAGGTTGTCTCCCATCACCAGTATGGTGCACGTCTGCCTCCAGTGGCACTGTGGCCTCTGCTGTAGTTGTCCCCCCCTCCATGCTGTCACTTCTGTCTGTTGCAGGGGATGTGCTCCACTGTCTGTCACTTGTGCTCCAGCCACATGCTGGTGGCATACAGCTTCATGGTGCCTGCGCAGGGCGGCTGGCACACCTGTGCCATGTTGGAGTGCCAGCCATGTGTACATGGCTGCTGTGGCCACATGCCAGTGGCTTGGTTGACCTGCTACTGTGTCTCTGTGTTGGTGTGTCCCTTGGGTACAGGTGGCTGTTTGTCCACGCACTGTGTTGCATCCTGTGTGGTGCATGCTTTCATGCAACACTGTGTGTGTCTGTGCTGGCTGTTGTGGCCAGTGCTGGGAGGGGATGTGTCCTTGGGAGGGTGTGCAGGGTGTTATATCACTGGTGGTGGGGTCTGGGGCATGCCTTGTTGCATGTGGGGTACCTCATGTGCTGACGCATGGTCAGTCTCTCAGCTGTACCTCGGGGGGGATGTGCAGGGTGGCACTGTGTAAGCAGTTGTTGCATCGCTGTCTGCTGCCACCCACTGCAGGGTGCACATGGTGGGGCTGCCTTGCATGGCTCTGTGGTGCACAGGATTGCATTGCAACCGTGGGGGTGGTGGCATGCATGAGATGTCCTGCACTGTTGGGTGCTATTTCCTGGGCAGGGTGTATGGGGATCGTGGTGTAGGGTGTGCTCTGCATTGGTGGGATGGTGTGGCATGGGGTGGTCGGCCCTCCTTGTGTGCCGGTCACAGTTTGCCGGGGGTGTGCTGGGGCACCATGCCCCGGCTATGGGTTGGTTGCTGGTATCCATGGACCAGCAGTTATTCCAGCTCTCCACCAGTTATGCAGTGCATGGGGTGTGGGGGGTGATGTCTTTTCTGCTGTGTGCTCCTCTGCCCATCTGTGGCATGGGTGGTGGGCCCCTGCATCCTGTCCCTGTGCATCCCTGGTTATGCTGTTGCACTGCTGTCATGCTCCACGGGGCATCCCTGGTTGCGCTATGGTGCATCTGGACTGCTCCACTGAGCATCCCTGATTGCGCTATGGCGCATCTGAAGTGTGCTACTGCACATCCCTGGTTGTGCTATGGTGCAGGTGGCATGATATTCAGTCGTGTGCCGCAGGTGCATCTTGACCTGTGCAGTTTTTGAATATCGCTTCTTGCGCATGGGCACAGTAGACTTGCTCTTGCTCCTGCTGTTGCACACTTTTTGGGCGCAGTTTGAATATCCTGGCCATTATAAAAATATATTAATGGCTTTGCTCCCATTCAATGGAATTGCACTAAATTTTGTATACACAGTCTGGGTGACATGTTGACTTGATTTGCCAAATTTCATTCTAGTCAGATGTGGTAATTCTAAGATCTAAAAATTGGGTTTATTTACTGGGTTGTAATTTGGGCCTGCAATTTCCAGGAAAGAAAGGGTATGATACAGAATAGTGCCTTTCATTGGTTTGGTGAAAAAATATTAATCCATTTCCAAGTTATAAGCATTTAACATTTTTGTTCTGAGCATGCTCAGTAGGGTATCAAACGTGTATTCAAAAGACCCAACTGAGCGGCTCAAACCTGAAATTTCAAATCTTTATAAATTGGAAATGGATTCATAGTTCTTCACCAAACCAGTGAAAGGTATATCTGTAGGCCAAGCCCTTTCTATCCTGAAACTTTCAGACCAAGTTAAAAACCATTTGGGTGCTAGATGATGACAAAAATGAGCAACAAATTGCAATTTATTTTACTTTTTTCACTATCCAGATCTCAGAATCTGCACATGCAGCCAGAAGGAAATTGGCAAGTCAAGAGAGCTACCCCTCCAAGACAGCATATGCAACATTTTGTGCAAATCCACTGAACGGTTGCAAAGATATTAAAGTGAAAAGTTAGCATTTCACAAAAAGGATTTTTTTCTCACAAAAAAAGATTAATTCTCTCAAAACAAAGAATCTTTTTCTGTGAGACCAAATTCTTTTGCCATTCCAGGAAGCTATCCCAAAGAACTAAAATTACAGTATGTACAGTTTTTTTCAGTAATGAAATACATTATGGATACTACATGAAATATCTTGCAGTTCAGCACTTATTGGAATGGGCTGCTCAATGTGTTATATTTGACCCTCTGGGTCATGGTATACCAGTCACTTCCTTTTCAGTGCCATTAAGACTGGGAGAAGCCGGCACTGGGCCCTGTGCAATGGACATGATGACTGTGTCTTTTTGTCATCCCCTACTTTCTGGCAATTCTGGATGGCCTTGCGAGGCTGTATGTACCCCAGGATGGGGGATGCAGGTTCCATGCTTTGGAACATTTAAAGGGACAATGCACACTAAACAGGCAATACAAAATAAAGAGGCAATGCACTATAAACAGAAATATGCAATAAGGCATTTATATAGTACAATAAGGTCCCAAACATTAAAGTTGTTTTTAATAGATATAGTGGCCTGTATCTGTGTAGTGTATTATAGTTTAAAACCACATCTATAAATCACATAGCCATAGCGCTAATAAAAGTGTTCAAACTATGATTTACTGTATTAACAGTCACTTGTGATTATTGCTAGACTGAGGGTCCACTAATGGCCATGAGAAGCATGCACAGTTACACTCATTAGCCCAACCTCAGGACCATGCCTCTGTATTCTTTGAAGGCAAGGTGTTACAGCATCATATGGAAGGATGTTATAATATAATGGGGCCCCCAATTACTGCACATTATCAATAAAAACAAAACCCCTGGAAAAATTAACTTTAATTCTTTAACTATATTTCAAATAAAAAAAATTACCTGATGCTAAACATTAATAAGCCACTTGCTGTGCTGTACTGTGCTTAAGTATTGGTAAGATTTGCAGTCTTTCTGTGATTCCTCAATAGTTCATTTATTCTGACCCTTATTAATTTCATGCGGCTGCAATAAACCTCCAAGTGCCTCCTTACAATCCATAAAACCTCATGGTGTATTGCATTTGGTATTAGCCTCTTCATCCTGCTCCCATTCCAATTTATATTTTTACCCAGGACAGATACTGAGTTTGAGGCACTGGTTTCTGGAAAACCAAAGCTGCAAGATATTCATGCCTGCCAAAGGACATTGTCACTAGTTCAAGTTCTCTTACCTTGCTCATTGGATAAAATTCATTTCATGTGGGGAGGATGTAATGCTGCATTCAATAGCAGGCAGAAATGGCACATGTGGGGAGATGTCTGAGCTTACTAATGTAGTACCATCGCTACTGCCACTGTTTGGAATCTGCATATCAACTTCAGGAAGCTGGATAAAAGACACAGGTGATGATCCATGCAGATGTGACACCACTGAACTATGTGTATGTAATAGAGATGCAGCAACATTTTATTTTGCCAGCAAAATTGCTAATTTCACCCAGCGAAACAGAGTCGCTCAATAGCAGCAGAGGATGCAGATGGCCGATCATTCTAAAAGGAACCCTGGAGGACTATCTGGCTGGCATGATCATTCTGCCCACCATTCTTGAGCAGTCTTCCTGGACCAACTTCCAGAAGTATGCCAATGCCGGGCATTGCCAGAGTACATGCAACAAATGTGCAGGGCTCTGTTGGCACCTCTAGCACTATGTGTGGCTAAGTATTCCCATGGATTGGAGCAAGTCTGGAGTCCTCTACCACCTCATCAGGATCTTTTACCTGGCTTCTTGCATCTCTACACACCAAGTATGCAGTCCTGATGCACCTACCCCAGGTTTCGTGGGAGATGGTCACCTGGATATCCACCTTCCACTGCAGTCTGCACTTCTCTGTAAGATCTGGTTGTGAGTCTCACAGTGTCTGACAGACTTTCCCTGCCAGTCCCCATTTGGTGTCTAGGATCTAATGGGTCTGGAGGGTGTGAACAGCGCTAAGATCTGGAGATAGCACCAAAAATCCTGAACAGGGAAATCAAACCGTGCCCTCAGCTGTTCGAAGGACATCAGCACCTTCATGTTGGGCAAGTAGAGATCCCTGATCTGCCTGATACCATTGTTGACCCAATGTGGCTAAGCAAGTGGCTTATTATCTATGGAGATGCGTCAGTTATTCCAGAGGTGAGTGAACTCAGCAGGTGGGTTTCAAACTGTCCTTGGCATGTGGGAAGCTGCCATGGCAGCTAGCCAGGCTCTCCCAATTTCCATCATAATAGGGGTGACTTTGGAAAGGTGAGGACAACTGGAGGAGAAAAGTACACACAAGGTATCCTCCTGCACCAGACAGCCTTCCAATCTGACCCACAAGAGGGGACTGGGGAGAGAGGGAAGGAACCATTTAGTTGATTGTGCTAGCCTATATGTCAGCTGATTCCCCTGAAACCAAAGGAGTCCTAGACCCCCTTTGGACCAATGGGCCCACAATTTGAACCTACTCCAGTGAGCAGCTTAACCTTCCTATAGCAGTAGAGACTAATTTATCCAAGGTTTGGAATAGCTTCAGAGATAGGTGAATGGGGAGGTTGTGAAAGAGGTAAGAAATTCTTGGAAGGATTAACATCTGCATCGCTTCGATCCTGCCCTTTAGGGAAAGGTTAAGTTTGTGCCATTAGCCAATTTCAGCCATTTATGAGGCCAGCAAGGGAGTGAAGTTGGTGTTTTCTAGCTCTCTCCATCTGGTAGTGATATTTATCCCTAGATAGTAGAAGTGGTGAGTACTTCTAATTTTGAGTTGAAGCAACTCACATGTGGTATTTGAATTTAAAAAAATGCGCATTCTGTGCACAAGACCCAAACAGCTGACAGCCTTTGGCAGGAGCCGGCCTTTCATTTGCAAACTCCATATATATACAGTATATATATATATATATATATGGAATGCAACTGCATTACACATCTTGTAGGTGAAACCAGCTCCAAGAAGTAACACACACCACAAATAATAAGGGAATAAGGTATTTATTAGGGGAAGGGTACACAGACACGGTACAGAATAAGCATAACAAATGACAGGCAGGATCAGGAGGACAAGGGTAATACAAAAAAGATTGGGGAAAAGTAATAGCGAGAACAAGAAAAGGGACTGAATTATATAGGGAGCATAAGACAGTAACAAACACAACAGCAATGGTCAAACAAATTATTTTACATACAAATAAAGAAACAAGAAGACTTAATGATGTAGATTAAAAAGGACAAAACAGATTTTTTGTTGCTTTTATTTTTTTTTGGGGGGGGGTCCATACAAACAACAGAATAAAGGATAGAAAAATGAAAACAAAAAAGACTAATTTATTTGTGCTGCCACATTAACTGCCAGTGGGGCCACCACACAGTTCAGACAGGATGCCCATGATTTTGTCAACATCACACTTGAATTTAGCAATCTCCCCCTGAGCATCACTAAATTCCTGTCTGAAATCATTTAACTCCTGTTGAAGATGGTGGACTTCTGACAGGACAGCTGATAAGTCTGCATATGTCACTGGCACTGCTGGTGGAATGGGGCAGCCTGTGCTGCTGCTACTGGTGACTCTGGATAGGGGGACCTGGTGGGGTGTCACTGGCACTGCTGGTGGGGTGGGGGCTGCCTGTGATGCTACTGACACTAGACAGTGTGGTCCTGGTGGGATCTTGATGCTACTGCAGTCTACAGCTGTTGTCTGAACTGGCAAGCCTGGCAAGGGCACTTAACAGGTCGAGCCATGCCTCCCTCCTGCTCACCCCCCTTCACTGTTCAAAACTGTACTGCTCCCCACAGCTGCAGTTGATGCTGCCGCCACCTCCTGAAGTTTGAGGTCCCATTGAAGCAGGTTGTAGTGCACCATGTGGCTATACTGGCTGGAGTTCTATGTGATAACGGTGAACGCCTAAAGGCAATCGCCATTATCAAGAAATCTAGAGTGCTGAAAACATTTTCGGCACTCTGACACCCCGGCGCACAGCAACATGGTGCCAGAGATTTACTTTTTAATGTTTTCTGTAGGGGGCTGAGCCTCCCCTACAGGGGGCTTCACCCCCAGCACCCCCCTACTAAAGTATTCTCAACGCCAGTGGGGGCATGTCAGATGGTGTGAAAACATTAAAAAAAATAAAAGGTTCAGGCCGGGCACAATAAAATTGCACCAGTGCCCAGATCCAAACCCTGTACCTCATCGACTAGTGCTGGCAACCTACCAACCTGTCCATGAGATCAGTTTGGCAACCACCATGGCACAACCCCTCACATCCCCTCACTGTGCATGCTTGCTTCCCTCCAACGTACATACGTATAGTGACATCCTGTTGCTACAGTCACCAAACCCCCCCCCCCCCCCAATCTGGCCACCCTCAACTTTCCATTGCCATGAGGGATTCGCTGGGGAGCGAGTCACGTTATGGTTGGTGCCCTTTCCCCTGTGCCCTCATCATGGGATACCACTGGCTAGTTGTCTAAAAGTGGGAACCATACTTTCATCGATGCACTTCCTGCCTGCATAGATTGTAGCTGACCAGTAGGTCACCTGCCAAACTTGCATAATAAATCCCAGACAGGAGAACTTCAGAGATGACTGAGCCATGCAGGGGGGCAGCAGATAATGTCTCAGGCACTGCCTCCTCCTACTGCATGGGAAGGGGCATGGTATCCTGGTGCTGGGGAGGGGGCACTCTTTCCTGCAACCATATACTGACCATGCAGCATTGGTTCTACAGCAAAGACTATCACATTGTCAGCAGTCGCTGTGATGGTCTCCGCTCCCCGAACTGGTGCCGGGGAGGTGTTTGCCCCCAACTCTGAACTAACTCTGACTAGAGTTAGCAATCTAAAGTACAGGGGGTGCAAGGGGCAGAGGCCCCCACGTGGTGGGTGTGGGAGGCGAAGCTCCCCACAGAAAATACCTGTTCCTGAGTGACAGCGCATCACCAATTGGCACTGTTGTGCTGTCGCTGTGCCATTGGTCGACAAAAAATTTATCACCACACCATAGTGGAATCTCTTGCAAGTGCTATGGTGGAGGGGCCATGGTCATCTCCTCTTGCTGGGGAGGGGGCACAGTTGTTTGTTACTTGGTGCTCATGCTGGGGCCAAAAACCTCCTGCTGCTGTAGCTATTTCATTATTAATGGTCATTTGAAATGCACATACAGATGCCCCACTGCCTCTACCCTTCTCCATTATGCCCACCAACACCACCAATTCAAACAAAACAAAAAAAAAACCGAGATAGAGACTCAGAGAGAGAGAGAGAGAGAGAGAGAGAGAGGGGGGACTGACACACACACACACACACACACACACACTCACACAATCCACAGGTACTAAAATATGAAATAGGACAAAGACAAACAAGAAACGGTAGAAAAAATAGCACAAATTAAGTAGTTTATGTATAAAAGTGCACAAATTAAGTAACACAGGGTAACAGGAGGGCAGAAGTAAGAGACTAGAAATACCAAACCATAGGTTCATAGGTTCATAGTTGTTTACAAGTTCAGGAGGCAATGCCTATATATGAACTCGCCACCCGAAGGTGGATTCGTTATCAATATAAATGAATTTATTATTACCCATAAAATTGTACAACATACTTTTAAACTTATCCATTGTTTTGCGCTCCACAATATGAACTGGAAGAGTATTCCATAAATTAACCAATCTCTGGGAAAACCAATGATGTCTTTTTTTTGTTTCTGGAGTACCGAGTGGAGGGCTGTGGGATCAGTGTGAGAGTTGTAAAGGACTGCATCATCTGCATACAATAGTATTTTCCCAGAGCAGGCATTGGGCAGGGTGTTGAGGTATAGGGAGAAGAGAAGTGGGCCAAGGATAGAGCCCTGAGGGACCCCAGACCTGACTTGGTGGGGGGATGACAGGGAGTGGGCAATCCGGACTGTCTGGGTTCTCTCAGACAGATGGCTGGCAAACCAGTCAATGGTCTCATGGGAGAGGCCTAACTGAATGAGGGAGTCCAGGAGAAGCAAGTGGTGCATGGTATCAAAAGCCTTTGAGAGGTCTATAAAGACAGCGCCAGTAGTGTTACTAGTGTCCAGGGATGTATGGAGGGCGTTTGTAAATTCCAAGAGGGCAGTGGTGGCGCTATGGTTCTGGCGTAAGCCGTGTTGTTCAGGACACAAAGTACTACATTTGGTGAGGTAGTCTGTTAGTTGTATGGCCATGATTTTTTCCAGGGTTTTAGAGAGGGGAGGCAGGATTGATATTGGGCGGTAGTTCCCAGGCAGGGTGCGGTCACCACTTTTAAGGATAGGAGTGATGAGGGCAGATTTCCATTTGGATAGGAACTGGCCCAGAGAAAGGGAGTGGTTCAAAAGCATGGTAAGGGGGAGGAGAACTTCGTTGAATGTGAGTCTAAGCAGTTTTAGGTCCAGCGAGTCACTGCTGAAATGGGATTTGCTGAGGGCTTTGAGTAGGAGAGGGTCAGCTTCACGCTGGGAAACTGCTTTAAAGTAGAATGGGGGGTTGGTGAGGGGGCAGTGTGGTGTGGGGTGGGTGGGGGAGAAAAAATTGGGGGGGAGGACACCAGAGAGGTCAGAGAAGGTGTCATTTAATGTGTCAGTGATAAGGGCTGGATCTGAGGTGATAGATCCATTGGCCCAGATATGGGTAGGCGGGGCAGTGGGGCTTTGCCACTTAGTGTTTTTAGTGAGTCCCAAAACTTGCTACCTGCACCCCATGTGTTGGTGAGCAAGGTTTTATAGTACTCAGCCTTTGCTTTATGGATATCCCATGTACATTTATTGTGCGCTTCCTGATAGCGCTGCCTGTCAGAGGGTTTTCTGGTATCCTGTGCAATGTGCTACAGATTGTCTCGTTCATGCATCTGGTCCAAAAGGGCTTGGGATAGCCAAGGTGTGTTGGCACCTTTAATTGTTTGTTTGGTTAGGGGTGCAAACCGGTTGCAGGCAGTGTTGAACATATGAATGAAATAGTTGAGGGCAGAGTCAATGTTCTGAGCATTTCTTATGGGGAACCAGTCAGTAACTAGAAGGTACTTTTTAAGTGATTGTAGTTTGCCATTGTAAGATAGTTTTTTGGGGGGGGCTTGTAAATACAGTATGACCACTGTCATTGCACTGGGGAGTGGTCGCTCAGAGCATCGGGTAGTACCCTGATCTGTGTTGCTTTATGTGGGGAGTTAGTGAGCACTAACTCTAGGAGGGTGGCAGAACCAGTCCTCTGGTTTGTTCTTGTGGCAGTAGTCACAAGCTGGGTTAGGTTCTGGGCAGTTGCAGCATCCCTAACAGGGCCTGAAGTGTCAGCCAGCCAGTTTGTATTGAAATCTCTGAGGCAATGATGTCAGCATTGCCAGGGAGAGTCTGGAGATGGTTGAGGACAGAGAGTAAAGCGGTTTTCTGATTTTGGGGAGGGATATATACAGAGGAGAGGAACAGAGGGGCTCTGTTATGGGCAAGAGTGATCTTCAGTGTGAGGGATTGGGCCCCGTGCTCAAGTGATGGGGAGGGGAAGGCGAGACACTGTAGTGATTCCTTGACATACAGTGCACAGCCACCACCTTTCTTTGAGGTTCTATCTGCTCGGTATAGTGTGAAGCCAGGAAGTGAGACCGCAGAGTCGGGGTGTGGTTGTTGAGCCAGGTTTCAACTATTGAGATGACATTGGGCAGTTCTGGGCAACCCATCCTTGAAAGGAATCAAATTTCTTGAGGAGGCTGCATATTATATTGAGGGAGGTGATTGTGAGGTTCTTGGATGTAGTAACCCTGGGGTGGGGAGGGTGGGTCCTGGGTTGGGGTGTACGTCTCCAGAAAGAAGGAGTAGTAGTAGGATGTGCAGGGAGGCCAACCTTAAACATTTCTTCATGAGCTTAGGAGCCATTAGGGAGGGGGAACAGCACTGTGCAGAGATGGGAGTAGATAGGTCCTGTAGGGAGGGAGAGGCCAGACAGAGTAGTGTCCATTGTGGTACCACTGTAGTACCAGTAGGGTGATTGGAGCATAGGGGATGCATGGTCCAATGGTGGAATGGGAGTTATGGGTCAGTAGCCGGGGTGGGTAGTGTGGCTAAGGTGAAGAGCATGGTGCTAGGTACAGGAAGTGTGCGTAGAAGGTGGGTTATCATGATGACAAGGGGTTGGGTACCCAGTAGAAAGGCAGAAGGATGAATAAGGGGTTGTGGTCTGCATAGTATCAAGGTAGCTGTACAACGAGTACTGCATGTGTGGGGGTTGAAAATAGGCTCTGGTAGGGAGTATGTGCATGTGAGGTGACGTAACATGGAGTAGGTGGGTTTGGGGGTTAGCAAGATGGGACAATACCAGGTAATTATATATTGGCCAGCAGAGTGGCTGTTTAGTGTTAGATCCTGGGGGGGGGGTGGTAGAGCCATAAGGGGGATCATAGAGGCTATAAGGATAGTTATCCAGTGAAGTGGTAGCATATTTATTGTAGAGATGGTTAGGTATTTGGGATTGAGAAGAGTGGCCACTAGTGGGGAGCTTGTATAAGCTGCATATGGAGAAGTGCGTTGATAGGTTAATTTTGCACCACGTGACTGCCTACTTCCCTATATAAGTAAAAGCAGACCAAGGGTGGTGGTGGGAGCAGTGGGGAGCCGAACACACAGCGTTCGGTTGGGCAACTCCTGGGAGCTGTGCAGCACAGTCGCAATCAGTGAGCAGGGCAAACCCTTAGCTGTGGGGTTGCTGTGCCTGGGCAATTTTCTTTGCTGTTGGCTTCCGCCACATCTCTGTTAATATCTGGCTGTTCTGCCTGGGTTTCAAAATCAAGTCCTCTGGAAACCTTGGCTTGGTTCTCCTCTATTACATGCAGTACTTCAGGGTTCATCTCTGCCAGGGTCTCCATTTCTCTTTAAACCTTTTCCTGTTCATCATTTTCCTGTACCTGTACCTTGTAAATACTATAGGAATTTTCTTCAGTTTGCTACAGTTTTCACTGATGCTACTTAATATTCCATAATTATCCTTTTTATCAACAAGCCTACACTTAGAAAAAAAATGAACATTTAATGTCAAGTTCAGTACAGTAGAGTACAGTACAGTACTGTTTGATAAGCAAGACCGAGTTGCAGAATATAGTAACTCAGTACTTCTTACAAAAACAAAAATAATGAACTGTGTTGAACTTTGTATTGGCTGCCTTTGTCCTAGGCTGCTTTTGAGTCTTCAGTGAAACCATGAAGTTCCTACACTTGCATTTATTCAGTCTATTGATGTTCTCTTTCCCTGTGCTGACAGCCTGGTCACAGGTGATGTCTAGTTGTGGGTGAAGTGGCTGAAATTCACTATGCAAAGTGATTCGCTGAGTAATGCAGAATCCATGAAGTATTCCGCAACGTGAAGCGGAGTACTTCGCATCATGATGAGGAACATGAAGTCCATTGAAAACAATGACTTTGCATTATTCTACCTTCCCCAAACCACTTCTTCACCAATTTTAAAGCGAAGTACATTGAAATCAATGTACTTTGCATCACTTCACCTTGTTATTGAGCTCTAAGGCAACTTTTGCAGTGCTTCATGGGATTGCTGGTCACATGGGCTCTAGATTGTTCTGCACAGCCTCAGTTCTGTGTAGTGTGTGTGTAGTGGAAGATGGAGACAGTTTCTTCTCAGATCTCTGCAATTCAAATCCTCTAAAAGCTGTTAAACAAGCCTTTTTGAGCCATTTGTTTTGCTCAAAATTTAGTACATCAATTGTAGGACCCCCCCCCATGTTCATATCATTGAGTGTTTATTGTTTGTGTGTGGATTTTGAATGTTAATTTAGAACAGTCAGTCTGTGTGCTGTGAAGTGTGCTTTGGGGGAGGGGCGTATCTGTGGTGTAGGCAGATTAACTGGGAGAAAAAGGCAGTCTTTCTGTTTTGGTTATATTTTTCTTGTGTAACTATGTTAATGTACACACAGTAATATTTTCAGTAATTCTTGACTTTTTTTTGCTGATTGTTGTGGTGGTGCAGCAGTGTATAATTTCAGCGTGTTTAAAACATTTGGTTATATTACTAAAGGTTTTCAATTTGCCACACATTTCTTGTAGAGTGTGTGTGAGTGTGTGTGCGATGCATGCCATTACATCAGACACCTTTTATTGTGCCACAGAGTAATTGCAGCAGTGTGAAGAACTTGCTATCCACCACATCTGCATGAATGTTTTATACTGCTTTGTGGTATCTTAACTGGTAGTGGACTGTTACTGCCGTGCACTACCCCAATTCAGCAAAAGGTATTCTTTTCCAGATGGGGAATTGTGACTTGTGAGCACCAGGTAGGTGTTGTTGTTGTGCCTTTGCATCTGCATCTCTTGAGTGTGCAGCGTAATCTTAATCTGTATGTGCATTTCCAGTACACCATTAATTCTGGGAGACTTTGCATTTCTTGTTATGCTCTCATTTCACATTGTCAGCACTGGGGAACTTTCTGGACACAAGACAGTAGCATTTTGGGGATGCACATTATTTCTGGTAACTGTGTGTGACCAACCACTGCAGGCATGATGGAGTGCACCATTAATTCTGGGAGACTTTGCATTTTGTGTTACCCTCTCATTTTACTTTGTCAGCATTGGGGAATTTTCTGAACACAAGACAGTAGCATTTTGAGGATGCAAATTAATTCTGGTGACTGTGTGACCACTGCTCACATGAGTTAGTGCCCCATTAATTCTGGTAGACTTTGCATTTCTTGTTATGCTCTCATTTCACTTCATCAGCCCTGGGGAATTTTCCTGACACAGAACAGTAGCATTTTGGGGATGCACATTAATTCTGGTGACTATGTGTGACCAACCACTGCGCACATGATGGAGTGCACCATTAATCCTGGGAGACTTTGCATTTTTTGTTACCCTCTTATTTCACTCCATCAGCACTGGGGATGGGGAATTTTCTGGTCACAAGACAGTAGCATTTTGTGGATGCAAATTAATTCTGGTGACTGTGTGTGACCACTACGCGCATGACTGAATACACCATTAATTCTGGGAGACTTTGCATTTCTTGTTATGCTTTCATTTCACTTCATCAGCACTGGGGAATTTTCAGGACACAAGACAGTAGTATTTTGGGGATGCACATTAATTCTGGTGGCTGTCTGTGACCACTGTGCACATGACTGAGTGTGCCATTAATTCTGGGAGAATTTGTATATTTTGTTACACTCTCATTTGACTTCGTCAGCACTGGGGAATTTTCTGGACATAAGACAGTAGCATTTTGGGGATGCAGTTTAGTTCTGGTGACTGTGTGTGACCACTGCACACATGACTGAGTGCGCCATTAATTCTGGGAGACTTTGCATTTCTTGTTATGCTCTCATTTCACTTCATCAGCACTGGGGAATTTTCTGGACAGAAGACAGTTGCATTTTGAGGATGCGCATTATTTCTGGTTACTGTGTGTGACCACTGCTTGCATGACTGAGTGCACCATTAATTCTGGGAGACTTTGCATTTGTTGTTGTGCTCTCATTTAACTTTGCCAGCACTGGGGAGTTTTCTGGAAACAAGACATTATCATTTTGGGGATGCACATTAATTCTGGTGACTGTGTGTGACCACTACACGCATGATGGAGTGCATCATTAATTCTAGGAGACTTTGCATTTCTTGCTACCCTCTCATTTCACTTTGTCAACACTGGGGAAGACACAAGACAGTAGCATTTTGGGGATGCACATTAATTCTGGTGACTGTGTGTGACCAACCACTGTGCACATGATGAAGTGCACCATTAATCCTGGGAGACTTTGCATTTTTTGTTACCCTCTCATTTCACTTTGTCAGCACTGGGTGTGGGGAATTTTCTGGACACAAGACAGTAGCATTTTGGGGATGCACATTAATTCTGGTGACTGTATGTTACCACTGCATGCATGACTGAGTGTGCCATTAATTCTGAGAGACTTTGCATTTCTTGTTGTGCTCTCATTTCACTTTGTCAGCACTGGGGAGTTTTCTGGACAGAAGGCAGTAGCATTTTGGGGATGCACATGAATTCTGGTGACTGTGTGTGTGAGAGGCTGCCAATATTGTTGTCACTTTGCCTTACTTCATGATAAGGCAGAATGAAAATGTGAAGTAATAAATACAAGACGAAGTGAGCATCTTGTATTGGCCACTCCACGTAGTGGAGTGACAGCACAAAGTGTCCACTTTGCATTCACTTCACCAGTGAAATTTAAATTCGCTGCATCTCTAGTCATGTCCTGTTTACCAGGCCGAGATTTCTTCTTAGTGGCCGAGATGCCACCACTGTGGATTTTGTCCCATAGAAAATGATCATGTTCATGATTGAACAGACAGATAATACAGCACTGACAATTCTTCTGAACATGTGCAGTAAAGTACTGTTGACAGACTGGAAAATGTTTGTGCCTTATGGAGGCTGAGAACAGACTGCATTGGGTGACATGCGCCAAGGCAGGTACGCATCAGAGGTGCATTACTGCATCATATTGGATAACAGGTAGAGTGATGCAGTACGCTTTGATATTACCAGATAAATAATGTGCTTCCACAGCTGGCAACTTCTTACTGGAGCTGTTATCACAGCATCCATGCACAATGGTGAAGAAGATATCAGTCAAGATCAGCACTGAAATGAGCCACATGAGGTCTGAAGGTGAAAGCATCAGGAAAATACAGGTGTTTCTGAAGAGCACTGGGATCTACATCACATATAGTGGGCTGACAGCACACCTGGAACTCAACATCCCAGTACTGTATGCACCAGGGCTCACTGTCTATATCAGGTAGTCACATGTATAGCACTGTTACTGACTTCTTCTGACACTTTACATATTACTGTAGTGTGGTATTATAAATTTACCTACAGTACTTTACCAGCAAATTGTAGGTAAGTTATTTATTTGATTTTTGTTCTTACTTCTGCATACAGGGATACCATGCTAGTTGTCAACCGCGTGCTCACAGAGGGTGATAAGACCACTACAAGTGAAATTGTTGAATGGTCACTGAACATGGGGTAGTGGTATCTGTCTCATCTGTCAAGTGAATGTACTGCTAGATGGAATGAACATATGGGTGGGCAAGGTGAGGCATTTAACATTTTATCTATTGCTGTGTTATCCAGGTGCCCCCTAATGACTTCTGGAAGTACAAGTCTGTACACCAAGCAAATGTTGATTTTCAGGGAGGGTGGTTTCATGTGATCTCTGACAAACAGCTTTCTTTCCACAGACAAATGCAAATATAGTGTCACAGAAAATGGCTACTATGTTTGGCATTTCTGCATTCTTTCACCTAAATTTCAGAATTGTGTTCCCTAATGTGTCCCCTAACCGCTCTGAGAAGCCCAAGTTTATACTCTAAGGGAAAGTAGATTTTTTTTTGGGGGTGGGGTTCATATGATCTCTGACAAAAAATACAGGCCACAGACACACACAATGGAAGATGAAAATGAACTGCTAGAGCTACTGCACCTATGGGATGGAAAAGAGACTGCATATTGGGATCAGCATCACCACAGCACAAAATGGATGTTGCATCAAATACCTGAAAATCATGTGCAGTGTCAAATGGCAAAAAAACAACAAAAAACAACATGACATTGGGTACAACTGTTAATAATTTACTGAGATTTACTGAGGTGGTTTAGGTGGATTGGAAAAAAGCATCACCAGGGCAAAGTGCTGTTAGAAATCTAGACAAGATTCTTATTCTTAGATTCTGAATGATTTGTCTAAATGTCAAACAGCAACAGTGACAGTTGATATGGGTAGATTGAGATCATTACAATCTGCTTGAAACTGTCTGAATCAGGCCCATTTCACTGTAATTCCATCTGCTGCATCTGATGCAGCTGTACCACCCATTTTGCAAACACCCTAGTGTTGAAAATGGAGTAGACCCCTCAAATAGCTTGTAAAAGTGTATGTGTCATATAGAACTGTGAAACTATATTGTGGTTAATTGTTATACATGATGTATTCAGGCATATTTGTTGAAGGACACATAAAGGCATTATTCTATTCAAGTTCCTGTTGTGAAGAGGTTAGCTCCATGATGGAGAGAATAGTAAGGTCAAATGTTACATTGCCAAGGATTGTTTTACCCTTATAATTCTGTTTGGTTTGTCCATGCAGCTTCATTAGCATATTATTAATTAATTTACAGATCCTGTATGAGGAGCAGCTGTGTGACGATTCTTTGACATTGTGAACCTCTTCTGCTAAAAGGTACTGTAGCTGTGTTACCATTTAACAGCTGAAATTATAATGTGAGTTGATGGGGAGAAAGCTCAACTAATCTACAGTATTTCTACTCATCAAGAAATCTATTTCTTTGAATTTTTTTTCTCCTGGGAAAACATGTCCAGTTTCAAGCAGCTTATTTCCCTGGGAGGTGGGTACATACAATAGGAATGAAAAGCAATAAACAATACACAATGTACAGTATGTTGAGGGTTTTCATGCTTGCATCAGAGTGTCATGTGGGATGATTGGCCTTTCCACTGGTTGGCAAAAAATGTAGAATTGGTATTATAATTGGCAGTGTGCTACCAGCCTGACTTTATTTGTCAATCAGTATTTTTTGTCACCCTGTACAAGCATTATGGTCCCTTTACAAGGGCAAACACTATGTAAATGTACCAGTAATGTGTTACAGCACAGGACATCTTTTACAAGATATAGCACAAAATGCATGTAGCACATATCTTCTTTTGTATTTTGGCCTATATCTTTAATTTAAGGGTGACTGTATTTGAGGGTGGCATGGCTTGTGATGAAAAATTCAACTTTTTACACCTCCTATATTTCATCAAATATATTGATAATGGTCTGTGTCATGGAATAATAAACATAAACTTCAATTAAGGTCATGTGAAATACAAATATGATTTTATTTACATAAATCAAAATCAGAGTAATGATACAACTAAATTGCAGCTGATAAGAAACTTTGTCAGTATAGTGTATGAATCCCATATTAGGTGCTTTATCTAACAATATTAAATGGGTCACTATGGCATGTGACATATTCAAGGATGGCTTCTACTAAATGACATGCAGTTCATGTGGGAGATTAGACAGCTCTTTTTAATCATAGAAATCTTCCAGTAAAGCAACTATTTTTAAAATATACTAGAATGATGGCATCTAATCTTTGAAGTCTAATGTAGTTACTTAACTATACTAAGTATTACAGTACTGTATTCTTAAAAGAATGCATGCACATAGCATACTGTACAAAGACTAGGAAGCCTGCAAATTTTGTTCATTGCCACATAACTTGTAAAGAGAAATGTACCCCCTTAAAAGTATTTGAAAATGTAGTGCCTAATTTGAACATTGTATGCAATGTTAAACTTCATTTGGAAATCAGGCTCTGAGATATATAAGTTTAGGAATAATGATTTATAACTACTTGATGTGCTATATACATTGTTGGCATACAAATCAGTTTAACTTTCACTCTCTACATCAAAGAAAAATTGTGTTCTTGTCTTATTAAAGGGACGGGGAGCTGGTGTGAATTTGTAGCTCTTTGTCAGGTTTCTCTTTTCAGAGACAATATTAATACTGTACCATGAAATGACCCATACTTACATGGATCTGAATACAAACTAATGTGAAAAACTTAATTTTGTATTGCTTTTTTGTGGACACATTCCAAAAAAAAAAAAACAGTATTATGTCAGTGTGTGGGCAGAGAATAAAGGGTAATATTAAATGTATACTGGAAATTGAAAATAGAGTTAAAATCGATGTTTTGACCATAAGTCTTCAGGAATTATGTAAAAAGAACACCATGTACAAAGTAAGTTATGAGATAGGGAGCGCAGATCCAATAATACAATTAAAGTGAAATCGGCTTATAAAAGACATTGAATATAGAAACACAGAGACATAAAATTTGATGGCAGATAAGGACTGCTTGGCCCACCTAGTCTGCCCATTTTTCTACCTAATGGATAAGCTGCAGATTGTTGTTAACCAACAGCTTACTTCCGCCTACCCCCCACTAGAATTGCCTGATGTCTGTCCCATGCATTCTTGAATTCCCCCACTGTTTTTGACTCCATGACATCCTCAGGAAGGCTGTCCCATGTATTCACAACCCTCTCCATGAAAAAATACTTCCTCACATTACCTCTGAGCCATCCCCCCTCTATCTTCAAATTGTGCCCCCTTGTTCTTCCACATCTCTTTTTCTGAAAGATGATACCCTCTTGGACTTTGTAGATTCCCTTGAGGTACTTAAAAGTTTCTATCATGTCCCCTCCTCCCTCCTTTCCTTGAGGGTATACATCCTAAGCTCCCTTAGTCTCTCTTCCTATGTCTTCTGGTGCAGACCATGCACCATTTTGGTTGCCCTCCTCTGGACAGCCTCCACCCTGTCAATGTCTTTGCAAAGATGGGGTCTCTAGAACTGCATGCAGTACTCCAGATGGGGCTCACCAACTGTCTGTACAGAGGGATAACAACTTCTTGTTTTCTGCTGGTGATGCCTCTCCCTGTGCACCCCAGTATCCCCCAGCCCTCCTTACTGCCTTCTCATATTGCTTGCCCACCTTTAGGTCATCTAATATAACTACCTCCAGGTCCCTTTCCATTTCTGTTGTTGTTAGTATCTCACCCCCCACTGTGTACTTTCCCCTGGGTTTTTTGTTACCCAGGTGCATTACTTTGTACTTCTTTGTGTTGAATCTAAGCTGCCATACATTTAACCATTCCTTCAACTCTGTTGCAGATCTTTGTGTTGTCTGCAAAGATGCATACTTTTCCTTCCAGTCCCTCTGAAATGGCACTTATAAAGACATTAAAAAGTATTAGACTTAGTACTGAACCTTGCAGTACCCAACTAGTAACCCCCCTTTCTGCACTGTGGACTCCATTTACTATTACCCTCTGCATATTGTGAATATTAAGGTTATCCTAATATTAAGGGCATCATGTGTTAAGGATTACAGGAACTCTTAAACACAGTTAAACCAGGTATTATTGATATAACACCCTATCTAGTGTAAGGGTAAGCAAGGTGAAGAAAAGAAGCAAAAGGGATTAATCTAGAAAATTGTGTCCAGGGTCATGTGACAAAGAGATAAACTAAATAAAAGGGGATGTTAGAACAGTTTTATTTAAGGCAAAAGAGGAACACATAAACAAAATCTTATTTAAGGTAAAGCAATGAGTTGTAAACAAAATAAAAAATGGGAACCCTAGAAACACCCTATATGGGGTAAGGGCACAAGTTCCTTTCCAGATCATAAGGAGTGAAGCACTGGTAAAGTTGGGAGTGGTGCAGTGCAGTGGCCATGGGCCAACAGTCTTTAGGGAGACCTTTTGGAGACTAAGGTCCCACCCCATCAGTGTGCACCTCTCTGGGCTGAGGGGTGAGATAATTAGATTCCAGGATGAGTTAGCTAGGATTAAAGGGACCTTTTCCCCCACCCAGGGGCCATCAAGTCAATCACTGTTGCCTCAGATGGTGCCAAGAAGGAGGGCCAGCTGGAATATAGTGGGCTATGGTGGGATGAAAACATATTCCTCAGCTGGTGCCACTACACAACTGTTTCACCACTCTGGTGAGATAGGACTGCCAAGAGGAGGCATCCATGGTGATGGCCAGGGAGGATGTGAGGGTCTTCCATGGGAGGGCATCACAGTGGGTGGCACAGAACCCCAGCAGAAGATGAAGCAACTTCTGGTGGAGAACTCAGTCACTGGTGGTGTAGATTTGCGAGCAGGGCAGGAAGGAAAGAGGAAGGTGAGGTGTCTGCATCGTGCCTTGGCATGGAGGGATGGAGAGCAAATCCATAGAATCTCTAGGGTGGCAGGGCAGGAGGGTGAGATGGATACTATTTTCCACTTGGGGACACATTCCCTGATAAGGGATGCAGCAGGGGTGGTACAGGAAAGGTTTAGGGGGCTGGGGAGTGGTCTGAAGCAGGTAGTTCACATGGTGGCCTTCACTGAGATACTGCCTGTATACAACCAGGAGGAGATAAGGAAACACCACATCAGGGCTTTCAGTGTCTGGTTGAAGGCATGGTGCAGGGAGGAGAGTTGTGGCTACATTGGGGACTGGGGTCCTATCTGGGGAGATAGAGGCCTGTACAAGGGAGAATGCCTTGATCCATCTAGGAGGGCAAAAACAGTCCTGGGTGGAAGTTTTAAATGCTACTTCAATGGGCATTTAAACTACTAAGGGGAAGTCAGAAAAAACAAGGGAGGCAGTGAGTGCCCCCCCACCAGAAATGGAGTAGAACAGAAGAAATGTCTAAGGAAAATAAATTCCCTCAGAGTAGGGGGCATAGGGACAAGGGAATGGAAAGGATGAGAGGGTTGAAAGGTGGATCTAAGGCTGAAAGTGGAACTAGGGAGGATGGGTAGAAGGAGGATGAAAAGTGGGGACAGTACCAGGGACAAGGGATGGGTGACTGATGGAATCGGGTAGGGAAGGCAAAGCAAGGTGAGATAGGGACAAAAGGAATGGAGAACCATGTGTGCAAACACTAGGAGTCTAAAGTAATAAAATTGTTGACCTTACGGCAACCATTGTGAAGGCAGACCTGGATCTGGCAACCATAATAGAATCATGGTGAACTGACAACCATAGCTGGGATGCAGACATTCCAGGATACACCATGTTATACAAGAACAGGACAAGGAGGAAAGGAGAGTTGTTTTAAATGTGAGAGAATGCATGAAGGACACAGAGATACCAAGGGGAGAAGGAAGGGGTGGAGGTTTTTTGGGTCAGGTTAGAGACTGGGTATAGAGCCTTCAACCATGGGAAGGTAATGTATAGACCATCAACACAGGAGAAGGAGTTAGATGAAGTTTTAGGAAGACCACTGGCAGAATGGCAAGCAAAGAGGAGGTATTTATTATGGGGGGACTTTAACCTGCTGGATGTAGACTGGAACATACTGGATGTAGCTACATGAAGAACAGGGCCATCCTTTATTGCCTTCAGGAGGCATTTCTTAGGCAGCTGGTTACGGAACCCACTAGAGATGGGCAGTGCTAGACTTGGTACTTATGAACAGGGACAACATTGCAGATGTCACAGTGGGTCGCTCCCTGGGTTCAAACAATCACTGTATGGTGTGGTATGGCATACAGATTGGGCAAGGAAAAAACACACTAGGATGAAGGTCCTGGACTTCAGGAGGGCAGATTTTAAAGAAATGAGTGACTGCCTCTATCAATACCTTGAAGTGGAGGATGGCCAGGAGAGTGGAGGCACAATGGAAAAGGATCAAGGAGGGAATATGTGTGAAGGAAGTAAGTAGGGGTAGGAGGAGGAAGAGGCCACTATGGTTCTCGAAGGAGGTGACTAAGACAGTAAGGGAGAAAAAAACAGCTTTTAGGCAGTACAAGAAAACCCAAATGGAGGGGGGCAGGGAGGTATATGTAGGTAAACAAAGGAAGGCATAAAGGAGGGTGAGGGTAGCTAAGGCACAAACAAAGGAGATGATTACCAAGGAGGTTAAAAAGCAGAATAAGACTTTCTTCAAGTACATGAGGGAAAAGAGGAAAGCAAGGGTGGGATAGTGAAGATCAGGAAAATGGGGGACTTTGCAGAAGAAGATAAAAAAAAGCTAACATTTTAAATGAGTACCTGTGCTTGGTATACACAGTGCAGGTGGAGAGAACACACCATCATATATCAGCAGGCACTGCGAGGGGGGGGATAGTGGACACAAGTCCATTCTCAGAGAAAATAATCCAAAGGAGACTGAAGCACTAAAGGAAAACAAAGTGATGAGGCCAGATGGGATTCACCAAAGGATACTCAAAGAACTGAGCATGGCGTTATCAGCCCTCTGGTAACACTATTTAACACCTCATTGAGACAGGGGTTGTTCCAGAGAACTGGAAGAGTGCCAATGTGGTCCCTCTGCACAAGAACAGCAGCAGGAAGGAGGCTAGCAATTACAGTCAAGTCAGTCTCACATAAATGGTGAGGAAATTAATGGAGACCCTGCTGAAGGAGAGACTGATGGAGTACCTGGAGGCAAATCAGCTACAATACCACCAGCAGCACTGTTTCACAGGGGGGAAGGTCATGTAAAACAAATGTCATACATTTCTTAGACTTGGTGATTAGGGATGTTGATCAGAGGAAGGAAGTGGATGTTGACTATCTGGACCACAGTAATACCACTGACACTGAGCCACACAGGACAATAATAAAGAAACTTAGCAACTTGGGTGTAGGGAGAAGGTGGTAAGCTGGGTATAAAACTGGTTAAAGGATATGAGACAGAGGTGGTGGTAAATGGTTATCACATGAGGGATGGGAGAAAGTGACCAGTGGTGTGCCACAGGAATCAGTACTGGGTCCTGTCCTCTTCAACATCCTTATAAGTGACATTCCTGAATAATGGGAAGGGATGATGTGTCACTTTGCAGATAACAGAAACATTTGCAACAGGGTGGACATCCAAGAAGGAGTAGAGAGAATGCAGATGGATCTGGAGAAACTAGAGGAGTAGTCTAGGGTGTGGCACCTGGGTTTCAATGTTAAATAGTGCAACATTATGCACCTAAGCTGCAGAAACCAAGGTGCTTTGTATAAGATGGAGGGGAGGTACTTAACATCATCAAGCAAGAGAGGGCCTTGAGGTAATCATATCCCTTGGGTTCAAGGTGGCAGGCAGTGTGGCAAGGCAATTAGCAAGACTGGTGAGATGCTAAGGTGCAGGAAAGGATGCGGACGTTGCCACTGTATCTCTTTTTGGTGAGACCCTACCTACAGTGAAGTGTCCAGTTTTGGAGGCTACACCTTTGTAAGAACACTGATAGAGTGGAAGCAATTCTAAGAAGACATTCCAAAATGGTGTGTGGATTGCACAAGAAACCATATTAGTAGAGGCTATGGAGCTCAACATATACTCCCTGGAGGAGAGGAGAGTGAGAGGGGACATAATTGAGACCTGTAAGTACCTCATGGGGGTGAACAAAGTACAGAAGTGCAGTCCCTTTCAGAGGAACAGGAGCAACAGAACATGGGAGCATGATACTTTTTCATAGACAGGGTAGTGGACGCATGGAACAGAATGCCAGAGGAGGTGGTGGAGGTGAAGACAGTGGGGGGCTTCAAGCACCTGTGGGATAGTCACATGGGCATAATTAGTGGAGGAAAGTGAGGAGAGAAGAACACCTGAGACTGAAAAAGGTTCCAAGAGTAGTAATAGGCAGTATAACATTATATGGGCACCACAATTAGGGCACCACAACCAGTTCACCAATCATGTTGGCAAACTGGATTTTGTGGTGCTTGGCAGGGCAGGTGGCATCTGGGTGTAGTGTCCCCTACCCCATACACCTCTGACCTGGAGGTGATTATATATACGTATGGGGTGCGGTAGATGAAGTCCCCTGCATTGGGGGTGTATGTGGGGGATGAAGCATCCAGTAAACAGGCAGAAAATACCCCAAGTCATTGAGTGCACTGGGGGTCGGGCAGCACAGTTGCTGGGTGTGATGTTCCCCATTGGCATTGTGCTGTCACCCTAATGATGGTCATGGTATTTCTCCATGGGTGACATGTGACATAGGTGAACCATAATAGGCAGGGATGTAAGGCATACTAGATGGGCCTACTGGTTATTTCCTGCCAATAAATTCTACAGTTTAAGTCTTTGCAGCCTACATATTAAGGACAATGTTACATTAATGTCCCGAAGACTGATCTATCCATTCAGAATTCCAATATGCTTTAAATCTGTTGGTGTCCCGAAGGGATCATTACTAGTAGAAAATTTTCACTGTACAGTATATGTGGGGAAGGAAAATGGGTGGGAGGATGTTAGACAAAGTTATGGATAGAAGCCAGAAAACAAAACAGTCTGTATGAGGCATGGGCAACATTAAGAAAGGGCTAATGAGTCATCAAGGAGGGTCTAGTAAGTGGGATTAACCTTCAGGCAGTATAACAATTGTTATGCAACAGTCCATCTCTCATGGTCAATATTTTCCAACAATATCACTCAACTCTGGTCAATATTTGTATACTGTATTATAATTTCAGATGAAACCATTGGGGTGCATCATGTTAGCCCACTTCAATCTAGAAGACAAATTTTAGTTTGGTAGATATGATACTGTATCTTTATAAGGCTAATGAATAGTTTAAGATATAAGTGTTGAAGGCCTGTCATAATGCCTCTTCATCAGGTTCTTTGACATCCAGTCATACTGTACAGATGATATTGTTCTAGTTGCCTTGGCAGTAAAAACAGTCATTTTAAAATTATGGAGGGACTCTTAACCTTGACTTTCAGTGAATGGCAGACTACTCTTTTTGAACTGGTCTATTTGGAAATAGAGTGGAGCAGTGAAGCAGCATTGCCTTCTGATATTTCAGTGGAAATGGGGTTCTCTGTGTGCTTTATTTACTGTTTATGGTGGGTGAAGGCCTGGGATTGGCATGGGAAGGGAATTTGATTTTGTTCCCACCTCCAAATTTCCTTTCTTTCAGTTGTTTTCCTTTTTCCATACCATTCCTTTGTCTGTCAAACCCCTAACATTCCTGATGAAGAGTCAGCACTGGAGGTCTTGAAAGTTTGTATCTTTTTTTTTTATTCCTTTTTAGTTCTTGGCAACCACAGCCCTTGCGGCACTCCATCAGCCCCACCATCGACCCGTCTTATTGATTTACAACTTAACGACCACTCACTCTGAATAATGTTAGGTAGGTGGCTGCCACGTAGGTTTGTTCAGGGCCTACAGGCCACCAAATGATCTGGGACAGTATCCACTGTTTTGCCCACCAGGAACTGCATATGAAGCAACCACGTGCATGCATCTTGATGCACAGGCAGGTTGTAGTATCATGGCTCCCACCCACATCTGCCGATCTCACTGTGCTGCCACCCAGCCTCCACTGGATGGCAGGCAAGTATCAAGAATTTGCGTACCCTATGTGAGAAAGGAAAGTTATCCTTGGTATGCTCAATCATCCCTCCCCAGCCAGCCCCCAAGCAACTCTGATCTTTTCCTGAACCTGGGTTGTCAGCATTTGTGGAGGTAAGGTGTCCAGTGTTTCAGCCCTCCACACCACCAGGCCAGCCAATAGATTGTATCTTAAATGTTTTTAGCCTATTAAAGGTATCAAATATACAAAACAAAAGCACTGTTTTGTGTTTTTTTCCCTATTTAAATTTCAAGCATCATAACTGAAAAAATATTCAACCATAAAACCCCCCACACCCAAGACCTCTTAGACGTCATAACAGAACATAATCCATGATTAATACAATAAATAGGAACAAAAAGAAAGAAAAAAGGCAAGGTACTAGAGCTCTCTGTGAAAACGTAGGGACAAATCTTACTGGACTTTTAGTCTAAGGAAACCCAATGGAAAGAAAGGAAAAGGTCAGAGTTAGCTAAAGGGATGACTGAGCATGTCAGTAGACCTTTTTACTCCTCCAAGGAGGAAGATTCATAATCTTTACTGCTATACTGCCACTGGGAGGTGACCTCAGGTGGAAGTGCACTGAGAGTGCTGGGGAATGAATTATGCAGGCCAGAAGACAGAGCGACATGCCCACTTAGCGTGTGAATGCACCTAGGCTGTCCTAGTGTGCCTGCATCTCAGAGGTGGATGAAACTGTACAAGATTACTACTTCACTCCTCCTGCAGGCCTCACACTTCCGGAAGCATGTCCATTCTAGACTAAGTTGGCTTGAAGCTGCCTCAAGGGGTCCATTGCCCTCCTTGATGAAAAAGCCTCACCGCAGGGGGTAAGCTACAAGACATAAGAATGGAGAAGGGTAAGCCCCAGAAAAGGTAGATGATGGAGCTCTGGATGGCAGCAAGGATGAAGGGGGTCAGCTGGTAAAAGGGGGCATATAAAGAAATATTATAAAGAAAAAAGGAAAAGGAATGCAGAAAAAAAATGTTTTGGGAAATAAAATCCAATACCCTTCCCCTCCACCCTCGTACTTCCATCCACCATCAATTAATTAGTCAATCAGTCTGTAATACATACAAAGAGCTCCTTTTCTGTTGAAAAAAGGTGATGTTGACAACCATACAACACTCTTTTTTAATGGAGCAGTTCAAGTACTGTAGATTAGTCATCCAGTCACTGCAGGTTGGGATTCGCACGTCCCTCTACAGTTTTAAAATAGCTTTCTTTGCTGCCAAAGTAACCACAACAATAATTGGATGTTACAGAATAAAAAAAAATCAGTAATACCTATAGGATCCAATAAATACACTTTCAGGTGAAAAAAAGGACCCAAACCCTGTTTAACTAAGTCCTAAAATGAAGTACTCTTGGGGCACGTCCTCATTACATGTATGAGATCAACAGTGAGACTTCTACTCTTGATACAACAACCTGTGGGCAACTTTCATCTGAAACAATTTACATTGGATATAGTAAAGCTATATAAACTGGAACACCTTAAAAGTGTTTCTGGGCCAAAACCTAAATGTTCTGCCATTTTTTTGCTGTCATATGCAGGCACAAGACTAGCATATGTGAAGCATTGAATCATTACCATTTGCATATTACACCGTGACCAGAAGTGGCTAAAGCAGAACCACCTTATTAGGCATCTTTACCTTCTGGACCAGGTCAATATATTGTACCTTTGTTAGTGAGAGCCATGGGAGCACAGCAAAATATGCAGTCACTGAGCTTTTCAGCAGACAATAACAATAGTCCCTAAAGCTAATACTTTTAACTATTGTTAGGCAACCGGAAAGGACCAAAATCTCACCAGATCAAAAATCTGTTTCAGTCTCATAACCATACACAATGGGACCAAGATAAGTAATGAGGTGTGCTTCCTGAACATTTATATTGTTTCACAAGGGTTGTGACATTTAAAGAAAGCAGTGACTTTTAAAAGCATTACTAATCACAAATAAATTGTATTTACCAGTCCCTGAGGATTACATTTAAACCAAATTTCAATGGGATCTTGGATAAATAAGGTCAAAAGAAGGTACTCTTCTAGAAAACTCAGCTAGCTCGCCATAAACACCAAATTGGGCATTTGACTTTCAAACAAAGATTTCCTCAGGCAAATTATACCATCTAAGTAACTGATAAAGCAGAAGGTCCAAGAAATATAACCTTACATCAATACACGTAGATCACCTGCCATACAATTACTGTAATATGACTTTGGATACCATCTCAACATTTTGTGCACCCATATACAGTAAAGTTTGCAAACAGACATTGAGATTTCCTAAACCAAGTACCCTCAAATGGGAAGTGAAGGGTATCCAGCACATGCTGTAATTTTGCTGGGTATGCAAATTCATTTCCCCTGCAACAGTCTTTATACTCATAGGCAAAGGAAGAAGGGGCCATTTATATCAGTCACCTTAAAATTTAGAAAGCAACTCTTTTTCATTCATTGTTTATGCTCCTCACTGATGGGACCCCATCTCTTGCATCAAGGCCAGCCCATCACCCCACATCCCTGGCACTTGCCTCAATCCTACAGGCTTACTTCTGGTGGCATGGCAAGGCTGTGCAAAACTCAAAACTCCCATTCATGCTGGGGGACATGGAGCAGGAGATCCCAGGGTAGAGAGAGCAGCCAGTAGCAAGAGGCAGAGCCTGAGCATGCCTGGAATCACCCTAATCCAGGGTGTTTCCCTGTTCATTTTCACTCCTGCAGGATGTTGGCTCACTAGGGACTTTAAGCATGAGAATGCAAGCATGCCACATGGAGCACATCTGACGTCCCTCCTCCACCAGTATCCCCTACTATACAACTTCCTGTGGTCACTAAAGTGACAGTGTTCTGGCATGAATCAAACCCTCCCACACCAAAGGATTAGAATGTCCTCTGGGATGCTTAATCCACCTTTCCCCAGCTGGACCCTGATAACACAAGCTCATTCCTGAGCTTGGGTATCCCAGTACAGCTACAGTAGTGGTAGTAACTACCCCACTCTGGTGGGCCCCTCTAGAAAGCAACATTTCTAAATTAATTTTCACTATATGGTCTTAAGAGGGCTAAAAGTATACCTAAGTATTTCAGAGAATGTCAAAGATTACAAAAACAAACAAGACTGTGGGTTGAAATGTTGGCGTATATGTTATGGGCATGGCACTGACAATGCAGTGGATACCTGAAGTCTCTAAAATGAGGCTTTGAGAGACTTCAGTGTTGCCTGAGCTGATGCTTTCCTGTTGTTCTTGCACTTCATGGAATACCTGAAAGTACTTTGAAAAAAAAAATAATCCTTTATGACAGACTTAGTGTTGTTTTATATGTATGACTATGTGTGCCAGTGTGCTAGCTCTATACACTAACTTGGTAATAGATGGTCTTCTGGGCATGTTGATTTTGGAATATTTTATCTTCATGCTGTGCACCATTACATTATTACATATTTTGAGTCATGTTTAGACAGTTATTTTGCAAATATGTCAAAGAATATGGTATGCAAAGCAGCCCAATGTGTTGTACATGGGCTCATCCACAATGAGCATTCAAGGGCATAATCCCCATCTTGCCCTGGTTCAACAGGTACCCTGAAAATATTTGAACTTCTTGTGCCAATACAGTACAAATAACAGAGGTATAGAATCATGGGGGTTATGGAGAGATAATCTGCAAAACAACAAACATTTAATGTATATTTTCAAAACTCTACTGAACAACCCTGTCTATCTGGAGAGATTTTAGTCTTGCAAACACAAGGGTTCAAGCTAAGATTAAAAGGACAAGGAAACAGGCTGCAACATTGCCTGGTCCACTGATAGAGTAAAAAGGGTGGAGTCTCCAACCCAGTTTTTAGCAACACTTGCCTAGAAATTATTGTATAACAACACTACCCAACTACAGAAGACTAAGGAAGGCCATACTGACTCAAAACATCCAGCAAGACTGCCACACCACCCAGTCAAAAGCATTCTCAGCTTCTATCATGCTCCCATTATCTGATACCATTATGTGTTAAAGGAAACCCACCTGACCCAAGGTACTGTAGGCAGGAATGGAGTGACCTTATCCACCCAGCAAGTCAAGGCATTTGCAAAGATTTAATTTAAAAATATTTAAATTCAAGAATGATGTTTGTCTATAGTTCTTACAATGAAACAGGTATGATCATGGATTAGGGATTAATTTAATGGCCCCATTTCTCATTGACAAAAGGAGACTACCCTGTTCATATGAGTCCCTATCCACTTGCTACAAAATAGGGACAACATGCTATTTAAAGGTAATACAAAAAGCCGTAGCCAACCTGTTTTCACCCAGTGCTTTATCCTGAAGTAGAGTCTTAATATTGTAATTTGACTGATTTCCCTGGCCATGATCAGGGTTCCAAACCATTATGCTGCCACTAGAGTAACTTGAGATAAAACAATGTTTGAGGGAAACCTCTGTCACAACATTTCTGCCACCCTAGTACTTACTAGTGTGGAACCTCTTACATACAGCACCTTACAGTACTGACAAAATTCAAAAATTAGTCAGCAGGAGATCCCTAACATCCCAGTTCGAGGAAAAGTAATTTAAGAAACAGGAGACTTACTCTGTTTCTGCTTCAAGTGTAGTGTTGAAATGTTGCTTGCCCTACCCCTACCTCTACATATACCATCTTAGTATTGTCCGTATCCTCCCTTAAAAGTATTCATTTTTCAGTGGTGCTCACTGTTCCCAATTCCCAAGCGGATAAATAAAAAAAAAATAGCTCATCTCTTTTAATCGCTGTCAAGAAATGACATTTACTCCTCTCACAAATCTTCTTCCACTGAGCCCCAGTACTAATCATCTTACTGCTGACTACACACTTAATAACTTTCCAAGTAGTACTCTAGGAAGTATCCTGTGGGCCATTTTCCTGAAAAGATAGTTCTATTAAGTGACTATAACCAATCAACTGCCTCTGTGATTTGAGAAATGTTTAAAACATCTCCAGCTCAGGATCTGTGGCTTTACCAAACACAAACTTAAAACTGGTTCTATCACATATTAGATGACACTCAGTCTAAACTCATATAATAGTTATAGCGCTATCTTTATTATAGTGTGAAGAGGCACACAGATGCCCACTCTCGTCGGGAGATGACAGTGGGTATCTGTGTACTTTTTTTGCACCTTAATAAACTTATGGCACTATACATACTGTATATAAATGGGTTTAGACTGAGTGTCATTATCTATATGGTGGTGAGTGTTGAGTGTCCAATTTTAAGTTTGTGTTTGGTTATACTACTGTGAGCATCATCGTCTCAGTGCAAACTTTTTTAAGTGTCACTTTGTGGCTTTTCTATATACTGTTAAAATGCCAATAAAACTAATGTATGTTCAGAGAGCATAGTGATGTAGAGTTCAACCCATTCCACCCCTGCATTTACTCAAGCAATATAAAGAAAAAGTCTTACCTCAATTTGGACTAATAACAGGATGAATGAAAAGTATACGTCCTCAGCCTGGGATAAACAATGCAATATACATCAGCTTAGGACAGTTTATCAAACAGGCCACTGACCACAATTATCACCTTTAGAAAAGCAGCCATATAATTTTCCAATACAGTACAGGGTTAAGAGCCACATTTAAACTGCCTCCCATAATGACCATCCTACCTGAAAAGGGAGATTGCAGTATATGAAATTAAGGCCAAAATTAGAGTCAGCAATATTCAGTCCATAAAAGTTAACTGAAATAATTTCTGATAAGTTCAGCTTGTCTAGCACTATAAAAAGAAACCTCCCATATATATCCTCATATGTTCATTCATAGGCAAAATTCACATTTTTATTTAAAAGAGCATGCCCCTTTTCTGAGCACGTACCCACTTATTATACCTGTCCACCTTTATTGGAAAAGTTGCCATCCTCTCTTTTTGCAGTGGGCTGCACCCCATGCACCCCACACACACCATTTCTAATTATACCATATCCGTGGGGCAGACCTCAGGGAGGGGGGCGACGAATCCAACATTTGGTGCCGTAATGACCCAGTACTGTAATACCGGCACCCTAATGACTGGTAAGGATGTTATAATGACCAGATTAATAGAATACTTCTTAGTCAGAGTATTCAATCACTTAGCCTTCCATTGAAGAAAGTAACAAGTTTTATTCCCATAAAACAACAAAGGTCAATAAAAGAATCCCCCATCATAAATACAGTGCATAAACAGATATTTTCCATATACCTCTGTTCCTATTCCTGACCAATATCACCTATAATCTGGCCCTTGAGCACTGAACAAATATCCACACTAAGCACCCAACTCCCTTATTTCAGAACTCTCAGCCCCTCCTTCCCACATGACAAGTTACATTGACAGTATGACCAAACATCCACGGAGCCTGTCAAGGCCCCTCGGATCCCTGGCCCACTAAGAACATACTTTCAAAAGAGTAACACAATTCTGATATTCCCTAGCATTTCCTAGAACCTTAGTCCATGGAATACAAAATAACAGAAAAAAAAATCAGATGGATGGAGCACATGAAAACCATTCCACTCCATGCAGTCCTACCAATCATCCAATAAACAGTGAGTAACCTTTTCCTGGACTTCACCTCCTCCCTTCAACAATCCCCTAATCAACTGCAGAAAGCACCTGATTCTGAAAAAGTAAATACAGTGGTTTGGTGAAAACACAGCACTAAATGGCAGCCATAGGTAATCACAATGTGTGTGTGTGTGTGTGTGTGTGTGTGTGTGTGTGTGTGTTATATATATATATATATATACACACAGCATAACAAAATATAATTTAACACTCAGAATAAAAAATAATCATAATGGGAGGCAAAATAAATGACTGATAGCCCTAAGGTAAATAATCCAATGCTAAAAATCCAGATAGTCCCTCTGTAAAATAGCCCTTCAATCAAGCTGATGGCTCCTGACAACCAAAAATTGGGGCCCAACTGACCAGTCAACCCTAGGCTGCAACAGGAAGGTAAATGAGAAGAAAACAGATGCACATTCTCTGAACAAGTCACAACTGAAAATTGTTAGGCTCTGAAAATGGAATGATACCAGAGAATATAAATAAGTAAAAGTCAAAGTCCTGGCAGGTCCCATGGGCTTTAGAAAAAAAGTATTCAAGTCAGTACAGTAGCTTTACAGAGTCCAAAGAAAAACAGTCTCCTAATAAGGTCTATTCCACTGCCTATTAGCTACAGTATAGTTTAACAGAAAATCCAGTGCAAAACTTGTGTCTGATCTGTTCAGGCTACAATTCCACACAGAAATTGATGTCAAAAGTGCAGTCACTGGGATATAAATCAAGGGTATCTGATACCAAACCACTAACTCCAAGCTCTGGGCATTGAATGACTCTCAATGCTTAGCGGTTCTCTGCTCCTGAGATAGACAAGGGTCCATGAACAGTCAGTAAATCCCCATGGAGAGCCTGCAATGCCACATCTGTGGTCTAACTCTCCACAACTCCCAGTTATAAGCAAATGCAAGTAAAGGAAGGTACTTGTGATTAAATCAAAGTATTTCTTGTTGCATCCTCCTTTTCATTGTTGTTGAACAATGCCTGCTTTTTCAACAGCTCATTGCTAAAATCATTGTAGAATACATATGAACCATGTTCTCCTGGAAACAGCAGCTTTTGTTGGCCTACTATATCCACCAGTTTGTCCTGAAAGTGTGGGAATGCAATAACAGTCACTCTCAGCATTTGATAGATAGGTAGTAGAAATGCTGCAAAATGTTACTTCGCCAGTGAAGTTGGTGCGAAGTCAGAAACTTCACACTTCATGACGCTTCGCAAAGTTCCAGACTTTATCACCATCTTTTTATGATGACATTTCTAATTTGTTTAGAGAATGTGTTTTATAACAAGCCCCACTTCCACCCCCCCTTCTATTTGTACCCACCCCTTGACTACCCAGAGCCTTATACAGTAACTATATTGTCCCTTACTCCACTTATCTCTGCAGGGAAATTTCCATCCTTCTTCCCCCTCTTGCCGAAGTTTGCCCCCACACAATGTAATAATTATCACATATATCCTTCAACCTACCTACATACCAAAAACAGTTCCCCCACTCCCCCCCAACCAACCTGTCACCAGTCTTCAATTGAATTCTGCCCACTCTACTCCACCCCACCCAACCCCCAGTCCCCACCTAAGAGACGTGCTAGCCAATCAGGTTTTACTATAAGCAAAGATATCATTCATTCATTCATTCATTCATTCATTCATTCATTTACTTACCACAGAGCAAAGATGACACCACTGCAACACAGATCAGTTTTCTTTTTGTAGGTATGGAACAGTGATTCCCTTGGTCTGCTTGGGGGAGAAGAGAAGAGAGGGTGGGGGTTGGGGGGAATTCAATTGATGATTGGGGTTGGGTCTGGTGGGGAATGTGGGGTGGGTGTTTTTGGTGTACAGGTGGCAGAAGCACATATGTGATAATAACTAGAACACTGAGTGATGGCAAACTTCACCGAGAGGAGAGGGGGATATTTAAATGCAGAAGGTATCAGAGTGGGGGACAATACACAGTAATTATAAGGCTCTGGGCAGCAGGAGGGGTTAGATACAAAGAAAATGAGAGGATAGGGTGGAAGCTGTTGAAACACTGTGTTCCACAGTACAAAAGTAAAAACACTTTGACTAGTTCTCCATAGGTGATATGTTACTTTGCCCAAGAGAAAATTAAGAGAAGTGCCACTTCATGGCTAGCCCATTGGCACAGCAGTTGGATTTCCACTTGCGGTGCCAGCAATTCAGGTTCAGAAATGGATCTGGGGTGCCAAAGGGCTGGCTGGGGGGAGGAGGCTTGAGTATCTGATGACTGCTCACCTTCTCCTGGGGGGAGGGGAGGATGTGACACGGTGCTTGATAACTCCTGGCAGAGGCCGGGGGAACAACAACTCGTTGGGTCCCACTGATTGGTGGGTGTGGTGAATGTCAGTGTACCCCTTGATGTTAGTGGCATGCTATGCCACCGGGGAGAAAATGGGAAAATTGCTCTCTAGTCATCCGGATGACAGTCACAGGCCTCCGCTGCCACAGAAGCCCTGGACAGCCCAAGACCACCTCAGCAGCACCAAGACCAAGAATGAGTGCACTGTCCAGTCCCCACCAGTGCCTTCTCCCTTGGGGGAGGAGGACCCATAAAGCAAAGGGTTACACCTGGTTACCAGGGGGGCAGCGATGAGGGGTGGTGGTGGCTGGTGTCTGGGTAGGGTGCCAGCGGGGTCCCTAGGTAGCTTGAAGGAGTGGCCAGCCAGGGAGTTGGGGAGGAGCAAAAAATGAGAGAAAGAAGTTCCACTTCACCACCACTTCACTAGCAAAGGGCCATTTTGTGTAGTTTCACCAGGAACAGTTTGACAAGTTGCCAGGCAAATACGTCATTAAGTGATTTGTGAAATCAGGAAGATTCATAAAGTTTTCATGAAGCAAAGTTTTCTTGATTGGCACATTTCTAGTAGGTAAGTAAAATCTTTATTTTTATACAGGATTTGACCATTACAGACAGGATTGCCTTACTTTCAATGTTGTCCTGTTACTAGAGTTACAGTACAAAAAGACACAGCATAAGTTAAAGCAGCAGAATGTTTTAGTAACCATATTTTTTTTTCAGCAAAACCGTTCATCTGGCAAAAATATCAAGATACACATTTTTCCATTTGTTTTCTTTTATTCCTGAACCAAGACCTCCCCCCGTTGCCAAGCCTGTCATGAAAAAATGAAACATCTTGGTACGGTATTGTGCTGTTTACCATCAGAAACATGTGGCAGCATGATCCTAATATATCTACAGTATGAATCTATGACGTACATTCAACAGGTAACCCCACAGGAGAGATTTTTAAAAACTGTGAGTGGCAGCCATCTCTAGTGACATGAGTCAATAATTGCAAAATTGGTGGTAAAAGCTGTTTAAAAAATATCTGAGAAAAACAAAAATATACTTAATAAGAATCTTAGGATGTCAGGAATGCCTTTTTCTTAAAAAAAGATGCAATGAAATGTTTTGCCAACAAACAAATACTGCTGCTTTAAGACATTTTAATAAAACAATTACAGTATGAGTACTTCAGATACAGATACCAGCAGTGATCATTTTTCATCTTAGTGCTTGTTAAATTGCTTTATAGAATTGAACTGGCAGACTGTAGGAGATAGTTTGTTCCAGGACTGGACTGTTTTAAACTGAAGAGACATGGCACCATTTTTGCTATTAACCTTAGGGGACTTTCAGGCCACAGTAACAGACTTCCTTTAATGAAGTAGCATGGGGCTGCATAATAAGGCAGCTACAGTGCTAGAAATCTCAGGAGCAGTTTGTTTTTTGCCTTATAACATCAGGCTAACCTCAACTTCTCTCTCCTTACAGCTAGAGAGTTCAAATTTAACTTCTGATAGATTGTACATTGGTGGTCATTAAAAGAACACATAAGAACAAGCTGTCCAGTTTGTAATAAACCATGTCTTATTTATGTAGGGTGGCTGAATCAGCGTTCATACAGACTGTACTTTCATATTCAAAGACAGAAATGAGGGGGGCACTCGGTTACCAAGTGGTGCCTAAGGCAATTGGCAATTTCAATCACAGGAAAGGATCCCAGCTGTCACCTCCACACAAGAAATTGCAAAATCTGCAGTGCACCATAAAAAGGTCTTTGATCAATTATTTCACAAAGACTTACATTACACAGGCACAGTTAAAAAGAAAAGTGCAGATGTGCACATCCACTCTCTTAGAGACTTTCATGTGAGGGATAAAGTATAAGGTACTATTAAGAATTATTCCAAGATATCAGTACTCTGTAACAGTTTTTAGAGTTTTACACTATGAAGTGTGAGCATTTCTATCTTACTCAAGCTTGCATTTAGATAAAAATCTAAGTCTGGATTTGAATTAAAAATCTTTGTCATTTCCAACATATTATTTGCAATGACAGGCAGTACCGTGCCATCTGCAGTCATATTTATGTAAGACTTAATTTCACATGGTAGTGACAAAAAGGAGCGGGGCCATGATTGATCCCTGAGAAAGGGGAACTCTTCTAGTTATTGATAATGACCCAGACATATGGTCCTCCACCATCACCCTTTTAAACCTACCCATTAGGTAGGATCTACATCTTATGGAACTGTTTGCCACTCTAGTATCTTCAGTTCTAGTCATGATTTTATGGTGGTGTATCAAGTTAAAAGCTTTGGACAGGTCAGCAATGATTGCACACAAGCTTTCCTTTCTATCCAGTGCTTTGGTTATTTGAGTTACAGAATCAGTTACTGCAGTGTTTGTAGAAACATCTGCAGACAAAGCCTGACCAAAAATGAGCTAATAATGCATGTTGTTGTAAATAGCTATACATTTGCTGAAGAACTATTTCTCCAATAGCTTAGAGAAGACAGGCAACAGTGCAATCAAACAATAGGTTGAGGGGTTCTTATATCGCCATTTTTGGAAGTGGCATCACTTTTCCTCTTTCCAACTTTCAGGAAACCACCCTTTCAGGCTCCAGGTAAACAGCCAAGTTAAATGAGTACCTATATTGTCAGCAGCTTCTTTTATCAAACATTTACATAGTAGCATTGCACCCCCCGGCCCTTAAATGTTGCTCAATAGAACTGGCAAATCATTTAAAGTTATTAAATTTTCTTTCTTTTTTTTTTTTTGCAATTTTGTTTATGCACCGGTGCTCTCCGAGGCATCCTTCGGAGGTGCCCACTCAATCCTACCCCTTCTTCTCCCCATCATGGCCAGCCAACACTGGTTCACCCCTCCTAGAGGAACTTTCCAGCACTCTGGATTACCACCCAGAACTGGGCCCACCCACCCTCGGCAGTTCTTTCTGAAATTAGAGGGTCCATCCCTCTGGGAGGTCGGCCGTGGATCCCTGGTGTGGCCAAGCCTGGAAATGGGGATGAGAAGGAGATCCCTGGGGCCCTCATCATCTCTTCGTGAGCCAGAGATTTTTTGTACTTGGTTCCCCTTCCTTCCCCATGGAGCCTGGCCAGCAAGGCAATGGAGTGCCGTGGCTCCACCCCCAGGCATACGCCGTGCTGCTACAGTTGACAATCCACCAGCCACTGCCAGAGGTCGCTCCAAGAGTGAGCGCACCATGTACCCACCCCTGGGAAGAGAGAGCAGCCCATCAGATGCTCAATCTCTTCCCCCCCTGCCAACCCCCGGTGGCCCTGGCTCATTCCAGAACTCAGGTCACCGGCGTGGCACGTGGTGTGGCATCCAGCACCTCAACCCTCAGCACCACTGGGCCAGCCACTTTCTTTCTGTCTTATTTCATCATTTCTTGATCTCATCATCCACTGAACCATGATTAACCTGACCACTGATGGCAAGGTGACCCCCCAATGAGTCAGGTCCCTACTCTTTCAATTTTAACATGCCAATATGAGCTGAGGTCCCACTACATTCTCTAGTGTCTTGTGTGGAAATCACTATCAAGCTGCATTTTTTTAAACTTAGTGCTGGCCCATAAGAGGTTTACAGCTGGCTAGCAGGGAGCTTGCTAATAGAAGGCCACATATCTCCTGTTCATTGAATCATTAAAGACATGGCAAGTAGAACTTAATGATTAAAGGCATAGCAAGCTCAGCCCTGACTAATTCATTGAGAATTAATAACTTTGATGCATTTTTCTTAAATAGGAGCACTGCTGGTATATGGTCAACATTAGAATAAAACAGTTACAGGGGGCGTAGCTAGCAGCAGGCAAGAACAGTCGCTCCTCAAACGGCTCCCACCTAACTAGAAATTAAAAGCATTAAATCTCACTTTTATCACCACTGAGAGATCCTAAAAGTCATTGGTTCAATAGAGGAGATCACTGAACCAATACAGGTGAAATTTAGAAAGACTGCTAACATGAGAAGACTGAAAAATGATGCTACAAAGGAGACCAGCAAGGGAAAGGGCCCTGCTCCATTTGTAAGTAGTGGGAAGGGTGGGCATTAGGCAAAGGAACACAGCAGGGGTATGGAAGTTCACCCAGTCCTGGAAACTGTGTGACAGCTAGATAAGAAAGCTGATTTCTTTTCCACCTAACTACAATGAAAACAAAAGCGACCTCACTGGAGACTGAAAAAAAGACGGTAGTGGATAATTTTAACACATCCAGGGTGGAAGTGGGCAGAGTGCTCCATGAAAACAAAGTTCTGAGAGTCAGATTAGAATATCTGGAATATGGAGTGAGGGCTTCTAACTTACATTTCCTAGGTATACCAGAGGGCCAGGAAGGACTGATTTTTTAACTTTTGTACAAAAATTGTTGGCTAAACTGTTCCAGATGGAAGCCGAACATGTAATCCTCAGAGCATTTTGCATCACACCCTGCTGAAAACTGATCAATCCTGGCTTACCCAGAACTTGTTACCACCTCTGGTGTCCATGTGAGAGATATGGTCTTACAAAAAGCAAAAGCCTCAGTTCTCTTAAATTGACAGATGGCACGACAATTCATTGTTTTTCAGATCTCAGCTGTGCCACTGGCCAAATTCAAGCTGGGTTGAGGGAACTCAGTCTTTCATGCACTTCAGCTCCTAGCTTTCCTAAAATTTATTCAGACAAAGTCTTCCTGTTTAATTACCATTCCAGTGCTGGCAGCAAACTGGAAGCAATCTGAAAGACTTTGCTCCAAAAAACAACAGAAGAGGACCACGGAGAAGATGATGAGACCTGAAAACTGTAATGTAGTTTAACTGTGACAAGTCCTTTAAAGCTGCACATTTTGAATAATGTGAAGTATTGAATTCCATTACAAGTTATTTGTCTGAATCCACAGCTTTTTACTTAGAGTGTACCTATTCTTTTAAACCGTTATAAATGCACTTAAATGTTTGTCCACCCAGCTGCCGGCCTGGTGGCGTTAAGGGTTGAGACACTGGATGCCACATCTTGCGCTATGTCGGTGACCCAGGTTTAGGAATGAGCCTGGGCCATCAGGGGTTGGTGAGGGGGGGAAGGGATTAAGCATCCAGAGGACAGCTCTCCTCTCCCAGGGTGGGGGTTGCACTCCTGCTGAATGACTGCCCCCAGGTGGAGGCCGGGGAAGTGCGGGGTCTGTAGGGCACACAGAAGGGGTGGGTGCTGTGGGACTTCCGTGGATGTGCATGTGCCTCCATGCATGTATGTCTGGTGAGTGCACCCCAACAATGGGGATTGGGGAGAAAAATGGGGAAAGCAAATGCTCCATCCGCAGAATGAAGCCCGACTATCTGCAGGCTCCGCTCCTGGGCTGGGCAGAAAGGTAAGCCCCAGTTATTCTGGGAGGGTCGGTCTGAAGGGGGCATGGGGGATGAGGAGTATAAACAGAATATGGGAAAAAAATGTTTGTCAACCCAGCCTGCTTACTTTCTGCTCAGATGCTCAAGCATGATTAAAATGATTAAAACATGGCTGCTGCTGCATGGCTCGAGGTGTGGAGGGTGACATGTTTTACCCCTCACAGCAGAGCCCAGCAACATGTTGCTAGATAGTTTGGCATATTGGACAGCAGATGGTCAGGTAAGTTTCTGTGATAAAGGAATATATCCTCTTTTCACAATATTAAGGAGCAGGTTTTGGGCGCACCTGTTTCATACTTGTACTAGGTTCATATTATCCTGCCCTTCCCAGCCCCATCACCTGCCATCCCTGGGACTTACCTCGTTCCTTGTTCCTCTGTTGATGACCCCCCCAATAAGAAGGAAAGTGGGGGTCACCCTAGACCCCCACTGGACAAGGTTGATGTTCCAGAGGGGGAGTAAGAGCCTCGGTCTGTGGTGTGGGACCTGAAGCCAGGTGGGGATGGCATCCTGCTTGGTCGAGGGATTTTTACTTTTTCTGCTCCACCCTGAACATCATGAGAGTGTTGTCTGATGTTGAGGCATCAGAACAAAGACTTTGGTCACACAGGTGGAAGCATTACAGCAGAGATCAGGAGCTCTTCCTCACCCGAGGAGGCTAACATCCATAAGATGCTCAGTGACTCTCCCTCGGTCAGCCCATCAGCATCCTAGGCTCATTCCTGACCCCAGGTCATTGGAGTTGCAAGCAGTAGTGCTACCAATGAGTCAGTGGGACAGCTATGTGTGCATATTTCTAATGTAACACTGTTATGCTCTGTTTGCTCCCTTGCCCCCCCCCCCCGTATGCATCTGGAAATGAGTTGCTACCAGCTCTGTATGTTTTTATTGCTAAAACTGTTGAAATAAATAGAAAATAAAACAAACAAATTAAGATGCACCAAAGTATTATTTTATTTATTTAATTTAGAATTTGTAGATGGGGATCAGTACACTGAACTTGAGCTCATTCCCAGGTGTAACCTAGGGAGAGGCAGTACAGCAGGGAGCGCAACAACAATTAAGCAATAATACGAACATATGAACATGTGAATCTGCCAGCAGAAATAGGCCTTATGCTCTATCAATTTTGTCTGCGTGAATGCGTAGCTAGCACTCTTGTATTGTAGCTGCTCCCCTCCTCTCCCCCCTCACCTTTACCCCCACTCGCACACTGTCTCTTGCCCTTTTAAAACTGCACACTGTGCTACAGGATACCACCTCATCAGGTAGAGTGTTCCATTTCTCCACCACAATCTATGTGAAAAAATACCTACTCATCTCTCTGATATCTTCCACCCTCCAACCTGAAACCATGTCCTCTGGCGTCTCTTCCTCTCCTCATCTTAAATATCCCTTCTGTGCCTGTTTTGCTAATCCCCTTCAAATATTTGAAGGTCTCAATCATATCCCCCCAATCCCTCCTGTCCTCCAAGGTGTACATATTCAACTCAGTCAGCCTGTCCTCATAGGTTTTGTCCTTCAGCCTCTGGATCATCTTAGTTGCTCTATGCTGCACCCCCCCTCCAGCAATCTGATATCCTTCTTCAGAAAGGGACACCAGAACTGCACACAGTACTCCAAATGTGGCCTGACTAGTGACCTGTACAGTGGCAGAATCACATCCCTATCTCTGGATGAGATTCCTCTCGCAATACACCTCATCATCTTATTGGCCTTAGCTGCCACCTTCCTGCACTGAGCTGAGTTGTTCATGTTACCCATTATGATCACCCCTAGGTCCTTATCCTCCTCTGTGATCTCTATCTGAACCCCTCCCAACTGGTAGCTCCTCGCTCAGAAGTGCATAACCTTGTACTTCTTCACATGGGAGCTCAATTACCACTTTTCTGACCACTCCTCCAGTTTGATCAGGTCCTCCTGTAGTTCCTGCCACCCCTCTATGTCATCCATCACCACCCCTATCTTGGTATCATCTGCGAACAGACTGATCTTGCTCCTAACACTATGTGAGATATCCAATATGAATAATCCAAACAACACCAGACCCAGGACTGAGCCCTGTGGTACCCCGCTTGTCACCGCCCTTGGGGAAGAGAGTGCCCCCCACCACTACCAGTTGCTGCCTCCCCTTCAGCTAGTTCACAGTCCAGTTTATCATCTTTGTCCCTGCCCCCACATATTGCAACTTACCTCCAAGCCTCCCATGAGACACTGAATCAAAGGCCTTGCTGAAGTCTAAATACAGCACATCCACTGCATGGCCTTTATCCAGTTCCTTCCTTACCCAGTTGTAGTATTCAATTAGGTTGGTCTGGCAGGATCTTTCAGAGATGAATCCATGAGGCTGACTGTCCTGGAGTCCATTTTCCTCCAAAAAGTTCACCAGCCTCTCTTTCAGGATTGCTTCCATAAGTTTTCCTATAATGGATGTGAGGCTTAGAGGTCTGTAATTGCCTGGTTCATCCTTTGGGCTACTCTTGTGAAGGGGCACCACATGAGCCATCCTCCAATCCTGTGGTATGCAGTCTGTGTCCAGAGAGGTATTGAACAGGTCTGCCAGTGGCCCTGCCAGTTCTTTCAGCACCCTGGGATGAATGCCATCTGGACCTGGTGCCTTATCCACCCTTAGTGCCTTCAGACCCTCCAGCACCCTGCCCTCTATAATTACCCTATCTGTCACCCTTTCCCCCCCTCTTGCCCACCTTCCCCTTCCCCTGAGGTAGCTGTCCACCCTTCTCCTTCATGAACACAGAACAGAAGTACTCATTTAGTGCTTCTGCCTGTTCTTCCCCCTTCTCCACCCACTCACCATCCTTCCTAATCCTCATTATCTGGTCCCTGCAGCTTCAACTCTCCCTTATGTATCTGAAAAAGTCTTTCTCCCCGTCCCTGATGCGCTGTGCCAGCCTCAGTTCCCTGGAAGCCTTGGCAGCTCTGACCAATCTGGTTACCTCCTTGGACTTCTTTGCATACAATTCCTGACCCCGGACTTCTTGTTCTCGAAAAGCTGTCCAAAACCTCCTTGTTCAGCCTGCTTGGCTTCTTAGACCTACTCTTCTTGCTCAGAGTCTAGGTACATGACCCAGTAGCCTCAAGCAGCCCAAGATTGATAATATCCCACTTCTGATTTGCATCCACATCAGGCCTAATTTCTACCAAATGCCTTCCCAGAATTTCCCCCATCTTGATAAAATCTGCTCGCATGAAGTCAACCACCCTGGTTCCTGTACCTACAGTCTCCCTGCCCATGCTGAGCGTGAACCACACTAATTGATTGTCACTCCCAGCTAACGGGTCCTCCACCTTCAAATCCCTCACACCTGTTCAATTCCTGGCAATTAATGACTGGTTGGGGGAAGAGTGGCCCAAGGCACAGCAGAGGGCCAACCTCACCCAGCTGGTGGTTAATCAAAGGAAATGACCAGCTGTGAGGTCGTTATTGTGATTATAAGTCGAAACGCAATAATGACATTTTTTTCTTCAGGTTTTTAGTACCAAAAACACTTTTATTTCAGCACCACTGCTGTCATTCTACTGCAGGTGAGCCGAGTGCCATTGCCACATAGGTCATTTCTAAGAGATTTCAGACTGGCACAACAGCCAATCAGTGAGCTAGTTCAGCTTTGAATAATTATTTAGACTTATAATACCTAATAACATGACAACTACAGGTGCATGTACAAACGATGAATTCTAGAGAGAGAGAGAGAGAGAGAGAGAGAGAGAAAGAAAGAAAGAAAGAAAGAAAGAAAAAGAAAGTAAAAGGTGTAAAAAGTACATTAGTTAGGAGGATGGGCAGTATGTAAGTGATAGGAGCATGCCAACAATGTATGGCATCATATACTGAGGGAGTGCTACCAACCAAACAGAGCACTATTTTCCTCTGCACATAAGGCACTGTTTTTCTGGGAAGAGTGTCTCATGTACAGCAGCCCTGGAAATGGGTGCATTCAGAGAAGGTTTTTAAAATTGTAATATATTATTGGTTGACCTCGACCTCATCTTTGGTTTGCAGTTCTCATACCCTAAAAATGCATGTGAGACCACTCTTACAATCATAAGAGTTACCTCAGCAGCTTTATTAACAGATAAGATATTAGAAACATAGTGATGTAAAATTCAAATTACTAGGAACAACAAGTTTTGAACTATACAATAGAAAAGAAGGGTGGATAGTAGGGGTGGATAATGTATGGAGAAATTCTAAAGGCTAGCATGTGTGCCAGTTCTAGCATTAATATCTCTGAGATTAAGGATTTCAGCTACAGTACCATCACTCTGGTTGAGAAAAAGCTTAAGCTCCAAGACTTGGAATATAGAGTACAATATTCTCTGGAAACTGTCTGGCGTGAGATAGCAAATAGTGGGTGCAAGCAGAGTACAACAGTTTGTGTCGCTTTAGCCTGCACCCAACCCAGTGGCTGCTATATTGAGGCAGATAGCATACCAGTACTATCTGATTAAATATCAAACCATGTCAGCACAGTGCTAAGTCAATCTGCGCTGCCTCAACATGGACCTGGGCTGTACCCAGCCCACAGGGAATAACACACTGGGACAGAATAGTACCAAGAGCCACGGCATGGTATTCAGCCACACAATGCAAATGAAACCATTTGACATGCAAGATGCTAAGGGTCCATTTACATGTCCGTTATGGGCTAATTTGAATGAGAAGTGGTAGCGCTTTTGTGCCCATCCTGTAGGCCCCTGCCATGTCATCCCTGGTGTCTAGTAGCACCCCTCACCTCCCAAACACCATCCCAAAGATGTTAATCATTACCCTCATGTCTAGTAGCACCCCTTCCTGCTGATCACCAGGGAGCTGTCTGACAGTCACAGGATTGGCAAACAGAGGTGAGCTGCTACAACACAGCCATCCCACCATCAGTTGGATAGGGCACAGGCTTAGTGCCCCATTAAGTTGAAGTTATAGCACGGGCAAAAAAAAAATGTTGTGCCCACACAAACCTTTGAGCATCTGGGTCTTGGTGTTCTATGGGGGAATAAACACATCCACAAGGACAATGAAGGCTCTCCAAGCTTTCCAGAGTCTCACATCCCCAACATCCAAAATCTCCTTCTCCCCGTTCAAAGCCAATGTTCAACAAGAAGTATGGCAAAGAAAGCACTAACAGTACCCCTGTGTAAGACCAACCTAGCCTAATGCTCCTTCACCTACAGAGCTCCCCTCTGGCTAAATAAGATACCAGACATCCTGCTTCACCTATCAAATCTAGCCCATTATAAAGCTGGCCTGAAACAACTCGTCTTCTTAGGATCCAGCTGTGACTGCTACTAGTCCTGACAGTCTGCCCACTCCAAGCAACCTAATATGGATTGCATAAACAGCCTGACTTGACTGTACATCCTCACATTGCTTCTCATTATGGGCTAAAAATGCAGTTTCTTGTGCCTTATGTGCCTACACATGCAACTGTTTGTTGTCCACTATTTTTCTCATTGTAACCTGCCAAGACAAAGCTCAGTTGATGATGCTCCTGTTTTTATCTGTTCTGCTTTGTAAATTCCTTCATTTTATGTTTTGATTTGGGACCGCTTTCATTTTGAGGAGGAACCTTTGTAAATGAGCTGCTGAGTGCTAAGGTGTATCTCAGATTGTACAAATAAATTAAATACATAAATATGTCTCAGATTTGATTAGTACAATATCAGGTATTTCTGGATCTCAGTATCACATTTTTGAAATTGGATATTGTTCCTAATTCAAAGGGCCCTTATGGGGCCCACAAGGATTTATCCACATTGTTTTGCCTCAAAGCAGGGAAATGTGAAATTGTATACCTATTTAAAGTTACAATATTAGATTTTATTAACAAACAGAATCCAGTGCACACCCACCTCCTGCCCATGGTAAAACTTTGAAAAGTTATAATTTCTTTCTAATTTGGATATTCTCTTACTTTATTTCCAGGGAAAATGGGCTCTCATAATGTTCATATAAGAGCTGTGAATTAGTCAAACCACCAGAAGTCAAGCTGAAACTCCTCAGCTTGGTCCTAGCTATGAAATGCCTGAAGTGGCTTCTTTTATATATAGAGTGCATCGTCTAAATTCCCTTCTTTAAAATAAAGTGCTTCTGCCTAGGAAATTCACAGGTGATTAAAGGGGAGCATGCTACAGTAGTGCCACACTACTTCCAGATGCTTCAAAATTTCAAATCTCTCATGCTCTATCCTTGTTTAATTCATAGAGTTCAAATCACATTTCTCATGAGGACTGCTACTGGTTTTGTGGCATGTACAGTAACAACAGAGTCCAGTGCGCGCTCACCTCCCCTCTGTGATAGAACTTTAAAAAGTTAAAGTTTCATTCTGATTAAAATGGCTATTCTCATACTTTATGTCCATGGAAAAGGGGGTTAAATCCAGTAGCACCCCTCATAAGAAATGTGACTTGAACTCTTCAGACATAAGGAGAAAGAGGAGGCCAAATAAAATTACTTCCCCACTCCAGTTCAGGAGCCAACTGAGTAGTTATTCATTTAGGCATCTGGTGTTGACAAATAGAACCTAACATGAAGCCTGCTTCTTCCTCTTGTACTTTCTTAATACTGATGATGTCCTTCCTGTCTGCTGGCCAAGAGACATTTATTTTTGTAGTACAAGTTCTTATTGAACTTCAGAATTTTTGGCCAAACTCAAATTTCTGTACAGCTCAGAAAGGAATAATACACATGTCATAGGAGACAGATAGTAAGAACAATGTCACATCTGAAAAGGTGAACAAAAATTGAAGTACATTGGCATCTGTGTCTCACAAAGAGGTACTCCAAACAAGGTGATTAATAAGCAGATATTTTGCTTTGACCAGTAACAAAAACTGTATAGAGCATTCTTCATAAATCAAGATCAAAGGAAACAGTCAGAAGATTAATGACAAAATCAGACGCAGGTAATGTGGCCCATAAATGAAGCCAGACAGGTGCAACTTTATAATAGTATCACATCATTGTAATAGTACCAGATATATTCCCAAAAAGACAGGGCAAGGCAAGGCAATTTTATTTACATGGCACCCAAACCCAGGAGCTCTGGGTGCCCCACAATATACATAGCTGGTTAATGAAGGCATTTCAGAAAAAAACAGTGTAAATAACAGAAAATATGAAACAGCAGAAGAGAAGTTACATCACAGCAGCAGACCCAAAGTTCAACGTAAACAAATGGATTTTCTAACATGACTTAAACATGGCCGGTGAAGGAGCACCTCTCATCTCTAGGGGAAAAAAGCATTACAAAGAATTCAGGCAGCCATTCCAAATGCTCTGTCTCCAAGGAACTTTAAGTGAGATCTCAGTACAGACAAGAGGTCTGCTTCCACCGACCGGAGGGAGGGGCAAGGAGCATATGAGATTAGGAGGTCTTTCAGGTTGCCCAAACCCAGACCATGCAGAGCCTTGTAAGTTAACAAGCACACCTTGAAGTTAATGTGCCACCACACTGACAATCAGTGCAGAGCATGAAGAACAAGCAAACAGAGGTAAGTAAACTAACTCTTGAGGTATAGTCAAGTGGTAGGACAGAGAATCACCTTTCTGTACTGCATCACCACTTGATAGAATGAGTAAGAAGGCAGCACAGTAGTGCGGAGGGCTGAGGCATCATGCTTTGCCTCCTACCATGCTGGTGACCCATTTTCGCATGTAGACATTGATAGCTGGGGGTCAGCTGGAGGAAGGGAGGGAGAGGATTGAACATCCAGAGGATGGTTCTCCTCTCCTGGGGAGGGTGGTTTGGCAGTCCCACTGCATGGTGCCACCAGGTGGAGACCTGAGGGTTGGACAGGTTGGGGGTACCAAAATAAGGAAGGGTGCTGCAGGACTCTGCAGTGTGCGCACACCTTCTTATATGCATGTTGGTGTGTTGCACCCCAGCAATGAGGAGGGAAGGGAAACAATGGAGGAAAAACCTCCTGGGCAGCAGGATGATCGATCAACCCTCCACAGGCCCTGCACTGGTGGCTGGGCACAACCATAGTACTCGGTCTGAGGATCAAGGGGAAGGTAATCCCCATAGGAGTTGGGCAACAGGGCTGGGGGGTTGGTCAAGAAGGGTGCTGCCAGGGAGAGTAGGGGGTTAAACACAATATAAAAAAATAAATAAAATGAGTAAAGGAGCAGTAACTGAAGTCTCGCCTAAAGGTAGAAAGGGCCTGAATATACTAAGGGTCCAGGTATGGGGAAGGGGCCAGCAACCAGTCTTGGGCAAAATAGGAGCACAGGGGCCAAAATATCCAAACTAAATCCCTGTGAGGGTCAGCACCCTCAAGAATCACTGACATAGTCAGGTTGTGCTATTAGAGATGCAGGCCAGGAAAATAATAACCTATATCTAGAGGGATCAGGCCCCACTACCCCAACATGGGTGAAAACAAAGATGTAGAACAACTGTCCATCTATGTCAGGTGACTAGAGAGCACAACTCCCTAGGGACAGAATGCATGAAGATGATCAGGTGAATACCATTCATCATTTGGGAGGCAGGTATACAGATTTCACTCCCAAACTCTCTAGGTAAGGCACCCATGTTCAGTAATACTCTAACAACTGACCTATGGCAATGTATGCAAGTTGTTCATATCAAGCTGTCAACAAGAGGAGGTTTTCCACTTTTTAGATACAGGAGGTTCATGACTGAGCAAATGGCAGAGAATTATCTGTTTGGCAGCTGAACGGCTGCATTGACCCAGTTCAGCAGGGATATAGACAGGCCTACAATACGAGAAGCCAATCCGAGAAGGGCCATACTGAATCATACACTCCTGCTAGGATCAAACCTCATCCCAATAATGACCCAGCTTTGGACAGCACCAGAGGATGTGTGCAAATGAGGCTGAAGGTGATGAACACTGCCAACAGTCACTGTGACCCATGAGACCATATAATAATGAGCTTGTTGTGTCCTATAGGCCCAATGCAATACTTTGTATTGGCAACATTTTTACCAATAACTCCCTACTGGCTTTGTAGGCAAAATCCACATGGAATGCCAATCATCAGATGAGATGGATGCCCCCAGTTAATTTTCCCATTTCTCAAAGAGATTTGAGAGGGGGCAGGGGGGCAATGTTGATCTCACAAATGAAGAAGCTGGGTTAATGTGTGGCATGAGGGTCACAGGTGGACATCCACCTTTCCAAAGGAGACTGAGTGGGAAGTACAGTTTAACTTCTACACTGGCAGAGGGTCCATGGAAAGGCTGGGGCTGTGGATTCCACTGTGGAGAAACAGTGGGGTAACCTAGACAGGACTCTTCTGTGTATGGGAGTAAGGTGGTTAAGAATAATAGATGGAAGAAAAGAGTCCGGAGGACTAGGCAGGGTAGACTCAATAGACATGAAAGGAAGATGAAATACAAGATACCAAGGTTATTAGAGGTTGTTGATTGAGGAGGGCAGTGAGAACCAATACAGGTGCAAGTGCATGTTGGCAGGTGGTATGCCACAGTGCCAAGGGTCTGAGTAATATTAGTGAGCTAAAAAATCTTTTTGAAACCTTGAATGAATTTCAATTTGAGATCAGCACTAAGCTATCTTTAAAGATACTTGAAAAAATCTAGGAATTAAATCACTCGGGACAAACAAGCAACACAAGCAGCTCACCTGAGGAGCTGAGGAAGCCGAATTTCCAGCCTGATCACTTTCGAGGCAGCCCCCAAGCTAGGCACTCGGGACAAACAAGCAACACAAGCAGCTCACCTGAGGAGTTGAGGAAGCCGAATTTCCAGCCTGATAACTTTCGAGGCAGCCCCCCCCAAGCTAGGCACTCGGGACAAACAAGCAACACAAGCAGCTCACCTGAGGAGCTGAGGAAGCTGAATTTCCAGCCTGATAACTTTCGAGGCAGCCCCCCCAAGCTAGGCACTCGGAACAAACAAGCAACACAAGCAGCTCACCTGAGGAGCTGAGGAAGCAGAATTTCCAGCCTGATAACTTTCGAGGCAGCCCCCCCCCAAGCTAGGCACTCGGGACAAACAAGCAACACAAGCAGCTCACCTGAGGAGCTGAGGAAGCCAAATTTCCAGCCTGATAACTTTCGAGGCAGCCCCCCCAAGCTAGGCACTCGGGACAAACAAGCAACACAAGCAGCTCACCTGAGGAGCTGAGGAAGCCGAATTTCCAGCCTAATAACTTTCGAGGCAGCCCCCAAGCTAGGCACTCGGGACAAACAAGCAGCACAAGCAGCTCACCTGAGGAGCTGAGGAAGCTGAATTTCCAGCCTGATAACTTTCGAGGTAAAGAGAGCCTCTTCTCTTCATCTGGATGCCTGCAGGGGGTGCTAGCCCGATGACGCTTTGCACCGCCTGCCCCGCCCGCCTCTACCACCCACCCACCCACCCACAGGCGGCTGTCAATTTAAGAATCCACCCCATGACATCACATCCGGTGACATCACGCCCTGTTGCCCAGAACCTATCTCCCCACTTTCCCATTTGCAGGTTATACCTGCTGGCCACTAGAGGGACCTATGCTCCTCGTTACTTCCTACTCTACCTGTACAGTACTACTTCCCTTGGATCTTGCTCACCACAATGTATTGGCCCTGCCTCATGCTCTGCCAGTGCCTATCCCCACTAGCAGTACACTTGCCCACTTACCCATCTGCTACTCCGCACTGTGCCCTGGCACCCCTCCCTCCCCTTGCTCTTGAACCTGCTCTCCTGCCCCTTGGGACCTCTGTGTGTCTCAGTCCTCCCTGTCCTCCCCTTAACTTCCTCCTCACCTCAGGCACATCTGGGTGTCTTCTTATTCTTGTCTTCCCTTCCTGTACCACCCTGCCCACCCCCTGCTCCCTTAGCCTCCCTCCGCCCCTCATGTCAATCGTAGGAAAACCTCTCACCATCTCCCAACCAGGGTGTTAGTCATGCTACTACTCCTGTCAGGGAACATTCATCCAAACCCTGGCCCGGTTCCCAGGAGCTCCCCGACTAGCACCACAGGCCTATGCATGGTCTCCATGAATATCTGTAGCCTCCTAAAAAAGTTTGACTCACTACAATGCCTGGCCATATCAATTAACCCTGATGTCATCGCTGTGGTTGAGACTTGGCTGTTGAAATCCTCCCCTGACTCCCTAATATCCCTTCCTGGTTTCACCCTCTTCCGGTCTGACCGTGTTGGGAGACGGGGCGGCGACTGCGCTATTTATGTCAAGGAATCTCTCCCTGTACTAGCCCTGCCAGCTCCCATCCTTGACTCCAGAGCCCAGGCGCTTATGCTGAAAGTAACCCCTGACCCTTTAAAGGGATCCCTTTATCTGACTACTGCATACGTGCCCCCCAGTGACCAAACGCAGGCCATTGCCTCTCTTACAGAATACCTTTCCTCACTACCCCCTTCCGCTGATCAAATTCTGGTGGGTGACTTAAATGTCAACTGGCTCAGCCCTCCTCCTCCTCTACCCGAGACTCCTTTTCTGCAATAGACCTAACGCAACTAGTTACCCACCCTACCAGGACTAACCCCAAGAGAGGCTCCAGTACCCTGCTTGATGTGGTACTCACCAACCTCCCTAATCGGATCCCCAATGTACAAGTCCTCCCAGACTCTCTCAGTGATCACTCCCCCATTCTATTCCACTGGTCATCCTCAGTCCCCAAACCCATAGCACAGTCCACATGCCGGCGGTGTCTAATAACTGGTGGACTGATAAAACTTAAGGAACTTCTCTCCTAAACTGACTGGTCTCCTATACAGGCAACTCCTGACATCGACACAGCTCTCTCCTTCTTTACCCAAACTTTTAATAATGCCTGTGATATCTTTGCCCCAATGTTGACCCGCCGTTCTAAAAGGCAGAATGCCCCCTTGGTAACCGCAGCTTTGATCCACCAACTCAAACACAGGGACAACCTATGGCACCGTGCCATTGAGACTGGCCAGCCCAGTGACAGGCAGTTATATGCTGCCACCCGAAACAAGTGCACTTGGGCCATCAGAAAGGCCAAGTCTGAGCACTATCGGTCCTCACTCACTGCCTCATGAGGGAACCCCAGAACCTCCTGGGATAACATTAAACAGTTAAATGGGAGTGCACACTCCCCCACCCACCCAGATCAACATTAATGGCGTGATCTCCTCAGACCCAGCCCTCATAGCCAACCACCTCAACACCTCATTCACTGCCCTTAGCCCTATCCTCCCTATAAATTTTTTTGACCCTCCTCCCCAGCACCTGCCGTAAATCTTTCTCGCCCTTATTTTCTCCTCCGCCGTGTTTCTGCCCATGAACTTAGGCCGCACCTTGTCACTGCCCTCAAGAGTAATAGTACAGGCAGTGACACCCTGGATCCGTGTATCCTACGGCTGGTCTTAGACACAGTTCTTACCCCGATCACATGCCTCATCAACCACTCTCTTTGCCTGGGGAAGGTTCCAACTACCTGGAAAGTCACCACTGTCACCCCTATCTTTAAAGGTGGTGATAGGACTGTGGCTGGAAGCTATCAGCCAATCTCCATTCTCTCTCCTCTCTCCAAGGCCTTGGAAAAAGTGGTGGTCTCTCAAATCTCTGACTACCTCTCCACCTACATTGTCCTATGTCCTGAGCAGCATGGCTTCTGAGCGGGCCACGGTACCAACACAGCCTCCTAGAGTTCTCCAACTTTCTCCACTCCTCCTTAGACACTGGTTCTCTGGCTGGTGCAGTCTTCATTGACCTCTCTAAAGCTTTTGACACTGTCTCCCACCCCCTCCTTCTTGATGCACTTAGTCTCTCTGGTTTTGCTGCTGGGCCTATCTCCTGGTGCACCAGTTATCTGTCTGACTGCTCACAGCATGTAAAAATTAATGAGACCTACTCAGATATCTGTCCCATCTTTTCTGGGGTTCCCCAGGGCTCCATTCTGGGCCGCTTACTATTCTCCCTTTACCTTAACACCCTTCCATGCTCTTGCTCAGGGAACATTCTATTGTATGCTGATGATGCAGCCATCTTTGCCTCAAGTTGTAACCCTATTGCCCTCTAGGACTCGCTGCAGAAGTCCTTCGCTGAAGCTGAGGGCTGGTTCAAGGAACATAGATTGGTGATAAATCTTTAAAAAACCAAAACCATGTTCTTCACTCATCCTCAAAACAAGTCCTGCAACTTCAAACTCCTCATTCACTCTGGGTCCTCTTTCCCACTCGAAAAAGTTTGCTCCTATAAATACCTAGGGATCCATTTTGATCCCTCCCTCTCCTTCCATGGACACATCGCTGCCCTAGCCACTGCCACTAATATCCAATTGGGCATCTTACATCGGTATAAACACTGCCTCCCTCCAGAGGCTCTTCGACTCGCAGTCACCTCCTTTATCCTGTCCCTAGTGGACTATGGACTGCCGATGTATGGTGCTGCCGATCAGACCGCACTCCATAAAATTCGCACTACTCTGAATAAGGCCTGCAGGTTAATTACTGGGGCACCTAGGCTAACACACACCTGTCTACTGTACGCTAAAGCACTGGCACTTGATCTTGATGAGCGCCTCAAATATCTGACCTGTACCCTTACAAAAAAGACCCTCCTTTGGCTATCCCCGCCAGGATTGACCACCACCATACGCCGCTCTGTCCCACTAGTTCATACTCGGACCTCTGGGAAAACCTCTCTTGTTATCCCTAGAGCTAGGACCTCTCACGGCCAAAGAGCCTTCAGCTTTAGGGTCCCCTCCTGGTTCAACACACTGCCCCCTCCATCTCCGCTCCAACTATATCGTGCTTCAAAACTTCCCACGTAACCAATTATTAACACCTGAAGCTGTAATTGCCACTAGTCAAAGTCAGATTCAATACTTGCGACAAAGCTTACTACTAAGCTGCTAAGGACAACATAACTCTGGTATTGTTTGCATCAATCCTACCTGTACCAGCTTGTTTGTATCTATGTCTTAAGTTACTGTTATACTGTGTTGTACTGTTATACTGTGTATTTTCGTTTGTCTTACTGTGACAAGGTACCTTTGTAAATGAGCCTATGGCTCAAAAGTTTTCCAAACTGCTGTTTAAATAAATAAATAAAAATAAAATAAATAATTTTACTGCAATATTGTGTTTTTGGCATCTTAGTGATTTACCGTTTTGAGTTTTGCATTTTGCATATTACGTTTTGCATTTTGTAGCACCTCTATTGTTATTCGTCTTTTTCACCAGTACATTTGTTGCTCACACTGACGGCCACAGTTACAAGCCTGCAGAGTGGAGCTCAATCACCAAAAGTGAACAACGAGGGACTACACAGTGCTTAACACTAGCAGTAAGCTTGCTGAGCAAAACTGGTACCAAGCAATAACTGTGATATTTATTTGCATTGTTGCACACTGCTATGCACTTTTGAATGCACTCTCTATTGCACTTTAAGAGTGTAAAGAATATGAGCAAGCTATTTATTGGACAAGCAGTCTCTGAGTTGAACAAAAAGGTTTTTTTAACACCTTGAACTACAGTGTTCTTTAGTCTACAATAATATAACATCTGGCTACACTTTACTGGCAAGATTAGCTTAAATCTAGGCCTATCTTTTGAACTATTCAGCAATTATCTGCATGTGTGTATCTTGAATAAATATGCTTTTGGAATTTTAATTCCTGGATTTTTTTCAAGCATCTCTAAAGATACCTTAGTGCTGGCCTCAAATTGAAATTCATTCATACAGTAGTTTCAAACAGATTTTTGGTTTACACTTTGGCTCTGAGGTAATAGTGCACTTGTCCTCTCCTGGAAGGTTTAGAGAGCCCCCCACCCCCTTTTTTGGAGGTTTTTATGTTGGCGCGCTTGCACAGCCAACATCTTGTGGTAGTGCAGATTTGGAGGTGCGGTCACTGTTGCGGGAATGCAGGGCAAGCATCAGTAGGTGCATCCCTCATTCCCCAATCAGTCTGCATGCCGGCGCCACACTGTCCAGGCGAGCACATCTAAGGAAAGGTCAGCTGCAATGCAAGCAAAGCTCTTCACATACAGCGGACCTCCCGACGTACTTACCCGGAAACACAAACATGGCGACACTGCCCGCCAAACTGCCAGTTTGTGGTGCCCAACTTCTGTCGGCTTACTTCCTGAAACTAATGACAGCTAATGGGGAGTTTACTTCCCCGCCAGCATAAAGAACTCCCCCATTTGTTATAGCGAGGGGGTGCCCAATCCCCTTGGCTCTTGCCCCTTTCCTTCTGTGCTGATGGGGGAGCCCAATGCCCCATCGGCTACAGCTGCCCCCCCAAAAAAACAAGGCTCTGTTGGCACGCTGGGAGCCCACCTCAGCGTGCCACATGCCCCTGTAAATAGAAAAATAGTCCCACAATATATATTTTTTTGTACCTGTATAAAAAGGAAATGGTCTCTTGGTGGTCTCCCTGCCCCTCTCCCACAGCCTTCGCCCATCCACTGCGCACCCTGCCTCCCCACACCCCCTCCACCCCATACTTACCTGTAGAGTCTGGCGCGATGATCTTTGGTGGACCGGAAACACGTCTGCACTCTTCAAAGCCGACGGTGAACTGAGGAAATGCAGGTAAGCTGTATAATGGAATAAATAGGGTTTTTTCTTTTTTTTTTTATTCAATGTACTTTATTAACATTTTAACAATACATCCAAAAACCTATAACAGTGATGACTGATCAGGGTTAATATACAACCCCCCCTTCCACCCAACCTCCCCACCCCAAGTCTGCGCTCATATACAAGTCTAACTAGTTGATCCGGAGTATATATCCCGTACTATATAGTGGAGAGGATGACCATATTTCGCCATCTCAATAAGAGCTATTAAAACTTCACTAGCATCAGCAGGGACAGAAGGGGTTCCCAAATCTTTTTAAAATGATGATATACATGTAGCAAATTTGCTATATGCCTTTCTATCTGGATTGCCAGTAAGGGTTTTTTCAACTCTGATGCATATCTTAGACATTTTTTGGAATTTTGGCACCAAATTTTGAACATGGGGTTTTTGGGACCCTCTTCATGAATTCTGGCACTATCATGGCATTATTCGGTCCTGAAAGGTGATTTCGCGGTCACTGAGCGGAATCACCTTTCAGGACCAAGTAACAAAATGACAGTGCCACTGTTCATGAAGGGAGCTCTCAAAAAGCCTATGTTGCAAATTTGATGACTAAACTCCCAAAAATGGCTGTTTTACGAGCGTGCTTTGCGCTGTTTCTACACACGCTCGTAACATCATGAATTTGTAATATTTTCACTCCAGACTTTCAAATTTGGTATTTTTCCACACCTCCAGATGAACAGTACAGCTGTCATTTTACATATCCTGCACGAAATGTGTTTTCTCACGTCCAGCACAGAATAGCGTGGTTGCTGTGTGAAATCACTTTTTGGGACAGTTTGAGGAAATGATGGTGACACTGTTCATGAGCAGACGTCCTAAAATGCCTATGTTGAAAATTTGGTGCCAAAAGTCCATAAAATGACTGTATGGCAAGCGTGCGTTGCGCACTTTCCACGCACCCTTGTAACTTCGCAAATTTGCAATATTTCCATGGCAGATTTTCAACACCGGCATTTTTTCACACCTCCTTATGAACAGTATAGCTGTCATTTTTCACATCCTGTCCAAAATGTGTTTCCGCACCTGTGGCGCACAATGAAGTGGTCGCTGTGGGGAAATCAACGTTTGGGACAGATTAACAAAATCACACTGCCACTGTTCATAAGGGGAGGTCCCAAAATGCCTATGTTACAAATGTGGCTGCCAAACTCCCAAAAATAATTGGGTTACTGGTGTGTGTTGCGTAGTTTGTATGCATGCTCATTGCTTCACCAATATTTCATATTGTCACTCCAGATTTTCAACGTTGCAATTTTTTTACACCTCTTCATGAACAGTACAATTGTCATTCTCCACATCCTGCCCAAAAATGTGTTTTCATCCCTCTGTCACCAAATGGCACAGCCACTGTGCAAAACCAGCTTTCAGCTAACAAAGTGATTGTGCTGCTTTTCATGAGGTGGCCTGACAAGCAGCCCATGTTGAAAATATGTAGTGAAACTATCACCACATGCCTATGATGTTAGGGTCTCCAACTGTAGCACCCCACCCAGTACAGACTGACAGGCATCAGGGGTGTGACTTGGGATCATTGGATGTAATGCACATGCCATTCCATCCCCCATCCCCACCCTGCAGCCACTGACAGGCATTGTGGTGTGCCTTGCACTGTTCAACCACAGAGTTCACCCCATGCTCCTATACTGCACCCACGTCAGTGTATTTACTTATGGAATGGGGTAAGTATAATGCCCAAAGACCCCAAAGCACACCCCGACACTTGTCAGTGTCTACAGGGTAGGGAGATACAATGGCATGAGCGTTATAGCTGATGACCCAAAGACACACCCCAATGCCTGTTGCTCTCTACAGGGTTGGGGTGGGGTTGGCATCACTTCAATACTTCACTGCCATTCCTATTATGCATCTCTAGCTCTGGCACTGCCAATGCCAATGCCAGCGCAACAACATTCGGCATTGACAAATGCTTGTTGTTCTTTGATATAATATTAGTGAGCTCCAGGCTTTGATGGCATACTCTGAGATGGCTGTACTGGACTTTATAAGAATGTGGGCTATTGCAAAACAATGATTGGAACATAACAATCCCAGGCTAGACCTTCTATAGGTGTGATAGACGTATGGATAAAGATGGAGAGGTGGCCATCAACAGCAGAGAAGGGATCGAGACAGAAGAGGATTCTACCGGGGGAAGGTAGAAATACTGTGGGTTCTGCTCACAGAGTTATCAGGTATGAAGACTTGCACAGGGATAGTTTACAGGCCACCAGGGTGGGATGAAGAAAGAGAGAGAGATAAGAAACTGGGTGCTGAAGTGGGGTTGTGGCAAAGGGAGAGGTTGTAATAGTGGACGATTTCAATCTGCCATACATTGACTAGGATATTCTAGTGGCCAGGAACACCAGAAGCCAGGCTCTGGTTGATATCTTGAGGACTGCATGAGGGTACAACAGGTCAGGGATCCTAAAAGACAATCAGCCATTCTAGATTTGATACTCACCAATTCTTAAAGAGCAGGCACAGTACAGGTCAGGGAAGCATTGGAGTCCAGTGATCACGAAACTGTATGGTTAGAGGTGGCTCTGGGCACATAAAATCCCTCATATAAGGCTGGCATGCTAGATTTCTGGAGTGTGAATTCTACCATTTGAGGGAAATTGTGCTGGACAGGTTAGCTGGGGTAGACAGCATCAGAGAAGTAGAGGACACATGGGGATTCTAAAAGGGGCCATTCTCAAGGCAACTAAAACATGCAAGAGAACAGTTATCACAAGAAACAAGTATAACAGACCAGTCTGGTTCTCTGAAAGAGTCAGGGATGTAGTGAGATCCAAAATGAGTGCCTTTATGAGGTACAAAGAAAACCAGGGAAAGAAGAAAGGGACAAGTACCAGAAAAAAACTGGAGAGGTCAAGAGGGAAGTCAGGATCACAATGGCAGGCACAAAGCAACGTATTGTAGAGGAGGTCAAGGGAGGTGGAAACAGTTGTTTATCTATATAAGAGAAAAAAATGGGAGGGGGAATTGTCAGGCTAATGGAAGGGGGTGTAGGGTAATAGAGAAGGACATGCAGACAGCAACTGTGCTAAATAACTACTCCTGCCCAGTATTCACTAGGGAGAAGTGCAGGCCTTTGCCAGAAAGCAGAATAAAAGCAGTTAAAAGAGGGGTCCCAAAAATGGAACTGCAGAAATTTAGTGATGAAAGAGTCAAAAAGGGGCTATCAGTCATGAAGGTAAACAAGGCCCTGGAGCTGGATGGGATGCTAAGGATGCTAAAGGAATTGGCATTGGTATTAGTTGAACCCCTGGAAGGGCTATTCAATAGTTCTATGCAGCAAGGGGTAGTTCCCAGTGACTGGAGGATGGTGGCTGTGGTTCTGCTGTATGAGGAAGTTGACATGGATCAGCTGGGAAACTACACACCCAGCGGCCTTACCTCCATGGTAAGGAAGCTGAAGGAGACACTAGTCAAAGAAGATCTACTAGAATATCTGAAAAAAAAACAGACTTTATCATAGTAAGCAGCACAGATCTGTGACTGGGAGGTCTTGTCAGACCAACCTGATAGTATTCTTTGACTGGGTAACCAAGTTCTATGCTGCAGATTTATATTATTTTGACTTCAGCATGGCATTTGGGTGGGTGTTACATTAAATGCTGCTGAAGAAGATGGGGAATCTGGGAACAGCTAACAATATAGTAAGGTGGGTAGGAAGTTGTTTGGAGGCAAGACATCAGAGATTTGTGGTGAATGGGGTCAGATCAGAGGAAAGAGAGGTAACTAGTGGAATACCACATGAATCAGTTCTAGGACCAGTCCTCTTCAATATGTTCATCATTGACATGGGAAAGGGAATCCAGCGCAGGTTGTGCCTACTCACAGGTGACACTAAACTCTTTGGTGGGGCTGACAATATGTAGGGGATATAAGAGTTGCATGGAGCCCTGCAAAGGCTGAGAAAAATGGTCTAAAGTCTGTCAGCTGCAATTCATTGCCAAAAAATGCAAAGTTATTAACTTAAGAAACCTCTCCCTTCTTTCCTCAAGGGTATACATATTAAGCTCCTTTAGTCTCTCCTCGTACGGCTTCTCTTGCAGACCCTGCACCATTTTAGTTGCCCTCCTCTGGACTGCCTCTATCCTGTCTATGTCCTTGTGGAGATGGGGTCTCCTGAACTGGATGCAGTACTCCAGATGGGGTCTCACCAACTGTCTGTACAGAGGGATAACAACTTCCTGTTTTCTGCTAGTGATGCCTCTCCCTATGCATCCCAGTATCCCCCAGCCCTCCCTACTGCCTTCTCACACTGCTTGCTAACCTTAAGGTCATCTGATATGATTACCCCCAGGTCCCTTTCCTTTTTTGTTGTCGTTACTATCTCCCCCCACTGTGTAATCTTCCCCTGGGTTCTTGTTTCCCAGGTGCATTATTTTGCACTTCTTTGCATGGAATCTTAGCGGCCATACTTCTGACCATTCCTTCAACCTTGCCAAGTCCCTTCTCATCCTTTCCACGCCTCCTTGTGTATCAACACTCTTGCTGATCTCTATGTCATCTGCAAAGAGGCAAACTTTTCCTTCCAGTCCCTCTGCAATGTCACTTATAAAGACATTAAAAAATGACTGGACCCAGTACTGAACCCTGCGGTACCCCACTAGTAACCCCTCTTTCTTCAGAGTGGACTCCATTTACAATTACCTTCTGTGTCCTGTTGTGCAGCAATGTTTTACCCAGGCTACCACCCTGGGAACCACTCCCAGGCTGGTTAATTTGACTATTAATCTTTTGTATGGGACTGTGTCAAATGCCTTGCTAAAGCCTAGGTAGGCCATGTCCACAGCCCCTCCCTGGTCTACTACTTTGGTCACCCAGTCAAAGAATCTATTAGATTCATCTGACATGACCTTCCTGCTGTGAACCCATGCTGCTTTGGGTCCTGTGCCCCACTGGCCTCAAGGTACTCAGCAATTCTTTCCTTCAGAAGTGACTCCATCACTTTCCCTACCACAGAGGTCAAACTGACAGGTCTGTAGTTTCCTGCCTCTGTCTTGGTCCCACTTTTGTGAAGGGGGAATCACATCCACTGTCCTCCAGCATTCGGGTACCACACCATCCTCCCATGATTTATTAAAAAGAGTAGTCAGTGGTTTCACTAGTTCCCCCCTTAATTCTTTTAGAATTTTGGGGTAAATTCCATCAGGCCCCATTGCTTTATCCACCTTCAGTTTTAGGAGTTCTTGCAGAACCCTTTCTTCTGTGAAAGGGCTGGGATCAACCCCCCTATCAAGAATGGTTCTGTTAATTGGATTAGGCACTTCCCCCTCCTCTTTTGTGAACACTGAGCAGAAATATTTGTTCAGTATCCCTGCTTTTTCACTGTCCCCCTCTGCCCAGGAGACCAGGAGTTAGATCCTATGAGGACTAGCTAAAGACACTGAACATGTGTTCACTTGAAACCAGAAGAAAAAGGGGGGCTATGACAGAGACCTTCAAGTTCCTGAAAGTAATTAGCAAGGTGTTCTATAAGAAGCTATTTAACAGGAATAGAGAAGAAAGGACAAGTGGTCACCAGTGAAGGTTAATGGGGGGATGGTTAAAAAAGACTGTGAAGAAGTATTATTTTACAGAAAGTGTGGTTGAGAGATGGAATGGCCTTCAGGTAGAAGTGGTGGATGCCAAAACCATAAATAGCTTCAAACATGGTGAAATAGAATCAAGGGTATATTAGCCACTCAGCAGGAAATGGGGAGCAGAAACATGGATAACAAAAGGGGAATAGTGAAAGCAAAGACCCCACAGAGACAATGGATCCTGGGGTATGATAGGGTAATATGGGCAGACTGATAGACCAATGATCTTTTTCTGCCATCTATGTTTCTCTGTTTAAGAAAGAGATCTCTGGTAAGCTTAACCAGGAACATGTCCCTGAGCTACAGGTATCACCAGAAGTGTGTTTGTTGGATGACATGGTGCACATGAAGGTGCACAAATGAATGGAAAGCTCTGGATACCTTGTCATAAAGGTAATCAGAAGTCAGGAGCCCCTGGCATTGCCAAGTTGCCACACCACAGGCTGACAGTTAGTCAAGAAGGGATTTTGCCAGCTAGGAATAAAGGGACAGTACTTAGCCATCCAGCCAATATGGGACAAGACTTTACCCCTTGTCCCCCTAGTGTGTCTGAGACAGGATGATGCCCAGCTCCCCTGGAGCCAATCAGAACAAATTAATGACATGAGGGCTGGGACCTCTTCTTCTTTAAGTTTGATGGGCATCCAGCTTGGGAGAGGGTAGAACAGGTCTGGACGATAACAGAAGACAGATTATCTCAAAACCACTCTGTCATGAATGAAGCAGTGATCACGGAGAACAAATCCCGCTAATTCCAATGTCTTTCTATGGCTGTGAGCTTAATCTTAAGTGTCTTGCCAGCCCAAATAAAGGCAGAGATCATGGATGCCAAGTATCTGAAAGAAGCATTAGGCAACAAGACAGGGAGGTTTGCCAGAATATATTGCAACTATATAAACCCTAACCCAGGGTAACAGAAGCTAAGAGCCCCACTTCATTATATCTTCATCAGTCTTTTTTTATATCACACTAACAACAAACAAAAACATGAGACAGAACTGTGAATAAGTGTACACTGTCCTTCCCCTTTTTTGGGATAAGGATAATCAGGGCCTGGCTGAATAATGGGTGTAGGTACCCCAGCTGCCCGATTTCATTAAGAGTACCAATCAGAACACATTTACCATGCCTTCTGCTGCTTCATCCTTGACTGCCCACCTTCCTCACATCACTGTGTTCCCTACCAGTCCCTCGACCTGCCCTCACTCCAGGAGCAGGTCACTCCACTGCGCAAAACTCACGGACAAGTTCTGGTCACTTTCCTTAGCTCAATACCTTGCCTCTGCCCTAATCCAACAACTGCCTCCTGCATATCCTCATAGAAGTTTCAACACCCATTGTCTTGTAGTGACCTGTATGGCCTCCTTGACTGGTCAGGCAGCTTTCAGACATCGCATGCCTAAACTTTGGAACTCCCTCCTGGTCGACACCCGGCAAGTGTGTTCTATCCAGCACCTCAACTCCCTCTTGTGAGCCCATTTCTCTCCCACCTGCTCCTGCAGAAACTGATGCTGTTTCCTACACATGCTCCCTTGTACCGGAGGCTGCTTCACTAGGGCTCCCTGACCCTTGAACATGGATAATGTCCTACACATCCTGAATTATAACATCACTGCACTTATATATATCAATTGTATATACTAACCTGCTCTGTTAAGTTACGCAAAATTTGTTCACTACTGCTCTGCAACTGCCTGTCAATGTAAAATGCAAAATGTCAGCTAGTATTTGCCTAGCTCGCGCTGCTATGTAAAATTTCTTCTACTGTTCTGTAAAATTTTGTCAGTTGTATCCAATGTCTCTCTCCCCCAGGGCTCATCTGGAATCGAGCAGTACTCTGCTCAGTGTGCCTCCCTAATAAAACTCTTACATAAATAAATAAATACCTACAATAAGTGTGACACTGAACTTGGGGTATACAAGGCATAAAACTCATTGGGAAATCCATCCAAGCCAAAGGACCTCCCCACAGACATGGACTGCATCAAAATTACCACCTCTTCAACAGTAAAGGGCTGGGTCAGAGACTTATTAAATGTTTGTGGTACCTGAGGCAAGATAAGGCTAAAGTAAAACTATTCATATTCCTTTCAGTATGAAACATACTAGTGTAATATAAGGACTGATAGTAAGTTATATTGTATTAATCAATATTTGCAATGTAACAGTCTCCCCCCTACCGGTGTGAATTGATGGAATGCATTTTTCCACTTCATGAGAGTGAAGGCTGTTGGCCAGTAATGTGTCTAGCTGTTCACCCCCTCCCATTATTAATGTTGATGGAACACACTATACTCTGTTTGATATTGTAGACCAGCCTAAAAATAAGCCTGGATTTGATCAATCAGGTTGCAGAATCACTGCTCGAGCAGGATGTGCCACTAGGTCTCACTCAAAATTCTTAAGGGCTCTCTACCTCTACCTCAATTCCATATCCCCATTCTACCTAAGCTGAGTGGTACGGGTAATAAGCTGGCCCCTCAGCACCATCTTTATTGCTTTCCACTAAGTCACCGAGGAAGTATCAGGGGTGTCATTCAAAACATGACAATCTAGAATTTACCCATCCAGCCAATTACAGAATCCCTCTTGTAGCAGCAGAGATGTACTGAAGTGCCATTTATTTCTTTGCCCTGACACCTATCCCCATGTTACTGACAAGAAAATAAGAGTGAGGTGAGATATCAAGATTATCCCCAGAGATAATCTTCACATCTTGGCAAGCAATTCCTACGAGAGGAAAAGAACATCAATCCAGCTGTAAGAGCAGCAAGCCTGGAAATAAAATATAAAACTCTGCTCCCCTGAATGCTGTGTGTGCCAAACACCACAGAGCCCTGCTGCCTTGTACATTTGTAAGACATAGGTTGCAATGACTGTCTCCACACTGGGACTGGGACCAGTTCTATCAAGTGAACTGTTGAGGAGTAGCAGACACAGGAGGAGACTGAGGAAAGCTTTATTTTATTTTAAAAAAAAAGGTAAACCACCATTGTCACATTATTATTTTTAATTCCTCAGTCTTTTCCAGTTTGTCTTGTGCTACCAGTTTTCGGCATCCTGTTGTTTCTATCCCACATTTCCTTGCAGGAAGCACAGAAGTCCCAGTGGTGAGGGAGCCCCCCACAAGGAAGGTGGTGAGTGCTGCAGAGCACTGAGGATTTACCGACAGGATCAATGGGCACCTTCGGCTATATTTTCTACAGCAACTGAAATTGGTCTGAAGTTGGTCCATGGACTCTTGAATATGGTCCCTGGGCAAAGTAACTTTTAAGATCTGTTTGCTGTGAAGTCAAAAGGTATCAACAAATTTCTGACCATAAGTATCTTCATTTTACATCCTGCAAATTATATTGACTTTCTTAGGGAAATTACAAACTTGCTCAGCAATGCCATTTTATAGGAGACCACTGAGACTCCAACTTCTGGTTGAGCATGCATCACCAGAGAATAACTGCTTAAAGGACTGCATGGAAGATCACAGCAAAGGCCTTATTATTAACTTCAAAAGGGCCTGGATTGTTCTTTTTACACCATAATGGACCCAGACCTGAACACAAACAGAGTTAGCAGTGGATTCTGTGATTTATATTCATTTTTCAGCTTTTCTTCTCTTCAAAACAAAGTGTTGAGTGAGCTTGCAAAACCCACGGAACTGTATCAAGACCACTTAAGTGTATACTTTGACTGTGTTCTGAATTGGTGGATAACTATAAAGACTTTGTGAACATTATATATTTATTTTTTCACTTCTAATGTATACAAGAAGTGGAAAAGTTCTAATAACAGGCATGATAAATGGTAGGAAAAAGCCAAACAAAACTATGGAATCAAGTAATGAGTATATTTATGAAGGAGACATTAATCTCACTACTTCTACCTCCATTCAGTTTAAACTATCTTATGCCGAAATGGTAAAAAAAAAAAAAAAAGAATATTACAACTTCTAATCAGCTGAGGGGAGAAGGAGCAGATTCTTTGTTAACTGTCAATCAGCAGGGTAATAATTCTCCTGTATTACCTCAGGATTCAATCTTGAGAACTAAAGACAAGGCCTCTGATAATCAAGGACACTCATAGAATGGAAATAGTACATTACCTATAACTAATCTAGGAGGAACTTGTAATAACATAATGGTTAAACAAAAGGGGACCTTGGTCATTTACTTTTTTTCCAGCTGCTCAGGCAGTGTCTGCTCATGTAAATTCTCATACTGAGATTAAAAACAATTTAAGTTCTCAAGAATACCCTCCAAAAGGTACCATAAATGTTTTACCAGTGGAAACCTCAAATCAATAAATTCCACAGTTATTTTATCAGGCAACAAACATAACTAATTTGGAATTATTTAGTCCTTTAGATTTTTCTCAGACCTCTGTTGACATTACAGATAATGCAACACTTAAGAAAACAAGGAAGAACTGGGGGAAATAAGTAGTGCAATGTCACCAAATGAGATTTTTGAACAACTGAACAATGAAGTTAATGGCATTGAATTAGAGTCATCATTAATCAAACAATATACTGGGACAATTTCTACATATACTTTAAAAGCCCTGTCATACCCAATAATGTCCAACATTGTTTTATTAGATTGTCTTAGTGAATTTAAAAGTCAAATTGACTCATTTCAGTCAAGTGGCCAGTTACAAATTGAAGAACTGGAGAAAACAGTTGGTAAAATCACCATAAATCAAAGGCCACCTTTTCTCCAGTAATTATTCCAAACACACCTCAAAGGGGAAATAAAAAGGGTAAAAAGGAAAAAAGGCAACAAAGAAACAAAAAGGGTCAAGTAAATTACCTATTCTCTCAGATACTCAGGGTGAAGTTATAGATCTGGTAAGCCCCCAGTCAAGTCCACAATTAGAGAATCAGAATCTAAATACAGTTGTGACTGCCCCACAGAATTTTCATAAGGACACAAACTTGAAAACTGGAAATATATCTCTGAACCACAAGACAGATAAAGGAAGAGCTGCTGACTCTATCAAAGTAATCAGCAAAACTCAGGGGCATAAAACCAATCAGGACATAGACAAGAAGCATACACCATCAGAGTCAGCAAGTGATAATAACTCACATCCTACCATCTATATGAGAGGTGATGAGACAATATTGAGATTAGAAGGGTTATACTTAAAGGAGAATGAAAGTATAGAATCTCTTAAAGAGACCCAGGTTCATGTGTTGCTTGCTGAACTTGGGATCACACAAGTTAAAATTAATATAGTAACTGCATACGGGGATGAGTAATTTTTTACTTCTCCAATGTACTGCATAGTTAAAAGTATGGGCTGTGCCAAATATGTTGCCTCTCAGCAAAGAAAGTTAAAACATTTAGGGTTGCAAATCAAGTCACCGGTCACTTGGTGAAACAGCAAAACAGGTTTTGGGTGACGGCTATGCCAACTGCTCAATAAAACATGAAACCCTTGTGACAGTACTCCAGTTTTAAGCTGGAAAATGCCTGCTATTGATTGATCTCAAGCTAGCACCAATAATATACTCTCAGTTTTTGGAGTTGAGAGTCTTAAAAATGAAAGTTCTGAGACTCTCACTGCTATGGTGACCATAGCATTATCCACTTTGTTAGACATCCCCATCAGTAGAAAGACGATTTTATTAATGTTACTAGAGTCTAAAAAATTGGGGAAGGAAACCAAATTGACATCCATATTCAGTTGAGTGAGCTCACAAAATTGATTTTGAACAAAGCAGATTGTATAAAACATAGTAATATTTTGGTAGTAGAGTTAGCAAGTGAAATTTTTCAAAATGGTAAAGACATTATTTTCCCCACCAGAGAGTTAAATATACTTGATGTGGTATTAAGTAGTGAACCTTTAAAAATCTCTTAGTGTTTTGTATCTGCTCCATTAGCCAATAATGACCATAATGCAGTTATCTTTAATCTGCAATTTCCCTATTCAAGTCCAGATAGTATTACTGAAGTCTATTTATATAATAAAGTAGATAAAGAAACTTTAGCAGTACATTTGTTTAACATCAAATGGAGTGAATTGTAGTTATCTGATGATATTAATGTACTATGGTCAGTCTTTAAGGAAATAATATGAGGATCTGTTAAAAAGTTCATTCTCAAATTTAGGAAGAGAAAATTAAAAAATCATCCTAAGTGATTATCCAATAAAATTATTAGGATGATTAAAAATAAAAATAAATTATTTAAAAAATATAAAGATAGTAAATGTATTAAATTATTAACCTCCTTTAAGTGGTTAAAGAAAAATTGCAAAATAGAAATAAAATGAGCAAAATCAAATTTTTAAAAGAAATAGCCAACCAGGCACAAAAAGGAAACAACAAATTACTTTATAGCTATATAAATTTGTTAAAAAGCAAGACTATAAAGTGAGCCCTTTGAAAATAAATGGAATAAACATTAATGATAAAACAGAAATGGCTTATAATCTTAATTCCTACTTTTGTGAATCATTTAATAATTTGACAAAAGATAATGAAATTAAGATTGATGCTACAGAAGAACCTATGGAAATAACATGGAAAGTATTAAAAAGAAACTAGAGTCTATTAAAAAGGGTTCACCACCAGGCCCTGATGGCATATCTGGAGATATGTTATTATTAATAAAGGACTATTTGAGTCCACCATTAAAATTAATATACGATAAAAGTTAAAAAATTGGTTTAGTACTGACTGACTGGAAAGAAGCATGTATTACTCTCCTATTTAAAAAGGGTGATAGGAGTCAGGTGGATAATTACCATCCTATCAGCCTTACTTCAATAACATGTAAGATACTAGAACAAATAATTAAGGACACATTGTCTTCAAGTTTATCAGTTGTGGACACCACTCAGCAGGGTTTTAAAAAAGGAAGATCAGTTGTCGCTAATCTAGTCAGTTTTTATGACTATGTAAGTGACAAACTTGATTAACAAATACCATGTAATGTAATTTTGTTAAATTTTAAGAAGGCATTTGATTCAGTTCCACATTGGGCAAGTATTCAAAAATGACAAGCATTAACAATCAATCCAGTATGTATTAATTAGATTAAAGACTGGCTTAAGAATACATGACAATGTGTGCCTATTGATTGGTATAGATCCTCCTGGATTCCTGTCTTGAGTGGTGTTCCCCAGGGATCAGTACTTGTACCAATTATATTTCAGTGTTTTATTTCAGATCTATTATGTTGCATTGAAAGTAACATTATAAAGTATGCTGATGATTATAAAATTGTAAACATTGCAAGACACCCAAATGACTGTGCTGTTATTCAAAAAGATGTGGACACATTAGGAAAATGGTCATTACATTGGAATTTGAGATTTAATATTTCAAAGCATACAGTTTTACACTTTGGAAACAAGAATTCCAAGTATCAGTATTATTTGTATAATGAGCTAATCATGAACACAAAAAATAAGAACAAGATCTAGGTGTTATGATATATTTAAATCTAAATGTTGACACTCAAATTTCAAATAGTATAAATAAAGCAAACAGAATTTGGTGGTCAATTAAAAGAAATATTGTCTCCAGAATTCCCAAAGTCCTTTTTCCACTTTACTGTACATATGTACATCCACATCTAGATTATGCATCCCAACATTGGTCCCCCTATTTGTGTACAGACATTAATAGAATCAAAAGGGTACAGAGGAGATTCACAAAATACTTCTTTTCAAATAAACATCTCACCTATGATGATAGATTACATTAATTAAATCTATTGTCTTCAGAACAAAGGCACCTGAGGGGTGACCTGTTTTTTTGTTTGGGACATTATTAATGATGATAACTTATTAATTGACTGTGGTTTGGAATATAAACAATTACTTGTTAATACTAGAAGTCATCCACTTCAATTAAAAAAACAAATACGTAAAACAAAGAAAACATTTTTTTTTATTTTTCACAAAGAGTGGTGAAACCCTGGAATAAATTATCTTTAAATATAATTATTAGTACGAGTAAAAATACATTTAAGAATAGGCTTGACAAATACTTGTTATCTAAGTCAAGTGTTACAAGCTATATGTAGTTTAGAGGCTTTCATGGGTCTATGGGTCTGCTGCACCCTATGTATCCTAGTATGACTCCTAGTATGACATGTTTCAATGACTAAATACTGTCTCTTGGTCTGGTCCATTTAGGAGAAAAACTATACAGTAGATATAACTAGTGAATTAAAATTGCTTTCATGGAACATCGCAGGTGTAAAACAAGAACTAGGGGACTCAGAGTGGCCAGATTACATTAATTTCTTTTTTATCATTTTAATGCAGGAAATTTGGGCCCAAGACTTAATTTTATTAAACAGTTGTGAAGTAACTTATTCTGCAGCCATTAAATCCAGCCACTATGGTAGAGGCATGGGGTTGGGTGGGGGGCCTACCATCTATATTAAAATCTCCAGAACTCAAAAAATCTTCCATATTCACAAAATATGCTTTAGTTACATGATAGTTGTAATTAGCTGGAATTTGCAACTAATTATACTAGATAATGTTTATATTCCTCCCAGGGCAAAACATTATAAAACCCTATTGGATGAACTAGCTCTGGACCTAGATAAAATCAATTCTATCCATGTAAAGGCTAATATAATCATCTGTGGTCACTTTAATGCATGCACTGCTTTATTGGATTATCAGTCAGGCATGCCTTTGTCAAATTAAATTATGGATTTACCCCCACACGCCTCTACGTATGGAGTACTGTAGTTAATGAGAATGGGAAACATTTGGTAAATTTTGTTAATAACAACTCTCTGGTCATTTTGAATGGCAGAACTCAGAGGGATGAAAAAGGGAGTTCAACTTTCTTCAACTGTAATGACCAGAGCCTGATTGATTATATCTTAATAGATTATGAATTATTTTTTTATGGCAAAATATTTGCGCATTGAGATGTGAACTGAAAGTGATCATGCCCCATTAGAACTCAATTTATTATGCAGTACAAACACTGATGACTCTGTTGATCCTTTAAATGAGACAAAGATTCAAGGGAAAGAAAGATTAAGGGTAAATTCATTTACCTTGAAAAGGGCCAATTAAATATATCATTCATACAGTGTATGCCACCCCTAATGCTGGATTTCATTACACATTCCAAATCTTTAACTGATGTAGAAAATTCACCTCCAGCATATTTTTTCACAAATGAGATAATGTATTTATGTCCCTAATACTGTAAACAAAGCACTAGCTAACAATAGTTGGTTTGATAAGTCATGTAAGACTGAAAAAAGTAAATAAAAAAATCACAATTATGACAAAACAACACCCATGCAAGGCAAACTTAAAATTTCTGGCCATGGTCAGAAAATATTACTCAGACTTTCTCAAAAAGGAAAAAAAAAGCTGAGCACAGAATGTCTCAGTTGAATTTGATGCTTCAAATCATAGAGTCTAAAGATATAAGGGCCTTTTGGGATATGGTATAAAAGGGGTCAGCAACTTCTCAAACTAGTGTACTGTCTTTAATTTCAGAAGAGACTTGGATATCCCACTATAAGAATGTATTTGATTACACTTTGGGACAACAGAATTTGTATAATGTTCCCTATAGACACATAAGTGATTTTCAGCCATTTAAAATAGAGATCCAGGAAGTCACGGACATTATTTCTAAATTGATGAACTACTAAGCCCCAGGCACAGACTCTATACCATCTTAAATAAATAAATATAATATTGATTTCTGGGCACCACTACCAAGTATTTTAATCTATGTCTTAAGAAAAATCAAGTTCCAGCCTCCTGGAAATTAAATATAATAGTTTCACTTCATGAAAAAGGATCCTTACTCGAGCCTTCAAATTATCGGCAAATCAACTTATTGGATTTAATCTCAAAAGTTTTCTCAAAACTATTGTTAAATAGATCAACAGACTGGTCTAATAAAGCTTCAATCATATCTCCTTTTCAGGCAGGTTTTAGATGCAAACTTTCTACCACAGGTAATCATTATTGTTTGTCTCACCTGTTTGAAAAATATGTACATATATAAAAATGAAATTGTATGCACTATTCATCGATTTTACTTCAGCATTCGATTTCATTAATCATGGCATTCCGTGGGATATTTTAAGGAACTATGGTATAAGTGAATCGTTATTACAGTCAATCCAGTTGTTATATACAGATACTTGTACTAAGGTTATGTATGATATTCAAGGTAATACAACAGAACCATTCCCCTCTTTAGGAGAGATAAAACAGAGGTGTTTACTAGCCCCAGTGTTATTTATTTTTACATTAATGAACTGTTGAATTTTGAGGATCTTATATAATATGACCCTCCAAAAATTAATGGCTTATAATGCCATTCACTTGCCTACGTGGATAATCTTTCAATGCTGTCACTAGCAAAAAAAAGCCTTCAAAGGAAAATAGAGGTTATTCAGGAATCCCATTATTAACATACTGTATGGGGCAGAAGTTATACCCTCTGATCAAAAAACTAATCTTGACTCACCACTCCTTTATTTTTACTAATCTTTACTTATGGTTCCCCTGTCCACACCTTTGGCAATGGTCAGGGCAGAACTTTGGAAGATACCAATATATGCAGTTAATCAATACAGATGCCTATCTTACTGGCTGAAAATTATAAATAATAAACATAATACCTTGCCTATGTCATGCTTAGAGGAGAAAATAAAATGGTCCCAAATGGGCCTAAAATCAAATGGTTATCAAATATATGCAAAACTCTTGATTTGAGTAACCTTATGCACTTACAGTATGTACAGATTCTCAGAACAAAATTACAATTGCTCTACAATACAAGAAACTCATTGCAAAACATTATTATTTAAGTCACAGGATAGGGACATGGAACTAATCAGGGCCCAAAAATGTGTACTCTAGTTTAAAGCAAACAAAATAGACCATGTCCTGGAAAATGATTTACTATTCCCACTGGAACCATCTAAAATGAAAGTTTTGACATGGGCAAGGTTCAGTCTGATCAATTCTAAATATTCACATTTTAACAAAAAACTGGGTGGCAATATAAATGTGTCAGTGTAATCAAACTGTACCTGAATCACTACTACGTCTAGCTTCCTCATGCCCTCTATATTTGGATCTCCACATAAAATTTTTAAGGAAAATTTAGGAATACTATAATAATACCAATTATGATGTACTATTCATTCTTCTGCACCCTTTTACAATAAAGGATACAGAACAAATAATTAATTAAAAGGAAAAAAATCAACATACTGTATAAGAAGAAAACTATCTTGAATAAGTCCTTACTGTAAGAAGACAGTCTTTGTATGGTGCACAGATGAAATTTTTATCTGTTGTAACTTAAATGCATGATACTTTTTGATCTTTATTGTATTTGTGTTTTAATTCAAATTTTTTTACTGATTGTAAAAACCTAGATGTTTTGTTACATCCTGGTTGATCAATAAATAACTATGACTATGACCATCAAGTGATGGCATATGAGCCAAGTAGAGGTTAAATAATCCCAGGATGACCAGATGGGAGCTACCCTGAGATGGAATCAAGAACTCCTCACCAGGAGAGTTTGGGACATACAATGTTCCAAAAAATAGGGGTTCCCCTTGATATGTCCCTTCTAAAATCAAAAGGCACCCCTTACCACTAAATTCCTTATGGCTCCAAATTGCAAACCCTTATGGGGCAATATTTCCACTCCCCTCTGATTCATAATATAAGCATTATGGTATAAGCATTACGGTATGCTGCCACAACCCACATACATCAGAGGCAGGCTCCTTCTCTCTCAAAAAGGTACATTTCCTGGAGGAAGGCAATGTCTTATCCAAAGCATCTAAGTTTAGTAAATACTTTCCTCCTCTTTACCAGATAGTTCAGCCTCTTCAAATTCTAAGATAACATTTTCCAACTTTTATTTTCCAACTTTTAAAAGAACATCATGGTGAATCCCCAAAAATAAATGATAGGGATGTCACCTGGTTCAGTACCACCACATAACAACCCCCCTCCCATCCTGAACAAACAAGCACCATAGAAGATACTCAGAAACAAAAGGAGTAGCAATAGATAGACAAGCACCTGGAATATTGCTCCCATCTGTTGTGACAGATAGAAATAAAAATCCATAACAGAAGTAAATACAAAACCAGAACACTCTGCACAGAGAATCTAAAACTAAGAATAAAACTTGAAGAATGATTGGTCCCAACTGTCCAAGGCTAGCCAGATACTCAGCCTCTTATAGACAACACCAACAACCAGGCAGAGTACTCACTGTGACATAAGAAATGTCAGTGCAGCTCTCCTGCAGAATCCCCATCTGAGGTAGCCATGGGACAACACCCATACCCTCTGGCACCAATGATGCTTGTGGACATGAACCAGAGGTCCCCATGGGTGCCTGGAACAAAACAGTCCTTCTCCAGCGTATGAAAATACTGAAGTTTAACTTGCTATTGCACTGTTAATACTGGTAATGTTGCAGGATAGAGCAAACAGCAATGAGTAGGAGAACCCCCATTATGCATTCCTGCCTTGATCTTATTGAAGGCCTGTCACCACTCCAAAACACTACAGGGGTAGTGAGGGTGAAAATAAATGTTTTCCCTAGCCACATGTTTGTCCCTAAGCTTTCTTGCCCACCATAGGATAAGCTCCTTCACATGGTATCTAAGGAGCTTTAAAAAGAAGGTGCAGATTGTATTTGGAAAGACTGTGTTTAACTCTCAGAATACAGTGTGCATAGTTTATTGCAAAATCAAAGCACATAGGCTCCAAGCTCCAAGCCCAGCCAACCCAATAGATCTTGGTGGAGATCACAGATGGGGTCTTTACCATTCAGACCCTCTTGCAAGCCCAAGATCCACAAATTGTTGTAGCAACCATGGTCCTCAAGGTTCTCCACTTTTTTCACCAGTTAGTCTGGGTTTCAGCAGCTTGTAGGCACGGATCACAGGATGCTTGTGCTGCCTCCGTTGTTTGTACAGTTGCCTTCATTTGAGTGATCCAGCTGATAAGATGTGAGATTACTGCTTGGGTCTCTTTTACAGTTTGTCATATGGTTTCTACACTGCCCAGGATTCTCTCCAGTAAAGAAGTCTGCTTTTCATTATTTAGTGGGGTCAGTTGATTCCTACAATGTGACCTTCTTGGTGAAAGGTTGTCTGGAACATGGTGGTGAGTTTTCTATCAATATTTTCCTCTTCTGGTGGCTAGAAACTACATCAAAGGGGGTGGTAACTGTGGACCTGCTCCAACCCAAGTTAAAGTACTGTAGATTTCACCACTGAGGCAATGAGATTATCAATAGATAGAAGGGGATTATATGAGGGATGGTCCAGAGCTAGGAGTCTACACTAGGTTGCTATCTCAAGCAGGCACATGCATGTCCTTCACTAAACATTTCTGATCTCCTGGGGGTGAATATGCAGTTCTATCCATTCACTAAATGCCCAGTATTATAAGTTACCTTGTAAAAATAATGAGAAGTGTAAGTGTAAAATGTTACAGGGGAACATTTAACGAATGGATAGAAAATTCACACTTATCCAAGCTTGGGTATCTCACATTTCTCCTGCTATATTACTGATTTCTGAATCGTGGCTCAAACCGTCAACTACTGACATGGAAGTAAACATCCCCAATTACACCTTATTCAGGGCAGATAGGCATACTAGAGGAGGTGATGTGGCCATATATGTAAAAGATAAATTCTCAGCCTCCTGCACTAATGCATCTTCTGTTGCTAATGAATACGAATGTCTTACCCTTAAAGTGGAAATCACCCAGACGTGTGTCGTCCAGCTAATAGGATGCTATAGGACCCCCTCTGCCGGCCTAAAACTTCTATCTCATCTAAACAATATTCTGGAATGAGGATCACTCGAAATCGTCATCCTTGGTGACATCAACCTTGACAGGCTATCCAAAGCAGCAGCTCCACTTGTCACCTTTTGTGATGTCCATGGACTGACCCAGCTCATCAATGATCCAACCCACCCTAATAACAAAAACCCTGATAAAAGCACCATTCTGGATGTACTAGTAGTAAGCAAACTGCACCTTGTCTCCCATGCTGGCACCTTTTTCTCTGACATCAGTGACCATTATTTTATCGGACGAATAAGGTCAACCAACAAACCTCATGCTACATCTAAATTTTCCCTGAAGAGATAAAGACGTAACTTCAACATAGCTGCCTATATTAACAACCTCAAACTCTCCTTGCACTGGCAGGAGTTTTACTTAGCTAAAACAATCACTGCCACCTACGACATCTTTCATGACATTCTATTGCAGGCCTTAAACAAATACGCCCTCCTGACCAAAGTCTGCACAAAGAATAAAACCAACAAATGGTTCTTCCCCGAGGTCAGGTCACTGCTTTTTGAGAGAGATAAGCTCTGGAAAAGGGCTCATAAACTAAACATACCCAATGACTGGAGCCTATTCATAAAGGCACGTAACCTATGCACCAAAGCGATTAAAGAACAAAGTTCCTTCTACCATTCAGAACTCGATGATGCCTCAAAGAACCCCTGTAAGTTCTGGAGCACTATAAAGGACCTGATTGGACACTCTACAGGTAATTCTCTCCCGAACAAGATCATCTATGGCAATACCACGCTTAACGAAATGAGGAAGATCCTAGATTCCTTCAATAACCATTTTGTTACCACAAGTCTAGCGTTTGATAACTCCCCAGCCTGCAAGAAAAGCTCCATGACTGATTACTCTCCCCAAATACCTACTGAAACATCCACTCCATTTAAGCTTCAACCCACTTCACTAAAAGAAGTTGAAGACCTCCTATTACACCTGGACACCAGAAAAAGAGCAGGCATGGATTCACTGGACCCCTACTTCCTCAAAATCGCATACCATGTCCTCGCCATCCCCATCACTCACCTATTCAACCTATCCCTTTCGCAGGGCATCCTGCCACCCATTTGGAAGACTGCTCATGTCATCCCGCTCCTCAAATCAGGTGACCCAAGTGACCTCAACAATTACAGACCCATATCTCTCCTACCAGTGCTTTCCAAACTATTGGAGAAAATTGTGAATGTACAGCTAAGGTCCCTCCTCGAGTCAACAAATCTACTGAACCCTATGCAATCCAGATTCAGAGTGCAACATAGCACTTTCTCAGCTCTGACTAAAGTCATGGACGACTGGTTGAAAGCCCTTGATGTAAAGAACTTTACATGTGCGGTCTTTTTAGACCTAAGCAAAACTTTTGACACTGTTGACCATACCCTACTTCTCTCCTCGCTACAAACCATTGGAGTAGACTCCACCTCACTGCCATGGTTCTCTAACTACCTCACAGGATGATTCCAACAAGTTAAAGCAGAAGGTGAGCTGTCCCCTCTCAAGCCTTTCATACGTGGAGTACCCAAAGGATCTATCCTTGGCCCGTTTTTGTTTGCAATTTACATAAATAACATTGACCATCATATAAAAAATGCAAATATCCACTTATTCACAGATGACACAGTCCTTTACATTAGTCAGCCAATGCCAGAGGTAGCCTGTAATGACCTCCAAACTGAATTCGACCTCCTGCAGAGCCAGTTATTCACAAAAAATTTCTTCTGAATGCTAAACACAAAAGCTGTGCTCTTCCCTCAGCTTGCCCATGCACCCAATCCGGCAGCCTGTGGATCTATTCCTAAAATTAGTACAATATTAGTTGAATAGCTGCAATTCATAACCAAATTCAAATACCTGGGAGTTTGGATCGATAACAGACTCTCCTTCACTGAACATATCAAGGACTTATTGAAGAAACTACAACAAAGACTTGGTCTATTCTTTAGACTAAGACAATTTCTGACTACAGACACCAAGGAAAGACTAGTCAAAACCACCTTCCTATCCCTGGTGGACTATGCAGACTTTTTGTATAGCCATGGTCCCATCTCTCAATTAGCTAAACTGGACACACTGTATCACCATGCAATTAGGTTCATAATGGGTCTCCCTAATTCTACCCACCACTGCGTCCAGTATGCAGCCATGGGGTGGCCCTTCCTTACACTCAGATGCCACAAAAATGATGCTCTCTGGACCTACCATGCCCTCACAAACAAACCACCCCCATATATCTCCGGCTGTCTTCCTCTTAGCATTACAGGAAAGTATGTGCTTAGAAGCTACTCCTATATCTCCCTCATAGTACCCAGAGTTTACTCCTGATTCGGTAAGGCGGCAATTAGCATCACGCTGCCCACCCTGTGGAACAACCAGCAAAGGACACTTAAACTGAGCGTCCTTATCTCCCTACCGAACTTTAAGATGTTATACACATGCGCAATTACTGAAGTTTGTAATTGTTTTGCCTGTTCCATACCAGCTCCAAAATCATTCCTAGCTCAATCCCTGGCTTGAATTCTGTTTGCAGCGGTCTCCAAGGTATGGGCGTAGTTTCACCTAATACCTAGACAGATGCAGATTGACCAACTAATGTACCAGCATTGCACTTAACACTCCACACCCCTGATATCACTCCTTACTCCTATATGCTGCCATATCCCTCTCCTGTCATACAGTTATGACCCTACTTACACACGGGGTCTGTAATCCATATTTTATGTTATTCCTTGTCTGTGGTTAACTGTGTTTGTTTATTCGGTTTATTGTCTTTGTATAACTTTCTCTAGGGGCAGTGCCCTATCTGTATAATGTATCAGACTTGCGCTGAAAGTGAAATCTATGTATATATGTGAAAAACAGGTCCTTCTTGTAAACGAGTTCTGCTCAATGGTGACCACCTGAATAAATAAAGACTTTGATTGATTGATTGATTGATTGAACAGTCATCACATCTGTTACCTGTAGCAGAGTGGATTGTATCAAGCTAATTTTACTTACTTGTAGGTAGACATCTTAAGTTACTTTAAATCTCAGAATCCTCTGCAACTGCTATCAGAGCAGTAGGCAGCAATTAGAAATTCAGTAGCCTGCAGTGCATGTTAGAACTTTTATAACCTCCAATCAAATGTTCTGTTTTCTTCAGGGGCTAAGAATAGTCCTCTGTGACTGCATGTAGCCCAGGTAGGACAGTGGGACCAGCAAACAATAGATCAGAGCTAATTTAAACTATAACATGTACTGCAGGCTACTGAATCTCCCACTGCTGCCTACTGTTCTGATGTCAGCTGCAGGGGATTCTGGGAGTTGTGGTAACAGTAGATGTCCCCCTACAAGTAATCAACATTTGTCTGATACAATCTACTATGCTACAGTAAACTGTATGTAAACCAAAATGTTTGTGCATACAAAGTGCACATTGGGACTAGCCCCACACTTCCATGTGGGGCTCTTTGTAATGACTGTTCTCCTTTAAGAAAAAAAAAAAGTAATTTTTTTTAATATATTTGCAGTTCCTTATTAAAAGAGTGTTTCATGCACTTTCCCATAATCAGATGCATTGTTCATGAACTTTCCACTGTTAAGCAAATCACACTCTTGTAAAAGTTCAAGTTACTCAGTTCTGAGGAGGAAGGGTTGAAAATAATCTCTTTGTGGACGCAAGCTGTATTAAGCTGTTCTGAATATTGGGACCATATACTTACTTTGATGTTTATATTCCACTCCTGCAGTATATTAGTTGAGTAATAAGCAACAAGCAGTGTCTTTAAGTTTGTATCCTAGTGTGTCTCAGGAAATCAGAGTGAATTCCATAGATCTTTTCATTTCGTTTTCATTTCATTTTTTAATTTTCATGTTTGCAGGCAAGATGAGCTTTGCTCCAAATTTTTACAAGTGACAAGTTTTAGATAAAAAAACAAACTACAAATAAACATTATAATATACACAATAACTTCACAACAATTAATGAGGCTTTAATTAAAAGCATACTTGATCAGATCTTTCTTGAAAAAATAAATCATTGAAGGCTCTGAAAGATGCTACCAACCACTTCAACTATGATATTTAAGCCCCAGCAATTTTTAATGTGAAGGTGATGAATATAATGATTATTACATTATCTTCCCATGATGATGTCACAGTGGGGATTCTCTATGTATTTGCATAAAAGTGTCAAGAGACATGACTGTTTCTTAATATAGAAAGATATTTATTTATTTATTTATTTGAACATCAGTTTAACAACCTTTGAGCCAGAGGCTCATTTACAAAGGTACCTCGTCACATGAAGGACAGACAGTGGCACAGAAGACAACAGATAATACAAGTTCAAGCAAGTATCAAAACAGGTACAGTTGGTTCCAATGCAAGTGCAGAGTAAATAGACAGGATGAGGGTTATTTGGGAGAGATGTAAAGGAGAATGGGGGGTAAGAGGGGAGTGGGGACTAGGGAGCAGATGGAAAGGGAGAGCCAGGGTGGAGGAGTGGGTGGGTGGGGAGTGTCGCGGTGAGCGCTATTTGAGAGAATTTTTTTTTTAGTGCAGCGCATCCATGTGAGACTAGCAGGTGATCTCTAAGACTGCATTTAAAGCAAGCGAACAGCGGAGATTGGAGATACGGCAGGGAGTGAGTTAAACCAGGAGGGCGCTCTGTAAGGAATGCCCTTTGGCCTTGCGAGGTCCTGGCTCTTGGAATGATCAGCGTCAATCTGGATGAGCTGCGGGTGTTCACAGTAGGATTGGCCCGGCGTGTTGAGTCAGATAAGCCAGGGGGGGGATAGACCATGGAGGGCTTTATAGGTGAGTTGGCAAGTTTGATACATGAGCCATTCGTCCAGGCTGAGTAGGGTAGCCAATGAGTACAGCTGACAGGTGTGGGTAAGTCTAGGGGCACCAGTTAGAAGTCTTCAGGCTTTGTTAAGTATAAGGCGAACCTTGCACAGGGCCATCAGATCGGCAGCCCCATAGACCGGAAGGCCATAGTCGATAAGAGATATGACAGAGGAGGTGACAGCCAAGCGGAGGGCGTCAGGGGGGAGACATTTTTTGTGCCGGTAGAGAATGCCCAGCTGTGTGTTGGCGGTAGTGTTCAAGGCGGAGACGTGGCCATGGAAAGAGAGGGCTGGGTCAAAGATTAAGCCAAGATATTTATAGGACTGTATACGTTCAATGGGGATATTGAGGGAGGAGTGAATAGCTGGATTTATTTTGGGGATGGCAGAAGAGCATGGATTTGGTTTTCTTTAGGTTGATTGTGAGTCGGTTCTCAGTGAACCAGGTTTCAGCAGAATCGTAGGCAAGCTGGAGAGAATTCTGAAGTGACAAGGGGTTACTGTCAGAAGCGATGAGGACTGCATCATCAGCATAGAGCAGGATTTTACCTGTGCATTTGCTGGGTAGCGAGTTGAGGAAGAGGGAGAAGAGAAGGGGTCCAAGGATAGAGCCCTGGGGGACTCCAGAGCGGATCGGGCAGGTGCTAGACAGAGTTCCACTAACTTTCACACATTGAGAGCGGGCTGAGAGATATCTGGCGCACCAGGTGATTGGACCAGTTGCAAAGCCTAGGTGGTCAAGGGTGGTTAACAGGTGAGGATGCGATACGGTATCAAAGGCTTTAGACAGGTCAATGAAGACTGCACCAGCCATGGAGCCAGCATCGAGTGCTGCGTGGAGGAAGTTGGCAAACTCCAGGAGAGCTGTATTGGTACTATGGCCAGCTCTGAACCCATGTTGTTCCGGGCAGAGAACATTGTGCTTAGAGAGGTAGCCAGAGATTTGAGTGGCCACAATTTTCTCCAAGGCCTTAGAGAGGGGGGGTAGGATTGAGATAGGCTGGTAGTTACCTGGAAGAGTTCTGTCACCACCTTTGTGAATAGGGGTAACTGTGGCGACCTCCAGACAGCGGGAATTGTCCAAGGCAGAGATTTGTTAAAGATGCAGGTGATAGGAGGCGAGATGACCTGTCCAGGACCTGACATAGGAGACAGGGGTCAAGGGAGTCGTTCCTGATGGTGTTACCCTTTAAGGCTTTAAGCAGGTATGGCCTGACCTCTTGAGTAGTGACACAGCGCAGGTGGAACAAGAGGCGAGTGATGGAGGGTGTGGACCTGGGGGTTGGGGACTGAAGAAATTGCCAGGGAGCACTGGGCTAAGATCAGTAAAGGAGTTATTGAGATGAGTGGCAATGAGGGCAGGATCAGAGTAGACAGAACCATTGACGTTGAGAAGTGCAGGGGGGGGGACCGAGAATGACCATTCAGTTGCTTGACGTTGTCCCAGAAGGACCTGGGGTTCCCCCAAGAGGAGGTAAGGGAGGCTTGATAGTACTCAGCCTTTGCTTTGCAGATAGCCCAGGTGCACCTGTTCCGAGCTGCGGCATAAGTCTGTCTATCAGCAAGGCGGCCAGTTGCAACAGCAAGGTGCCACAGGTTGTCCCAGCTGCTAAAAAGAGATCGAGGCGGGGGTCACCACGGGCATGTCTTACTCTGGCTCTACGGGCAGTCATAGGTGTGAAGATGTCACAGCAGAGCTGAAGGTGTTGACAAAGAAGGCCAGTGCCGTGTCAACGTTTGGTGTGTTTAGCAATGGAGACCAGTCTGTATGTGTGAGGTAATGCTTTAGGTCTTTCAGCCCATAAGGTCTAAGTCGCCTCCGAAAGGTTGTTAGAACCATGGGGTTGGGCAGAGAGGAAACCCAGTTAAAGAGAACAGGGGAATGGTCACTAAGGCAGTCAGGGAGTATTTGGATATTGCGGATGCGGCTTGGTCTGTTAGTGAGGACTACATCTAGGAGTGTGCCAGATCCTTCTGGGGTTAATTCTTGTGGGCTGGGAGACTAGTTGGTTTAGATCAATAGCAGCAAAAGCCTCGCGGGAGGAAGAGGATGAGGGGCAGAGCCAATTAATGTTTAAGTCACCCACCAGGATTTGGTCAGAGGGGTTGGGTAAGGAGGTGAGATAGTCAATTAGTGGGCCCAGTGCCTGCGATTGGTTCTTTGGAGGTATGTAGGCTGTAGTCAGAAAGATAGGACCCCTAGTGGGGTCAGGGGATAGCTTTAGTGTAAGGGCCTGGGCATTATGGTCAAGGTCAGGGGGAGGAAGGGCTAGTCCAATGAGTGGGTCCTTTACATAGAAGGCACATCCCCCACCTCTCCTACCGGACCTGTCCAGCCGGTGGAGGGTGTAGCCAGGGAAAGAGACCTGGGAGTTAGAGGTTGAGTCAGACAGCCAGGTTTCAACCAAGGCAACCACATCTGGTTTGTGATCCATCACCCAGCATTGTAGTGTGTCCAGTTTTTTAAGGAGACTACAAATGTTCATAGATGTGATATGAGTCCAGCAGTTTCAAGGGAGGCCAGTGTAGCCAGGCCCAGTTAGGATGGATGTTGCCAGACAGGAGCAGGAGGAAGAGAGCTGCTCTTGGGAGTAAGTGGCAGAAAGAGAGTTTCTGACGGCTGGGGTTGGGGGGATGGTGGGGTGTAGCGGTACAGGGGATAGGGAGGGTGGCACAGACAGGGAAAGCAAGCATGGTAGGATGCACGAGGGGGCAGGGGGGGAGTGAGAGGATGTCCATACAAACTGTGATAGATAGTGTTGCAGATATCCTTTAAGATGTTCACTAATAAACACCAGCTACTAGCTGAGTTTGCTCAGATTAGTTTTTGAATATCACAATTATAGGCTGTCGAACAAAAAACTTAAAATTAGTGTCCTGTACTGCAAGAAATGGCAATTCACAACAGCCTTCAACCCCAAAAGAACCAAAAGATCTATACAGGGAGGTGTCTGTTCTCATGTAGGTTAGTGCAAACACAATAAGATAGACTCTGGATATAAAGACTTACCAGAGTTTTAAAAGAGGCTTAAATATTTATTAAGATAACTGACAACCTCCTGCCTCAACAAGGTTTCAAGTTCCACTTGACCACCTCCTTAGAGTGGACAGATTATTTGTGTTTCACATCCTTCTGTATTCAAATAGTTGATCAGTTAAAGTTGTGTTCTATATTTAACAGTATCATTACAACAGAGGCTTTTCCTTATCACAATGTAACTACTGGCTGGCTGTGGCTCCCAGGAACCTGCTGTCTTAACAAAAATAGAATCCTAAGACATCATACTGGAAAAGTACTAGGCCATTGATAATCAATATGCCATTCAGTGAATGATCATAGGTACAATAAAAGTATTGACATTAGTGAGTCTTCTTAATTGACCAGTGAGCTGATATAGTATAAATGTAGTGTACTATATGTGCAAATTGGAAATGAAGAAACATAGAAAAAGACAGCTAGTCTGCCCTATTTTACCCTGCCTATTACTACACCCTCAACCCTATTTGGTTGCTGGAGTCCTTCCCACCTCCCTTTCCTCTACTTAGTATGCCCATGTACCTATTCCACACATGCTTAAATCTGTGAACTGCTGTTGCCCCACCACCTCTTCTGGCAGGCTCTTCTAGGCACCACCACCCTTTCTGTGCAGAAGTATTTCACACACATCACTCTTAAACGTCTCCCTCTCAAGCTTCATTGCATACCCCAGTGTTGTGGTGCTCCTTATCATCTGAGAGACTTCCCTCTTGCACCTTGTTCACCCTTGTGATGTACTTATAGGTCTCAGCCATGTCCTATCTTGCTCTCCTTACCTCTCCTCCAGGGAGTACATTTTAACTCCTGCAGCCTCTTCATGTATGGTCTTTTGTGTACCCCCTCACCAGTTTGGTTGCCCTCCTCTAGACAACGTCCACCTTGTCAATGTCCATGAGGAGGTGCAGCCTCCAGAACTGGACACAGTATTCTAGGTGGGGTCTCACTAGTTAGTGATACAAGGGCAAACTACCTCCCTGCTCCTGCTAGAAATCCTCCTCCCTACACAACTCAGCATCTAGATAGCCTAGCTTAGTGCCATGTCACTCTGCCCAGCTACCTTGAGACCATCAGAAAGGATTACCAAAAGGTCCCTCTTTTGTTCGGTGAATGAAAGTTCCACCCTATCTTATACACAACCCCTGGGTTGCACCACCCAAGGTACATGACTTTGCTGTTTTTGCCATTGAAAGCCAGCTGCCACACCCTAGACAACACCTCTAGTTTCCTCACATCCCTCTGCATTCTCTCCATCCCTTTCTGGGTGTTCACTCTGTTGCAAATTTTTGTGTCATCTGCAAAGAGGCATGCAGTACCTTCCCCTTCAGCTCCTCAACAATGTAACTTATAATGACACTGAAGAGGACTGTTTCCAGTACTAATCCCTGTGGCACTCTAGTGGTCACTCTCTCTCATCACCCGAGTGACTGCTGTTTACCACAGCCCCCAGGGTTCTGTCCTTCAACCAGTTGGATACCCAGCTTAACACCTTCTCACCAACCCCTAGGTTGCTGAGTTTCTTTATTAGCCTCCTGTGTGGTGTGGCACAGTGCTAAAAGCCTTACTGAAGTTCAGATAGGCCACATTCAGCACCCTCTCCTGATTCATTTCCCTCATCACCCAGTCAGACAAATCTATAAGATTTGACACAACCACTATGCCCCCATGAAACCGTGCCATTGGTGATTCTGTAGCCAGTTTTCTCCAGGTACTCAATCAGCCTCTTCATCAGCAGAGACTCCAACAATTTCCCCACCACTGATGTGAGACTGACTGGCCTATAATTGCTAGTCTCCTCCCTGCTGCTGCTGTTGTACAGAGGAACCACATATGCCCTCCTCCAGTCCTCTGGCACTACTGCTGTCTGCAATGAGGTCATGAATAGCTTTGCCAGAGGGGTGGCTAGCACCATGCTTAGTTCTTTGAGAATCCCTGTGTGAATGCCTCTGGACCCATCATCTTGTCTTCCTTGAGGCTTCCAATCCCCTTTGGACTCTTTTGTCTGAAAATGGATTGCCTGATGATGCATATTGATCCATCACCCTTCCACTATGAAGACTGAGCATAAATACTCATTTATAGCTTTTTCTTGATCTTCTACAAAGCCTCCCTCCCGGCTCTCCTGACCCTCACTATCCCATTGCTTGCTTTATTCTTTTCACTCGGGTACCTGAAGAAGATTGCATCCCCTTTTTGACCTCCTTGATGATCCTTTTCTCTGTCTGAACCTTAGTTGACCTTATCCTCCTTCTTGCCTCCTTTTGTCTATCTAGATATGCCTCCCTGTCCCCCTCCATCTGGGTCTTCTTGTACTTCGAAAAGCTGTTTTTTTTTAAAATGATTAGTAAAAAATAAGCTAACAGTTGGGCATACCTAATTAAATATGTGTATAGAAAGTGTCTAAATATTTTTTGAATTGTAGACACCTGAATGCAGTATGCCTGTTTGGACAGAAGAGGTGGATGTGGAAATAAGGCATATTTTATGAGGAAATATTATTTTCAGTGTAACCTTATGTTTTACTGTTTAGTGTGTTGCAATTTTAAATTTTGGCACACAGTGCTGTTGTGTAGCCATTGACAAAACCCTGAGTGATTCCTTTGTGACATACCATTTTGTGACATACCGTACTATTAACAATGAGCAGTGTATTCAAGAAGTTCGCTAATGGACTGACATTTTGTTCTTGTGCTCCCACAAGAACCATGCAAAACAAAAGTAGTACTAAAATTATGAATCCTCGTTAAAATTTAATTGTATTTGAAAACTAGCACTGCAAATTAATGTTCATATAGCAGCACTGTTTCTAATGTCTGACTAAAACTCCTGAGCAGCAGAGATTCAAACTCAGTGCCATATAAAACTTGAAAAAATTCATGGGAACATACACTACAGTGAAGAATAAATACACCAAGTACAAATCAATGTTACCCAAGCTATGCAGTCCTTATACAATCTCCTTTGTCAAGAAGGAGTGAGGCACATCCACAAGGCAATAGCCTACATGAGAACATTCTTGCAGTTTTGGACTACAGCATACAGTACAGTTGGCAATGAATGAAAACCGAGATGATCATTGCATTCCTTTCTACTGCACAGTATTGGGATCCACACTTGAAGAAAAATAGTTGTTAGTGAGTCCTTTTATTGGGCTAAATTCATGGAAGGAAAAGATTAGCTTTCAAAGGTTATGGTATACTGTCTATCAGGTTCACAAGCTATACACTAAAAAACACCAACAGCTAAATCTGGTTCAATTCCAGTTAGTTTACCATCTGTATCCCCCCACAGATTCCCCTGAAAAAGGGACTTCTTGTCTCAGTGGGCCTACCGGGTCAACACAATTCACTAAATAAATAAATAAAAAAGGTCAGCTTGAGCAAGGGTTCACTGTTAGAGTGTGTCTCTGAGGTTCACTGAACCATAACTGCCTAAAGGGGCTGATACTAATGCCACATGAAATACAGTATATTGTAACATTTAACTCTCACAAAGTAAATGCAAATATATGGGAGATACCAGCCATAAACAAATAGGAGATAACTCAATAATGATAATTTAAATGGAAATTCCCAAAAGCTTGGGAGGGAGCAGCAGGCAAGGGCTTCTGCTCTGCTAGCACCATGGAAGTACCTAATAGTGTGTATGTACTGTAGCTGTCATTTGTTTCATATTAGCCAGGATCTCTCACAGGGCACTAAATGCACTCCCTTAGAAGCAGGACTGGTGGCTCCTGAAGTTGCTCTGCAACGGGGTGGAGTCACAGGCAGGGTCACAAGCATGGTGGCTGACCTCAGGAAACTAGAGGAATGGTGAAAATGATGGCAGTTAAAGTTTAACGCCAAGAAATGTAAGGTCATGCACCTGGGAAAGCAAAACCTAGAAGTAAAGTACACACTGGATGAGCACCAATTGGAGATGACAAGGATGGAAAGGGACCTGAGTATACTCATCACCAATGACTTAAAAGTCACAAAACAGTGTGAAAAGTGGCACAGAGAGCAGGTGGCATCCTGGGATGTATAGGAATGGGCATTATAAGCAGAAAACAAGAGGTAATCAGGCCACTGTACAGATCCTTAGTGAGGCCACACCTGGAGTACTGTGTCCAGTTCTGTAGGCAACACCTGAAGAAAGACATAGACAGATTAGAGATGGTGCAGAGAAGGGTCACTAAAATAGTATTGAGGCTGCACCATGAGAGATATGAAATTAGGCTCAGGGAACTGAAGTTGTAATCACTAGAACAGAGAAGAAACAGAGGTTACATGATAGAAACAATCAAATATGTCAAGGGAATAAAGAAGGTGGATAACCTCTTCCAAGAAAACAAGGGAACTCAGACAAGAGGGCACAACTTGTGTCTTTTGGGAGGCAAGTTCAGGAACAACTATAGAAAGTACTTCATCATGGAGAGGCAGATCCATGGAACAGCCTGCCAGCACAGGAGGTGGCAGGTAAAACAGTAAGAGAATTTAAGGTAGTGTGGGACAGATAGTGTGGACAGCTTGCTGGAACAATTAAAGGGGAGAGGGGTAGCCACCATGGGCAGACTAGATGGATCAAGTGGCCCCCATCTGCCTACACCATTCTTATGTTCTCATGTTCTTCTGGGTCTTCCTTGTGTATCTTGAGTGTTCCTTGCATTCCTTGCTCATTGGTTTTGTGTTTGAGCTGTCCCTGCTTGCTGCATCATTTACTGCCTTTCTTCTCTTTGCCTGGCAATACAGGTCTCTTCTGCTCTATTTGGAGCATTTGTGTTATGCTACGTAGTGTTCTACAACCTCTCCTTTTTCTTTGGGGATGGTGGAGGAGAGCTACACTTCCTATCTGCCATGTGTTTGTGGCCTCCACCACTTTTGTCTGCAGAGTCTCTAGAGGTATCCACCATCAAAGTTTTTTTTTTCCTCATCCATGATTTTTTTTTTTAAATTCTTGCTAATGTTGAGCTGGTTAGTATCTATGTTCAATGAAGTTAACCACCAAATGTGTAGGTTCTTTTCTGATTCTCTCCATTTTTTATTGCTGCATGGGTGGAGCCCTGTAGGCATTTTGGGATCACATCACTGTAGGACAGAGAAGGGACCATGAGTGGCATCAATCTCAGTCTTCTCATACAGTGATGCAGTATGCTGTCCACGTGGCTGTGGTCACTGGTGGCCTCTCCTTTGCAGACGGACATCCCCTCTGCAGAGTGCTGGCCCCTGGCACATGTCTTTGTCTTTGTTCCACAATTGCAAAAGTTACAGCAGACACTGAGCAAAAGATGGTGGCCTGACTCAATCTGCACATGCGTGAGTATCGCACATACGCAGGTCTGTCATCACTGCCATCCTGTGAATGGCATATTGCATTGCCGGTCTTTCCACTGCTGCTCCGCACAGCTCTGCTGCCACTCTGCTGGCTACAAACAGCTCTAAGTAGCCATATTTGCTCTGACTAGAGTTTGTTTTACTTGGTGGCAACCCACCACATCCCTTTCTCTTTAAGTCAGATGGACTTTATCCTTATGGCTCCTCTGTTGTGAAGATCAGAGTCTCAGTTGTGAAAGAAACTTGGCTGAAATGGTAAAGTACAGTAATCATGCAATAAGTAAGCAACAAAACACAACAGGGTGTGCACTGGACAGTTCTAATGCATGGCCAGGGGTGTAGTAAGGCGCAGGGCTGCAGGCCAAGTACCTTCAGCCCCTGACCATGCATTGAAACTGTCTAATGCACACACTCAGAGTGTTTTATTCAACTTATAAAATGGGCCTCTGTATTTTATGCGTTTTTTTCAAGTATTACTATTAGGTTAAAGTAATAAGAAAGCAACATCTTTCTTGTTATTTGACATAAAATAGCTCCTCTGTCTTTATCATCTGTATTTTTTTAGTTAGGAATTCTGTCCTTAGATGGCCTCCATAGTTGTAATTTTGACTGTTTTTTTTTTATCTTGTTAGTTTCATTTAAACTTCGAGCACCAGTGCTAGCAAAATGGCAGACAGAGCAGGGAGTGAGTGAGGCTGAGTTGACACCTTCACAGATAGGTAAGACAACCACATACAGAAATGGTGAATTATTAATTTATTTATTTCCTTTTTCATATTTTTGTTATATTGTACTTTGAGTAGATCACAGTGCATACTGTCTGGAGAAAGTGGGAGAGCAGTAGAGAATCGGAGTAGAGACTTGTGGAAGTGGGCAAGTGAAGACCAATGGGAGAGTGTGTGGTGTTTGGAACAGTGAGGGATCAGGAGAGTTGGGTAATCCACTCATTTTTTTTTCTTTCCTAGTATGATTAAGGATTAATCCTGTGTGAGGGAATCCAAATTTGAACTATGGACTCAAAAGTAAGGATTAAGCTGGGGGAGGGTGAGCGACAAGACTTGAATCAATTGCAGGTGACTGTTTAAACAGTGTGTGTGCCTCCACAAGTCTCAAAGGAATTGCTGGCGACTTTAAACATTGTGTGTTCCTGACAAACTGCAGAGTTAACTGAACATTGTAATTAAGGACAACTTGGGGGGGTTCTTTCTAAGATGAACAAGTGTGCCACAGAACCATCAGAGCAACAGTCTGTAGTGAGATTACAGGTGTACTGACAGACACTGAGCAAGAGGCAGAATGAGAAAGCTTATGAATGGTCCACAGCAGTGAACGTGTGAATGGGTGGGAGGGATGTGTTGTTTGTGTGCTGAAACGGCAGCTGATTACTAATTAAGAAAATAAAAAAACATTGACCATAACTGTTTTCTGCAGGGAAACAGTGTCCTGTAGATGTATTTGTGACCTATTATGTGGTAAATTTGAACAGTTCAAAACAAAGAAAATGGTGGTCCCTAACATTCTTAACTTTTCTCAAGATTCTAAATGCAGATTTATGTGTTTTCATTTTACCTGTGTCCAGATTGTCTGCACTTGTTTTAAAATGGGCATTAGACAGATCTAATGCACATGTAGCATCCAATCAGGATGCAGGAGTTTTCCTTCCCATTTTATAAAGTTCCTTAACAAAGATACAGTATTGCTTTACTACCACCACAGTATCACACGGTGGTAGTGGAGCAATCTCTAACATGCCTTGGAGGGGAAGACACAAGTATTGATGGTTCAGGTGTTATGCAGGCACCAAGAATGCGCCTGCATCCTCATGAACCAGAAAGAAGGGGGAAAAGAGAGGCCACTGAATGGGCAGAAGAAGCTTGGTCCATCCCAATTCTCACTGAGGGATGATTGTCTCCAACACATGGGGATAGCCCCTGTCACATCCCCCCTTTCGGCATCATCCATGCAACATGCATGATCCCTAACAGTTGTTAAGTGGAAGATAGGAGCTGCCTTCCAAGGCATTGAACATCAGGACTCCATCTTGAAGAGTAAGTATGTGATTAACATGAGGTTAGCTATGGTGTGCTGGAGCTTCAGGGGGCTATGGAGTTTTGTAACTCCATTAGATAAGCAGAGGCTTTAGCCATATAGAAGGAGGCCCTAAGCAATCAAGACAAATAGTGGATACAAAATGAAATAAAAACATTATTGTCTACTGACTCACTCAGTTAATATGGAGAATAATTTAGCTTTTAGGGCAGCAATCAGCTCTCACCCTTCCAAATATCTTTGGTATTAAAGGATAGGGTTCAACTATCTCCCATCTCCTTCTCCTTCATCCCTTCTCCAGTGGTTTCTTTCAGTGGAGGAGGAGGAGGAGTGGGGCAGTCACATTCTCTAGCTCCTTTACTCTGCAGGGCAATATTGAAATTTGCCAATTCTGTTGTGGGGGGATTCCTCAGCTGTGACGATGAGACTTTGACTAACATTGTGATGTGATCATGTTAATGAAGCTTCTTCAATGTGTATATAGTTGTCCTCAGACTTCATGAACCAATGAACATTTGAAACCAAATTTAAAATTGCCCCGCAGTCCATCTATAGGTAGTGTTGTGGCTCTTTAGCCCGTCAACACACTTTGGGAAGTGCAGAACTTGGGACGAGTGTTAATTATGATTAGTTCATTTAACACTGCACCCCATAGTTGTCAAAATGTATCTCCCAAGACTATTCAAAGGGCAGGCTAATAGTATAACTGTATTAGCTACCAGTTTGATTAATTTTTCTGTAAGTCAGTTTTGTAAAGTGCTTCAAAGTTAATAAAACTGTCAGTAAACATAAAAGTCAGCAAAATGCATTGATCTATGCATCAGGATTTCTGTGAAGAACAAAACTGTAAACATACTTTTAATTTCAAGTTCTATTTGTCACCAACCAAAAAGAAACATTTTCCATCAGGGGAAAATAGATCTGTATTAATTTTGCAAATCTCACTTCTCCAGAACACAAATACTGAATATTCAATTATATCAGAAACTTACTCTCAAACAAATGTGAAGTCTAATACATTTTTCAAACTGTCAATGTTTGAGCAAGAGAGAATCAGCATAACATGGCACCCGTGCTAGTCTCCAAGAAGAATTAGTACATATCTTGTGATCATGGCAATATATCTAAATCAGGTCACAGAAAAACGTGAATTAAAATAGTGACATAGAACCATAGTATGGGTGAGATGGAAGGGACATAGGGTTAATGCTGTCCACCCCTCATTCAGCATGGCAGTGGCTGTACCCAATAATGTTGTCAGTTTGTGTTTCATGCAATGTTGACATACTGTAATTTCACATTAGGTTGTTTTACATAATTGTGAGGGTGTTGATCCATTTATTTTGTGTAACCCTAAATGTCATTCCCCATCCCAAATCTGTTAAGTCACTCTTTAAATGCCTTAACACTAATCTTGCACCACCTCACCAGGTAAATCATTTCACATACGAACTACCTTTTTATGTGAAGTAATGCCTTAGGAAATATCCTCTTATTTTGCTTCCTTTCACCTTCAGTTTGAGTGCATGCCCTCTACTTCTCCTTGCATCTACTGTGCAAATCAAACATCTGTGTATGCTCCATGTTATTACCTTTCAGTATTCAGACATAAGTAATCATATCACCCCTAAGTCCTATTTTTTTCAAGGCAAAATCATGTTAACTCTTTATATCCAATAGAGCTCTATGAAGTTAAAGTGCTACTGTATGCCTACACTACATGATGTATTCTACTCAAAGCAGATGACTTCATAGCTTGCTTGCTAATGAAGTCAGTCACATAGGAAGTGAAGAACGCAAAACATGCGCCACACACTCACAGTTCAATGTGGGTGCCAGCTGAGGTAGACCCAAAGTGAAGCATGTAAGGAAGTTACACTCTGGGACTAATGCGCAAAAGTGCAAAAGGTCCAAATGCCTTAAGAAAGCAGTAAACTTGATAAATTTATTGTGATAACATCAGCTCAAAGCACAACAGAAAACCTGTCTCTTCAAATCCTTAGTGTGATTCTTCATTGGGAGCAGGGCTCCAGATTACAACCAATAGCTCCAGTCAACACATTTGAAGAGCTGGTGACACGTTCAAGAGAACTTCATCAAAACCTAATATTTAGACTCAGTCCAACTTGTAAACATAGAAATGTAGAATTTGATGGCAGATAAGGACCACTTGGCCAACCTACTCTGCCCATTTTTACCTAACAGATAAGCTGCTGATCCTCGTTAACCAACAGCCTTCGTATTAGTGCTGTATTCTTCCTTCCCATTATTTATTACTGAGGTAATTTGTATGAAAATAGGATCTTTACTCCTGAAGAGTTTGACTCTTCTGCTGCTTTCTCCCCTACCTGAAGTCATAGGGCACTGTTTGTGACATCACAGTTACTCCCATACCAACAGACTGTGATCTCACAACAGATGATTATGACTTGAAGTAGGGAGTAATCTATGGAGGCAGATGGACTCTAAAGGAACTCTAGGGATAAAGATCATGTATTCAAGCAAATTTCCTTAGTAATAAATAATGGGGAGAAAAAATATACAAAATATAAATGGAGTGTCAAATGTATGGCAGCTTTGATTCAATGCACGGAAGTGCAAAGTAATGCACCCGGGAAACAAAAACCCCGGGGAAGAGCACAAAATGGGGGTGATATACTGACAACAACAAAAATGGAAAGGGACCTGGGAGTAGTCATATCAAACAACCTAAAGGTGGGCCAGCAATGTGAGAAGGCAGTAAGGAGAGATGGGGGGATACTGGGATGCATAGGGAGAGGCATCACCAGTAGAAAACAGGAAGTTGTTGGCCCTCTTTACAGACAGTTGGTAAGACCACATCTGGAGTACTGTGTGCAGTTCTGGAGACCCCATCTCCACAAAGACATAGACAGGGTGCAGACTGTCCAGAGGAGGGCAATCAAAATGATGCAGGGTCTGCATCAAAAGACATATGAAGAAACACTAAAGGAACTAAAGATGTATTGCCTCAAGGAAAGGAGGGAGAGGAGGGGACATGATAGAAACTTTCACATACCTCAAGGGAATCAAAAAAGTCCAAGAGAGTAGCATCTTTCAGAAAAAGAGATGTGTAAAAACAAGGGGGCACAATTTGAAGATGGGGGGGGGGATGACTCAGAGGTAATGTGATGAAGTGTTTCTTCACAGAGAGGGTTGTGGTTACATGGAACAGCCTTCCGGAGGAGGTCGTAGAGTCAAAAACAGTGGGGGAATTCAAGAATGCATGGGACAGACATAAGGCAATTCTAGTGGGGGGTAGGAGGAAGTTGGCTGTTGGTTAACTAGGATCTGCAGCTTATCCGTTAGGTAGGGAAATGGGCAGACTAGGTGGGCCAAGCGGTCCTTATCTGCCTTCACATTCTATGTTTCTATGTTTCTATGCAGACAGAATTGTACCTGATTATTATGTTTTTTAGTTTTCTTTTTGGCATCAGTAGCTCTTTAAAGGTGTTTGCCTTTTTTTCCCTTGGCATTTTTATCCCCTCCATTAAAGCAGCCAACTGCATGATGGCCACCCAGCCCAGTCACCCTGACTTCTGCCAGGACTTACTATGCTTGCATTTTTTCCAGAGTTTAGCCCCTGATGGGGGTGGCAGAGTTCCCCAGCCCCTACCACTGGCTAGATCTGGTTTCATGGCGATTGTTTGGGGCATAGATTGTGGGTCTGCAAGTGACAGAAGTTATCCTGCTGTCTGAGGTCATCCTTGTTTTCTTGTCCCTCCCAACTGGTGTGGCAGAGCATGCATGGAATGACATCAATGGTGCTGCTATGCATGCCTCCACATGTATCATGGCAGATGTCTGCCACGCCACCACTTCCACAGTACAGCAGCAGTGCTCTGCACACACTAGGGGCCAGGCTAATGCCAGGTGCTTTACCACCTCCTCACTGGAGGAAAGCAGTACATCCGATGCTCAATCTTCCTTCCCCACCCAGATGACCCTCTGATGTCTCGCGTTTGCTGCTGAACTTGTGTCAGCTGTGCTGCATGTATAAGCACTACTGTTGCCCCAGCAGACAAGTCAAAGGCATATTCACTTAAATGTGTTGTTTAAAACTGTTGCTTGTAAGCCAGAGCCCTACCTCATAATGAAGTGCCATGCTAAGATGCAAAGTAATGGGGTTGGTGGACCACTTCAAGTTGATGTTATCTCAATAAATTGACTAAGTTTAGAGCTATCTTTCACATTTGGACCTTTTGTATATTTGTACATTAGTACTAGAGTGTGACTTCCTTTTGGGACTGATGCCAGTCACTGGGTAACAGACTGCAACACTATGTCCTCAACATATCATAGAAACATAGACAATGATGGCAGAAATAGGTAGCCTACAACATGGGCATTGGTGATTGGGCACCTACAATAATGGAAACGCAATCCCCAGTGCATGTCATCAGGGTTACGGTAGGGTAGGGTGGATGGATTGGGGGGCCGCGAATATAGTAAGGGGATGTCACCATACATATGCACGCTGGGGTGGGAGCGAGCATGCACAGCAAGGGGCGAGAGGGAATGTGAGGGGTGGTGCCACAGTGGGTTACTGAACTGACCCCATGGTGTGGTGGGTGGGTTGGTGGTGTTGGTGGGCAGGGTAATGGGTTCAGGTTTGGGCAATGGTGCGTTTTTGTTGTGCCTGGCCCGAACCTTTTTTTTTTTTTTAAATGTTTTTCACCCTCCCAATATGCACCCCCCTGGAGTTGAGAATCCTTAATTAGGGGGGTTTGGGGGCAAATCTCCCCATGTGGGGTGTTTTGGGACGTAGCCCCCCTCATAAAACATTAAAAAAGAAAGTCCCTGGTGCCATTTTGCTGTGTGCTGGGGTGTCAAGAGTGCCAAAACAAATTTTCGGCACTCTGACTTCATGATAACAGCGATCACCTTTAGGCTTTCACCGGTATCACATAAACCCCAGAAACAGAACAAGGTTCAATCATTCTACCCAAGTTCCCGCTATAGCTCTTAGACCTACTGTTCCTCCAGAATCTTAGCCTTCCCTCTATTCACCCTCCCTCCCACGATTCAGGTGCACAGAACAACTCCTATACCCTTAATTCTGTCCCAGCCATGCTTAAAACCACTAACAGTTTTCACACCCACCACCTCAGCTGACAGCCTGTTCCATGGCTCCCTCCACCACATCTGTAAAATAGTACTTCCTCAAGTCCTTCCTGTGCCTCCCTCCTGTTAGCTTCCACTCATGCCCATATGACTGTGATCTAGTATTTAAGTTAAATAGTTCCCTGCAGTTCACCCTGTTAATTCCTTTTAGAAATCTGAAAGTATCTTCTCTCCCCTTCCCTTCAGGTATCCAGTGAGTACATGTTCAGTCCCTTGAGATGCTCCTCATAGGACCTAACTGCTGTCCCTGAATCATTTTTGTTACCCTCTGCTGCCTATCCTTATCCCTCCTGAGGTGAGGATTCTAGAACTGGGGACAGTACTCCAGGTGTGGCTGCATAAGGGATCTATACAGGAGAAGTATTACCTCTTATTTTGTACTATCAATACCCCTTCTGATACATCCAAGCATCCTATTTGCCTTGCTATAAGCTTTGTTGCACTGACTCGATAGCTTTAGGGAGTCACTGATGATAACTCCAAGGTCTTGTTCCTCAGTCAGGGTATTAAGCCTCACCCCTCCCATCCAGTACTTCATCCAGGGGTTCTTGTTCACTTGGTGAATAACCTTACAGTTCTTGGTGTTGAATGTCAAATGCCAAACTCTTAACCATCCCTCCAGCTTTTGCAACTCTCTCTGCATTTCCTGTATTCCCTCATAACTATCTACCCTCCCACACAGCTTAGTGTCATCTGTGAAGAGATACAACCTGCCCCAGATTCCCTCACCTATGTTGCTGATGAACATATCAAGAGGACAGCCCAGGACAGATCCCTGTGAGACATCGCTCATGATCTTTCTCCCTTCTGATTTAACCCTGTTGACCACTGTCAAATGTTGCTTCCCCTTTAGCCAGTTACCTATCCAGTTTAGTATGAACTTAGCCACAACCAGAGCCTCTGTCTTCTTCAGCAAGTTTCTGTGAGGCACTGAGTCGAAAGCCTTGCTGATGTCAAAGTAGAGCAGATTCACGGTGTGGCTCCTATCCAATTCCATGATCACCCAGTCAAAGAAAATTATCAGGTTAGTCTGACAAGACCTCCCTGCCTTGAATCCATGCTGTCTGCTATCCTGGAACCCGTTGCTCTCCAAGTTTTCCACAAGATCCTCATTGACCAGTGAGTCCATCAGTTTGCTTACAATAGAGGTGAGACTGACAGCTCTGTCATTCCCTGCTTGTTCCTTGCCCCCCCCCCCACCATGGAGCAGAACCATGTCTGCCTCTCTCCATCCCTTGGAACCATTCCTGTAGTTAGAGACCTGTTCAATAGACCTATTAGGTGATCAGCTAATTCTGCCATCAACTCTCTTAATATCCTCATATGATACCCTTCTGAACCAGGGACCTTATTAATCTTTAGTGCTGCCAGCCCTTTCAGGACCCTTTCATTAGTAAATGTTGGCTGACTCATCTCCAGGACCCCCTTAGTAGCCACTTTGATGCTGCTGTCTGGCAAGGGTCCACTGTCTTTATTATGGGAGGTTCTCATACTCTATTTGGATACTCACTGGGCACCTTAGACTATATATATATATATATATATATATATATATATATATATATATATATTTTTTTTATTATATATAAATGATACCTAATGCACTAACATACAGGCGTTGGCACTTACTGTATAAGAGTAAGTAACCAGGAGTATACTTGTAATCTGTATGCTGCTTATGCTATGAAACATGCTACAAGCAATGTGCCAAGACACACTTGTGTCTTTGTTTATATTCTGAGAAGTTATTGTACATCCTACACTACCACTGTGTGGATGTATGCAACACTGCACTACATTCTGTATCTTGTATGAGTCCTTTGTTCTATATTTCTAGCTGAGTTTACGAATAATGTATAAAACAGTAGATAACACTGTGGAACCACTTAACTTTAGGCCAACAGGGCTTGTTTTAAGAATTTAGTCTTTTGGTAATTATGGTAATAATCAGAACTATATAACCTACTGTCTAACGCATTCCCCTCAAGACCATCTTCGCTCCTAGAGGTATTTGGGAAATTTTGGCTCCCGGTGTCTAATGGTAAGACCTGCTTAGGGCAACTGATTATCTTTTGTGTAATAAACAAGTTTATTACTGAATATGCCACTTGTCCATGTCACTTTTGCTAGTCTACAACTGCCAAGAATCTGACCAAGTCTTAAAGACCCTAACACCATGTGCAGGTGGTGGGGATTAGCAAAGTTGCTCAACCTGTTGGTTTGCCCTTCCTTTGCAGGTAGTAAGTAGGTGTACACATCCATACCACCTTGTCCATATGTTTTACTCTGTAGCATCTTGTAAAGTCTGGCTGCTTACTGGGTAAGGTTGATGCTGTCTCACCTTGCTCAATGGCAGCTTTGAATTGCAGGATTGCAAGAGTTCAGTAGCCTGACCGTGTGTTGGTCTGCCTGCTGTGGATCAATGCACAGCACGGCACCCACTGACAGGTTAATTTTGTGTTTCTCAATACTTTTACTGGTACCACTATGTTTGATATCTGTGTTGACTTGAGACTCGATGTCTCTGACTTCTTTACCTCCTGTGGAGGTTGGTAGATTTCTTGCAGGATGCAAATCAATCCAAAAACCCTGTGCTGGGGATCTCAACCCAGTACTTGGAGGCAAGGCAAACAGCCAAAAAGCATGATGCTAAAGGGCTATTGGCCACAGCTCTCTATGCTGCTTTAGAAGCCTCTGAATTGAGGTTTCAGTCCCTTGAACTGCAACTCTCATCTCTTAAGAATGATATGGGCTTGCAGGTGTCTGAAAGTTTGAAAAATGAGTAGAAGCTTGCAGCAGAACTTTAGTCATTGCTTAGTAAGAATGAAACTCATTTACACTGTTCTGTTCAAAGTAGTGATAAAGAGTTATGTCCGTTGAGAGATGAATGTGATAGGTTGAGACAGGATAAGAAACAGGTGTTGCAGATGAATGATTTGTTAAGTGATACAAATGAGACTTTGCGGGAGAAGCTGGATGAGATAAGAGATGACTTGAACTGGGTAAGTGATGTGTTGGATTGGTAACTTAGGGACAACTGAGTTAAGGACTGCATATAGATTGTTACAGAAAAAAGTTGCAAAAGGTGTAGAGCAGAACATTGCAAAAGTTATTCACAAGGTCTGTACACTGAAGATGGCAAAACTACGCCATCAGCAAGAGGTGTTGGCTGGTCACATCAATGTGAGGGGTGGGTTTCACTGCTCTCCCATCAACCTTACATCATCCGGCAATGAAGATTCTGGTGATGTCAACTACCAAGATGGCACTCAGCCACTTGCTCACTGTGATCCAGTGCCCCCACCCGCCATCCACAAGATGGCGGATCCCCACACTATGACAGCACCATCATACGTCTTCAGCAGAATGATGACTATCACGTGCGCTGCCAAGATGGCAAACCCATGATTGGGGGGAGGTAGAGGCCTGGGCACAGCTCCTCTGATTGCCACTTTGACTAGAGCCAACAAAATGGAGATCGATCAAATGATTGAGGCTGCCCTTTCTAAGATGGAGATACCTGAGGAAAGCAAACAGGCCTTCAAACTGCATTTAGTTGCAATGATGAAGGAGGCTGCTTCCCAAGCATCTGTTGTCCACATCATGGCTGATGGCGCAGTGGAGGCTGCCCTTCATGGAGCACAAAACCTAAATTCTTCCTGTGAGCATTCAGCAGCTCACAATAATCTCGTTCAGCTGCCCACTCTGTACAGCAGATCGTTGACAATATAGGCCACATGAACGTAGTGACAACTTCAGTTGCCATTTGGAAAAGGTTAATTCTAAATGTGAAATGCTCAGTCTACTGATGAACTACCAGGTACAGATTCTTCTGCAGATCATAGACCCCAGCTTCTGGGCAAAACTTCCAGAAGTGGCCTGCCAATCCGCAACTGCAACCTTTGATGACATTGCAGCTGAACCCATTTCTGCCCACATCCCAGGCGTGGTTGGCGTTATGTTGGCCTACACTGTAAAGCAAACTGTCAAGGAGAGCTCAGCATCATACCTTCAGAGGCTATGGTGGGCCTACCATACTGGCAAAATGTTCAAATGAAGCCCCAGACACTGACCAAATTGAGTACGAAAACTTGTTCCTTCAGAACATGCTCCCAGCTGTCAGTGAAAAAGTAGAGCCTACAATTTTCCCCAGAATGGATACATTTTCAGACATCATCCAGAAGACTGAGTGAGTTTACCAGCTCTACCTCCAAGATCTGAATTCTGGGTAGAAAAAGATGGCCACGGTACAATCTACTAGGGAGCCCACAACCCACTACACAGTGGAGGGCAAGGCCCATGACAAAAAGGCCTTGACCTTGGATAAAAAAACAGCACAACAGTAAGTGGAAACTGAAGCCACAATAGGAATAACAAGTGGAATTAAAACAATTTTAATTCCAATAGGGGCAATCTAAATCATCGATCAGATCCTTCTCACCCTGAGATAAGGGAGGAAAACAACAACCTCCATAACCTTCTTAGGCAAGTCCATTCAGTAGCGGATTAATTTCCAATGAGTACCATTGCAGCGCTAGCTCCAGTACACCAGGCTTCATTAGGCCAAGGAGACGGTTAAGCCTCCTCAGACCAGGCCGCACTAGGCCTAAACCCTGATGCTGCACCCTTCTTAGCAGCTATGTAGGATCTAGGAGAGGCTCATCAAAAAGAGGTCAGTCTATTCTTGCAGGAACTGCCTGGCAGTACTTCAGACTGACAACTACAAGCCCCAGTCCATATTGCAAACAAGCTCACCCTTGACACAAACGGAAGGCCTTGTACAGAGGCCACAGTCAGGGGCCACCAACTAACTATCTTGCTAAATACAGGTATGGCTGTGTCTATATGACATGATGAGGATCAAACAAACTCCTCTTGTTCCACCAGATGAGGGACCAGCACACAAGGTATGGATGGCTCATGGCTATACACATACCATTCCATCGTGCTTTCTGTCGCAATAGGCAACCTCAAAGTGAATCATACCTTTGACCTCATGACACTACATGATCATCCCAGTATCCTGGGAATTGATTTTCTTGCACTACATTGCTGTGTAGTGGACTTGGCCAACATGCTTCTGATCCAGATCGGGGACAATACCTTACAGTCATAATCTCTGATTCGCATGTTATTGCAGCTATTACCACCAATGATAAGGAATATGACATCATAGCGCTATTCCAAACACATGAGCTTTTCAAGAAACATAGAAACATAGAATTTGATGGCAGATAAGGACCACTTGGCCCACCCAGTCTGCCCAATTCCCTATGTAATGGATAAGCTGCAGATCCTAGTTAACCATCAGCCTACTTCTTCCTACCCCCACCCCCTAGAATTGCCTTATGACTGTCCCATGCATGCTTGAATTCCACCACTGTTTTTGACTCCACAGCCTCCTCCGGAAGGCTGTTCCATGCATCCACAACCCTCTCTGAGGAAAAAATACTTCTTAAATTACCTCTAAGCCGCCCCCAATCTTCAAATTGCCCCCCTTGTTCTTGCATGCCTCTTTTTTTTGAAGATGCTACCCTCTTGGACTTTGTTGATTCTCTTGGGTACTTGAAAGTTTCTATCATGTCCCCCTCTCCTCTCTTTCCTCTAGGCTATACATATTAAGCTCCTTAAGTCTCTCTTCATATGTCTTCTGGTGCAGACCCTGCACCATTTTAGTCCCTCCTCTGGACAGCTTCCATCCTGTCTATGTCTTTGTGGAGATTGGGTCTCCAGAACTACCGCAGTACTCAGATGGGGTCTGACCAGCTGTCTGTACAGAGAGATAATAACTTCCTGTTTTCTACTGGTGATGCCTCTCCTATGCATCCCAGTATCCCCAGCCCTCCTTGCTGCCCTCTCACATTGCTTGCCCACCTTTAGGTCATCTGATATGACTACCCCCAGGTCCCTTTCCATTTTTGTTGTTATTAGTATCTCACCCCCCATTGTGTACTCTTCCCCTGGGTTTTTGTTTCCCAGGTGCATTACCTTGCACTTCTTAGCATTGAATCTAAGCTGCCATACATTTGGCCATTCCTCTAACCTTGCCAAGTCCCTTCTCATCCTTTCCACCCCACCTTGTGCATCAACTCTGTTGCAGATCTTTGTGTCATTTGCAGAAGAAACTCTTATCCATCCTGCAGAAGCACTTAGATGCTTTTGCCACACACAAGTATGATTGTGGGAGGGTGCAAACTATCATCGAAATACCAGGCCCAGCACATGACAGGCAAAGGCAATACCCCTTACCTGCTGAGGCCTTACCATCACTCAGAGAAACCATAGTCACTCCTCAGGCAAGGTGTGATCAGGCCCTGTGACTCGACTGCTAACTCACCTATTTGGCCAGTGAAAAAGCCCACTGAATCTTGGAGACTCACTACTGATAACAGGAGGCTTAATCAAGTCACTCCTAGCTACTCACCTACTGTAGCTTCAGCACCTGATGTGCTCAAATTGCTAATCCCGGATCATGGTTGGTTCAACGCTCTTGACATCTCCAATGGCTCTTGGTCACTGGCCCTAGCTCAGGAAAGTTAATATAAGTTTGTCTTTACCTTTAAGGGTCGATAGTACACATGGACCTGCCTACCTCAGAATTTTCACAACAGTTCTCCTGTTTTCCATCTGCACAAAATGGACACCCTTTAGATTTTCTCTGCCCCACAATGCCTTCTGCTGTATGTGAATGACTTATTGTTGGCAACAGCCACAAAGGAGAAACATTTTGACCTTCTTGATGAAACACAGAAACATAGACTTTGAAGGCAGATAAGGACCACTTGGCCCACCCAGCCTGCCCATTTCCCTACCTATTGGATAAGCTCCAGATCCTAGTTAACCAAAAGCCTACTTCTTCCTACCCCCAAACTACTTTATATCTGTCCCATGCATTCTTGAATTTCCCCACTGTTTTTGACCCCATGACATCCTCAGGAAGGCCGTTCCATGCATCCACCAACATCTCCATGAAAAAATACTTCCTCACGATGCCCTTGAGCCGTCCCCCCTTTATCTTCAAATTGTGCCCCCTTATTCTTGCACACCTCTTTTCTGAAAGATACTACCCTTCTGGACTTTTTTTATTCCCTTGAGGTACTTGAAAGTTTCTACAATGTCCCCTCTCTCTCAAGGATGTCAAGTACTACATAGAACATTGCCTGATTTGTGCTCAGAACAATCCAGACTCAACTAAGTGAAATGTCAAACTACTCCCTCAGAGACAATCTGGTGCTTGGCATGTGATTCAAATTGACTTTATTGGTCCACTGACCAATACCAGCAGGAACAACAAGTATGCACTTGTGGTTACTGACTTATTCTCCAATAGGGTTGAGGCTTTTCCCACTCAGAAAAGCACAGCCAAAACTATGGCAAAAGTCCTGGTAGAGCAACTGTTCTTCAGGTGGGGCCTACCTGTCAAGGTAGACTCTGACCGAGAAACCAGTTTTACAGGTGAGTTGATACAAGAAGCACTTGAACATCTTGGGGTACACCACAAGTTCCACATACCCTATCACCCTCAATCATCAGGTCAGGTAGAAAGAGCCAACAGATGGATTAAGTATATGCTTTCCAATTTTATCGAGGACAATCCCAAGGACTGGAATTCCCTTTTGCCTTTACTCCTTATGACAATTAGGGGTACTCCTTCAGCCACCACCCAGGTGACACCCTTCAGGGTGATGACTGGTAGAACCATGAGACTACCTGAACACCTGTTGTCTGACCTAAACACACCCACTGCAGACAGAGTGTCTGTGGACAACCTTTTTGCAAAACTCAAAGATGACATTGTTAAGACCCACTTGTATGCTGCAAACCATATGGGCAAGGCCCAACAACAGTCCAAGATCCAGTTTGACAAACACGTGCAAGAAGTTGGTTGGCAAGTCAGAGATCACATAATACTTCTCAGATTTGATCACCCTAGACACTCCTCCAATAAATGGGAAGGACCTTACCCCATTGTCAACAAACTCAGTCCTACAGTCTAAGTTAGACTCCTTCAGCAAAAGAAACTTACTGAGAAATGGTTGCATGCAAACCAGTTAAAGCTATATTAAGGAGTATAATTACTTTTCCCAACCCAATTGGGCAGAATTGTACCAACTAATCATACCCTTTTTCCTTACAGGTGTTCCTGCAAGATGGTTATCTTTCTTCTGGCACTCCTGATATTAGGAGCACTACCCGTTGTCCATGGCAAGGATATGAAAACTATATCTGAAAGCCATCAACATCTAAAGCAACTCCTTCCACTACTTGATCATCCTCAGGGAAGATACATGACCCCTGCTGACAAACCCACAACCATCCCAGAAGGATTTAGCATAGATTTTCCCAACAATTGAATAACTGTTTAGAAAGGCAATGACGCCTACCTCACTGCCTCAGTTGTGGCCCCTGACAAATCATCCCTCTGAATTGAATGGCAGATTGACAGCAATGGACACACACTCTCCATTGCCTGCCTTGCCAAAGACACTTTCCAAGGTTGGCCCAATACCAACATTGACCCAAATGGTACTCTTTCCAGTCATCAAGCTAATCACAGACATTCTGTTCTATATAATCTTAATGTTCTAATTGACCCAGCCTTTTATGAGAGGTTCCCACAAGACTCCACAAAAGACTTTTGAAAGCATCATTATAAGGCTACAGCAGCTATGTTTTAGGCTGTAGTCCTTCCTACTGAAGCTGAATTGACTGATTGTCCCCCACATGAACCTGGCCTAGCCAGTGGTCTTCCTGCCACCTCCCTTCCAGGTACCCTTGTTAACAATGTGCAATACATGCATGTCCCAGTTATTTTTAATCTTACTTATTGGAACACAGTATGGCATAATTTGGTAAGTGTCATAAAACAATTACCTCTACATTTTTCAGTACTATGTTATTAGGTAGTCTTGCTGCATATCAGACATGCACACAAGACCCCGTGGGCTGGTACACACACTATTGAACATCTAGGTTTATTCAGACCTAGACCAAATCCTGATGATCAGAAAAAGGCTGGATCTTCCTCCTCATGCAGGAGACATGACACTGCTGATGTCTCTGTTGATACTGGCATGATTTTCAGACTCATCGGAACCAGTGTGTCATTCTGGAAGAGTGGATAGTTTCTCTATCTCTAGTCAAACTGCCAAATTCCAGGATGGCATGAAAAATAATATCCTACCACCCTTATTGCATGGCTTAGATGGGCTTTGTCAGAAAGAGCACTTTCCCATGTATAACATACATGATATTGCCAAGAGTTTTACAGATACTAAGAAACAAATTAATGAACTTGTTGCTCAGAATAATGAGGAGGCAGACAAGCAATATTTTTTTATTTATTTTTATTTATGACTTTGTTAACCAGGTAGGTGCACTGACCCAGGTACCATTTTCAGGCACGATCCAGGCTATGTAAGGTGGCACAGAGTAGAAACATCAAAATAACAAGAACATAACAAGTGAAAGGTTACAGTTGTTACATTTGGCAATACATGGTGGTGTTAGTTGCAGGACAACAAATAACAAAGCAAAGTAAGGCTCATGGTGGTACAGTTTCAGTAAATAAGAGAACCTATTTGACCCTAACCCTGGAACCTATTGGGGGGGGAGCTAGTCCTTAAAGCAGTGGCAGGTGGATGCCAACAGGAGCCAGTCTTGGAGATGAGACTTGAAATAGCGGTGAGTGTTTATGGTGTGCAGTTCAGTGGGCAGCTTGTTCCATCATGTGGGGGCTGCTACAGACAGGGCTCTAGTGCCCATGTTTGTGGCTACCCTTGGGATTTTCAGGGAGGGGATACTGGAGGAGCATAGGCAGCGGTGTGAGGTTTGGATGGTGAGAAGGGAGCAAGAGGGAATTTCTGGCCAATCTGGCAGAATCAATAAAACTGTACAATGCAAGGTCAAAGTGGGTTTGTAGTGGGAGCCACCCAAGTGTAGTGCAATGTAGAGCATACAGTGATGTGTGGAGAAAGGGGCCAGCAGGGAGAAGTGGCAGGCACTGTTGTATGCTATTGATAGCTTTGCCCTGGTGGATGCAGAGGTCCTGGAGTAGATGGGAGAGCAGTAGTCCAGGATAGGTAGCAGGGTTCCCTGGATGATAGCATGGTGGGTCTCAGGAGTGAGGTACTGCCAGTATCTGTAGGCAGCCCCTAGTTTTTGGTGAAATCTTAGAACTAGGGGAGTTTATGTGCTCTGTAAAGGAAAGGAAAGGGAGGGGTCAAACACAACTCCTAGATATTTGAAATGTTTGATATCCTCTTGGGCATAGCTAACAGGGGATGAGATGATTAGAGGTTGGTTAGATTTGTATTTGTTAGGAAGGGCTTAGATCTGAACAACATTGTTTTTGTTTTTTTGGCATTGACCAGAAGGAGGCTGTCAGAGAACCAGTTGTGGGCTGCAGTGTAGATTTGTAAGAGGGCTGCAGAGATGAGAGTAGGACACTTTCCACTGGAGAAGAGCACAAGGTCATCAGTGTAAAGGACTGAGTGACAGCTGAGACTATCCACTGGAATAGAGGTAATGAACAAGGAGAAGAGGAGGGGGTCCCAGGATAGAGCCTTGGGGACCCCAGTAGAGACAGGGAGGGTGGGCGAGCAGGCCTGGCCAATGCACACAAACTGGGAGCACCCTGTAAGGTAGCTTCTGAACCAGGTGGTGACCTCTAGAGATCAGCCAAGGTGATGCAATTTGGAGAGGAGGAGCGAGTGATTGACCAGGTCAAAGGCTTTGGAGAGGTCAGCGAAAACTGTGCCAGTTGCATTTCCATGGTCCATATTTGTGAGGATGTGGTCAGTTAGGAGTGTGAGGGCAGTGGTGGTGGAGTGATTCTTGTGTAAGCCATGTTGTTGGCTACACAGTAGGTCATATTTACCTATGTAGTCAGCAAGCTGGTGATGGATGACCTTTTCCAGTAGCTTGCTTAGGTGAGGAAGGATGGAGATTGGGCGATTTTGTCTGTGGATTGTGAGTCCCTGGCATTATGAATGGGAATGACCTCTGTGGTTTTCCATGCATCAGGCACGGGGGAAGTGGTCAGGGTGAGGTTGAAAATGAACATTACGGGGGGCAATGATGGCAGGGGAGATAAGTCTAAGGAAGGCAGGGGACAATCCATCTGCTCCAGGGGAACCATGGTTTGGAAGGCTCTTTAAGAGTTTAGCTATGTCAGCATGTGAGATTATTTTGAAGAAAAATGGGGGAGGTGGAGTTTGAGAGGTAGGCAACAGTGGGTGATGTCATGGGGGCGTGCAGCGAGACAGGGTTTTTTTGTAGGTCATTTGGGAGTTTGCTCAGGTACAAAGTGAGGTTTGAGAATATATCATTTAGGGCCTTGGCCACTTCTTGGGGATCAGTAATGAGGCCAGCAGTAGTGTGTAGCTGTGGGACAGGCTTATTGGAGAGGGAGGTTATAGTAGTAAGCCCATGGATGCCCAGAATTGTTTAGGGTCCCCAAGGCTAGTTATGCTGGAGATTGTGAAAATGTGTCTGTTTACGAGCTTTGGTGAGGTGTTTGCAAAGGTTCTTCCGATGCCTGTAAACAACCCATAGGGTAAGGGATGGGGATGCTTTATAGGTTGACCAGGCATGGTCCCCATCTTTCATGAGGGTAAGGAGGTCTTTTGTGACCCATCATTAGTAGCCACCCTCACCCTTCTATTGGTGACTAGAAAATGCTTGTCCTGTAGAGTTAGGAGAGCTTGAGTGAGCATGGATGCTGCCTGGGTCACATTTGATTTTTGGAAAATGGCAGACCAGTCCATTGCCCATGCCTCAGAAGGGAGGACAAGGGTGTTTGGGCTTATGAAATTACAGAAAGACAGGTATTTGGGCAGGTGCCATTTAAGTTTGGATGACCAGAGAAGGTACGTAAGGGAGTGATCGCTAATGGAGTCGGTCATGGCACCAGCATGCAGGACACAGTCCTTCCAGTTAGTTACAATCCAATCCAGGAGTGTCTGTGTGCCCTTGCAAGGGTTCTGCCTTGTGAGAAGGTTAATAGTATGGGCCAGGCTGTATTGTTTTAGGAGGGAGGCATAGTCAGGCTGGTGGGAACTGAGCAAGTTTAGATTGAGATCACCCAAGAGAACTGAGTCTCTGTGTGGGGATATGGAGCCCAGGCCAGAGAGGAAGCTGTTTAGACACTTATTTCCAGCTGTAAGGGGATTGTAGCAACAGCCCATATAAAGTTTTTTGCTAGTTCCCAGGGTGAGTTCGGTGAGGACCCATTCACTGGGAGAGATTGGGTTGGAGCAGAGAACTATGTTGGCTGATAGGGGTTCCTTGACGAACAGAGCTAGTCCACTCCCCTTTTTTTGCCAGGTCTAGCCAGGCAGTGGGAGGAGTACCTAGGTAGTTGGTATGTGGCATCAATAACATGAGGTTTAGCCATGTCTCAGAGATTCCCAGTACATGGAGTTTGTATAGCTCAACCCATGCTTTCAGGTCCTGGTATTTAGAGGGGAAACTGCATACAATTATATGGGCAATCTTTAGCCCTGGGACATTTGTCCAGGTGCTGTTGGAGGGGGCTATGTGAGAATTATGGGGGCCGGGGTTCCTCTCAATGTCTCCTGCATGGGGTAGGAGGGATAGGAATGGGATGCAGATGCAGGAGGGAACGGCAATACAGCAGGATATGGATGCCAAGTAGTGACCAAGTAAGTGACATTCCATGTTTAAGTGAAAGGAGAGGGTGATGTGACCTTGGAGAGTTCCCACAAGGGGGGGGGAGTATAGGCTGTACCAGAGGGAGCGGGATTCCGAGATGTAGGCAAGATACATTTGGTTCTGGGCCAGTGCTGAGGCACAAACATCCATCAGCACCAGAGCACATGCTAGGGAGATGGCAAACAGTGTGAGCTGTGGCAGGTTCATGGTGGCAGCAGACATTGGTAGAGAGGAGTTGAATAATATGGAGCCCAAAATGCAGGTCTAGGACACTTTTATGCGAGTAGTGCTGGGTGAGAACAGCAGACCAGTGAGGACACTTTAAAAGACAGAGAGGGAGATCAACAAAGGGGCTGGGGAGATTGATAGCTTTAAGCTCCAGAGCTCTAGTACTCAGAGCCAATGGGGGCAGGATGAGGTAGGGGAGGGAGGAAGGAGCTTAACTGTATTTAAAGGTGGCCTTGGAGGGGGAGGGGGTGAGCTGAAAAATTTGGCAGCAAAAGCAGCAGCCGTGGAGGCCGAGGTCATGTATGGGCCATACCTGAAGCTTGTTTCCAGGGGGCTGGTGGCAGCAGGCTTCTTAGCACTGAAAGAGACTCAGAGTGATGTCCGGGTGTGCAGGATGTAAACCGCTGATGGCGGTAGGTAGCCCAGTGGGCTACAAGGACACCTGTTGAAAGAGGGACAGGACAGGGATTAATAGCACTCCGAAGTGGTGGGAGTGGAAATAAAATTAGCACACAGACAAAAGAGCTGTAATTTACTAAAAGATGACCTAATTGGGGGCTGGAGGCAAACAGCTAGGTGCCAGCTCTGTAACTGAGATTTGTAAAGCTAGGGTGTCATAGTCAGGGGCGAAACAAAGAGAGAAATTAAATTGGTAGCTGCACTGGATTAAAATACAACCAATCAGCAGGCTATGGAGAATTTCAGCAAAGGAATCCTGAACTTTAAATCCTGTACTCTAATAAACTTAGACACAGCAACTGAGGTAGCAAGTTTAACACAATACAAACAAGCATTTGTCAATGCCGAATGTTGCTTGCTTGTATTTGCTGTTTAGGTATTTGGAAGTCATTGGAGTGCAAATATTGAAAATTCGTGAACTTGCAAGCGTGCATAGGGACCGCGCAATGCATGCTTGTAAAACAGTCATTTTTAGGAATTTTTTCACCAAATTTTCAACATAGCCATTTTAAGACCTCTGCTCATGAACAGTGTCACTGTGATTTTCTTAATGTGTCCCATACATTGATTTCGCACACCGACTGCGCCATTGTGCGCTACATGGGTAGAAACACATTTTGGGCAAGATGTGAAAAATGACAGCTGTACTGCTCATAAGGAGGTGTGGTAAAATAGCAGTGTTGAAAATCTGGAGTTAAAATATTGAAAATTCGCAAACTTACGAGCATGCGTAGGAACTGTGCAACTCACACTCGTAAAACAGTCATTTTTAGGAATTTGTTCACCAAATTTTCAACATAGGCTTTTTGAGAACCCACCTTATGAACACTGGCACTATCATTTCATTAATCTGACCCAAAAGATGATTTCATGCAGTGACCATGAAATCACCCTTCGGGGCCTATTAACGCCACGACAGTGCAAGAATTCACGAGGAGGGGTCCCAAAAACCCCATGTTGAAAATTTGGGCCCAAAATTCCCCAAAATGCCTGAGATATGCAACAAAGTTGAAAAAAAACTATTTATTCCATTATACAGCTTACCTGCATTTCCTCAGTTCGCGGTCGGCTTTGAAGAGTGCAGACGTGTTCCTGGTTCACTGATGATCGTCGCGCCGAGCTCTGGAGGTAAGTATGGGGTGAGTGGAGGTGTGGGGAGGCAGGGTGTGCAGTGGGTGGATGCAGGTTTTGGGGGGAGCAGAGAGACTGGTAGGGAACGTTTTCTTGGCTGCAGGTTTTTTTTTTTATTCCAACGACAAGGGACGTTTGCCACGCTGGGGTGGGCTCCCAGCATGGCAGGAAAGGCTGTTTGGGGGGGCTGGAGCTGACGGGAGATTGGGCACCCCCGTCAGCTATAACAGGATTTGCCATGCTGGGGTGGGCTCCCAGCGTGGCACCTGGAAAGATTTTTTGGTGGGGGGGGTGCAGTCGTGGAGCCAATGTGGAATTGGGCACCCCCGTTGGCTATAAGATTTTTTTGCCACGCTGGGGTGGGCTCCCAGCATGGCACCTGGACAGCTTTTGTGGGGGGGGTGTGGAGCTGACGGAGGATTGGGTACCCCATTGGCCATACAGTGTGTGCGTGGGGGAGGAAAGAAGCACATCAGCACGCAATATGCGTGGTGTGTGTGTGTGTGTGTGGGGGGGGGGGAGACCTCTGCTCACTGAAGCGGAGCTTTCCCTTTCAACTGTATGCCACTGCATTTTCCTGCTGTCATAGACAGCTGCAGCAGTCATTGGAGAACTGTGGCCATGCCTGCAAACTCACTGACTGAATTGGAGGACGGGGTGCCACACCTCCGAAAACTCAGATGATGGCACTATGTTTCTTGCACATGAGTGCAAGCAACATAAAAATGACTGTAAGGGAGGGGGGTGCTGCGGAGCCCGAGCAGAACAGCAGCATCCAACAACAGCTCCTGCTTTGATTCATATAAATTACTAGAAAAAACCCTCAATCGTTGGGAAGAGACCCCAATTAACGTTACTACTTGAAAGAGGATCCCTTTAATTATAAAATGGGTAACCCTCGTAAGGACAGAGGCGGAGGATCCGGTGCTAAGACAGCCGATTCAGCGCAACAGATGAGAAGCCCTACTGAGATGCAGGCCGCACTTCAGAGGAACTCCGAAGAAACCATAGCTTCTCTGGGCCTCAAACTGAACAGGCTGCTCTCATCCATGGCCGATCCGAACAACAAGATAGACTCCTTCGGATTGAGCGTTACGGCCATCGAATCCACTGTGGAAGACATGAGATCTGAGGCTGAAAATGTTATGAAACAAGCAGAGGCAGCATCAGCTGCAACATCACTGCTGGTTAAGGAAAATACACATCATAGGGCCAGGCTCGAGACTCTTGAGAATCAGGCCCGCTCCTCGCACGTTCGAGTGTTGAGCCTGCGGAGGGAATCGAGGAGATCACCTTAATGTTTATGAGAGAATGGCTGGCGGACAAACTGACCCCTGATGACCACAGCACTGTATTTGGCCAGCAGAAAGTATAGAAATTACTCTCGGGGTGTCGTGAGGGCATGAAACCCCCGTACCCTCTTAATCATAGCAGGGACGGAGTGGGCACTAGGGATCGAATCCTCGTTATGCCCACAAGTGGGACCTATTTTGCAAGATGACCGAGTGGTTCACCTATTCCCAGACATCAGCTATGCTACCCGCCTCAAGCGGAAAAGATTCGCACAGGATCCAAACGGCTAAGTAAGCAAATATTTCCCACTCACTGGTGTTCCTGCTTCGGCTGAGGATAGTGCACAGAGGGAAAGTGTGGTTTTCTCGACCCCACGGAGGCTGGCAAGTGGGCTGCGCTTTGCCAAATCCAGTTGGAAATGGCGGAGAGATCGTGGCGAGGAGTCCAGTGGGTCAGAAGATCAGGAGGACACTTGAAAAATGTCCGGACAGGCCAGACCTTGATCTTTATATGTGTTTTAATTATGTTTCTATAAGCACCTTCTCAAATGGCCCTTCGTTTCAAAATTTAAGGACGCTGCTAGAAGGACAAGGCCTATCTTAGCCCTCATATTAAATCTACTGGACAGGGGCTAGCATCTTATTTTCCCCTTCCCTCTTGTTTCATATGTAGCCCTGGCAAAGTTAGCAATAACAATCCCCTTACTCACTTGTCTCTGTTCTTAAGGTGGGTGGCAGTTTGGCTTGAGGGTGTTTAGAGGGATGCTGCCTGTACTCTATAAATGGACTTGGACTTTTAGGTAGATTGTGTGGCAAGAATAATCCCTGATATAGGGGCTCATAGCTGGACAGATTATAATTTTTCTTGAGTACAGAACAAAGTAGCCACACTGCTCATGGGCTCACTTTAAACAGCTTTATTACGGAATTTTATTTGTGAACGAAATATTGGAGTTACCCCATATGTGGTATCAAAATATTTGGGAATCACTAATCCTCTGATTAATTAGGGGGTATATCTCTCTCTTTCTGTCATGTATTAATGCTGATGGTATGTCCCAAATATGGTTTATGTATCTGTAAAAGGATATAAGATAAAATCAAAAAATAAAGTTTAAAAAAAAAAAAAAATGACTGTAAGCAGTAGCACAGGGAAAATCTGCAGAGGCGAAGCTGTGTGGAACAACTTGGCACACTGAAACTGAAAGTCAGTGCTTGCAGGGAGACAGGATCCTCATAAGTGTAAGTTTTCAACTGCACTGTAGGAGGGAGAATAAAAACAAACATATTTATTTGCCAGTTCCAGAACGAGGCAGCCCAAATTAATACACTGGCTTAATATCTAAGAGCTGAGTCCGGTATCAGGAGAGCAAAAAGCTAGCCCATCAGGCAGCCAATGCTAGCCCATCAGGCAGCCAATCAGAACGGTCTGGCTCAGGAGCAACCAGTGAGGACTTTTACAGAGAGAGGTGCTGATTTTTGAAAAATTTGGCAGCAGAAGTAGCAGCTGTGGAGGCTGGGGCCATGTATGGGCTGTACCTGATGCTTGTTTCCAGGGAGCCGGTGGCAGCAGGCTCCTTAGTGCCAAGAGAAGCAGAGTGGTGTCCAGGCATGCAGGAGGTGAGGAGCGGATGGCAGTAGGTAGCCCAGTGGACCACAAGGATGCCTGATGCTTTTTTCCAGGAGGCCAGTGGCAGAAGGCTCCTTAGCATCGAGAGAGGCACAGAGTGGTGTCCAGGCATGCAGGAGGTGAGGAGCAGCTGGCAGTAGGTAGCCCAGTGGACCACAAGGATGCCTGATGCTTGTTTCCCGGAGGCCAGTGGCAGCAGGCTTCTTAGCGTCGAGAGAGGCACAGAGTGGTGTCCAGACATTCAGGAGGTGAACCACGGATGGTGGTAAGTATCCCAGTGGGCTACAGGGACACCTGATACTTGTTTCCAGGGGGCTAGTGGCAGCAGGCTCCTTAGCACCGAGAGAGGCACAGAGTGGTGTCCAGGTGTGCAGGATGTGAACTGCGGATGGCGGTAGGTCTATTGCCAGGGAACATCTCTGCTCTGCTTATGGCTGTAATGTCATAACCACTGTCAATAATCTCTTCCATGATTTGGAATCTGGATGTATTCCTGTTACTATTCATGACAGGAGACTTGTTAAATAGTACTATCCACACTGTAAATCCACTACTTGCACCACCGTGTGCACTTCTAGGTCACTATCCATCCCCATGTCAACTGCACGTAACTTAGGTTACATCACCCATCATCCCAATAGGGGACCACATTATAATGCTAATCATTGTACCATCAGAGAAACCACGTTTGTTACTGTTAATGTGTCTTTACCACATTTTGATCCCACTACAGCACTTTTATTTCTTTATTTATTTGCTTTTGGTAACCGGGTATGTGCACTAGGCATTAGAATGCCTATTTTCAGGCACGACCTGGGAGAAAACAAACTTGAAATACATATGTATACATATGATGCAGCACATGGGAGAGGCAGCACAGTTAAGAGGGAAAATACATACAAATAGGGTATTGAGAAAATAATTAATTCAACATGTTAAATCAAGCTTAGGGTATGGAAAAAAATTATTAAACAGTAGATTAAGTACAGTTTGGACAGAAATAAAACAAGATCGATACAATATGAGAGACAGACATTGCAATGGAGGCATACAACAGAAAACAATTACAGTAAGTGCCAAAAGAAATATGTGGTAGGAAGAAATAGGGAGGAAGGAGGAGCGGTAGGGAGCACAGGAATAGGGTAAGGGATGAGAGAGAAGGCATATTTTCAGGATTTTGGGAGAGGTGGAGTAAAGGAGTCTGAGATGAGGATATCCTAGGGAAAAAACAGAGGTCAGGGAGACAGATGGGTTCAAGGTGGATGAAAGCAAGTGCAAAGGCTAGTAGCACGCAGATGCTCATGGTGATGTTTCTTAAAGCTAGCATGGGTGGTTGATTGATGAATAGTTTGAGGTATGGGATTCCAATATTTAGGAGCCATGTAAGAGAAAGCATGAGCACCCATATTGGTTCTGCATTTGGGAATGTGTAGCAGGGCCTGGTCAGTAGAGCATAGCCCATAGGAGAGAGGTTGCGAGTGCAGCAGAGAGGCAAAAGATAGGTGAAGGCCTGACCTGGCAATGCAGTCAATTTGTGATCCAAGAGACTGGAGTCGATGGACAGAGGGGCAAGGCCAATTTAGGTCAGCATAAAGCTGTCAATGGTGTTTATAACGAGGGGATGAAGATGCATATCGGCAGATGCTATTATAGGTTGTGTCCCATTTAAGGAGGGAGGATTTAGAGGCTGATAGGTAAATGATTGAGCCATAGGCTAGGGATGGGAGAAGAAAGACTTGGACCACTGCTAGCCAAGCTGAAGGGGTGAGGGCATAGCTAGTGCAGTAGACATAACCAATCTTGGCAGTTACAGATTTGCAGATGGTTGTTATGTGCAGGTCAAAATCTACAGATTGGTCAAGAGTCACACTTATATATTTAAAGGATCTGGTACTAACCAGTGGGGAGCCATCTGCACATGAGATTGTGAGGTCATCATGAGTCGCTTTAAGTCTGGCTGGTGAGCCAAACAGCATAGAGTAGCTCTTGCTTATGTTGAGAACTAGTTTGTTTTCAGATAGCCACGATTTAATACTGGCAAAGCCCAAGGCAAGAGGGAGATGTATGTCAGTGATATTCCTTGCACTATGGTAGATGACTAGGCAGTCAGTGTAGAGTTGAAAGGAGCAGTTGAGTACAAGGAGCGGGATGTCATTAATGAAGATTGAGAAAAGCAAGGGGCCAAGTATGGAGCCTTGGGACACCCCAACATGTATCAATACGAGATCTGATATAGCTGAGTTGAAAACTACAGCTTGTTTCTTGTCAGACAGATAGCTTTCAAACAAATCCACTGCATTGGTGGAGAAACCAAGGGAGCAAAGTTTTGCTAGAAGAAGGGTATGGTTAACCAGGTCAAAAGCCTTGGTTAGGTCAATGAAGATTACACCCATCAGGAAGCCAGAGTCCATAGAATCATATATGTCATTTGTGAGTTTGAGAAGAACAGTGTAGTGCTGTGGCCTTTGAGAAAGCCATGCTGGGAACAAGAAAGAAGGTTATACTTCTGAAGATATTCGATGGATTGGGTGGCCACTAGTTTCTCCAAGAGTTTGCTAAGCACAGAAAGAATTGCTATGGGATGGTAGTTCTTAATTTCTTTAGGATCACCCTTCTTAGGACTTGGTGTCACTTTAGCTATTTTCCAGATATTAGGAACTATACTGTGACATAAAGATAGGTTGAAGATTTTGGTTAGGGGCGAGGCAATGAGAAGGGCAGCAGCTTTCAGGAGCCTATTTTCTAGATCATCAGATCGCAAGCTAGTGCTGTCAGAAATGGAGAGTAGCAGTTTTAGGACATCTGCTCTAGTGATGCACCAGAACCTGAAGGGAGGATGCGCAGGTGGGGGTTTAGTATTACTAGTGTGGGAAGAATTGTGGGAAGGTGGTCAGGTAGTTGGTTAGATCTGAGAACTGGCGATTGAAAGAGTTTGCTATAGTTACCGGATGTTGTAGTGAATGCCATTTATCAGCATATCACTAGCATGGGCCCTGTGATTTGCTCCCAAGAGTGTTTTTATGGTGGACCAGAACTTCTTTGAGTCCCTTGCAGTTTTTATAAGAAGATCTCTGCAGAAAGAGCTTTTGGCTAAGCGAATGTTATGTTTGCAAGTGTTTCTTAGAGATCGGTACTGATTGTAGTCTGTCTGCAACCCAGTGACTTTAAAATGCCTCCATAATTTGTCCTTGGCCCTCATTAGAGTGAAAAGGTCTTTGTTTAGCCACTTTGTCTGAGTTCCACAAATACGACGAGTGACACGGGGAGCATAGGTATCTTGGAGCAGACCAAAATGGGTCAGGAAGTAGTCTAGTGCTGACTGGGCATTGGTTGAGGTATAGATGGGAGACCAGTGAATCAATGAGAGATCATATAAGAACTGTGTTAAGTTGAGATTGGCCATATTGCTGAAAGTGATAAGTTTTGGAGGCGGGGATGGTTTACAGGTCAGTGATCACTAATTGCATCTGCAAGGGTACCGGCACATATTATACTATCAGATCAATTTTTAAGGACCCAGTCAATAAGAGTACTCATCCGAGGGGTGTCCTTGACCCTAGTTGGGTCTGTTATTAGTTGGTGAAGGTTGTGGCCTTGTACCATAGTATGTGAGAGCTGGTTCAATTTACTGGTCCAGTTTAGATTGAGGTCCCCTACTATAAGAACTTCATTTCGGCCAATGACACTGTCCACTTGGGATAGGAGTTCTTCAAGACTGGTGCTACCACCAGCAGGAGAGTTATAGGCACAAACTATGTGCAATTTCTTTGAACCTACCTGTAAAGTTGCATGGATAGCTTTGCAGTGAGATAGGGTAGGCAGGATATTATGGGCTATCAGCAGCCTCCATTCACTCCATTGGGCACCTTGATGAGGACACTACAGGAAATGTATCAAACTTCCACCTTTTCTGGTCTTCCACCTCACCCTTATAACATGGGTGGTTCCTCATACGAACTGTTGTGACAAGAAGGGATATCACTACTTATATTGCGGTGACAATTTCAACGTCATCAAGCCGGTGTGTGGCTATTCACCATATAGCATTGATTGGTCCTTTACAATGAACTTGGACATTAATTCCAATGCAGCTGATAGACCCAGGGCACTATCAACAGCATCACCAGTTGGCAACATTGGACATCTCAACAACAAATATGCCAAAGAAGTTCATTGCTTGATTCCAAGACTTATGAATCAATCTATCACTTGCCCAAATTCAACTACTGCAATGGAGGGTTCCTACTGTTAAAATGTCTTATAAATCTGATGGTCAGTACTGTATTGTAATAAATTAAAAACACTTTTCATATGATCTCAAGACCTGTGATGTGAAATTTCCTAATTTTTGCTTTATTCTTCATCAAACTACAATTATTGGTCATACAGTCATTACTCCTGTTCCCATTCGGAACCAGATGTTATTTATAGTTACCCTGAATATATGCTTGCTCTCGCTCAGTATTTACCCATTTTTAATGTTCACATAGACCCTTTGACATTAACCTGGAAGTCTCTTTTAGACAGAAAAGACACCAATCTCATCTACATCAGCAATAATATCTCAAAGGCTGGAGATGACTTGAATACCCTTATTCACAATGGTGACTTAAATGCTGCACTCTCCAATACTTGGTTAGAATTAACCTTTAACAATTTTGTTATTGTTCAAGCATTTTTGATTTTCTTTTTGATATTCACACTTTGCTGTTTAAGGTACATGCTCAGACAACATCATGAGCAACTCAAGTTCCTTTAGGAGGCTCATGTGTTGGGTCTGTAAATGATGACTACTGCTCCAACTGCTTTCCCATAGTGTTGATGCCTTTTCAGTAAGACACCAGGGGGGAATGTTATATGAGGTCCCCACACTCTAATTAGATACCCATTGTGCACCTTAGATGACATATATATATATATATATGGGATATGCAACCCCCCCTACTGGAAATATTGTTGATATTTTTTGTTCAAGTGCCAATTGACCCAATGACATCATGAATGGCAAAGCCATGAATGATGTGATTGGGTCAACTGGCTCGAGAACAAAAAATATTAACAATATTTCATGTAGAGATATATTCCGTTTATGACATACCTCCCAAAAAGTGAAAAAAAAAGTAAATTCTTGTCATTTTTGCCAATTATAAAAATCTAAAAGAAATCTGTAAACAAAACACCACTCATTTTGTAAGTATTTTGTCCTGATCAACTTTTTTCTCAAAGTACCATGCTATTAATTTTTATTTTAAAGGTATATGCATTTGTTTGTTGCAAGAAGTGAAAACAATTTAACTTTTTGACTTTTTTTGCTAATTATAAAAACTAAAAGATATCTATAAATGAAACACCACTCATTTTGTAGATATGTATGTGCTGAACAACTTTCATGCTCATAGTACCAGGCTATCTTTTTTCATTTAAAAGTTATTCGCATTTGTTTGTCAAAAAAGTAAACAAAATTGCACTTTCTGCAATTTTTTTGATTATTAGATAAAAAATAAAAGTTAGTCATAAATGAAACAGCACTCATTTTGTAGATATTTTTGTGTTGAATAATCTTTGTACTTGCAGTACCATGCTTTCATTTTTCTTTTTAAAGTTATTCAAATTTGTTTGTCAAAAAAGTGAAAGAAAATCATTTTTTGATGTTTTTTGGCTTATTATATAAAAAAATTAAAGTTAGCCAGAAATAAAACCACTCATTTAGTAGATATTTTTGTGCTGAATAACTTTCATGCTCACAGTACCATGGTACCATTTTTCATTTTAAAGTTATTCGCATTTGAATACGGTTACTACTGCTACTAAGGCTGAATATGCAAATAAACATAGAAACATATAGAATTTGATGGCAGCTAAGGACTGCTTGGCCGACCTAGTCTGCCCATTTTCCTACCTAACAGATAAGCTGCAGATCCTAGTTAACCAACAGCTTACTTCCTCCTACACCCCACTAGGACTGCCTTATGTCTGTCCCATGCATTCTTGAATTCAACCACTATTCGTGACTCCATGACCTCATCAAGGAGGCTGTTCCATGCATCCACAACCCTCCATGAAAAATACTTCCTCACATTACCTCTGAGCCATCACCCTCTATTTTCAAATTGTGCCCCCTTGTTCTTGCACACCTCTTTTTCTGAAAGATGCTACCCTCTTGGACTTTGTTGATTCCCTTGAGGTACTTGAAAGTTTCTATCATGTCCCCTCTCTCCCTTCTTTCCTCAATGGTATACATATTAAGCTCCTTTAGTCTTTCTTCGTATGTCTTCTGGTGCAGACCCTGCACCATTTTGGTTGCCTTCCTCTGGACAGCCTCCACTCTGTGTCTTTGCAGAGATGGGGTCTCCAGAACTGCATACAGTACTCCAGATGGGGTCTCACCAACTGTCTGTACAGAGGGATAACAACTTCCTGTTTTCTACTATTGATGCCTCTCCCTATGCATCCCAGTATCTCCCAACCCTTCCTTACTGCCTTCTCACATTGCTTTCCCACCTTTAGGTCATCTGATATAATTATCCCCAGGTCCCTTTCCATTTTGACTGTGTCAGTATCTCACCCCCCATTGTGTACTCTTCCCCTGGGTTTTTGTTTCCCAGGTGCATTACCTTGCACTTCTTAGCATTGAATCTGAGCTGCCATACATTTGACCATTCCTCCAACCATGCCAAGTCCCTTCTCATACTTTCCACTCCATCTTGTGTATCAACCCTGTTGCAGATCTTTGTGTTGTCTGCAGAACAGAATGAACAGAATGAGTTCTGAATGAGCCAGTCTCTACCTACTGTGTGGATTAATTTTCCTACCTTGAGGGTAAATGCGATATTCTCACTGTAGGTCTGACCACCCTGAGAATATTGAAAATATTTGCCTTTTTCATCCTCACAGATATGGCATAAATATATATATATATATATATATATATATATATATATATATATATATATATATACAGGGGTGTGGTTGCACTCCTAAAGTTAGGGTTGAGTAGGCACTTTAATGGTTGTTTTTTTTTTTTTATCAACTTTCTTTATCTCCTCCTGTACCAAAACTCTCTCAGGTCACTCAAGTCACTTATGCCACTCTACCACCTACTATGATCCCCGCCTCCTCAAGGGCATTACTTTCCCCCTGAGCCCTAGAGGTGAAGAGCCTGGGGAGACTAAAGGGGCAGAGGCAGGGATCCAGTGTTGGGTGCGTGGTGGTTCGGCACTGTGAGGGTCATAGTTTATCCAGTGGGAGGGGTGTTTCTGCATTAGTCCCTTGAATTTCCCCACTCCACAGAGTGTGGCATGCACTGACACCATGGCACACAACAACCCTGCTGATGTCTGCCATGCTTGACCCTGTTCTCTTGGTCTGCATCCTATAATGCCCCTGATCTCCAACAGAGGCTGCCAGGATGCTGGACAACCAACCCTCCCAGGAGAGGAGAGCAGTCCCCGGATGCTCAATCCTCTCCCTCCACTGCTGACCCCTGGCACCCAAGTCCACTCCCAAACCTGGGTCACTGATGTATACCAAGGTGTGGCATCCAGTGCCTCAACCCTCAGTGACACCAGGCCAGCTGGCACTTTAAAGTTAAATCTCAAATTGTGCGCATTAATAACTTAGCAATCATTCAATGATTTGAACAAAATTTGGAATGCACAGTCTGGTATGGTAGATATCTTGATTTACCAAGTTGTGTTTTGATTGGACAAACAGTTTCAGTGCAGCAAAATGCCAAAAATGCACTTTCTGCCAGTTTTGACATGTTTTTTGCTCATGGTGCTGTGACCACACCATGTGGTCTTTTGGTCTGAAACTTGGAATTTAGAAAGAGGTTTAGTAAAGTAATAATTCAGTATTGGTTTGGTAAACAAATATTAATTGGTTCCAAAGTTATTACATTTTTAAATTATGAGTTCTGAGCAAGTTCGGTTCACTCAAAAATGTATATGTAAATTTTGTGAAAGATAAATGATCTCACGGTCAAAGATTTTGTCAGCTCGACAAAGAAAAATCCTAGTCTGTCAGAAAAATTCTTTGTTCATGATCTGACATCTTGTTTTTAGTTTTTCAGTCAAACAAAATGTCATAGCTTTCTCCACGGGTGACTTTTACCAAATGAGGCATGGGTTTTGTTCAGGGTGACTCCCTCTGTAAAGCCATGCCTTTGATTTGCTTCATTTCTGTCCAAAAATAGGTTTCTAAAAATTAAAAATTCTTCTTTCATGACTTGCTAACGATCTTCTTTCATGAGCCTGCAAAATCCTGGTCCACTAGGCGATCTTAGTCCAAGAGCTTTGTTCATGAGGGGATGAGCAGATTGATGGAATTTCATGACCAGATGTCCCTGGAGATGACCAGATGGCCCAGACTGGCATGACTAGATGTCCACTCGAGGACTAGGATTTTGTTAGGTCATGGACTAGGATTTATCTCAAAGCCTGGATTTTGCTATCTCATGGCTGAAAAATTTTTAAAGGGATAAAAACTTTAGAATTGCATAGCTCATTAATGGCTTGATCTTTTTACTTGAAATTTACAGGGTGTTTAGGGGATGCCCTACGGGTGTGAATTATGCTGCTTAGGTGTTGAGTAATTAAGTGGTTGCATAGATATGCCATGACAAAGTTGACATTTTGCCCATAGGAATACATTCCGGTGCCTGTCACATTTTTTGACATCATTATCTCGAAGATGAAGCAAGATACAAAGCTTTTTGCTAGCAGCTGCATAAATCACCTTTAGGCTGGAACAAAATTCTAAACCATAGAGTAAGCCTGCAGTGATATTTTTTCGTAGGTTGCACGGTTAATGAGATATTGTCAAATTTGTAATACAAAGGTTCCTTGCCATATAGGGCTGAAGTACAGCTATGCGTAAGTGAGGCCCATGCTCCCACAGATGCATATTGTTATGCAGTAATGGGCAACTTGGTGGTAGTATGGGGCCCCCACCAATGCATGTTTTTTACTAGTTATATTACACTTTTTTAAAAAGAAAGGAAATTCATAGCAAAATAACTGCATTTAATGCATCAGTTAGGGTTAAAGTGACAAAAGTGAGGAAATGAAATGTTAGGGTTGAGCACCTAACCCCCACCCCACAACCCCTCAACTTCCATAGACTGACAGACCCCAGAGTGTGCCATGGGGTCATGAGGCCTATCACCCCATTCTCCTTTACTGTAGCATGTAAACCTGCTTACACATGGAATGGGGTGAGAATTGGGCCTGATGACCCCATGGCACACCCTGGCATCTGTCAGTCTGTGGAGGATGGGTCTGTGGGTTGTGGGGAGATGTAGGTGCTCAACCCCAACTTCATTTCTCCTTGTCACTTTAACCCTAACTGATGCATTAAATCAGATTTTCCATAAATATAGATATAGATATAGATATAGATATAGATATAGATATAGATATAGATATAGATATAGATATAGATATAGATATAGATATAGATATGTTATGATACCTAGTGCAATAACATATAGGGCATTGGCACTTAACATATAAGAGTAAGTAGCCAGGAGTATAGTTGTAATCTGTATGCTGCTTATGCTGTGAAACATGCTACTAGCAATGTGCCAAAACACACTTGTGTCTTTGTTAATCTTCTGAGAAGTTACTGTACAGCCCACACTGCCACTATGCGGATTTATGCAACACTGCACTACAATCTGTATCTTGTATGAGTCCTTTGTTATGTATTTCTAGCTGATTTTACAAATAACATACAACAATAGAAAGCACTGTGGAGCCACCTAAAGTTTGGCCAATAGGGCTTATTTTATGTATCTAGTCTTTTGATAACGATGATAATAGTCAGAACTATATAACCTACTGTTTAATGTATTCCCCTTAACTCCATCTTCATTCCTAGAGGTATTTGGGAAGCATTGGCTCCCAGTGTCTAATAATAAGACCTGCTTAGGGCAACTGATTATCTTTAGTGTAATAAACAAGTTTATTACCAAATATGCCACTTGACCATGTCCCTTTTGCTAGTCTACAACTGCCAAGAATCTGACCAGGCCTTTGAGACCCTAACAGTCCTGTTTAATGAAAACTGAGCAAAAGTAATTGTTAAGGAAATCAGCCTTTTGCCTGTCTGCCTCAAACACCTTATCCCTCACAGTTAGCCTTACAAGTCGCCTTCTTTCTTTCATTTTTCACTAATATACATGAAGAACTGTTTTCGCCACTCTTCACCCCTCCATAATATGCAGCTCTGTATGTGCTTTTGCCTCACTAAGCATCCTCTTTGCCTTGCCATTTTCCAGAAAATATTATCCACATTCTTCCTCCCCCTTGCCTTTTTTTTTTAATTAGTAGAAGGCCTTTTTTGGCCCTCACTACTTCCTTGACCCTTGCTGAGAACCATAGTAGTCTCTTGAACTTTTTCATTTTGGCTACTGCTCTCATGCATACTTGCAAAGCCCTGAGAATTGTCCCCTTTATCTTCCCCATCTCTTTTCCACCCAATCTATGTTCTCCACCCTAACTGCTCCCTGACCAGCTCCTTCAGGCTATTAAAGTCCACTCTTCTAAAATGAAAGACTTTAGTTCTTCATTGCAGTTTACCGGACTCAAGAGCCAGCTCAAACCAAACAGAATTATGATCACTCTTCCCTAGTTGGTCTCCTATTCCCACAACTCTTACCACTTCAGATTTGTTGAGCATCATATTGAGAATAGCAGTCTGTCTGGTGGGGTCCTTAACTAACCATACCAGCAGACAGTCCTGGAACATGTCCAGCAAGGCTTGCTTTCTGGTGTTCTTGACCACCAGAACATTCCAATCGATGCTGACAGGTAAAAAATCTACAACCACCTCCATCGCTTCTTCCTCCTTAGCACCCCCTTTCCAGTTCTTCCCTTAGTTCTCCATCCCTGTCCTTCCTTCCTTGTCCCTGGGGTTTATTGATCACCTACAATCTCATTTTTTTGCCTGAGGCTGCCATAAGTTGTATCCATGGCAACTCAGTCTCCCCCTGATGGACCCATCCTCTACCATCCTGATGTCCCCTTGACAAGGGGTACCCCTCCTCCCCTCTACCTGTTCTTCTGTTCTCCCTGAGCATCAGGTACCCTGGGACCATCAGTTCCCGGTTGTTATTTCCCAAAGCCATGTTTCTGTTATAGCCACAAGGTATACCTCAGTGTCTGCCATCAACATCTGGAGCTCTCTGATTTTATTACCTAGGCTTCTGGCATTAAGGTGTACTCTCCCTCCATCTGACCCCTGGTCCTACTTTGCTACTGCCTTTGTGCTCTCTATGTCCTCTCATCCCCTTGGTTTTTTGGTGTTTGCACCCTTTGCATTCCCCCTCTCCAAAGTCCCATCACCTAGTCCAGTATGGGTCACAGCGTCCTTTGCACCTGCTGTGCAGTTACAAGCCCAAAGATGTGTGATATTACTAGCTAGGATCCTCTTCCTCTCCCCTGTCATCATGGTTCCCCTAGACGCTGTCTCCCCATGGTCAGTTTAAACATCTGATATGCAGTAGATGTCAAACTTCTGCCCCAGCATGCAGTACCCCCTCTCTCATCAGGGAAATGTCCATCACCTTTAAAGAACATCCTGTCCCTGACGTCCCCCCAGTCCCCCTCAATGTGGAATGCTGTATCTGTATACCAACCCTTAAGCCATCTATTAAATTCCTCTATTATCTTCCACCTTATCCTATTCTGTTCTTTTCTCTGCCCCACACAGGGAGGACTTTGGAAAAGGACAGGGAAGTTAAGTGTGCCACTAATCTGTCCCCCAGTCTGTGAAAGTTCTGCTTCACTATTTCAACTGACTGTTTTAACAGATCACTGGTAGCCCGGTGTACCAGTACTCCCATCTCTCCCCTGCTCCCCCCAGCTCCCTCTCCACTAGCCTCTCTATTATGTCTACAGTATATCACAAATTGCAGATATTCCAGATACCATAGGCACTGGATTATCCCCCTCTCATCCATCCCCCACCACAACCCTTTCTACCCCACAAATCATTGAATCCTTGACCACTAAGACTCTCCTGATAGACCTGCACCCCTTGGGTGCCATCACGTTGTCCTGCCTTTTCCCATTGACTGTCTCAGTGACCCCTAGGAGAGTCAGGTGCCTGAACTTGTTCTAGGAGTACAAAGATATTTACTGTCTGGATGGTGAGAGGATGGGCAACTTCCTTCTGGCTAACCCTGCTTCCTCCATGTCCCTCTCTCCACTCTCCACCCCCAGATCAGTGGGTTGCCTGGGGAGTGGCAGTGGAGGGGGGTTCTTGCTGAGCTGATGATGTAGCTGAGATATTTCTGCCATTGCTGCCACTGCAAATGTCCTGGAGACGTAGCAGTGCCCCCTCCTCCAGAAAAAACACCTAGAGAAGAGCATCCCACAGCCAGCACAACTGACTGCCTCATCTCTGAACCCATCCCCATAAAGACCTGTACTATGCAGATGTCAAGTTATTTTCAGTGTTCACCTAGATGGAGTGTAGCTACAGGCTTACAGAAAATAGAGTTTAGACTACCTTGTAGTTCTCACCCAGATAGGGTACAATTGAAGGTTTAGCTATAGCACAGAACACTGCAGTTAAACTACAGTACCTTGTTTTGCTTAGCCAGATAGTGTAACTGCATGATTTAACTGTAGCAGAAAACAACCCTACAAAAGAAAAATTCACCAGCTGTGGCACAAAATGCTGTTCTGCAGTAAGCTTTACAGATACATGCAGTACACTTTTTAATATATTACAGCTAGGACACCACACAATACTCCCACTAACAATGCAATTAAATGTGCAAATGCAGTTTTACAGTACCTGGGATGAGACGGGCAGAGTCTCTGGCTGCTTGCTGTCTCATTGGATGACTCCTGGCAGACTCCTACAACATCCTTTGTGCTCGATCCTTTGTGTGGAAGAGCTGCAGTGGGAAGGACAGCTTAAGGGATCAGGATTTTGAAGAGCTCTGGGTACAGCTGAATCATGTGGGCAGCTTCTGAATACCTGCTGCAAGAGATGGAGGTGCAGTTTGCCTTATGATTGCTTGCCATGTGTGTTGGAGGCACAGCTTGCCTTCTAATTGGCCAGCCACACTAGCCAGAAGACTTCAGCTTTGCCAGAGCTAAAGTGCCGTGCAGGTACTTGGGTGGTTCAATCTGCTGTGCAAGTCGACTTTTGCAGGAAGGGTTAGGTTACCATTCCAGCTGGTCAGACCCTCACAACCCTGGCATTGTCCTTGGCAACATGCAGAAACAGTAAATTCAGCTCCTGTGACCCTTTGGCTGCTTTGGGAGTTGCAGGCATGGCTTGCCTTTTGATTTCCCAGCTGCACAAACCAGAAGACTCCAGCTACAGTATGCTGGAGCTCTAGTGCTGGTGCAGACACTTGTGGGGTCCAATGTGCTCTGCAAGATGGCTAATGCAGGCCAGGAGAGATTGCTTTACCAGCTGGTCAGACCTCCACAATGCTAGCAATGTCCTAGGTAATGTGCAGGAACAGTAAATTCAGCCCCTACTTAAACCCTAGGTTGGAGCTCAAAAGATTGTGTGGCTTCTGATTCACTGCCATGGGAGTTGAAGGAATGGCTTGCCTTCTAATTGGCTGACTGCACTAACAGAAGACTCCAGCTAGGTCAGAGATCTAGCACAAGTGGGGCACGGGGGGTCCAATCTGCTGTGCAAGTCAGCTGACACAGGTCAGGGGCGGGTGCTGTACCACTGTCAGATCTTCACAACTCTGATGTTGTCTTTGTCAAGGTGCAGGAACAATAAATTAAGCTCCTGTTTATAACCCTTAGCTGGAGTTGAAAAGATTGTGTGGGTGGCTACTGATTTGCTGCTGTGTGAGTTGGAGGCATGACTTGCCTTTTGATTGGCGACTGCACTAACCAGAAGACTCCAGCTATGCTGGAGCTCTGATGAGAGTGCAGAGTGTTTGGGCGGCCTGATCTGCTGTACAAATCAGCTGTTGTAGGAGGGGGGAAGGTGCTGTAACAGCCAGCCAGATCCTCACACTCCTGATGCTGTCCCCTGTGATCATCTGCCTCTGCCATTTATGCTACATTTCACTAGCATAACAAATCATCTATTTCTAGTAAATAATTTTTCCTCATAGCCCCCCCACCCACACACACACAGTTTGTTAATATGCTGGATCATACAATGCTGCCCTTTCTCAATTTCCTCAATGTTCTTTCTGTACTGTGGTAACTTGGATTCAGAACTCCAGGTGGTCTAACCAAGGCCCTGTATAGGAGGAAGATTACCTCCTGTCAAATGCTTACCTCTTTTTGATGCCTCCTAGCATCTTGCTTGCTTTAAGACTGCAGCAGCACATGGACTGCTTGACTTCTGCTTACTATCTACAGTTACTGTACCAGTACATCCTTATCCAGTGCTGTGTCATCCATTGCTGTACCACACAGGGTATATGCACAGCCTAACTTCTTGACTGTAGATGTCACGCCTTATACAGTTCCGTCCACCAGGGTCATGTGCTCTGTGTGAAATTTCACAGTTTACTGCATGACAAATCAGTAAGTGTCATTGGATTACAATGTGTTCCTGCATATTCCAGCAACTTATGCAATAGGAATGCTTAATCCTTTTAGACAGCACTGTACTTTATTGCATTAAAGGAGCTAAAAAATTATTTTTATTTAGTTAAATGCCATTTCATCTTCCTTTCCAACCAGTCATGTATTCTGACATGTGTTGACCAATTTTGATAAATGAATAATCTAGCTTTGGGGTGTCATCAGATCTACATAGAGTTCCACTCTCCTCACCAGCTACTGCTCTTTCCTTTCATATTTCTAAGACATTCTTTGACATTAAAAACACAATTCCATGCTTTTCATCTCAATGGCCTGGAATAGTCTCATTGACGTCCTAGAATGTCCAGGTAGTATAGAAAGAGAGAGCAGAAACTTCTGAGGTGAGAGGGATTCAGGGTAGTTACAAAGGCAAAAAATTAGATTATTAATTTAGCAGAAAATGTCAACAACTTATTAGAATATTAAACAGACTCCAACAGGACAATAGGAGGGCATCTAGAGATATAAAAAACTGTTTTCTATCACATTTAAAGCTAAGTGCACGGTTCTAAGTCTGAACACCCACTAATACCATTAAATATTTTTTTAAAAACTTACGAACTGGTCCATTTCCAGGGCAACTGCTTGTGAGACACTCTTGACAGAATAAAAGTGACTCTCATCTCATTGGTTGGGAGCACCCACTTTACCTATAATCTCAACCCTCCTCCCCCAACTTGTCTCAGAGAAACACAGGGAGACCAATCACTGTTGATATTTTTTTAATTCAGGTTTTTAGAATGAATCCTGTCAGTATGTATTGGGACATGCCAGAGAGCAGCTAGAAATGCAATCATCTATACTGATGTGCTGACTCCTTATTCAAGTTAAATAGATGATCATAAAAGTTTCCTGAGGGAATGGTGCAGATTTTAGTATACACATTAACTCAGATATTATTTGCTGTACTTCAAATGTCAGTTAACTACACTGAAACTGCATTGCATTTGTATTGTAGTTACATGCAACAAATATGTAATTACAGTGTATTTACCCTGTTGCATGTAATTAATTACATTGAAACAGACAAGTGTGCTGTTGTAAGGTGTTCATTAACACAGTCTGCACGATTCAATAGTACAGAGTGCAGTGGCAAGTGGCTGTTTGGAAACAAAAATTCTGGAATGATGCAGCTATTGTGAGAATGCAGTGTATTAATATGGTAGTGTCTTCTATTCACTCCAATGGGGTCCAAAAAGAAATGCATTATCATAGAATATAAAAGTATTACTTGTTAAGAGTTCATTGTATGTAAATATTTTAGTAATTTTACATGTCCTATGGGACTAAATCTATTCTTGGTGTCTGTCTTCTTCTTCAAATAAATGTAATCTCTTTTGAGAAAAACAGTGGTGAGAGCGTTTTCACAACATAATAAGAAAGAAATGGAGGGAAAAAGGTTGCAAATGTGGAAAGCGTGGTTTGACTACTGTAAGAACCAAAGGACATCTCACTTGGTATTGCTGATGTGTAATTATTTGGTGCTTTCACCCTCGTCTCCCATATTAGTTCTTACCCCTCTATGATTATCAGAGGCTACACCTGATCCATGCCCTGATTTTGTTCCTCATGTACTGGAACATGTATTATTACAGTATATCCCTCTGTTGGGTCTGTAAATGATGACTACTGCTCCAACTGCTTTCCCATAGTGTTGATGCCTTTTCAGTAAGACACCAGGGGGGAATGTTATATCAGGTCCCCACACTCTAATTAGATACCCATTGTGCACCTTAGATGACATATATATATATATATATATGGGATATGCAACCCCCCCTACTGGAAATATTGTTGATATTTTTTGTTCAAGTGCCAATTGACCCAATGACATCATGAATGGCAAAGCCATGAATGATGTGATTGGGTCAACTGGCTCGAGAACAAAAAATATTGGCAATATTTCCAGTAGGGGGATTACGTATTCCGTTTATGACATACCTCCCAAAAAGTGAAAAAAAAAAGTAAATTCTTGTCATTTTTTGCCAATTATAAAAAATCTAAAAGAAATCTGTAAACAAAACACCACTCATTTTGTAAGTATTTTTGTCCTGATCAACTTTTTTTCTCAAAGTACCATGCTATTAATTTTTTATTTTAAAGGTATATGCATTTGTTTGTTGCAAGAAGTGAAAACAATTTAACTTTTTGACTTTTTTTGCTAATTATAAAAACTAAAAGATATCTATAAATGAAACACCACTCATTTTGTAGATATGTATGTGCTGAACAACTTTCATGCTCATAGTACCAGGCTATCTTTTTTCATTTTAAAGTTATTCGCATTTGTTTGTCAAAAAAGTAAACAAAATTGCACTTTCTGCAATTTTTTTGATTATTAGATAAAAAATAAAAGTTAGTCATAAATGAAACAGCACTCATTTTGTAGATATTTTTGTGTTGAATAATCTTTGTACTTGCAGTACCATGCTTTCATTTTTCTTTTTAAAGTTATTCAAATTTGTTTGTCAAAAAAGTGAAAGAAAATCATTTTTTGATGTTTTTTGGCTTATTATATAAAAAAATTAAAGTTAGCCAGAAATAAAACCACTCATTTAGTAGATATTTTTGTGCTGAATAACTTTCATGCTCACAGTACCATGGTACCATTTTTCATTTTAAAGTTATTCGCATTTGAATACGGTTACTACTGCTACTAAGGCTGAATATGCAAATAAACATAGAAACATAGAATTTGATGGCAGCTAAGGACTGCTTGGCCGACCTAGTCTGCCCATTTTCCTACCTAACAGATAAGCTGCAGATCCTAGTTAACCAACAGCTTACTTCCTCCTACACCCCACTAGGACTGCCTTATGTCTGTCCCATGCATTCTTGAATTCAACCACTATTCGTGACTCCATGACCTCATCAAGGAGGCTGTTCCATGCATCCACAACCCTCTCCATGAAAAAATACTTCCTCACATTACCTCTGAGCCATCACCCCTCTATTTTCAAATTGTGCCCCCTTGTTCTTGCACACCTCTTTTTCTGAAAGATGCTACCCTCTTGGACTTTGTTGATTCCCTTGAGGTACTTGAAAGTTTCTATCATGTCCCCTCTCTCCCTTCTTTCCTCAATGGTATACATATTAAGCTCCTTTAGTCTTTCTTCGTATGTCTTCTGGTGCAGACCCTGCACCATTTTGGTTGCCTTCCTCTGGACAGCCTCCACTCTGTGTCTTTGCAGAGATGGGGTCTCCAGAACTGCATACAGTACTCCAGATGGGGTCTCACCAACTGTCTGTACAGAGGGATAACAACTTCCTGTTTTCTACTATTGATGCCTCTCCCTATGCATCCCAGTATCTCCCAACCCTTCCTTACTGCCTTCTCACATTGCTTTCCCACCTTTAGGTCATCTGATATAATTATCCCCAGGTCCCTTTCCATTTTGACTGTGTCAGTATCTCACCCCCCATTGTGTACTCTTCCCCTGGGTTTTTGTTTCCCAGGTGCATTACCTTGCACTTCTTAGCATTGAATCTGAGCTGCCATACATTTGACCATTCCTCCAACCATGCCAAGTCCCTTCTCATACTTTCCACTCCATCTTGTGTATCAACCCTGTTGCAGATCTTTGTGTTGTCTGCAGAACAGAATGAACAGAATGAGTTCTGAATGAGCCAGTCTCTACCTACTGTGTGGATTAATTTTCCTACCTTGAGGGTAAATGCGATATTCTCACTGTAGGTCTGACCACCCTGAGAATATTGAAAATATTTGCCTTTTTCATCCTCACAGATATGGCATAAATATATATGTGTATATATATATATATATATTACAGGGGTGTGGTTGCACTCCTAAAGTTAGGGTTGAGTAGGCACTTTAATGGTTGTTTTTTTTTTTTTATCAACTTTCTTTATCTCCTCCTGTACCAAAACTCTCTCAGGTCACTCAAGTCACTTATGCCACTCTACCACCTACTATGATCCCCGCCTCCTCAAGGGCATTACTTTCCCCCTGAGCCCTAGAGGTGAAGAGCCTGGGGAGACTAAAGGGGCAGAGGCAGGGATCCAGTGTTGGGTGCATGGTGGTTCGGCACTGTGAGGGTCATAGTTTATCCAGTGGGAGGGGTGTTTCTGCATTAGTCCCTTGAATTTCCCCACTCCACAGAGTGTGGCATGCACTGACACCATGGCACACAACAACCCTGCTGATGTCTGCCATGCTTGACCCCTGTTCTCTTGGTCTGCATCCTATAATGCCCCTGATCTCCAACAGAGGCTGCCAGGATGCTGGACAACCCAAAGCCCTCCCCCCAGGAGAGGAGAGCAGTCCCCCGGATGCTCAATCCTCTCCCTCCACTGCTGACCCCTGGCACCCAAGTCCACTCCCAAACCTGGGTCACTGATGTATACCAAGGTGTGGCATCCAGTGCCTCAACCCTCAGTGACACCAGGCCAGCTGGCACTTTAAAGTTAAATCTCAAATTGTGCGCATTAATAACTTAGCAATCATTCAATGATTTGAACAAAATTTGGAATGCACAGTCTGGTATGGTAGATATCTTGATTTACCAAGTTGTGTTTTGATTGGACAAACAGTTTCAGTGCAGCAAAATGCCAAAAATGCACTTTCTGCCAGTTTTGACATGTTTTTTGCTCATGGTGCTGTGACCACACCATGTGGTCTTTTGGTCTGAAACTTGGAATTTAGAAAGAGGTTTAGTAAAGTAATAATTCAGTATTGGTTTGGTAAACAAATATTAATTGGTTCCAAAGTTATTACATTTTTAAATTATGAGTTCTGAGCAAGTTCGGTTCACTCAAAATGTATATGTAAAATTTTGTGAAAGATAAATGATCTCACGGTCAAAGATTTTGTCAGCTCGCCAAAGAAAAATCCTAGTCTGTCAGAAAAATTCTTTGTTCATGATCTGACATCTTGTTTTTAGTTTTTCAGTCAAACAAAATGTCATAGCTTTCTCCACGGGTGACTTTTGCCAAATGAGGCATGGGTTTTGTTCAGGGTGACTCCCTCTATAAAGCCATGCCTTTGATTTGCTTCATTTCTGTCCAAAAATAGGTTTCTAAAAATTAAAAATTCTTCTTTCATGACTCGCTAACGATCTTCTTTCATGAGCCTGCAAAATCCTGGTCCACTAGGCGATCTTAGTCCAAGAGCTTTGTTCATGGGGGGATGAGCAGATTGATGGAATTTCATGACCAGATGTCCCTGGAGATGACCAGATGGCCCAGACTGGCATGACCAGATGTCCACTCGAGGACTAGGATTTTGTTAGGTCATGGACTAGGATTTATCTCAAAGCCTGGATTTTGCTATCTCATGACTGAAAAATTTTTAAAGGTATAAAAACTTTAGAATTGCATAGCTCATTAATGGCTTGATCTTTTTACTTGAAATTTACAGGGTGTTTAGGGGATGCCCTACGGGTGTGAATTATGCTGCTTAGGTGTTGAGTAATTAAGTGGTTGCATAGATATGCCATGACAAAGTTGACATTTTGCCCATAGGAATACATTCCGGTGCCTGTCACATTTTTTGACATCATTATCTCGAAGATGAAGCAAGATACAAAGCTTTTTGCTAGCAGCTGCATAAATCACCTTTAGGCTGGAACAAAATTCTAAACCATAGAGTAAGCCTGCAGTGAGATTTTTTCGTAGGTTGCACAGTTAATGAGATATTGTCAAATTTGTAATACAAAGGTTCCTTGCCATATAGGGCTGAAGTACAGCTATCGTAAGTGAGGCCCATGCTCCCTAGATGCATATTGTTATGCAGTAATGGGCAACTTGGTGGTAGTATGGGGCCCCCACCAATGCATGTTTTTTACTAGTTATATTACACTTTTTTAAAAAGAAAGGAAATTCATAGCAAAATAACTGCATTTAATGCATCAGTTAGGGTTAAAGTGACAAAAGTGAGGAAATGAAATGTTAGGGTTGAGCACCTAACCCCCACCCCACAACCCATACGCTCATCCTCCATAGACTGACAGACCCCAGAGTGTGCCATGGGGTCATGAGGCCTATCACCCCATTCTCCTTTACTGTAGCATGTAAACCTGCTTACACATGGAATGGGGTGAGAGTTGGGCCTGATGACCCCATGGCACACCCTGGCATCTGTCAGTCTGTGGAGGATGGGTCTGTGGGTTGTGGGGAGATGTAGGTGCTCAACCCCAACGTTTCATTTCCTCGCTTTTGTCACTTTAACCCTAACTGATGCATTAAATGCAGTTTTTTGCCATAAATATAGATATAGATATAGATATAGATATAGATATAGATATAGATATAGATATAGATATAGATATAGATATAGATATAGATATGTTATGATACCTAGTGCAATAACATATAGGGCATTGGCACTTAACATATAAGAGTAAGTAGCCAGGAGTATAGTTGTAATCTGTATGCTGCTTATGCTGTGAAACATGCTACTAGCAATGTGCCAAAACACACTTGTGTCTTTGTTAATCTTCTGAGAAGTTACTGTACAGCCCACACTGCCACTATGCGGATTTATGCAACACTGCACTACAATCTGTATCTTGTATGAGTCCTTTGTTATGTATTTCTAGCTGATTTTACAAATAACATATAACAATAGAAAGCACTGTGGAGCCACCTAAAGTTTGGCCAATAGGGCTTATTTTATGTATCTAGTCTTTTGATAACGATGATAATAGTCAGAACTATATAACCTACTGTTTAATGTATTCCCCTTAACTCCATCTTCATTCCTAGAGGTATTTGGGAAGCATTGGCTCCCAGTGTCTAATAATAAGACCTGCTTAGGGCAACTGATTATCTTTAGTGTAATAAACAAGTTTATTACCAAAATGCCACTTGACCATGTCCCTTTGCTAGTCTACAACTGCCAAGAATCTGACCAGGCCTTTGAGACCCTAACAGTCCTGTTTAATGAAAACTGAGCAAAAGTAATTGTTAAGGAAATCAGCCTTTTGCCTGTCTGCCTCAAACACCTTATCCCTCACAGTTAGCCTTACAAGTCGCCTTCTTTCTTTCATTTTTCACTAATATACATGAAGAACTGTTTTCGCCACTCTTCACCCCTCCATAATATGCAGCTCTGTATGTGCTTTTGCCTCACTAAGCATCCTCTTTGCCTTGCCATTTTCCAGAAAATATTATCCACATTCTTCCTCCCCTTGCCTTTTTTTTTTAATTAGTAGAAGGCCTTTTTTGGCCCTCACTACTTCCTTGACCCTTGCTGAGAACCATAGTAGTCTCTTGAACTTTTTCATTTTGGCTACTGCTCTCATGCATACTTGCAAAGCCCTGAGAATTGTCCCCTTTATCTTCCCCATCTCTTTTCCACCCAATCTATGTTCTCCACCCTAACTGCTCCCTGACCAGCTCCTTCAGGCTATTAAAGTCCACTCTTCTAAAATGAAAGACTTTAGTTCTTCATTGCAGTTTACCGGACTCAAGAGCCAGCTCAAACCAAACAGAATTATGATCACTCTTCCCTAGTTGGTCTCCTATTCCCACAACTCTTACCACTTCAGATTTGTTGAGCATCATATTGAGAATAGCAGTCTGTCTGGTGGGGTCCTTAACTAACCATACCAGCAGACAGTCCTGGAACATGTCCAGCAAGGCTTGCTTTCTGGTGTTCTTGACCACCAGAACATTCCAATCGATGCTGACAGGTAAAAATCTACAACCACCTCCATCGCTTCTTCCTCCTTAGCACCACCTTTCCAGTTCTTCCCTTAGTTCTCCATCCCTGTCCTTCCTTCCTTGTCCCTGGGGTTTATTGATCACCTACAATCTCATTTTTTTGCCTGAGGCTGCCATAAGTTGTATCCATGGCAACTCAGTCTCCCCCTGATGGACCCATCCTCTACCATCCTGATGTCCCCTTGACAAGGGGTACCCCTCCCCTCTACCTGTTCTTCTGTTCTCCCTGAGCATCAGGTACCCTGGGACCATCAGTTCCCGGTTGTTATTTCCCAAAGCCATGTTTCTGTTATAGCCACAAGGTATACCTCAGTGTCTGCCATCAACATCTGGAGCTCTCTGATTTTATTACCTAGGCTTCTGGCATTAAGGTGTACTCTCCTCCATCTGACCCCTGGTCCTACTTTGCTACTGCCTTTGTGTCTCTATGTCCTCTCATCCCCTTGGTTTTTGGTGTTTGCACCCTTTGCATTCCCCTCTAAGTCCCATCACCTAGTCAGTATGGGTCACAGCGTCCTTTGCACCTGCTGTGCAGTTACAAGCCCAAAGATGTGTGATATTACTAGCTAGGATCCTCTTCCTCTCCCCTGTCATCATGGTTCCCCTAGACGCTGTCTCCCCATGGTCAGTTTAAACATCTGATATGCAGTAGATGTCAAACTTCTGCCCCAGCATGCAGTACCCCCTCTCTCATCAGGGAAATGTCCATCACCTTTAAAGAACATCCTGTCCCTGACGTCCCCCCCAGTCCCCCTCAATGTGGAATGCTGTATCTGTATACCAACCCTTAAGCCATCTATTAAATTCCTCTATTATCTTCCACCTTATCCTATTCTGTTCCTTTCTCTGCCCCACACAGGGAGGACTTTGGAAAAGGACAGGGAAGTTAAGTGTGCCACTAATCTGTCCCCCAGTCTGTGAAAGTTCTGCTTCACTATTTCAACTGACTGTTTTAACAGATCACTGGTAGCCCGGTGTACCAGTACTCCCATCTCTCCCCTGCTCCCCCCAGCTCCCTCTCCACTAGCCTCTCTATTATGTCTACAGTATATCACAAATTGCAGATATTCCAGATACCATAGGCACTGGATTATCCCCCTCTCATCCATCCCCCACCACAACCCTTTCTACCCCACAAATCATTGAATCCTTGACCACTAAGACTCTCCTGATAGACCTGCACCCCTTGGGTGCCATCACGTTGTCCTGCCTTTTCCCATTGACTGTCTCAGTGACCCCTAGGAGAGTCAGGTGCCTGAACTTGTTCTAGGAGTACAAAGATATTTACTGTCTGGATGGTGAGAGGATGGGCAACTTCCTTCTGGCTAACCCTGCTTCCCCCTCCATGTCCCTCTCTCCACCACTCTCCACCCCCCAGATCAGTGGGTTGCCTGGGGAGTGGCAGTGGAGGGGGGTTCTTGCTGAGCTGATGATGTAGCTGAGATATTTCTGCCATTGCTGCCACTGCAAATGTCCTGGAGATGTAGCAGTGCCCCCTCCTCCAGAAAAAACACCTAAGAGAAGAGCATCCCACAGCCAGCACAACTGACTGCCTCATCTCTGAACCCATCCCCATAAAGACCTGTACTATGCAGATGTCTAAGTTATTTTCAGTGTTCACCTAGATGGAGTGTAGCTACAGGCTTACAGAAAATAGAGTTTAGACTACCTTGTAGTTCTCACCCAGATAGGGTACAATTGAAGGTTTAGCTATAGCACAGAACACTGCAGTTAAACTACAGTACCTTGTTTTGCTTAGCCAGATAGTGTAACTGCATGATTTAACTATAGCAGAAAACAACCCTACAAAAGAAAAATTCACCAGCTGTGGCACAAAATGCTGTTCTGCAGTAAGCTTTACAGATACATGCAGTACACTTTTTAATATATTACAGCTAGGACACCACACAATACTCCCACTAACAATGCAATTAAATGTGCAAATGCAGTTTTACAGTACCTGGGATGAGACGGGCAGAGTCTCTGGCTGCTTGCTGTCTCATTGGATGACTCCTGGCAGACTCCTACAACATCCTTTGTGCTCGATCCTTTGTGTGGAAGAGCTGCAGTGGGAAGGACAGCTTAAGGGATCAGGATTTTGAAGAGCTCTGGGGTACAGCTGAATCATGTGGGCAGCTTCTGAATACCTGCTGCAAGAGATGGAGGTGCAGTTTGCCTTATGATTGCTTGCCATGTGTGTTGGAGGCACAGCTTGCCTTCTAATTGGCCAGCCACACTAGCCAGAAGACTTCAGCTTTGCCAGAGCTAAAGTGCACGTGCAGGTATTTTGGGTGGTTCAATCTGCTGTGCAAGTCGACTTTTGCAGGAAGGGTTAGGTTACCATTCCAGCTGGTCAGACCCTCACAACCCTGGCATTGTCCTTGGCAACATGCAGAAACAGTAAATTCAGCTCCTGTGACCCTTTGGCTGCTTTGGGAGTTGCAGGCATGGCTTGCCTTTTGATTTCCCAGCTGCACAAACCAGAAGACTCCAGCTACAGTATGCTGGAGCTCTAGTGCTGGTGCAGACACTTGTGGGGTCCAATGTGCTCTGCAAGATGGCTAATGCAGGCCAGGAGAGATTGCTTTACCAGCTGGTCAGACTCCACAATGCTAGCAATGTCCTAGGTAATGTGCAGGAACAGTAAATTCAGCCCCTACTTAAACCCTAGGTTGGAGCTCAAAAGATTGTGTGGCTTCTGATTCACTGCCATGGGAGTTGAAGGAATGGCTTGCCTTCTAATTGGCTGACTGCACTAACCAGAAGAATCCAGCTAGGTCAGAGATCTAGCACAAGTGTGGGCACGGGGGGGGGGTCCAATCTGCTGTGCAAGTCAGCTGACACAGGTCAGGGGCGGGTGCTGTACCACTGTCAGATCTTCACAACTCTGATGTTGTCTTTGTCAAGGTGCAGGAACAATAAATTAAGCTCCTGTTTATAACCCTTAGCTGGAGTTGAAAAGATTGTGTGGGTGGCTACTGATTTGCTGCTGTGTGAGTTGGAGGCATGACTTGCCTTTTGATTGGCCGACTGCACTAACCAGAAGACTCCAGCTATGCTGGAGCTCTGGTAGAGGTGCAGGTGTTTGGGCGGCCTGATCTGCTGTACAAATCAGCTGTTGTAGGAGGGGGGAAGGTGCTGTAACAGCCAGCCAGATCCTCACACTCCTGATGCTGTCCCCTGTGATCATCTGCCTCTGCCATTTATGCTACATTTCACTAGCATAACAAATCATCTATTTCTAGTAAATAATTTTTCCTCATAGCCCCCCCACCCACACACACACAGTTTGTTAATATGCTGGATCATACAATGCTGCCCTTTCTCAATTTCCTCAATGTTCTTTCTGTACTGTGGTAACTTGGATTCAGAACTCCAGGTGGTCTAACCAAGGCCCTGTATAGGAGGAAGATTACCTCCTGTCAAATGCTTCTTACCTCTTTTTTGATGCCTCCTAGCATCTTGCTTGCTTTTAAGACTGCAGCAGCACATGGACTGCTTGACTTCTGCTTACTATCTACAGTTACTGTACCAGTACATCCTTATCCAGTGCTGTGTCATCCATTGCTGTACCACACAGGGGTATATGCACAGCCTAACTTCTTGACTGTAGATGTCACGCCTTATACAGTTCCGTCCACCAGGGTCATGTGCTCTGTGTGAAATTTCACAGTTTACTGCATGACAAATCAGTAAGTGTCATTGGATTACAATGTGTTCCTGCATATTCCAGCAACTTATGCAATAGGAATGCTTAATCCTTTTAGACAGCACTGTACTTTATTGCATTAAAGGAGCTAAAAAATTATTTTTTATTTAGTTAAATGCCATTTCATCTTCCTTTCCAACCAGTCATGTATTCTGACATGTGTTGACCAATTTTGATAAATGAATAATCTAGCTTTGGGGTGTCATCAGATCTACATAGAGTTCCATTCTCCTCACCAGCTACTGCTCTTTCCTTTCATATTTCTAAGACATTCTTTGACATTAAAAACACAATTCCATGCTTTTCATCTCAATGGCCTGGAATAGTCTCATTGACGATCCTAGAATGTCCAGGTAGTATAGAAAGAGAGCAGAAACTCAGGTGAGAGGGATTCAGGAGTAGTTACAAAGGCAAAAATTAGATTATTAATTTAGCAGAAAATGTCAACAACTTATTAGAATATTAAACAGACTCCAACAGGACAATAGGAGGGCATCTAGAGATATAAAAAACTGTTTTCTATCACATTTAAAGCTAAGTGCAGGGTTCTAAGTCCGAACACCCACTAATACCATTAAATATTTTTTTAAAAACTTACGAACTGGTCCATTTCCAGGGCAACTGTTTGTGAGACACTCTTGACAGAATAAAAGTGACTCTCATCTCATTGGTTGGGAGCACCCACTTTACCTATAATCTCAACCCTCCTCCCCCAACTTGTCTCAGAGAAACACAGGGAGACCAATCACTGTTGATATTTTTTTAATTCAGGTTTTTAGAATGAATCCTGTCAGTATGTATTGGGACATGCCAGAGAGCAGCTAGAAATGCAGTCATCTATACTGATGTGCTGACTCCTTATTCAAGTTAAATAGATGATCATAAAAGTTTCCTGAGGGAATGGTGCAGATTTTAATATACACATTAACTCAGATATTATTTGCTGTACTTCAAATGTCAGTTAACTACACTGAAACTGCATTGCATTTGTATTGTAGTTACATGCAACAAATATGTAATTACAGTGTATTTACCCTGTTGCATGTAATTAATTACATTGAAACAGATAATTGTGCTGTTGTAAGGTGTTCATTAACACAGTCTGCACACGATTCAATAGTACAGAGTGCAGTGGCAAGTGGCTGTTTGGAAACAAAAATTCTGGAATGATGCAGCTATTGTGAGAATGCAGTGTATTAATATGGTAGTGTCTTCTATTCACTCCAATGGGGTCCAAAAAAGAAATGCATTATCATAGAATATAAAAGTATAATTACTTGTTAAGAGTTCATTGTATGTAAATATTTTTAGTAATTTTACATGTCCTATGGGACTAAATCTATTCTTGGTGTCTGTCTTCTTCTTCAAATAAAATGTAATCTCTTTTGAGAAAAACAGTGGTGAGAGACGTTTTCACAACATAATAAGAAAGAAATGGAGGGAAAAAGGTTGCAAATGTGGAAAGCGTGGTTTGACTACTGTAAGAACCAAAGGACATCTCACTTGGTATTGCTGATGTGTAATTATTTGGTGCTTTCACCCTCGTCTCCCATATTAGTTCTTACCCCTCTATGATTATCAGAGGCTACACCTGATCCATGCCCTGATTTTGTTCCTCATGTACTGGAACATGTATTATTACAGTATATCCCTCTGTCCCCATTGCAATTCTTTCTTCCTGGAGTGCCTTGGGCTGTGCAATCATGGCTCTAATTTCCCACTGTAGTATCCTAGAGTCTGCATCCTTGATCACATTCCAAGAACCCTTCCACTCATTACTAATCTCCTTTCTCCTTTAACTTACCTTGTAGTTTTTTTTTAAATTGTAATTTTTATTATTATTCCTTTTTCCATCAATGACAAGACAGAAAGGAAAAAAAAATGGAAAAAACATATACATACACAAATTCTCAACAGTCTGTATGGGTTACGTATACAATTAAAATGTACCAGCAGAGAAAAATTAAGTACAGCTGTTTTCCTGAGTAATTAAATATTCTGAGTAGAACTGAGTGTCATACCCATAGATTGCCACACTTAATCTAAAACTATGGCCCCATACTTACTAACTGTTAATGAAAAGGAAAAAAATGGGATAGAAAAAAGAAACCCCCAATAAAATGACTTTACACTTACACAGTAACATAAGCTAAACATTACACCAGTAACCCCTCCCTTCTTCCCCACCCCTCCCCTGCAGCATGGTCTAAATGTGAATAGGTAACAAATGTCCTTCTGAGAGCCAGTCCACTGTGAGCATAGCCCTGGTCCCTAAGGAAGTTTTCTCCCGAGGGTACCCTACGCACATCAAGCTTCCATTACTTAAGACATCTTAAAAATGTGAATGGTACTGAGTAACTTACTCCACATGGAAGTTGGAATTCCTAATCTACCTTGCTATTAATCTAAGACCTCTCTGGCCAGAATCTCCAGAGTTGTAATGCCTTCTTTGGTGCCAAGAAACTCAAAAAATGGAAACCAGCGAGTCCTATATGATTCAAGTCTTAAATTCAGGTTGGCCATAAGCCTTTCCATTATTTTGATTTGGTTACAGCACGACAGCCAATGTTCCTCTCCAGGAGGTGTTTCTGATAACCACAACCTGGTGATGACTTTTTGAGCTGCAGCCAACAGGATTGGAAATAAATAATTAGCTTTAGAGCCTTTTAGTCCCAGAGGGGGTTCCCCAACAAGAGGTAACGTGGCTGTTCAGGAACTTGCGTCTGTAAAATCTGGCTCATTCAGTCACTTATGAGGCTCCAGTAACCACTGAGCTTAGAGCAACTGCAAAAAATATGTTCATAAGTCCCTACCAGCCCACACACCCTCCAGCTTTTATCTGAGCAGGTTTGCCCAAAATGTTTAGTTATCGCTGGTGTTCTGAAAAATCTTGTGAGTACTTGCCACTGAAATTCCTTCCATGTGAGTGAAGCTGTAGTTCTGGATGCCAGCCTTCAAATCACCTCCCGTCCCAGTACTCCCTCGCCTAAACCTAAATCCTTTTCCCATAGGGTCTGGATTCAAGATCTAGAAACTGAGCAATCCAATTCCCCAGCCGAGTATAATTTGGGTATCAAGTGAGTCTCTTGCGAATATCCATTGATCAGTTTGGTAAAGAAGATCCAGGAGTGGGTTAGTATTGCAAGTTGACTGCTGTACATCGCCCCCCTCCTCCACCTGAAGGTAATGCCTGATTTGTAAATAACCATAGAAATCTGATAATGGGACATTAAACTCCTGCTGAATCTGAGAGAAACTTTTAGTGGTAGAAGACTTGGTTTGCTGGCCAAGGCACCTAGCTTCACCTGAGCTCTTTCCTTCTAAGACTGCTTGAAAGGCAGAGTAGAGAAACTTACCAGAGCAAGGGAGAAGGATTAAGACTTAGTTTGGCTATGCAGATTTACTGTGTGGTGGTGTTTTTTATTTTTTACTCACAGGGATTGCTACTGTTTGTTGCTAACATTTCATTGCTTTATTTTTTCTCTGATTCAAATTGTTGTTGCTGGTATACCTTCTTCTGCATTATTACAAGGTGTGCCTACAGGTGTGTGCTAACAGATTACTGCTGTAATCTTCTGATTCAAATTGTCTTTTGCAAGGTATATCTTCTGTTACTGCTTTATTTTTCTCTGGAGCAAAGTGTTTCTTACAGGGTATATCTTCTCTGAAATTATTACAGGTGGTGCTTTACAGGTTTTACAGTTTTATCTAACATTAGGATAAGCTTTCAGGGTTACTGCATTTGTTGTTGACTGATTGTTTCTGCTCTTACCTCCTTGTTCTTTCGTCCGTGGTTCTTCTTTCTAGGCAGGGGAAGGGCCCAGCCACCCACCCCCATCCCCAACCACCCTACACTCCTTTTATAAGGGTACCACAGTTGTGACATTTCCTGTGGCAGAGCAGGAAGGGCGGATCAGTGGGGCCTCCACAAAGTGATCTCATTTACAGGGCACTAGTAATTTAACTTGTTATAACAAGTTAAACAAAGCACAATTAAACCATTACTTGCATTTTTTTCCTTCTAATTACTCTGACTAGGTTACAAACCCAGCAACTTATTTGGAATGGATTTCATTAACTGCAGGTACTGTGGAACAATTTTCAGAAGGACATTCTTACAGGATTTGGACACTGTCCTACATGCTGGGCCTTTGGAGATCTTAGGTCTCAGCTCCGGGCAGCATGGGCAGAGATTGCGCCTCAAATTTCATATTGAAGAGGAAATACATTATAAGAACCACCGCCATTTCCCCAGCATCCAACAGAAAAACCTCAACCGCAGAGGGTAGTTGGTCCAGGAGGTTGGCAGGTGGTTAGGAGGAGCAAATCAGGTGCCCCATCACTCTCTGCTCTCCAACACATTACCTCCAAAAACCATATAAACACTACAAACAGGTATCTGCCTCTATCTCTGAAATCAAATAAAGAGGCAGAAGACACTGCAGAGCAGGACACTGCGGCATAGGAGCTAGCACAACAATACTCACCCAAATCAGGAACCAAAACTAAACTAGCACAAAGGAAATCCAAAAAACTTCTGATCATAGGAGACTCCATGATTCGGGGAGTTGATACCCATCTCCAGCCAGGCGTGATGGTCAGATGTCTCCCAGGTACATCAGCATGGAGAGACACTGACCGCATTGCTAAAATTGTTCACAAAGCAGGAGAAAACATTGATGTCCTAGTACACATAGGGACTAATGATCTCGCCAGCCGGTCAGTTGTGGAGACCAAGGAACACCTGACTAGGCTGGGTGACAAACTATCATCTATTTCGTCCGGCATCTCCTTCTCTGAGATCCTGCCAGTCTGGGAGAGGGGAGCAGATGGCCGGAAGGTCAGAAGAAGGGAGATAGGAGGCTAAACATGGCTCAAGGACTGGTGCCAGGAAAAGGACACAGATTTGTAGGAACTGGCAACAGTTCTGGGCGAAAGTTCTTTAAATTTGATGGACTGCATCTGACTAAAGAGGAGTCAGTGCATTGGGGCAGAAGTTTGGCGTCTTTGCAGAATATTTAAACTAGCAAATGGGAGAGAGTTGCAGCACCCATACGTTGAATGGGAAGAACACCCTCCCCTCAGCTAGTGGTCAAACTGGAATTCAGTGTGTTTGCCATTCATTTGCATCACCAGGTAAGAAAAAAGGTTTGTCTCCCCATACGATGCACAGGGGTAATGCCAAACCTCACCCAACAACTAACACACCAAAATCTGGCCAATGGAAAATCATGTACACAATGCTCACAGCCTGGGAAATAAGATCCCAGACCTGCAGGCAATAATGTCAGAGGCTAAACTGGACATAGTAGCAATTAGTGAGACGTGGTTTACCAGTAACCACACTTGGAGACTTCAGTACCTGGCTATGTATTGTTCAGAAGAGACCCGAGGTGCAAAGGGGGAGGTGGCCCTGTATGTTAATGAAAATATCAAAGCTACAGAAATTCAGAATACACATAAGGAGCCAGAAGAACTGTGGGTCACCCTGGAAACAGGAAATGGGACAGCCATAAGAACTGGGGTTGTCTACAGGCCCCAGAACCAGAGGGAGGACATAGACACATTACTGTTAGAAGATATACAAAACATGACAGCTAAAGGGGAGGTTCTGATAATGGGAGACTTCAACATGCCAGATACAGATTGGTCAATACCAGCAGGAACATCTGCCAGAACTAGACTCATAGTGGATTCCCTGCAGGGGGAGGGCCTCAAACAACTGGTACAGCAACCCACAAGAGACACGGCTATCCTAGATCTAGTACTGACTAACAAAGAAGGGATCACAGATCTCCAGGTAGAAGGTCACCTGGGGGCCAGTGACCATCACATGGTATGGTTCAATTTGGCTACTACATCTAAATCATCCCATTCCAAGGCAAAAATATGGGACTTCAGAGGAGCTGACTTTGATAAGATGGCCAACAGAGTTAAGCTAGCCCTGGCAAAAAGAAACACAGGTGAGGAGGTACAGGCAAAGTGGGCAAGCATTAAGGATACAATACTTGAAGCAACATCCCATTGTGTTAGACAGAAAAGGAAGTGCAAAGAAGAGGAAACCACTTTGGTTCTCAAATACAGTAGCAGAAAAGGTCAGAGCCAAAGGCTGGCCTTCAGAAAATATAAGGGAACACAGCGGATGAAGATAGGGGGGCATACCAAACTGCCCTAAGGGAAGCAGCAGGTAGTAAGGCAGGCAAAGTCCCAAACTGAGGAAACACTAGCACAAACAGTAAAAGAAGGTGACAAGACTTTCTATAGATACATTAGTGAAAGGAGAAAGTCCAGAGGGGGTATTGCTAAGCTTAATGGAGAAAGGGAGCATGTGAGGAGGAGGACCCTGTAAAGGCATCTATCCTAAATAGATACTTTTGCTCAGTATTCACTGAAGAGAAGGTAGGGCAGGGCCCAGCTCAGCATCATGGACACAGGGGAGGGAGGTGAGCACTACTCCTTCACAAAAAGAAAGGGGTCCCACAAGAGCTTGCTAAGCTCAGGGTGGATAAGGCAATGGGACCTGATGGCATACATCCCAGGGTACTTAAGGAGCTAAAGGAGGAACTAGCAGAGCCATTAGCAAATTGTTTAGTGAGTCTCTGAGCACAGGAGAGGTCCCAGAAGACTGGAGAAGGAGGCTCATGTGATCCCACTCCACAAGAGTGGTAGCAGGGAGAGGCGGGAACTACAGACAGGTCAGTCTTACCTCAGTAGTGGGCAAGATTATGGAAGCACTCCTTAAGGAAGGATAGTGCAACACCTGGAATCCATAGGGGCACAGGATCCAAGACAGCATGGGTTTACAAAGGAAGGTCCTGTCAAACTAATCTCATAGATTTCTTTGACTGGGTAACCAGAGTGGTGGACCAAGGGGAGCAGTTGATGTAGCCTACCTTGACTTCAGCAAAGCTTTTGACACTGTTCATAGAAGATTGATAAATAAGCTAGGTAGGCTCAGGGTGGGTCAGAAGTTGGTCAACTGGGTGGCAAACTGGTTGACTGGCAGAAACAGAGAGTGGTGGTAAATGGTATACAGTCAGAAGAGATGCAAGTCACAAGTGGGGTACCTCAGGGATCAGTCCTGGGGCCAGTCCTATTCAACATCTTCATTAGTGACCTAGCAGATGGACTAGAGGTAAGGCTTGTCTGTTTGCAGATGACACCAAGATCTGCAACAGAGTAGATGATCCAGATGGGGTGGGCAGAATGAGAAGAGATCTGGATAAACTAGCAGAATGGTCAGAAGAGTGGCAACTAGGATTTAATGCAAAGAAGTGCAAAATCATGCACATAGGGAAGAAAACCCTGAAGCCACTTATAGGCTGGGAGGAGTTGCTAGCAGTCACAAAGGAAGAAAGAGACTTGGGCATCATCATCACTGATGACCTGAAATCATCAAGCAGACCTCTAAAGCAGTAGGTAAGGCTAGGGGGTGTTAGGGTGTATTAGTAGGGGTATCACAAGTCATAAGAGAGGTAATAATCCTCTGTACAAGACATTAGTTAGGCCCCATCTGGAGTACTGCGTGCAGTATTGGAGGCCACACCTTCACAAGGACATTAACCAAATTGAGGCAGTCCAGAGAAGGGCAGCAAAATGGTGCAGGGACTGCATCAGAAAACATATAAGGACAGATTAGCAGAGCTCAATATGTATACCCTTGAGCAAAGGAGGAGAGAGGTGATATGATCGAGACATTTAAACACCTTAAGGGCATAAACAAGGTGAAAGAGTCTAACATGTTTAAATATAAGAAAATAGCAGGACAAGAGGACACAGCATGAGATTAGAGGGAGGCCGATTAAGGGGAATGTGAGGAAATTCTTTTTCACAGAAGGGTGGTAGATGCATGGAATGGCTTACCACAAGAAGTAGTGGCTATGAATACAGTGCAGGGCTTCAAACAGGCATGGGATAGGCATAAGGGAGCAATACAAATGACTATGAATAGATAGGTCACTGACATAGCAAAGGCCGATGGCACATTTATAAGATAGAAAAAGAAATGGGCAGACTGGATGGGCCTTGCGGTCCTTATCTGCCGTCAACTTCTATGTTTCTATGTTTCTATGTATCCCTTAAAAAAAGCTGTGAAAAATGTTTAAGGCCAGGCTCTGCCAACGTGTAGACATCGGGTTCTCCCCCCTGGCAGAAACTCTGCCCTATCAATGATCTTGCCATAGTGTAGCACCATGGATTGTAGTTTCCTTTCTTTTACAATTTGTGTCCACACCATAGCCAATGTCTTAAACCACGGACTTTGTTTTGTTCATATAACCTCACTGCCATGTATAAAGTGGTGTTCCATCGGATTACAATTTCCAGCTTCAAGCGGTGCTGAGGCAGGCTGTTTTGTATCTGCAACTGCCGCAGCTGGTCACGGGCCTTTCCAGATCTTGAAAAGTGAGATCAGATATGTTGTGCAACGGTCAGCATTTCCTTTATATCAGGGTGCTGCATAAACTCCTGAACCACAAGATTTAAACAGTGGGCCATGCATGGAACATGAAAAAAACACACCATTCATGATGCATTTCACCACATTTGACCCATTGTCACTTGCTATGAACCCAGCTCTCAGGGACAGAGGGTTTAGCCATCTGTCAATTTCAGTCAGTACTGCATCCAACATGTTCTCACCAGTGTGTGAGCAAGTCACATTGCTCATAGCAATCGTTGCATGCTATCAAATTCCTGGAAGACTGCTACAGCAACAATCTACCTTACTGCACTGATTATTCACACTACCAACATCACAAACAACCCCCGGCACCGGCGCCCAGTGTGCAGTAATACACAAATATGAACTCCCCACTGTTTTGCCACTTGTCCACATATCCATACTTGCATGGATGAATAGAGAAGAGGAATGCTGAAGGGCATGTCTTACTGAGTCGGACACAGTGAAGAACAACTCTGGGACAGCACGGGTAGAAAAGTATGTCCTGGATGAGACTTTCCATTTTGGACAGGCAAGTGCAGCAAATCGCTGGAACCCAGAATTCTCCACAAAGGAGAAGGGCAAAAGATCAATTGCCAGCATTTCCGCTACAGCACATTGAGTTCACATGATACTCTATGATTCGTGGGGTACTTCAGCTTATGTGCAAAAACACTCCGTAATGTGGGCTGACTAAAACATTTTACACAAGGTGTGTTGATCACAAATGGTTGTGCTCTGTGATGAATGACATTGGCAGGGGGTGGAGTGTGGACATTTGATGAAGACGGTTGCACAGGTGATGATGACAAACTCAGAAATGCTGTTATTTTGCCAGATTTTCCAACTGGGGTTCATGTACCACTTGCACTTGACATACTGCATTCACCACCACCACCACCACAAAAACTGCTACTCTCTCCAGCACTGGACAACATTTCAAAGTCACTATGGTCCTCCACCTCCTCATGCCTGTAGTAATCCTCTGCTCTTATTACCGCAGTACTGCACACATTTAATTTCCTACTGTTCTTAACTGTCATAGAAGGGGGATAACATGCTGGCTATGGTAGCTGGTGACGCAGGTGAATGCCCCACTGTGGTATTAGCTGCCAGCTTGCGCTGGGTCCACAGTGCTAAGTGCCTATTCTTAAGATGCATTTGCTGTTCTCCTGTGCCCAGATGGCTCCATTTTTTACCTCGACTCACACACACACACGACAAACCTGGCAGATTGCAACTGAATCATCATTTGCATCATGAACAAAAAATCCCAAACAAGGCAGTGTGACGCTCTGCTTTTAACATGTCCATGATGATGTGGCTTATTTAAGTCCATTATTTTAAGCACTGAAGTGGGGGGGGCACATGATGTTTCAGGCACTGCACACCTGGACTGCAACTGACCAACCACGTCTACCTATCATATCGATTACTGGGTCATCATCATCATCATCATCAACTAAAACTGGCAGATCACAAGTTTTTGCAGGGGGGATTCCTGCAAACAGCCTCAGACACAGCCACTTTTAATTTCTTTTTCTCTGGTTCCCAACTGGGGTCTTTTACACCATCATCATATTCATCAAAGTCACACACATCCACATCTTCTGCTTGGATGCTAGCATGTGGACTGCATGTTACAACAACAGCAATATCATCATCTCATTATCACGTTCATCATCAGCATCTACACCACCATCACCTGATATCTTTTCACCACACTGTGAATCACTGCATGGAAAATGCGTGACGTTAAGTGCCACAGTGGATGGAATATCACATTGTATGCTATCGTTGACATGATGATCAGAATCCACAGGTTCAGTTACTGGGATGTTACTGGGAAGTATGACATCAACTACGCTGCCACTCACTTGAACTGCTTCACACTCAATATTTTTGGATACAGTACACTGGTCAGAATTAGAACTTGATGCAACAATACTAATACTACCTCCACCACCACTAACACCAGTAACACTAAAACCACCAGCTGAGAAAATATCATCTCCTCCAACTATGAGTGAAGTTATTGATTGGGCTGTAAAAAACATTGCAGGAGAAATACCTTTCCTCACATCAGCAATGCACTTCTGCATCTGCATACTACTACCACGACCACAGACCATCTTACTGCCAACATTGCCATGGCGAGAAACAGCTTTGCTTGTATGTATCTTTGCAAGCATTTTGGGGGGATCAACCACAAATGTTATAACCAAATTAAGATTTTGATATGTTCACTCTCTGATTGGAGGGATGTTGGATGTGAAGCCAAATAAACAAATGTGGCTTCAGCAACAGATAAGAGACTACTCTGAGACTGTCACAGAATCAAAACAACTTCAGTAACCAATGGTGCTGATGAGGTCACAAAAACAATCCAATCTGGTAAAAAATACCTTTTGAATGTGGGGTGGGGGGGGGGGGGGAGCACTGAATGCAGACAGTGCTGATTTTTATGGCACTACAAGCAGCAAAAGTAAGAACAGATAACACGATCGCAGTACAAAATCAGGCAGCTGCAGTGGATAGCAGGTTCGCACTGCTGCACCTGCAATTACACTAGTCTGTGGCACAATAAAAGTTGTATTATTTGATGCACGCAACACTGCACACACACACACACACACACAGAACAGTTTTTGTACAATGTTGAACGAGGAATGCATAGCAAATGCAAAAGTTCAGTACTATGCCATGTTACATATTGTAAATTTGTAATGTAAACAACCTGAACATATTTACTGCTGCACCACATCCACACAACAAACAGCAAGACAATTTCTACTATTACTGACAATATTACTGTGTGTACATTAACACAGTCAGTTGTATAACAAAAATATAACCAAAAAACTAAGAAATCACTACTTCTCCAACTTAAATCTACCTGCTCCACAGATATGCCCCTTCCCAAAGCACATTTTCACTGTCTTTCACCACACACACTCAATCCACACAAAAACAAAAATGCTCGATGATATGAACACAGGAGGGTTTCCTACAATCAATGAACTAAAGTTGGATCCCAAAAAAAAAACGTAAAAATGCTTTTTGAACAGCTTTTACAAGATTCCTATCACAGACAGCTATCAGAGCACACTGTCTCCTACTCCTTCCTACTCATACTACCCCAAACTGAGGTTGTGTAGATCAATAGAGAGCCCATGTGACCTGAAATCCCATTAATCACTGCAAAATTCACCTTTGAAGCTCAAAAACAAGGCGAAGTGCACTGTCTGCAATGCACTTCACCTTAAATTTGGCAGAGTAGTGGTCATTGCTTCCAATGGACTTTGCGTTCCTCATTATAACACGAAGTACTCTGCTTCACATTATGGAGCACTCTGCAAATCCGCCTTTGTTCTGCGAATTGCTCCGCAGAGCCAATTGAGCCCACTTCACCCACCACTAACTGCGGATTAATATATTAAACTGCAGAACAAAATTCCACAAAACTGATCATTGTCAGACATCAGTTCTGTCTGAATTTCTTTTGGCAGTTTAGATACATTAATCCAAAATGCATACATTCATTCTGCAGTTCAGTGAGTCAGTGAACTGCGGAATGATTGTATGAAATTAAATATGTGTTATTATGTATTGCCGACCCCCCCCAACCATTTATGTGCATTTCCAATCCCTGGTGTCTACTGGCACTCCCACCCTCTGATCAACAGCCCCATAACAATTTAATGTTTCCCTAGTGTCTAGTAACACCCCCTCCCTCTGATTCCCAGCCCCCTAAAATGTAATATTTCCCTGGTGTCTACAGGCACCCTGTGCTCTGGGTGCTGGCCGCAGTGAAGTGAAGTGACATAGTCAAAACCCCAAATTCTTGGTTCCATGAAAAGAACTGCACAGAATGTTGCCCATACAAAGAAAACAATACAGAACATAATTGACAGCTTCAGCTTTTATTCAGGCATAGTTAAATAGGGATCCTTTAGAGTATTAATATAATTTATGAAAATAGAGACATTTCAAACAGTTACACATAAGTAATCAATTCCTCTCCCCTTTAATATTTCCCTGGTGTCTACCACATATTTGCTGATGTGTCTCTTCTTCCATCCTCACTGCTAACTGAAGTGCCTGTTACACATCCGCAACTGTGTGCTCATTCATTAGTCTTTACATCATGTGTTAGTCATGGAGACTGTCTCCAGGATGACTGCATGATGTAAAGACTAAGGAGCAAGTGCACAGTTCTGAACTTGTGACAGGCACTTCAATTAGCAGTGAGGATGGAGGCAGAGGCACTTTAGCAAATATGGGGCAGGTGATCAGAGAGTGGGGGTTTCCACTAGACACCAGGGAAATGTTAAGGGGCCAGTCATAGGAGGGTGGGGGTGCCACTAAACACCAAAAGAAATATTAAATTGTTAGGCGGTTGGTGATCAGAGGGTGGGGGGGGTGCCACTAGGTACCAGGAAAATGTTAAATTGTTATAAGACCAGTGACCGAAGTGTGTAGGGGGTGCCACTAGACACCAGGGAAATGTTCAATTGTTAGGGGCCAGCGATCAGAGAGAGGGGGTGCCATTAGATACCAGGTAACTTTTTAATTGTTAGGAAGCCAGTGATTGGAGGGTGGGGGATGCCCCTAGACACCAGGGAAATGTTAAATTGTTAGTGGACCAGTGGTTGGAGGGTAGGGGGTGCCACTAGACACCATGCAAAGTTTGTTTTTTATGAGGATGGCATGGAACTGAATTGTGGAATAATTACATGACTTGTGGATTAATAAATTAGTTCAGCAGTTCATGTGTATTATTCCACAGTTCAACAAGAAAATTCCAAGTAACAGGGTGAAAATTCACCAAACACATTCAGATTTCCGATTTCACCGCAGGTGGAAGTTCAGAAAATTCTGTAAAAGTTTGTGAACTTTCGTGAACGTTCCCCTAAAGTGGAATTCACAGCATTCACTCAGCTCTAGCAGGACTTCAGCTGCAGGTAAATCCTAGTAAAATGACTGGTAGCTGGTTACTATATTTAGTCATTTACATTACATGTTCAGAACTTTAGCTAGCCTAGGAAAAAGTGGCTTTCTGGTCAGTATTGTATTTTCTGAGATGTAATTAATACTAAGTACTGTATATTAACACAACCAATGTTATGATAAAGTGCAGATTTTATAATATTCAATATTTCCAGGACTGAGTCCATTAAATGTTATCTTAATAAAAAGATACTGGCCAGGACTTTCAAAGCCCATGATGCAGGTGCAGTTCTCATTTTTGGGCTGCGTCTGCATCAACAGAGATCTGCCAAAATGATTGAAAGCTGTTTTCAAGCATTTTGGCAAATTTATAACAGTTTCTATAATTTGGGGTAGCTTGCCTAAACATATGATGCATATGTCATTTTTCTGACTACAAGCCACAAGCAAAGTGAAACACAGTAACACAGAGACATAGAAGATGTTGGCAGATAAGGACCACTTGGCCCACCTAGTCTGCCCTAAATTCTCTACCTATAGAGACCCTACTTGAACTCTGGCTTACACCCCCCTCTTGCTTCTAAGCTTCCCTTGTGTCTAGCCCATGCCTTCTTTAACCCTTTGACCATTCTGGCCCCCACCACTTCATCTGGAAGGCTGTTCCAAGAGTCCACCACCCCCCCATGAAGAAGTACTTCCTCATGTTTCCTATGAGCCTTCCCCTCTCCAGCTTCATATTGTGTCCCATTGTCCTTGAGCATCTTTTCCTTTGGAAAAATGCTCCCTTACTCTACCTTGTTTATTCCTGTGAGGCACTTGAATGTCTTTGACATATTCCCCATTCCCTCTTGTCTTCTAGGGAGTACATGTTTAAATCCTTAAATGTTTCTTTACAGGGCTTCTAATGCAGGCACTGCACTACTTTGGATGCCCGCCTTTGCACTGCCTCCACCTTACCTATGTCCTATGTCCTTTCAGAGATGGGACCTCCAGAACTGTACACAGTACTTGAGATGTGATTTTACCAGTGATCTATACAGGGATATTATTACCTCCCTCTTTCTGCTGCTGATACCCCTCCCTATGCATCCGAGCAATCTGCTAACCTTTCCCACAGCCTTGTCACACTTTTTAGGTACATATAGACACATGTTGATACATGGACCTATTAAGACAATAGTAACTCAATTACAAGGGGGCCTGTGTTAGGTTTGGGTTTTGAATATACACATACTCTAGTCCCCTGTTACAGAATTGCAGATATATCATGCTTAAGACAGTATAAGTTTCACTATTCATGAATAATATGGACTTATTCTACAAAGAGTTTAAGAAAAATGTGTCTGATGTACACTGTGAAAAATTTGATTGACACCACTGTATGAAACAGCTGGTGAATGCTTAATTTGCACTAGGGCAGGTTGTCTTCTAACCTATTTTTTATGTAATACATATATACGTTCATATGTATAAGACTTTTAACAATATTTACTATGTTTGTTAAAAGAGCTATTGACACCTGAAAGAAAACTTTGAAAAACATAATAAGTAGGTACAATTCTGATTGTATTCCATATATATTCTAGATTTCTCCTCCTCATTATTTATTACTGATAACATGTGCATGAATACATGATTTGTATCCCTTACAGTTACTTTAAAGGTAATCTGCCTCTGTAGCTTACTCCCCAATTCAAGTCATAATGCTCTGTTGTGAAATCATAATTTATTGCCATGAGAGTAACTGTGATGTCACAAGCAGTGCATTATGATGTCAGATAGGGAGACAGCAACGGAAATAGATGAACTCTTTAGGAGCAAAAATCCTGTTTTTATGCAGTTGACCTCAGCAATAAATAATGGGGAGGAGGAATAAAGAATTAATGTGAAATACAAGCGGAACTTTATCTAAATATTATGTTTTGTCAAAGTTCTCCTGAAGTTGTCACCTGCTCTTTAAGCTTATTTTTCCTTATGTTTTTTAATCATTGTCATTTACTAATGCTAGCACAGACACACACAGAGGGTTTTAAAATGAAGCCTTAGTTGGTTTATAGCTTTTCTCAGGGAGTGAATTTTTAAGTCAGTGTCATTTGACCTTGGGATAGCTTTCTTTTGATGGTACTTTTGCTGTCTTTATATTCGTATGTTGTTTTTTTGAATGAAGTTTTAACCAGTGGGGTCCTTAACAACTTTTCATCTGTTTTTTTTTTGTGCGATCTGGGTTTTGAGAAAGTACTGTATAATTCTCTAAAACAACTGCCAGTGTTTTCTGACAAAGGATTCTGTGGAATCTAAAAGGTAAAAGCACCTGCTATGTTCTTTTGTAACAACTCTGTTGGTCCAATAAAAGGTATCAAATTATCTGTTTCTGTGGAGCTTGTGTTACAAGGACCAAGATGGCAACAAGTTTTCTGTGGCTTCATGGTTTCAGAAATGTTAGCAGAAACGTATCAGTACAGTGCCCACGGTTCTGAAACCAAAAAGTGACATAGTCAAAACTCCAAATTCTTGGTTTCATGAAAACCAATTGAAGAAATGAAAGGAAAAGTGTGAATCTCATTGGGATTTGAACTGCACAGAATGTTGTCCATGCAAAGAAAACAATGCAAAACATAGCTGACAGCTTCAGCTTTTATTCAGGCACAGGGATCCTTTACAGATATAAATGTAATTCATGAAAATAGAGACATTTCAAACAGTTGCACATAAGTAAGCAATTCCTATCCACTTTAAATTGGGTATGACAAACGATGAACAAAGTGGTCTGGTTTAAAATTTCACTTAACTGGCATAGTAATTTGCAAAACAGGCTGTTTAGAAGTGCAATGAGAGTGATGCTAAACAAATGTAAATATCTTTAAAGGTCTACAAGTTACAGATAAAACACCATATGAAAACTGCTCAGAACAAAAATACCTTTCAAATGAACCTATTCAATAAACCACACTAATTATATGTTTTAAACTATGGCCATCTGATTACCTGAATTTACAGTTTTCTTCACAATTTTCACCTTTCAGATGGCTATATTTAAAAATATCTAACGAATTCAGATTAGTGACTACCCTCATTTAAAAGGTAATTTTGTCCTGAACAACCTTCATGTTGATTGTATATTGGTACCTTGTATACTTTCCAAGATATTCACATTTGTTTGGCATGACTCCTACTGTGTTCACTCAGAGAGAGAAAAAAATTAGGATGTTTGGAAGACCATATTTTACAAAATATAAAGAATTCATATCAGTGAATACCCTCATGTGAAAGGTCTTTTTGCTCTTAACAAATTTCACCATGGTTGTTTTTGTGCACCTTGAACAGTTTTAAAGATATTTAGATTTGTTTGGAAGGTGTGCTCATTTGCTCTCAGAGAAAAGCAGTTTAGAGTTCTGTGTGCATCATTCTAAAAAAGAAAGAAGGGAGTATATTTTAACTGTCATAGTGATTTGAAGTGTTATGGAAGGATTCACTGAAAACTACTAAAAATGTGTTCCATGGAAACCCCTTTTCAAGCTAAAGTGATATGGCTGTAGGCTCTGCTCACAGCTATAAAAACAAAACTAAAAATGCAAAGCTCACATCAACTAAAACAGCACCTGAAAATCAAAGTCCTGGTCCCAGCTGTCAGCTTCCCTGGCAGACTCTCACAGACTCCATACTCTGCTGGAGTACTCAGCCAGAGGATGAAGCTGGAGGATGAAGCCACACTGTTTCAAAGACACCACTGTGTCTTTAGAGCCATTGATTTAAATAGCTATTGGCCCACCGACAGAGGCCCTGCCAATGCAGCTGATTGCTGAGTTAGAATCACTGGTGGGAGGTTCACACACCTTAAGGAGCTGTAAGCGAGGATAGTGTCCAGGCTCAAATTAAAAGACAGGCACACATAAAATGGGGCTAATAACAGAGCAGCACATGGTCACAATATTGCACAACAGAACATAAGACATGGTTCACACCATGGGGACCACCAGGCAAAGCAGATTGTATTATAACAGGAGCAGCGCACAGATACGTACAGTATAGCACAGCCAATCACAAAATGTAATTCACACCATGAAGACCCCAGTACAAATCAGATACAATCTTACATTGCCAATGATGGAATCAGACATAAAGTGTGCAGTCTCTGAAATGGTCATTGCAGACAGATTATTCCTTAGATGCTTAATGCTGACAAGGGGATCTGTAGCAATTCAGCTCTGACTCTGACTCTGGGCACTGCTTATAATGTGATCCAGTACCTGAGGCACAGGTTTATAGTGGAGACTGCCTCTCACCCACCTTGCTCTGACAGAGTACTCAGCCAGAGTATGAAGCCACCATTGCTTCAAAACTGCTGAGTAAGTAAGGACACTGCTCAGCAGCAGGACATGGACCCAGAGGATGTGTTACCCAAGAAGGAAAGAGCTCCTCATGGTGCTTGAAAAGAAGCAGTTGAAGAGGAGAAAGAAGAGGTGGAGAGCAAGTCAGAGTGAGAGTACTCAGCTGAATATGATGTTGAAGATTCAAACTGGGAGCATAAGAAATAAAACATAATTTTGACTTAACAGAGACTGTAGCAAAGCATAATGAGCTTCCTCATAAAGCTCTTAAAAGATCCTTGCCCATTGCTATCCATTCCCACACAAATACCTCCAGATTCTTCAAGCAATATTTTACCAGCCCATCAAAATCGTTTGGTATTTTTTGTGATTGATGTCACAGATAAAAGTGTGACACTTTGTCAGTTACTCCAGGCATGGATAAGCTGTGGAAAGTAGAACACACATCTTTGAACTGGTGCTCAGTACACCTGCTTAAAACTAAACATGTTTCTGCAAAATAAGCACATCTGCAAAAGGCTAGCTCTACTGTAGTTTTTATTGTTAGATAACAAACACAGTATGCCATGCAAGGTGAAGGAGGTTTTGGAGAAGGGTGCTGATAGAGCAGATGAGGAACAGGACAGGCTAGTTTCAAAAGTTCACAAATGGGAGAAAGCAATAATAACATAGCATATACATATTTCTTTCATCTCATTTTTCTCATATTCAGGGGGTATTATGCCATGTAGCACTGCCAGTAGACCAACCCATCACTCCCTGTACCAAATCAGTGCAACCAACAATTAGGATAAACTTAGTCAACTTATCATATACCTAAACAATCATGCTGTGTAAGTGAACTGACTGCTGTAACACAGAGATGCTGGCAGTAGATTTGCTGTCATATTTCTTAATGGAAAAGTCAGGATTTTGAAAGCTGATATCAAAAGTCTGATTTAAATGGCATGTGCTGTCTTGCACTTTTTTCTACAAAACAGTTCTAGAGATGTGGTTTGGTACAGTGCATGGTGTTCCATGACTTGCAACATTCATCAGTGGACTACATTCATCTAAACAAAGATATATAAACCAGTAGTCCTGTGACTGGCATGTCATACATGTATCCTACACCACTCTAGGCAAGCCTGCTTGGCATGTCTTCTATAGTACTGAAACCCTGTACTGATCCAAGCTGCTGCAGCTACTCCTCCCCCCCCCCGCAGTGTTTGGCAGCATGCTACTATTTCCATGATCAGCATGCTGCGGCGGCCTGCCACTGGCACTAATATCTTGGTTGAGTTGCTGTCCAGAATTGATGAGTGGCTTCATTCCTAGGGACTTCAGGCTAGATTAATAGCCTGTGACAATGGGTCAAAGGCTGCTAAAGTCATAAAATGATGGGTTTTACAGGATGTCATGTATAATCTACTCTATACTAATAATACTAATTGGGTATGCTAACACTGACACGGCATCTTTCAGAAGGCCAGGACATAAACCATCCAAGCCAGCTGAGCTATCTCATTTGATTTGTCTTGGTAATTTCTCAACTTCTTTAGGAGTAGTGATCTTTAAATAAAATGTATGGATATTGGCAAGTTCAGCATAGGAAACTTGATGGCCCACAACTTGCTGCTCAGTAAAGAAGTTGCCAAGATCAGTAAATATTTTATTAAACTCATTAGCTAGTCCAATGGGACAAGTCAACAAATCATCGTTCATGTTCATAGAACTATGTTGAACAACATTAAGTTTAACAAGTGCATTGATTGTTTCCCAAAAAGTTTTAGTGTTAGACAAACCTACACATTGTTTCTATTGAATAAATTCCGTTTTAGCTTTTTTTTACCTGGGCTTTGCATTGGTTCCATAGGGTTCTAAAAATCTGATAATCAGACACAGAATTCCTACTTTTATATGTTTTTCATGCCTTATCCCAATGTCTCATTAGTTAAATTAAAGAAGGCGTTAACCACCCAAAATACTTTCCACATACCCTTCTTTTAATATATGGAGCACATTGATCCAAAACACGTGTGTATTCAAAAATAAAGAAATCCAAGGCAAAATTCACATCCAGAATGGAATATAAATAAAATAAGATCAATCTATATTACCCAAAAGTGAACAAAAGGTTTGCAAATCAAACTTAGTAAAATATCTTGAGACTCTTAAAATTGGCTTAGATTTCTTTAATCCACCATGATTCCATATGCAAAACATAGGGTGGTGGTCACTTAAGGCATCAGAAATTAAGCCTATCTTCATCACCTTTATAGGTTTATTGGATAAAATCCAATCCAATAGTGTATGATTGTTAGATTTGTTATTATGTCGAGTAGGTAAAGTAACCAGTTGTTGAAAGCCAGACTGAAGCAGGAGCGTATTTAGTTTAGAACCCTCAGGACCAATCCAATTTAAATTAAAGTCCCCCTAAAATTATAAGTTCTCCAAAGGTCTTATTATCTAACTTATATATTAATTCTCGAAAACCAGTTTTACTACCATTTGGAGGAAGGTATACATAGCATATTCTTAATTTCTTAGTAGAAACCAGTATCAACTGAATGCTAATATGTTCACAGTGATTCACAGTGTCCCTAAAAATAGTATATTCTTCCACCACTAAATTACCCTTAATGTAAAACATAACCCCCCGCGGCCACCACCACCACCACTAATATGATCATTTCTAAACAATTTATATGCAGAAATACATATTTCCGAGTTTAAAACAGTGGGTTTCAACCAAGTCTCACTCAGTTCCAGAACATCAGGACTATACAACCCAATTCAAGATTCCAGCTCATGAAATTCAGACAGTAAATTTTGAGCAATAAATTGCATAATTTTAAGACCTCATGAAACTTGTGTGAAATAATCACTATGAGCCAGTTCATTTACATTAGGGCCAGGATTAGTTTCAACATTACCAGACTGAAGTAACAATAATAAACAGTAAAACCAAGTTTTCACATGTGTATAAACAACACATGTTCTTACTGTAACTTTTGTTTTCTAAAAGAACACCCCACATTATAGCTCATGTATTTACCACTAATCCCATACATCATAGTGCAATTAACACAAATTCATATGGTTGATTCCTAAATACACTAGCGTATTTGTCTTCCTGAGCTATAAAATCATTTTTCAAAGTGTGGTAAACCATATCATCAATACATATCACACACAGTGCATACGATACACCTAATACAATCCCTCCGTTAGACATATTAAATAAGGACACAAAGCAATATATGCTAGTATTAGTACCCTAAAATCAAGTATAAAATACTTTTATGGACCAATCAGCCCCCAGTCTGACTCCAGTCAGACTCCTTGCTCCAGTTTGCCGACCCACTTAGACGTTGCTATTTAGACGCTGCCGCTAGATCATAGTACACACTTATATGTGTTGGAGTACCCCCTCCTTCACCTCCCAAAGCTGCCACCAACAGGAATAACATGGGGTCGAGGTACAAATAACAAACAGATGCTCCAAATAATGCAGCATGCAGCATGTAGCTATGCACAGTTGCCTAGCAACTAAGTTCACAAAAGTCACCACTTTGCTCCAACAGTCTGTAAGCAATGTAAAGCAGTATATAATTTATGCAGATGCTTAATATAGTCCACAGCAGATGTTTTAACTCATGAATCAGTCCAGAGACAAGTTCAGCGTGCAAACAGGTGTACTCAAGAACGAAACTCACAGGGCTCAGTCTCCACACTGTAGAAAAAAGGTTTATGCACAGTTGTTGTAGCAACAATTGAAAAAGAGTAAGAGCAGGTCCTTTAAGTTCTCCAGACCATCAACTCTGAAACAATACTCCAGGCCAGTATAATACCATCAGTAGTATCTACCCGCAGTGAGCAGAATTATACCAAGTTTTTTCTAGCAGAATACCAGGAGGAGGTGGAGGTTTTTATGCCATTGTACCTGCTGTGAAAATTGTGAAGGCATAATTTGCAGACTCAAGGCACCTCACAATAAATGATGAGCAACTATTGTACTGGGCTTCATCGTTTGAGGAATAGCCTGCACTGAGCTATATTGCTGTATGATATTCAAGTTGCCTAAATGCCCACCAACCAGTATGAGCTCAAATGATGTGCTCAGTGTAGCTCCCCTGTCACCTACAAATGTGGAGATGCCTACATTTATAAAAATGAATGCTCACTTTATATCACTAAACAACTTATTATCACTGGTGTCCCAGAGGTCAGACAACAACAGTTAAAGAAGTAGAGCAATAGGTCTATGACATCACTAGTGAATTTCCAAATGAAATTACCTCTAACATAAAGATGCAGATGGGTCATTCAACCACAATAAGAACAAAGCAATGGAATGATTAATAATGACATGGTTACCTTTTTAGTGGCCTCCTCCCTTTATCTATCCAACACTAAATACTGCACACTTCCAAAAACAGAATTATGTAAAACAATATATTGTTAATGGCCACTGGTCATTGGCCTCTGATTTGTATTTCAATACACTGAAGCATTCACAAATCCCACTTTCTTTCTCCATGCTCTGTCTGTACATGTCTTTTTTCTTTTGTTTTCTGTGTCCCACTCCCTGATCTTTAAAACAAGCTCAGGGATGTATATCATGCCTCTGTTGCATAATCATTGGAGCTACAAATTCTGAACAATGATGTCATCTCATTGATTGCAATCAGCCAGTGGTAACTGATGCTGATGCCACTATTTGCAAATGTTGCTAATTCAGTACAAAATACATTGAATACCTTGAAGAACTGATTTAAGACCCCTTTACATGATGGACTGTGCACCACAGTGAGTAGTGCAGAACAAGTACAAGATTACCTTTGTTGTCATCTACAGGCAAAACACACCACATCTGAGGGCAGTGTCCACTGTCCTGGTGTTCCCTGTTTTTTTGGGTTCTCTGTTGTAGTTTTTAATTTGCGCTGCACTGGGCTGCTGTGTAATGACACTGCAGTCCTCACATCAATGCAGCCCCACAGCAAGCCTTGGGCTCTCAGTGAGCTGAAAACATAGCAAAATCACTGGAAGAGCCATAAGACTGCTTTGAAGCTGCTCTGAATAAAGGGAAATGCCAGCGGTGCAGATAGAGCAGAGTGAGCGAATGGAAACCACAGTTCTTCTAGAATGGCTCTGTATAAAAGGGGCAACATTTTCATCAATAATGTAGCCCATGTAAGTAGTAAAATAAACAACAGGTGCCAGAAACTAACTGTAAATGAACATGGTTGGATTAGGGCACCTTTAATGCCTCTATACGGGCATGCACATTATACACAGAGCTTATTTAAAGATCATGGACAGAAAACAAAAAAGTCAGAATGGAAGCATGGGAATATGAATTGGGAATACTACAGTGATACCCTTGCCTTTAAATTGCCCAAGATGTGTGGGTAAATCACACAATCACCTGGTGACTTGCTGCCATCAAGTATGCCATACTAAGATGCTAACACTCCAGTGTAACTATCAAAATCATGAATACTTCCTCTGTCTTATCCACCTCCTCTACCTCATGGTGTTATATGGCATGTAATGACAGTGTCAGCATACCCTTACTGTTCTCCAGACATCTATGTTACAACCTTCCTCCCTTCTGTTGTGCACTTGCAGGCATCATTGATGGTAAGTATTAGAGCAAATGTAATTTATGTTTCTGTGACCACAGTACTTTTTCTTGGAGCTAGATGCTGGAGGTTTGAACTACAGAACTGATTGACTGAATTGACATGGACTGAGTTACAGCAAAAAGGATTGCCTACCAATGACATTTTTCTTTGCTCTTCCTCTCTCTTCTGGCCTGAAATTTTACACACTCAGCAAATTAAACATTAGTTCATTAGCAACATTTACTCCAAAGTAATTTGTGAAGCAAACTTCACAGTAAATTCTCCTAGATGGCAAGATGTGTGTGGTCTTCACAATGTGAGAAGTGTGTAAATTCAACATAATTTCCCAGGTGAATTTTAAATTTGCAGCATCATTAGTCACGAGGACTACCCATCAGACAAAGAAATATATAACACTGTTTTGTGGATAAAGCAACCAACTGTTCCCTTCTGGTCAACAATTTACTATAGCCAGATCCCTGCCATAAAGTGACATGAGATTGGAAAAAAAATAAAATCCATTTATTTAATTTCCTTTATTATTTTTCTAACTGCTGAGTTGAGCTACAGTATTCAGTTAGCTAACACAGAGTCAAAGATCCAGAAAAGGAAATTAGAATTACAAAATATAGCATGCTCAAAATGTAAGTATGATAGCATGACGTGGAATATTGATAATTGCAAGTTTCTAGGCACAGTATCCATATATATGGATACACACACACACACACACACAAACATATATATATATACATATATATATACACATACATACATACATATATATATATATATATATATATATATATACATACATACACACACATACAGTATATATATATACATACAGTGTATATATATATATATATATATGTATATGTATGTATATATATATATATATATATATATATATATATATAAATGAGGCAAAAAAATCCATTTAATGCATCAGTTAGGGTTGTCCCACAGCAACAAAAGTGAAGAAATTTGGTGTTAGGGTTGAAAAAACCTGTACCCCCTCAGCCCGCCCCCAACCAGCATCGCGGGTGTTCATTGGGGTCACTGCCTTAACTCACCCCATCTCATGCATGACCAAGCTGAGGCATAGGAGAATGGGGTGAGAGTTAGGACCAATGACCCCAATGCACAGCCCGATGCCAGTTGGGGGGGTGGGCACTTTTCTCGACGTGGAACAACCCTAACTAATGCATTAAACAGAGTTTTTTTGCCTTCAATTTCCCTTCTTTTTGAAAATAAGGATTATAAATAGTGAATGGAATGCTCCCACCACGTGATTTTTTTGTGACATATTAATGGTAACGCCAATGCAAACACAAATGGTAATGGTTACGCATGTGGTGAAACAAACATAAATTGTAAAGCAAGCATTAATAGAAATGCAGGCACAAAGTGACGCCAAAGTGAACAGTGACGCAAGCGTATATGGAAATGCAACTGGTAATGCACACGATCACGGTACCGCTATTGTAAATGCAAATGATAACTGTAACAACAACAATAACACGAAAGGAAACAGAAACAGAAACGCAAATGCAAGCACGTATGGAAACGCAAACCATAACGCGGACAGTGAAGGTACTGCAACTGTAAACACAAATGGTAATGGTAATAGCAACAATAATGCCAAAGAAAACAAAAACACAAATGTAAGCGCATATAGAAATGCAAACCGTGGAGATCACGTGATGCAGAGTGCTGAGTAGAAGCTCCTCTGCTGAGCTCCTGCCTTCTGAATACAACTTCGTCTTTTATATCGTTTAAACCTATCTAATTCCTCTGCTTACGATTTCCTCTTGTGTTTAAACATCCTGTGCTCCAGTTTTGGGTATCAGAGTGGTAAATGGAGGCTTATATGAAGAAAGCCCTGCAGAAACATACCCACTTGCCATTCCTGAGAAAGCCTCAAAGAGATCGTGAGCCTTGAGTGGCCCAGACAAGCCTGATCCTTCATGTCAAGCTGGGGATCAAGAGCCTTTAACTCTTAACAGGTTCTTGGAAGAATTTAAGCCATTTTGAGAAGAGATGAAAGACATGGTGACTGACTTGAAATCCCTCTCCAGAAAATTGGATGAAGTTTCTATCACGGTCTCAGATAATACTGCCCGAATAGTCTCTATCGAAAGAAAACTGGAAAGCCTGGATCCTGAATTTCTATCAATGAGACAAAAATTATCTCCCTTAGAAGCTAAACTCGAAGATTTGGATGCCGTAGCTGAAGAAATAATGTTGTAATACTCAGGCTTCCAGAAGGGGAAGAGGGTCAGAATGCAGTAGTCTTTGTGCAGAAGCTGTTAGACCGGGTTGCTGGTCCCTCTCCCTTTGACCCAGTGTACATGATAGAGCGTGCTCATCGGTTTCTGCGACCAAAACCCCCACCTGATGCTCCCCCCCATCCCATTATATGCTGCTTTTTGAATTATCTGGAAAAGCAGCATTTCTTGCAGAAAGTCAAGGCCTTACAAGAAGTCAGATGGGAGAAGGCGAAGTTGGGAATTGCTCAAGACATCCCTGGCTCGGTTCGTCTGAAGCAGACAGCGTTCCACCCTAATTGTATCTAAGATTATAGCGGCAGGGTTAAAATTCAGGATGGGATAGTCAGCTAAGTTATAGGTCTCAGTAAACGCCTCTTGGCTTGATTTTGAAGATCCTGAAGCTGCGCTACTAAGCCTTAAGTCAATGCTGCCAGATTTGTTCGGGACGACCTGAGAGTGCCTCTGGAGTATCTGGATTCACTGAGAGCTGCTGAGTGAACTGTTACTCGCTTCTTTCATGGAGAAAGCCTTTTCCAATGACCAAGTCCTGCTGTGTTCATTTTCTCAATTGGAACTGGGCTACTAGTATACGGCCTGACTGTTACCATTTCCATGCCCTGGCTTTTTGGTGTTAATATTGTTTCAGGGAGAATCCTTTTGGGGTTTCTGGTGATGGCTCATTTGGTACTGCATTCTGGAGAATACTACATGCTCAGTTTCTGGGGGTAGCATACGGGGGTTAGGCTTTTGGTTAATGACTCCCTGATTAGATCTTATATGTTAGTTTTTCAGGTTTCAGAGCGGTTTCGGGCTTTCATTGTGCTTTTGGCAGGCAGGTTGGACTGGGATATGACCAAAAGAGGGCGCAGTTTGCCCAATTAACATACGTCTGGGTGATTTTGAGTAGAGAGGGATCTCTTTCGGTCTCCATGACATTCCGGTTTCGCAGGGGATATTTTGGAACTAGGGGTCGGTAACCCCTGGGTAGTCACTCCTAGTTGTTTTCTCATTTCAGGATCTCATTTTGGCTGTCATCTCGTTTCTTGTTTTTTCATGTTCTCAGTTCGAGACTGGGGCTACCCCTTCGTACTAGCTTCTCCCCTGGTTCTGGTTTTCAGTGCAGTTTTCTATGGGGGACAGACAATTTTCAGTTCTCATTTTGGTGTCATGTGGTTGCCTGCCATATTCACGTCTCTGATAGCTTGTTTCATTTTTTTTTCTAGTTCTATTGGATTCACTATCATATTTACACAGGCACTGGAAGCCCAAGACTGCTCTTTAGGTATTAAAGGCTTGTCAATGTAATTCATATACTACTTCTATACCTACAGATATGTGGGTGTTCATTAGCAGAGGATGTACTCGGGGTGGGTGGGAGGAAATGACCCAATGCTGTGCTAAGCATTGCTTGTGACAGATTGGGGGTTGGGAGGGGGGTGGGTGCTATGGATTCTTGTTGGGGGTGGGGTGTACTGCAGGGCTTAAAGTTGGGCTTTTGATGGGGAGGGTGGAGGAGGGCCTACAGCAGCAACGGTAGGGTCAGATTACACGGGCTATATACCCTGAGCACAGGGCCAAATCTATTGAACCTAGTAGTCTTTAGCAGGTGGCCAAGGAGGTGACTTTTGCAACGTGGAATGTTAAGGGGATCAGGAAAAAATCTAAGCAATATCAGATTAATAAACATTTAAGCCTACTACGCTCTCAGATAACTTTCCTACAGGAATTGCATTTATTAGAAACGGAAGCCTCACAAGTGAGGAGACAACAGGTGGGGACGGTGTATGAGGCTCAAGGCTCCTCCAATAGTTGTGGGGTGATGCTTATTATTAACAGGGGCATTCCCTTTGTTTCTACACAAGTCATCAAGGATCCTGAGGGTAGGTTTATTTTAGTTATAGGTACTCTCTGGTCAGTACCATTGTTACTGGGCAGTATATATGGTCCTAATGCAGATGATCCTGGGTACTTCATGAGACTTATAAATATAATCCTGCCTTTCCTTCCTATAAGCATTATTCTGGGTGGTGACTTTAATCAAGTCATAGACTCAAACCTCGACAGGTCAGGTGGTGGATCAGGGGGGGTTCTCCAGGTGAGAGGGCTTTTAGAGACCTACTGGATCAATGTGGGCTCTGTGATGTCTGGCGTGTCCTATATCCAGATTCCAAGGAGTTTACCTACAGGTCATTGGTGCATGGCTCACAGTCCCGCATTGATTACATTTTCATCTCTCAGTCTCTCCTGCCTGGGGTCAGGACCTCATCGATGCAACCTGGTCCTGTCTTTGATCACTCCTTGGTGTTGTATAAACTGGCATTTCAGGATGTTTCAAAGAGAGAAACAAGATGGAAACTTAATGATCAATTGCTTAAAGATTCTAAATATTGTAAACTCATAAGGGAACATATTGAGGCCTTTTTTTTGTGCAACCCTTTAAACAGTGCAAAACCAGACATTATATGGGGGTCTTTTAAGGCCTACATGAGAGGCATTCTTATTAGTATGGCGGTGTCTAGGAAAAGAGCTAGGGAGAGGGAATTATTATCATTATTATCCCAAATTCGGGTACTTGAAATTAATGTTTCAGTCAATACTCCAGAAGAAGATGGGATGAAGCTCCTATTGTTGAGAGACAGATATTTAGAGTTACTCCAGGAAAAGGCAGAGTTAGCTATAATATGTACTAGAGCTAGTTACACTGATCATGGAGAGAAGGCAGGGCGCCTATTGGCACTCCGTATCAAGCAACAAGAATCTGTGAGATTCATCCCTTCTATCAGGGCGTCAGCTGATGGGTCTCTGAAAACATCTCCTACTGAGATAGTTCAAGAATTTGCAGTATACTACAAAATGCTGTACGGGGACATGGAGCACCACCCCAGCCCTGTAAGCGTGGAGAAGTATCTGATGAACTCCCACCTGCCCTCCCTCCCAGCACATCACAAAGACTCTCTAGTCTCCCTTATATCACAGGAAGAAATTGCTGAGGTTATCAATGGTTTACCTTTAGATAAAGCTCCTGGTCCTGATGGATTTTCTTCCCTTTTCTACAAGACGTTTCGAGATCTCTTACTACCAATACTTAATAGTTTATTTCAATATATTCTATCTGGGATGGAGGTTGATTGTCACCTCTTTGAAGCCTTGATAGTACTTCTTCCCAAACCAGACAAAGACCCAGAGCTTGTCCAAAGTTATAGGCCTATATCTCTCCTAAATCAAGACATTAAAATTCTCTCAAAGATTTTAGCTAATAGGCTATCCGTGGTACTCCCTGGGTTAATAGGCATGAATCAGGTAGGATTTATGAAAGGACGCTCATCAGCAGACCACTTGCATACATTATCTCATGTCTTCACGGCTGCCAGAGACGCCGAGTTCCCCACAGGCCTGGTTTCTCTGGATGCTGAGAAGGCATTCGATCAGGTAAATTGGAGTTTTTTGTTCAAGGTATTGAGTGCTTTCAAATTCCCTCTGGTATTTATATCCTGGGTTGCTGCACTATATAAACCCCCTACAGCAAGAATCTCAGCAAATGGGGCTTTCTCTAACTCCTTCCCACTCCATTCAGGGACTAAGCAGGCTGCCCCCTATCGCTTCTGTTATTTAATCTATACTTGGAACCCCTCATTCAAAACATTCTCAAAAATATCTCTATACAAGATATTTGGGTTGGGTGCCATGAAATTAAAGTCACCGCATATGCAGATGATTTGTTGATACACCTCGCCCATCCAGTATCATCAATACCGCCCCTACTGAATGAAATAGCCAGATTTAGCAAGCTATCTAATTACAAACTGAATGCCAGTAAATCCTTATTTTGTCCATTAAATTACAAGGTATTCAAGAATGATATTAGTCCCCTAGGCTTATGCTGGACTCCTACAGCATTTAGGTATTTGGGCATTAAGTTATCCCGTAACCCCTCAACATGGTTTAAGGATAACCTGGATTCTCTCTCACAGGTTATTTTTCATGACCTTGACAGATGGTCAAACTTCCCATGTCATTATGGGGCAGGATCAACATAATTAAGATGAATGTCTTTCCTAGAATTTTTTACCCCCATCCCTTCTCAATACTTTTATCCCTATATGCTGGTTTAAAAAATTGCATGGTATATTTACTAGATTTATTTGGGCTGATAAATGCCCCCGTTTGGCTTATCATAAACTAGCTGCCCCAAAACTTGAGGGAGGGCTGCAGATTCCCCATATGGTATTCTACTACTGGGCCAGTCACCTAATAAAATGCTTGAGATGGATATCCCCGGGCCTTAAAATGGAACAACCAGTATGGCCTGGACCCCTTAACCCTATTTTACCTCAAATTGTCACAGGTAAAGATAGCTGACTGTCCTACAGTAGGTACTGTATCTCTTTAAGAGTCTTTGCACAGTTATGTTTATTTATTCATTACTCCCCCCAGACTGACTTAGCTCAGTCCATTTGAAATGCCCCATCTTTTACTATTAACAAGAAGCAGATTCCCAGTAAGTGGTTGCCCCAATTAGGTGATGGAAAGCAGCTTTCCTTGGTGGATGGGGAGGGACATTGGTTGTCCCCATGTGGAATTATTGAAAAATTGTTCATTCCGGTTCATCTCACTTTAAGGTTATGCAGTTAAGGCACCTACTCACAATAGTCCTGGGGAATATTCACCCTTCCCAGAAGGTGTCAGCCTTGATACCTGAAATATCTCTACTGTCTGGATCTTCAGGCACTGTATCTAAATTATACAGAGTGTTGTATCATAAAAAATATGGGGACTCCTTTGGACCTAGCAGATTCTAGAACTCACTCCTTCCTCAATACCAGTTGGACTGGCAATCCCTATAGCGATCCTGTCATAAATATGTTTCCCAGGACAGACTGCGTCTCATGCAATACCATATATTACATAATATGTATTGTACCCCTGTTAAACTAAAGAAATGGGGTTTCTTGAATTCTAGTACATGTATTAAGTGCATGCAGGAAGAAGGAACGCTCCTTCATATGTTTTGGTCCTGTCCCAAAGTTTCCCTTCTATGGAATTCAATCAGGATGTCTTTGGATCCCCTTCTGGGCCTTCAGGAGTACTTTATTCCTGAGATATGTCTCCTAGGGGACATGTCCCCTGTCAGGGTCAGAATCAGGAAATTTCATATTTCCATGATTCCTCTATCTGTAAAGAAACTCATTTTATGTCATTGGAAAGACAAATCCACCCCATCTTTCCAAGAGTGGTTGCATGAAATCACTGCTAATCTCTGAACAGAAAAGGCAATTGCAAGCCTTCATAATAGACTTGCAGCTCACAGTAAAATATGGGATCCCCTCCACTCCTTGCTCTCACTGTCTCATTTATGATTAATAAGGGGATGGGCAGGAGGGGCCGGCTGGGCAGTTCTTCCTGTACATGTGGTATGTCGCATCTTGTTCCGCTGTAACTGCCCTTTATAAAGGGAAATGTATCAATAAAGTTTAAATTAAAAAAAAAATGCAAACCGTAACACACACGGGCACAGGACACAATTGGAAATGCAAATGATAATGGTAAGAACAACGATGATGCAAAACAAAAGACAAATGCAAATGAAAACAGAAGGGTGGATGCCAACAGAAATGTTAATGCGCACAGTGACGCTAAGCGAAAGACAAACACAAACAATAGTGGAGACACAAATGGTAACAGTAATGCAAATGAAAATGGAAACACAAAGGGTAATGCTTATGGTGGCGTACACAGGAATGATAATGCAAATGGGCATGGAAACACAAGTGTAAGGCCTACGTGTAACAGTAACTGGAGTGCACACTGTATTTTCCCCCAAAAGTTACATTGAGAAACACAGTGAAAATGAAGAATCTATGCATAATAATGGGCCTCGGAGCAGAAAATGAGCAGCTGTAATATTAAAATAGTAATATCTCAGTAACCGTATGACGTAGAAAACAAATTAAAATTTCACATGATTTATGTGTTTCCTGGCTAGGTTTTCACTAAATGCATAGCCTATAGGGCTATGCATTGTCATGAAAAAATTCCGTATCTAGCACTGTTTCCAAGATACAAGCCCCGGAAGGCGTGGCACATGCCACCATGTTAGTCGATGGGAAAAAAAGTCAACTTCTGAGTACTGTAGCTTTGCATCCATACAATATTTTGTCACCAAACCTTGAAAAGGCACATCTGAGAGATGTTGCCTGCCTTCCCTTCAAACTTCAGCCCAAAACACCAAACCATTGTTTTCCAGCAGGGTGGTAAATAATTCCTGTCATTTTGGTCATATTCTAGAAAAGTAGTGTCGTGATTTGCGACACTTTTTACAAAAATTTGCGAAAGTGTAATTTGCCACAGTACTTCATATTTCTGGGGTGTTTACCCCCCAAAATAAAGACATAGCTAGCATCCTCAGGGCTCGAATAGGTAAACACAAAAAGAATTATGTCCCTAGATGGTCCCAATTTCAAATGCCAATCATTTCTGTGACCAGTAACTGAAAACAAAATGTCAGACTTGCAACACTACTAGGGCCATTTGTGACACTAAAAAGTGCATTTGCGACACTTTTGAACTTTTTAACTTTTCCCATTGACTTATAATGGGAACTTGTTTTTTTGAATAACTTTTGAACCATTTAATATTTTTTCATGAAATCTTCAAAAGGCACATCAAGTACCCTGGCTGCACATTCCGTGAAGTTTTCAGACCAGTCGCATAAACCATGCAACCTGTAGGTGTGAGCAAAGAATGTGCATTAAACTGTAATTGCATGCATGAATGTCGATTAATAACTCCAAAGCTGTATATCCAACCTGTATGAAAGTCGACAGATCCCAAGATCTATGGTTATGCCCCCGAGCCAGCCAAATTTCAGGCACATCTGTTGAACAATGGCAAAGTTATTAAGGTGCAGACTTTTACCATTTAACCTTAAAAGGGGTACTCAACCCTAACTATGGTAGCACGGAATATATATATATATATAATAATCTGAATTACAACCTTTGAGCTAAAAGCTCCTTTACAAAGGATCCTCATCAGATAAGGGAGGGTAAACATAATACATAAGTAGGGGAGACAGTAGTAACCAATAGACATTGTCAGTAATCAACCAATGGAACTTAGAGTAATCATATATACATGGGTAAGGGAGATAGAAGCAACCAATAGGCAATGTCAGTAATCAACAAATAAGAACATAGAGTGATCAATATAGCATAACTAAGGCAAAAGCATAACATATTACATTGCATACATACAGAGTACATGGGGATGCCATACCCATGGCAGCCTAGATAATAAAAAGTGCACTAGTCCATAAGTTTACAAGTTTGGTTGAGCAAAAGTAGTAGTAGCTATACAGCCATGTCAGTATCCTAAAGGGGACAGATGTAACATCAGCTGGGACAGTAATATAGTCAATAGGCGAAGTAGTCCACAAGTGAGGGTGGTGAGGGGGAAAATCAGAGTAACAGTACTACAATCAAGAGTGATAAGCTGGTGGGGCATGTCAGAGGAGATGGGATGAGAGGGGGAAGATAAGGCTAGGCAGAAGAGAGGCTCAAAGGGGGAAGTATTGGGAGTGGGGGAGGTTTACAAGGTAGGTAGGTGTAGCAGGTGGGAGCGGTGTACTTCAGGGCAGTTGACTAGGTGAACCTGGGCATGTCCCAGGGATACAAAGGGGCTAGGTACAGCTGGGTTAAGTATGACAGAAGCAGCGTACGGGTAGGGGAGATATAATTTCTGAGACTGGACTTAAAGTTGCCAAGGCATGTGAGGTTTGTGGTGGTTAGAGAGAGCTCATTTAACCAGGCGGGAGCCTTACCACAAATGCTTACCTCCCTTAAGCAGTTCTTCTGAATGGCACTGCTAATGCTTGTTTAGTGACACTTCTTGTAGCATGTTCAGATGGGGCAGGGTAGAATAAGGCTTGCAGAGAGGAAGGTGCAAGTCCTAGAAGGATCTTCTTCCCTAGTAGACAAGAGTGGAGTTTAATGTGATCCTCAAGAAGGAGCCATTTTGTCCTGATGTACAGGTCACATGTATGTGTTAGGCAGTCTGCATCTAACACAAATCTACAGACTTTATTGAGGGTTGTATGGACTCTGTGCAGGCTTACATCACAGGCTACACCATACGCCCTGTTTCCATAGTCCAAGATAGGTAGGACTGTGTCTTTAACTGCCAAGAGCCTGGTCTCTGGTGTAAGGCAGAACCTCAGCCTGTAAAGGGCCTCTAGTTTCCTGTTGACCGCAGTGGTGATACTGTGTATGTGTTCATCAAATGACAGGGACTCATCTATTGTGATTCCTAGAGACTGGAATTAAGATATCTGCTCCAGGGTGGTTTGAGAGTCACAAGCAACTGATGGGGTGAAGTGGATCTCCTGTGTTGATGACTGGCAAAGAGCATTGTCTTGTTTTGTTTTTTGCTGTTGAGTATTAAAGTTGTACTTCAAGTCCCTTGTGAGGGCCTTTTGGCAGGTGTTTCGGGAGAAGAAGACCATATTGTTGGCATAAAGCAGGCTCTTAGAAGTGGGGCATGCTCCAGAAAGGTTGTTCACGAAGAGGCTGAACAACAGTGGGCCCAGTATGGACTCCTGGGGAACACCTTATGTAACTTCACAGGTGTCAGATATCACACTGTTGACTTTTACTCTCTGGGATTGCCCAGACAAGTAGCCAGAAAACCACCTTACTGTGATGGTGGACAGCCCTAGGCAGCTTAACCTTTGGAGCAGCAGTTGTTAATCCACAAGGTCGAAAGCCTTGGTTAGGTTTATAAAGATTGCTTTGATGAAAAGGCCCTGGTCAAGTGCCTTGTGCACATAGCTAGTGAAGTCAATTAGTGCTGTACTATATCTATATCTATATATGTACATGTACATGTACATGTATATGTGTGTGTATATATATATATATAGAGAGAGAGAGAAAGAGACAGAGAGATATTTAGTTTTTTTGTTTGTTTTGTTTTTACTAGATATGTTCACTGCATGTACAGTCATGTTTGCTAAAATAACAAAATACATTTTACCTCTTTGACCAAAGCTGAAAATCTCTATGACTTGCAACATTAGCCCCATCAGCCTGACTTTATATAAAATATTCCACTGAGGATGTTAGAGTGTGAAAAGAAAAGTAGGACATGCCCTGGTTTGTGTCTCTAGTACAGGTTTTTTCATATGGCATGATATCAAACACCTTTATTTTAACCCAACTACAGTCTCCTTTGTCAAAAGTAAATAAAACTAAGAAGCAATTCCTACCTCTAGGTAAATGTTCTTGTTGTCATGGAGACCCATATAACTTCTTTGAAAGGATATATTCAAGACTGTGATTATCTGTTCTAAAGAACCTGCCTTTCCATATTATAAATAGTCATTAATAGAGCTTAAGAAAAATCAATGATGAATAACATTTATTTTCATATTGTTATAAACTATGCAAGGGCATTAATTTAGTTGTAAGTGAAAGATATAATTTTGTAATCCAAATTATACTGGTAACAGTATAATTTAAATTTGCTTAATATGTAAACATCATATGTTAGTGTTCTGTTGATGAACATTTAATTGACAGTGCACTCATTTTAAAATAATTCATTAAACAATTATACCCTGCTATTCAGAATTATCGCATGCTGGGCACATTTTCCTTTTCAGGCTTTTTATAATGCAGTCTTAACACATAACTTCAACATTCTGTTTTATAGAAACAAAGATACAAGACAGGCATGTTTGTATCTGTCTTTTTTTTTTTTAATATTAACCCTTGCAGGGCCCCGGACTGATGTACAGTATCTGTCCAGAACTCAAGTTTGTTCTAACTCTGTTGGAAGTCTAAGGGTTAAAACTGTGAAGATATCAAAGTACCTTCCTCAACTGATAAATCTATGCTTGTCCTAAATATCTGCCTTGTTTTCTTAACAGGAATGTTTAATTAGTTACAGTACTCAAATGTTTGATCCCCTTAAACAGAAATGCACTGCGAAAATTATTCAAGCTGTATTGAACTGGTGACAGATGATGAACCCCAACATCTTTCTGTCAGTTCTGTAAATCATGTGGTTTATACAAGCAAAGCAATTGGACATGTTTACATTAAAACTGCTACATTTAAAAAGGAAATGGACTAATGCCATACATGTACTTTTATAAATGTGTCAAATAAATGTTTTTATAATTACAGTCAAACTCCATTAGACATGAATTGAAAAGATGGATGAAATTAAGCTAGTATTCAAATGCAATTGCACTGTAGCTTTTTCTCATTAATAATCTTTGCTTGCAAGTCACATTCTGCCCAAAATTCACAACTCAATATGCTCTGATAGAACACTTTAATTACACATATCGACCCTCATATTCATAAGTAGCCATTTGCCTACATAAATATAGCACTGTGCACAAAATAGCATTGAGCTGTCAGGGAAGCATATTCATACAGACAGTGCACCAAGTCCAGCATGCAGCCTGTACAAATACTATGCTGTGGTAGCACCATGCAAAGTTTAGATGTGCAGTGCACAACAGCCCCCAGATGGCGACAGATACCCAGGAGGAAAGGAGCATAGCAAACCCCATAAAAGGGAACACCATTGATTCTGGGTGCCATAGTCAGAGGACAGCATGTTTTTTTTTTTTTTTTCTTTTTTTAACTTGCAGGTCCTCCAACATACTTCTGCACTGGTCACAGCCCCGGTGCTCCCACCAACTGTCGATTGCCAGCATTCTCCTGGTCACCCCCCAGCTTACCTCCCAGAGGGTGGGGCCGCAGCACCAGTTCCCCAGTTCAGGTGCCATGGAACTAGTAACTGCTTGGGAGTGCTGGTGACAGTGGCTAATTGAAGCCCGGGGAGGGCTTCATGGAAACAGAGGACCCGCCCATCCTGATTTGCTATTTTTTTTCTCTCTGGGAGGTGGGGACATGCAATGATGACCAGCGTCTGCTCTACCTCAATTGCATTCAAGCACCAGCAGCTGCATGACTCCTGGCCTCTGCCAGGGGTCCATCTTGCTCAAGGTACTACCCCACCCTCCCCCCAGAGAAGGAGAGCAGTCTGTAGGATGCACTATCCTTCTCTCCCCAGCTGGCCCTACAGTGACCCGAGTCCACAGAGGACAGCATGTTAATGACCACACAAGGTATGCAAGGTGCTAAGGGACCCTTTGCATGTTGTTATGTGGCCATTAGCAGTTATGCGTAATGCCTCTGGTCATTTGTATTGAGAAATGCATTGTGCAATGTGTCAGTCATGGCCCCCACCCTTAGCTGATTCCTGTTATAGTACTGCATATATCCATGGCAGTCCAGTGGTACCCACCCCAATCCAAGTTTGAATAAGCACAGCATCCCTCCTATTATTCCTACCCAAGACCCCTGGAATTCTGTGAATCTGTGGTAGCAGAATGTACCGCAGAATTTGCATCATGCCACAGAATTTATGTAGTGCTACAGAATTCATTGTTTTTGGTGAATTTTCATTCAAATATACAGTTTTTCCATAGTGCCATGCTCCCGCACCTATCTTGTTTATCCTGAAGCCCCTTTCTAGGCTTGGTAGGTGATGTTATCAATGACATCACTTCATATTTTAGCCAATGGCAGGGCTGCCGCAGAAGCCTAGGAGCCCTGACGCAGATTACAGAAAATTCTGCCGCAGAGCTCTAGTGGCCCTGGTCATACCCCCTCAGCCCAGCAAACCAAGACAGATAAACCTCCTTCCACCAACTCAGCACTTACAACACTTCACCCCCACCTGATCCCCATCTGACACATGACCCAGCTGAATAAGCATAGTGCTGTTGGTGGGTATGGCAGTGGATGATGACCCGCACTGACTCTCATCTCATCACCTCCGCCAGCAGTGATCTGAATAAACAGGACAATATGACAATGGGGTCTCTGTTAAAGCAGAAGCTTATGTTAATTTATATGTGAATTACTTCTTTATGCACTCCTTTGTAACCCCCAGTATTGATCCCTACTATTAATTTTTGTATCCAGATTTATTTATAGGGTGAAATATTTCATTTTTATTCACCAGGTAAGGGCTTACATGGAAGGCTAGGTTTGCTGGCAAAGGCACCTATCTTCACCTGAGCTCTTTTCTTCTAGGTTTACTTGTAAGGACAGAGCAAGGTACAACATTATCAGAGCAAGGAAAAAAAATAAGGCTTCTTTACGCTAGGCAGATTTACTGTGTGTTACTATTTTCTTTTGTGCTTACAGGTTTTGTTACTGTTTTTTGCTTACATTTTACAGCTTTATTGTTCTCTGATTCAAATTGTTTTTGCAGGGTATTTTATTTTATTTATTGTTCTTTATTAAGTCTTGGATTACAACACCTTTGAGCAATACACCTATTTTACAAAGGTTCAACGTCAGTAGTATAAATACAAAACAAAGTAAACAATAGATAAGTAAATAGCAGACTTCAAGAATACACATTAAAAAAATAACACATCCAAGGCAATCAAAATATCACTGAATGTTACTCAATATACAGTAGAGTGGGCTAGAAGAGAGGGCAGCCTGGGAGGCCTTGTCAAAATCTAGGAGAGAAAGTAATGGGGTGTAAGGTGGGGGATGGAAGTAACAAGACAGAGAAGGAGATGAGTTGCACAGGAGGCAGAGCGGAGTTGCAAAGGAGGTAATGGGGATAAAGAGATCGGGGGAGGTGGATGGAGGGAAATGGGGCAACTGCAGAGGGAAGGGGGAGTGCTGGCAATGTGAGGGGGAGGAAGACAAATTAATAGTAGAGGGAGAAGAGGTGTTTTTTAGCTACGGGAGGTGGGCAGCCTAGCAGGCCTTGTCAAAAACCCCAGAGAGAGAGAGTGAGACAGAGAGAGAGAGAGAGAGTAATATAGGTGGGAGACAGGTAAAATAGAGGAATGTAGGGGGGGAAGGAGGGGAAGAAGTTGCAAAAGAGGTGGCATGAGATAAGAGAATGGGTGGGGGTGGAAGAGAGAAGGTGAAGAGGTGAGGAGGAGCAGGGGAAGAGCTGAAAGATGCATGAGCAGGGAAGATGCAGGGGTGAGGAGTGGAGGGGAAAAGGCTTGAGGGTAGAATTGAAATGAAGTAGCAAGTGTTAAAAGTGCCAAAAGGTATAAGTACAATGATAACATAAGCAGAAGGCTGCTAGGGGCAGCAGTCATATATACTGTTTGCTAATAGATGCTGCCGGAGTTTGCGTTTGAAAGGGCTGAGTTTTGACTCAGCAGAGATGTCCCTACCCAGGGAGTTGAGCCAGAGAGGGGGACTCTATAAGTGAAAGACCACTGATCTAAGCTGGGAACAGTAAAGACCTGAGTTGATGAGCTTCTAATAAGTTGGGTACTGTGACAAGGGCTAAGGAGATGTTGGACCCCAGGGGGTATGAAACCAAGGTGTGCCTTCCTGGCAGGTAAGCAGGTTTGATATTGGAACTGGCTGAATAAATTGATGCCACCCAGTCTGAGCATATAGGTCACACGTGTGTGAGATGGGCATCCCCAATAAGGAGTCTGCATGCTTTGTTAAGAACAACAGTGATCTTCTGAAGAGATGCAGCAGAGGAAGAGCCATAAATAACCAGCCCATAATCAATGATGGTAATGACCGAGCTGAAAATTCTAATTTTGGTGCCTCAGGAGTGAGGCTATGCTTGTGCCTGTAGTGTAGGCCAATCCTTATGTTGATAGCTCAACCTATGTTATCAAAATGTTGTGAGTAGGTGAGTGAGCTATCAACAGTGACCCCTAGATATTTGAAGGAGTGGATCTGTTCAAGTGGGGTGCCAATGCAGTTTGTGATGAACAAGGGTTTGGACTTGTGTTTCTCATGGGCATTGTTGAAAAGCATCACTTTGGTCTTTTTATAGTTTAGCACCAGTTTTTGCACACTGAACCACTTTTCCACTTCTGCAAAACTGTACTGAAGATTATCCTGGAGGATTTTAGGGTCAAGGTTACTATAGTGGATCATGGGATCATCCGTGTAGAGCAGAATCTGTTCATGACAGGCTCATGGGAGGTTATTCAAGAAGATACTGAAAAGAAGGAGCCCTAGTATTGATCCCTGAGGCACTCCGGAATGGACTGGCTTACTTTTGGAGAGGACATTGGTTATCTTAACCTGCTGCAAATGGTCTTCTAAGTAGCTTTTGAACCAGCTGACAGCATCATTCAACACCCCTGCAAGCGCTAATTGCCCAAGTAGCAGTGAGTGGTTCACAGTAACAAAGTCCTTCATCAGGTTAATAAAGGCAGCCCCTACCAGATGTCCTTGGTTGACTGTATTATGTATGAAACCAGTGAATTCTAACAGTGCAGTGGTAGTACTATAACCTTTACAAAAACAACGCTGCTGGGGACATTGAATATCATATTTGTCCAGGTATTCCACAAGCTGATCTGCAATTATACCCTCTAGTGCTTTTGATAGAGGAGGTAGAATGGAGATTGGCCTGTAGTTTGTGTGGTATGCCCTATCTCCACTTTTGTGCACCTGGGTTACTAGGGCCTGTTTCCATTTTGGGGGGAATTGCCCAAGTCTTAGAGAAAGGTTCAGAATCTTAGTAAGAGGTGTAAGAGTTTCCTCAAGGGCGAGGGCAAGAAATTTGAGATCTAGATTGTCCTCACTGAATCTTGATTTACCAAGTACTTTGCATATGTACTCCTAGCCTCATGCTTAGTAACTACTTTGAAGTAAAAGGGAGGAAGCCTGCTGTTGAGCATCACAAACTCTGAGGGTGGCAGGGACAAATACTGTGAAAAATCAGGGGGAGGACACTGCTGAGGTCTGTAAAGGCATTGTTAAAAATATTGGCTATGACCATTGGGTTGAGAGTCAGGCTTTCATCTATGTTATTCAAAAAAACAACAGTACCCTTGGGAAATCTGCCAAATAGTTCTAAAATGTTTCTATTGCAGAGACGGTGCCTTCGTGTGTGAAGTCTTCAATAATTTCTGAATGCACCAACTCTGGTAATAAACCATACACAAAACCAAACTTCATTCATTTCATTTTATTTTTAAATCATGCCCCAACATTTTACCAATCTTCTGCCTTCTTCTGGGGAACTGTTAAATCAAATTAAAAATAACAGTTTTTACCATTTATAGTAAAATAAACAGAAACATTTTAAAATAAAATATTCACAATTTCAATTTAACACCTCCATTAGAATCTCATATCAAAGTCCATAGTTCCACACATTCACTTTCAATATCTCTGTATCACAGTTCATAATTATATTTACATTATTTCAATGCCTCTGTTAGAAACCATCTATGTAAGTGCCTGTGTTAAACATTTCTCAACTTTCGCCATTACGGCTTATAACTCATTTCACTGACTGCACGTCAACCTTCGCTGTCCCAAAAATGGAATCTTAACTAAAAGTTTATATACTGTAAGTTATACCAATATTAAGGTTTACTTGTTCACTATACATCTCCATGTTAACTTCCGTTTCTGTTTCCCTTACCTATTTTATTATTTTTAGTATTATATAATTCTATCTTTAAAATCCATCAAGTATGGTCAAAATTGCTGTTAGTGTGAGTTTTTGTAATATTCACCTATTTTAGTCTTTATTGGGCTCTTCTTCGGCCAAAATGTTCAAGTCACTTATTCATGTTACCTAATGAATATAGAAAGAGTTCTATGTTACTGCGTGCTAGTGATTACATTCATCTCATTTCACAAATTCTCATTTAAAAGAGTGCCTAAATAATACTGCTCTTTTCAACATCAAACTGGTATCTAATGCGTGGGTAGTTCCAATAAATGTGTTTTGCCTCTTCTATCTTCAGTTTTGAGAAGAAACAGAACCAAAATTAATACCCAGTTTATCCAAATATCATGTCTACTGCTCATACAAAAACTTGTACTCACATGAAGCTGGCTTGTTCTGCTCCAGATCTCTAATGTGGCAGCAAGAGGTTGGAATTGACCCAATTCTGAATCTCTACTGTTGTGTCACTTCTCTGCCCCCTTCCCCATCAAACCCTCTGTTACAATGAAAATGGTTTGATAAGTATTTAGGAATTATAAAATTATAGGAATTATAAATAAATGTATAACCTTTAAGGGACATCGTTAACTTAGCATTGGTGAGCTCAAAGCAATAGAAATGAAAAAAGAAATAAGCAATGAGAAATAAATATGGCATGGACCATAGTAAACAATAATGAGAGTCTCCTTAAAACTTTCAGACCCTGGCCTGTGTTTACAAATACCTGTGTGAAAAGATCTCCACCTGGCAATAATTAATTGCTAGGTTAAAATGTGTGTTAATGTTGATTAGGTCACCTGAGTCTTTTTCCACACAGGTATAAGAGATGAAGGCCAATTCCAACCTCTTGCTGCCACATTAGAGATTTGGAGCAGAACAAGCCAGCTTTATGTGAGTACAAGTTTCTGTATGAGTAGTAGACATGCTATTTAGATAACCTGGGTACTAATTTTGGTTCTATTTCTTCTCAAAACTGAAGATAGAAGAGGTAAAACACATTTATTGGAACTACCCACACATTAAATATCAGTTTGATGTTGGAAAGAGCAGCGTTATTTAAGTAAACTTTTAAATGAGAATTTGTGAAATGAGATGAATGTAATTACTAGTACGCAGTAACATCAAACTGTTTCTATGTTCATTAGGTAACCTGAATAAGTGACTTGAACATTTTGGCCATAGAAGAGCCCAATAAAGACTAAAATATGTGAATATCATAAAAACTCACACTAACAGCAATTTTGACCATACTTGATGGATTTTAAAGATAGAATTACATAATACCAAAAGTAATAAAATAGGGGAGTGAAACAGAAACGGAAGTTAACATGGAGCTGTATAGTGAACAAGTAAATATTAATATTGATATTATTTATATAAACTTATAGATAAGATTCTATTTTTGGTACAGCGAAGGTTGACATGCAGTCAGTGAAATGATTCATAAGCCGTAATGGCGAGAGTTGAGAAATGTTTAACACAGGCACTTACATAGGTGGTTTCTAACAGAGGCATTGAAATAATGTAAATATAATCATGAACTATGATACAAAGATATTGAAAGCAAATGAGTAGAACTATGGACTTTGATATGAGATTCTAATGGCGGAGTTAAATTAAAATTGTGAATATTTTATTTTAAAATGTTTCTATTTATTTTACTATAAATGGTAAAAGCTGTTATTTTTAATTTGATTTAACAGTTCCCCAGAAGAAGGCAGAAGATTGGCAAAATGTTGTGGCAAGATTTAAAAATAAAATGAAATGAATGAAGTTTAGTTTCACGTATGGTTTATTACCAAAGTTGGTGTGATCAGAAATTATTGAAGATTTCATCAATGTTAAGCATGGTGGGCTCTCTCTTGGGCCCAGATATTCAAAAGGGTTGTGCCATGCGCAACAGGAATGTGCCAGCACAAGTCCAAAAATGCGCCATTGTGTGATATTCAGTGGGAGGCAGATGCCCCCCCAAATCATAATGTGCAAGAGCGCAATGGTAATGAATGCATGCTCAACTGAAGGGGGAGGAACCATGAAAAAATGGCACAGTGCGATATTCAACAACATGCGCCATGTGCAATAGGGGAGCAAACGGAAGTTGCGTGATAGCGGAAATGATCCAAAATAAAAAGGAACAAGAGTGAGGTGCAAGAACGCTACAGGAAAGCCATATGTGGGAGAACTGCAAGCAGGCATACAGTAGCTGTGAGCAGGACAGGGCAGGAGTAGGACAGAGCACCTGGAACCACCAGGAACAGGGGAGGAGTGGGGAGCCTGTGCCACTGCGCAGGATGAAAGGGGGAAGTGCCACATAGGACTGAGGGCACAGACAGTGGGCAGTACGTCCAATACTGGGAGGTGTTCCCAGTGCAGAGGGAGTAGCAGTAAGGACTGAGGGAGCGGTAAAATAGCTGCCGGGGATTACACAAGCTAGGGACATGGCCAGTGCCACCACTCAGATGGAGGCAGTAATGAGGGGTGTGAGAATGCAGGCAGCAGGGGGGCGCAGCCATGGAAGGGCCCATCAGCGGCATGCCCCCAACAGGCAGTACCGAGCCCACACCAGCTTCGAGCTGTACACTGAAACTGAGATCGGTGGGCGGTACCGCCTGAACTGGGTGATCCTGAGGTGGCTCTGTGAGCTGTGCAGTGATGTGATGCAGGCACCCACACAATGGAGCCATGCTCTGTCAGTGGAGACCAAAGTGACAGCTGTCATGTGCCTGCTCACCACGGGTACCTTCCAGAGACCAACAGGGGACACGACAGGCATAACCCAGTCGGCTGCGTTATGCCTACTCACCCAATTCCTCAGTGCACTGCTACCACATACTGCGCAGTACATTCATTTCCCCAGAACACTGGCGGAGTGGACAGCAAACATACAGGAGTTCCACAGGGTAGCACGTATGCCTGGCATGCTCAGGACCATAGACTGCACCCATGTGGCCATCCGCATGCCACCTGGCCCTGAAGGGGCCGCATATATAAATTGGAAGGGGTATGCAAGCATCAACTGCCAGGTAGTGTGCGATGCCAGGGGCACATAACCAATGTCTGTGCCACGCACCCTTGGGGAGCACATGATGCCTTCATCTGGCACTAGTCTGCACTGTGCCACAGGTTTGAGAGTGGGGACATCTCCACTGGCCACCAAGTGGGTGAGTATGCAAATCATGCAGAAAGATATGGATCTTGGGAGGGGCATAGTCAGGGGTGACATGGTTACTGGCCTAGGTGGCCCATGGCAGGGTGACTCTGATCACCAAACTAATGTCCACCCTCGACACACAGGTGACAGTGGATACCCACTCTGTCCCTGGCTGCTCACACCATACCAGCGGACTGCGACCCCATCGCAGCAATGCTACAATGAGGCACATGCCACCACATGCAATGTCATCGAGCAGGTGTTTGGGATGCTGAAGGCACATTTCCATTGCCTCAACACATCTGGTGGTGCCCTACAGTGCAGCCCCTCAAAGGCCTGTGGGCTATTCCTGGCCTGTTGCATCCTGCACAACATGGCCAACGACTGTGGGATAACTGTACAGGTTGAAGAGGGGGACAGTGATGGGGATGATGAGGATGCTGGTGAAGATGGTGATGGGCAGCCCCCCCCTTGGTTGAAGGGACCCCCGACTGATCCGGATGTCACAGCTGCACCGGGATACCATCACAGAGGAGCATTTCAACCAACCCAGGTAAGTCATGGGGCCATATGCAACCACCAATGGCAAAGGCACAACCCACAAACATGCATGGACAAAACCCAGGGGTGCATGTCGTAAAGGTAATTGGCTGAGCATGGAACTGCACACACTGTCAGGGGTGGGCAAGTTCTAACATGGCACGCAGTCTCACACACACACACACCCCACAAGACATGCATAAAGAGTAGGAGGCACTCCAACCCCAACCACCACCCCTAGCCACACACACGTCCACAGACCACCACGCCCAGTGCCTGTCATTGTGCGTGTCAGATGCTGGGCACCATTGCACAGCGGTGGACAGTGCAACGCAGGAATCATCATGCACATGCCACAGTGGCCAGCAGCTGGGAGGGTGTGCAGATGGAACATATGTGTGTGTGCAGGGCCAGGTACCCCACCCGTGCATTGCACGTTGAACAACACACTGCACACAGGGCAGCATCAGACAGTAGCCTTGGTGGGAGACAGATCAGTCGCACACCACAGTGCCATGGCCACCACAGATGCATGAGTGGCCCCACCGAGACCCGCCAGCAGTGACAGGCTGACCAATGGCCTCATGGGGTGGCACTGACGGTCCCCCAAGGGTTCCACTGTGTAACCGTGACCGTGCTCATGCAGGGGTGTGCAGCTCACTGAATATGCCTGCGTCAGGCATGCTCGGGATGCCCACTGCTGAACCCAGTGTCAACAAGGAGGGTGTCGCACGATGCCAGGAATGGGGGTGAACATTGCACTGCATGGTGTCTGCGATGCATGGGCAAATAACTGTGTGCCCACTGTGGCCATGACAGCTGTGATTGTCTGTCAGCCTGTCAATGATGGCAGTCACATCCTTCCGCAGCCAGTCCATCCCTGCCAGGAGCAGACCAGTGTCCCTGCTGCACCGCTCCTCTGCCTGGCGCAGGGCCACACTGAGTGCATCCACTGCCATCACAAGCCGCAACTGCTGATCGACTGAATCTTGGAGTATGCGGTTATGCTCATCTAAGAGGTCATCCACCTGATTGGCATGCTGTCCCTCACGGTGTTCACAGCCCTGATGGGCAGTACCCCTTGAGGGTGGGCACTGCATGCCACCCCCTGACACTGTACCCCCATGGCCATTGGCTGACTGCTGACACTGCCCCTCTGGCTTCCACTCTCCAGGGCTCAATGGTGCCGCTGCAGCAGCCACAACAGCCCCACTGTCCTGGACACACCAGTGCTGCCCCACTGGCGCAGACAGGCACAGGCCTGGACTGTGATGTCGCACAGGCCTCCACGGTGGCACCATCCATGGCTATGCCTGTGCTGTAACCTGCTGTGTGGCCATCCTGCGGCCCACACATAAACTGTCCATGATGTGAGCTTCATCATCATCAGTGATGGATACATCACCAGTCCGAGTCTCAGCATGCTGGCATCCATGGATGCAGGCATGCTGCGACACGGGCAGGGCCTCCTCTGCACCTGCTCCACCAACATCAGTCCGGTCAGCCAGGCAGTCGCCCTGACCCTCGGACACCCGTGGAGGTGGATGGGCCCTCCTCTGTGTCCATGGTATCACCCTCAGTGGATGAGCCCACCACTGCTGACCCATGTAGATGCTCAGAAGCTGTAAGGGAACACAGTAGCATTAATGTATCTGCCCTACCCTGTCATCCCCCCAAGTGAAAGATCAGGACCTACCATGCAGTGACAGGCTACCACCCATCTGGAATCCACCACCTGGAACACCCTCGATGGCACAACGCTGCATGCTTCCAGCAACCCGCTCTTCTTGTGGGGTCAGGCATTGCATGTCCGGCTGTCCCCCACCAGTCGCAACCCATGCTGCCCTGATGGCAGCCACCTTATCCTTAATCCTCCACCTGTCCGTGCCCACCTTCCTCTTGCACTCCTGCATGGACTGCTGGTAGCTGCCATGCAGGTTGACAGCACACGCCACCTCTCCCCATGCAGCAGCATGGGCCTGTGGTGTTCCCTGCTGTTCAAGGAGCAGCAGCTCCTGGTCAAGGTAGGCCTCAAACAGGGCATCTGTTTCTGCCTTGGTGAAGATTGGCCTCCTCTTCCTCCCACGCCTCTGTTCCTCTTCCTCCACCTCACGATCACTCATTATTGATCCTGTGGGAATGACAGGTGTTACCTGTGATTGTGCAGTCCCATGCATGTCCCACACACCACAGTCCACACTCCCAAACAGCATGCAACTCACCACAATAGACTGCAATAACAGACTATGGCCTCTGCAGCACAATGTCACATTTATATAGTGCAACACATGCAAATGAGGTGAGGCGCAATTTTAAGTGGATGCTAATGCAGTATCTGCACCATTGAATAGCTGATTAGCTGATTTGCATATGCCGGTTGAATATTGCACTGCTGCACCTTGCACAATTGTGTTGAACATGCTCAGGCAAGGGTGCATTTCTGTGACATGCGCAGTGGACACTGAACGGCGCAAGCCCGGGGTGCTAACGCTGACGCCTGCCATGCTGCTGATGTGCTGTGTGCAGGAGGCAGTGCAGAGCATGGCCACCATTGTGCCAGTGGTGCTACTATGCTGTTCACATGTATGGCGCTCTGGCACTAGGGCACCGTAGGCACCATGGGGCCACAGCGCAGTAGGCTGCTACTGGAAGTGCCACACAGGCACCCTACCGCACTACATGTGGTGAGTACCAATCATGCTGTGGCGATCCGTGCATGACAGACCCCTGACCCTGTGCCGACCTTTGCCCCTAGGCACCATGCGTCCACATGGGTGCACCTCTATCTCGCTGTTTGGTGACAGTGTGATGGGGAATGGCAGCGCAGTACCACGCAGCACCCTCACATGGAGGACGTGTGGTAGAGCACCATTTTGATACTGAAAGATTGGAGGATGGCATGGAGATGGGCACCAATCTGGAGCCAGGTCAAACTGGCCAACCTAGTGAACTTGGTGGAGCCCCATGCTGCTGCTCTGTTTGGGGAGGCACCCCTGGACAGGGCCAGGAGTGCCATGTGGGAGGAGGTGGCGGTGGCCCTGGAGGAGGTGATGGGCATGGAGCGCATGGCCGAGCAGTGCAGGCATCACTATGTGGACCTGCAGCATCAGGACCCAGACAGGCTTGCCCACCAGCGGTCAAGTGCCAAGAGGGGCATGGTTCCACGGCCAGATAAGTGCCCCATCCATACACTGTTAACATCCATAAGGGTATCACGGTGGCGTGTGTCCAACACATGGGGGTGCTGTCCAGTGTGGGCCGTGGTGGTGGTATAGGGGTGGGGGCAGATGGGTATGGCTGTGTGGGATTGCACACACCCGGGGGCTTGGGGACTTTGCTACTGGATTGTACTGATGTTCCTCTCTCCATGTTTGCACCCTAGGCCCTGAGGAGCACCGGCATGCCAGGGAGGTGGAGGATGCAGCATGAGGCACATCATGCAGCAAGGGCAGCTGGACAAGACCAGCACAGGGACCAGCCTGATGATGGTGAGTACCTTACACCCATGATTATGTTTGCATGCTGTGTAACAGGGCAGGCAGTGGGGCATAGCCACCATCCATTGATGCCACAGCCATGCACACAACTTGGTACAATCAGCACTGTCCAGTGGCACTGCATGTCTGGGAGTGCATCAATGGTGGCCCATGCGTGCACCGGGTACATGGCTTTCGCACCGCATAGCCATGTCACTGTACAGACACGGTCATGATGTGCGGGACTTGGCCGGTGGGTGTGTGCAGCGGTCCACATGGCTGTGTGCACCTGGGTGGGCAGGTCTTGTGGACACGATCACTGTGTATGGTAGCACACCATCACAGAGGCATGTCCCACGGCCGTATGCCATGCACAGTGGGTGGGCTGCAGGGGGCTGTGCATTCACACCTATTGACTCTGCTCCCTTGTCCTAGGTGGACAGCAGTTGCAGACCATCCAACATATGCTGCAGGAGATACTGCAGGTGGCCAGGGCCTCCCTGGAGATATTGGAGTGAATAGACCATCTGGGAGTCCAACAGAGGCATGGCGGGAGCCACAGTCAGAGCGGGGAATGGGGCTCCTACTGAGCATGTTAAACCCCATGATTTCCCCTACTACCCTGGACCCAACCTCAAGCCCCTCCTTCCCTCTACCATTGGTTCACCCCTGCCTCTTAACCACCCCCACCTTGTTTGTGGCCCTCCCCCAACCTTTTGTACATAGCTGTAAATAGTTTTTTTAATCTTTTAAATTACATTTGCTTTGTTATGCCTACTGTGGTGGTCTCTGATTTGCAGTGGGCTATAGGTGCTCAGCTACAATGGTGTGCATGGCGTCAGGGGTGCTGCAGTCATGGGCTTGTGTGTGTGTCCATTAGGGAAGTGACTATGGTGTGGGAGTAGCTATCAGTCGCTGTCTGTGGTTTGGGTGTTGTTCCCTGTGCACTGGATGACTGAGTGCAGTGGTCCATGGTGCATGCTCTGTGTCCATGATGCAACTGTCAGACCGTCCCTAGCCTATGCAGCTGACACCCTTGCATGTCTGTGACCTGCACGGTCCACTGGCATGTCACTGGTGGCTGTCCATGCTGGACAGCCACTGTACCTAGCACAATGCCGGGTTGCCTCCTGTCACTGGTGTGGTGCATGTCTGCCTTCAGTGACACTGTGGCCTCCGCTGTTGTTGTCCCACCTCCATGCTGTCACTTGTGTGTGTCACAGGGGATGTGCACCACTGTCTGTCACTTGTGGTCCAGGCGCATGCTGGTGGCGTACAGTTCCATGGTGGCTGCGTAGGGTGGCTGGCACTCCTGTACCATGGAGGGGTGCTGGCTGTGTGTACACGGTTTCCGTGGCCACACGCTGGGGGCTTAGTTGCCCCACTACTGTGTCCCTGTGTTGGTGTTCCCTTGGGCATGGGTGGGTGTTTGTCCATGCACTGTGTTGCATCCTGTGTGGCGTATGCTTCCATGCACCACTGTGGGTGTCTGCACTGGCTGTTGTAGCCTGTGCTGGGTTGGGGTGCATCCTTGGGAGGGTGTGCAAGGTGATGTACCACTGGTGATAGGGTCCAGGGCATGCCCTGTCACGTGTGGGGAACCTCGTGTGCCTACGCATGGTCGGTCTCTCAGCTGTACCTCGGGGGGAATGTGTGTGGTGGCACTGTGTATGCAGTCGCTGCATCGCTGTCTGTTGCCACCCGCTGATGGGTGCTCATGGTGGGGCTGCCTTGCATGGTTCTGTGGTGCACAGGGTTGCATTGTCAGTGTGGGTGATGACATGCATGGGGTGTCCTGCACTGGTGGATGCTGCTTCTGGGCAGGGTGTCTGTGGATCATGGTGCAGGGTGTGCTCTGCATTGGTGGGATGGTGTGGCATGCGATGGTTGGACCTCCTTGTGTGCCGGTCACAGTTTGCCAGGGGGTGTGCTAAGGCATCATGCCCCGGCTGTGGGGTTGTTGCTGGTATCCATGGGCCAGTGGTTATTCCAGCTCTCCTCTGGTTGTGCAGTGCATGGGGTGTGGGGGGGCAATGTCTATTCTGCTGTATGCTCCTCTGCCCATATGTGGCATTGGTGGTGGGCACCTGCATCCTGTCCCTGCGCATCCCTGGTAGTGCTGTTGCACTGCTGCCCTGCTCCACTGCACATCCCAGGTTGTGCTATGGTACAGGTGGTGCGATATTCAGTCATGTGCCGCAGGCGCATCTTGACCTGCACAGTTTTTGAATATCACACTTCTTGCACATGGGTGCAGTGGACTTGCACTTGCTCCTGCTGTTTGCACTTTTTTGGCACAGTTTGAATATCTGGGCCTTGGGGTCTTTGCCAGTGACATCCTTTATGTTGCTCCAGAAATTTTTTACTGTCACCCCAGGAGTTGGAAAGCATCTCCCTAAAGTATTGATTTTTTGCAAAATGGATGACTCTGGTACAAACATTTCTGGATTTTTCATAAGTCTGAATATCTACTTGCTTGCCTGTGGCTTTGGCGCAGTGCCAGAGGTGGTCCTAGTCTTCATAAGTCCCAGTAGTTAAGGTGTTATCCAAGGGTTGTACGCCCCCTTAATGTTCTGCTTTTTTAGAGGGGTGTAGATATCGCATGCAGCAATGAATAAATCAAGTGCCTTGTCAATGTCATTGGTAGAGTTCAGCGGTAACCAATCCTGGCTTTGAAGGTGTGATCTGAGTGGCTCTAGGTGTCCTGGAGTTAGGATCCTACTGAGAATAACCTTAGGTGGAGATTTGCTGAACTTGTTGGACCAACTACAAACTATAGGGGAGTGGTCGCTTAGGGTGTCAGGGAGTACAGAGACATTTGTGATTCATTCTGGGTGAATAGACAGAACCCAATCCAGTAAGGTACTTGATCCATTTCTCTAATTCTGGTCAAGGTGTTAACTAGCTGGGTAAGGTGCAAGGCGAAGATGGCATCCTTAGTGTGTCCAATGCCAGAAGAGGGCCAGTTTGCATTGAAATCTCCCAGTATTGTGGTTTCAGTGTTCTGAGGAACACTTTGAATATATTCCATGAAGTTATAGAAGCCGGAGGCAGATTCTTTTGGTGGTATGTAAACAAATAGCACAGTTAGGCCCAGATATTCAAACTGCTCCCAAAATGTGCGCAACAGCAGAAGCAAGCACAATTCAATTGAGCATATGCGCAACAGATGCGATATTCAAACATGGAGCAGAACAAATTGCGCAAGCAGCCAACGTCTGAATATCACACAAGCTGTGCCATAGTGCAACCAGGAAGGGGAAGCTGAGCAGAAAGGTTGCGCCATAGCGCAACAAGGGCAGCCCAGCTGAGTAGTCCAGAGGTGCCATAGCGCAAGCAGAGCCCCCCCCAGCAGAACAATGGAACTGCACAACCAGGGAGGCAGGCTGGGGCCCACCGCCAGCCATGCCACACATGGACACAGGAACACCTGCCAGAACCAACAAGACACCTGCACACCCAAGCACAGCATCACTGGGGGTGGGACGGATGATCTACTGGCCCATGTGGACAAGCCAACAAGCACAGCAGGGCCATGGCGCCACAGCACAACCACTGGCAGGCTGAGACTGCACACACAGGGGTTGACAACCACAGTGCAATCAGCCCCCACATGCACAGCACACCCTGCACCGTGACCCCAAGACACCACCCATGTGCAGTGACTGGCACTGCAGGAAACACCATGCATCCCCCCCGGCACACGTCAACCTTGTGTAGCAGAGAACCATACAAGCCAGACCCACCCTGTGCACCCAGCAGTGGGTGGCAGCAGATGGCAAGACCAATAGAAAGTCACTGCCACACTGGAGACACCTCCCCATGCACACACACGCCACACACACACACATACCCAGGACCATACCACCCCAGATGGCATGCACACCACTGCAACTGAGCAACCATAGCCAGCTGCAAATCAGAGACCAACACAGTATTCATATCAAAATATATATATACTAGAAAAATGTAAAGTACAGTATGAACAACAACAAAACTATTTACAAGAGGGGGTAGGGGTACAAGGTAGGGGTGGTCAAGGGTGAGGGATGAACAACTTGGAGAGGGAAGGCAGGGTGGGAGGGATGGGTGAAGTGGGAAGGGGAAGCCGGCCTAAGGCCTAGCAGGCTGGTCCTCCGCTGCCTGGTGCCATCGTGTCTGGCTGTGCCTCCTCTGTAGGCCATGGTGCTGGATATCCTGGAGGATGGTCCTGTTTTCCATGGACACCCGGGTCAGCTGTTGCAGTGCCCGCTCTATTCTTCGGAGCACAATGAGGCCTAGGAAAACGGGAACAGTCAATGGCAGTGACTGACCACCCAACCTGCAAGCCATATAGCCCAATGTCCCGCACCTGTGAAGGTATGCACCCACCCACAGTGAACATGCACATGGCCAGCCCAACCAGGGGGCACCAGCTACGTGCACCACTGCACACACACACTGCCCCATGTCCATCACAGCACAAACAAGGCTGTCAAGTGATGTGGCAATGTGGTGCGATGCCAGTTCCACAGCCATGTGCCCAGTGCATGCATGGACCACCAGTGACGCGCACACAGACATGCAGTGACACTGGACAGTGATGCATGTCACCTGTGTCGTGCATGGTTGTGTTGTGCATGGCTGGTGGTCATGCCCACCCCCTCCAGCATGCAGTAGCATCCATGATGTAATGATACTCACACTCTGCAAGCAGCTGTGGCTGCTGCTGCTGCTGCTGCTGCTGCTGCTGCTGCTGTGCCCACCCCTCGCAGCACCACCGACCACCACTGGGGCCCTGCCATGGCCCTCCTCATCCCGTGCCTGCATACTCTCAGCCTGGCCTGTGGGAGACAAATGTTGAGAAAAACATCAGTGTGACTCCAAAGCAGACTGCCCCCTGCCCCAGTGAGTGTGCCTGCCCACACAGCCAGAACCATGCATTTCACACCTGCACACACTGACACAGCCAACCATGTCAGAGCCATCACCCATGCACAGCCACCATACACACACACCCCTCTGGAGAAAACAGGTGCATAGATGGTACACCCACCTGGCCTAGGCACTAGCGCCCTCCTGGCACATGCCGTAGCCTCACATGCAAGTCCGGCTCCCTCCCGCGGAGGTCACTGTACCTGTGCCGGCACTGCTCGGCAGACCGGTGCCACCCAGTGACCCCCACCAGGTCATTGGCCACTTGCAGCGTGCAGACCTGGATTCTAGCCATGGTGAGGGTCTCCTCCCATACAGTGCCCCATGCAGAAGCCACCAGGTTGGCCACCTCCACCGGGCTCCATTGGACTGCCCTCCTGTGTGCCATGCTTCCCAACTTTACAGCAGGCAATATGGCACCCCACATGGCAGCAACCCACGTGGAAATGTTGCGCAATGAACCACCATAGGTCCAATCGCTGTTCAGAGCAGCGCCGTCGGTCCACATAGCACTGCGTCACCAGACAGCCGCAATAGCCGCATACATGGCAGCCAAACAGCGCCAGGGGACAAAGGTCGGACACCAGCTCAGGGGTCTATGACGCAAGGCCACGCACAGTGCCATCTGACGTCTACGCATCCTGCGCGACCGACCACCTGCGTGACAGTGCCACAGTGGACTATTGCGCAGTAGTGCTACAGCGCCATATAGTGTCCAGTGCTGTAGCGCCACTGGCACAATGGTGGCCATGGCCTGAATTGCCGATCACGCACAGCACGTCATCAGCGCAGCAGACACCTGCGTAAGCTACCTGGGCATGCGCAATGCAGTGTACCGCACAGTCACAGATCTGCGCTATTGGCTCAGCTGGGTCAACCGTATTGCAAAAAGTGCAATGGCGCGATATTCAGCCGACACATCCAAATCATCCGATCAGCCATTCAAAGGCGTAGTGGCGCGATTTGCATCTCATTACAGTTGCTCCACTCCTAATTTGCATGCATTGCACTATAAAAGTGCTACAGTGGGCTGCGCTGGCCAGATTCGGTTACTGCAGGTGAGAGGGGAGTTGCATGCTGTGGGATGTTCTGGACAATGGGCATGGGATAACGCTGTAGACTGCACAGTGACAGGTGTCCACTTCCACCCATACAGAATGCGCATGACCGCAGAGCCAAGGGAGGTGAGGATGGTGGGCGAAAGAGCAGGAGGCCCAACTTCACCACGGCAGAGACTGAGGCCCTCTTCCAGGCCTATCTGGAGGAGGAGGCACTACTGAGTGGATGGCGGGGCACCCCTCAGGCCCGTGCAGCTGCATGGGAGGGGGTAGCCTGGGCAGAGACCCTGCAGGGAAGCCACCAGCGCTCTGTGCAGGAATGCAAAAAGAAGATTGGGACAGACCGCAGGAGGGTGAAGGAGAAGGTGGCAGCCCTCAGAGGCGGCACATGCTGGCACTAGGCGGGGCCAGCCAGCGGTGGTGGAGCTGACCCCAGCTGAGACCGACTAGCTGCATCAATGCAGCGCCTTAGTGCTATTGAGGCGTACCAGGAGGTGGATTCAGACAGGTGGAAGCCCATCACTGCACGTATGACATGGTGGTGGTGTTGGGGGGGGGGAGGTTGTTCACATGCACTCACATGTCCTCACTTTCTGTTACAGATCCTGTTCGTCTTCAGGGGATGGTGGTGGTGGGTCCAGGCAGTGAGGATGACCTGCTGGACATGGAGGAGGGTCCATCCACCTCTGTCACCAGCCAGCATGCACTGCACCAGCATGCTCGCTGGGCTGCCAACTCTGGTGTTGGTGATTCAGGTGTGGCGGGTGCACAGCCTGTGTCTCAGCAGTCTGGCATGCAAGCATGCCAGCACACTGTGACTGTGGCTGTAGCTCGTGCCCTCACCATTGATGATGCAAGGACTGCAATGGGTAGTGACATGTGTGTGTCCTATGACGGACACACAGCAGGCCAGCACGTGCCCCTGGGCCTTGCTGGTTCCAACTTGTACGCCAGCATGTTGGCACAGTCCCAGGCTGTGCCTGTCAGCATCAGTGGGGCAGCACCGGTGGTTGTGCAGGTGTCTGGCCCTGTTGCGGCCACAGCGGTGGAACGAGTGGTCCCTGGGGCACAGCGGTTGGAGGGGGGCAGCAGCAGCAGACACCCACCAGGTCTGGGGGTGCAGTGTCCAGCGGTGGCACATGCCCGCCGTCCTTTGATACGCCCATTCCTGGTCCTGGCAAACAGCGCCCACCCTCAAGGGGTGTTGTGCATCAGGACCTTCCACACCCTGGGGACAGGATGCCATTGTGGCAGAGTACCCAGTGGACGAGACACACCACCTGCTGTGGGAATCAGTACAGCAAGCAAAGGCGGGTTGCAACATCTGTGGAGGCACTGTGCACGGCTGTGAGCGGCACAGCAGGGAGTGTGCTCTGGACTGTGCAGAGATGGTCCATATGCGGATGGATGTGACCACCGCCATTGACAGGCAGACCCAGGCATTGGTCGCTGTCGTGGCTGCATTGGGCACACACGCAGGTGCTCCTGTACCGCTGCACCCCACACAGTATGCTCTCCACTCCCCATTCCCGGCATCATGCAACACCAGGCCTGTCGATGCCTGGTTCTGCTGTGGGCATCCCAAGCACCCCTGGTGCAGGTATGTTTGGCATCCTACAGACCCCAGTGTGGACAAGGTCGCGATCACGCAGTGGGACCCCTGGTGGTCCATCGGTGCCACCCCATGTGGCCCCTGCTCAGCCTGCCAGTGCTGTTGGGTCATGGCGGGGCCGCCCATGCATCCACAGCTGCCGTGGAATGGTGCAACATGACTGACCTGTCTTCCAGTGCGGGCCCTGTCTGCTGCTGCCCTGTGTGCACTGTGCGTCATGGTGGGCAGTGCACTGGTGGGTGCCCTGCCCATCACGCCGACACACGGACCACCTGCACACCATCCCGACTGCTGTTCACAGGTGCATGTGCATGATGATGCCTGCATTGTACTGTACACCAAGGTGCAAGGGTGCCCAGCATCTGACACACGTGCTTGGACAGTACAGGTGGTGGGTGTGGTCTGTGGATCTGTGTGTTTGCCATGTCTGTTCCTGCTCTGCTGTGCACCTGCCCATGTACGCTTTGTGCCGTGTGTGTGTGTGTGTGTGTGTGTGTGTGTGTGTGTGTGTGTCCATATGACTGTTCGCCCCTCCCTGATGGTGTGTTTGTGTGCCTGGTCCCTTCCACCCCCCTTGCCGTCATGCACCCCTGGTGTGTTACTCTGTGTGCCTGTGGGTTGCGCCAGGACAGTGTTGTTTGACATGGCCCTTGACTTACCTGTGTTGTGCATAATGCTCCTCCATGATGGTGTCCCGTGCAGCTGGGCTGCCGGATCAGTGGGGGTCCCGCCGTCCAAGGGGCTGCTCATCACCATCAACACCGGCGCCACTGGTGTACCCATCGCTGTCCCCTCTTCAACCTGTCAGGCTATCCAGTCATTGGCCATGTTGTGCAGGATACAACAGGCCAGGAATATCCCACAAGCCTTTGAGGGGCTGTACTGTAGGGCACCACCGGAGGTGTCTAGGCATCGGAAGCATGCCTTGAGCATCCCAAACACCCGCTCAATGATGGTGCATGTGGCGGAATGTGCCTCATTATAACGTTGCTGCGATGGGGTCATGGGGCGCCGGTACGGTGTGAGCAGCCAGGGACGGAGTGGGTATCCGCTGTCACCTGTGTGGAGATAGTGGAGATCAGTCTCATGTCCAGGTCCATATTGCCCATATCCCTGTGTGCCACTACCATGGCACCTGTGGCATTCCCACCCTTGCCCCGAGTTTGTATTTCCTACATGCGTACTCACCCACTAGATGGCCTGTGGGGATGTCCCCACTCTCGAATCGATGGCACAGTGCAGACTGATGCCATATAAAGGCATCATGTGCTCCGCCAGGGTGTGTGGCACAGACATTGATTATCGCCCAGTGGCATCACACACCACCTGGCAGTTGACACTGGGGAAGCCCTTTCTATTCCTGCATGCGGCCCGCCGGGGCCGGGTTGTCTGAATGGCCACATGGGTGCAGTCTATGGTCCCTAGCATGCCAGGCATACGTGCTACCCTGTGGAACGCCTGCATGTTTGCTGTACGCTCTGCCACGGTGCTGGGGAAATGGATGTGCTCCGCAGCATGTGGCAACAGTGCGCTGAGGAACTGGGTGAGGATGCATGACGTGGCCAACTACGTGATGCCTGTGGTGTCCCCTGTTGGCCTCTGGAAGGTGCCCGTGGCGAGCAGACACATGCAGGCTGTCACCTTGGTCTCCACTGACAGAGCATGGCTCCGTCGTGAGGATGCCTGCATCACATCACTGCACAGCTCACAGAGCCGCCTCAGTATTGCCCTGTTCAGGCAGTACCGGCCCGGATCTCTACATCTGTGGCAACTCAAAGCTGATGCGGCACGGCATGCCTGTTGTGGGCGGATCGCCGACGGGCCCCCACGCCACGCCCCCTGCACTTTGCATTCTCACCTCACACAGCTTCCATGTGAAGCTGCCACTGTCCATCTCCTGGCTTGTGCCCCCGCTGATGTTGCTCTGTTACCCCGCTGTCCTGACTGCTACTTCCACTGCACCGGCACCCCCCACTGGCCTCCAGCCTATGGCCCACACTGCTTCCCTTGCCTGCCCTGGCATGTCACTGTCTGTCTTTCTCTATTCCCCACTTGGCATCCCTTGTGATGCTCTTGGCGCCGCCTTGAGCCTTTTATTTTGGCTCATTCGCTGGGGCGCAACTTCCTGCTGGTCCGCTGTTCTGCATTGCACAAGTCTTTGGATATCGCAATGTGCTCTTTATGCATGGATCCACCCCCTTCGGTTGTGCATGCCGTCATTTGCATTGCGCTGTTGCTCAGCATGTTTTCGGTGGCGCAACTGCCTCCTGCTGAATATCGCAGGATGGCGCACTTTGGGACTTGCGCAGGTGCAACCCTTTTGAATATCCCACCCTCAATGTTTTCTTTGGGCCCCTAGAATTGTTTTGCTGGCCGGGGCCTGAGAGGAGTTTCCTATGTAGGGCAATTCAAGGGTGTAACCCATTAGGGTTTCTTTTAAGTAAAAAAATGCAGCCACCACCTCTTTTAGTGAGCCTATCCTGCCTAAAAATAGAGTAGCCAGGTATGGTGATAGCAGAATCAGGGATTTTGGGTGACAACCAAGTTTCTACAACAGACAGAATATCTGGGTTGTGCTGTGTAATCCATACCTTGAGGTTGTCTAACTTACATAGAAGACTACATATGTTGATAGACGCGAAGAACAGAACATTTTTGTGCTGCAATGGTCCATTGCCCTAGCAGGGTCAGGATTGGGGTGCACATTTCCAGACAGGAGCAGAAGCAGTAGAATTTGTTTCAATAGGTGTGCTTTTAGTTGTTTAAAGTCTATTTTCCGTGGAACTGGTCAAGGTTGTGCCTGCAGGTTTTTATTACTGTGTTGTGCCTACAGGTGTTACAATTTACTGCTTTATTTTTTCTCTGATTGAAACTGGGTTTTTTTTCAGGGTATATTTTCTGCTTAATAGTTACAGGGTGTGCTTGCAGGTTGATACTGTGTTGTGCTCAGATTACTGCTTTATTTTTCTCTGATACAAAGTGCTTTTTGCAAAGTATATCTTCTGTTAAATTGTCCTGCAGGTTGTGCTTACTGGTTTTGTTACTTTTTTACTGCTTTATTTTTCTCTGAAGCAAAGTGTTTTTTGCAGGGAATATCTTTTGTGAAATTGATACAGGTGGTGCTTATGGATTTTAGTTTTATCTATCATTAGGCTAAGCTTTCAGGGCTAATTACAGCAGCACATATGAGATATGGGCTGAAGGACAGTGACTGCATTTGTTGTTGGATGAATGTTTCTGCTCTTACCTCCTTGTTTCTTTCATCTGTGGTTCTTCTTTTTTGACAGGGGAAGGGCCTAACCACCCACCCACCATCCCCAACCACCACATGCTGCACTCCTTTTATAGAGTAGCACAGTCGTGACATTTCCTGTAGCAAAGCAGGAATGGGAGGATCAGAGGGGTATCCGCACAGTGACCTCACTTACAAGAGCACAGGTAATTGAACTTGTTATAGCAAGTTAAACAAAAAATGATATAGGTGTAGGTGTAGGTGTAGGTGTAGGTATATAAAAATCAAACTTTTACTTTCATTTTCCTTCTATTTACTCTGACCGGGTTATAAACTTGGCAACTCAATTGGAATGGATATTAATAACTGCAGGTACTGCAGGACACTTTTCAAAATGGCAGTTATACAGGATTTAGGATGCTGTCCTACATGCTTGACCATCAGAGATCTAAGAGCTCGGTTCTGGGCAGCATGGGCAGAGATTGGGCACCTCAAATTGCTTAGTCAGGAGGAAGTATATTACATGAACCACCCACCATTTTCCCAACATCCAACAAGCACCTAGATGGCAGAGGGTAGTTGGTCCTGGAGGTTGGTAGGTGGTTAGGAGGGGGTAATTCAGGTGCCCCATCTTTTAGTGCTCACCAACGTATCACCTCCACAAACCATATTAAAAACTACAAACAGATATCTGCCTCTATCTCTGAAATCAAACAAAGGGGCAGAGGACACTGCAGAGCAGGACATTGCAGTACAGGAACTAACACTACAGAACTCACCAAAAACAGGGACCAAAACAAAAAAGGCAAAAAGGAAATCCAAAACACTTCTGATCATAGGAGACTCCATGATTTGGGGAGTTGATACCTACCTCCAGCTGGGGATAATGGTCAGATGTCTCCCAGGTACATCAGCAAGGAGAGACCCTGACTGCATTGCTAAAATCATGCAGGAAGCAGGAGAAAACATTGATGCCCTGGTACACAAAGGGACTAATGATCTCACCAGCTGGTCAGTTGTGGAGCCCAAGGAACTCCTGACCAGGCTGGGAGACAAACTGTCATCCATTTCATCTGACATCTCCTTCTCTGAAATCCTGCCTGTCTGAGAGAGGGGGCAGATGGATGGAAGGTCAGAGAAAGGGAGATAGGGGAGCTAAAAGTGTGGCTCAAGGGCTGGTGCCAGGAAAAAGGACACAAATTTGTAGGTAACTGGCAACAGTTTAGGGAGTAAAAGTTCTTTAAATTCGATGGACTGCATCTAACTAAGGAGGGAGTCGGTGCATTTGGCCAGAAGTTTGATGTGTTTGCAGAATATTTAATCCATCAAAGAAGGAGAGGGATGCAGCACCAGATACATTGAAAGGGAAGAACACCCCTCCCCCTAAGCAAGTGATCAAACAGGAGTTCAGCATGTTTGTAGTTCATTTGCATCACCAGGTAAGGAAAAAGGCCTGGCTCCCCATATGATGTACAGGGGAAAAGCCAGGCCTCATCCCACAACTAATGCACCAAAATCAGACCAATGGAAAATTATATACACAAATGCCTGCAGTCTGGGAAACAGGATCCCAGACCTGGAGGCAACAATGACAGAGGCTAAACTGGACATAGTAGCCATTAGCAAGACATGGTTCAGCAGTAACCACACTTGGGAGACTTCAGTATCTGGCTATGTACTGTTCAGAAGAGACCATGGTGCGAGGGGGGGGGGAGTGGCCCTTTATGTCAATGAAAATATCAAAGTTACAGAAATTCAGAATACACATAAGGAGCCAGAAGAACTGTGGGTCACCCTGGAAACAGGAAATGGGACAGCCATATGAACTGGGATTGTCTTTAGACCTCCAGACCATGGGGGAGGACATAGACACATTACTGTCAGACGATACACAAAACATGAGAGCTAAAGGGGAGGTTCTGACATTGGGAGACTTCAACATACCAGATACAGATTGGTCAATACCAGCAGGAACATCTGCCAGAACTAGACACATAGTGGATTCCCTGCAAGGGGAGGGCCTCAAACAATTGGTACAACAACCCACAAGAGACAGGGCTATCCTGGATCTAGTACTACCTAACAGGGAAATGATCACAGATCTCCAGGTAGGTCACCTGGGGGCCAGTGACTATCACATGGTATGGTTCAGTTTGGCCACCAGAACTAAATCATCCCATCGAAGGCAAAAATATGAGACTTCAGAGGAGATGACTTCGATAAGATGGCCAACTGAGTTAACCTAGTCCTGGCAAGAAGAAATACATGTGAAGGGGTACAGGCAAAGTGGACAAGCATTAAGCAAGCAATACTTGAAGCAACATCACATTGTTTTAGGGAGAAAAGCAAGACCAAAAGAAGGAGGAAACCACTTTGGTTCTCAAAAACAGTAGTAAAAAAGGTCAGAGCCAAAAGGCTGGTCTTCAGGAAATATAACGGAATGCAGTGGGACGAAGATAGGGAGGAATACCAAACTTCCATAAGGGAAGCCAAGAAGGCAGTAAGGCAGGCAAAGGCCTAAACTGAGGAAACAATAGCATGAACAGTAAATGAAGGGGACAAGACTTACTATAGATACATTAATTAAAGGAGAAAGTCCAGAGGGAGTATTGCTAAGATCAAAGGGGATAAGGGGGAGTGTATTGAGGATGACCAAGGAAAAGCATCTATCCTAAATAGATACTTCTGCTTAGTATTTACTGAGGAGAAGTAGGACAGGGCCCACAGCTAAGCACCATAGACATAGGGGGGATGGAGGTGTGCACAAGTCCCTTCACAAAAGAAAGGGTCCTACAAGAGCTCAATAAGCTCAGGGTCAACAAGGCAATAGGGTTTGATGGCATACATCCCAGGGTACTAAAGGAGCTAATGGTGGAACTAGTAGAGCCATTATCAGAACTGTTTAGTGAGCCTCTGAGCACAGGAGAAGTCCCAGAAGACTGGAGAAGGGCTCATGTGATCTTGCTCCACAAGAGTTGCAGCAGGGAGAAGGCAAGGAATTACAGACCAGTCGATCTTACCTCAGTAGTGGGCAAGATTATGGAGGTACTCCTTAAGGAAAGGATAGTGCAACACCTGGAATCCATAGGAGCACAGAATCCAAGACAGCATGGGTTTACAACAGGAAGGTCCTGTCAAACTAATCTCATAGATTTCCTTGACTGGGTAACCAGAGTGGTGGACCAAGGGGGGTGCAGTTGATGTTGCCTACCTTGACTCCGGCAAAGTTTTGGATACTGTTCCACATAGAAGATTGATTAATAAGCTGTGTAGGCTCAGGGTGGGTCAGAAGTTGGTAAACTGGGTGGCAAACTGGTTGGCGGGCAGAAAACAGAGAGTGGTGGTAAACAGTATACAGTCAAAAGAGATGCAAGTCACAAGTGGGGTACCTCAGGGATCAGTCCTGGGGCCAGTCCTCTTCAATATCTTTATCAGTGACATTGCAGATGGACTGGAGGGAAAGGTTTGCCTCTTTGTAGATGACACCAAGATCTGCAACAGAGTAGATGATCCATATGGGTTGGGCAGAATGAGAAGAGATCACGAAAAACTGGCAAAATGATCTGAAGAGTGGCAACTGGGGTTTAACAAGAAGTGCAAGATCATGTACATAGGGAAGAGAAACCATGAAGCTACCTATAGTTTGGGAGGAGAGTTGCTGGCAATCACAAAGGAAGAAAGAGACTTGGGCATCATCATCACAGATTACCTGAAATCATCCAAGCAGACCACTATAGCAGTAGGAAAGGCTAGAGGGATGTTGGGGTATATTATTAGTGGTATCACAAGTCATAAGAGGGAGTTAATAATCCCTCTTTACAAGACACTGGTTAAGCCCCATCTGGAGTACTGTGTGTAGTACTGGAAGCCGCACCTGAACAAGGATATTAACAAAATGGAGGCAGTCCAGAGAAGGACAACTAAAATGGCGCTGGGACTGCATCAAAAAACATATGAGAACAGATTAATGGAGCTCAATATGTATACCCTAGAGCAAAAGAGGGAGAGAGGTGACATGATCGAAACATTCAAGCCTCTTAAGGCCATTAACACAGTGAAAGAGTCTAACATGTTTCAATATGAGAAAAATAGCAGGATAAGAGGACGCAGCATGAGATTAGAGGGAGGCTGATTAAGGGGTAATGTGAAGAAACTATTTTTCACAGAAAAGATTTTTTTTATTTATTTATATTATTTATTGAGCTCTTGGATAACACCTGTGAGTGGATGTTCTTTTGTAGGTTCCACGTCAGTTGAATAGAAAATAACAGAGAACAACAATTTATACATTTGCAGAGATGGTACAGTAAGTTACAGAAAGACTCACACAAGTAGACAATGCTGAGGCGTTGTACAACATATGCCTGCATCCATGTGTTCAAACACCCTGGAGAAGATAGACACAGAGAATGTAACAGACAAAGGTGGCATAGTGGAGGAATGGAGGGAGAGTAGGGAGAGGAAGGGTGTGCCATAAGATGTGGGGGGTAGGCAGGGGTGGGGGGATCAGGTAGTGGATGCATGGAACAGCCTTCCTCAGGAAGTGGTGGATATGAACACAGTGCAGGGCTTCAAATAGGCATGGGATACGCATAAGGGAGCAATACAGACGTGTATGAATAAATAGGCCATTGACAGAGTAAAGGCCTATGGCACATTCATAAGGTAGAAAAAATTGGCAGACTGGATGGGCCTTGCAGTCCTCATCTGCCATCTACTTCTATGTTTCTATGTTAAGTGATGTGGCCCAGAGTTTGCCCAAATATCTTCCTTGTCCAGTATGCTTAGGACACAGTGTCTGTTTCATGCATGTCCATCTTACTGACAACAAAAAAAAGTTACACAATACATCTCATAATACTGATGAAAACCTTGTGGCAGCCATATTTGATGATGTTCACCATGATATGAGACATAATCAGCAGAGGTGTGTACGTTAGGAAGTTTTCAGCTAGAGCCAAGCCAGAGCTGAACCAGGGGTTTGGCTTGGCTTTGTGACCCAAAGTATGAGCTGGATGAGGACTGCTGCAATGTGTTCTCTGTTAGTGACAGCATTCCTCATATAGTAGGTTGCATGAGAGAACCTGAAAGTTGCCAACACTATACTAACTGCTACAAGTGACAAAAATGCTTGCTTTGATCATACCTGGCTTGGTTTGATCTTGGCTCTCACTTGCTCATAGAGGTTGAGCCAACCTGAAACATAGAAACATAGACTTTGACGGCAGATAAGGACCGCTTGGCCCATCTAGTCTGCCCATTAATCCAATAATGCCTGGTGCCAGGCATTATTAGGCTTAAACCTGAAAAGCTGTAACTATTAAGAAGTAGGGAACATTCTTGCTGGGCTTCATTGTCTCCTGTCTATAGTTCTTATGTTCTTAAATATTTCAAATCTGGAAATCCTGTTTGGTGAAACAGCCTCAAATCAAAGAAAATGGCAATTTTAGAAGAAAAGGGTGATCTAAAAATGGAATATCAAGGTATGAAGCAAACTTTTTTTCACTATAATACGAACAGCTGCTATAAATTTTGTTTTCTGTACTTTTTGTTACTTTTCTCAGTTTCTTATGCTAACACTAGTTCCTCCTTTTATCAGTCTCTACTCAGTCTCCAAGCCTGAGTCACCTCAACCAGTTTTTGCTTCACTGCCCGAGCTCCAGCTCTACAGTACTCCATGGCTTATCTTCATGAACAATATCCCGGTTGGTAGCCAACCCCTCAGGAACAACTTGATTCAACTAGTACAGCTAAAAGGGAAGGGAAGAGTGGAATCTGGTGAACTCCACTTGGACATGGGAGTTGGGTAATGTCTTCTGCCCAGGACTGATTGATTAGAATTTTCTTCACCTGGGCCCTCCCATTATCCCTCCCTCAGGGCTGTTGCTTGAGGGGACAGCTGTATGGGGTATAACTGAGGAACATTAACAAGTGGGACAGACCCATTTCTTCAAAATTTCACTTCTGGCCTACTTTTAATACTGTGTTACTCCACGCATCAACCTAGCAAATAAAATGCCAATGTGAGTCCCCCTATCAAAGTCATGATGTATTTCTTGCCTGTTTCCTCTTCATAAAGGCATTGCTAAATTTAAATGTTCCCCAAAGAGTCACAGTGAAATGGCAAGTTAGTTCTGCTGGGACTTGGAGAAAGCTAAGCACATCACTGGACTGGGCCATGCTAGACCAGTTAGCACCCACTTGTCAACCAGAGATTAACAGAAACTGGCAGGCCAGGAGTACCCACCTATACTAGACCATCAGGGAAACTGCATAGTGAGAATTTGGGAGTGGAATGGAGTACAGGATGAAGAGCAACAGGAAACCAGTGGGTGGGGGTCAACTTTTTTACACACAGACCATGCAGCTTGCACATTTCACTTGGAAATAGTAGCCCCCCCCCCCCATGGCTGCTGGTGACTGTGGGAGGGAGGGTTGCCAAATATTTTTGAGGGAGTGGTGAGAGAGATATTTAAGGCATCTGCTTTGGAGAACTGACTTGCCAACCACTGGTAACACTTTATTTAGATGCTACTTTGCAAGCAAAATCATGATTCACCAGAAAAGCTGCAGCTTCTCACAATGCTCATTTGCTTTTATTAATTTCTTAAAAATGATGCAGTTATAACATATATAGTTAAAGCAAGTTATTTTATTATTTTTGTTGTACACTGCACACTTCTACCCTCTCCTGCACTGCCAGGGAGCAGCTATACTGTGAAAGGACTTGCCCTTCCTCCTCAAAACAATTGGAATTTAAAATACAGTACCCCAATCCGTCAGGGCTGAACAACCCGGGCTAGTGTAACAAAACCAGTTCACTCTACAGGTAAGTTACCAAGTTGATAAAATTGTCTAGTTCTATTCCCAATATCTCCAATATACTTCCAATCAGCTCGTCCAAAAATTTTCATAGCTTACTTCATGCAAAAAATCTGGCCGTATGCTGTATATCTTTGTAGTTGAGAATGACCTTGGCCAAGGCATACTGTATCTTTATCAGAAGATAAATAAAGCTTGAGAAATAGCAATTCCAAGATTTATATGGAAAGATAAAAGGCTGAGGCCAAAACAGAACTGTGACTGTAGCAATACAAATAGTAGGCTAACATCTCAGTCACAGGGGGAATGGCACTAAATCATTAAAGCTGTAGAACAGACTGAGTAGGGAGTTCTAGATACCCTAGCTAAGTAGTATAATAGATAAAACATGTAAAAAGTATATAGGTTCTGAGTTCTGAGATGGTACTATAAGTAACAATCTAATCTCGTATCACAGCAACATTCCATGCAAACACACCATGATGCTGGGGGGACACATTGGTGGTATGTGGGGTGAATGCTGGGGGGAGGGACAATGATGAACCAGGAGAGTGCTCTAGGAGTTTGGTTACTGTGTCATTTACAGAAGGTTCCAGGCCAGGAGAGTGGAACTGGAAGCTGCAAGGGTGGAAATATGCTGCTTGAGAGCTGCAGGCAGGGGAGTCCCATAGGGCAGTACTGCCACAGCCACCTCCTCCAAGGTGAACACAGGCCAGAGAAGGGGGTTAAACAGTAAAGGGGAGGAAGAGAAGAAGGGGGAAGGAGTCCAAGTGTGAAGGACCCAGGTTGTGCACCCACAATAGTTTCATCCTATTGCAACAAGAGGTTCCCTACTCTACCCCCACAAAGAAAGAGGAAAGTAGAAGAGCTAGCAGGCAGGCAGTATCAGCAAGCATGCCAGGGGGTATGCAGAGCCCCAAAGGGGGCAAAAGAAAGGTACTTGCAGTGGGGGCTTCAATTATGAGGGTACAGGGAAGGATTTTGGTCTTGCACCCAATCGTAAAGAGGTGGTCTGCTGTTCAGTGGAATGACAGCAGACAGTCTTCTTGCCAGGATGCTGGAACTCATGGGAGAAAGAGAGGGAAGGCCAGAGCAAATTGTAAAAATGAGCACAAATTATCTGAGTAGGTGGAGCATGGAACAGGTGAAGTCAGACCTCTATGCTTTGGGTATGGTTGTAAAGGAGATAGGTGTGGTAACATTCTCTGAGGTAAACTGAATACTCACCCTGAGAACTCTGCCACCATACCATATAACCCATCCTGATCTCTGCAACCTCTGTTACCCTCTGGAGTAAAGTTCATGGAATGGTAAGCCTTATAAGGGATGTGCCTGGGCTTCAATGTGGTAACCTTGGTGCATCCCATGGTGAATGATGTGTAAAGTGGATACTGCACAGTGTGTTGGATTCACTCAACACTGACAGATGTCCATAGATCCCTCTCCCACATGCTGCCCATCTATTGATCCAGCACATGACTTAAAGGTCCAGTATCCTACTATAAATATATTGCAAATAGATATGATTCCCACTGTGACCCCCTCATGTGCACTGCTGAATCACATTGCTGCCATGTCCCATCATTCCATCTGTGACATTCCCTCTGAAAATGTGTCCCATGTTCCTCAATATTGTACTTCTAGCTAAGATAGAACAGAAATTACAAGAGGAGAGACAACAGCAAATGCCAAGACATGATCCAGGTAAGCTAACGTGAATGCAGTGTCTTGGACAGTTCCATTTTGAGCATGGGGCCATAAATGAGCTCTACACTCTTCTGAGCTTACATCTACAATGCAAGACAAGATGAACAATTACCCGTGATGTGCATGTCCGTGTGCTAACAGCACTGGCATACTATGCCAAAGGATCCTTCCACTACATTACAAGAAATGTCTCCAGGATGAGTCAGTCATCCATGCCCAGATGCCTGAGCCAGTCACTGAATCACTACTGCAGCACAAGCAGGACTACATACAATTCCACATGAAAGATGCTGACCTGTGGTATAAAAAGCCACATTCTATGCAGTATTTGGAATACCTAATATGACTGAAAAATAAGCTGTATGCTTGGAGTAATTGTGGCACCAAGTCACCCACAGAGATCAAGAGGTACTGTACACCACAAAAGAAAGCACTCAACAGCATTAATATGCAAGTAGTATGTGATGCCAAAGAACTCATCACAAAGGTGTATGCCAAGTTTCTGAAGTGGAAACACAATACCTAAATATTTTAGAGATCATAGCTGTGGACACATCTGTATGGCTGCTACCTGAACTATGTTAGCTAATTGAGAAGTACTGTACACATAACAAGGACATGAAATGTATGTGCACAACATACACCATAACTAACAGTGCTTATTTCTGTACCACACAGCTGAAAATGGTTACCAATTAAAGACACACCAGCTGTTATTCCTGCAACCAGAAACTTACATTGTCATGCACACATGAGTACAGACAGACCAGGGGCATCACTGAATATATTTCTGGTGTGTTGAGAATGAGCACTAAATGCCTGAACAATACTAGTGGTGCTCTACTGCTAGTCCTGGTAATGTGTGCTGTATCTCTGTAGCATGCTGCACTACATAGCTCTACAGAAAAGGATGCCATTGCATGAAGTTGGATGATCCTGCAGTTGACGATGTGTTCATGGATCCTGGTGGGCCATTTCCCCTTGCCCTACATAACCTAAAGGGTAGTGCTTACTCAGCAAGCAGGGCTGTTCCCAAAAGGTCATGGATTTGTACTTCACCTTGGGAGCTCTGCAAGGAAATGTGTGTAGTACTGTTTTTTTTTTTAAATGGACTATGTAGTATGGTACAATACATGTACATTAGAACAGCAAATGCAATGTGATTTTTGTACAGTAACTTGAAACAGTGCCATGTGGTGTAGGGTGAGAGCATATGGAGGTGTCAACATGTGGGTTACACAACATAGTGGTACCTACTCCTGGGGAGTATTGTGCGTTGTGGCATCTGCCACCCAATGATTAGGCATGCCACCTTCTGGGGGTCCAGATCATGTTCTTTGGCACAATCAGGTGACTCCCTACATGTCACACACAAACAGAAGACAGAAATAAATATTAGTCTTAGCTGGCTAATGAACCCATGCCACCCAGAATACTGTCCCAGTTGCACTATCAGCTGTGCTAGCAAGGCAACTGGCAACTAAACTGGGCCATCCAGGAGCACCTTACTCTTTCTCCAGTGCATAACTTGGTGTTGCACAGATAATTACATTTTCAATCACAAGAATGCAGTGTGCATTTTTATAGAACATGTACTAATAGAAGACAAAGAAATAAGTCCCTCATCTGGGATTTGAACCCAGGCCACACTCTTGTGATTAAAAATGTAATTGTTGGGGAGTCACGTGATGCGTCTGGAGGCTTAGCGGCTGGATTTTGGATCTTCCCTCCTCGCTACAACATTTTACTATTAAAAGGCACTATCCAATGGCAAAACTGATCAAACTCCAATTAAAAGAACTACAGGGACTCTTCCCGACTGTTTACATCTCGATTTTCGAGCGCAAACGTCATGGAGAGCTCAGACATGGAGCTGGAAGTGAAGCGACCGGCGCGGAGCTTCATCGCCGACAACCCAGCAAGAAGAGATATCCGCCAAAATCCACAGCGATTTAACAACTATCAAAGAGGCGCTTCAAGTTGATCGAAGAAGTGGCTGATTTTAAGCCGGCTTTAATGCAGTTAGCCCATCGGGTGACGGACGCTGAGGCAAGGATTTCTTCCATCGAGAGAAATATGGAGAAAAGCGGCCTAGGGTTAGCTGAGGCAAAGAAATCTATCTCGAAGTTGGAGGACCGCTTAGATGACCTAGAGGGAAGAAGTAGACACAACAATTTGGTACTATTAGGGCTCCCAGAGGGAGAAGAGGGGCCAAATACTATTTTATTTTTACAGAAGTTTCTTAAATCATCTGTTGGGCCTTCGCCTAATGGCCCAGAATTCATCATCGAGAGCTACCGAGCCCTCAGGGCTAGGCCGCAACCATCAGAACCTCCGAGACCTGTAATATTTAAACTGTTGAACTACCTCAATCGCGAGTTCATATTAAAGGAAGCGAGGAAGATATCTGCAATTCTATGGGAAGGGAAAAAACTTTGTATTGTGCCTGATTTAACTTTAAAATCACGTCTAGTCAGAGCTAGCTTTCGCCCTATTACATCGAAGCTTTGGGCTGCTGGAATAAAACATTGTTTGTTATACCCTGCAAAATTGGAGATTACCCTGAAAGAAGGGACAAAGCGCTTTGAGTCAGTGGACGAGGCCCTAAAAATGCTTAACGTGGCCTTACCAGAGTTATTCCCTAAAGGGTGACTGTTCTGCAGTTATTTATAAAGGCCTCTGGAATATTTGGGGACAAAGCAGTATGGTAACCGACTGCATTGGACACTGAAATGGATGAATTATAGACCATTAAAACCTTGCTAATTCTATTTTATGGTAGCATTTGGTTTAAATTTCAATATTTCAGGTTGACTGTGTAGAGGGAATTAGACAGTTTTACAGTCAGCCAGTAATTCTTGGGGTCATTCTGGCAATATCGAGACCTGGTGTGAGTTAATTAACCACTAGAAGAGGCCTCCAGGCTATTATAAAGTTGGAATACTTGTATTTAACTTTTCTTTTATCTAAGCTCTCATGACGAGACCAGCTTTCAAGGAAACAATTATTTTTGCTTTTAAGTATATGTGACGCCGGGGCAATTCCCCCAAATGGTTTAATTACTGAATTCTGAAGTTAATTTTTTCTTCATTAAGTTTATTTCTTGCTTAGTATGAAGGCAGGGGAAGGTTATTCTCCTGCATACAGAATTCTAAAGCCGATCTAGGTACATTAAGGAAACTTTTATATTTAAATATAGTGGCTGGTTTTTCTTGTTGGGGAAAATGGAATTATAGCGTGGGTCAGGGTCAGAGGTAGACTAGGTGAATTACCTAATTTTAGTTTATAAGACCAGACCCTTTCGCCGCAAATAAAATATCTTATTCCTTAATTGTGGGATGTTAAGGAAACACGAAACGTTATGTTAGCTTAGTAATGTGGTTAGAACTTATAACATTATAAGAAGTTTTCATAAATGAGAATAGTCCTGCTAATATAGCTTCGATGGCTAGTGAGCTATGCCCTGAAGGAACATGAAGTTAACACTGGCTAGAGAAATAGGCATACTATTTGGTTGTGGGGCCGCTTTCCAGAGCATATATGGACCTGAATTTCAGGAGTTGGCTTCAGGCCAGAGAGTTTGTTTCAATTGGTTGTTGGTGGGTTTTGGGAAGGTTTATATGTTGGGGGTTTTAGGTTTTTTGGGGGCGGGGCCAGGCAGCATTTCAAACAATTATGGATTTTGTTTTTTTAGCTTTCAATGGTTAGCAACCTAAATATTATTTCCTGGAATATAAAAGGGGGAAAGGATAATACAAAAAAATATGTTGTATTAAACCATTTAGCTTACTATAATCCATCAATAGTTTTTCTCCAAGAAACTCATGTGCCTAAAAACCAGCTCCATCATTTGAAGAAAAAGTGGGTAGGACAGGTTTATGGGGCAGGGTTTTCTTCGAATAAGAGAGGTGTGGCTATTTTGATAGCAAAGAGTATTCCTTTTTTCCCTGCACAAACATTATCGGATCCTAATGGTAGGTTTGTAATAGTCATGGGTAAGTTAGGGAGGATAGAGGTGGTTTTAGGATCCATTTATGGCCCTAACCAGGAATCGACCTCCTTTTTTCCAGAGTTGGCTATACTCATGGGCCCCTTAGCAGACAGACCGGTAATTCTAGGAGGAGATTGGAATTTGGTGCAATCAAACTACTTGGACCATTCTTGGTCCAGAGCGGAATGCATGTCACCTTCACAAAGAGCTCTGATGGAGTTTTCATCTTCCTTGGGCCTTATAGACCCCTGGAGAATGATCAACCCCACCTCCAAAGAATTTACCTTTTTCTCTACTGCACATAGAAGCTATTCCCGTATAGATTTTTTCCAGGTTAATTACCAAGTTTTTTCTTTTGTTTATGAAGTTACTATTCTGAGTAGAGTAATTTCGGATCACTCGCCTATACAATTACGTTGCCGTCCCTTGTCAGCTTCACCCAGATCTTACTCCTGGTCCTTGAATAATTGCCTGCTTAAAGATCTTAAATTAGTGGAACATTTCCGTTCCTTTATGTCCCATACAATTACTTCTAATTGGGGTTCGGTCCGAGCGGTGGATAAGGTATGGTCAGCCTTAAAGGCTACATGGAGGGGTGAGTTGATAAGACATGCTACAACTCGTAAAAGGAAAACAAGAAGCCTCCTGTCTAAATGTTTAGAAAGAATTAAAGCCTTAGAGGTTATGGGTGATGATTTGAGATCACCGGATCAAGAGCATGAATTAATTACGTTAAGGGCATGGTATTCGAAGACAGTAAGAGAAGGGGTAGAAAATCAGGCTTCCAAATTGAAGGCCACCTTCCTAGGACAGGGTAGCAAAGCTGGTAAAATTTTGGCCTGGCAGCTAAAGCAAAGAACAGCAGCTAAAAGTGTGGCTGGGCTGAGGCATCCATGTACAAATGATTTAGTAGCGGACCCGGAAGAGATTCTAGCTATTTTTCTTGATTTTCACAAAAACTTATACTCTAGCGTGCTGCCACCATCCGATGAAGATGCAGGGATGGAAAGGTTTCTGGCGAACCTCCTATTCCCTACGCTTTCAGAGGAAAGTTGTCAGAAGTTACAGGCTCCCCTCTCTCAGAAGGAGATCAGTGAAGCTATTGATGATCTCAAGCTAGGTAAGGCTCCGGGACCTGATGGATTCACAGCCCAATTTTTTAAGATGTTTAAGGATCTCCTTGTACCACTGTTGCATCAACTTTATATCTCCAGACCCACTACGGGATACAGGACCTCCCTTTGAAGCCAGAATTATTCTCCTGCCCAAGCCTGAGAGATCACCTGATTTGGTTGGCAACTATAGACCAATTTCATTACTTAATATAGATATTAAAATCTACGCTAAGATATTAGCTGCTCGAATGAAAAGCACATGGCTCGACTTGGTGAGCCCGGAGCAGGCGGGCTTTGTGGCTGGTCGCTCATCAGGAGATCACTTCAGGAAAATATTTTATTTAATCTCTGCGTCTAGGCGTCCAGATTTGGAAGCATCTCTGGTCTCTCTAGACGCAGAGAAAGCTTTCGATAGGGTGGAATGGGGGTTTCTGTTCCAGACCCTATCTAAATTTGGTTTTCCAGCTAAATTCCTGAGATATATTAAAGTTCTTTATACTTGTCCGTCCGCAAGGTTCCAGTGCAACAACCTGATCTCAACGGCTTTCCTTTTAACATGAGGTACCGCCAAGGCTGCCTCTCTCTCGTATCTTTTAATTTATATTTAGAACCCTAATTAGATCTATTAATAATGACAACCAAGTGTGCAGGATTTGTATTGGGGATTCAGAATATAAATTATCAGCATTCTTGAAGACGATCTATTATTAGCCGTTAGTTATAGTCAAGAATACTTCTCGTGTATTCCAAATTATATCCGAGTTTAGTCAATTTTCAGGATATCATCTGAACAAAGGCAAAACTATGGTTCTTCCACTATCCCCTTACCTCCAACATAGCTGGTGCACGTCTCTAGGATTAAAATGGCAACCCGAATCCCTGCTCTACTTAGGTATTTGGATCTCTAAGAATTTGGATGATCTGGTAGACTTAAATTTTAGGCCACTGATGAAATCCATCAAGGAAAGCCTAGAGAAGTGGATGAAGCTTTCGCTATCCTTTTATGGAAGAGTTACTACAATTAAAATGATGATCTTCCCCAAAATCTTTTACCCCCTCTATAATCTCAATGTATACCTTCCCAGGTCCTTCTTTAAATTGATTATTAAATACTGTTCTGATTTTTTATGGAAGGGGAAACCCCCTCGTCGAGCTTACAAGAAGCTTACATATTCAAGGAAGGTAGGAGGCCTTCAGCTTCCAGATTTCTATATATATTATTTAGCTTGCCATGCGGCTAGAGCAGTTTCATGGCTATCGGATGCAAAAGGGGCCTCATCGGGTCAGGATATAGACTTGATGATGGCTAAGAGTGTCAATGTGGATTTGGAATCTTGTTTATTTATTCCATGGGTAAAGGTTCCTGGTAGGCTGAGGGACACTCCTATGGGGTGGGATATAAGGGCCCTACACCAATTATATGCATTGCTGAGAATCCCCTATACAAAATATATATATTCCAACCCCTTTTAAGGAATCCTAACCTAATGGTAGGGAGTCAGACAATAAAAAAGCATATTGGTAACGACCTTATTAAATATAGACTAATGGACTTTGTTTCGCAGGGTTCAGTTATTTCGCCCATTGCCCTTATAGAGAAACTCAATATCCAATCCAGGGATCGGTTATGGCTGTATCAGATACAGGGATGCATCGGTTCCTTCCTTAGAAACGACATGGGGACGGGCAGGCTGGAGAACTTCTGAAAAGATGAGATCTGGTAATATCTGGTAATCCAGTCTCAAAATTGTATAAACTAATCCTAACTAAAAGGATTCAAATATCTCTTCAGTCCCATTTTACTGGGAGGCGAATCTGTCTCTGGGATGGTCTGAGAGACATGGGCAAGATATGGTTAGATTTATATTCTTACGTTAAACAAGACAGATTAAGGGGTCTACAGTTTAACCTCTTACATAATCTCTACCTCTCCCCAGCCAAGCTTGCTCGGATACATAAGTCCAATTCACCGAGGTGTAAGTCCTGTAGCTGCCTTGTAGCTACAACATATCACATACTATGGGAATGTCCTAAAGCAGTTAAGCTTTGGTATTTGGTTGGAAAGTGGCTAACCCCATTCAGTAAGATTGCCTCATACTTTGATGTAAAAACATGCTTCTTTGGGCTGTTTAAGCAAAGCATAACGAAGTCTCTTAGATACCAAATAGCATTAGTGGCACAGGTGACAAAGCTGCTTCTTCTTCGATATTGGAACAACGACCAATTTCCCTCTTACAAGGAATGGTGGAATGAATTTCTTAATGCTCTAAATGCAGAAAGGTTTGTTGCAACTTTTCACAATTCAGTAGAGAAGTTCAACTACTACTGGAATAATTTTCTACAATGTTTGAAAGGTAGATATGGCTATTAATAGGTTGAGACCCCCATTCCTCTTTGTTCCTTCTCTTATTTATGTATTTTATTTGTCAAGGTTACACCTGTAGATAGCTAGGGCTCCTCTATTTTTTTTAGTTATAGTTGTCACTAGCTTAGTTAGCATATTGTGTTCCCACAAAGAAGATAACCAAGAGGGCTGATGTTCAGGAAGATTTTAACCTGGGATGATTAGAGTTCCTTAATGTGGAAGTTGTTAACTGAGGTAGGCTATTATTAAACTCAAAAAACCGTAGAAGTACTTTATGTATGGGTTTGCTGCTCTGGTTGGGTGGAGGGTGGGAGGGTAGGGATTAAGGGATGGTATCCTTTGTTATGATGGGCTATGTACTATTATATTTTTCTGCAGTATGGTTAAAGGATTACCATCTGTAGTTTCTCTTTTCTTTTTTATTATGGTTTTTGTTTTTATGAGATGATGTGTGTTGTTGTGGTGTTTATTAATATAAAATAAAATAAACTTATTTGCGCATAAAAAAAAATGTAATTGTCTGTGCAGCACCAGGTTGTGCATTGGAAAGAGAGTGAGGTGTTCCTGGATGGCTCCGTTCCCAGTTGCCTTGGTGGCACAGCTGGTAGTGCAACCAAAATGATATGCCAGGAGGCCTGGGTTCAAGTTCCAGCTGAGACACTTATTTCTTTCTCTGTTCTGTTTGTAGGTGATCCCTAAATGTGCATACCACACACTTGTGATTGAAAAAAACTCTCTATGTGTGCCTTGAGCCTTTTCCTTCTCTGTTATCAGTTGTGAAAGCAGCAGGCACAGTGGTATCTGAGCCAGATATCTCCATGGTACCCAGCTGGAAGCTTTACTTTATCATGTAAGACTGTGTCTCAGACAAGTCACTGTGCAGCCCTTAGATTAGTATGCACAGTACTCAGCTGTGTTCTGATGAAAAGAAAGTTGGGTGGCTACAACATCTACTATACCACTGTGTGCAATATGTCAACCTCTGTATGCATACGGTGCAGCTCATTTTGAGAGGCCTTTTCTTGACATAGCCTTTGTTGCTCCATTAGCCATTCCTTGTGGTAGATCCCTTGCAAGGACTGCTTCCTATTGCCTGTGGGAGCATTCATTGTTCTGAACAACCCCCTAAGTGGATTACTGCTGTCAATCTATGTTGTTGTAGCCTGGGGTGTGTCCTGTGGATTTCTGAGATGTTCAAGGAGACCGGCATTCTAGGTTCTGTCAAGTGTACCTTTTAATGGGAATGGGCCAGAAGTAGGGAGTGGTTATGGACTAGACCTTGGCCTTTTTAGCTGTGGAAAGTGTCCATAGGGAGTGTGGGGAGAATGTCCTCAGTCATTCCAGTAACCTGCATGCTGTTCTTCTCCTGCAGTAGTGTCCGTGTCCAAATAATATATCATTTTCCTCCCTGGGAGTGGTTCACTGGGTGGTGTTACTGCTGGGCTGTTTGTCCACCAGCATGTAGTATCCCATCACATGGACCTGCAAAAATAATACGTGCATTACTACATTATGTGGGGAGAGGCAACAGAAGTAAAATCCAGGATAACTCAGTGGCCCCCTTCCCTAGCATGTAATGCACTGTTCTTAGATTGTGAAACAGTCAGCTGACAGCTGCCTTATACTCATCAGGTAGAGAAAGCAGTAGTCGCACATCACTGATGACACTAAGCAAGCCAAACAGTCTGTCTAGAAGTATCCAGCATCCAGCATCAATGATGTGAGACTACTCCTTCCTTTCCCCTCCCAGGTGCACTGCAGCTGTCAGATGAGTCTCCTACAGTAGTACCAATTGATTTGGTATGTTATTTTCTAAAATCTCTGTAAATATCTAAGGAAATCTTTGTAATATTTCCTGTGATACAGGCAGTCCCAGAGATGTTTTTCTCTCGGTATCTCCAAAGAATCTAGGTAGATAACTTAATGAATTGACTGCTACCTGTAATATTCTAGTTCTCTAGGCAGACAGACTCAAACACAGCACATCAGTTTGGTGGCCATCTTTATTTCTGCTCTGGAGATACCGAGCCCACACTACAGGACACAGCCAAAGGAATGCCCAGTGGGCATGACAGAAACTCTACACAGATAGAACTGCAAATATCTATATTCATGAACTACAGCCCTAATGATGTTCTCTGTATTTCCTACTACCATATACATAGATACCAATATGTGTATACTACACTCCACCATTTAGTGTAGTATATAGGTATCTATGTATATGATAGTAGAAAGTACAGGGAACACCATTGGGGCTGTAGTTCATGCATATAGATAGTTGCAGTCTAATCTATGTAGAGTTCCTATCATGCTTAGTGGGCATTCCTTTTTCTGTGTCCAGCAGTGTGGGGCCAGTATCTCTGAGTAGGAATAAAGATAGTCACTGAACTGATGTTCTACATCTGAGTTTATCTGCCTAGACACTAGAATATTGCACTACCACTGTAGTCTGTAGTTAATAAAGAGGAATGTAAAGGGTACTAATAAGTGGATAAAACTTGAACTTCTTGACTTGATGAAAGAACGGGATAGAAGCTGACTCTCATACAAAAACTCTAATAGTAGTCAAGCTTTCAATATATATTGTATGTTAAGAAATAAATGTAAACTTCTTATTCTGAAAAACAAATCTGAATACTTTCAGCAAACTCAGATTAATTCAATAGGCGATTCCAAGAAAAGTAGGGCACTTATTAACTCTTGCATGGCCACGGACTGATATATCAGTCCAAAAATCCTAAATGTTCTAATTCTGTCGGCAGCCCAAGGGATTAAAAAGTTGATTGGTCCTTGAAACAAATCTACAATAAGCACAATTAATGATAATGACTTAATGCTAACTAATCCTAATAATGTTTGCGAGCTACTCTTAAATAAATTCAGACTTTTCCAAATATTTGACTCAAAATGGTTGTATTAATTCTTCTAAATATAAAGACAATACCTTAACTTTAGATTCCTCTTTTTTCTTTAACATAAGTCCACTACAAGTTCAGAAGTTACTTATTCAGATGTCAGTAAATAAATCTGCAGGGACAGATGGCCTGGAACCTAGGTTTTTGAAACTGATCAACAATTATATATATCAGCCTCTTATTGTTATATTTAATCTTTCTTTGACAACAGGTATATTTCTGGATTTATGGAATCAGACTATAGTAAAACCAATAACAAAAGCAGGTTCTCCACAAGATCCAGACAACTATAGATCAATTTCTGTCTTGTCTCCTATTAGTAAATTGTTTGAGAAGATTGTTAATCAACAATTGACTGACTATCTCGAGTCTGGTGGACACTGGTTTCTGGAGCAACATGGTTTTTGAAGGTCTTACAGTATGGATACTGCACAGGTTAGCTTTACCAACCATGTCTTAAGATCTATGGATCTTGGGCTGCTGACTGGTGTGGTATTTATTGATTTATTTAAGGCCTTCAGTTTGGTCAATCATGCCATGCTGATCTGGAGACTGAAGGAATTGGGCCTTGCAAATATTTCCTGTGACTAGGTTAAAAGCTATCTCTCAGAACATCCAATGAGGGTTTGTTTTGGTAGAGCTATGTCTGGTTCATGGTTGTTAGAACAGGGAGTACCTCAAGGGTCCATTCTTGGACCCAGTTGTTTTCCAATTATGTGGATCCAATGTCTAAAATTCCAACTAAATCAAAACTACTTCTTTATGCTGACAATATTATAATATTCTCGAGTTCTACTTCTGTCATAGAAATACATGACTCATTAAATAATGATTTTCAAGCTTTAGATAAATGGTTATATCAATATCATTTGGTGTTAAACACTAAAAAACACAATGCATTTTATTTGGTTCTAAACCCAGATTGAAAAAGACTCATCCATTACATATATCTTATATTGCTGTTGTAATGCTATAACAAGTTACTGAAGTTAAGTATTTGGGACTATTATTAGATCCCAATCTTACATTTTTTGCTCATATTAAAAGAGTAGTTTAGGCTGTTAACCAGAAACTTTGGTGCTTTATACAGGGTCAGGGATTGCCTAACCAGGGAAGCTAGGGAGGCCATATCTAAAAGTATTTTGTTATCATCTTTGAACTATAACTAATTCCTCTAACTCTTCCAGTTAATCATTTAGATCTAGTTAACAAAACAGATAATTCAATTTGTAGATGTGTTACAGCAAAGCCATACAAAACCCATCACTGTGTACTCTATAATGAATTTGGGTGGTTACCACCTAAACTAAACTTTCAATATAATTTAGGCTGTTTGCTCAATAACACATTTAGGCTTGAATATGTCTCCCTTATTCACTCTTATTGAACTTAGGGATGAAACTAGAACATTATGTTCCTCTTCCCTTCTTTGCCTTGCTCTACCCAGAATTACAACTTGCATGAGTGAGAGCTTTTTCAGTCATCTGTCCTAAATTATGGAATTCTTTGCCACAGGATTGTAGAATTACTATTGGTCAGGCAATTTTAAAAAAAAAGCGTTTCAACTACTTACAATCTAAAGCTATTTGTAATTGTTTCTAAAATACTGTAATTGTTGTTGTATCTATTGTACATGTGTCTTGTAATATATTTTGTATTATGCTTCTTAGCCTCCCAGTGATTCTCTGGGTTATTCTTGAAAACTGACCTTGGCCCAGTGTACTTACCCAGTAAATAAAGTGATTGATTGAATTAAAGATGGTGTTTGGTCCTGGAACAGTGACAGTATCCAACAATGTTCTTTACTTACAATCTGTGTATGGTAACATATGAGGTGAAGAGAGGTAGATGACTGGGATGGGGGGGTAGCCATGGGACTTGCCCAGACCCTCAGGTCAACATGCAAGTGCTAGAGGTACAGTATTTGTTTACTTTTCTTCATTTTTGAGCTGAATAACAAAGGATAAATAGCCAAATATCTGTAGTACCTGATACTGTTACTCACCAAGTATTGGAGAGAAAGCACTCACATACACCCTACCACTAACTGGATTTTCAGTACTGCAGTATCTTACCCAGGGGCTAAACACTAGACTGTTGTATAAGCAGCACTGACTCTACACACTCTGAAAATAATCCTGCTCAACTTAAACTGCAGTTCATCAAACCTTCCAGGCCTGCTTTCACTTCACTTAGCCTGCCTCCTGATTATCTTCTGTCCACTGAAGTTCTCTTGTCCTCTTCCTTTCCTGGGACCTCAATGCCATATTTGGCAACTAGCTACTTCTGTATTATTAACCCTTAGGCTACCAGCAGAATTAGAAAATATAGGAATTCTGAACTGATATATCAGTCTGTGGCTATGCATGGATTAATAACAGAGAGCTGTATATACATTGCATCTTTTTTCCACAGAATAGATTGCTTTTCAGAATTACTTTAGTTACAACTACCAATCAGTAATTTGGCTCATGCACTTTCCTTTATGCAGAATAATTGAGGCACTGGGTATAGTAGTACATATAACTTCCTCTTCAGGTAACGGGTTTGGTCCAGCAGGTACCTCGCCTATAGAACAGCATTCTGTTACCCATTTCTCCATGTAGTCAAACAATAGAACAAAGTTAGTTTTGTTTTGTGCCTGGTTTAAGTAAAATTATCAATTTTGTTAGAAAACCAAACTTGCTTTTAGGCTTCACCTATCCCTGCAAGACTAATGTTGATGTTTTAAGAACATTAAAAAAGACAAAGTTAAGGGAATGTTTGTTTTTTGTTTCTTTTCCAGAGCTGGTTGTTAGCTCTTACCCTCTGTTCATTTTCTCCCTTCAAATCTGAATAGATGGGCAGCCTACTGTATTAAATATAGTATAGTATCTAGGCAAATTGGTAAATCATCAGTCATGTTTTTATCAGTCAGTCATGACTGATAATCACTAATCAAATGTTTCCATAGGATAATGAAGGGAGTCCATGATCTAAGATCATTATCCAGATCATGATTTAATCACCAGTCCTATAACTTTTGTGTCACTAACTGATGATTATTTTTGTATGCTTGAATCAGCATAATGGTTTCTGATGATCAGTGGATGATCAACTGATGATCAGTGATGATTATATTAGTTCTGTGTTATAAGGTTAACTCACATGAGCAATACTTAAAAGTTTTATGTGTTACTATTATGAAAATATGAATGCTAAATATCAGCAAAAGCAAATTAATTGTAATGTAAGTCATGTGAAGTAAAGTTTTAATCCCCCTTAGGAAGAGTGCATGCAATGCTAGGTATAGTATATGGATTTACATAACTAATCTGCATATTTCAAAAGCACAGTTTATAGACCAAAGCAATGGGTATTTCTATTTTTAATACAATTTTCCCTGACACTATTAGTTTGTAGACTATTAGGAACATTTTGATACTGATAATTCCAATAATGATGTCTAAAACAGAAAACAAGATGAATTCCAGAAGTAGAAAGACATAGATACATAGATACATAGACAGTGTTGGCAGATAAGGGCCTATGGCCCACCCAGTCTGCCCATTTGAGCTTGTGAGTTCAGTTTGTTTTCCTAGAAGTCTGTTGCCCCTTACCCCTGACCTCCAGAATTCCTTTATGTCTACCCCATGCATTCTTAAGTCCCATGATTGTTTCAGCACCACCACTTCCTCTGGCAGGGTGTTCCACTTGTCCACCACCTGTTCTGTGCAGAAATTCTTCCTCGCGTTTCCTCTGAATCGTCCTCCCTCCAACTTCATCCCATGACCTCTAGTCCTGGTACACCTTTTTCACTTAAAAATAGTGTATTCCTGCACCCTGTTCCTCCCTGTAAGATACTTGTATGTCTCTATCACATCCCCACTCTGTCTCCTCTCCTCCAGGGAGTACATGTTCAGTTCCTTCAACCTGTCCTCATAGGACTTGTGATGCAATCCATGTACCATCTGTTACCCTCCTCTGAACCGTCTCTACCCTTTCTATGTCCTTATGTAGATAAGGTCTCCAGAACTGTACACTGTACTCCAGGTGGGGCCTCACTAGTGTCTTGTATAGTGGAATTATGACCTCCCTTTTCCTGCTGGTGATGCCTGTGCCTATGCATCCCAGCATCCTATTTGCTTTACTTGCTGCCTTGTCACACTGTTTTGCTACCTTGAGGTCATCAGAGATGATAATCCCAAGATCCCTTTCCTGCTTGGTGCAAGCTATATCCTCACCCCCAACTGATATATTGTGCCAGGGTTTTTGTGCCCCATATGCATTATCTTGCACTTCTTTGCATTGAATTTCAACTGCCAAACCCCTGACCATTCTTCAGGTTTCTGCAGGTCCCTTCTCATTCTGTCTGCACCCTCTGGTGTGTCTACTCTGCTACAGAGCTTTGTGCCATCAGCGAACAGTGAAATTCTGCCTTCTAGGTCCTGCACAATGTTACTGATGAAGATGTTGAATGGGATCGGTCCCAGTACTGATCCCTGTGGTACGCCACGGGTCACTCTTCCCTCTGTGGAGTGAGAGCCATTTACCACCACCCTCTGTGTCCTGCTGCCCAGCCAGTTACCTACCCACCACACACTGCCTGCCCACACCCATATTCCCCAGTTTGTGTAATAGTCTTCTATGTGGTACAGTGTCAAAGGCCTTGCTGAAGTCCAGATAGGCCATGTCCACTGCTCTCCCCTGATCCACCTCCCTAGTCACCCAGTCAAAAAATTCAATCAGGTTGGTCTGACATGACCTCCCCTGGTGAAACCATGTTGCCTTTGGTCCTGTAGTCCATTGACAACCAGATTTTCCACCAATCTCTCTTTCAGTAGTTCTTCCATGATCTTCCCCACTACTGAGGTGAGGCTGACTGGTCTAGTTCCCCACTTCCTCTTTGTTCCCACTTTGATTTCTTGTTTTAAATTTATTATTATAATCTTGACCATGAGCAGTCATGAAAAGTCATGATAATATGAGGTCATCATTAACTGGAATCTCCTTCTCCATAACATCAGGGTTCTTGATGGGTGGCTATTTAATGTTCATGTTTTACTATTGTTAATTATGATCAGAATGATGGGTTTTGAAGCTTGAACATATCTGAACATAACTGATAATGATTATTCATGATACGTCATTATAAAATCCTCATATATTCAGCTTGGTAAGAGATACTGTATATAGACTCAGAAGACATCTGTGTTGTTGTATAATACTGCCACAAGAAATGCATCTAACAATAGACTGTATTTTGTGAGCACACTTGATTAGGTCTACATCAACAGTGTTTCAAACTGCCTGCATTCTAAGCCTGCAATGTATAGAAACTGGTTTCTGACAGTACAGAAAATAAAGTTCTCCTCCACAGCAAGAGGGTAACTTGAAGGTGAATTCAGCCAGCAGCTGTTAAATTATTTAAAGTAAATTGGAACGTACTGTATCCTCACATCTGCTTTCAAAAAGATTACCTACTGTATGACTAAGAGCAACTGAGCTTTCGATGTCTACGTCTAATCCTAATTCAAAATGCTATGGCACGTGTCATGCGAGTGACCTATATATAAAGATCCCAAAATGGGCTTTATGGTAATTGTGTTTTACTTTAATTGAGGCAATGTGGAGCAGTATACTACATATATTATGTGTAGGACAAGCAGGGCTGTCAGCAACAGTTTTCATGGGATAAGAAAGAGAACCTGACATAAACAGTTACACACTAAGGGACACATTATAATAAAACTGATGCAATAGTTTTAAATTCTGAAACATAGGGCAAGTGCATATATAAGATGACACAGACTAGTCACAGATTTAAATAGGTTTTGATCTGTGATGTCATCTGATTTTATGTGATGAAGAAAGGCTATTGCACATTTGTTGAGATCTACTAAGAAACAGAAACATGAGGAATGCATTATCACATTACCCATGATGCAAATCCAAAATTCTGTTCAATTTTATTCAGTACAAATGCCATTAAGCAGACCTTGATTTCAAGGATGTCCTGTTTAGGCAGCCTTCAAATAACAGACATACATATTTCTGACACAGATGTTACATTGTCTTTGGTTTCATCAAATCAAACTGAACCAAACTGTCATGCCCAGCATCATATTAAGGCAACTCTAGCAGCTGAGGAAAACAGCAGTCCAAAGTGCTTGTAAGCAATGTGAAACCCAGGAATGACAAATGAATAGAGCTATGCTAAAACACTGTATCAGACAAGCATCCCAGTTGCATGCAAACTGTAAAACATCATACGGTGTAGACAGGTCTCATGTTCATGTTCATTGGTATTGTAGAAATCACTCCCCTGGTATTCCTAGAATCAGAAAGACTGTCTTACTTTGTCTATGACTGATAAAGAGAGAAAAAATATATTCATTTATAAAAATACTTCACCCAGTTATAATTACCGTAAGTATATCAAGGTGGTCTTAATTTATCACAAATTCACAGCTAGAAGTCTTGAAGCACAGAAAAATCAAGTGCCTTGTTGAAGGTCATAGCTAGTAAGTAGCTCTTGAGGACATGAATCTGCAAACTTCTTTTATAAGTTAATAAGGCCTATAAGGGATGACTCTAATGGTATAAGAGATTCCAAGCCTGAGGTTTGGGTGAGAGGACTGTGAAGAAAAGTGGAGCGGTTTTGTCTGTCTACCCAAATGCCAAGAGAAAAGTCTCTTATACCATAAGAGACATCCATCAGAGACCCTATTAACATATTATAAATCATTTGAGTTTAGTTTGAATGATTTATAGGTTTAGTCTTCTTTAATTTAATTGTGCCATCCTACCCCTTGGTATTAAACTGGAGCACTCCTTCTTAGCAATCCCACATGACAGCACACTGCATAAGGGATAAGAGGTACAGCATCTTTACATTCTGATTGGCTGCAATCACCTTAATCATTTATAATTGCAGTTCAGTGATCCAGCTCCTGCAGCTTCATTTGTGTCTGTATTTATGTCGTTTAGTATGTATGAGTACCAGTGGCTGCAGAAATGCTGACCCCACAGAGGCCTGTGCTTTTGCAGACAGAATTGCTGTTGCAATTTAGGGGTCAGGGATTTCTATGTGCATCTGTGCAAGTTGTGGCTCAACAGGGCCTGTGCTTCTACAGTCAGAAGTCAGTGGTTATGTCTTACACCTGTGGATGCAGAAGCACAGGCCCCTCAGTACTGCGTACCTCAATTTTGGTATATGGATTTTTCTGGGCCTGCACTTCTGCAGCCACAGGTCGGTGAGTATGTCTTACACCTACAGCTGCAGAAATGCTGGCCTCTCAGGACTCTGCTGTTCTGCATCCACAACTGAGCATCTCTTACAGTGTGCATGAGTACCTGTGGCAAAGGAAGTGTTGGCCCCTCTGCAGATAAAACAACTCTTGTAATTTGGGTATCATGGATCTGTATCTGTGGCTGCAAGGGCCTGTGATGCTGCACACAGAAGTAGTGTGTGCATAAACAAAACATCCACTTAGACGAGCAATGTTGTGCAAGCAGTACAATGCCAGACTTAGTAAAACCAAAAAATGGGTACACACATTCATCCTACATGCAGTGAAACAGCATCCAATCGGAACACCATCAGTGCAGCATAACCTACCAATGTTTTGTGCCTATGTGCTTTCAAAAGGCACAAAATGTTGGAGGGTTATGCTGAACAGATGGAGTTCTATTTGTATGCTGTCTCACCAGATTAAAGTCTATAGCACAATAGCCGATTTGTGTTTTGTGAAATGTATTCTTTGTGCAACTGCATATGTAGCATGTGTGTGTATGTGTGATTTGTTTTTTTGTTACAGAAGTAGTGTGTTTATTTAAGTATCCTGGATATCTATCTTCATCCAGAAGGGACTGTATATGTCTTATGGTGTGCATACCACAGATGGAAATCCAGGCAGCACATCAGTGCTACTGCATTTGTGTCATCTGGAAACAGTTGTATGTTTGTCTTACCTGTCTGTGATTGCTTGTGTGGTCTTATCCTTTTGCTGGTTGGGAGAGCAATAAGGAGTTAGGATTTGGAATCCTAACGCCTCCTTTCCCTACTTTTGTGGTGGTAAGTTGAACATTAACTGTTGCATTATTACAGTTCTTTGCAAAAATCAAAAAAAATATATATATATATACACACACACACACACACACACACACACACACACACACACACACACACACACTGAGGGAGAAAGATTTACCTTAGAGATATGCAACTGGAACCTGTGGAAACATGATTTATTTACACTTAAGCTGTCTGACCTTGAGTAACCTCTCAAAAGGTATAAGCCATGAGTGAGGTGTCCAAGGGCAATCAGCCTGAATGTACTAACATACTAAAATGCCAGCAGACTAGGCTTAGTGGTCTTTTGTGTCTGCTCATTTGGTCAGCCCCCACCCTGGGAGCTGACCTTAAAAATAAATAATTTATTACATAAGGTCCCTGCTGTGCATTTGATTTATGCAACAGGCAGGGCCTTGCATTTTTTTTGTTAAAACAGAACCTGAAATAAACATTTATTATGTCTTTGTGTGTGACAGCTGTGATACTGTGCTTTTTTCAGTCTCATTGCTATATTGTTAGTTCACCAAGCAGCAAAAGGACAATCCCACAGAAACAACTACAGACTGTCATCAGGTAAAACAAACAAAACACAACCATTTCCAGATGAGACAAAATCCATTCATCATCAGTGTCCAGCACTTCTGCAGCCACAGATACACTTGCACACTGCAAAACATACACAGACACTTCTGGCTGCAGATAGAAATCCACTATAACCCAAAGCATAACCCATTTCTGGGTGCAGAAGTGCAGCCCAGCTCATGTGATACACAGGTGTGTGATTTTTGAAGGGCCCACTACACAAGTGTCATAAAACAGTCTTATGTACATTAGCTTAATATACTTATAGAATGTTCCATGCACACTCAGTTTGTGTAGTGCACTTTGGTCCCCACAAAATCCCTTACCACAGCATTACATGCATCTTCAGAATTTATTTTTGAAATTTAATTCACTTTATCGGCATATCAAATACAACAAAATAGTAACACAAAGCATATCCATACAAAACTCCATGTGTAGTGTAGAGGCACTGCTCAATATCCAACCACTGGGGCACATGCATACAATGCACCTCATAATCTATCTCCATATACCATTGCAGTTATTTACTAGTATGAGTGACTGCATTGTATACTGTAGATAAGTTTGGTAGAAACAGGCCCCTTTCTGTTTTAGAAGTTGTACATTTTGCAAAGGGCAATCTTCCCATTCCAGATAAAGGTGTATATAAAGTAGCGTATATATTTGAACCAAGAAATGGGGAGGGCAAGATTGATCATGCCTAAAGGGTACAGTACTGTAGGGAGTAGATTAATTTTTTTAAAATATTAATTCTGCTTCAAAGGGTGATTGGTAAGTTGGTCCATTGTGACAAGTCTTGTTTCAATTGCATTAACAGGGCATCCAGATTATATTTTTTCGATTGTGCTGAAGAGATCCTAAGATAAGTTCCCAAGTCTCTGAGCGTATCTGCTTTCCATAGCAGGCCCAGAGCAGTTACATCAGGTCAGTGTGCCTGGATGTTCAAAGGCATCACTTCTGTTCTATCTACATTAAGCTTATAGTTGGAAATAAATGCAAAGTTTCTTATGACCGCTGACACTGCATGCAGTGATATCCTCAGCTGTAAGAGAATACCATCTGCATAAAAGGATAATTTATATTGGTGTGGGCCCAGAGGAATACAATGGATATCTGGGGTGTTATTGCTTTTCCTAATCAGGGTACCAAAAAAGGATTAAATAAAAGTGAAAAAAGAGGGCATCCCTGTCTGGTGTCCAGCTGGAGCATCACTGTCTTCGAACACACCCCTTTACATAAGATTTTGACACTAGGATTGGTAAAAAGCTCCTTGAACCAATCTACAAACTACTGTGGTATGTGGAATTCTTGCACAACATGGAACAAATAGACCCGTAACACCTGATCAATGCTTTCTCAAAATCCAGAGAAGCAAAGGCATCTTTAGAATTTGATTAGGGTTCCTGTAGTCTAGCATATTGGGGTTTAGGCACAAAAAGCTGGACTGCATATGTGCTATGGATCTGCAGTGCATAGGAAACCCAAAGTCAGAATGTCACAAACCAGGGGTCCAGTGGATCACCAGCTGATTCACAGAAGGGGTGATGCCCCTTGTGCACTTGATCAACGGCTGATTACACAGCTTCACATACAGCCAGTCTGGGGGTGTGCCTGCACTCTGCACCATTCAAGAAGACAGAGTGCCAGGCATGGGGTGCACAGGATATGGTAATGGGGATCCTGCCATATCTTTTGTGTGCCCCTCCCCAGAAAAACCCTGGAGGCTGTGGGATCCCCCTCCCAGTGCTGCCCCAGCCCTCTGGTTAGCAAGGGAGGGCAGGAGGCAGCCATTCAGACATTCCCCAGTCTTTTTAAATTGTTGTCTCCCCTTCCATCCCAGCATCTCCTGCTGGTGTGCACCAGGAGATTCACTTCAGAACCAAGGACAGGCATCAGAATGGATGACCCTCAATCTTCCCCTGCACAACAGTGCACCAGAGGTGGAGCTGTGGACAGGCACCCTGTGGAGGTGCAAAGTAGTACATACCTTGCACCTGTCCACAGGTGTGGAATTATGCAGACTGGGCACGTGCAAACTATGCATACCTGACCCCACGTTGATGCATAGGGTTTTATGTGTGTACCAGCAGAACTGTACAGTGTACATCTTCTACTTCAATATTTCATACCCAAATTCTCAGCACTCAATTTTAAGCCTCTGTGATGTCCACAGGAGGAAGGGACATGCAATCTGGCCTTGAAAATATTTTATATGGCGTTACAACATAAAAACACATTTTGAGGTGGAAGTGACAGTTCTCACCCACTGTGATTGTCTAAGAGCCTTCACAAATAAGCTTCCTGAAAATGTGATGAAAAAAATGCTAAAAATGACTAGCAGTAACAGATGATTTACATAATGGACAAAATTCTTTGTTCACACTTTATGCTATAAACAACTATTTGTTCACATTATTTTATGTCGTGAACAAACAATTTTTGTTTACACTTTCTCACAAACAGTTCTCGGCAGGCAACACAAGAACCACAACCTTTGCCAAGCTGGTGATGCAAGATTTTTATGGTGCCCAAAAAATGTGTTTTGAGCTCATTTTTCATCAAACAGACCCCAGAATCTAGCTAAAGGGGTTTCACTTACCCAGGTGTTTCTTTTTCTACAAAGCATCATTTTTGTGTGTTTCTCGAAATATTTTTTACCAAAAAGGAAAAAAACAAGATGGCAGTGCTCACACCTGTATTAATATGAACAGCTATCCTGGAAACCTTACTAAGCATGCTCAGAAACAAAAATTCAAAAGGCTCTTTCTTTTGCCAAGCTGCTTCTACCTTGAAACTTTCAGAACACAATTCCACATTGTTTTTTTTTGGTCTAGACACCAACAAATAAGGCAAAAAAAGTGAATTATTTAATGTTTTTATACTCCCTGGATCTCACAATCTGAAAAACTGGTCATCATGAAACTTACTAAATTCTAAGAACATGACATCATAGCCAAGCATGCAAAATCTTATGCAATTTTGTTGAACGGCACCAAAGTTATTGAGGTGCAAAAATAAAGTAAAATAAAATTGTATTCATAAAAAGCACAATTCCACATGTTCAAAGTGCTTGTACAACTTATATTAGGCATACATACAAACAGATAAGATTTAAAACTATGCAGTTTTTTAGAACCCATATAATCAAATCTAAAAGTTACAAAGTAAACTTTAAGCAGACATCATAAATGTCAGAAAATTACAAATAATCAGAGAATGACCAGATCAAATAAATATGTCTTTAAAGCAGTCTTAAAGCTCTGGATGGTCAGGCACTCTCTCACTTGACAAAGTAGAGCATTCCATAGGGTAGGTTCCACAAAAGCAAAAGAAGGGGCCTCCGAATTCTTAAGTTGAACCCTGTGAAACTCTAGCAATCCCTCATCAGAAAAGTGGACTGGGTGGATGGGATAGTAGGGACAAAGGAGATCTTGCAACTTCCGGGGTCACTGACTGTGTAGGGCCTTATAGGTCTGTAACTCAACCTTGAAGGTGATTCACCACTTTACCGACAGCCAGTGTAGTCCATTGAGCACAGGTGTGATGTGGCAAGATCTTGAAGAGCCAGTCAATAGCATGGCCATCGCATTCTACACTGGCTGCAAGTGATGGATATCAATCCCCAGAAGCCCTAGGTAGAGCGCATTGCAGTAGTCAAGGCGGGAGGTCATGAAGGCATGGGCCAAAGTTGGAAGTTCAAGTGGGCCCGGATGTTTTACCTGGGTTATATTCCTCAGATAGTAAAAAGAAATCTTGATAACGGCCGACACTTGAGATTTGAGTGTCAGACCATTATCAAAAAAAATGCCCAGATTCTGCACCCAGTCAGAAGTCACCAGTTGCACACCCCTGAGCCAAAGCCTGGAGGGCTGTCCCACCAGCAATCTCATACCCTGATGACCTGGGTCCACCATCAATACCTCAGTGTTATACAAGTTCAACAGTAGTCAGTTGGCACTCATCCAGTCCCAGGTCTTGGAGAGGCAATTGTTAAAGACTGAGATAGCTCTGTTGTACACAGGCACAAAGGACATGTATTGCGGAGTATCATCTGCATAGCAGTAAAAACTCAGTCCTCAGCACCTATTAATGTCTCCAAATTGCAACATATACACTGCAAACCAAAAGGGTGACAAGATGGAGCCCTGTGGCACCCTGCAGGATAGGGGGTGAGGGGCTGAGAAATAAATCCCTGACACCACTCTCTAAGACCTGCCCATGAGGAGAGATCGAAACCAACTGTGGACTGTACCCAACAGTCAACAGATTAGCTGCAGGCACTCCAACAACACATCATGGTCTACAGTGTCAAATGCTGCGGAGAGAGATCAATGAGGACGAAGATCAAACTAGTCCTCCAGACTCTCTCTATTAGGAGATCATTAAGTACACAAATAAGTGCCATCTCAGTACTGTGCCTCTTCCTAAATCGGGACTGAAGAAGACCATAGACATCATGAATGGTCAAATGATCATCCAGCTGTGACACAACCACCTTCTCAATAACCTTACCCACAAAGAGCAGGTTAGAGACGAGCCTGTAGTTAGCCAAACAGTCCGGGTCAAAGGAGGGATTTTAAGGAGAGGTCTCAACTGCCTCCTTCATGGGGTCAGGAAACAACCCTATATTCAATTAACTCCAGACTACCTCAGCTAGAACAGGACCAATTACCTCAATACATCCCACAAGGAGGTTTGTTGGGCCCAGGTCCAAATTACAGCAGGTATGTCGCAAAGTCTGGATAATCCTCACAATATTAGTGATCGCCAGCCGAGCAAAGTCAGACCAGGTAAACTGGGTACTTGCAGCCTCCTGCCAACCTCCACAGCACCCAATAGAGGGGTCTAGACAGATTCCAGATCTGATGGTGCCAACCTTATCTGTGAAAAAGCAAGCAAACTCATCACACACATTAAAAAGAAACAAAACAGAATATAAAAAATGCAAAATTACAAAAATTACAAAATAAATACACTCAAAATGCTCAAAAACAGAAACCATGCTTAACAATGCTCCAAGGTTTGTTGCTGCTGATGAATAGTCCAGCATGGCCACCATCATGCCAGAAATTGGGGATTAAGTTTAAAGAGCCTACTCAACTTATTCTCAGAAGCCACATTTTTAAAACTTCATATTTCGAAAACAGATTAATATTTTTCATGACATTTTTGAAAGATACTTTCTTGGGCCCACCATCTTCTACCATGCAAATGTCAGAACAAAATTTCAAACTGTTTTTGCTCTACATTTGAGTAAATAAACAGCTAAAAAAGAGTGTTTTTTTTCTGATTTTTACACTCCTTGAATCTTGGAATCCAGACAAGCATTCGTTATGAAACTTGCCATAGAAATATCAATTTTGTTGGCTGAAAAAGCCTGCTTGGCCCATCTAGAATGCCCTGATGTTCCCTGCCTAATCTGTCACCACAGACCCTAACTGGTCTCCAGTGACCCCTCCTCGCCATCACTGCCTATTTACGAATATGCCCCTATGTCTATGCCAGGATGCCAGAGGCCCTCCACTGTTTTTGTCTTCACCACTTCTGCTAGCAGTCTATTCCAAGCCAGCTGGATAACCCATTTAGCCACACAAGGTGGGTGTATTCGTTAACAGACCACTGCTATTTTATTATTTTCAGAATAACGTAATGTTTTATCCTGCAACACAATATGTGTCTCCTTCAAAATGGTTACTGTGTAGCCGAGCTATTTGGTGCCATGGGATTGTTGTGTGCTTGGGGCTCCAGTCTCTGCTGTCTGTTAGCTGCCTTGGTGTGCTTTCATATTGATTTGTTTGGTGTGCTTGACAGTCCACTTTTTCCTTTTACTCTTTAAAGAGAATGGAACATAATATGGCCAGCTCAAGCAGGAACACCCCTCCAGTCTCAACTGAAACAAATGCCTTTGTTGACTCCTTGTTTTACAAGGATGGAGAAAACACAATTTTAAATGAGTAATCCTATTGCCATTTTGTACACCTATAGATCAACAGTTAGTCATGAGTCATGATACTAATGAGCCAATTGACATAAAAACTGCCTTTATACAACTGGAGAGAGTGGCATTAAAAGAGACACCTTTATTGGCAGAAAGTAACTATTTCAGCAAACTTAGCAGTTAACAGAGCCCTATAAGGGCTGAGATTTGTGAAACAACCCACTTTCAGAACTGAAAGAAATAATTTTTTCAGTGGGTGGCAGGCATTCCTGCTTGAACCTATGGCAGGACTTATCCAATATATTTTAAAGGATGTGGAACAAATCGAAAGGGAAATAACAACTGAACTGCTAAATAACGAAGGTATTGTAAAAACATTCAGTAGCCATCACAAATGTAATAACTATAGATAACAAGTTGTGGTGATGATTAAAAAGTGTGATGAAAGAATACAAAAATTTAAACAAAGGAAGTTTAAAAGGAATAGAAGGGACTATGTCAAAAGGTGAGTTAATAATTGGAAGGATGATAATAAACCAATTAAATCTATCCTGAAAGAATCACAAGTCACCAGTGCTAATGTACCTGTACCCCATGATGTGTGCACAAGTGGTTCAGACTCTGAAAGGGGACCACAGCTTTTCTTAGAGCTGAGTTTAGAGGTGATTCCTCCCAATCAAGAAGCATTTCTAATAAAGAAAAATCAACAACCACTAATCAATGGAGCACATGCACCACTGCCCCCACAACCCCCCAGCCCACACTCCAAATTCAACTGAGTGTGCTTCCAGAATGACCATTGAGATGAAGCCCCAGACTTTCCAGATTCGAAACAGACATACTAGAAGAGGAACGGAAGGCAAGGGAAAAAGGAGGAAGAAGGGGCAGTGAAGGGGGCAGACCATTCAGGAGGGGCTACAGGAGAGGGGAATCCAGGCACTGTCAGGAGAATTGGAACAGAATGGGCTACGGAATGTGATTGATGGCAGTCTAGTTAATGACAGTGCAGTTAAAATATCTCACTATAACTTGATGGATACAGAACATCAAGTTTTACAGAAAGGTCTTACCTTTATTCCTACAAGTGACATAAATGAATTGCAAGCTGTGGTAGATTTTTATAAATTTATAAGTAAATTGCATATTAATGCCTTTTATTATAAAGAACTGGGTGAGTCCTGAGAACTGATGAATTCACCTGATAATATCACAGTGGAACATAAAAATGAAACTTTAGACTCAAATCAACATTTATGACTCTATCGAATTCTATAGTTGGAGCTTTTTAGAAAGTATGTTTGAATGACTTAAAGTGTCTCCTTGAAGAAAGCAAAAGGGAAGATACTATAACTGCACAGCAATGGAACACACAGCCATTATGAGTTTAAGTGCAAATGAACAGACAGTCATCAAACCAGCGGACGGGGGGGGGGTCAACTCAATTGTTGTATTGGATAAAGATGAATACACTAAAGGAATTTATAGACAACTTTCTGATGATCAGTTTTATGTTAAACTTGAGAATGGCCCTATATACAAATTTAAGAAGGATATTGATATTCTATTTTATGATGCTTTGAGTGGTGTACTTACCACGTGTGACATGATTTTATGATTGTTGAACATCCAGTTAGGGCAGCCCTTTACGGACTGCTTAAAATACAAAAAAATCTTTCAAGCCACAAGTGAGGCCAATAGTATCTAGCATCTGCTTGCTAACAGAACCATTGGCAAAGTTTATTGACTGCCACATAAAAAATGCCATGCAGGGACTAGATCTTATTCGAAGGACACCCCACAGCTATTAAGCATATTGCGGAAGGTTTGTGTTGAACAAAGTTGGTATCTGGTTACTTTGGATGTCAACTAACTCTACATGAGCATACCGGATCAGGATGGATTACACACTTTATGTGATGCCTTATACAGTGATACTGAATATTCAACATCTTTCATTAAGTTTCAATTAATATAACTGAAAAGGTATTAGTGTGCAACTCTATTTTGCTCAAGGACAATATGTATTTGCAGACCAAGGGAACAGCAAGGGGGACCATTATGGCCCCCAATTATGATAACTTCTGTATGGCCCAATTTGAAAGTAAGGTCACCTGTGGTGAGGAAAACCTATTTTTGGACAAAATTGATTTGTACAAAAGATACATAGATGACATCTTTCTCATTTGTAAGGGATCTGAGTCAGAATTACACTCTTTGGACATTTCCAGATAGTTGAAAAATCAGAACTTCAGGTTTACACTTACATACAACCTACAGTCTGTTCATTTTTTGGATCTGTTAATAAGTAAAGAATGTGATGGCACCATTAATACCAACCTGTTTAGAAGGCAACAGATAAAATTAAATTCTCCATTTTACAAGTTGTGATCCCGATCACATAATCAATAACATATCTATTGGTCAATTTATGAAAGCTAAATGTAATTGCTCTAATGTGGAGAATTTTGAGGAACAAGCAGACATCCTCACAAGCAGATTTGGAAGTAGAGGTTATGATGAACAGGCTGTCATTCATGCTTGAGGTTGTATAAGTAATATGCCAATGGAGAATCTGTTACAAAGGAAAAGGAAACATGATAATAACAGATTTATACACACACGGGTACACCAAATTTTGATTTAGTACAAGACATAACTTGTGAACACTGGTAAATCCTTGGCACAGATAGAAAACTGAATGGGGTTTCAAGTAACATGCCAATAATGGTTGTTAAAATAGGAATGGATTTGGGGGACAAATTCAGATAAAAATATCTATAGACATTTGCCATCAGGAACACATAAATGTGGCTTTTGTTTTTTCTGTAAATTTATTATGGAAGGTAGAGATAATTCATCCAACCACTAAAAAGTCATTTATACTAGAGATTTTGCAACCTGTAACACTTGTTATTTATTATGCAAAATGCAAAATGTTCCCTAAATTTTATGTGGGTGAAAGGAAACAAACTCAAAGTATGCATAGGTCAACATGTCAGGAGTATCATGGATAAGAGGGATGGCATTAGTGCTTCATCACAACATTTTGAATCCTATGGGATGGGACATTCTTTTGAATTCCAGATTATCAAACGTGTATGAAAGGGCATGAGGTGGGGAACCTAGATACTGTTTTGTTACAAAGAGAAACTTTCTGGTAGTACTGTTTAAGATCGTACTGACCACTAGGGATTAATGACCCTGATCATTTTCAGTCATCCCCATTTCTATAAATAGCACATAGCTAAGTGCAAATCTTGTGCATAAGAAACATGAAATGAATTGTGTGTCTTATTTATATCTTTTGTAAAAGAGACATGCTATGCAGGTACTGGAGAAAAAAACCTTTTTTATAATGTGTAATAGAAGATGTTCACTTATCAGTATATTTTTTGCTCTCCCCACAAACCCACTCCTTTCATTTTTCCTCACTTTTTTCCTCATTTAGGCACTGTAGTAGTATTTAACATACGTGATGGTTATGTGTTAATGTGGGTACTGTATTTCTATATTTTTTTAGTGTTTTTAATATGAATGTAGTGTATTATGCTTTATATGTACCCATAGATAGATATTGTATTATTACACTTTAGGGAAAAGTCTCTTCAAGATCTCCTTATTTAAGGGTACACATCTGAAACACCTGTAGCCTTGACAAAGCCCAAGAGCTGGGTGAAAACGTTTGACTCCACAAGGTGGGTGTGTTTGGTAACAGACCACTGCTATTTCATTATTTTCAGAATAAAGTAACATTTTCTCCTGTGACACAACGTGTCTCCTTGCAAAATGGACACTGTGTAGCCAAGCTGTTTGGTGCTATTCCAGGCATCTACCACCCTCAGTAAAGTAGTATTTCCTCACATCCCTCTTAAACTCCAACCAACATTTTTGCATACCTCTGGTACTGGTGCTCTTTCTCATTTAACAGAGACTCCTCTCCTGCACCCTGTTCACTCCTGTGATGTACTTTTAGATCTCTAGCATGTCACCTCTCACTCCTCTCTCCCAGGGTTTACATGCTGAGATCCCTCAGTCTCTCCTCATAGGTCTTCTCATGCAACCCCTGCACCATTTTAATTGCACCTCTTCTGGACTGCCTCCACTATATCTATGTCCTTTTGGTGGTGCAACCTCCAAAGCTGGGCACAGTACTCCAGGTGGGGTCTCACCAGTGAGCAATACAGTGGCAACACCACCTTCCTCCTCCTGCTGGAGATATATCTCCCTATGCATCCCAGCATCCCACTTACCCTACCCACTGCTTTGCCACACTGTCCTGCCACTTTGATGAAGTCAGTTATGACAACCCAAAGATCCCATTCCTGCTTAATGACTGTCAGTACCTTTTCCATCCCATCCTATACACAGCTCCTCGATTCCATGCCCTAGGTGCATGAATTTGCACATTTTGGCATTGATCCCCATCTGCCATTCTCTTGACCACTCCTCAAGTATCCCAAGATCTCTATTCATTCTCTGCACCTCCTCCTGGGTGTTAACTCTATTGTAGATTTTGGTATCTTCTGAAAAAAGGCATACCTTCCCTTCCAGTTCTTCAGCCATGTCACTTATGAATACATTGAAAAGGATTGGTCCCAGTGCGAGCCCTGTGGCACCCCAATGATCACACTTCCATCATTAGAGTGAGTGCTGTTAATCACTAGCCTCCATCACCTATCCGTTATCCAGTTTGTAACACAATTCACTCCTTTGGGTCCCATCCATAAGCTGCTCAATTTCTTCATCAGTCTCCTGTGTGGCACAGTGTTGTAGGCCTTGTTAAAGTCCAGATAGGTCACATCCACTGCCCTCACTGATCTATTTCACTGGTAATCCAGTCAAAGAAATCAGTGAGATTTATGTGGCATGCCCCCCCAACCCCATGAATCTATACTGCCTGTGATCTTGCAGCCCATTGGATTCAAGATACTCTATCAGTCTTTCATTTTGTAGGGTTTACATTAATTTCCCCACTTCCAAAGTAAGACCGATCAGTATATAGCTGCTAGCCTCCTTGCTGCCACTCCTATGCAGAGAAACCACATGTGCTCTTCTCCAGTCCTACAGAACCATACCATTTGCAGTGAACAGTTGAAAAGGATGACAGTGGATCAGCTAGCACCCCCTAAGTTCCTAAGGTACCCTTGTGTATATCCTGTTCAGTCCAACAGCCTTGCCACCTTCACAGTTGCAGGTGCTTTCAGGACTTTCTGCTGAAAATGGGTTTGTGTCCACCTCCCCCCTCAGTTCCTGCTACTCCCTGGTGGCCAATCCCCACTTCCTCCACTGCAAAGACTGAGAAGTACCTGTTTAAGATAGCAGCTTTTTCTGCAGTCACGTGATGTCTTGGATGGACTAGCAGCTCTTCAGCACTGCTCCCACTTGCCCAGTACATTTTTTACTAATTTCACCACCTAAGTAAATTCAATCAATGATCGTCTTACATTAGTCAGTTAGACAACTTATCCCAGTGGCCAACTCTATAGTTGTTTAGCAAGGATTTTGGGTAGTATGGATGTGGAGATGCAGCAAAGTCTACCATGCCACACACTGCTCCAGATGCCTGACAAGGCCTCCAAAGTACAAGGGTCATGGCTCCATGGTGGGATGCTCCAATACTGCTGCACCAGAGGTGACCCCTCTCTCAAAAGAGAAATTCCTGCTGGAGCTTCATCTGTTGAAAGACTCCCTAACAGTACTAACCACAGAGCTTACCTTACTCAGATGAGACCTCAGAGAAATAAATAGAAGGGTTAGAGATATTGAAACCTGCTCAGTCTCCCTAATGAAATGACCTGATCAGACAGATCTCCTTGCGTCAGAAAAATCCATAAAATTGAGCTGAAGCTGGAGGACTTAGAAGGGATGGAGTAAGAGGAATAATTTAGTCATCCTCAGCCTTCCTGAAGATGCTGAAGGTGCCACTCCCAATTCAATTCACCCAGAAACCTCTGGAAAAGCTAGTGGAGCCATCACCAAATGACCTGATTAATGTTGTGGAACACGTGCATTGGTCCTTGCAACTCAGACCCCTGCCTGGCTCTTCACCATGTCCCCTCACACTGAAGTTACTTAACTACCTGGATAAATTAATTGTTTTGGTTAAACTTTGGGACCTGCATTCAATTATCTGGGAAGGTGTCCGTCTCTGTATTATTCAAGATCTACCGGTTTCCACCAGGAAAAAAATGGGCTGCCTTTCACCCAGTAGTCTCAAACATTATATCAGCTGGCATCAAGTTCCCTATACTTTACCCAGCCTGCCTGCAAGTGCACCTCCAGGATACCTGGCACTCATTTGATAGTGGGGACCAAGCTTCAAAAGAACTCAAGCAACTCCTCCTGGACCTCTTTAAACTGGGCAGATCCATCATTCAAGATTTTATACCACATGGGGCTTACTGGCTTTTCTGTATGTCACTGCTCTGGATTATTTTTTCCCGATCTAACCAAATACTGCCAGGTAAGACTGGTTAATTCTTTGCTTTATCTGAATGGTAGTTCATGCGAACTGGTCATATTCTCTATTGTCATGCTGGGCTTGGAATCATCTGGGCTTATTAGTACATTAACTGTGTAACAGTTCTGTGCCCGAGACTCTATGTTTCTCACTCTGCCTATGAACTGAGTCTCCGCATGGCAGCTACACTGCAGCTTTTGATCCTACTACAGTACAGATGGCAGCATATTTACTTCCACTCCAATACTGAATCCTGGTTCGAAGTAAGAATTAAGATGTTGAGGTCAGCAGTCCTCAACTGTATGCACATGCCTCACATATCCACTTTCTGCTACCTCGGATTTCACATATTGATCCTGCCAACACCGAGGCTGCTCTTGGCACTATTTTCTTTTATTATTATGTGCGGACTGTGTTAAGCATTTAATTTAGTTTGTGGGCAGTCAGTTTTATATTCTGCTGCAATGTTCTTTAATTTTCCTGAGTTGCCTCCTGTGGATTCCTTTGGGATCACTGTATTCCCTTGGGACTTAATTATGTTGTAACTACACTGGATCATCTGGGGTTCAGAAACTTCATACGTTTCCCATTTTGAGGTGTTATGTTTATCTACTAGTTTCAGGATCATAATTCTTTCTTAGGTGGTTTGAGGTTTCACTTCCTTGAATTCTAATAATTAGCTGTCTCATGTTACAATGAAGTGCTTGTTATACAGGTGGGCAAGGGCGGAGGGATAAGATGCAATAATGCTGGTAACAGATGGCCTCACGAGTCAATACAGTGGTTGAGGTTACATTGCTGTTTTTATAATGGGGAGTGTTGTCCTTCTTGGTGCTTATGGGGTTACATTTCTTGGTACTGTTAGATATCAGCTGGGGGGTTCTAAATCCTTGTGGCAGTTTGCGTTTTTTATATGTTATATATATTTAGCCTCATTTTTCTTTTTCTGGCATTTCAGACCCTTAAGGGACAAGGTACAATGGGTTCTAGCATATGGGGGTTAAACCACATTATCTCTATAATCCCTTTGTCCTTTGGTCTCTGGTTTCTTATTCATATATCCACATATACACAGAAAATACGGTCTTGTTCGCATCTAGCAATTCTCCCTCTGAGATGGCCACCAACCTTCAGCAGGACTTTAATAACATCCAGCACTGGTTCAATGCAAACCAACTCCCTATGAACATCAAAAAAACATTCTGTATGACCTTTGGCTCCAGGAAAAAGCTGTCCAGGCTTGTCTTCAACCCTGCCTTCGATATGCTCTCTGGTACTACACTGGAGGATGTCACCACCTTTAATTTCCTTGGGCTATGGCTGGATAAGCATCTTGACTATGGGGTACACATTGACACTATCCATAAAAAATTTGTCTCTAAACTCGGTGCTCTGTACAGACACCGTAGCTGCCTGCCGCAGCAAGCCAGGTGAGAAATTGTCCAAAAGATGATTCTCCCTATCCTTGATTTCAGATATATAGTCTACTGTTCTGCCCTAGAGTCCACCCTCTCCAGACTGGACACCCTCTTCAATTCCTTCTGTCGCTATATACTTAGCTACATCCACTTACTCACCACTGTGATCTATATACCTTGCTCTCCTCTCCCTCTCTCTATGCCAGACACCTATCACATTGCGCTAATGTAGTTTGGAAGTTCTGGCTCAGATCTCTTCCCCTCCACTAATTCATCCTCCAAATAACCCTCCCACCCTCCTGCTATACTCTCCATACATCCTCACAAAGAACTGTAGCCCTCTCTCATCTGCGTACCTCATCTGGTTGTGCTGTCTTCTTGTACAAGTTCCCTAAAATCTGGAATTTCCTTCTGCTTGAAATTCACTCCACTCAATCCACCATTCACTATCACTCCTCCTCCATAAGCACTCTGTTCACTGTTGTAGCAGCACCTAACCTTTTTCTACCTACACCACTCCCGACTCTACATACCTATTTTCCTACCCCCAGCACTTCTAAGTTACCTGTGGTACCAGCCTCCAATAACACCTTCCTCCACCTCCCTCCCCCCCACCAAATACTACCCCTCCTCCCATCTCTCTCTCCCTCTCTCTCTGTCTCACTTCCATCATTGTCGGGTTCTAGTCCCCCTTGCAGGGTTCTCAGCATCCTGAAGGGGTCTAGCTCCCATCTCCCCTTCCACCCACTAAACCCCCCCATTCACTCCCCCTTCCTCCTCTGTCTCTCACCCCCATCCTGCTTGGTCCTTGTCCCCCTTGCAGGGTTCTCAGCACCCAGAAGGGGTCTAGCCCTCAGAAGGGTGCAGTAGAGTGCAGTTATTCTAGATGCCCTACAGGGGGCATGCCTTAGACAACTAGTACTGGAGCCCACTCAAGAGGGAGCAATATTAGACTTGATTCTCTCAAATGGAGATGGAGAGAGGATCACAGATGTAGAAGTGGGTAGCCATCTAGGAACTAGCCACCATAGAACAGTATGGTTCACAATAAACACAGCAATAGAGTCAAGCCATACAAAGACAAAAGTACTGGACTTTAGGAGGGCTGACTTTGCCAAAATGGGTGAGTGCCTAAGGAATGCACTAGCAAATGGGCAGGAAGGAGGGTGGAAGAACAATGGGGAATAATAAAACTGCCATCACAGAGGTAACGAGCCTTGTGTGAAGCAAATAAACAAAACAAGATATGTAAGAAACCACTATGGTTCTCAAAGGAAGTGGCAGGAAGGTTCAAGAGAAAAAGAAAGCATTCAGGAAGTACAAGGAATCGCAGAAGGAGCAGGACAGAGAATTGTATCAGTTAAAGCAAAAGGAGGCTGGGAAGGCAGTCAGAACAGCAAAGGCCCAAACCGAGGAAAAGATAGCCAACTCAGTTAAGAAGGGGGATAAAACCTTTTATAGGTACATCAGGGAGCAAAGGAAGACCAAGGGAGGGATAGTGAGGCTTAATAAATGGGAGGGACGGTGGGCAGAGGGAGATTGTGAAAAGGCAGAGATACTAAACAAATATTTTTGCTCAGTATTTACAAATGAAGAGGGGGAGGTACATAAAATGAACAGTAGCAACACTCTGGATACAGAAGTTGATACCAGCCCATTTACAGAGGAAAGGGTTCTGAAAGAACTCTTAAAACTGAAGGTGGACAAAGCAATGGGGCCTGATGGGATTCATCCCAGAATTTAAAGAGCTAAGGGTAGAACTAGTGACACCACTGACTACCCTTTTTAACAAATCATGGGAGGATGGGGTGGTACCCGAGGACTGGAGGAGGGCAGATGTGATTCCCCTTCACAAAAGTGGGAGCAAGGCAGAAGCAGGAAACTACAGACCTGTTAGTTTAACCTCAGTGATAGGGAAAATGATGGAATCACTTCTGAAGGAAAGAATTGTCGAGTATCTAGAGGCCAGAGGGGCACAGGACCCTAGGCAGCAAGGATTCACAGTGGGAGGGTCATGCCAGACAAATCTGATAGATTTCTTTGACTGGGTGACCAAAGTAGTAGATCAGGGAGGTGCTGTGGACATGGCCTACCTAGACTTTAGCAAGGCATTTGACACAGTCCCACACAAAAGATTAATATACAAGTTAGCCAGCCTGGGAGTGGGTCCCAAGATGACAGCCTGGGTAAAGAATTGGCTGGAGTATAGGACACAGAGAGTAATAGTAAATGGAGTCCACTCAGAAGAAAGGAGGGTTACTAGTGGGTACCGAGGGTTCAGTATTAGGACTGTCCTCTTCAATGTCTTTATAAACGACATTGCAGAAGGACTGAAGGAAAAGTATGTCTCTTTGCAGATGACACTAAGATCTGCAACAGTTATGCACAGGGTGGGGTGGAAAGGATGAGAAGGGACTGGCAAGGTTAGAGGAATGGTCAAATGTATGGCAGCTTAGATTCAATGCTAAGAAGTGCAAGGTAATGCACCTGGGAAACAAAAACCCAGAGGAAGAGTACACAATGGGGGGTGAGATACTAACAACAACTAAAATGGAAAGGGACCTGTGGGTAGTCATATCAGATGACCTAAAGGTGGGCAAGCAATGTGAGAGGGCAGCAAGGAGGGCTGGGGGGTTACTGGGATGCATAGGGAGAGGCATCACCAGTAGAAAACAGGAAGTTATTATCCCTCTGTACACACAGCTGGTGAGACCCCATCTGGAGTACTGTGTGCAGTTCTGGAGACCCAGTCTCCTCAAATACATAGACAGGATGGAAGCTGTCCAGAGGAGGGCAACTAAAATGGTGCAGGGTCTACACCAGAAAACATATGAAGAGAGACTTAAGGAGCTTAATATGTTTAGCCTTGAGAAAAGGAGGGAGAGGGGGGACATGATGGAAACTTTCAAGTACCTCAAGGGAATCAACAAAATCCAAGAGGGTAGCATCTTTCAAAAAAAGAGGTGTGCAAGAAGAAGAGGGCACAATTTAAAGATAGAGGGGGGGGCGGCTCAGAGGTAATTTAAGGAACTATTTTTTCACAGAGAGGGTTGTGGATGCATGGAACGGCCTTCCGGAGGAGGTTGTGGAGTCAAAATCAGTGGTGGAATTCAAGCATGCATGGGACAGTCATAAGGCAATTCTGGGGGGTTGGGGTAAGAAGAAGTAGGTAGGGAAATGGGCAGACTGGGTGGGCCAAGCGGTCCTTATCTGCCATCAAATTCTATGTTTCTATGTTTCTAAGGCCTCTCTACCCTCCCCCCTCCCTTCTCTCCCTCACCTCCATTCCTGCCGGGTCCTTGTCTTCCTTGCAGGGTTCTCAGCATCCTGAAGGGGTCTAGCTCTCGGCATGCCTCTCTATCCTCCCTTCTCTACCTCTGCCCATGCCTTTCTCCCTAGCCCTCTCCCCTTGTTTTCTCACTGGCATCCTATCAGGGAAAACTTAGCACTTGTTAATCCACTGTATTCAACTTGCCACTTCTACAATTTAAGGTGTACTCCCTCATCTGGTCTACACCTTCCTTGTTACCTGTTAATACTCTTGTGGTTATGGTATTGGCAGCCCTGCATGTTGTATCCTTAAGATACCATTGGTCTTAGTCCTATCATTGTCAAGATTTGTAATCTATTATACTTGTGTTGCATTTCATGTGTTTTATGTTAATAGTCTGTTAATGTTTTTTGTTCTCCCCACTTATGTAACCCCCTCTGCCCAGGACACTTCTGGAAATGAGCTGTTTTGAGCTCATGTTGTCTTTCCTGGTGAAACTTTTTCAAATAAATAAATTGATTATTGGGGGTTTAATAGTCTAGGTGGGTTCTCTTGGGACTTAATTATGGGGTTGGGAAAGGGACTTTGCTACTATGGTTCGTGAGGAGTGTTTTTGTTGGGAGGACTGGAGGGTGGGGAGCAGATTTAGGATGGTTGGGGCCTCTTGTTCTCTCATTTTACTTGTCTAATACTTTAGTATTAAGGATTGAGTGGAGTGGGGGGGGTTACCAAAGGAGATTCAGAACAAGTTGTATGGTATTGCATTGCAATTTTCTTTCAGTTGTTGAACTTGTCCCTTTACACCAGCTGATGTACCATGGTGATTGCTTATACAGTAGTAGCCACAGACATGGCCAGATATTTCGCAAGATTTCTAAAGAGGTTCTCTCAGCTTCCCCTTCTGGGGAAATGGAGAAAGCAGGAGATTTCTCTAGAAATACCACAGAAATTTCAGGAAATATTTAGCCATATCTTTGGCTGTGACTGTAATTTTTCTTCATGGAATATAAAAGGTGCTCAGTCTCCCAGAGAAAGAGCTAAGGTTTTACTCTATCTCCATAAACTTGGTGTGGATGTTACCTTTTTTACAGGAAACTCACCTGCTCCCATCCCAGATTCTCCTTTTTTGGCACTCCTGGGTGGGACAGGCATTTGGGGTGGGCTCCAACTCCCATAAATGGGGTATTGCTATCTTCTGTTTGCTCCAGGAAGTAGGTGATCTTCAGAGGAGGTTCCTTATCCTGCGAGCCGAACTGGGACATCTAGATGTTATATTGGGGACTGTCTATGGACCCATGTCAGAAAAAAAACATTTTTTCCTACTTTGTCATTATTGGTGCCCTGGTCCTCCCTACCTATACTCCTTGGAGGAGACTGGAACCTGGTCTACTGTAATGGTCTTGATAGACTTGGTCCTCACTATCAATCACTAACATCAAATCCATTGACCCTTCAGGACCTAATGGACTCCCTAGGCCTTTTGGATCCTTTGTGTGCACTGTACCCAGCCCAATGGGAATATTCCTTTCATTTTCTTCCACATGATACCTTTTCAAGAATTAACTATTTTGTGTTAGGGAATTGAGCATCTTTCTGGAGTTTTTTCATGCCATTACATGGCTAAAGTTGTATCTGATCACCACCCCACTCCACTCCAGTTGTGTCTCCATCCCTAGAATGCGACAAGGTATGGCGATTCAATAACCAGTTGCTCAAATCTGATTATGTGGTACAACATATTCAGCACTTCATTTCATTTTTCTGGAGTTTAATTCCCCCTCTATGACTAAGCTTGATTTTTTTTTTTATGGGGGGCCTTGAAAAGTTCACTCCAGGGTGAATTGATCCACTTGGCTTCCAAGATGAAACATATGATCTCTAAGGAATTGTTTTTGTTATCCCAGATTAGGTCTCTGGAAAGGTATATTTCTCCAACATCTTCTCAGCCAGATTGAGAACATCTTGAAGGTCTTAGAGCAAAATATAACAGTTTATTAGGAGAAAAGGTGGAACATTTAATGTTACACTCCAAAGCAAAATATTTCAATCAGGGTGAGCAAGCTGGTAAACTCCTGGCCCTGTGTCTTTGCTTCCAGGCCATGGATAGGATAATTTCCTCCCTTTGTACTGACTCAGGCTAGCTTCTCAACTCTCCTGTAGATATTGCTGCCTATTTTCAAGATTATTATCAATCATTATATACAGTACATTGCCTTCCTCCCCTTTCTGTTTGAATCATTTAGAAGCCTTTCTGCAAGATATATAGTAGATCTACCCCAAGTGGGTGGCCCATAATTAGAGAGATTGCAAGCCCCTTCGACTCTAACTGAGATTCATCAATCTATCAATGCCCTGACATCAGACAAGTCCCCGGGTCCTGATAGCTATACTACTAATTTTTATAAAAATCTTAAACTCTGCTGGCACCCGTACTTTTAAACAATTTTAATTATATTTTTAAACATGGCATTTCCGACTTCTTCTATACTGAGGCCACTGCTGTTGTTTTACCGAAACCTGGCAGAAACCTTCTGCTGGTTTCGAATTACAAGACAATATCTCTTATAAATGTTGATTTCAACATACTCATGAAGGTATTGGCCTATAGGTTGAATCAAGTCTGGAAACCTCTCATAAGTCAGGAGCAAGTTGGCTTCATGGCAGGGCGGCTCTATGCTGACCACTCATGAACTTTTCTCACTTAATTTCAAGTCCAGGGATTCCATACTACTTCAGTGCTAGCATCCCTGGATGCAGAAAAAACATTCAACAGGGTCTCTTGGGATTATCTGTTTAATTTGTTACCCACATTTCATATCTCTTCTACTTTCATTCAGTGGGTCAGGGTGCTTTACTCTCACCCCTCAGCTCACATTTTTTGTAATGGTATCTTGTCACTTTTTTCTTTTATGGCAGGGAACCAGGCAAGGATGTCCGCTCTCATCCTTTCTTTTCAGTTTGTTTCTGGAACCCTTGATTAGAAAAATTAAGGTCTCCCCTCCAGTTTCTGGTATACCTTTAGAGCAATATCAATATAAACTTTCAGTTTACTTGAAAAACATTCTTTTACATATCTCCTCTTCTGCCACATCTTTGCCTGCTGCCCTGGATGTTATTACGCACTTTGGTCACATTTCTAACTATAAGTGGAATTTAACCAAAACAAAAATGATGCCACTTAACGGTGTGACCCTGAGGGCGAAGGTGGAGCATCTGGGCTTGGTTTGGGGTCTGAGATAAACTGAAATATTTGGGCACATATTGAAGTGTATCACCAGTTAAAATGAAACAGTATAATCTTGATTCAATGGTTACCCAACTAAAAATAGATTTAGAGCACTGGTCTCTATTGCCCATCTCTATATGGGGGGGGTCTGAATATTTTAAAAATGAATGTGCTGCCACGCTTACTGTACCCACTTCAGATGTACAATTATACCCTGCCAAAGTCTTGGTTCCTCCAGATTGATAGTTATCACTTCCTTTTTATGGTGCGGCAAGACCCCTTGGAGAGCTTTATTTAAACTAATGCATGCTAGGGAGAGGGGTGGCCTGCAAGTTCTTAATTTTTACCTTTACTATCTGTCCACCCACTGTGCCAGATTTTATCAATGGCCTAGGCCTCAATCTGAGGATAGTATGGGGTCTTACACTCCACAGTGGCTAGAAATAGGTAGTAGCCATGTACAGTGACACTAACAAAGCGAAATACACTCCTGTTGACAAAATCAACACTTTGCCGACAGGTCATTGTGTTGGTGTGACACTGTCTCCCGGTCCTGCACCCCCACCCCAAATCAACTCCGAATGGAGTTGAGAATCCTTCAGATGGGAGGGCAGGAGGCAGAGCCCCCTGCATGGGGGGTTCACAGGGTGAAGCCCCACCCCCCAGATTTAAAAAAAAAAAAAAGCAGGAGACACACAGGAATCATGTAAACTGCAACTTGTGGTCAACATGATTCCTGTCGGCAAGATGCCGATCGACAAAAGGGTTGTTGAACCGGCATCGTAGAGCCCTAGAAATAGATCGTTTCCAATGTTTACTATGAGCTCTTCTTTATAGTCCCTGCAAGAAACTTCCCTAACCATTACAGGGAACTCCCTTAGAAGCTTCCCTGCAAGCTCACTTATAGTTATGTTCCTTGCTTAAAATACAGCCATTCAAAGATAGTTCTCAGCCCATTGTAGGGAATCCCAATTTTAAAATTGGTGGACAGGTACTCACTAAAACATTTTGGCCTTTTGCTGCTGTAAATATCTTTTGATGATCTTTTACAAGAACAGAAACTTCTTACTTTCCAAGAAACTCGGGATGAGTATCAGTGGACTACCTTCACATGCTTCGGATATTTCCAGCTCACACACATGCTCTTGCAGTAATTTGGCACTGGCCATTGGGACAATTCCTACAGGAAGCGGGTCCTTTCAGTGGCTTTATCAGCCCCAATTACCTATGTCATCTCATACTACTACCATGGATTACAGGATCTTTTAGCCAACATGGAAGGGCAGATGTTTTACTACTGAGATCAGACTCTACCAAGTTTTGACTCTCCCCATAATTGGCCCTGAATTTGGAAACACCTATATACTGTAAATACATAAAATGGGACTGATATCATTTTCTTCAATTTCAGGTTTTGAATAATCTCTGTTGCACACTTGCTAAATTACACTGAATGGGCAAACTTCCCTCCGATATTTGTTCTAGAAGTAATAAGGAACCCAGTACATTGTGTCATGTCCTCTGGTCCTGTGAAAAAGTCACTCCCTTCTGGGCAGCTATTCAGTCATGACTGGATACCATTCTAGGGCTGTCTGATGTCTTTCTTCCTAAAGTGTGTTTACTAGGGGATTATGAGAACACATTAATTGGTACCCAAGGGCCGCATGTGGCCCTTCTTCCAGCTTGTGCCAAGAAAGTAATCCTACGGCACTGGCTGGACCTACAAATTCCTTCTGTTATTGAATGGTATAAGGAGACACATTTTGCTTTACAGGCAGAACGGCTCATAGCTAATATGACAAATAGATTTCACAGATATCAAAGTATCTGGGAATCTCTGTTTGTCCTGCTAACAGTTTGAGCCCTTTTGCACTTTCTATTCCCTGAAGCTAGTGGCTCTTTCTGGTAATATCCACCCTCCTTTATACTAATCGTCTGCTCTTCTTAATGGATACCTAAGTAACCATTGTGTACCTTGGGAAGCTGTGTTTCTTTATTAGTATTTTCCATATGTTTATCTTTTTCTATTGGGTCTTTAGTGCTTCTGTATCTCCGGGGTGTAGTTGGTAGGATGGGAGGGTAATCTTTGCTTTTTTGGATTATTAGAAACTGTTTGTAGAATAATACAGTTAAGTCCACTCTGTCATCATTACATCTTACAATTTGTATCATTTCAGACTGGAGTTGGCTTTGTTCTGATATATCTTAGTGCAGATTGTATTTTTGTTGGTTTAATAAAGTATGTTTAATTTAAAAAAAAAAAGGATGGTATATTTTCTTGGTCCTTTTCTATGCAGATTTCTCCTTCTGCACTTCTAATCCCCACTATCCCTCCCCTTTAGTGACCCCTTTGTCTAGTCTTTCTTCTACATAGAAACATAGAAACATAGAAGTTGACGGCAGATAAGGAACGCAAGGCCCATCCAGTCTGCCCATTTCTTTTTCTACCTTATAAATGTGCCATCGGCCTTTGCTCTGTCAGTGGCCTATCTATTCATTGTCATTTGTATTGCTCCCTTATGCCTATCCCATGCCTGTTTGAAGCCCTGTACTGCATTCATAGCCACCACTTCTTGTGGTAAGCCATTCCATGCATCCACTACCCTTTCTGTGAAAAATAATTTCCTCACATTCCCCCCTTAATCGGCCCCCCTCTAATCTCATGCTGTGTCCTCTTGTCCTGCTAGTTTTCTTATATTTAAACATGTTAGACTCTTTCGCCTTGTTAATGCCCTTAAGATGTTTGAATGCCTCGATCATATCACCTCTCTCCCTCCTTTGCTCAAGGGTATACATATTAAGCTCTGTTAATCTGTCTTCATATGTCTTCTGATGCAGTCCCTGCACCATTTTGGTTGCCTTTCTCTGGACTGCCTCAATTTGGTTAATGTCCTTGTCAAGGTGTGGCCTCCAATACTGCACACAGTACTCCAGATGTGGCCTAACCAGTGTCTTGTAAAGAGGGATTATTACCTCCCTCTTATGACTTGTGATACCCCTACTAATACACCCTAACATCCCCCCTAGCCTTACCTACTGCTTTAGAGGTCTGCTTGGATGATTTCAGGTCATCAGTGATGATGATGCTCAAGTCTCGTTCTTCCTTTGTGACTTTTTGCACTTCTTTGCATTAAATCCCAGTTGCCACTCTTCTGACCATTTTGCTAGTTTATCCAGATCTCTTCTCATTCTGCCCACCCCATCTGGATAATCTACTCTGTTGCAGATCTTTGTGACTTCTGCAAACAGACAAGCCTTACCCTCTAGTCCATCTGCAAGGTCACTAATGAAGATGTTGAAGAGGACTGGCCCCAGAACTGATCCCTGAGGTACCCCACTTGTGACTTGCATCTCTTCTGACTGTATACCATTTACCACCACTCTCTGTTTTCTGCCCATCAACCAGTTTGCCACCCAGTTGACCAACTTCTGACCCACCCCGAGCCTACCCAGCTTATTGATTAATCTTCTATGTGGAACAATGTCAAAAGCTTTGCTGAAGTCAAGGTAGGCGACATCAACTGCTCCCCCTTGGTCCACCACTCTGGTTACCCAGTCAAAGAAATCTGAGATTAGTTTGACAGGACCTTCCTTTTGTAAACCCATGCTGTCTTGGATCCTGTGCCCCTATGGATTCCAGGTGTTGCACTATCCTTTCCTTAAGGAGTGCCTCCATAATCTTGCCCACTACTGAGGTAAGACTGACTGGTCTGTAGTCTCGCCTCCTCCTGCTACCACTCTTGTGGAGCGGGATCACATGAGCCTTTCTCCAGTCTTCTGGGACCTCTCCTGTGCTCAGAGACTCACTAAACAGTTCTGCTAATGGCTCTGCTAGTTCCACCTTTAGCTCCTTAGGCACCCTGGGATGTATGCCATCAGGTCCCATTGCTTTATCCACCCTGAGCTTAGCAAGCTCTTGTAGGACCCTTTCTTTTGTGACGGGAGTAGTGCTCACCTCCCTCCCCCCTGTGTCCATGATGCTGAGCTGTGGGCCCTGCCCTGCCCTACCTTCTCTTTGGTAAATACTGAGCAAAAGTACCTATTTAGGATAGATGCCTTTACAGTGTCCTCCTCCTCAAATGTTCCATTTTCTCCATTAAGCTTAGCAATACCCCCTCTGGACTTTCTCCTTTCACTAATGTATCTATAGAAAGTCTTGTCACCTTCTTTTACTGTTCGTGCTAGTGTTTCCTCAGTTTGGGACTTTGCCTGCCTTACTGCCTTCCCTGCTTCCCTTAAGGCAGTTTGGTATGCCTCTCTATCTTCATCCCGCTGTGTTCCCTTATATTTCCTGAAGGCCAGCCTTTTGGCTCTGACCTTTTCTGCTACTGTATTTGAGAACCAAAGTGGTTTCCTTCTTCTTTTGCACTTCCTTTCTGTCTAACACAATGGGATGTTGCTTCAAGTATTGCATCCTAATGCTTGCCCACTTTGCCTGTACCCCTCACCTGTGTTTCTTTTGCCAGGGCTAGCTTAACTCTGTTGGCCATCTTATCAAAGTCAGCTCCTCTGAAGTCCCATATTTTTGCCTTGAATGGATGATTTAGATGCAGTAGCCAAACTGAACCATACCATGTGATGGTCACTGGCCCCAGGTGACCTTCTACCTGGAGATCTGTGATCCCTTCCTTGTTAGTCAGTACTAGATCTAGGATAGCCCTGTCTCTTGTGGGTTGCTGTACCAGTTGTTTGAGGCCCTCCCCCTGCATGGAATCCACTATGTGTTTAGTTCTGGCAGATGTTCCTGCTGGTATTGACCAATCTGTATCCGGCATGTTGAAGTCTCCCATTATCAGAACCTCCCCTTTAGCTGTCATGTTTTGTATATATTCTAACAGTAATTTGTCTATATCCTCCCCCTGGTCTGGGGGCCTGTAGACAACCCCAGTTCTTATGGCTGTCCCATTTCCTGTTTCCAGGGTGACCCACAGTTCTTCTGGCTCCTTACTTGTATTCTGAATTTTTGTAGCTTTGATATTCTCATTGACATACAGTGCCACTCCCCCCTTTTGCACCTCGGTCTCTTCTGAACAATACATAGCCAGGTACTGAAGTCTCCCAAGTGTGGTTACTGGTAAACCACATCCCACTAATTGCTACTATGTCCAGTTTAGCCTCTGACATTATTGCCTGCAGGTCTGGGATCTTATTTCCCATACTGTGAGCTTTTGTGTACATGATTTTCCATTGGCCAGATTTTGGTGTTAGTTGTCGGGTGAGGTTTGGCATTACCCCTGTGTGTCTTATGAGGAGACAAACCTTTTTTCTTACCTGGTGATGCAAATGAACTGCAAATATGCTGAATCCCTGTTTGACCACTAGCTGAGGGGGGAGGGGTGATCTTCCCATTCGACGTATGGGGTGCTGCACACCTCTCCCCATCTGCTAGTTTAAATATTCTGCAAAGACATCAAACTTCTGCCCCAATGCACTGACTCCCTCCTTAGTCAGATGCAGTCCATCAAATTTAAAGAACTTTCACTCCCAGAACTGTTGCCAGTTCCCTACAAATCTGTAACCTTTTCCCTGGCACCAGCCCTTGAGCCACGTGTATAGCTCCCCTATCTCCCCTTCTCTGACCTTCCGTCCATCTGCTCCCCTCTCCCAGACTGGCAGGATCTCAGAGAAGGAGAGGCCGGATGAAATAGATGATAGTTTGTCACCCAGCCTGGTCAGGGTTTCCTTGGTCTCCACAACTGACTGGCTGGCGAGATCATTAGTCCCTATGTGTACTAGGACATCAATGTTTTCTCCTGCTTTGTGAACAATTTTAGCAATCCGGTCAGTGTCTCTCCATGCTGATGTACCTGGGAGACATTTGACCATTACCCCTGGCTGGAGATGGGTATCAACTCCCCGAATCATGGAGTCTCCTATGATCAGAAGTTTTTGGGATTTCCTTTTTGCTTTTTTTGTTTTGGTTCCTGATTTGGGTGAGTTTTGTTGTGCTAGCTCCTGTTCTGCAGTGTCCTGCTCTGCAATGTCTTCTGCCTCTTTGTTTGATTTCAGAGATAGAGGCAGATACCTGTTTGTAGTGTTTATATGGTTTTTGGAGGTAATATGTTGGAGAGCAGAGAGTGATGGGGCACCCGATTTGCCCCTCCTAACCACCTGCCAACATCCTGGACCAACTACCCTCTGCGGTCGAGGTTTTTCTGTTGGATGCTGGGGAAATGGCGGGTGGTTCTTATAATGTATTTCCTCTTGAATATGAAATTTGAGGCGTGCAATCTCTGCCCATGCTGCCCGGAGCTGAGCCCTAAGATCTCCAAAGGCATAGCATGTAGGACAGTGTCCTAAATCCTGTAAGACTGTCCTTCTGAAAGTTGTTCCACAGTACCTGCAGTTAATGATATCCATTCCAGATAAGTTGCTGGGTTTATAACCTAGTCAGAGTGATTGGAAGGAAAAAAAGGAAAAAAAATGCAAGTAATGGTTTGATTGTGTTTTGTTTAACTTGTTATAACAAGTTAAATTACTAGTGCCCCTGTAAATGAGCTCACCTTGTGGAGGCCCCACTGATCCACCCTTCCTGCTCTGCCACAGGAAATGTCACAACTGTGGTACCCTATAAAAGGAGTGTAGTGGGGTGGTTGGGGATGGGGTGGTGGCTGGGCCTTCCCCGTCGAAAAGAAGAACCACGGACGAAAGAACAAGGAGATAAGAGCAGAAACAATCAGTCAACAACAAACGCAGTAACCCTGAAAGCTTATCCTTATGTTAGATAAAACTGTAAAACCTGTAAAGCACCACCTGTAATAATTTCAGAGAAGATATACACTGTAAGAAACACTTTGCTACAGAGAAAAATAAAGCAATGAAACAACCTTTGCTCCCATCACCGCCTTTCCTGCTTCCCTCTGTTTTACTTTGCATACATCCCTGTCATCCTCTGCCTATGTTTCCTTATACTGTAACCTCCTGAATGCCACCCTTTTTCATTCTCCACCTTGGCCACATCCCTAGAGAACCACAATGGTCTCTTTTTCCTTCTGTTTTTAGTCACTTCCTTCACACAGAGACTGGTTGTTTTAATTATGGCCTCCTTTATTTTTCCCCACTGTGCTTCTACCCAGATGGTCCCCCTCTATGAGGCAGTTTCTGAGGCAGTCTCCCATTTCTTTAAAATCTGCCTGCCTGGTGACCAGGACCCTCATCCTTGTGTGGTTTGCTTCTGCTCCAGTCTGTATGTTAAACCACACTGCACTGTGATCACTGGTACCTAGGGGACTGCCCACTTTGGCATCTGCAATGCTATCCCTGTTTGCAAGCATCAGTTCCAGCATTGCCTGATCCCTAGTGGGTTCTATGACTAGCTGCATGAGAAAAACCGCTTGTAGGAAGGAAAGAATGATCATGCTCCTTGCCAATGCCAAAGTCGGAAGGTTCCACTCCATGTCTAGCAGGTAGTCACCAATTAGCAGCACCTCACTCTTACTTACCATTCTGATGATAGCGTCCCCAAGTGTCCAACTTGTTTCCCTGTGTTGACAATCTGTGCAATACCACATTATGGTTAGAAGTCCCCAAACCTGTCTGCAAGGTGACCCATAGAGAACCTCCATCCCTTCCTTTTTTCTCCAGATGACCCAGTAACTCCATGGCCTTGATTCCCTCTTTCACATATAGTACAACCTCTCCCCCTCCTTCTCCCTGCCCTGCCCTGTGTCTCCTAAACAGAGAGTAGCCAGGTATGCCCATAGCCCAGCCATAGTGCTCAGTGCACCACAACCCCATTATGGCCACCAAATCCAGGCTAACCTCTGCTACGATGGTTCCCAGGCCTGTATTTTTTTTCCAAAGCTCCTTCCACTGGCATACATGGCTTTCCATACCTTACCTCCTCCCTGCCTGCTTCCTTACTTCCCCCCTCTTTCCTTAGCTGTACCCTGACACTCTCCCTGACCCACCTCCTCCCTTTATACCTTCTCCCTTCCTTGTCTCCTTTAACCCTTTACTCTTGCTTACCTGATTTATACTCCCTTTTCCTCTGTCTTATCCCCCTATCTTTTTGCACCCTGCCCTAGGAGAGTTTACTCCCCTTGGGCCCTCCTTCCCTTATGCTCCATCATCAAGCTAGTTTAAATGTTCAGTCAGCGATGAAATCTCCCACCAAGGACTATGGTCTCCTTCCTGGAAGGATGCAGAAAGTCTCCCTACAGAGCACATATCTTTCCAAGCTGGCCTCCAGTCCTAAATGTAGCCAAAGCCCTCCTCCATGCACCATGCCTGCAACCAGTTGTTAGATGCCCTGCTGCAGATTAACCGTTCCTCTCCTCAGCTATAAACAGGTAGCACTTCAGCAAAAGCCACCATGCCTGCCTCCTGCTTGAGATGCCTCCCCAGCTCCATGAAGCTATATATATATTGCAACAAACTGCATTAATGCACTAGTTAGGGTTCAACTTAACACTAAAAAAAATAGGGAAAGGTGGTGTTAGGGTTTTCAACCCTAACTCCCCACCCCCAACCCCTGCATCAAAAGGACAAGACCACATAGGCAACCACTGACAGCCATCTTCAGGTAAGACAAAAAAAATACAACTGTTTCCAGATTACACAAATGCAGTAGCACTGATGTGCTATATTTATGGCTTTGAGTCTGTGGTACTTATACCGCAAGACACAGACACTCATGTCTGGCTACAGACAGATAAACTCAAATCACAATACAACTTCTTTGTGCAGAAGCACGGGCCCCTGCAGCTACAGATACAAATACAAATACATAATACCAGATTACAAGAGTTCTTTTGTGTGCAGAAGTGCAGGCCCTAATGGGTCCAGCCTTTCTGTAGCCACAGGAACTCATACATGCAGTTCTGTCTGCAGAAGTGCAGGCCCGTGAGAGCAAAAATTCTATGGCCATGCTCCTTGCCAAAGCCAAAATTGAAAGGCTCCAATCCATGTCTGGCAGACAGTCACCAACTAGCAGCACCTCACCCCTACTTGCCATTCTAATGATGGCTTCCCCATGTCTTATCCAACTGCTGGTGCAAGACATATACTCTAAACTCTGGCTGCAGAAAGTGCAGGCATACAGGGTCTTCTCTGGTGGTGGATTTTATCCCAGCTTCACCATAGCTGCTCCCTCTCACTTTCAAATCTCTCAAGTCTGTACTTTTCCTACATTTTGAGTGTCTGTATCCAACATTTCAGTGACAAAATGCTAAGAGGTTTACAGGATATGCAATGCAGGCGGTTGGTTTTATCCCAGCCTCTCCATAGTAGTTCCATCCCCCCTCCAAAACAGTGGGGGGGTGCACACTCTGGGTGATGGCATTGCAGCCTTTTTTTCTGCTGGGGCTGGAAGCAATGTGGGAACAGGATAAATGTACAATAATCAGAGTATTTTCTTGATTTTAATTTTTTCCTGTATAAGTGATCAAAATTTGTCATTACAATTGAGGGCTAGTGCAAACATTTGTGGGCTAATGCAATTTTGAATCAATTTGTCCTGCTGGCCAGTGCAAAAAATGTTAATGCAGTAGTCCAATGAAGGAACGCAAACACTCAATGGCATGGCAGGTGCAAGCAAAGTGTTGCAAACCCTATAACAAAACACTCTTCCTGAATTTCAAGACTGACTCTCTCACTTCTTCTAATTCCTCTGTTAGTTTATCAGGTTTATTTGTTTCCCACGTAACTACTAGTTCCAGGAAGGTTTTCACACATTTGCATGCCGCATCAATCCAGTGCTCCTTAAATTAAAAATTTTCCAACCCAGAAGAAGGCAAAAATGTTTGGTCATAACCCTCGAGGTGCTTTATTTTTAACTAAATATTATTCTAGGGTAATGACAGTATAAGTAATGTCTATCTCTTTACACACAAGTTTTTCAAGTTTTGTGAAACAAAATTTAATGTCACCTGTGTTTGAGGGCCTCTCCTCTGTGCCAGTTAGATGATTTTTCACTCTTTGCCATCTTTCTGAATAGGTAGCTGAGTTCTTCTACCTGAAGCCAGTCCTGTTGTCACAACTGATTGAAACTGTAACAGCCAATACAGTGCCATCTTGCATTGCCAGCAAAAAAATCAAAGCCATCTTGCTTGTTTTACTTACTACTGAAATGACCAGAACCCGCTCAGGAAAAACAATGGTGGTGCTGGAAAGGCTTCTCAAACAGCCCATTGCATTTAAGAGTTAAACACCCAGAGGTTCAGTGGCACAGGAGCAAATCTCCACGCAGTTGTCCAAAGAAGGACCACAAACATTCAATGGGAGGGTGGGTGCAAGTAAAGGGTTGCAAACCCTATAACAAAACAAAATCCAGGCTACTTGCATACCAAAAAAGAGAAGCAGTCAGTATAATCCATTTAAGCAGCTTTATTGCTGAAAGAGTACACACAGCACCACTAAAGCCTCGACGCTTCGGGTTCCCCAACCCTTCCTCAGGAGGCATGGCAACTGAAATAATGGGAGTGTATGTCTTTCTTATATGGTATTAGAGTTGTGACATCATTTACAGTATTCATTTAAAGGAAAATCATTGTTCATATCAATCTTAATATCTAAAACAAATTTTTTTTTAACAAGAACAGGTTTTTTTTACATAGAAAATACTGATTATATTAATACATAGATACATAGATACATAGACAGTGTCGGCAGATAGGGGCCTATGGCCCACCCAGTCTGCCCATTTGAGCTTGTAAGTTCAGTTTGTTTTTCTAGAAGTCTACTTACACTTTTTTTTACCACTTTTATACAAACAAAAAAAAACGTAAGATTTAAAAAAAACTATAATGCATTCCTATGATTTCTATAATTGATTCCACACTAACATTCTAAATTAATCAGTGTGTTAATATGTATGCAAGAAAAAGAATAAATCAATGCTGAAAAAATGGTCGGCTAATTAAATTTACAAAGCAAATTGCTTATTGTTGTTGAAAAATCATAAAGCAGTATACATCAACACATAGTGTATCAACTCTAAAAAGAAAGAGAGCAAAGAATTGTGAAGAATCGAATATTTAAATATCTTCATATAAATTCTTCTGGAGCACTTGAAGGAGGAGGTCAGCGATCTGCCATGGAGATGCGATCAGTCTGACAAACTCACATCATGTGGAGAAGGCAATAAGGTACCCTGAAAGTCAGATAGGAGAGAGAGATACACAGTGAAACATTAATATTTCAATATAACAATTTATAAGAAATTTTAAATAACCATTCTCAAAATTCTATTATGGTCATAAGAAACAAGCAGATCAAACACTTTCTTCCTTTTTTAACAGCAAGGTTTTTAATTAAGGGCTAGTGCAAACATCTGTGGACTAGTGCAGTTTTAAATCAACTTGTCCTGCTGGCCAGTATGAAAAAAAATTAAGGTTGAACCCTGGGCCTGTGCCTCATCAGCCACAGGTATAGGACATACACACCAGCTTCTGGCTGCAGAAGCACAGGTGCCTTTGTGCCCTGCACTGCAGCTGCATATAGAAATCCATGATACCCAAATTGCACCAATGTTGCTATATGCAGAAGAGCATGCCCCTGTGGGGCTGGCACTTCTGCAGCCACAGGTACTCATGAATGCTTTAAAACATTCACAAACATTTGTAGCTGCAGAAACACAAGCCACTGTGGGCCCTGTGCTTCTGCAGTCACAGATACAAGTCCAGGAAGGTAGCACATCAGTGCTACTCCATTCATGTCATCTGGAAACAGCTGTATGCTGTTTGCATTAGCTAATAATGGCTGTCTATACAGTACAAGTCACATTAAACTGTTCCATTAGTGAGTTGCTTTAGCATTTTTGATTGAGTTGCATAAGTGTTGCTGGATTCTGTAAAAAAAAAAAAAAAAAAAAAACTTGCACAAACTGTTTCTTAAGAGTTACAGCTCAGTTTTGCATTGCATTGTGAGAGAGTTTCAGGTGCATGCCAACTGAGTAGCAAAAACATTTTATAAACATTGCTCTTGAGCTGATTAAGTGTTGGAAAACAATGCAATATGGGTTTCCAATTCATTGGTAACTTTAAAAAGCAATACTAAACCAACTCATTGGTGGGACAGTTTAATGAGACTTGTACTGTAGCTGCTTCTGTGATCTTGTCGTTTTTCTGCTTAGGTGATGGGTAATTATAGTTGGAAACCTTAATGCCACATTTCCCTACTTTTGCAGCATTAAGTTGAACCCTAACTGGAGCATTAACAGTTTCTTGAAATTAGTTTTTTTTTCTTTTTAAGATAGTGGATCTGTATGAACAGATGCATGCCAAGGGAATAGTCCATCTGCCCATGGAACTGAGGCAAAGGATGCCATGGCACACATACCAATGTAAGTGGGTGATGAGGAGAAAAAATGGAGTCTAATGCCCTCCAATAGCAGAATATACTCAACAATGCTGCAGGCTCAGCACCGCCGACTGGGATGCTCTCACCCATAAAGGTAATAGGTAGTGCAGTATCCCAGAGTTGGTTGACAATGGAACTAGGAGGTCATGACTAACATTGACACATAGAACTTGAAGGCAGATAAGGACTGTTTGGCCCACCCAGTCTGCTCATTTTTCCCTACCTACATTATCACTGCAGACTCTACTTGATCTACAGCTCTTTCTCCCTCCCCCTTCTTTCCACTATGATTCACTTGTGCCTATTCCATGCATTCTTGAACCCTACCACCTCTGCTGGAAAGCTGTTCAAGTAACCCACCAGTACTCCTGTGAAGAAGTACTTCCTCATATATCTCCTGAATCTACCCCTCCAGCATCATAGCATGTCCCCTTGTTCTTGAGCACCTTTATTTCTGAAAAATATTTCTCTCCTGTACTTTACCTTGCTTACCCCATGATGATTTATATGTCTCTATCATATCCACCCTCGAGTTCAAGTTCAAATGCTTTATTGTTTGACTCGATGAAAGTCATTGCAGACATACAAGATCATGAAATAATTTTTAAAAGAAGATTAAGGGTCCATAGAGAAATACTGAGTTTCTGTAGATAAATACAATAGTGTATCCCAAATGCATAATTATATCTTTCACATGCTCAAAATTTTTCCATGAGCATAAGAACGTATTGCTAATTTCAACATAATATGCAATGTTATATTATTTTAAAATAATATAGCATGTAAATTATTAGGTATAACATAGACCGTTTTTATCTGTAAACCAGTATAGTATAGGTTCTGTTGTGGGGATACTTTAGCTAATGCCAAGGTAATTGAAACAAGGGCAGTGGTATGCAAATAAGAGGCCCTGAAGCCAGGAATACACTGGATGCAATTTAGCTTGTAATCACAATACATCCAGACTGTCTGAAGAAAAGAACAAATACATGAAGTTGCCAAAAAAAGACATCAGCTCAGTGGAATATATAGATAGATATATAGAGAGAGAAGAACCTTTATTCATTTCACTTACGGGGGGGCTGTCATGATGGCATAGCTCCGTTGCAAATATATATATATTTTTTTTAACCAATTATTTTACCAGGTAAGAGACACTAAGCTGAAAGCTTGTTTGCAGGTGCAACCTGGGAGCACGAGGAAGTTAAGTGACTTGCTCAGGGTCACACAGTATGCAAGTGGGGGCTGTGGGATTCAAACCCAGGTCTCCAGATTTGCAGCTCAGAGCCTTAAACCACTGCACCATACTGCCTCCTTTCACCATGTCCCATGCAATTGACTCTATTGGGGATTCATTAAGATTCTAAGACTCTTTTCTTTTGTGAGTGTATTACTTGAAAGTTAATGGCAAATACATGTTCCCTGCATATAACTGTATTTTGGGCAATCCAGAAGTATTTGTTATAAAAGTGTTTTCCCCACAGACAGTATAGACCTTGAGAGTTTGATTTGACATTAGATTCAGAGAATCTAAAGTGCAATAGTTTTGAGGGATACATTTCCAACCTGAACTACTTCAGGACTGGAAAAACTCCCCAGCCTCTTTATCATGAAGAAGGGTAAGGTATGGTTCAAGAACATGGCTTATTATACTTTGAGCACCACCCCTGACATTTTAATGTCCTGATTTTCATTATGTCTAGATACTGTATGGGTAAATTTGCTTAAGTTTATTTTTAATTAGTGTGGCATAATAACCTGATATGTTAATGTTTTTAAGAGAGTCTGATCAGGTCCTGTAGTCTCTTCTCATAGGATGCAGACCCTGCATCATTTTAATTTCCCACCTCTGGACTGCCTCCACTCTATGTCCTTCCAGAGATATTGTCTCCAGAACTGACACAATACTCTAGGTGGGGTCTTACCAGTAATCTATACAAAGGCAACACCACGTTCCCCTTTTCTGCTGGTGATAGCCCTGCTAATGCACCTCAGCACCACACTAGGCCTCCCAACTGCCTTATCACACTGCTTGGCTACCTCTAGGTCATCAGATATGACTACCCCAAGGTCTCGTTCCTGCTTGGTAGTCATTGGCACCACTCCACCAGTTTTGTACTCTGCCCCAAGATTTCTGTGCCCTAAGTGCATTATTTTGCATTGTTGCATTGAAACCCAAGGCCATACCCTTGGCCACTCCTCTAGTTTTCTTAGGTTTCTGCTCATCCTTTTCACCCCCCCCCCAGAGTGTCCACTCTACTGCAGATTTTGATGTCATCCACAAAGAGGCAGACCTTCCCTTCCAGCTCCTCTGCAATATCACTTATAAAGACATTAAAGAGGACCAGTCCCAGCACTGATCCCTGAGGCACCCTGCTGGTCACCCCCCCTTCCACTGAGTGAACTCTGTTTACCACCACCTTCTTTCACTTATCCCTTAACCAATTTTTTTGTCCAATTTAGCACCTTTGGACCCACTCCTAAATTACCAAGATTACCTATTAGCCTATGTGGAACGATGTTGAAAGCCTTACTGAAATCTAGGTATGCAATGTCCACTGCTCCACCATGATCTAATTCCTTTGCCACTGACCAAACAATGTAGTCAGCTAACTTTTATCACATTTGATTATAAACCCAGCTGGTGACAGTACTGTTAAGGTTCCTTGCCAATGTTTCAAGGGAAAGGCATTCTTCCACAGGGCAGACAGTTACTACCCCAAAGGCGTCTGTTCCTCAGGATCTATTCCAATTATTTTTTAAATTCATTAATTTCCTTTTGTGGTAAATTAATGAATTTAAAAAAGAATTGTAATAGAGCCTGAAGAATGGAATCCTTTGAGGCAGTAACTGTCTGCCATGAGAAATACGTTTTTTTCTTTGAAATGTTGGCAAGGCAACTTCTAGCAGTACTGTCCCCAACTAAGGTTATAATAAAATGCGATAAAAGCTGACTCATTATTTGGAGGTGGGCCACACTTGATTACAGTACTAATTCCTTTGTCATGCAGTAAAGGAAATGTATCAGATTCATTTGACATGACCTCCACGTTTTAAACCCATGTGCCATGGGTCTTATAACCCATTGGATTGAAGATATTACAAAATCCTTTCCTTCAGAAGTGATTTCATTAACTTTCCCACCACAGATGTCAGACTGACTGACTGACTCCTCATTGCTACCACTTTTGTAAAGTGGAACTGTATCTGCCTTCTGCTAGTCCTCCAGGACTACTACTTTTTACAGTGAGCTGTTAAATAGGACTATCAGAAGAGCAGCCAATACCTCCTTGAGCTCTCTCAATACCTTTGAATGCATTCCATTTCACCCCATTGCTTTGTCCACCTTCAGATTAGTAAGTCCCTTCAGTACCTGCTCCTCTAAAAAAGGAGTATTATACAATGGCAAGAAAATTTCCTGGACTCTGATTGGTCAGTGTGTCCCTTTAATAGTGAGTTTATCTGTGTATAACCTCACTATATGAAGTCCAGGCACATACATGACCTTATCAAATGTTGTCTATATGATAGAGATTGTTACGCCCTCATGTCTGCCATATAAAACCTCCCTCCCACTAAGCCACAGTTTGCCCCCCACCTGAGTCTCTTTTAGTCTGCAGTGTAGATCATCTTTTTTTCCCTCTTCTGCAGCTCACATGTTCTAATCTAGAAAGATGAATGAGTGGTTGTTGAAAAGAACAGCGTGCTGCTCTCCGATACCACAGGCTTGCTCAACAGCTAATTTAGTTTTGAGGTCCTGTCCCTCCCAACCAATTTTCTTCCTTAAAAACACCAGTGCCAGCTGGCCTGGTGGCACTGAGGGTTGAGGCACTGGATGCCACACCTCACACCACACCAGTGATCCGGGTTCGGGAGCCAGCTCAGGCCACTGGGGACAGCAGGGGTGGGTGAGGATTGAGTGCTTGCTTGGCTGCTTTCCTCCCTGGGAGGGAGGTTGGGGATTACTTGGCATGCCAGTGGCTCCTGCTGGAGACCGGTGGCACTGCAGCATGCTTAGCTTCATATAACCAGTGTGCCCTGACACAGGCAAGGGTTGCTGTGCGTCTAGCATCGGGGGCGTGTACATGCACGGGAGGGAGGAGAGATCACCAGAACAAGGAAGAAGCCTGCTCTGTGAGGTAGGTGACTGCACCTGCCCCCATGCCCATGGCCAGGTCCATCCTGCCTAGCCTTCCAGGTTCCTCCACCCGGGTCCTCTCCTACATCGGAGTCTGACTATAAAGTGCGCCCAAGAGGAAGAGCAGCCCCACCCTGGAGGGGCTAAGCCGGGGGTGCTGATCATGGACAGAGGAAGAGGGAGAGATGAGGCACAGTTAGGAGGACTTCAGGCAGGGCAAGAGCCGGCAGGATGCCTGAGAGGTCCCCCAGACCGCGACTGGAGGGAAAAAGATTTGTTAAAAAAAACACCAGTGCCATAATTTATTTATACTAGAGAGCCTGGAAAGAGCTTGACAAGGTTTCAAAGCAGAACAGAGAAAACGGAATGTCACAGCCACTCTGCTGAAGCAGACTTTTACTTTCAGTGTCTCTCGTTTTGAAAAGCACTGCCACGCACTTCCTATTTTCTGATCATCCTTTTTGTCAGCTCCATTTTGTGAAGTTGTTCTTGAGTTCCACAATAAAAAAATGAAACATTCTCCACTCAGGCTACTGTGGTGATGGGGGGAGAGGGCTCAGTAAGATAGACATGAGTGAGTGTGTGAGCCAGCCACCAAGCGTTTCTCTCAACAATCATTGCAGCACTGTTCTGATAATGCTTGCTTGCTCTTCATGTCCTTTGTTTTAACTGGTCCGTATAAATAAATTAAAACCATTCTCCCTACCACACGTTTCAAATTATTTTAAATATAAATATCACACTCTCTCAATCAGATCCCCCCCATCCAAAACTGTGACCAACAACCAGAAATAGCATGGGAAGGAGGGCAGAAGGCACAGAGTTTCAAACAGCACAGAATAAACAGTGCCACTTGCTGCACAACCATGAAAAAGAACTTCTTTTTCTCTAAATACTCTTCCATGCCAATAAATCAGTTAATAAAAAAAAATATGTAATCCTTGTATTTTTATTCTAAATATAATGAGCCATTGTATAATAACAATAATGCACTCCATGGTGTGGGTTGTTCTTTGATAATGGTGTTTGCCCCTTTACAGGGCAGACCAGGTTGTCCTGTTGCACCCCTGCTCCCAGGCTTAAATTGGTTGTGCTCAGAAGGGAAGGGGAGGAGGAAGGGAGGGGCTAAGGAGGAGAACAATGGACAGACAAACAGGAAGGGGAGGGGGATAGGGATGTATTTAAGGGACAGCACAAGGGGGCCTCAGCCACTTTTGCTGGAGTTTTTGGATAGACACTAACTGCAGCACGTCGGATTGGCAATCTTTAGATTTGTTCAACAGGAGAAGGAGGTAAGAAAACAGTAATGGAGTATATAAAAAAAAAAAAGGAAAGAGGGGGAGAGAAGATGTGTATATAGTAGCATGTTGAAATGAGTGGTAGATACAACCGGAGGCATGAAATGTTGAATAACAGTGGGGGTCAGGATATGGTGGAGAGAGCAACCCAGGACCACAGGGAGGCATTGCACACGTCGCGTGGAAGGAGGGGATCTGTGAAAGCCTATGTCCCATTTATTAGTAGCATATTCTGGCATAATGAGGAAATGTATTATGAAGGTTTGAGTACAAGGGGTCAGAACGTGGTGGAGTGAGCAACCCAGGACCGTGGGGGTGGAATGCACATGCCGCGGGGGTGTGAGCAGGGAAAGTCCATGTCTTCTTTGCCTCAGCTCTGGTTACATTTCCTGTGGAGGCGGGCTGCTGGCTGGTCAGATTGGAAAGACGGGGGCCAAGGGAGAGCGAACAGGAATTATGGGGAGGGTAGCATATTTCAAGCATGCGGTAACTGAAGGTGGAGTGGCGGTGATCTCCTGCCATTTGAATGAGTGGTGTTTTTTTCTTTTTTGTTGCGCACAGGCGACTGGGCTTGAGTAGGACTAGGCAGGGATAAGGAATCAATGGTGGCCAAGGTAGAATGTGGCTGGGAGCGTGCAAGGCTCACCCAGGTCCTGGTGCAGTGATTTAACAGGCCAGGTCATTGTCATGCCACGTGGCTTGGCGTAGCGAGTGGAGCTGGCATTTTGGGATCCAGTTTGCTGCTCTGGCGCTAGTGGATTGTGTGGGGGACACGTTGTTTTTTTTTTTAAAGCTGAAGGTGGTGAACCGCGTGGCAAAAGGTCACATGCCCATAGCAACAAAGGCGTGTTCAGGCTACAGCATTTGGTGTAGACTGGTAGAGGGGAAATACGATGGGGAGGCCTGGAAGAGGATGGGCAGCAAGAGGGTGAGTGATCGTAAACAATACCATGTGGTGTGGTGTCACACGCGGTAAAGGAGAGCAAAAAATACCTAATTTGCTCATTTGAGCTACAGTGGAGGTTAAATTTGCTCATTTTGAGCACTTGTAGAGGTTTCGGGGCCAGCTTGATCCTTGAGGATGGGAGGCCCGATAAGGCCCGATGTCAGGGACCGCGTGGTGGGGGGGTCACGCATCATGCAAGGGGGTCAGGAAGTGCTGGTCCTGGCTTGTGCGTTATGAGGGCTGGTGCGAGGTATTTCCCATTTCTCACGTGATTAAGAGTGCTGGAGGATGCATGATGCTGGGGGCTGAAGGAATGCAGCGCGGCATACGTGCTAGGATGGGGGAAAGTGGGACATGTCAGCACACGCTACGGAGGGGGGTGCTAAATCCCCTCGGCTCATGAATTTAAGGCTTTGTGCCTGGAGGTGACCATGATGAGGGCCTGGACGATGGGTGCAAGGCCTAGAAGAAGCCCGGAAGCTGGGTGCATGTGGACACCGCAAGCCATGGGGCGGTGTGGCAACGCATTATTCAGGCTGAGCGAGTTAGAAAATAGGGGCGGACTTTTTTTTTTTTCACAACCTGGATAGTCTGGAAGAGGCATATTAAGGGTGAGTAAGGGGTGTTTGGTGTGAGACCCAAAAAAAAAAAAATAGGCGACAGCACTTGCAGCTATGCGGGCACAATGATGGAATACCGGCATTTTGGGGGGGGGGGGCAATTGGCAGTCAATTCCCAGAGTGCATTTATCTAATTTGACTAGTTTATTTGACCTGTTTTCTCTTATAGTTGTTTTTACAGGGAAAAGGAGGAGGACAATGGCACCAAAGAAGAACAGGCCTTCGGAAGAGGAAGCTTACAAGGCAATAATGGACTTGGCGGAGAAAGCTAACAGGATGTGGGAACTGGTGGAGGGAGTGGAGCCAGGGAGACCCAGGGGAAAGAGGAAGGCAACCACAGGCAAGGGTGGCAAAGAAAAGCGACCAGCCAGGGGGTCGCGGGGTAATGGGAAGGCACCACCGGTGGTGACGGGGCCGGCCAGGCCAACGGACCAGTTGCCCCAGCAGCCTACCTTCTGCCCACCCTGTCAAAGGGAACAATTAAGGTGGAAGGTCAAGAGGGGAGGAAAAAAGGGGTCTGAGATGATGCGGATGAAGCACGTCCAGGAGGGACAAAGGTGGGGCCGCCAAAGATGGATGGCAGCTAAGGATATGGTCAAGTACTGCCAAAGGTAGATGGCAAGGATAACGGTTACGGACTGCCAAATGTGGATGGCAGGTGATAACAGGGTTACGGACTGCCAAAAGTGGATGACAAGTATGATATGGTTAAGGACTGCCAAAGGTGGATGGCAGGTGATAATGTGGGAAAAGGGGGAGGGAGGGGAGAAAAGGAATAACACAAGAAGAGAAGGAAGATGAAGGAAAAGCAGTCTCGGTTTTCACCGTTACCTAATGAAAAAGGAGAAGAAGGCACCCAGGTCTTCACCTGGGGGAAGAATAATCAGAGATTGATATATTGGATGGAATAAACAAAATGTTGGAAATATGATAATAAAGGAATTGGAATGGAATATGGAATGATGAATTGGAATAAATTAATTGCCAATCTGAGCACAACAACAAATAATGGTGTCTGTCTTTTGTGGGGGGATGAGGGGAAAATCCAGGACAATATCATTTATAGAGTATTGGACACACTCGGCCTGTGGCCTCATGCCCAACCACCCCAGGTGTGAGGTTTTCCCAGCACAACACACACCCTGTCGTGCATTATTATTTAAGTGTCTACTTCCCTCCCTCTAAAGTTTCTGTTACTTTTTTGTGGCCTCTCCCCTCCTCCTTCATCTGTGAACACTGAACAAAAGTATTTGCTCAGGATGTCTGCCTTTTCCTGGTCCCCCTCTGCACAATCCCCCCTTCCCTTCTTAACCTTACAGTCCCACCATTGACCTTCCTCTTTTCACTTACATACCTAAAAATGTCTTGTCCCCTTTTGTTAACTACTGGGCTATTCTCTCTTCAGTTTGTGCTTTTGGTCACCTTACTGCTGTCCCCGCTTCCCTCTGGTTCCTGAATACACCTCCCTATCCTCCTCCCTCAGCATCTCATTACACCTTCTGAATGCTACCCTTTCAGCCTTTACCTTTTCAGCCACCTCTTTTGAGAACTATAGTGGTGTCTTTTCCTCTTACTTTTGCTCATTTGTTTGGTGCAGAGGTTTTCTGCCTTTATTGTGCTCCCTTTTTGCTTCGCCCACTGTTCCTCCTCCCCACCAGACCATCCCTCCACCAGGTCATCCCTGAGACATTCACCTATCTCTATAAAATCTTTTCTCCTGAAGTCCAGGACCCTCGCCTTTGTGTAGTTTGAGTCCGCAGCCATCATTATATTGAAACGCACTGTATGGTGATCATTAGTCCTTAGGTGGCTTCCCACCTTTACATCTGTAACACTATCCCTGTTAGTGAGCATCAGATCTGTACTGCCCCATAATGAGTGAGTCCACAGACAAGTTGCCTGAGGAATGCCCCCGCAGAGTCTAGGATGTCCCTGCTTTGTTTTTCTTTATTTGTTTTGTTTTTCTTGACCAGGAAAGGAGGACTAGACGTGTAGCTGAAGCTGCTGCTGGGATTTTCTAGTCTACATCTGGCAGGTTTAAGTCCCCCACCAGCAGCACCTTCCCCTTTCCTGCAATCTTGCCAGTGGCTTCCAGGGTACCTTATCAATATCCCCCTCTTCCTGTGCTGTAGGGCTGTAGATCACTCCTGTGTGAATTGTAGCTCCATTCTCCATCTCCAGAGTTACCCACATTACCTCTGTCTCCCCCATACTCCCTCTATCTCCATCACTCTTATGCTTTCCATTACTTAAAGCACCACACTGCCTCCTTTCCTTTCCACCCTCTCCTTCCTTAACAGAGTATAGTCTGGTATGACCATGGCCAAGTCATGGTTTTCAGTGCACCATGACTCAGTAATGACCACAGTATCCAGGCTGGCCTCTGCCACAATGCCTCAAGTTCCATAATCTTATTTCCTTGACTTCTAGCATCAGCTGCTAGCTTTTAGCAGAGAGCAGTCTTGCTACCAGAGCAAGGAGGCAGCTGACTAAGGAGCTAGAACTTTACTACTGGAACATTTCTGACTCAGCAAGATGGTCATAGACTGTTGGGATTAAGCAAACAAATACTTTATTAGAAGTGTAGGGTCTCAACTAGGGTAAAAAAAGAGAGTTAGTGTGCTTCTCTGAGTTGGGGGAAGGGAACTATATCATCTTGCAGTTTGCTACTGTAAGTCAGTAGGAGAGCTGTTAATTGAGGGTGTGGCTTAGACAGAAGAAAAACATGTGTCTGCAGCTAGACCTCCCTGCTGCTAGCTTTTGGCAGACAGCAATCATGCTACCAGAGCAAGGAGGCAGCTGACTAAGGAGCTAAAAAGGTGCTACTAGAAGACTTCTGACCCAGCAAGAGAGTCTGTTACACATTGGTATTGCTCTCCTACCCTATCCTCCACTGTCCCACCCTTAGCTAGTTCCACTTTTATAGACATTGGATTTGACTTGACAACAGGAACTTACTGTTAGGGAGCAGGAAGAGAAGGATCACTGAAACACATAAGATTCGCCACCCTTGAAGGAAAAAAGTACCCCCCCCAGCTGCTGGAGGTCTGACTCTGAGCAAGGAAGGAGACTACCGAGGAACAGAGGAAGTTCCTGTCTCAGAACAGGAAGGATGAGAGCTGTAAGGGCACAAAGGCAGTAGGAAAGTGGGGAGAAAAAAACAAAAATAAATAAATACACAGAGGGAGGAGAGAGTAAGCATACCAAAGTGACAGGAGAGGGGTCACAAATAAAACATGATGGGAGTGGTGCAGTGCAGTGGCTGTGGGGTGGCAGTCTTCTAGGGGACGTTCTGGAGGATGCAGTGCTATCCCATCTGCAGGCACCTCTCTGGGCTGAGGGAGGAGGTTGCTCATCTCCACACTGAGTTGACCAGGATTTGGTGGACTTTGTCCTTATTCCAGGGACCACTGAGTCCACCCCCACTGCCTCAAAGGTTGCCTGAGTGGAGGAGTGGCTGGACTATAGTGGACTTGAGAATGTTTAGGGTGGTTAGGATGTGGCACATCACCCCTATGGTTAAACTCCACAACTGCTATGCTACGCTGGCAGGATGGGACTGTCCCAAGGAGGCACCCACAGTGGAGACCAAGGAGGATGTGGGTGTCCTCCACAAAGTACACCATAGGGGGGAGGCAGAGGACCCCAGAGGAGGAGGAAACAACCCCAGGTGGGAGATTCTATTGCTAGGGAGGTAGACTTGGGGCTGGATGGGGTGGTAAAGAGGGAGGTTAAGTGCCTACCTGTTGGTATGGCTTGGAGAAATGGAAAGCACATCCAGAGGATCGCTGGGTTAGCAGGACAGGAGAGAGAGCTAGACATCATTGTTCACCTGGGGACAAATGATCTGGCTGGTGATGAGGTTAGGGTAGTGTAGGAGGACTTCAGGGAGCTGGGGAGGGGTCTTAGACAAGTGGCATGTACTGTAACCTTTTCAGAGGTGCTGCCGGTCAATGACAGGTGGGAAGGCAGGGCACTTTGCAACAAGAGATTCAATTCATGGTTGAAAGACTGGTGCAGAGCAGAGGGCTTCAGCTTCATTGGGGATTGGGGTCCCATCTGGAGGGATGCAGTCCTATACAAGTGGGATGGACTGCATATATCTGGGGTGAACCAAGATCCTTAGTAAGAGGTTTAAATGCTTTATTGGCAAGCATTTTAACTAGCCAAGTGGGAAGGTAGTAGTAGGCAGGAAGAAGCTAATTGCCCCCACCCCACAGGATGAATTAGTCAGTAGGGGGACTCTTGGGTTGGGAAATTGACAATAAAACCTAAAATGTAAATAGATAGAAAGGCAGAGATAAGGAAGAATGGGAGCAAAAACAGGAGAGGAAGGGAGGGAAGACATGGGGATAGGAGGGGAGCTACTAGAAGGGGAGGTTTCAAAATTTGGAAGGCTATGTGCACAAATGCCTGCAACCTGGGAAATAAATTTCCAGACCTAGTAGTCTTGATGGCAGAGGCAGACCTAGACATTGTTACTGTTGCTAAGACATGGTACACGGGGAACTATGAATGGCGTATAGCCATACCAGGCTACATTCTATTTAGAAAAGACGGGCTGAGAAGAAAAGGTAGAGGGGTGGCTAGCTACATCAGAAAGGGAATTAAAGTAACTGAAGTTCAGGGAATGTAGGATGGAGTGGAATCACTGTGGGTCACCCTGGAGACAGGAAATGGCACTGCCATTCAAGCAGGCATGATCTACAAACCTCCAGTACATGGGAGAGATGGATGGGGTACTAGTAGAAGCCATCCTCAAAATGACAGCCAAAGGTCATGTGCTACTGTTGGGAAACTTCAATTTGCTTGATGTGAATTGGAGCACCCAGGTTGCAGCCACAGCCAGGAGCAGAGGCATCCCAGATGTCCTGCAGGGAGCATGCCTCAAGCAGCTTGTGGCAGAACCCACCAGAGAAGGAGAGTTATTGGACCTGGTACTCACCAATGGGGACAGAGTCACTGATGTAATGGTGGGCAGCCACCTGTTGTCCAGTGATCATTGTTCGATGTGGTTCAATGTGAGAACAGTGGAGTGATCAAACTACACAAAAGCAAGGTCCTGGATTTCAGGTGGGTTGACTTTGCAAAAATGGGGGTGTCTCAAGGAAGACCTGGCAGGGAAAGAAGGGTGATGTATAGAAACAATGTGCTAACCTTAAGGGAGCCATAGCAGAGGCAACAAGCCTTTGTGTTAGGCAGACGTGGCCAGGAAGGTAAGAGAGAAAAGGTTAGCTTTCAGGAGGTACAAGAAAACACAGAGGGGGAAAGACAGAGAACTGTATGTGAAAAAGCAGAGGGAGGTGGTGAAAGCAGTCAGGAGTGTGAAGATGCAAACTGTGGAAAAAAAAGCCCAGGTGATTAAGAAACGACACAAGACCCTTTTCAGGTACATTAGTGACAGAAAGACCAGGAGTGGGACTGTGAGGTTAAATATTGAGGAGGGGGGTGCTTAGGGGGACCTAGAAAAAGCAACAATCATGAACAAATTTTTTTTGTTCAGTATGCACAGAAGAAAGGGAAGGAGAAGGACCACTTTTGGGGGATGGAAGCACCAGTAGGAGAGAGAGGTGGACACCAACCCATTTATGGAGGAAAGTGTCCAAAAGGAACCCAAAAATCTGAAAGGGGAGAAGGCTGTGAGGCCAGATGGTATACATCCTAGAACACTAAAAGAACTTAGAGAAGTGCTGGCAGGACCACTAACAGCCCTATTCAACAAATCAATAGAGACAGGGGTGGGACTGGAGGAGGGCAAATGTAGTCCCTCTCCACAAAAGTGGAACCAGGCAGGAGGCTGACAGCTACAGAGAGAGGGGGAATATGATAGAGACATTCAAGTACATCAGGGGTATAAATAAGGTACAGGAGGTTAGCATCTATCAGAAAAGAAGGTGTGCAAGAACAAGGGGCATGATATGAGGCAAGGGGGGTAGGCTCAGGGGCAACATGAAGAAGTACTTTTTCACAGAAAGAGTAGTGGATGCTTGGAACAGCCTCCCTGCGGAGGTGGTGGGGGCAAAGACAATAGTGGAATTCAAGAATGCATGGGATAGACATAACAGTACTCTAGCAACAGGGAAGAGAGGGCAAGCCACAGATCAACTAGGGTCTGTGGTAATGCATTAGGTAGGGAAAAGAGGCAGACTAGGTGGGCCACATGGTCCTTATCTGCCATCACCTTCTGTATATCTATGTATCTGTGCACACATGGCCTTCCAGATTTTGTTTCTGCTCTGCTTGTTACCCCTTTTTTTCCTTTTTGCCCTCCCTCCTTCCCCCTTTCTTTTTAATGCTGCAGTTCCCCTCTCCCTTTGTCTCTACCACCCTGCTTCCTTTATTAATTTTCACCCTGGGGGATTCTACTCCTTTCAGATTCTCTTTACTCTTTACTTCTTACTTCAGGCTGTAGGGGGGCAGTTTCTGCCTCCTTGATTCCTTCCACCACCCACCTCGGCCATCACCTCTGTATAGTTTCGTATCCTCCCAGTCTCCAGTGTAGCCAAACCCCTCCTCTCCACACCATTCCTTCAGCCATGAGTTGAAGCTCCTGGTGCAGAGATCCCTCTCCTCCCCCTGTCATAGACTGGCAGCACCTCAGCAAATGCCACTGAGCTCTCTACCTAAGATGCACTCCCCAGCACCCTAAACTTCCCCTGCACTATCCCAGCTCCCTCCCTAGCCAGGTCATTATTCCCCAGGTGGGCAGTGACATACAGGTCTCCCTCCTGCCACACTGCCCTATCAATCTTTAGGATCCTCTTCCCACCCCTTCAAGCCATGGCACCACATAGACCCCTAACCTGCCTCTCTTCCCTTTCTTATTCCCAAATCTATCCCCTCAAAATCAAGTTTCCCAACAGAAGTTGCTTCCTCCTCCTCTGGAGTCCTCTACCAACCTCCTTGGGTCTCCACTATGGAGATCCCCCACATCCTCCCTGGTCACTATCACAGGTGCCTCCTACAGGTAATCCTGCTCCACCAAAGTGGCGTAGGAATTTCATAGTGGTACCAGTTGAGGAATGTGCCACTGTCCCACTACCCCCACCCTTCTAGAGCCCACCATACTTCAGTCTATCATCCTCCCTGACATCCTGTGTGGTAATGGTATCAGAATTGATAGCCCCTGGGTGGGAAAAGGACCCCCAAATCCTAGTTAACTCAGCCTGGAGTCTAGCGAACTCCTCCCTCAACCCATAGAGGTGCATGCATATGGAGCAGCATTACAGTCTTCAGAAGGTATCTTTGAAAACTGCTTCCCCACAGTCAATGCACTGCACCACTCCCAGCATTTTCAGCTTTTATTCTCTCTGTGTTACCTGGACATACTTTTGTACATTTACCCCTGATAGAATGTTTCTAGTTTTCCTCTTTTGTTTGTTTCTATTTGTGTTCTCCTGTGCCTTATTTCAATCTGTTTGTACTCATACCCCAGAAAGGGTGTTGTTTCTATTCCCAGTTTTGACCTAACTTTTATTTCCCACCCTTCCCAGCATTGACTGTTACACAGTAGTGAACAGGTGCCTTGCCTTTGTCGACTGGCAGAGTTCCTTTCTTCCTTGCTTCCTTCTGCTGACACCTGCTGAAACCTAAGATGCCAGTTACCCTTTCCACGCCTTCGCTGCAACACTCACTCACTGGGACATGAACATTATAGAATTTACTGGGATGACTGAGCAGAAATTGTGCATAAAAATAAACAAAAAATAAATACAAATTATTGAATGTAAACCTTTACCCATACAAATCACTCATAAATATTTTTTTGCCATAACCCCATCATTTCCCAAGCACTTATTGAGGTGTAGTGCCATCATTTGTCAATCTGCCCTAGGTCATATAGGTGTCAATTCCACTCAACCCTGTAATACTCAAAGCAGTTGTGAATGTTGAGTGTCCTCATCCCTCACCATTCATGTGAGTTGGGTGGTAGGCAACCTCACCTTACCCCACCACTACCATAATGCAAAACTCCAAAGCTATCCCACACCAACAATCAATAGTACCATTCAATCAATATGGTGTCAAGACTGCCTTGTCCATTACTACAGTGTGTTGAGTGTACTCATGACCCATAGATGCTGATGTCACAGCAATCCATATCATCATTTTAACACCACATCCAAAAGAAAAGGACCATTATCCATTGCATGGCCACAGCAGTCATCGAGTTCGAGTGACCACCTCACTGATGGGAACTGGGTTTACCAGACACCACTACATGATGTTGGAAGCTCTGTACTCTGTTGTCAACCTTAAAGCTCACCCATTAGGTGTGTATGTTTGTGGACTATATAGAATGGGGTGAGCTTTAGGGCTGACAACACCAAGGAATACTGCACCCCTGATTTGTTTTAGGGGTGTCCTAAAGTCACATTTCCCTACTTTTGTTAGTTTAGCCTGAACCCTAAATGTTGCATTAATGCAGTTTTTTTGAAAAGTATATATATTTATACAACATGTGTTTTTGGTATAAATGCAGGGATAAAAAGTGATATCTGGGGCAGGCAGTGGAGATATCACTGATATCTCCATGTTCCTATATGTCATAGAGACATCTCCATGTTCCTATACGTCATGGTGATATATCTATGTTCATATATGTCATTGCTATCAAAACGAAAGTGTGCAAACCATGCTCTACCTCTCCATGACCTGCACCTGCCCCCCTCTTCACGCGACTCTGACATCTGCATAATCCTGACATCATCACTTTCAAACAGTTATTTAAACAAAAAAAAACGTATCTGGTTGATCCTGCCGATTTCCTACACAAGCAGTTTCACTTTCTCAGTTTCTAAATTCATAGCATGGCTTAGCGCTTTCAAAATAGAACAGTAAGAACCTCCCAAAGATTTTAAATAAGCATGTTCTGTGTCCAACGTCAGCATCTGTGTTTTTTTTTAAGTTTGCTAAATTACTGAGCTACAGCAACAGTCACAACAGTCACTCAAGATCACTTTCTCTTCTCTAAAGGTGCAACTTAATCTCTCTCTCCTCTGTCTACTGTTGGCAGGATAAATCACAAAAGCTCAGCAATTCAGCAAACTTTTGGAAAAAAAACCAGATTCAGATGTTTCACAGGAAGTCTGCTTATTTCAAATCTCTGACAGGTCCTTACTATACTATGTTGAAAGCACTCGGTCATGCTATGAATTTTAAAACTGAGAAAGTGAAACTGTTTGAGTAGGAAATCAGCAGGATCAACCAAATAAGATTTATAAAAAAAAAATGTCAAAAAGCATCATATTTCTATAACTATACACAGACCGTGACTTATTTTAGCTTTCTGAAACTTCCTAATTTTATACTGAAAGAGCCCAGTCACACTACAAATGTAGATCAAACAATCACAGGATCAACCACATAACTTTTTGTCGGTTACAGTTGATTTAGCAGTTACGGCATGATCAGAGCCATGGGGGGGGGGGATGCTGTCTGAAAAATAAGACAAATGGGTAATTATGTTAAGTGGGGAATATGACAGGTTTTCTCAAGGGGTAAAACAAAACCTGGGGGGGAATTTGTGTTATGGTCCCAAAACATGTTGTATAAACAGAACGTGACATGGCCTGACTGAAGATTTCATATTTATTTTCACTCGAGGCCAATGACGTCAAGATATCATTGGCTTCTCATGAAGATAAATATGATATCTTCAGTCAGGCCATGTCATAGCCCTATATATATATATATATATATATATATATATATATATATTTTTTTTTTATTTGACCTCAAATTTTCAAGATAGTCTTTTTCTGGCTCTTCTTGCACACATGACATGTAGCATTTATAGTATATTGGGTGAAATATTACTTTGCACCAGAAGTGCTAAAACATGTATCATCCAGGATTATAAAAAATGGCAACTGTCACATTTATGTGGTGGCTTGGAAAATGTCTATACTGAAAAAATACTGAAAATTAGTGAAGTTATGAGTGAGTGTTGAAATATTGCAATGCTCACTCATAACCTGATTTAGTTTAGTTGCCATATTGGTCTTTGTAAGAACAGATCCAGAAGCAAATGGTTTGACACCTTTAATTGTGCCAACTTAGATGGTACATAAAAAACGAAGTGCCTAAGCTTTCGGACCAACCAAGTCCATTTGGATCCACTCATGACCAGGGCAATTTACCATATTTGCGCATCAAATTTTCAGCATAGCCTTCTTATTAGACAACTCATGAATCTAGCAAGTGAAAATTTTCAAATTCCCCCTGAAACATCATTCCGTGTCACCAAAATGTCATTGGTGGTGGTGGGTGCTAAGTGGAAGGTTGTGGTGGGAAGGGCTATGTAGGGTGCTGAGAATCATGAGAGATGATTTTCTGCAGGTTTAAGAAAAATTGAGAATGGTTTTCTTTGCTTTAGGGGGCCATCCTGAAATTGGGAATTGGGCACCCGAATGTCGGACAAGTGTTTGGCAGCATTGGGGGTGGGCATCCTGGTGCCACCATGTTTATATTTTGAATGGGGGCAGGTGACCTGGAGGGGGAAGAGGGTTAAGAGAAATGGTACTGAGGATGGTCACACAGTCCACTTACATATATACATGTGTATTACAAAAATAATATATAAACATTGGGAAGGGCAGGCAGGAGAACTTTAGGAGAGGGGGGAGAAAGAAGCAGTATTGTGGGTGAGCACCCATCTGCTTAAAAGTAAGATATATAGATGGACAGGCAGGCAGACAGATAGATAGATAGATAGATAGATAGATAGATAGATAGATAGATAGATAGATAGATGACGACAAGAAAGAGTGATTGAGGGCTCACTGGCTCACTGCTGCCACTGCAGCCAGCAGCATGCTTCCATATGCGGCTGCAGCTGTCAGGAAAGTCCCACTGTTCTCATACAGAGAACATGGGTGAATGGCTCCTCTTGCTATGCTGGACACCCTCAATTTTAGGGTGGGCATAAAAGATATTTCTGGCAATTTTATAAAAAAGAAACACCAGAAACTAGCTAGGTTAAGTTTTTGAAAATGTGTAATTTTTATGTATTTTTAATGTTTGTGGGTTTGAAAGAAAAAATAAAATAGCAGCCAGCACAATCAGTATTTATTTCAACACAACAGGTAAATCATGAAAATAAGCATGATTTTTTTTTTTTTTACTGTTCGCATTTCTTGGTTAACTAAAAAATCCTTCTAACTCTGGAACCCTATAATATTTTTGCACAAAAACATCCAAAGGTATATTCTTGGCATGGGCCTCTTCAGCCCTGAAAATTTTGTTAAAAACTTCCACACTGCTAGCCTGCAGGTGAGAGCAAAAAATATGCAATGTTAAGTACAGGGAAAACAAACCTTTTTTTTTTTTCTGTTTCTTGGCATTTTGTATCTCGAAAACCGAATAAGATACTGTCTGAAAACATTTCATGTTCTGAGACTCTAATAGCCTGACTGCACATGCCAAATGTTGGGCTATTTCATTAAATGACTCCAAAGTTATTAAGGTACAAAAATTGGAGTTTAACATTACACAGCCTACACAACCCTAACAATAGTGGTGCTACTGCGCCCCTATAATATATGCACATACTAGTGATAATGCTGTTGTGCATGCCAGGAGTCACAACTTGACTTTTTCAAGCCTGATTTAACATAGTTACATTGCTTGTTTTCATTTTGCACTAACTTTACTAACTTCAGGACACTACTTGCTTTCAAAAAATGCACTTTTCCGATACAAGTTTAAAAAGATGTACTTGTTCATGAATAAGTGTTCCAGCACCCTCGTGATATAGTCTCTCATGACTACACATCAGCAGCTGGTGACTGGTGGTGGTCAGGTCACCAAAATAAGCACATACTCAATTTTACTAATATGTTATTTCTCTCTCCCTTCTTCCAGCTCAGCCAGCCCTCCCTTGTCCTTCACGTTTTATTAATTTTTCAAGCAGACCAGGTACCCACTCCTGGAACTGCTTCATTATACCCCCTTCCCCCCCCAGATTACCTGCCCCTCCAGTATATAGAAAGTGGCACTGGGGTGCTGACCCTCAGTACGGCCAAAGATTATCCTAATGCTGTAGTGCCCAATTCCTAGAGTTGGCTATGGTCCCCCTACAAAAAGGTAAACTTCTCTCATTGATTTTTTTTTTTACATTTCAGATCTTGATCTCAATCTCAGCCAGCCCCACACCCAAACCCACCCTGACCCCCCAATCAGCACCCATCTCCCCACATACCCTCACCTAAACATCATCCCATGGCATAGATCCACTTTCTGATTCGAACGACATCTTCCTGCTGGAGCCAGGCAACAGTATGAGAAAGTGAGGTAAGCCTGATTAATTTATTTCAATGCATTTTGATCTTTTACTAGTAACTTTGTCATTTTTAAATATTTTTACACCAAATTTTCAACACAGTCTTTTGGGACTCCACCTCATGAACAAGGTAAGTGAAATTTTTCCAGTCCATCCCACAAGATGGTTTCATAGCCACTCTGCTAAATCACCTTTTAGGAGGGATTTAAAAATGTTCACCTGTGGGCTTCATGAGGTGAGCCATAAGAACACTATGCGAAAAGTTGGTGGAAAAACATGGTAAAATGACTGTTATGCATGAACATTGAAATACTTAAATGTCCACTCATAAATTTGCTAATTTTCAATATTTTCAACTAAACATTGAACGTGACCTTTTTGGGGCTCCACCTCATGGACCACACAGGAGAAATATTTCAAATCCAGGCCAAAAGGTGGTTTTGCAGTCACTCCATACTGTAATGTGCTCTATCTCGGGGTCTCTGAGGGTATCCTGTGCTGACTGCAGCTGGTGCAGAATGTGGCAGCTAGGCTGTTGATAGGACAGCCTAAGTATTGCCACATCACTCCGGTGCTGCATCAACTGCACTGGCTGCCGGTTAGGTGGAGGGTCCTCTTTAAGGTGGGTTTGCACACCTTTAAGGCCCTACACAGCCTGGGCCCTGGTTACCTGAAGGACCTTCTTACACCTGCTGTCTCGGTCCAATCCCTCCACTCCTCCTCCTCTGGGGGGCCTCCTTGTGATTCCCAGGATGAGGTTAAAAATAGCAGGTGACAGAGCATTTAGTGTCACCGCCCCCATCCTGTGGAATTTGCTTTCTCCAGCAGTTAAGGAGGCCCCTTCTGTTGAGTTATTCAAAGACCATCTCAAGGCCTTCCTGTATAATCAGGCCTTCCCAGACTGAATTTATAGCCCTCACTTGGTCTTAGAATTTTAGATTTAAATCAACCCTTGACTCTTTTGAGTCTAGTTGCTGTTGCTGAGGGTAGTATTTATAAAATCTTGGTTTAATTGTTGGAATATTGTATTTTATGCTTATAGTATGCTGTTTATGTATCTATTATGATTTGTATGATGACATTTTAGTATGTTCAGTGCCCAGAGGCTCTGGGATAAAATTTGCCTTGCCTTGCCATTTGCCTCCACAAAATCATGTTTCAAGCAGGACTTGAAAATGTTCGCCCACTGGCTTCATGACATGGATTTATAAGAAGATGTTTTTCAAAATGTTGGGTCAAACTATTAAAAAACAACTAAGTTACAAATGTACATTGAAATGTTGCTATGCTTGCTGATAACTTTGGTAATTATCAATATTTTCACTCCAGACTTTCAACATAGCCATTTTTTCACACCACCCTATAAACATGACAGGTGTAATTTTTCAAATCCTTGTCAAAACATGTTTTCACACTTGTGGTGTGAAATTACATTTTGGCCACTATTCTATAAATACCACATGCCATTTTATAAGGGGTAGTCATAAAACATTTATTTAACTAATATTAACTAAAATGGGTCTAAATGTTTTTAAGTGTCCTTTCACATGAAGAGCACTTTTTAAAGTACAAAAGTAAACTAACAAATTCAGATGCAATCCTTTGAGTTTCCTTTGTACATAGTCCTTTATCCTGAGGACTCTTACAAAGATAGAGGATGATGCATCGAAAACATAGTATGGTCCCTGATGTTTAATAATAAAATGTGGTAAAAGGCACAAACAATAAAGCTTCACTGCAGTGACTGATTGCAGTAATGTAGCCATTCAGTCATCTTAAGCTTTAAACATTCCCTTTCGACACCTTCGGCAAAACCATCTATAAATGGGAGAGGCACAGTCAGCCTTAAGTTTTCTTATGGCAGTGCTGTACTATCCTAGGTGTTTGACGCAGCTATCATTTTTTAAAAGGCCTAGTGTTTCAATTCAACCGCATCCGAAATGATTAAAAAATTAGTCTGATTTTGTACATTTACAGCTCAATTTCAAGTGAAGTTTCCCAGTGTCACAACATGGACAGTTCTAAAAACAAAAACACTCTAGCCAAAACAGTATAGATTATTCTCAGAATTCTATTGCCACACTAGTTATGGATCTAAGACATACTGTATAAAATAAATACAATAAGGAAGTGGGTGGAAAAAATCTAGAAACCTGACTTTCTGAGAGAGCACATTCCATCAGAGATTACTGTATACTGAAGTATATACTCATGGTTAGAAAGTATAGTGGTCCATAAGGCTGTTCATCTCACTTTGAAATTAGTCTGCTTGTCTGGCCAGAGATGCCCTTCATTAAGCTGGCAGCCTTGCTCAATTTCTGTCAAATATTGATTGATTCTTGTTTTCAATGGCATGAAAAATCCTTAATAAAAATTTCCACCACAATGAAAAGATGGTGCCCTGGCATCACCTCTCTTCTGGCTCCAATGTTCAAGTCTGCTGCTCCGTCAAATGCAGCCTCTCCAAACTCTTGCTTAAAAGACATGCAACACTCTGGTAACAGCAATATTCACCCACCCACCCTCCCTCCACCTTGTCATGACGAAATTAAACTGTTCTAGTCAGTGGCAACCAAACATTGCCACCTGCCTATGCTACAAAATACATTGCTATGCCAGCATCCTTGCAGTTTCTCCTTGCACCCAACAACACTGCTTCTTTCTCCCAACTGTGCACAAGAGGTACCCACTCCAGGGGAAGTGGAATTCTCCCCACTTTACTGCAAAAGAGGGAAGCTGCTCTAGTGGAATTTACAGTCTTCAAAAGCACAATTACTCTAGTCATGTTGTAACAGCAGAACTCCTACCACTGACTGCCATGAAACTCATTTTGATGTCAATGAACAGCACCTTCACTTCATCCCCTCCCAAGTCACTTGTTCACTCCCATGGACTTACTTTGCAGAAACCAAAGGCAACTCCATCGAGCCACAAGTCAAAAAAACATGACACACTTGAATCATTAACTACCCACCCAATCTCACCTTCCAAAGTTTCCCCTCCACTCTGTAACAGTATAGCAGGGAAAAAAATGGACATACTAGGTAGGCCAGGTGGGCCTTATCTGTTGATCAATTCTATTTTTCTCTGTTTCTCCAGTGATTCACTTTCCAAGGTACCAATTGTGACTTTACTGTTCTCATAAGACACTAAATGGGTTATGCATTAGAAATGGGTGAAGTGCATAAAATTCAGTTTGCAAATTAATTCACTAAGTTGGTGAAATTTGTGAAGTGCCGACTTTGCAATGTTTTTACAAGATGAAGTTGCCCTTTCTCTAGGCGAACTGACTTAAATTCATCTAACTTCTCCTAACTTTGCCTTAACTTCACCACTTTTCTAGGCGAAGTTGCAAAGTGGGAACTTCCTGAAATATTTAGTGAAAGAAAATTTTGCAACTTCACCGGCAAAGTAAAACTTTGCAACATCTCTACTATGCATACTGCAGATTCACTTCTGTCTCCTATTGACACCTCAAATTGATCCAGTGCTTTACTGCATACCCTCACTTTACAAGGCCCTTAGCATAATCAGTATAAATACCATCCACTAACAGAATCACACACAGGCCTTAATGTGAACACCTACTAGATAGCAATGTGAAGGAGACAAGTTTGGAGCACAAGAAGGCCTGCAGATCAAGCCAGATTGCTACAACTGTGCCAAATACTGACCTCAATACATGCCAACCACATTTTTGGGGAGTTACCTATGAACAACTGGGGGGCACACCAACACCATCAGTGGTTTCCTTCACCTTTCAGTCCCCTGTCCTTGGACTAGTCATCCATAGGGACTGAACAGACAGGAGAGCCACAATGGACTGTAGCCCCAAATGGCTTTCTCCTTGAGCAAGTCGTGCATCAGACAGAAGTGATACAAGGCTCCAGGATAGACAGCAGAGCTGGGATTGAGATCAACAGTGTCCCCAGATGAACAGAGGAGCAGAAGCAGTGGACCATTGATATTCATGCCATCTGAGTGATTAGTGAGCAGCTCCACTTTCATTGCTGCACTGAACAGGTCAAGCATCGACAAGTGGGTATGTTCCTGGCCCAGGGCAGGCAGCAGGGCAAATACAAAAATTAACCACCACCCCAGGGTGCTTAGAAAAGCATCAAAAGTTGCACAAGGGGGCACTTTATTTGTGTGTGTGTGTGTGTGTGTGTGTGTGTGTATACATTAAATTTGGTTAGTTAGTTGGTTATTTAGTTAGTTACCTAATTATGTTGTTTTATTTTGGTTAGCTCTGTGAACATCATGATAGCCTCATTTAGGTTAGATACCTGGGGGCTCAATTTTCAAACTGCCTGATATGGCCTAGGGACTAAGTTACTGTGTGAAACTCCCTTGCCCAAGAACAAAATTCCCACACCTGCAGAAATGCTATTTTCAGTATTGTATGTGCACAGCTAGGATTTTCCTTTTTTACCACAGTTGCAGAAGTGTTATGCCTGGCAATACCAAATACAGAATTTGTCTGCAGCTGAGCAAAACATAACTAGCTGCCACAAATTGTGGAAAATGTTGTGGAAAGGCAGCCTTTTTGAAAATTGAGTGCATGCCGAAAACATTGCAGTTGTGCAAGAGAACCTTCTCTTGCATAACTTTATTTTCTACATGTGTGCAATTTTTCTGCTTTTGAAAATCTGGCCCCTGTTTTTCAAGAATGTTCTGAGGTAGGAGTGTTGCAAAATTTACCTTCACCAGCAAAACTGGTATGAATTTAGGAACTTTGTGCTACAGATAGTGGAGCAAAGTTCCTAATTTGAACTGCAAATGTCTTTTTTTTAACAAAGCGGTTAAATAAAATCCACCTAGCCCACTGTAAAGTGCTGTATAACTCTCACTACTCAGACCACTTCAAATAAGTACTCCCACCCAGCCAACCCACTTGCACCCTACAGTACCTCCCTCTGCCACTCAATCCTGGCAAACATTTATTTGTAGTAATATAATTTTAGGCCTCCTGAGAAGTTAAATTGACATGACCCTTGCCCTCACCCATGCAGCAGTGGGTATGCCCACTAGCATTCTGGCCCCACATGTTGTCCACACATAAGAGACATAACCCCTACCCAACTTATAGTACCCAATCTCCCTTCTCTCCCAATCCTCCAAAGTATAAAGGATACTGCCAAAACCTTAAACAGATCTTGTTGTGGAGTAGTGATGCTCTTCTTTCAGTGTCCTGCAAAGAATGAATGAAGTAGGCAAAAAAAATAAGCACCCAGATTGAGAGCTTAATAAATATTCACATCATTTTATCATTCAAATAGTGCCAAAGTGCATACAGTGCAAATAATGCTACTTTAAATAACCAAACATGACTACAGGATTAAGTTACTAAAAACTTTTACATTTCACCTGTCTATGTACCAGGCTTCATCAGAGATACTGGCTACCCAACATCAACATACATACATAGAATCAAAGCTTGTGCAAATGTGTAACAAAGTGCATATGAACTCAGTCTGTCTTAGTTAATGGAGACATATTACAAATTAGTACAAACTGCATCAGTAATTCAAGTATATAATTGAATTATTATATGTTTGTAGTGTTACAATTGGTGCTTAATTCTGATTGGTTCAGAGAGGTAAAGAGCATTAATTTCATCACTAACCACCCAAATATATTAGAACCAGTCATTGCTGTAAACTGCATCAGTAATCTAAGCATATAATGGAATCACTGTATGTCTGTAGTTTTATTATTGGTACTTGATTCTGATTGGTTCAGGGCAGTAAGGAGCATTAATTTAATCGCTGTCCACCCACACATATTAGAACCAGTCATTGTGCTAAGATTAAGATACCATCTGTGAATGTGGGTTTTCAATAAGACCCACATTAACATTTGTTTTCATCAGTGCTCGAATAACAGGGGGGCCTGAGGGGGCCAGGCCCTCTTACTTTTTTGGAGGGCACCCTGAGTTCTGTGTGATCGAAAGGTGCTGGGGGGGCCATATTTTGGCCCCCTTTCTTCTCACTGCTGAAGCTGCTGATCTCCATCCAGACAGGAACACAAATTGCAGCAGCCCTGCCCTGACTTAAAAATAGTAATTAACACCATGTTTTCCCTTTTAACACCCATCCAGGAAAACAATAGCCTTCCCCAAACCCATAGCCACACAACCTGCATCAAAATGAGCTAAGGGAGACTTGAGACAGATATTTATATAAAGCCTTGTTTACACAGCCGCAGCACTGTTGCATTTGCACTGCTCCCTTCCTGCTGTGCTGGCTGCTCCTCCATCAATTTAGTATTTACAAAGCCTGCCTTCACAGCTCTGCAGGTCACTCCAAGGAGGGCTGTAAATTCAGTGGAGGATGCTGGGAGACACTGAAACAGAAGGCTTCCCATCAGAGTGAGCGCATCAAAGGGTTTACGTCAGTTAACAGGCTTGCTCCAATATGGGTACCCACAAATGAGCTGCAGTAGAAAAGGGATCTGTTATTGGGTTCAGAAGTATCTATTAATGATGATCTGAGATTATGGCATCAAATCTGGAGTAATACATACAAATTCATAAAACAAGATAGGCTTAGATTGCAATGGTTTAATATTATGCATAACTTGTACTTTACTCCGGTTAAACTCCATAGAATTGGCAAACTCCCAACTTCTGAATGCCACCAATGTAAAGAAGATTATGGAGACTTATATCATATGTTATGGGCATGTTCCAAAATCCAACCATTTTGGAATGTTATACAAAAATCTTTAAATCCCTTTTTGGGATTGGAGTCCTTTTTCCTCTCCTGAAATTTGCTTAATTAACCACTTCCCCAGTGATATGATCAAACAGAGGAAAGCTTACATAGCCGTTATATCAGCTACAGCCAAATTGATAATTATGAGACACTGGCTTGATGAGTCAACGCCATCGGTGCTTGCCTTGCAACTGGAATGACACATAGCCAATATGAATAATAGGTTACAATCTTATAATGCTAAATGGGGTCCCCTGGATGCTATGTTTGCACTATGGAAACCTTAATGTGATAACTAGGTATGGCTTGTGAATAGTTTGGATCCTCAATGTTCTGTTTTAGTAAATTTTCTTTTTGTTTGGTTCCTCTCAACTCTGATTTTATAAGGGTTGGATGTGGGATAAGGGTATGGAATCTTGTTGTATTATCTTAAGCATATAAAGCTCACTAATGCCTGATATTGTATATTGTTAGGCCTCCAGATATGTCAAGGTCTTGTGTTAATGTAATATCAGGAGGCTCTACTGTTATTATTAATACCTATGTATTGTGACATTATGAATAAAATATAATAAATAAAAAAAAAGGAAAGGGATCTGAATCACACTTATGGATCTCTGGAAAGTGTTTACAAAGCCAACTTTGCAGTGCATCAACCTATGTGCATGGGCTGAGGTGATACAAAGTCTGCAGTATAAACAAGTCTTAAGTGATAGCATGCCATTGCTTGACTGCTTTGATGGCCACTTTCCCGGAAAAAATATAAACAAAAGCCTCTCACAGCTAAAAGTAGTGCCCACAGCTGGCACCAAAGTTAATCTTTCACAGATACTTTAAAAAGGCGATCATCAGGCCAGGCCCAGTGGCACTATGGGCTGAGGCACAGGATGCCTTATCTCACGCTATGCCTGTGACCCTGGGTCAGGAATGAGCTTGGGTCACCAGGGAGCCGGCTTGGGGGGGTGGGAGTGGGATTGAGCAGCCATAGGTAGCTCTCCTCTCCTGGGGTGGTTGCCCACCCTCCTCATAGTTCCGCTCCCATTGGGTGGAGGTCCAGAGGGTAGTGTAGCCAAGGGGGGTGATGGCAAGTGCCAAGAATGGAGTGGAAGTGGCTGAGACAGTACTCGGTGTGCATGTGCGCCTCTATGCACATACGTGTCTGCTGGGGTCCTGGGTTCAGGGGCGTAAATGAGAAAAAAATATAAATATCTATATGAAAAATTAAAAAGGTGATCATCAGAGATCTTTATCCTTATTTACTGTAAAAAAAAAGGCTGCTGTGCTTGCTTTTTTTGATTTCCGGTGTGACACCTCCTTGAATGAGCACAGTTGGAAGTGCTCATTTCATTTCAGACTATAGATGACTTAAACCAGAGGTAAAAGTAGTAGCCAGTAGCCCCTACACTGAGCCCCTGGAACAACTTATTTGTTCAGTGTTGCAGAGCTGTCAGAGAGAGAGAGAGAGAGAGAGAGAGAGAGAGCAAAAGAGACAGGGAGAGGGAGAGAAAACAACCTTAATTTCAGAAGCCCAGAGGACTAGTGTGGCACCTCTGCTGTACTGCCTGTTGAAACCAGATTACTGCTGGCTGTTCTGCTGGAACAGTCTTGTTATTTTAGACAAGATAAGAAAATCAGGAGCACACAACTGCAGACGATATGTAAATATTTTATTTTGTATAAAGGTAGGGGGATAGGCAAGAATTAGGATGAGTAAGTCAAAACTCAGATGAATGTGGGGCTGGCTGGCAGTGCTAGCTGGTCAGGGCTGGTGTGTGGGGTAGGGTCAGATGCAGAGCTGTACTACTGCAGATCCTGGACCCTATGGCAGTGTCAACACAAGTTGCTGTCATAGAAAGAGAGACCCTGAATGGGCCAGGGATACACTCTTTTTGACTCCTCAACCTGACCTCGCATACTGGGGGGAGGGGGGTGCTTTAGTCTCCAGAGGTGATATGCAGTAACGCAAGCTTGGGGAAGGGATACTCGTCTCCAGTGCCAATGTGAAGCAAGATAAGGAGCCTAAAGAGAGGATTGTTTTTTGTCTCGAGCCCATGTAAGGTAAGGCAAGGCTTGTGGGGGGGAGGGTTGTGTCTCTGGGACCCATGTGAAGTAAGGCTAGGTTGATGAGGGGGACATTTGTTTCCCAAGCCCATGTAAACTAAAGTAAGACAAAGTCAAGGTGGGTGTTTGTCTCCCTACCCCATGTGAAATAAGCCAAGGCTAGGGGGGTGTTGCTTGTTTCCAGAGCCCATGTGAAGTATGGTAAGGCAAGGGGGGATTTGCTTTGTATCTCTGGAGCCCATGTGAAGTAAGGAAAGACTAGTGGTGGGTGTTCATCACCGGAGCCCATGTGAAGTAGGGCAAGCCTAGGGGGTGCTTTTAGTTTAAAGAGTCCATGTAAACTAAGGCAAGGTGGGGGGCGCTGTGTATTTCTGGAACCCATGTCAAAGTAAGACAAGGCTGGGGGTGCCATGTGTCTCCAGAATCCATGTGATGCAAGATTATGGGGGAGGTGTTTTGTGTCTCCGAAGCCCAGGTGAAGTATGTATATTATAGAAAATAGACAGTATATTGCTTTCTCCAACTCAAGTAATGCATCCCAAGTGATTTGCAGAGTGTAGCCGAGGCACACCCACAACATTCTTCAATTTTTTACTAGTAAATCAAGAGAGCTAGCTTGCATATGTACAACATGTCAGAAGTTTAGTACTAGAGCCAGTAATAGAGGAGACCCTATGAATTATGAATATTTTGGACAGTGGTGTGACTGTGTGAGATGTGTGTGTGTGGGGGGTTGGGGTTGGTCAAAATAAGGGACCTCCTGAAAATAGGGAGACCTGGAAGGAAATGTTGCATGTGTTAGGAAAGACACGTTAATCTCACTGTCTCCTAAACCCGCCAGCAGTGACCCCTGAGAAGGTGGGACAACATGCCATCAGCCAGGGGCTTCATTTAATTATTTAAGGTGGATGTATTTGACTCCTAAAAGTGAAAAAGGTTAGTGACTTTGAATTTTGCAGGCATGGAAGTCAAACAATGGTGTGCCATTTTTCTGAATGACTGGAGAGGGGCATGGCATTATCTGAAAATGTGTATATTACAAAATTGGCTCTGACATTATATTGGCTTCCAAAGTTGTAACCTGGGAAGAATTTTTATTCCCCCAAAACTGGAATGACTTTCAGATTTTGACTACTGAAGTTTTTGACATCAATCATACAAAACTAACTAAACCACAAAGATTATAATGTAAAGCAATCTTATTTAAGAAATAAAGTGTGTGGTGTATGTTTGTGGGGGGGGGGTCCATGTTGTTAATTGGTGCAGGATTCACCCACAAGTTTCATTTAATCTTTTATTAATACTCAGCCTATCATCATAATGCAAACATCACCCTTTGGTTGCCCCTTAACAGTAGCGGTCCCCTTCCCTCTGTTTTCATTGCCTGCTGCCCTTGTGCTCTGCTGCTGTGTCCCTTTTTTTTTTCCTTGTGCTCAGATCAGAATGGCAGCTCATATGATAATAATCATTTGTATAAGCTGCCTTGCTTGTCCACTTCTTGTGATTGGAGTATGGTGCATAACTTCAAGGCAGTGGGCTGGTAAATAATCCTGAGGGGGGTTGGTGTTGGTGGAAGAAAGGGGAAATTAACAGAGGGTAAGTGTAATATGGGGGTTGTTTAACAGAGTGTCAGAGAAATGGGGAGTGAGAAGCAATCCACTTTAAAAATAAAGCAAAGAATGCAATTCCATAAGCAGTTTCATTTTTTATGTTTGCTTGCACACACGTGCAAGAAACATAGTGCCATCATTCAAGTTTTTGTAGGTGTGGCACCCTGTTTTCCAATTCAATCAGTGTGTTTGCAGGTGTGGCCACAGTTCACCAATGAATGCTGCAGCTGTCTATGACAGCAGTTGAAAATGCAGTGCTGTACAGTTGAAAGGGAGAGCTCCACTTCAGTAAGCAGCAATAAGATAGTGCCAATTAGCATTTTGCGTGGTCATGCCCTCCCCCAACACACACACACACACACACACACTCTGTATGGCCAACGGGGGTGCCCAATCCCCTGTCAGCTCTGCTGCACCCCCCCCAACAGAGTTCCAGGTGCCACACTAGAAGCCCAGTGTGGCAATGTTCCGTAAGACCGATGGGGGTGCCCAATCCCTGTCGGCTCCACTGTCCCCCCCAACAGACTACCGGGTGCCACGCTGGAAGCCCACCCCAGCGTGGCAACAGTCCATATGGCCAATGGGAGTGCCCAATCTCCCGTCGGTTTCACTGCCCCCCCAAACAGTCTTCCAGCTGCCACGCTGGGAGCCCACCCCAGCGTGGCACAAGTCCCGCGTCATCTATGAAAAAAAATTACCTGAAAGAAAAACATTCCCTCGCTGACTGTCATGACCCCCTCCCCTACCCGCCCCCATGGTCTCGCACCCTGCCTCCACACCCCACCTCACCCCTGCTTACCTCCAGAGTCCAGCGCGACCATCTTCGGTAGACCGGGAACACATCTGCACTCTTCAAAGCCGACTGCGAAGTGAGGAAATGCCGGTAAGCTGTATAATGGAATGAATAGGGGTTCTTCAACTTTGATGCATATCTCCGGCATTTTGGGGAAGTTTTTCATCAAATTTTCAACATGGGGTTTTTGGGACCCAACTTCATGAATTCTGGCACTGCCATTTTGTTAATCGGCCCCGAAAGGTGATTTCACGGTCACTGTACGGAACCACCTTTTGGGACAGATTTATAAAATGACAGTGTCACAGTTCATGAGGTAGGCCTCTAAAAACCCTATGTTGAAAATTTGGTGAAAAAATTCCCCAAAATGACTGTTTTATGAGCATGCATTGCACTGTTCCTATGCACGCTCATAAGTTCGAGAATTTTCAGTATTTTCACGTCAGATTTTCAACATTGCCATATTACCACACCTCCTTATGAGCAGAGCAGCTATCATTTTTACATCTCACCCAAAATGTGTTTCTGTGCATGTAGCGCACAATGGCGCAGTCGGTGTGCTAAATCAATGTTCGGGACAGATTAAGAAAATCACAATGACACTGTTCATGAGCAGAGGTGTTAAAATGGCTATGTTAAAAATTTGGTGAAAAAAGTCCATAAGATGACTGCGTTACTAGTGACCATTGCACAGTTTCCACACACCCTTGTAAGTTCATGCATTTCTAATCTTTTCAGTCCAGATTTTCACCACTGGCATTTTTCCACACTTCCTTATGAACAGTACAGCTGTCATTTTTCACACCATGGCTGAAATGTGTTTTCGTACTTCCAGCGCAGAAATGCGTGGTCACTGTGGGAAATCACTGTTTGGGACAGACTAAGAAAATCACAGTGACACTGTTCATGAGCAGAGGTTCCAAAATGCCTGTGTTGACAATCTGCTGTAAAAAATCCCCAAACTAATTGCATTATGAGTGTGCATTGTGCAGTTTCTATGAACGCTTCTGACTTTCAACATTGCCATTTTTTGCACCTCCCCATGAACAGTACAGCTGTCATTTTTCACATCCTGTTAGAAATGTGTTTTCGCACCTGTGGTGCCAAATGGTGTAGTCGCTGTGCAAAATCAGCTTTTGGCTAATGAACTGACATTGCCACTGTTACATAGAAACATAGACTTTGACGGCAGATAAGGACCGCTAGGCCCATCTAGTCTGCCCATTTCCCTACCTACACGATAGGCCGCAGATCCTAGTTAACCAACAGCCTATTTCTTCCTACCTCCCACAAGAATTGCCTTATGTCAGTCCCATGCATTCTTGAATTCTCCCACAGTTTTAGACCCCACAACCTCCTCAGAAAGGCTGTTCCATGCATCCACTACCCTCTCTGTGAAATAATACTTCCTCACATTGCCCCTGAACCACCTCTCCTTCTATCTTTAAATTGTGTCCCTTTCTTGCAAGTCTCTTTTCTGAAAGATGCTACCCTCTTGGACTTTGTTGATTCCACTGAGGTACTTAAAGTTTCTATCATGTCCCCCCTTCTTTCCTCAAGGGTATACATATTAAGCTCCTTTGGTCTGTCCTCATACGGCTTCTCTTGCAGACTCTGCACCATTTTAGTTGCCCTCCTCTGGACTGCCTCTATCCTGTCTATGTCCTTGCGGAGATGGGGTCTCAGAACTGGACACAGTACTCAGATGGGGTCTCACCAACTGTCTGTACAGAGGGATAACAACTTCCTGTTTTCTGCTGATGATGCCTCTCCCTATACATCCCAGTATACCCCCAGCCCTCCCTACTGCCTTCTCACATTGCTTGCTAACCTTAAGGTCATCTGATATGATTACCCCCAGGTCCCTTTCCTTTTGTTGTTGTTAATACCTCCCCACCCATTGTGTATTCTTCCCCTGGGTTCTTGTTTCCCAGGTGCATTATTTTGCACTTCTTTGCATTGAATCCTAGCTGCCACACTTCTGACCATTCCTCCAACCTTGCCAAGTCCCTTTTCATCCTTTCCACGCCTCTTGTGTATCAACTCTGTTGCAGATCTTTGTGTCATCTGCAAAAAGGCATACTTTTCCTTCCAGTCCCTCTGCAATGTCACTGATGAAGACATTAAAAAGGACTGGACCCAATACTGAACCCTGCGGTACCCCACTAGTAACCCCCCCCTTTCTTCAGAGTGGACTCCATTTACAATTACCTTCTGTGTCCTGTTGTCCAGCCAATGTTTTACCCAGGCTATCACCTTGGGTCCCACTCCCATGCTGGTTAATTTGACTATTAATCTTTTGTGTGGGACTGTGTCAAATGCCTTGCTAAAGTCTAGGTAGGCCATGTCCACAGCCCCTCCCTGGTCTACTACTTTGGTCACCCAGTCAAAGAAATGTATTAGATTCGTCTGACATGACCTTCCGCTGTGAATCCATGCTGCCTTGGGTCCTGTGCTCCACTGGCCTCTAGGTACTGACTATTCTTTCCTTCAGAAGTGACTCCATCACTTTCCCTACCACAGAGGTCAGACTGACAGGTCTGTAGTTTCCTGCCTCTGTCTTGGACCCACTTTTGTGAAGGGGAATCACATCCGCCTTCCTCCAATCCCGAGTACCACACCATCCTCCCATGATTTATTAAAAAGAGTAGCCAGTGGTTTCACTAGTTCCTCCCTTAATTCTTTTAGAATTCTAGGTGAATTCCATCAGGACCCATTGCTTTGTCCACCTTCAGTTTTAGGAGTTCTTGCAGAACCCTTTCTTCTGTGAAAGGACTGGGATCGACCCCCCTATCAAGAGTGCTTCTGTTAATTGGATTAGGCACTTCCTCCTCCTCTTTTGTGAATACTGAGCAGAAATATTCGTTCAGTACTCCTGCTTTTTCACTGTCCCCCTCCGCCCACCCACCGTTCATTCTATTTAGCCTCACTATCCCTCCCTTTGTCTTTCTACGCTTGCTGATGTACCTATAAAAGGTTTTATCCCCCTTCTTAACTGAGTTGGCTATCTTTTCCTCAGTTTGAGCCTTTGCTATTCTGACTTCCCTCCCTGCTTCCTTCTGCCTTAACTGGTACAGCTCTCTGTCCTGCTCCTTCTGTGTTTCTTTATACTTCCGGAATGCTATCTTTTATTTCTTGACTTTCACAGCCACCTCTTTTGAGAACCATAGTGGCTTTTTTTTTTGTTTTGATTTGTTTATTTGCTTCACACAAAGGCTTGTTGCCTCTGTGATGGCAGTTTTGATAATTCCCCATTGTTGCTCCACACCTCCTTCTAGCCTGTTTGCTAGTGCTTTTCTGAGGCACTCTCATCTTGCTAAAGTCAGCCCTCCTGAAGTCCAGTACCCTCACTTTTGTATGGCTTGACTCTGTAGCTGAGTTTAACGTGAACCACACTGTTTGATGGTCACTTGTCCCCAGATGGCAGCCCACTTCTAGATCTGAGATCCTCTCACTGCCCCCGTTTGAGAGTATGAGGTCTAAGATTGCTCCCTCACAAGTGGGTTCCAAAACTAGCTGTCTAATGCCTGCCACCTGTAGGGCATCAAGAATGGCCCTGCTCTTAGATGTGGCTGCAGCAAATGTACTCCAGTTAACATCTGGCATATTCAGGTCTCCCATCAACAGTATCTCCCCTTTCTCTGCCATTCTTTCTAAGAATGCCTTCTATCATATCCTTGTCCATTCCTTCCCCCTGACATGGGGGTCTGTACACAACCCCTGTGCGGATTGTGGTGCCTTTCCAGTCTCCAGGTGACCCACAGTGCCTCCTCTCCTCCCTGTTTACTCTTTTGTTCAGTTGCTTTATCCTTCCTTTACATAGAGAGCTACTCCTCCCTCTTCTCCCTGCCTGTCTCTCCTGTAGGTTATGTACCCTGGTATGTTAACATCCCAGTCATGGGTCTCTGTGTACCATGTTTCTGTGACTGCTACAATATCCAGGCATCCCTCTTCCATTAAGGCCATCAGCTCAAGGAGCTTGTTGCCCAGACTATGGGCATTGGTACTCATTACCCTCCATTTCCTGATGGCCTTACTCCCTTTTTCCCCATCCCTGTCCTTCTTGCCTTTGTCACTTTCTCCATTTACCCCTGCCTTTCTCCCTATCGACACCTCTATGTTGGTGTTTGCCACTTACTACCATGATTATTTGGCGGGGCTAGGATTTTCCTGCTCCTTTCCAGTGCTCTCCTCTGGCTGTTTAAAGCTTGCCAATGAAGCATTTAAACCTATCACCTAGGATCCTGGTTCCCCTTCCAGACAGATGCAGCCCATCATGCCAGTATAGGCTTGCATCATTCCAGGTGGACCCCCAGTCCCCAATGAAGCCAAACCCCTGAGCTCCACACCAGTTTTTCAACCACTGATTGAATCCCATGGTGTGGAACACCTTAGCCTCTCCTATGCCGTAGATGGGTAGCACCTCCGAGAAGGTTACCGTGCATGCTACTTGACTAAGACCCTCCCCAATTCCACAAACTCTTCCTGCACTTCTCTAATCCTTTCTAGCAGGTCATTTGTCCCTAGGTGGACAATGACATCCAGCTCCCTCCCCTGTGCAGCTGCTCCGGCAATCCTGAGGATTCGCTCCCTGTCCCTCCAAGCCATGGCCAGGCAGGCACCTTACCTCCTTCTCCCCTTCCTCCCCCAGTTCTACCTTCCTAACAATGGAGTCCCCCACCAGGAGTTGTTTCCTTCCCCTGCAGGGTCCCCTGCCACCCTCCTGTGGGTCTCCTTTGTGGAGGTTCCCAGCATCCTCCTTGGTCTCCACTGTGGGTGCCTCCATAGAGGAACCACTTTGCCAGAATGGCATAGGAATTGTGGAGGTACAGCGGAGGGATGCCTCCTGTTCCACCACCCTCACCCTCCCTGAGCCCATTGTGGTCCAACCGCTCCTCTTTCTTGGCAACCTCTGAGGCAACGGCAGTGGCACTGGTGGTCCCTGGATGGAAGAGGAGGTCCCACAAATCCTGGCCAACTCAGCCTGGAGATGAGCAACCTCCTCCCTCAGCCCAGAGAGGTGCCTGCAGATGGGACAACACCGCATCCTCCAGGACATCTCCCGGAAGACTGCTGCTCCACAGCCACTGCACTGCACCACTCCAATCATGTCTTATTTCTGGCCCCTTAACTGTTTGCAATCCTTACTCTTTCCTCTGTTTTTTTTTCTCTCTCCTTACTTTCTGCCTGTGTGCCCTTTAAGCTCCTGATTGTCCTGTTCTGAGACAAGAATATCCTATATTTCGCAGTAGACCACTTACTTGCTCAGAGGCAGACCTCCAGCAGCTAGAGGGGACTGGAGAGCTACTCTTGCCCTTCTAGGATGGTGGGTCCTTGGTGGTTCTGTGATCACTCACTTCCTGCACCTAAACAGGAAGTTCCTGTTGTCAGTCAAATCCTGTGCCTATAAAAATAGAACTAGCTTTGGGTGGGGAGGTGGAGAGGAGGGAAGGAGAGCAATATAGACCCAGTAGAGAAGTTCAGTCACACAGCAGTCCTTTCTCCTGGTGCCTTCTGCCAAGCTATTAGCTGAAACTTTCTAAGGCAGTCTTTAAATGTAGCTTCCTTCTAGCTAAGCCACTCCCCCTACTTACCAGATCTTTCTACAAGTAATTTAAACCTCACAGCAGTTAAGTCCTTTCAGTCACCTGAGATTTACACCGAGATAACTCTGCAGATACCCATTCAGTTCAGTTAACCCAAATACACACTTTTTTTTTTGTATGTTAGTTTTTTTACCCTAAATTAAAGGTCAAATACAAAAGTTCTTCTACTTTAGTCCCAGCAGAGAAGTTCAGTCACACAGCAGTCCTTTCTCCTGGTGCCTTCTGCCAAGCTAGGTGAGGGTCACAAAAAACCCATGTTGAAATTTGGAGTGAAAATGCCAACGAATGCCTGAGGCATTAGGGTTTCCGACCATAATGCCCCACCCTGTAGAGATTGACAGGCATTAGGGGTGTGACTTAGGATTCTCACCTGTAATGCTCATGCCATTCCACACCCTGCAGCCAGTGAGAGGCATCGAGGTGTGCCTTGGGCTCTTCGGCCCAAAAGTTCACCCCATTCTCCTATACAGCACCCATCTTACCATATTTCCTGGTGGAATGGGGTGACCATAAGGGCCAAAGACCCCAAGGCACACCGTGACACTTGTCGGTGTCTGCAGGGTAGGGTGTGGTGAAATGGCATGGCTATTATGTCTGATGACCCAAAGGCACACCCCAATGCCTGTCAGTCTCTGCAGGGTGGTGGTGAGGCTGGCTTCAGTTCAGTACTTCACTGCCATTCCTATTATGCAGCTCTCTAACTCCTACACTACCAATGCCAATGCCAACAAGCAAACATTCGGCATTGACAAATGCTTGTTAAACATTCTTGTAGGAAACAGTAACACCTTTATCACAGAATGTTTCATCCTGGTGGGCTTTAACTTATTTTACTTACCTCTAAAATGTAGGAAAATGCACCATTTACAGTGGTATTTTAAAACATTTCCTGGGGACATGTCTCTCAGACCTCTCTAGGTTTGTGAGAATGTTTGCAACTCCTTTTCACTGACTTTGCATACACCTCTGAATATGGACCATTAGACCCCCCACTTTTTCATCATAATTCGAGCACTGGCTTTCACTACTAATGTTTGAAACCCCTGCTTACAAGAATGCAGACAAGTCAATATTATAATTTCAACCTATGCCTTCTCTTGCCTTTAAAATGAAAATCCAGAAACATTCTCTCTGATCAACCAACTGTTTTAAAGGTCAACCCCTTGGTCCCACCATAACTTTTTCAATGCCAGTAAATTTAATACTATGTTTAACAGCTGGATCCCTATAACTAGTAACATGTTGCACAATAGCATATGACATGTCTTTTTTCTCCAGAGCTCTAATGTTCTCCCATTCTGGTACAAAATTCACTAGTTGTTCATCCTATGTAAAAATAACCACATGATCCAACCATTAAACACAGTATTAAATTTGCTGGCATTGAAAAAGTTGTGGTGGCACCAAGGGGTGGACATTTAAAATAATTGATTGGTCAGAGAGAAAGCTTCTAGATTTTCATTTTAAAGGCAAGATAAAGCAAATGTTTAAATGATAATACTGACTTGTCTGCATTCTTATAAACAGGGGTTTCAATCATTAGTAGTGAAAACAAATGCTGATGTGGGTCTAATTGAAAACCAGCAGTCACAGATGGGATCTTAATCTTAGCACAATGACTAGCTCTAATATGTGTGGGTGGTTAGTGATGAAACTGATGCTCCTTACCTCCCCTGAACGAATCAGAATTAAGTACCAGTAATAAAACCACAAATATATAGTGATTCCATTATATGCTTGGATTACTGATTCAGTTTATAGCAATGACTGGCTCAAATATATTTTGGTGGTTAGTGATGAAATTAATGTCTTTACCTCCCTGAACTAATCAGAATTAAGCACCAGTAAGTACTGTTTTTTTATTTTATTCTTTGGTAACCAGGTAAGGCCCACTAGGCACAAGTGCCTGTTTTCAGCTGTGATCTGGGAGCACTGGGCAGTTAAGTGACTTGCTCAGAGTCACACAGTATGCAAGTGGAGCTTGTGAGAATCAAACCAAGGTCTGGTCTGCTGGAGGTACCACGCTCGTTCACACCTCACTACTCTAACCTCTAGGCTATACTGCCAGACCGTCATAGTAATTCAATGATATACTTGAATTACTGATGCAGTTTGCACTAATTTTTAATGTGTCTACGTTAACTAAGATAGACTGAGTTTATATTGTATGCTCTTTGTTTCACATTTGCATGAGCATTGATTCTATATATGTGTGTTGATTTTGGGTAGCCAGTATCTCTGATGAAGCCAGATATCTCCTGGAACCTTGCAACCTCTACTCCCAGAAACAACAATCAAAACTATATCTCAAATAGCTGCGACTCTGCTCCTTAAAACACCTACTCCTCCTCCTCCTCCTTCTCATCTCAGGCAGCGTCCATCCCAATCCTGGCCCTAGAAGTTCAGGCCACACACAAACTCCAGGTGCCCTTATCCTTGCATCCATTAATATCTGCAGCCTACTGCCAAAACTGGCTGCACTCCAAGCCTTCATATGCCAACATAACCCTGACATCTTTGCAGTGGTGGAAACTTGGCTGACGCCTAAAGTTTCTTACTCGGCAGTAACAATACAGGGCTACAATGTCCACGGACTGGACCGGATATCCAAAAAAGGTGGTGGTTGTGCAATCTATATCAAAGACTCCCTGTCATGGCACGTTGTAGCAACCCCATCACTTTCTGCCTCGGACCAGATTCTGCCAATAAAAATCATTCTAGGTCCCAACCATAAAGCCCTGACTATTGTCTCTGTATACATCCCACCCAGGGACCCTAAACATGGCTTCAATAATGTCCTAAACTTTATCAACTTTAATCCTCCTGAAGCTGAACTTATTCTACTAGGGGATTTCAACATAAACTGGTTAGCATCAGGCACCAGTGCCTATAAAGACTTCATCTCAGCTGCTAACCTCACACAAATGTAAACTTCCCTACTAAGATTAACTACAAGACTGGCACCAGTACCCTCCTGGATTGGGTCCTCACCACTCACCCCACAAGGATTTCTCGTACGAAACGTTCTTCCAGACTCTCTCAGTGACCACTCCCCAGTCATATGTGTATGGACTAACAAATTCCTCAAGCCCCCTTCCCAAATTATCGCTAGCAGAGTCCTTCCTCATGGAAAACTTCCATGTCTCAAACAATACCTGCTTCTACAAGACTGGCTACCCATCTACGAAGCAACAGATGTTAACTTGGCTCTTGATCACTTCACCTCAATTTTCAACAAAGCCTGCGACCTCTTTGCCCCTGCTAAAAGGTGCAAAACAAAATCTCTCTCTAACCCATGGCTCACTGTGGCACTTGTCTCACAGCTGAAACTAAGGGACCACCTCTGGGCAATTGCCAGGACCACTAGCAAACAACTAAACATCCAAAATTACAAACAAGTACAAAATGCATGCACAAAAGCCATCCAGCTCATGAAATCCACCTATTACAAAGACGCTCTCACTAATACATGTGGAAATGGTTGTGCTTTCTGGGACAATATCAAGGATGTCACAGGGAAGCAGCCAAAAACCTCTCTAGCCATGTTAATGGTTGATGGATCCACAACCCTCGACCCCAAGGTGATTACAAACATCTTTAACATGGCTTTTTCAGACCTTAGTGCTGTCCTACCCCATGACTTTTTCGAAAACAGGGTCTACTCCCCAAATACCTCAGCCCCACAGTCTAACCATCCCCTCTTCTACTTCAGGGAGGTAAGGCTGAATGAAGCTCGCCACTATATTACTGCAGCTATCTCTAAATCTAGATCTAGTTGTGACACCCTGGACCTTAAGCTTCTGTTGCTCACCCTCGATGAGGTAATTCATCCAATAACAAAAATCCTAAACCTCTCTCTCAGCTGTGGAAAATTCCAGGACTTATGGAAAACAGCCACCTTGACACCTGTCCATAAAAGTGGGGATAAGACGAATCACTCAAATTATCGCCCTATCTCCATACTGCCCCCACTCTCTAAGGCACCCAAGTGCATCGTGGCTGATCAACTTACCGACCACTTAGATAAATACAATATACCTTGTCCACAACAACATGGTTTCCAGAAAGGTCACAGCACCACCACAGCCCTTCTTGAGTTCACTGGAGCTTTGCACAAATCCCTTGACAATGGCCTTCTCACAGGGGCCGTTTTCATTGCCCTCTCCAAGGCCTTCAATACAGTACACCATGGACTACTAATTGACCAACTACTGAATGCCAGGCTATCACCTGACTCTTCTCTCTGGTTTAAAAGCTACTTAGAAAACCAGTCGCAGAGAGTAAAAATTGCAGACGCTCTTTCTGACACCCTGCCTGTTAACTCGGGTGTCCCACAGGGATTTATACTGGGCCCCCTCCTTTTTTGCCTTTTCTTAAACTCCCTCCCTTACCACTGCTCTCAGCAGATCATACTACATGCTGATGATGCTGTTGTATTCTCCACTCACAAAGATCCTGCAACTGTTCAACACAACCTTCAACTTGGTTTCGGTTCTGTAGAGACATGGTTTCTTAATCATAAACTGGCCCTCAATGACAAGAAAACCAAATCTATGCTCTTCTGCAGCTCTCATAACACACACAAGCTATACCACTTGGCTATATCCACCACCCAGGGGAACACTCTAGATCAGGTGGGGTCCTTCAAATACTTAGGAATACAGCTTGACCCTAATCTCTCCTATGGACCTCATGTAGATAACGTAGCTAAAGCTGCTAATACACGGCTTGGTCTCCTCTACAAACACAGACAATACCTCATGCCAGAAGCTTTGAAGGTTGCTCTGTGATCTCTGTAATAGACTATGGTCTCATCATTTATTGCTCGGCCACAACCATAACTATTGGAGGCCTCTCAACTGCCTTAAATAAGGCATGTTGGCTCATCACTGGTGCTCACCATCTCCCCCACACATGTGACATGTACACCCAGACCATCTGGCTCCAACTATCAAACCGCATAAAGTTTCTCACCTGCTCCATGGTGAAAAAAATCTACCTTGGCCTTGCACCTTCTGGGGTCTCAACTTTGTTACAACACCGAACCAACAAATAGTGCCTTCGGAGATCCGTGCTTTAGCTACTGAAAGTCCCCCACTGTCACACTTCACAGGGACAATGCTCTTTTGCTTATTGAGTGCCACTCTGGTTTAATGGCCTCAGCCCCACCATCTCCTCTGCCCTGACAATTGGTATGTTTAAAACTAGGCTGCGGGACTATCTCACTACCAACAGCTCCTGTGACTGCCCAACTTAACCTTGTTTCTCCACTTTCCCTGCCTGCTCTAGTGGTCCCCCCTCCCCTCCTTACTGGATTCTACCCTCACATCTTGGTATACTCAGTGCTGCACTTTTCATCTTCTCCCCACCCTACCTACATTCCTTCTCCTCCCCTTCCCCCTCCCCTCTTCTCTCTCTCTCTCCCTATGACTCTGGCACTTATATCTTGTCTGTTTTCTCTGACAAATGCCACTGGCTGCCTTGCTTACAATGTTACCTTTGAATTGTATTAATCTGTAATCTGTTTGCAATGTCCACATTTTTGTAATGTCTGTATTGATGTTCCCCATAATTTGTATTTCTCTGACGTGGAACTTTTGTAAAAGAGTCTTGGCTCAAAGGTAATTGTAATTCTAGACTTGATAAATAAATAAAAAAATAAATAAATAAAGCCTGGTGCATAGCCAGGTGAAATGTAAACGTTTTTTAGTAACTTAATCCTATAGCCATGTTTGGTTATTTATAGCAGCATTATTTGCACTGTATGCACTTTGGCACTTTTTCAATAATAAAATGAACAGCCAGCCCTTAGTCTGGGTGCTTACTTTTTTGTTTACTTTATACTGTTACAGCACCAGGCACGTTTTCTCTGTGCAGCTCTCCATTTGTTCTTGTTCTGATAGAATGAATGAACAATGACATTTCCTATAGAAGAAACGTGATTAGCTAGAAAGTGATCAGTAAGGTATTGATGTCATTGGAGATGTAATAGTTCATTCATTCTATTTGGAACAGTATGAGAGTAGCACCATCGCTCCACCATGGGCCAGGTTTCCATTATTCTAGGTTTTAACTGTATCCTTTATGCTTTGGGGGCTTGAGGAGAGAGGTTCGGGAGTGGATAGGATGGGGGTTATATTACTTTTATATGGATGACAGGTGGGTGGGTGATTTTCTGCAAGGGTAAAGAGAAGGGTCATGTCATTTTTACTTCACAGGCTGCCTGTTGTTATAGATATAACTTTGCCAAGATTGTGTGTGGGGGCCAGAAGGTAGGGTGCTAGAGGATAGGGTAGGGTGGGGGCAGTTGTTTAAATTATTTGGGTGGTGTGAAGAAGATGCAGTACATCACAATGGGTGGGAGTGGATTTTCATATTTGAAACTTTTTTTTTTTAAAACAGGTAAGCACTTCACATAGTTTTCATCCGGGAAGGGCTAATTCACCCCCACAAAACTGTGCATAGCAGTACTTTGCCAACACTTTTATGAGCAAAGTGCCAACTGTGCATAGCAGTATTTTACCAACTCTTTTATCAGCAAAGTGCCACTATACATAGATTTGACAGGCAAAGTTGGCAATTCACATGGGGAAGGACTATGTGAAGGGGCTCTTTGCTTTACACAAAGTTGGGAAACCATGCATAAAGCTACATGTAGCAAAGTCTCCTGATTTTGCAAACACTTACCACTGGGGACAGTTACAGCAGGAGAAACAGTGCATGAAGGTTGTAAATATGAAGGTTACAAATATAACTAAAGACATAAAGAGATAAAAAGCACAATTAAAAACACTGCATATTTATATATTAACATAAATTTATTGTTGACACTAGTAGGTTTTAGTTGTGGAATGATCAGAAGCAGTATTCTGTGGCTGGGGATAGGTACAAAGGATGAGCTAATTCAGGGTAGAGGATGGAGGAGGGTATGTGTTAGCAGTCATAATGATATTGTAGGTGTTTCAACACCTTTGTGAAGAGTCATAGGTTGTTGAGTTTCTTCATACTTCCAAGTTACTGCTCCCACCTACCAGGGCATCTTTTGGGCTACCACTCTCAGCTCCTTGGCTCCACCACCTGCCTGAACCGCTCCAAAGAATGCTGCATTGGTATCAGGACTCTGGGCTCCCTGGCCCCACGGACAGGCCTCAGAGTCCCCAGGGGGAGCGTTGGAGGAAGTGACCAACATTGGGCATGTGGCTGGGGCTACTGGTGATTGCCGTTGCCTCACCCAGCAGTGGTTTTTTTTCTCTTTCTTTGGTCCCCGGAGCTCGGACAGGCAATGATGTCCTGCTCAGCATGTGCATGCTCCCATGCATACCCAAAAGTCATCTGCCACAGCTCAATCCCCTGCAGTTACTGCTGAGCGCATGCTGTGCCCCCAGCTGACACCAGAGGTCGCCAGCTCTGCAACAAATGTAGACCCCTCCCCTGGAAAGGAGAGCAGTTTTTGGGATGCTCGATCCTTCCCCAACCCCACCAACCCCTGACGACCTGGGATCACTCCCGAACCCAGGTTGCCAGTGTGGCATGAGGCGTGGCATCCAGCGCCTCAACCCTCAGCGCCACCCGGCCAGCAACAGGGCAGCAGTATTGAAGACTACTTTAATTCATTTGTGTATTTAAGGTTGGTGCAAGGCTTTTTGGGACTGGAAAGTAGGGCTTTGCAAAATTTAAATTCCACCTGTGAAATTTTTTTGATATGCAAAATTCGTAACCGCAGAATTTTGGGAACAATGGAGGAAAATTTGTCAAATCCTCAGAATGTTGGCATGTATTGCAGAAGAATGCAGTAAACTGTCAAAAATATTTCTGCAGAACTGACTACTTTTTTTCTACTTTTTTTTTCTTTAATCAAGTAGGTAGAAAGTGGTGTAAATGGGACAATAACCGAGAACTGAAGAAACTGGTATAACTCAAAGGACAAACTTGTGACACTGTTGCAGCTAACACTGGTGTAACTAGGAGTAGATACTGCTGTAACTGGGATGGGGCACTGATATAACAGCTGTGGTGAAACACTTGTGTGACTAAAAACAGTGGGATGAACTGCCATAACTGGAAGAAGAAACCATAACAAGTTGGTGGAAGTACTGCCTTAACTAGACAGACACTGGTGAAACTGGAAGAAGGCACTATGTCAACTGGAATAGTGACATGCAACATCATTAAAATTCAATATGCAAAATGTTTGAGTCATTGCTGTATGCAGTAGTAAAAGTAGTAGATTTTATTTGTATCTGGCACCCTTCCTCAGTGGCTCGGGGCACATTAAATAAAATGCAGTACAGTCTAAGCAGCTTATAACAGGCACATCTGTGTAAGTAGAGTCTGCCCATTATATGCAGTAGTAGCTGTAACCAAGGACATTGTTTTTTAAGACAGAGAGCAGACTGAGCCACAGAGGTGAGGGAGGGATGTGAGGCAGTGCACAAGAGAGTAAGAAACATACTTGACCCAACTACAAGGTACAACCGAAATTTAAACAGCACAGGTATGGAGCTGCTGGATAAGCTTTGATAATGGGCTACAGAGGTGAGGGAGGAAGGGAGTGAGGTGAGGCAATGCACAAGAGAGTAAGAAGCAGACTGGACCCAACTACAAGGGACAGCCGAAACTTAAACAACACTGTTACTGAGCTGCTGGATAAGCTAAGATAATGGGACACCAAGGTAAGGCAGGGAGGTGAGGAAGAGAACATACAAGAGAGTTGCGTAGCAAATTAGGGCAGCCAGGTGGAAGAGACACTGCAAGCAGTGTCATTCAGTGTCATTCACACTTACCATTCAACATTTAACACCCAGTAACAGTGGTGCTAATTGCTGTTGCCTGGTAAAATCTGCCTGAAATATATGATGGCTCTAAGACACTATAGCCAGCACTTTTAAACAGTACACCTATGGGAATGGCAAGTGGAAAACAAAAAATGCCCGAAATAACCATCTGCCCAGGATACCTGTGGGCGGTATATGTGATGTGGACTATACTCAGACACAAACTGAAATATACATAGAATCCATTGCTAGAATAAATATAGCAGCATAAAACTATAAATACTGTAAATAAAATATTTTATCTATCATGGCAGTTGGAAGCAGGCAAGAGTTGTTCCCCAAACACTTGCTTAAATAGTGTAAATACGTTGCCAGACCCCTTTTAAACGCCTTCACTTAGGGGGCCTCCCTCAGGGCACTCGAGAGTGAATTCTACAGTGCCGGGCCTGCATCCTCAAAAGCTTGGTCCCCTGAGATTTTCAACCTTGCTCATAGTATTACATAGAGGCCACCTCAGAAGAGTTGAGCGATAACAAAGGCACATAAGAGTGTAGAAGATCCACCAGGTAACTGGGGCCCAAACCATGTAGGCCTTATAAGTTGGCAAGCCAACTTTAAAGGAAATACACAAATGTATCTGCAATCAGTGCAGTTCATGCAGTGCGCGTAATACATGACATATCTTCAAATGGTTCTTCAGCATCCAAGCAGTAGCGCCAGCTGCACCAGCTGCAGGTACCATGGTGACCTCCACTAACCCTACAGTAGTCTAGCTTGACCTCACAAACACATGTACCAGCATTGCCAGGTTTCTGGAGCATATAAAGGATTTAATCTGGTTGATGATTCTTAGATGGTAAAAGCCACTCCAGACTACCACCAATACCTGAGGCTTAAGTGTCAGTCTTTCATCCAGAATGATTCCCAGATTCTTCACTTTAGTTGCAGCCAAAAGCCTAGAGGAACTGAGACAAAGACCTATTTCCCTTTTGGTATCTGCCCATCCCCCTTCCCTTGGTCTGTCTCGAAAACTAGAACTTCAGCATTGTCAGGGTTTAATCTTAGTCAGTTCGATGACATGCAGTACTGGATATTGGCCAGGCATTTATTTAACACATCGAGCGCAGCCAGCATAATATGTGCAAATTAAAGCTAGATATAGGTGTCATCTGCATAGCAGTGAAACCCAAGTTCATACTTTCTAATAATCACTTCCAGGGGCAGAATATACACCATGAACAGCACTGATGAGAGGACCTGACCCTGGAGTGCACCATGGGGCAGTGCCATGGGGGGGGTGAAGAGAAATTTCCCAGCACCACTCTTTGTGTCCAGTCCCTGAGATAGGACTTAAACCAGTAGATTACTTAAACTGTACACCCTACATACTCCCTGAGCTGATCCACCAGCTCATGGTACATGAAGTGAAAGGCTGAGGAGAGATAAAATATAATGAGAATTGACCACTTTCCACTATCTCTTGCACTAAGAAGGTTATTTTGTACCCTGACAGTACAGTCTCTGTGCTATGCCTAGACCTGAAACTGGAGTGGAGAGGCTCATAAATGTCAAAGGCCATGAGGTGTGCCTCAGGCTGCAGTGCAACCACCTTCTTGTTTCCTAAAAGCTCCCTGAACTGGTGGCCTGGATGGAAGAGGGATGCTTAGATATTGTGGCGGTCATAGAAACATGGTACATGAAGAACCATGACTAGGATGTTAACATACTATGGTACACAACCTACAGGAGGGACATGGAGGGTAGAAGGGGGGGAGAAGTAGCTCTCTATTTAAGGAAAGGGATAAAAGCAACAGAAAAAAGAGTAAACAGGGAGGAGAGGAGGCACTGTGGGTCCCCTTAGAGACTGGAAATGGCACCACAATCCTCACATGGGTTGTATACAGACCCCCATCTCAGGGGAGGGAATGGACAAGGAAATGTTAGAAGGCATCCTTAGGATGGCAGAGAAAGGGGAGATACTGTTGATGGAGGACCTGAATATTCCAGATGTTAACTGGAGCACCTTTGCTGCAGCCACATCAAAGAGCAGGGCCATTCTTGATACCCTACAGGGGGCATGCCTCAGACAGTTAGTGTTGGAACCCACTCGGGAGGGAGCAATCTTAGACCTCATACACTCAAATGGATACAGTGAGAGGCTCTCAGATCTAGACGTGGGTAGCCATTTGGGAACAAGTGACCACTAAACAGTGTGGTTCATGATAAACTCAGCTGCAGAGTCAAACCATACAAAAGTGAGGGTACTGGACTTCAGGAGGGCTGACTTTGGCAAAATGGGATCATGCCTTAGAAAAGTACTAGCAAACAGGCAAGAAGAAGGGTGGAACAACAATGGGGAAACATCAAAACTGCCATCACAGAGGCAACAAGCCTTTGTGTGAAGCGAATAAATCAAAATGAAAAAAAAAGCCACTATGGTTCTCAGAATAGGTGGCAGTGAAGGTTAGGGAGAAAAAGATAGCATTTAGGAAGTATAAGGAAACATGGAAGGAACAGGACAGAGAACAGCACCAGTTAAGGCAGAAGGAAGCAGGAAAGGCAGTCAAAATAGCAAAGGCCCAAACTGAGGAAAAGATAGCCAACTCAGTTAAGAAGGGGGATAAAACCTTTTATAGGTACATTAGGGAATGTAGAAAGACAAAGACAGGGATAGTGAGGCTGAATAGAATGGGACGGTGGGTGGGGAGAGAGGGACAATGAAAAAGCAAGGATACTAAATGAATACTTCTGCTCAGAATTCACAAAAGAGGAGGAGGGGAGGTACATAATCCAATTAACAAAAGCACTCTGGATAGGGGGGTCGATCCCAGTCCTTTCATAGAAGAAAGGGTTCTGAAAGAACCCATAAAACTGAGGGTAGACAGAGCAATGGGGCCTGATGGGATTCACCCCAGAATTTTAAAAGAGTTAAGGGGAGAACTAGTGACACCACTGACTACCCTTTTTAACAAATCATGGGAGGATGGTGTGGTGCCTGAGGACTGGAGGAGGGTGGATGTGATTCCCCTTTACAAAAGCAGTAGCAAGACAGAGGAAGGAAACTACAGACCTGTCAGTTTGACCTCTGTGGTAGGAAAATGATGGAATCACTTCTGAAGGAAAGAATTGTTGAGTACGTAAAGGCCAGTGGGGCACAGGTCCCAAAGCAGCATGGATTCACAGTGGGAAGGTCATGTCAGATGGATCTAATCAATTTATTTGACTGGGTGACCAAAGTAGTGGACCAGGGAGGGGCTATGGACATGTCCTACCTAGACTTTAGCAAGGCATTTGACATAGTCCCACACAAAAGATTAATAAACAAATTAGCCAGCCTGGGAGTGGGTCCCAGGGTGGTAGCCTAGGTAAAACATTGGCTGGAAAACAGAACACAGAAGGTACTGGGTCCAGCCCTTTTTATAAGTGACATTGCAGAGGGACTGGAAGGAAAAATATGTCTCTTTGCAGATGACGCAAAGATCTGCAACAGGGTTGATACACAAGGGGGCATGGAAAGGATGAGAAGGGACTTGGCAAAGTTACAGGAATGGTCAGAAGTATGGCAGCTTGGATTCAATGCAAAGAAGTACAAAATAATGCTCCTGGGAAACAACAATCCAGGGGAACAGTACACAATTGGGGGGGTAGTAACAACAACAAAAATGGAAATGGACCTGGGGCAATCATATCAAATGACTTTAAGGCTGGAAAGCAATGTGAGAAGGCAGTAGGGAGGGCTGGGGGGATACTGGGATGTATTGGGAGAGGCATCACCAGGAGAAAACAGGAAGTTGTTATCCCTCTGTACAAATGGTTGGTGAAAATACATCTGGAGTACTTCGTGCAGTTCTGGAGACCCCATCTCCATAAAGACATAAACGGGGTGGAGGCTGTCCAGAGGAGGGCAACCAAAATGGTGCAGGGTCTACACCAGACAACATATGAAGAAAGACTAAAGGAGTTTAATATGTATAGCCTTGAGGAAAGGAGGGGGGGGGAGACATGATAGAAACTTTCAAGTATCTCAGGGGACTCAACAAAGTCCAAAAGGGTAGCATCTTTCAGAAAAAGAGATGTGCAAGAACAAGGGGACACAATTTGAAGATAGAGGGGGGACAGCTCAGGGGCAATGTTAGGAAATATTTTTTCACAGAGAGGGTGGTGGATGCAGCGAACCACCTTCCTGAGGAGGTTGTGGGGTCTAAAACTGGGAGAATTCAAGAATGCATGAGACAGACATAAGGCAATTCGTGTGGGGGGGTAGGAAGAAATAGGCTGTTAGTTAACTGGGATCTGCAACTTATCCAGTAGGTAGGGAAATGGGCAGACTAGGTGGGCCAAGCGGTCCTTATCTGCTGTCAAAGTCTATGTTTCTGTGTTTCTCATTGACCTTCTCCACGAAGGGTCGGCTAGCTACTAGCTTGGCACTGCCCCTCCCAAACCACCCCCACACACACACACACACACAATACTCAACAAAGCCCTCTGGAGCTGCTCCCCCCACCATTTCACTATCCCCCCCACCTCTCACTCTCTGTGGTTGGTTTCAAACCCAGTCCCCTTTGGTTCACTGTCACCCAGCCTCTCACCATCTGGGATAGCATTAAACCCTATGCAGTTACTCTGCCATAGTCAATCAACGGATTTGCAGGTTTCCAGGAGTGTGCTACCTTGGGCAACTGATTAGAAATAGTTTAGTATTCAATTACAACTGCTCAGTTTTTTTTCTCCTATTTTTCTAATTATCATGTAGTCGCTCTTTAATACCTAATGATCAGGCCTCTGTAACCACTGAATATGTGTATTGTATTATTGTCCACCCTGACGTGGAATCTTTGCAAAAGAGCTCATGCTCAAAGGTCTTTCTGAAATACTAATTAAATCCACACCAAGTTTGGCCTTTTCAAAGTGGCCCTCAAAAATCACCTCTATGCCAAACGTACCTGCACCTGCCCGTGCTAGTCCTACTGTCATTTTCAAACCACAGCCCAGTCGCTACTAAAGTGGGCCCACACCAAAACAAGGTCTAACCCAAGACTGATCCACTTAACCCCACCAGGGCCCACTATCATGTCTCTGATCTCTTGTTATTTTGCTTAGCTATCACTGTGTCAAAGCCTACACCACTGCTTTGCAGAGAATGTATGTAACCAATCAAATTAATACTCTGTACAGGTACGCACCAATGTATCGTAATGCCTGCATTACTCCACTGCAAAGGATGTTTGTAACTGCTTAGCTTTGCAAAGGACTTATCTAACTGCTTAGCTAACACTCTGTATAGGTGCGCATCAAAGTATTATACTGTTTAATAATGTTTGTGCATCTACCATCCAACCAGTTATGTAACACTATCTTTGCTGTACTACTGTCATGTCTGTATTTGTCATCCAACGAGGAGCCTTTGGAAATGAGTCTATGACTCAAAGGATTGTAATTCCAATATTCTAATAAATAAAGAAAAATAAAGAGATCAGTCAGTAATTCAGCAGGTGTCTGGGTATAAAGATTTTTTTTTCACAAGGGGTCTTACCAGTGCATTTTTCAATGCAGATGGAAAAGCCTTCTTTGTTGAGAAGCACCGGACATTCTCAGCAAACACCAGGACCACTGTCAAATGGATCTCACCACTAGTCTTGTCAGGCCTGGATCCAGTTCACAAAATGTTGTCCACAGCTCTGAGATCAGCCCACTAACCTCTGCCATTGTCACTAGCCTATACTCATCCCATAACCACTGAATGCATTCAGGCAGTGTAGCCCTGACCCTTCTGAGTTGCCACAGCCCACTTGGAGAGATCCCATCCCAAATAGAAGACACCCTGTCAGAGAAGACGTGAACAAACTACTCACACCTTGTGGCTGAAAAGACTCTCATGGACTCCAGACAGGCTGGATGAAGTAGCCTGCTGCTGGGATGCATAGTTAGGGGGATCAGTAGTAGGAGAGAGGAGGTTATACTACCCTTGTACAGGTCACAGGTGAGACCACATCTAGAGTATGGAGTTCAGTACTGGTGCCCACACCTCAAAAAGGACATCAACCTGCTGGAGAAGGTTCAGAGGTGGGCTACAAAGATGATAGTGGGTCAGCATGGTAAGGCATATAAGGAGAGGTTGAGGGTACTGAACGTGTACTCCCTGGAAGAAAGGAGAGAGAGAGAGAGTGGACATGATTGAGACCTTCAAGTAATTAAAAGGGATAAATAAGGTGTATAAGGAGGGTCTCTTTAAGCTGAGTGGCAACCATAACACAAGGGGGCACAGTCTTAAGCTGGAGTGGAGAACGTTTAGCAGGGCTGTCAGGAAGCACTTCTTCACAGAGAGGGTGGTGGACACTTGGAATGTACTGCCAGAAGAGGTGGTCTCATTGAAGACAGTGGGCAGCTTCAAGAGAGGTTGAGATAGGCACAGGGGGAAGGTAAGGATCATGGGTAGAGAGGATGGGAGGAGTGGGTAGGGGACCCAGGGACAGAAGCTGAAGCTGTGGACCCTGCAATACGAGTAGACTGGATAAACAAAAGGCCTTCTTCTGCTGGCTTCTTTGTATGTTAGTATGTATCGTATGTATGTCCATATGTACACCCCCTTGCCTTCATTTCCCTCAGCCCCCCCCATCATACCACAGTGAGCCAAGGCATAAAACCAGCAAGAGTACATGAGTTGGCAGCATGTAATAGAAGGCCATCCAGATAGCACCATTACAGACCACCACTACTTTCTCTGGTTCTATGGCACATGCCACCACCACGACCCAGATACCTAGAACCATCAGGAGTCCTTCTGGTGACAGCCCTCTTAAAGGGCGGTACTGGACCTTCTCCATAGGGGGTGGACTACAGGGGGGACCCTGAAGGAGAGCTGACAATACAGTGAACTAACCAACTAACTGGAGTAATCCCAAGACCCATAACTTCCAGCCCAAAGTCTAAGACATGGTGGTATTGATGGATCACAGAAGTAACAACCTGTGTGAGGCCAAGGGATTCCATTCCTCAGAGGAAATCTTGTCCAAAATGCAAGAGTTTGTCATTAACACAGGCATTAAAATTGCCCAACATAAGCTATCTGCATGATTCCAATACTCTGTCAGCAACAAAGTCTACAATTTCCTGCAGGAACTCCCCCTCATGCTTTGGAGGCCCGTAGAGGAGAAGGATTCTGCAATCTGTATCTGGAATCCCACGCACAGCCATGCAATCAAATGATAAGGTATCTCCCACTCAGTGCACCACCCATGTTCAGCTATGATCTAAAACAGAAGGCTACCCTTGTGATCCTTCCTTGAGCAGTGAACCATCAAGAATCCAGCCAACTCTAATACTGGACCAGAATCATTCATCACCAAGCTAAGTCTCCATGATGCAAGTAAAGTTGACAGAGGATTCAGAAATAAGATCTGCTGTATCAGTCTTATTCCTCATTGATTTGCATTGCATAGAACTGCCTAAAGAGTATGAGTAGGGGTGCAAGGCCCCTCAGCTACCTGCCCACTCAGTCTGGTGGAAGCCCTGGGCATGGGAACTAACAATGTCTGGCCTCTCTATCTAGTTCCCATGGCCCCTGGTCTTTACTCTTAATAACACTCACCCCATCAGCTCTCCCCAGGTCCACAACAGCACCTCCAAGTTTCCTCCGCTCCCCCTGGAAAGAGATGGACACCTTACAAATAACTTGGGCATACAGTTGGTGTCTTTGCAGTTAGCAGGCTTCTGAGGATCTTCAAATTCAGATCATGCAGGTTAGTGTGATTATGCAAAGTCGCACCACTACAAAAACCTGAACCATAGAAACATAGAAACATGGAAGTTGATGGCAGAAGGAGACCGCTAGGTCCATCTAGTCTGCCCATTTATTTTAGACCTATTTTGACACTCTAGTTGCCCTTTGTAGTCATGGCTCCCTTGTTTCTATCCCATGCATTGTTGAATCCCCCAGAGTATTGACCCCCACAGCCTCTTGGGGCAGGCTGTTCCAGGTGTCCACCACTCTTTCTGTGAAGGAAAACTTTCTGGTGTTGGTAGAGAACCTCTCTGCTTGCAGCCTGAGGTCCTGTCCCCTGGTTATGGAGCCCTTCCTGAAGTGAAAAAGTTCCTGTACCTTAATGCCTTTTATGTAGTTGAATGTTTCAATCATTTCCCCTCTCTCTCTTTTCTCTGCTCCAGGGAGTACATATTCAGTTCCCAAGTCTTTTCTCATAGGACATGTACTGCAGACCCTGAATCATTCTTGTTGCCTTTCTCTATACTGTTTCCACCCGGTCAATGTCCTTCCTGAGGTGAGGTCTCCAGAACTGGACTCCATATTCCTTGTGAGGCCTGACCAGTGATCTATACAGTAGCAGTACCACCTCTATCCTCTTGCTCATGATTCCCCTCCCAATGCAGCCCAGCTTTCTGTTGGCCTTCAGTGTTGCCTTCTCATACTGCTTACTAACCTTTAAGTCATCTGATATTATGATTCCCAGATCTCGTTTCTGGTTTGAGGCTGCCAGTCTTTCACCTCCTAGTTAAAAGTACTTTCTTGGATTTTTTTCCCCTATATGCATGACTTTGCTTTTTGATGTTAAATTTCAGCTGCCACACTCCAGACCATTCTTCAAGTTTCTTGAGGTCAGCTTCCATCTTGCTTACTCCTTCTGAGGCATCCACCCTGCTGCATATCTTGGTGTCATCTGTGAACAGACACACCTTCCCATCCAGTCCATCAGCAATGTCTGCTATAAAAACATAAAGAGCACTAACTCCTTTTGCTTGCTCAACAGAGACCCTAACTGCCACTGAAAGATCCCTATCACTACACTATTTCTATAATGTTTCCTAAACAGATTTAAAACAATCTAGCTGGCAGTCTATTAATTGCTGCTCAGCTTCTCTAAACTAGAGGAGTTTTACAATCCTGAAGAACCCTACAAACAGAGTTTTTGTTAATCAGTTTTTTGTGTAGTTCTTTTGGTTAAGTAGGCATTAAGTTCACCACTTCACAAGTGAAGTATCAATATATGTAGTTTCTGTTTTAAAAAAAAGTTTTAAAAATAAAAAGAAACACCTCACTACATTGACGTAGTCACCACCTTCCTTCCACTACCACTGTCATTTACAAGTGTTTCCCTCGACCTTGCATCCATATAGTGCCCATACCTCCCTCCCTCCCTCCTTCCCCCAGTCCAGGTGAAGTTGCATTAGAAAGAGTCAGTCAGTTGACACAAATTCCCTTCCCTACCACTACCAAATGTCTGTGGTTCTGTGAAATTATCCACCTCAGCATCCACCAAAGGAACACATTATTAAACTCTGGCCAGAGCCGGTATGGCTGCAGCCACGATGAGGGAGGAAGATGACACTGTCTTCTGTTTCCAAGATGGCAGCTGAGTTCTGTGCACATGTGCAATGACCCGGTTAACCAATGAGTGTGTACTATATAGTGTAAATGCTCCAGTACTGTTCAATTGGTGGCTGGCTGTGGCGGAGTGAGGAGGGTTGTGCCAGTCAGCTCTGATCAGGTTGAGGGGGAGCAGGTTGGTGGGTCACTGCCTACCAGGGTGGGGGTCCACTAGACAATCAAGGATGTGAGGATTTTCTTTATGTTGACTGGGATTGGGGCTCGGGGAAGGGGACCACTAGACTACCAGGGAATTGTGGAAATATATATTATGACATGGATCGGGGCTCAGGGAAGGGGGACCACTAGACTACCAGGAAATTGGAGAAATATGCATTATTATGACATGGATCAGGCCTCATGGGGGGGGCACTATACTACCAGGGAATTGGGGATGTATTATCATCAGATGGATCAGGGCTAGAAAGGGACTGCTGAACATCCAGGGTACCCAGCCCTTGATAGTGGGCAGATGGATCTAAGCACTGTTAAGAGCTGGGTTTCAGAAGTGTTAAACTGTGCCACTGCTGGCAGCTGTTTAGCACTTTTGAAAACTTTCAATATTGCGCTGCACCCCATATGTTGCTTTGCATAGGTGCAACACAATACTATGCATGATGGTGCTGTTAGGTGTGCACCACGCATATGTGCTCTTTGAATATCGGCATGCCCCGACTGCTTGTGCCATTCCCGGTTAGTGTGCTACAAACCCAGTTTGTGTCACGCTAACTTTTTGACACTGGGGCCTCATTGATCTCTACTCCCGAAGACTTATAACTAATGATGGCTTTTATGGTTGTTCCATCTGAAAGTTTATTACTTAGTTGTTTGTTTACTCTCATGCATTGTTTGTGTAAGGACATTGTTTTTTTTTTCCGCATGGTTAGTTCCAGTTTGGCATCTCCAACCCATTTTTGCAAGATGTCAAAAATCAACCTGGAGTTTTTCTTGCATTTGGGTAAAACAGAAGATTTTGCTATTCAACAGGCAGTTTTGTTCTGGAAGGTAGCGTTTATCTGTGGAGGTAATTTACATATATTAGAAACAGCAGGGGTCCCAGTATTGATCCCTGTGGGATCCCTCAGTCAAATATCCCACTACAAACAGCATATTATTTATTGAAACCGACTGCCTTCGGGTCAACAAATAAGAGGCAAACCATGAGTTGGTTTCCTCATTAACTACCATTTTTTTGAAGTTTATTCCTTTGTTATCCACTACATAAATGCCTTTGAGAGGTCCATGTATACCACTCCCAGAGATGCCCAACTTGGGTGCCCATTAAAGAAGTAGTACAGTCAAACCTTGATTATCCGGACATTGATTATCTAGATTATTCATTCATATGGACTAGCGACCTGGTCCCAAACAATGTTACTTTACACGGTCAAACCTCGATTATCCGGATGATCGATTATCTGGACAAATTCCATATCCTCGACTGGTCTGGTTAATCGAGGTTCAACTATACAGTCAGAATTTGTAAAAACGTATGTTGTGCAATTTTTTTATTCGTGTGTGTAGTCTTAGTGGGTCTGTCCCTCTGTCTGCTATTAGGAGTGCTTTCTAAATTAGCCTACTAGTTTTACAGTAGTTTTATGGCCCCTAGGGATCTCCAGCTCAGCAAGGTTTATTGTTTTTCTTGTTCCTACAATGCCTCCTGTCCCATGTGACAGTCCTGTATCCAGGACCATGGATTCAGCAAGCACTGGTTTAGAGTCAATTTTCTACAACAGAACTGTGACAATAAGTAACTTTCCTTATCCAGTGAGCACTAGTTGCTACATATACAATTCAGCAAATACTTACGGCCTTCATTGAGTGGGTAACTGTGTAAGGAAACAGCTAGTGTCTTTACTGATTTTAGTATCGATGATCTTGGGTAATTTATGTGCTTTTTATGGCTGTGTGCAATTTGAGGAAATGAAAAGTTTTAAAAACAAAACACTTACTCCTGCTGGCTAGACCTGACACAAACACAGAAAACAAAAATACTGAATTAGAGCTATTCATTGGAGGCCAGAACAGCAGGCTCCTATTGAGCTGAGCTTACGCGTAAATGTGTATAAGTCCACTATTGTTTTGTATTGTATTGTTTTGTATGGTTTTATTTATTTATTTAATTATCAGTTAAATGGTTTAAATTTTTTTTGAAATCAACAAAAAATAGTAGAACAAATAAAAAGGTGAATATTGATAACTTAAAGTATAAAAGATAAAGTTACATTGTTTGGCACAAGTTGGAATATGGAGTACTTGACCTAAGTGTTCTAATTTTTTTTATTTATTCTTAAAGTGAACATATACAGGAGGCAATTTTTAAGGAGGTTTGGCAGATGTTTGGCTTTTGATGACATTGTTAAAAAGTAAGGCAATGAATTTTTCAAGCATTTATATTGATGTCATATAGTTGGGCAAAATGCATAAAAATTCCAGGACTGTAAATGAATGTAAAGGATAACCAGGTGGTTAAAATATAGAAACATAGAAACATAGAATTTGATGGCAGATAAGGACTGCTTGGTCCACCTAGTCTGCCCATTTTACTACCTAACAGATAAGCTGCAGATCCTAGTTAGCCAACAGCTTACTTCCTCCTACCCCCACTAGGACTGCCTTATGTCTGTCCCATGCATTCTTGAATTCCCCCACTGTTCTTGATTCCACGACCTCCTCAGGGAGGCTCTTCCATGCATCCACAACCCTCTCTGTGAAAAAATACTTCCTCACATTACCTCTGAGCCACACCCCCTCTATCTTCAAATTGTGCCCCCTTGTTCTTGCACATCTCTTTTTCTGAAAGATACCAATCTCTTGGACTTTGTTGATTCCCTTGAGGTACTTGAAAGTTTCCATCATGTCCCCTCTCTCCCTCATTTCCTCAAGCATATACATATTAAGCTCCTTTAGTCTTTCTTCATATGTCTTCTGGTGCAAACCCTGCACCATTTTGGTTGCCCTCCTCTGGACAGCCTCCACTCTGTCTATGTCTTTGCAGAGATGGGGAATTCAGAACTGCACACAGTACTCCAGATGGGGTCTCACCAACTGTCTGTACAGAGGGATAACAAATTCCTGTTTTCTACTATTGATGCCTCTCCCTATGCATCCCAGTATCCCCCCCAGCCTTCCTTACTGCCTTCTCACATTGCTTGCCCACCTTTAGGTCATCTGATATAATTACCCCCAGGTCCCTTTCCCTTTTTAATGTTGTCAGTATCTCACCACCCATTGTGTACTCTTCCCCTGGGTTTTTGTTTCCCAGGTGCATTATCTTGCACTTCTTTGCATTGAATCTGAGCTGCCATATATTTGACCATTCCTCCAAACTTGCCAAGTCCCTTCTCATCCTTTCGACTCCATCTTGTGTATCAACCCTGTTGCAGATCTTTGTGTCATCTGCAAAGAGACATACTTTCCCTTCCAGTTCCTCTGTAATGTCACTTATAAAGACATTAAAAAGGGCCGGTCCCAGTACTGAACCCTGCGGTATCCTGCTAGTAACCCTCCTTTCTTCACTGTGGACTTCATTTACTACTACCCTTTGCGTCCTGTTGTCTAGCCAATTTTTTATCCAGGATACCACCTTGAGACCCACTCCAAGGCTGGCTAACGTGTGTATTAATCTTTTGTGTGGGACTGTATCAAATGCCTTGCTAAAATCTAGGTAAGCCATGTCCACAGCCCCTCCCTGGTCTACTACTTTGGTCACCCAGTCAAAGAAATCTATTAGATTCATCTGACATGACCTTCCCATCATGAATCCATGATGCCTTAGGTCCTGTGCCCCACTGGCCTCTAGGTAATCTACAATTCTTTCCTTCAGAAGTGGTTCCATCATTTTCCCTACTACTGAGGTCAAACTAACAGGTCTGTAGTTTCCTGCCTCTGTCTTGCTCCCACTTTTGTGAAGAGGAATCACATCCGCCCTCCTCCAGTCCTCAGGTACCACCCCATCCTCCATGATTTGTTAAAGAGAGTAGTCAGTGAGTCACTAGTTCTACCTTAGTTCTTTTAGAATTCTTGGGTGAATCCCATCAGGCCCCATTGCTTTGTCCACCTTCAATTTTATTAGTTCTTTCAGAACCCTTTCTTCTGTAAATGGACTGGTATCGACCCCTGTCTTCAGAGTGTTTCTCTTGCTTGGTTTAAGTACCTTCCCCTCCTCTTCCTTTCTGAATACTGAGCAGAAATATTCATTCAGTATCCCTGCTATTTCACTGTCACCCTCTACCCACATTCCCTCACCTTTACTAAGCCTCAATATCCCACCTTTGAACTTTCTTCACTCCCTAATGTACCTATAAAAGGTCTTATCCCCCTTCTTCTACCATCCATGTTGATAAGTGAGATTGATCTGTACTGGGAGCACTGAACACTCTCTGGTCCTTTTTTAGGGATTAATGTGATAGGTGCTTGATGGAATGAATGTGTCAGATTGCCCATTTCTCAGGCCTTGTTAAAGAGGAGCTTAAGTCTAGGTGCCAGAATGGTGGAGAATGCCAAATAAAAGTCACTAGGATAGCCATCTAGGCCTGGTGATTTAACCGTAGCCATACATTTTCTTTTTCAATTTAGAATACTTTATTAAATTTTTCATTATACACATAATACACAGTTACAAGCATAAACATGTCCATATCCAGAAAAACAATAAACTAACAAACAGGAACACACTCCAACCCCCACCCAGCCCATCCCACCCAACAACCAGCCCCCCCCAGCACATCTATCATATACAGAAAATCAAAACCGGCAGCTGGATCCATAAGCATAGACATTACAACATAAGAATGGGCAATACTCTCGATCAACCAGTCCAACCTGCACCAACCTATTGACTTGTAGAGACTGGAAGCAGGGCCAGAAGTGGCACCCAGCATGACATAAATTTGTCGTAGCTGTCCTGCTGGTGAGCTGTATGTTTTTCCGTCTCCAGGGCCTGTAGTATTACCATATGCCATTCCCAAAATGAAGATATGGTCTCATCTAACCAATACCATACAATGATCATCTTGGCTGTAATGGAAATTAATGAGATAAGCCCTGTGAGGACCAAGCAGCTCCATCAGGTGATAACCCACCAGACAGATCTGCAGTGTGAAAAAGGAATCCAAACCTATGAAGGGATCTGATGAGCTCTGAATAGCATGCCAGGAGGGAGTCACCTTGGGACAAACCTACAAAATATACCTCAAGGTCCCCTCAGCAAATCCACAGCGGGAGCAGGTTAGGGACCCAGATCTGCACATTTTACACAGTCTAAGGGGAGTAAAATATAAATTATGCAAAATGTGAAATTGTAATAACTGATAACAGTCTTGTTTAATCTATTGGTATGTACTCTTCCAAATCAACTGCCAGACCTTGACATTCAAGTTAAGACCCAGTTCCTGCTGCCAAGAAAAACATGTCCCCCTCGGGCTTCTCAGATCTAAACTCTGGAGCTGTGCATAAAATAAAGAAATAGAGTGGGGTCACTCCACAATAGCCAGGAAATCTTGCAGCGCAGAGTTTGACTGCCCAGAACAAGGGGAGGGGCCTAAAAAGGAATCATGGCCCTGGAAAGTTGCAAATGCTTTAAGGAGTGAAAAAGAGTTAGGGCAAAGCATTCTTGGAGTACATTAGCTGGGACAAGTTTTACCAGCCTCAATCAGCAAAACTAAGGAGGCATCACTAAGAGGGAGGCAAAAATAAGGAGGGATAGGGCAGTTGCCAATTTGTATATTCAGGTTACCAATAACAGGTTGTGTCAGATCCTTACTCCAGTCCAACTCCAAATAAATACAAATCTGCCAAAGGGCTTTTAGCGACCACAATAAGGGGGCCAAATGAAGCTGATTGGGTAGGCCAGCCGGTTTCACTTAAAGTAGGCTTTGGAGATGAAGGCCATACTGTTTGCATAGCTGACTCTCTACAGATAACCAGAGAGGACAGTAGGTCTGGTCAGTCTGAGCTGGCAGAGAACAACCTCAATGAAATACTGTACTACAATGTTTAGCACAGTAATACAGGAAAAAATTAGGCAGATGAAGGCCACCAAACTCTTTAAGAATAGTTAACTTAAAATAGGCCCAACAGGGAGCACCACTTTCCACAAAAAGTCTGTTATCAAACTCTGGAGATGAGTAAACAAGGATCTGGGGAGGTAAGGCCCAAAAATTCCAAGTGGATATAACACCTGTGGCAAAATTTCATTTTAATGACACTCGCTCTCCCCCAAAGGGAAAGAGGGATTGCCATCCAACGCTGAAGGTCCAACTTAATCACCTGGCAAAGGGAGATAAATTTTATTTAATTAAGTCCAACAGAGACTGGGTCACGTGGGTCCCCAAATAAGTAAGTGCCTTAGGTTCCCAAGAAAGGCCAATTTCATCAATCCAATGTTTAAGAACCAAAGAGTTTAAAGGCAAAACTTTTATCAACATTCAATTTGTACCCAGCCACCTGAGAAAATCACTGAATCTCCTCCAGAGTAAGAAGGTCTGTTGGGAGGGTACCTTCTGGTTGTGGATAAGTCCTAAATATTTATGTTGAGGCTGGTAGTACAGATTCCAAGATGCAGAGAAAAAGTTTTATTGTTTATCAACCAGCCACACTTACTTTGTATAAAATCTGTTTTCTTTTATTTGTTGCTTTACTATGAACACAGTGATCCCCTGTGGTCCAATGTTTCACCAAACTCTGGGCTTCATCAGGGGCAAGGATCTAAATAAACATACAAACATAATATTTATTTTCCTGTACATATAAAAACAAAATTTATAATGAAAATGTTTTTTATATTTGTATTTTTGTTCAGATAAAATTTGTCCATATCAGACCAAATTATGCTTTGACAAAATATCAATGCATAGATTCATATCTCAGTTGACGGTAAATCACTGTAAGGCAATACTAAACATTTCCATCATAGTGCATTACTGTCTCTTTAAGACTAAATGTATTAGCATAGTTTGAATAAATTTCAAAGGAACAGAATATTATTTCATCAGCACACAATTAGCAGCTACTAAGTTTATCCACATAAACATTTGTCTTGCCATGACTGTTAAAGCTCTTTATGTTCACAGCTGTACTAGCCACCTTAAGAGTTACATATAAAAATGGAATCTCATATTCACCTGCTATTCAATCTCACACATAAATCCCCTTTATGTTATTTGGTAACCATTTTTCATTTTTAGCCTGTTAGATAGATAAAGATGTTCAGTTAGCTTACTAGTTCCCTATGGACTAGAGAGGTGCATTTAGATACAACTCAGTTTATCTCTGTGTATAATGACTTAGCAGTTGAACATTTTTTCAGCTTATGTAAATGCTAACTAAGCTTTTATCTTCTTAGCTTAGTTCTTCATGTTATTTACAAGTCATAGTTCTAATATTGCTTTTGTCTTACATTTTTCTTACACTCTGTCGGTGCATATACAAAACATAAATCTACATTTTAACATTTTCTTCGTAGTTTTACTTTGCATGTAATGACATATGACTGTCCCTTGAAGTTAAAAACAGCGATAAAATATAACTCTACAGTCCTGACCACTATTGCTTGACTTTGTACTGCAGTGTCTGTAATTACTTACTTTTCTTGTTTCTTATTGATTCATGTGTAGGGCCTCTAAATAGCCTGCCAATATCTTTTTACTTTGCAGCTAGAGCCTTTAAAGTTTTTGTTACCCTTTTCAATGGGCTGTTTTTGTTCAGGAGCTGGAGATATATTTATTTATTTATTTATTGAAACACATCAGAATTAATACCTTTTAGTCAGAGACTTCTTTACAAAGGCTCCACGTCATAGAATACAATACAAAGCATACAGTGTCAGACATTACAGTGCAATGAAAGATGCAAGAAAATATCCCACCCTACAAAAGATACAGGGTATAGTACAACTAGGTAAATGGGGTACAAGATATTACAGCAGTCAGAGAAAAAGCAGTGCAGTGGCTTATACAATGTACAGAAGTAACAGAAGGGACAGACAAAACAGCAGTTGCTACTTAATGTGCATATAAGAAACGGCATGTGCAAACAGTGCCACCCAATGGGTGACAGTTGGTCCGTGGTCTAGGCAAGAGGCAGAGGCAAGGGACAAGTACTCTGGAGGTGGGACCAAGTGAGGTCCATTGTCATAATACAATAAGGGTTATGGGGGGGGTCAGGTGCAGTCACAGGCTGAGTCCTGAGAGAGGTGGTTACGGAGGAGGGATTTGAACAGTCCCAGAATAGGTGCAGTGTGGATTGGTTTGGGAAGGGAATTCAGCCAAAAGGGAGCATGGTACCTAAAGGTTCTCTGTCCCAGGGAGGTTTTACAAAGGGGGGCCTGGTAGTTGGTATTCTTGGAGAGACGAGTGCATCTGGTGGTAGTAGGCGGTTGAAGTAGGGCAGTAAGGGCAGTGGGCATGAGGCCAGCTGAGATTTTCTTGGCAAAAAGACAGGTCTGGAACTTTAGGCAGTGATCAAGATTTAGCCATTTGGTCCTGGCGTAGAGGGTGCAGGTGTGGGTGAGCCGATCACAGCCAGTAGCCAGCCTGCAGGCTTTGTTCAGACCAACCCTAATTTTGTTGAGGGATGTCTTATCAGTGGCTCCATAGATAATGATCCCATGGTTTATGAGAGACAGGATAGAGGATGAGATGGCTAGTTGTAGGGCTTCAGGGGGGAGACAATGCTTGTACTGGTGGAGCAGACCAATACGCACATTGACAGCCGTACTAAGACAGCGGATATGCTCATGGTAGGTGAGCTCCAAGACCAGGGTAACACCTAAGTATTTAAAAGTAGAAACTTGTTCAAGGATTTTGTTACAGGCATTCTGGATGAGCAGGGGGTGACCCCTGAGCTTATTTTGGGAATGGGCAAACAGCATGGGCTTAGTTTTTTTATAGTTCAGGACTAGCCTATGGTCAGCAACCAGGATTCGGCCTCACTAAATGATCTTTGGAGAGCTGATTGGAGGGTAGCAGGGTTGGTGTGAGTACTGTACAGCACTGCATCATCAGCATGTAAGAGGAGGTTTCCTGTGCAGGCCTTGGGCAGGGAGTTAAGGAATACAGTAAATAGCAGGGGGCCAAGGATAGACCACTGAGGGACCCCAGATGTGACTCTGAGGGGAGACAACTGTGTTTGTGCTATTCTGAATCTCTGGGTTCTGTCAGAGAGATAATTCAAGAACCAGGCAGTGGCATCCTTTGAGAAACCTATTTGGGTTAGAGAGTTTATGAGAAGCGTCTGATGAATGGTGTTGAAAGTTTTGAAGAGATCTATATAGACAGAACCAGCAATCTGGCCTGCATCAAGGGAGGAGTGAATGGTGTTGGTATATTCCAGAAATGCAGTTGTGATGCTGTTGCTTTTCTGGAAACCATGCTGTTCAGGGCACAGGAGGTTGTGTTGGGAGAGGTAGTCTGTGATTTGGGTAGTGGCTACCTTTTTGAGCACCTTAGAGAGTGGGGGTAGAATAGAAATGGGTCAATAGTTACCAGGCACGGTGCTGTCACCACTCTTCAGGATAGGGGTGATAAGGGCCATTTTCCATATGGAGGGGAACTGTCCAAGGGTCAGGGAGCTATTCAGCAGTGCAGTGAGGGGAAAAAGTACTTCTGAAAGGGTCATCCTTTGCAATTTAAGATCAAGAGAGTTATTGCTGAACCTAGATTTGCTGAGTGCCCTTAGCTGGAGGGGGGGGGGCAGCATCATGCTGGGAAATAACTTTGAAGCAAAAAGGTTGCACTTGGTTCGGGAGGTTATATTGGGGGTGGGTGCAAAGAAGTAAGATGGGAACACACCGCTGCAGTTTGAGAATGCAGATTTCATTGCATTAGCTATTATCTCGGGGTCCATGGAGGTACTGCCATTGACAGAAATCTGGGAGGAGGGGCCGTAGAGGTTTTGCCACTGAGTTCCTTGAGGGAGTCCCAGAATTTGTGCCTCATGCCCCAGGAGGTAATGAGTGCAGCTCGATAGGACTCAGCTTTAGTCTGTTGGACCCTCCAGGTGCATTGGTTCCTGGCATCAAGATAGCAATGCTGGTAAGCAGGCCTCCTAGTCTCCAATGCAATGCACCAGAGGTTTTCACAGTCATGCATTAGGTCTAGCAGGGATGGCGATAACCAAGGGGTGCCGATTTCTTTGATGACCCACTTGTAGTGGGGTGAAAAGAGGTCACAGGCAGCACTGAAGGAGTTGACAAAGTACTCCAGAAATGTTACAATTCTTTACAAACTAGTCATTGGTTGCACATGCCTTACATTTGTTTTACCATCAAACACTTGTTCTTTAGCTTTGAATAAAGTTTCTCATGTATTTACCTTGCTCCTGTGTCCTGGGCCTTGTCTGGTGCCATTTCAAAAAGTTCTAAGAGTGTGTCTGACTTTAGTGATGTGTTTGTGTGTGCCTGCAGAGTGGGCAGTACCTCTGGTGCATCACTCTACTGATCTGCCCACAGTGTGATGTGTGCAGAGCAGTATCCACCCATGTGTGCACCCAGGGGTGTTGCTATGCAACCAGGGAGTGAGTGTGAAGTGCAGGGTGCCTGGGCAGAGGCAATCCCCATTATCACATTGATTCCTACGTGCCCAGCACTGCAAGCTTGATTTTAAAACTGAAACAGTCTGATCAAGCCACAAAGTGGGAAGGCAGCCTCACACTAAGGTTCTCATACTATTTCTACTAGTTTCAGGAAGTGATATGCCTTACATGAAGGATTTAATCCTTTCTTTCTAGTTATTTAGAATGGTTGTTGATTACAGCATGGGGGGGGGAATTTAAAGACACAAGGTGACATACAGGAAGAGTAAAAGATAGCGTGAAGGGCAAAGGGGAAGGGAACATTAGGTACATCTTTTGTAGGATACTGAAAGGTTCTGTGGCATTTGCCGGTATGTTTCTCATTTCTATGTCTTTTATGACTACAGTACAATGAACTGACTGGGGGACATAAGATTAGTTTGGACGATCGAGGGGTTCGTAAAATCGAGGGTCCCTGTCACCATGTTCCTATTAGCTCAGGGGACATGGTACAAGTTCAGATAATCCAGAGGTTCGGATAATGGGGGGGGGGGGGGGGGGGGGTCAGATAACTGAGGTTATATTGTAAATCAATTGAGATATTTCTGGTTTCTTTTCAGTTCACTACTCTGGATAGGGCACCCAAACACTGCTTGCCCTATCAGTTATCTAATTGTCGCTACCAATCTAATCTCACAGAGTGACGTCACCAGCATGCAGGCCAGTCCTCTTCTTCATTTATTCCAAGTCTGTCCTCAGTTGCACTAAGAGTAAATATCCAGAACATTTCTCTTTTTTCCAGTACTTTATTCCAGTCTACCCCCTGATCTATGCACTACTCTGCTCCTAGCTCCTGATATTATTTTTGGCCTATATCCCCTGGCCCTAATCCTGGCTGACATGTTGTTATATTCTTGGTTTCTGATATATTTTAGTGCAAAGTCTTTCATCATTCTTATAGATTGTTAAATCTAAAAATGCTAGTTCTTGTTGACTATGCGTCATAGTGAATTTTAGGTTTGAACATAAAGAATTTATATGCTGGTGCATATTTTGAAGTTCTACCTCAGTACCAGTCCCAAAAAACTTGAATGCCATCAATGAAACACCTATAATAATAGATTTTGTTGTAATACTGGTTATACATAGGGCTCAAGATAAATAGCTGTTTGAAATGATCCATATAGAGGTCTGCATATGTGGGAGCAAGAATGCTCCCCATAGCTGTTCCCTGTTTTTGCCTGTAGTACCTTCCTTCAAATCTGAAGTAATTGTCATATAAAACTAGCCTTGACAGCTCAATTAGGAAGTCTGTTGGTGGAATTACATCATGTGTACGTCTCTCTAGACTAATTCTAAGACTTTCCAGTCCTTCCTAATGAGGTATGGAAGTGTACCGGTCCTTGACATCCCATGTACACATTACCCATTCAGTACTATTTTTACTACAGTTGATAACCTCTATCAATTCCAAAATGTCTCCTGTATCTTTACTATAACTGTGCATTTGCATAACCACAGGTTGAGCAAAGTAGTTAAGGTATCCTGACAGTGGCTCTAGAATGGAGTCATTGCCAGATACTATTGGCCTACCTGGTGGGATTGGGGCATTTTTATGCATTTTAGGGATGGCATAAAATACTGGTATTATTGGAAAAGGCACTATTAAAAGTTCCTTCTGCCATTTTTCTACCTGGTAGAGTTCTTCTGCTTCACCCAAAATGCTTTTAATGCTTTGGGCTATTCGGGTAGTAGGGTCTTGTGTGAGAGGTTCATAATTCTCTTCCACTTTCTGAAGTTTGTTACACATGTCACTATATTTTTCTCTTGCCATTACTACAATTCCTCCACCCTTGTCAGCTGGCTTGATGATAATCCTATCGTCTTTCTCTAATGCTGCTAAAGCTTAATTTTCTTGTTTTATGAGATTATATGTTGGTGTTGGAAAGTTTTGTTTTTTAAATCATTCTTTAATGACCTTTGTGACAGAGGATATAAAGGCCTCAACACTATGGTTGTGGCCTTTGGGTGGACTAAATTTTTATTTGAATTTTACAGCTTCTCTGATCTCTCTTATTTTTGGGTCTTGTAGTACTTCTAGATGAAACATCTCTTTGAGTCAGACTGGGCAGAAGAACCATTGAATATCTTCCGTAAGATCAAATTTGTTAGGGTGTTGGTAGATGCAAAGAAGACACCTTTACTTAATACTGCCATCTCTGTTTCAGATAGGTCTCTTTCACATAAGTTGAAAACAACTATATTCTCCTGCCCTGATTCCCCCATTCCCTCCCCCACCTTCCCACCCTCCCCTCCTCTCCCTCTGCCTCTTCTTCCTCTCCCCCCGTACTTTGATATTGATATCCTATTGCTTGATCTTGTACAGGGCCTTGTGCTCTTGTGTAATAGTGGAGCTGCCTGTCTTCTGGGTGCTGGGGTGGTGGGGGTTTCTCTTCCACCAGCTCCCTGGGAAAAAAGTCTCTTGATTGTTCACATCTGTTATATAGTTGCCTGTCTGTTCAACTGATATAGCTCTCTGAGCTATCTGAGTCTGAATCTTCTTTATAGTTTCTCTGTGGTAGAGCTACTTTCCACGTATACACCCTATTAAGCTGGTAATCATTGGTATCTCTTTTACATTTTTTTATTTTTGTTTTCTTCAGTTCGTCTTCAAATGTCTGTAATCTTTTTTTCTTTCTTCTAGTGTTTTCTTGAATTGTTCCTCCTCTGTTTTTATTTTTAACTAATCTTGTGCCTTTGCTATTTCGTCCATAAGCTCATGTCTGCCTTCTAGGCTTGCTTCAATTAAAGCATACATAAAGTCATTTGAACATCTATTTTTAATCCCTTCCCATCTTTTATCTAATATTTTCGACTCTATCCCTAGGTTCGGCTCAGTTAGAACCCTCAACCCCCTAGGAATTCTTTTGAAGTGAAGATATTCTTTAAGTTCAAGCTTATTGTCTTTCTTCTTAAGATGTTCAAGTTTATGTTGTATCTCTTTTTCTATTGAGCCTATTTCTAAATTTCTCTCTACACCTACTGCTGCATACAAGTTCTTTTGTTCTGCCTCAGAGAAACTGAATATAGTCTGCCTTGTTTCTAAACTAGCTCCAGTTTCAAATCTAAAATTCACTATGATGCATAGTCAACAAGAACTAGCATTTTTAGATTTAACTATCTTTAAGAATGATGAAAGACTTTGCACAAAAATATATTGGAAACCCACTGAGAGGAACACACTTCTCCACGCAGACAATTTCCACCCACAAAAACTAAAAGACAGCATCTCTTGTTCCCAAATGTTAAGGGTGGAACACAATTGAGGCCAAGATATAGAAATAAATCAAGAATATAACATTTCAGCCAGGTTTAGGTCCAGGGGATACAGGCCGAAAATAATATCAGGAGCTAGGAGCAGAGCAGTGCACAGATCAGACTTAACAACAGAAAGGACCGAAAGTAACATTACTACAAGAAGACTAGTATTCTTATTAGGATATTCCTTATTAACCCCATCCATCACAAAAATTTTAAATGAACACTGGGATATCCTTTCACCAATAGGAATCCTGGAGTTTAACACTAGGCCCATAGTAGCATCTAAAAAAGCTAGGACATTAAGAGACAGACTTGTCCACTCAGAACTGAAACCAATAAATGCTAGGCCAGGAGAACAATTACTCCTGGAACCATTACAGAAAGGTATGGTGCCATGTAGGAGGTGTGCACGTTGCAGCAACACTTCAAGAAAAAAAGAAGTCACACACCCTAGTGGTAATGCAACTTACAAAATAAACTCACACATAGATTGTGTTTCCCACCATGTGGTTTATGTGCTGACCTGTCCATGCTCCAAATACTATGTGGGCAAAACAACTCGCCCTTTGCAAAACAGAATTACAGAACATAAAAGAAGAATTCGCACAAAAGCAGAAAATAGCCCAGTGGCTATACAGTTTGCTAATGAAAATCACACAGCAGCCTCACTAAAGTTTTGGGGAATTGAGACAGTCACAAAGGCAGAAAGGGGAGGAGACTGGAATAAAGTATTGGAAAAAAGAGAAATGTTATGGATATTTACTCTTAATGCAACTGAAGATAGACTTGGAATAAATGAAGAAGAGAACTGGCCTGCATGCTGGTGATGCCACTCTGTGAGGTTAGATTGTTAGCAACAATAAGATAACTGATAGGGCAAGTAGTGTCTGGGTGCCCTATCCAGAGTAGTGAACTGAAAAGAAACCAGAAATACCTCAATTGATTTAGTCATAAAAAGACATAGAAATGAGAAACATACCAGCATATGCCACAAAACCTTTCAGTATCCTGCAAAAGATGTACCTAATGTTTCCTTCCCCTTTGCCCTTCAAGCTATCTTGTACTCTCCCTGTATGTCACCTTGTGTCTTTAAATTCCCCCCATGCTGTAATCAACAACCATTCTAAATAACTAGATAGAAAGGATTAATTCCCTTATGTAAGGCATATCACTGCCTGAAAATTAGTAGACATAGTATGAGAAACTTAGTGTGAGATTACCTTCCCACTTTGTGGCTTGATCAGGCTGATTCAGTTTTAAAATCAAGCTTGCAGTGTTGGGCGTGTAGGGATCGGTGTGGAAGTGAGGATTATCTCTGCCCAGGCACCCTGCACTTCACACTTGCTCACTGGTTGCATAACAACACCCCTAGGAGCACAAGTGGGCGGATACTGCTCTGCACACATCACACTGTGGGCGGATCAGTAGAGTGATGCACCAGAGGTACCGCCCACTCTGCAGGCACATAAAAACACATCACTAAAGTCAGACACACTCTTAGAACTTTTTGAAACAGCACCAGACAAGGCCCAGGACACAGGAGCAAGGTAAATACATGAGAAACTTTATTCAAAGCTAAAGAACAAGTGTTTGATGGTAAAACAAATATAAGGCATGTGCAACCAATGACTAGTTTGTAAATAATTATAACATTTATATCTCCAGCTCCTGCACAAAAACAGCCCATTGAAAAGGGTAACAAAAACTTTAAAAGGCCCTAGCTGCAAAGTAAAAAGATATTGGCAGGCTATTTAGAGGCCCTACATATAATAATAATAATAATAATAACTTTATTTTTAAAGCGCCTTTCAGAATATCAAGGCGCTTTACATATCAAAACCACAACACAAAATACCAATTAAAAACATATAAATAAAATAATTTCATTAAAACATCACATGTTAAAACAAACAATGAAATCATCCATACAATCAACAAAATATTTACAATCAGATTCCATTAATCTTCCAAATAAGCCAAATGCCACAGGTAAGTTTTTAAATCTTTCTTAAATACCTCCACAGAGGTGCACTCCCTTAACCCTTGAATCAATAAGAAACAAGAAAAGTAAGTAATTACAGACACTGCAGTACAAAATCAAGCAATAGTGGTCAGGACTGTAGAGTTATATTTTACCGCTATTTTTAACTTCAAGGGACAGTCATATGTCATTACATGCAAAGTAAAACTATGAAGAAAATCTTAAGATGTAGATTTATATTCTGTATATGTGCTGATAGAGTGTAAGGAAATATAAGACAAAAGCAATAATAGAACTATGATTTGTAAATAACATGAAACATTAAGTTAAGAAGATAATAGCTTAGTTAGCATTTACATAAGTTGAAAAAAATGTTTAACTGCTAAGTCATTATATACAGAGATAAAATGAGTTGTATCTAAATGCACCTCTCTAGTCCATAGGGAACTGGTAAGCTAACTGATCATCTATCTAACAGGCTAAAAATGAAAAATGGTTACCAAATAACATAAAGGGGATTTATGTGTGAGATTGAACAGCAGGTGAATATGAGATTCCATTTTTATATGTAACTCATAAGGTGGCTAGTACAGCTGTGAACATAACGAGCTTTAACAGTAATTGCAAGGCAAATGTTTATGTGGATAAACTTAGTAGCTGCTAATTGTGTGCTGATGAAACATTATTCTATTCCTTTGAAATGTATTTAAACCATGCTGACTAATTCATTTAGTCTCAAAGAGACAGTAACGCACTATGATGGAAATAGAGAGAAGTGTTTATTATTGCCTTACTGTGATAACCATCAACTGAGATATAAATCTATGCATTAATACTTTTCCAAAGCATAATATGGTCCAATATGGACACATTTTGTCTGATCAAAAATACAAATATAAAAAAGAATTTGTAATTATAATTTTTTTTACATATACAGGAAAAGTAGTATTATGTTTGTATGTTTATTTAGATCCTTACACCTGATGAAGCCCAGAGTTGGGTGAAACATTGGAACACAGGAATCACTGTGTTCATAGTAAAGCAACAAATAAAAGAAAATATGTTTTATGCAAAACAAGTGTGGCTGGTTGATGAACAATAAAACTTCTTCTCTGCATCTCCTCCAGGGTAGCCATGATAGAGATCTGGAGCTCTTCAACATGTAACAAAAGGTCATCCATGTAAGCAAAGATCTTAAAACTCAAACCACCCACCCGATTCCCTTGGATACATGGGTTTAACTGATAAAATGAAGAAGTGACTCAAAATAAAGATTAAACAAAAAGGGGGAGAGATGACAACCTTGCCTCATGCCTCATAGTAAGGAAAAGGGGGTGGACAGAACTCCATTACACCTGATCCTGATGGAGGGATGACAGTACAAAACCTTCCACCAAACACAAAAAAACAGAGGGACACCAAAGTGACATAGGGTGGCAATTAAAAGGGACAAGAGACCAGATGAAATGCTTTTCCTGCATCAAGGAAGACCAACACTACAGGGGTCTTGCTCTCCCCCAACACGGAAATCAGGTACAGCACCTTGCGAAAGTGGTCACTAGAAGAACGGCCCACTACAAAACCAACCTGTATAGGGCTGATAAAGCCATCCCAAACCTGAAGAAGGCTGCTAGCCAAAACTTTAGCTGGAAGTTTTAAATCTGAATTTAGCAACGAGATTGGGAGATAACCTCCAGGTAAAAACTCAGGCTTATCCGGTTTACGAATTAAGGTAATCCCAGCATGGGTAAACAAAAAATCTGAAAGTCCAAAAGAAAGCAAAAAATTAAACAAACAGTCTAAACAATGAGCTAAAATAGCAATACAAGCAAAATAAAAACTATTATTGAGACCATTGGGTCCAGGGGCCTTGTCTTTTGGAAGCTGTTCAATCACTCTACAAACCTCCAAGGCAGAAATAGGCACCTGCAAGAGGTCTTGCTGCCATTATGTTAGCCAAGAAAGGGGGAGCAGGTCTAGATAAGCATCAATCTGGTCTGTGTTCACCAGTATACTAGAGTTAAGATTGTAAAGTGACTTATAGCACAAATGAAAAGCCTCTGTTATTTCACAGGGGTGAGTGAGAATCTTCTCTCTGGGAATAGGCTGAAGGCTGGGACTTGTATTGTTGGAGTCCATCTGCCGAAGCCTCAAGGCCAGGAGTCTACCTGCCCACTCCCTTGATTCCAAATAATGTATTTTAGTGCATTGTAAAGTGAAGTCAGCCTTCTCAGCCAGCAACCCATAATATTGTGCTCTAAGAGAGTTAAATTCTCTCCAGGTGTCAAAGTCAGACTTACGGTAACTGACGGATAACGCAGACAGAGTTGTCAACTCAGTAATCCAGCAGCATCAAGGGTCTGCAGAGAGAGAGGATCGCAAACCAAAAGACTGTGGCATCTCGCAATTACTGGTCAGGAACACTCCAGAAAATAGAACAGCAGAAGGCTTGACCAATGACCACAGGGATTGTACCACATATAGGAGAGTCTTGTCAGAAGCAATATCCAATATAGAAGTAGTTTGCTACAGCATGGCTAGATGGAAACTGTAGCAGAGACAGAAACAACTCTGGACACCATGGCAAATAATTAAGTACCCTGGCTCAAATAAGATGAGGATCTCAGTAAAGCCAGGAGCACAAAATAACATTAAACAACAGTTAAGCTTGCCATCACACAAAAGCAGGAGCTGGGTATAAGAGCAAGGCAGATCCTTCAGGTATATAGTTCACAATATCCAATATCTAGGCAACATCGAAGCCAGGAGTCATAGGCTGAAGGGCACAAATTAACATAATTGGTTCAAACATGATCTCAATGGACAACACAGATACTATACAAAACTAACAAACAGTCAGGAAAGCCAGGAATAATCAAAGGGGCAGGAGCCCAAACCATAGAGCAACAGATGAATCTCATGTAGGTTTAAACAGATTGAGGAGAAGAGAAGACAGATCTCTACATGCTTGCTCCAATGAATCAAAACTCCGCTGGATTTCCTGGATTGTAGCTTGTAGTAGGGCAGGATAGAGGACCCTAAATATAATGCCTGTGGCTATCAGCTTTGAAATGATGGGGTGATATTCCGCCCTTTTCTGCTGCAGCACAACTGGGAGATCCAGCACAGTTCTAATTTTTGGGTTCTCCCAGCTGATGGTCTGGAGCTCTTGGACCTTATTTAGCAGATGCTAATGGTCCAGAAAATTGACAAATTTAAATATAAATGGACATGGAGGGTTAGATGCTTGAGACATTGACCTGAGAGCATGGTGGGCCCTTTTGATAACATAAGTTGGCCCATTAGGGGAGGATCCCATTAATTTCTCACACAATTTTTTGTGCAAATAGAACAGGATTGGGATCCTCCACTCTCTCTGGCAGCCCCAACATGACAATGTGATTGCGTTGACTGCACCCCTCCAAGTCTTCCAATTTGAATTACAGCTTAGATAGTTTTTGGTGCATATTAATTATCTCTGAGTTCAGTTTGTCATGCCAGGTGTCTAAGGAACAAACACAGGCCTCAATATCACCAACGCTCTGTGATAAAGATTCTGTTGCCAGCCATAAAGCTTTAAGCTCCCCCATTAAGGTCTGGATAATGTCCTCTAGAAGATTAAACTCCAACAAAAAACATTCATAGATACATAGACAGCGTCGGCAGATAAGGGCCTATGGCCCACCCAGTCTGCCCATTTGAGCTTGTAAGTTCAGTTTATGTTTTCCTAGAAGTCTGTCTCTATCATATCCCCTCTCTCTCCTCTCCTCCAGGGAGTACATATTCAGTTCCTTCAACCTGTCCTCATAGGACTTGTGATGCAATCCATGTACCATCTTTGTTGCCCTCCTCTGAACCTTCTCTACCCTGTCTATGTCCTTACGTAGGTAAGGTCTCCAGAACTGTACACTGTACTCCAGGTGGGACCTCACTAGTGTCTTGTATAGTGGAATTATGACCTCCCTTTTCCTGCTGGTGATGCCCTGCCTATGCATCCCAGCATCCTATTTGCTTTACCTGCTGCCTTGTCACACTGTTTCCCTACTTTGAGTTCATCAGAGATGATAACCCCAAGATCCCCTTCCTGCTTGGTGCATGCTATATCCTCACCCCCCAACTGATATATTGTGCCTGGGTTTTTGTGCCCCATATGCATTATCTTGCACTTCTTTGCATTGAATTTCAACTGCCAAACCCTGACCATTCTTCAAGTTTCTGCAGGTCCTTCATTCTGTCTACACCCTCTGGTGTGTCTACTCTGTTACAGAGTTTTGTGTCATCAGCGAACAGTGAAATTCTGCCTTCTAGGCCCGCAGCAATGTCACTGATGAAGATGTTGAATAGGACCGTCCCAGCACTGATCCCTGTGGTACCCCACTGATCACTCTTCCCTTCCTCTGTGGAGTGACAGCCATTTACCACCACCCTATGTGTCCTGCCACCCAGCCAGTTACCTACCCACCACACTACTGTCCTGCCCACACCCATATTCCCCAGTTTGTGTAATAGTCTTCTATGTGGCACAGTGTCAAAGGCCTTGCTGAAGTCCAGATAGGCCATGTCCACTGCCCTCCCCGATCCAACTCCCTAGTCACCCAGTCAAAAACTTCAATGAGGTTGGTCTGACATGACCTCCCCCTGGTGAAACCATGCTGCCTTGGGTCCTGTAGTACATTGACAACCAGATGTTCCACCAGTCTCTCCTTCAATAGTGCTTCCATGATCTTCCCCACTACTGAGGTGAGGCTGACTGGTCTGTAGTTCCCCGCTTCGTCTTTGTTCCCACTTTTGAATAAGGGGACTACATCTGCTGTCCTCCAGTCTTTGGGTTCCTCCCCTGCTTCCAGTCATCGGCTAAACAGGATAGCCAGAGGTTCATCCACAACCTCTCTTAGTTCTTTAAGGACCCTGGTGTGCACCCCATCTGGCCCCATTGCTTTATCAACTCTTATTACTTCCAGTTCCTTCAGGACCCTTTCTCATGTAAAGGGACTTGTGTCCATTTCTGCACCATTCTCACCCTTGTACTCCCTTCAGACCCATTACCTCCTCTTCCACAGTAAAGACTGAGCAGAAATACCTGTTCAATATGTCAGCGTTACTGTTGTCATCCTCCACGGCCCCCATCCTCCCCCTTCAGTCTCACTATCCTCCTTTTGCCTTTCTTTTTCTTATATACCTGTAAAAGGTTTTGTCCCTCTACCCACTGATTTTGCAATGTGTTCTTCTGTCTGAGCTTTGGCTTCCTTACTGACCTCCTGCCTCCCTTTGTTTCTCCTGGTACTTCTCCCTATCCCCTTCTGCCTGTGTCTTTTGTATTGCCTGAATGCAATCTTTTGCTTTCACTTTCTTTGCTACCCTTGGAAAACCATAATGGTCTCCTCTTCCTCTTCCTTTTCCTCTTGCTAACCTGTTAATGCATAACTCTGTTGCTCTTGTAATCCCCATTTTAAATACTGCCCACTGTTCCTCAACCCCTGATTCCTGCCATTCCCTTAATTCCTCTTTCAAGTATCTCCCATTTTCCCAAAGTCTGCCCCTAAAATCCAGGATTCGTGTTTTGTGTGGTTTGGTTCTGCTCTTTCCGTGATTTCAAACCACAATGACTGGTGTCACTGTTCCCAGGTGCTCCCCACTGTTACCCCCATCACACTGTCCCTGTTTGTGAGCACAGTCCAGTATTGCCTTCTGCCGAGTTGGTTCCATGACCAGTTGTAGGAAGGCACCCTGAAGGGATTCCAGGATAAATCTGCTCCTAGTTGATGTTGCTGCTGGGATGCTCCAGTCCACGTCTGGAATATTGAAGTCTCCAACCAGTACTACCTCACTCTTGTCTGCCATCCTTTGGATGGCTAGCATCAGCTCCCTATCTGTTTCTTCCTCCTGGACTGGTGGTCTATAGACCACACCTGTGCAGATGGCTTGCCACATTTTCCTTTCCAGATTAACCCACAGTATCTCTCCCCCATTTTGTTCCTCCTGGATCTCTGTGACCCTTATGTCATTTTTCACATACAGTGCCACTCCTCCTCCCTTCCTACCTGCCCTGTCTCTTCTGAATATGTTGTAGCCAGGAATGGCCATCTCACAGTGGTGGTTATCATTACACCAGTTTTCAGTGATGGCCACAATGTCCAGGTCTGACTGCACCATGACAGCCTCCAGATCTTCCACCTTGTTACTAAGGTTCCTGGCATTGGCACACATAGCTTTCCATGATTTGATCTCCCTAGACTGTTTTGCTGTTCTACTCCAGCCCCTTCCTTGGTTGTCCTTTATCCCTGGTTCTCCTTGCTGTCTGCCCTTCTGCTGAATTTTGTCCCTTTTCTGCCTATCCGCCTCTTGGGTGCTAATCTCCATCTTTTGCACACTGCTTTGTAGAGATAGCCACTCCTCCAGTTTACTGGTTCCACTGCTAGCTGTGGGGGGTGAGCAAGTAGATACCCTCCTTGCTGGCCTGCCACCCCCTTTGCTAGTTTAAATGCCTGTCAATGTAGCATTTAAACTTATCATTGAGTGCTTGGATTCCCCTTCAGGATGGATGCAGGCCGTCAGGCTTGAACAAACCTCCATCCCTCCAGGTGGGTCCCCAGTCACCAATGAATCCAAACCCTTTCTCACAGCACCAGTTATTCAACCATGAGTTAAAGTTCCTGATGCATGCACCCCTATGATCTCCCTTGCCTCTCATAGGTAGTACTTCTGAAAAAGTGACAGAAGTAGCTACTTGCTTGAGACCCCTCCCCAATTTCCTAAACTCTTCCTGAACTTCCTCTGGCTCCCCATTTGCCATGTCATTAGTACCTAGGTGGATAATGACATCCAGCTCACCCTCCCGTCTTGCCTTCCCAGTGATCCCCAGGATCTTCCTTCCATCCCTCCATGCCATGGCACCTGGTAGGCACCTCACCTCACTGTCCTCCACCTCCTGTGTTCCTAGCTGGGTCCCTCTTATGATGGAGTCCCCCACCAGGATTCACTTCCTCCTCCTCTGGGGTCCACTACTCTCCCTGCTGAGGTCACCTCCTTGGCTAACCTCCACATCCTTTCCTTCCACTTCTCTGGGTACTCTGTTTGGTTGTCCCCATTTGCCAGTGTGGCATATGAGTTCTTGAGTGGAATAGGATCTGGGATGTGCTTCTACCTGACCGCTCTAACCCTCCCTGAGCCCACTGTCACCCAAGTGCTCCTTGTTCTCGGCATCCTTTGAGGCAGTTGCATTGGACTGGGTGGTCTCTGGAAAGGGATGATGGTACTCCTGACTCAGTTTACTTCTGCTCTGAGTCTGGCTACCTCATCCCACAGTCCAGAGAGATGCATGCAGATAGGGCAGCACCTCAGTGTCCAGAAGGTCTGCCTGAATATGGCTGCCCCACAGCCACTGCATTGCACCACCCCCCCACATTATACTGCAATTATACTGCTATTCCACTACTTGTCTGTTACTGAAGCTCTCCTAGTTCCCTTTTTATTAATTTACTGTCCTAAAAATCCTGCCACTGATCCTCAGATACTTTTCTTTTTAAAAAAAGAAAATAAATTAATAAATAAATAAATGAGTCAAAGCACTTGTCATGCTGAGGGTGGGCTTCTTCCCCCTTATGCCCCTCCTACTTCACACCCCTTAATATCCCCTGTGTTTAGCTCCTGTCAATCAGATTTAACAGGGCATATAATTAAGAGTTGGGGGAAGGGGAGGGAGGGGGGACGAACATTTGCAGCAATTAAAGACAGCAAAGAAATACACCACCACTATGTTTTAAATTTTCAACAGCCCAAAAACAATTCTAAGTAAAGACAGCAAATAAATTCTAGTGTCACTAAAAGCCCACAATCTAAGTTTAAAAGAAAAATAGTAATTACCAGTTACTGTAAAGCACTGAATTGAATATGTTTCCTTCCCCTTCTGGCTTCTTCTCCTCTGACAAGGCAGCGGGAGGAGTGGTAGATTTAACTGCTGTAGTAGCTTTGGTCTTGGCCCGTTAAGAGCCCTTTTCCTTCTCTTGTGTTACTGGTAGAGTATGGCGTGGTGGGGCTGAACACATTTCAGAATCCATTCTGTGCCCAAATAACACCACCAAACTGAGCTGGAAAGTTAGGGACTCACCTAAAATTCTTCAAAGTGGCAAAGTCTGACAAAATTACACTGAAATATAGAAAAATAATAAAATGAGGGCTGGAAAGGTCGAGAAGTGCTGCTTCTCTGTTCAGCACATCATGTGACTCCCCCGTGTCCATAGACTTTATTGCTGCCTCTATTTCTGCCTCAGTGATTGGGCAGCAAGTAAATACATTTGGCCTTCTGTAAGTTGGGGTAGATGGAGTTTTTTTTAGAAGGCATCAAGTTATTCTTTTGTGGGGGAGACCTCTGAGGAGTATAGTTTGGTGTAAAAGTGTCAAAATGCATCATTAATCTGTTCAAGAGAGGTTACTACTGTTCTCTGAGGAGAGTGTATCTTAGTGATATAGCATTCTGCTTCCCTTGCTCTTAGCTGATGGGCCAATAATTTACTTGGCTGTTCCCCCGCTTCCCAGTATTTCTGATTCAATTGGAATAGAGCATATTCCATTTTGTATTGTAAGCTTTCTTCAACTTTATGGTGTGCAATTTTAAGTTGAGACTTCAGGGCCTCCAACTGTAATGGGGAGGACATGGCTACATGGCTAATTTTTCTATTCTGTATAGTTCCTGCTCCGCTTGTCTAGTCTGTGCCTCTCTATCTTTTTTCATTTTGGATGCGTATCCTGTAAGGTGGCTATGTATAACCACCTTTATGGCTTCCCATTGGTTGTCTGTTGTTGTGTCTGGGTTTCATTTTCTTTAAAGTGGGTTAAAACTTCAGTCTGCAGCCACTGTATAAAGTCTGTGCTTTGTAAGAAGGAGGTGTTAAATCTCCATTTATTTCTGAGCCCTGTTTGATTCCCACCAGGCTAGAAATAGTGAGACTGGGATGTGGTCTGATATAATAATGTTTTCCTGGACAACCCTTATGTGCATTGGGTCAGCTCTGAGGAAACAAATAGGATATCTATCTGACTATAGGAGTCATGCACTGTGGAACAGCATGTGTAGTCTTGGCTATGAGGATGTTATGTTCTCCGAATATCTTGGAGACCTGCCCTGTTAAAGTCCTGCAGGACCAGTGGACCGAGCTGCAGTTCTATTTTACTTCCTGGTCCTGTACAGTCCAATTCTGGTTCAGCGCTAGGTTGAAGTCCTCTACCCACCATGATCACACCTCTTACACCTCCTGGTATGCGGCTGAAGTCCTGCTTGAAAAAGTGATGACTGGGGTTGTTTGAGGCATAAATACTACCTAAAATTAGAGTAGAACTCCCAGATCGATTTAACAATTTTTTTTAATAACGTAGGACAATTTATTGGGGATCAGGAGAAGGATCAGAAAATAGAAGTGGTTGAGTTTGTACAGGAAAATGGTAACAAATTCTAATTTCGTAAACTTACACTTGGACAGGTCAGGGAACAGGTTTTGAAACTAAAGGAGAATAAAAGTTGTGGACTGGATGGACTGGCTTCAAAATTTCTAAAGTGTACAATGTTACAAATTCAGAAAAATCTAATATACATGTTTAATTGGTCATTAAGAACAGGAGAGATACAGTACCTCAAGGATGGAAGAGGGCCATGGTTGTCCCCCATTTTTAATGGAGGCAGCCCTGACCTAATAACAAACTATAGGCCTGTATCCATTATTTCTGTAGTAGCAAAAGTCTTTGACAGGAAAGTCACCACACAGCTGCAGACTTAAATAAAAAGTGATAATCTGGCTGACAAATACCAATTGGGGTTCTGTAAGAACCATAACATAGTCACAACCATGTCAAAGGTCTTAGATGACCTCAACAGAGCTATGGAACTCGGAAGGTTTACCAGGGCCATCCCTGTTGACCTCTCCAAGGCCTTTGACACAGTGGATCATAAAATACTGTTGATGAGACTGGGAGACCTGGGATTGGTGTTGGAGGCTCTGATATGGTTTCAAAATTATATGATCATACATCAGCAAAGTACAGTTGTGAATGGACAGCATTCTAAGGTAATGAATACTAAGAAGGGTGTCCCACAGGGATCTATTTTAGATCCCTTAATGTTTACTATTTACCTGATGGAATTGGGGAGCAGCATTGATGGTGCTGACTGTCAGTGTTATGCTGATGGCACTGTGGTATATACCTCTGAAGTTGCAGCTAAGGGGGACCAGCTGAGGTCACAGCAAGTGTTTGATAATGTACAAGCCTATTTTGGCTGGTTCCCATTTAATATTGAATTCATCTAAAACAAATGTCATGATGATTGAGTTTACAAAGAAAAAGTATTATTTATTGACCAGTTCACTGGAAATCTATACACTGGAAGGTGAAAGATTGAAACAAGTAGAGACATATAAATATTTGGGGTATTGGATGGATACAGTAAGGTCAGGGAATATACATGCAGCTAAGTTGATAAATAAGGTAGGGACGTGTTTATGAGCATTATACCGACATAAGAGATGCCTGGATAAAAAGACTAGGTTAAAGATAGTACAATTACAAATTCTTCCAATTCTAGATTATGTAGATATTGTGTATGAGTACAGCACAAAGGAAAAACTTATTAAATTAGATGTACTGTACAAAAAGATGGCAAGATTTCTGCTTATGGACCCCTATTATATGCATGAATGCAAATTATATAACCAACTAGGATGGACCTCGCTACAAGAAAGGTGTTGGTTACATCGAATACTGTTTGTATCCAAACTGTATATGTGGAGCTGTTCCTGATTTTCTGCTAGAGCATTTAGAGTAAAGGGTATGGAAAGGATGTCTGAGAAATTCAGATTTAGTGGAATTGACAATCCCTGTGTCTAAAACATTGAGAGCTAATCAATTTTACAGCTGCATGGGTGGAGCCCTACAGGCATTTTGGGATCACTGTAAGACACAGGGGACTGTGACTGGAAATGATCCCCATGTTCTGCTGCAGTGCTACAGTGTGTTGTCCACACAGCTTACCTCATTGGTGGTGTGTGGTATCTGTTCCTCTCCTGTCCTCTGTGGATGAAGCTCCCCTCCATGGAATGGTCGACTCCCCCAGTGCACTTTTTTCTATCTTACTTCCACAATCTGCTGCACACATTTTCATGCATGCACACATGGCACAGTGTGGCAACTGCAGCTGTGCTCAAGATGGCCACTGTGTTTCACTGCGCATGCATGAAGTACTGCATGTGTGCGAAAGTACAGAGACCATCTTAGACAAGGTGCTATTTTGTGCCATGAACTCCTTTTTCCTGGAGCTGTCACTGTCCCCAGACTCACCTCCCAGAGCTTCTTTACTGGCACAAGTCGCCTTTTCTGACCTGCTTTAGTGGCTTTATGCAGCCATGCTATTTTTGACCAGAGTTTGTTTTAGCTATGATTCCTTATGAATGGAATTCCTTGCCAGATAGATTTTGATTGAAGGACAATAAGATACCATCACAAGCCATCATAAAGACATGGTTTATGAATACTGCAACATTTTGTGAAAGATGTAAATATTCTACAGAAGGGGTTACATAGGGTTGAATTGTGCAATATATGTGTGATAAGTGTGTCGTATAAATCTGTATTGTGAAATGTGGTCTGTTTTAAATGTTGATGTATTATGTATTCTTTGATATTTTGTATTTTACATGGAACTCTTTTTAATTTTTATGTAATGGGACATCATTGTAAATGAGCTTACTCAATGAAATTACCCAAAATAAACAAACCTGAAACTTGAACATTATCAGAGCCCTTTGATAGTTACCTTCCATTATCAGAAATCTTCCCTCTGGATCTCTATGTTCTGTGTTTATCCCCAGTTGTAGTCCTTTCCCGCATAGGATGGCTACTTCTTAGTCTTTGAAGTAAATGTACTGTGAAATGCAAAGCCCACCCAACTACATTTGAGCCTATCTTGCTCTGCTGTCAGAAGGTGGGTCTCTTGAAAGAGAGCTATATCACAATTCAGATCTATCCATTTTAACAGTACTTTGTCTCTTAATTTTACAGTTCAATCCCCTAGTGTTCCAGGTGACTAGCTTTAAGTTGTCAAATTAGGACATGGTTGAGTCCCAGGTTCTAGTACCTAGGGTGGAATCCAGCGTTTCCTTCCCCCCCCCCAAAAAAAAAACCCACAGCAGTTTAAACACTGTAAGCAACACTAATAAAAAACACTCTGAATCATACTCTATGTATGAACTAGTATGTAGAGTTATCGAGCACTATCATTAACCAGAAAACTGTCAACTGACAAACTATACAACAGTAAGAAATGGACAATTCACACTAGCTGATGTAAGCTAGAAAACTCTCCTAGTGAGAGTCTTGGTGGTTCTTATGCTTTTGCCTACATGGGAACTGCAGTCTTACGATTAGGATCGATAGATGACTGGCCCTGGGTTCCCTCTGATTAATATCCTAGCTTCCTCTGCTCTTAGATTTCCCCTGTGGAGCCTACGGAGCAAGGACCAGGTTCAGAGGTAAGCAAAATAATATTTATTCCATGCCACCAGTTTGAGACAAGGTGTTTCTGGTGCTGGGGGATAACCTCGTGATTTATGAGGTGCCCCTCTGAAAACTGATTCTGAGTATCTCACCTGAAAGCGTAAGAAACTAACTTTACAAATAGGTCAGCATTTATCTCATTACAGGGGTTGACATCTGCATCAGATGTCCAACATTAGCAGCACCAAGATAGCTTATCATTTGATTTCCAGGCTTGGGGGGTTATTGCCTAGAATAGTTGTCTCTGGCCCATCCCCAAGATCATCCCCATTTGTGTGGTCAAGTCAGCAATAGCCTATGAGATTATTTTGCACCATTGCCTTTAATTGACGAGGTGCCCTTTTAGAAAGCTTAACAAAACAGTAATTCTTCCTGAATCTGCTAGGGATCTTCAGTGTATCTATTTTAATGCAGACCAAGTTTTACCTTTGCTGTATGAGTGCAGCATAACATTGGAATCTGCAAAGCATTAGTTCAACTGCTGCTGGTGCAGCTTCCTGCTGCTAGAGAAAGAGAGAGAGAGAGGTATTACATGACCCCTTAGATGCTATTCAGGTAAACATGGTGTGAGGATTAAGACATTTAATAGCACTCACTTCTAACTGTGTGGCAGACCACAGAATCCTCAGACCTACAAATAAAAGGTAAATGTTTTATTGCTTGTCTTACTGTGTGGCTAGAGAAGAAGATTCTTACATCAAATAGCTCAGTAATAAAATGATTCTGCAACTCCTCCTTGCCAAGGACAAAAATGTAGTAAAATTAAATGAATCAGGAGCCGACTGGTGAGAGTTGTAATAAGCCATGTTTTAGCCTGATGTGAATTTCTGTCATAAAAGGCCTGTCATGGGCTACATTTAGTCAGTTACAGGGCTCTCAGCAAGATGGCTAAACTTGTATGGCTGTCTGATGGCTCAGGCTATTGAAGTTAATGTTAAAAGACAATTGCCATTGCTTCTGTGCGGGGTTGGGGGGCAGCCATGAGCCGTGGCAAGGAATTTCAAACTGCACTTCAGGCTGATTTACTTGTTGAACAGAGTATGTTTTTCTTCAAAGTTGGGTTGATTGCTCCACAGTTGTTTTTTTGGTCAATGGGTTTAAAAAACAGAGCTGGGAGCCATCTATTATAAGTTCCAGTACCAGGTGTTATTCAGGGCATCTGGGAGATTGAGATTCAAGTTGCCATAGTAGTCAGACACCCACGTGACCTCTCCCTGGAACATGGTTTGTCACTTTTACCTACCCACCAACTTGATTTATTAAAAGTAAGAACTGATATTTATAAATTAATCAGACAAATCAAGCTTAAATATTATTTTAAAAGAGCAGGAACATGGGGGCTACATATTAGGATGTCAGTTCAACTCAAAATCCACAAATGCCTGTTTTGGAAAACAATTTCACCCTTGGAATCTAATACTACAGAGGGACAAATGAACAGTGAATTTTGCTTCTTGGACTGTTCTGATTTAGATGAATTGTTAAACCATTATGCAGAAATTGACTGTTCTGAGGACACTGATGTGGTTGTTATTACAGAAAGAACAGGTAATTTTAAGCCTAAAATTGTTTTCTGTCCCCAGATAGAGAATGCAGCAATTTCTACCTTTGAAAAGCCAGTTTTAGTAGATATTGAGAAACTAGATTGTGGTTCTTACTTTATTTATTTATTTTATTTATTGAATTTTAGTAACCAAGTAAACCCACTGAGACCATGGGTCCCTTTTTTCAGGGGCGACCCAGATTTAGTTACAGGAAAAAAGTGCAGAATACATGAACAATATGAAATTAAAATAAGTTACAATATCGGTAATGAAGCAAGAAATCAAATTAGGTGCATACCGAAGGTACAAGTGTGGAAAATGAGGCAAGAAATCAATTAGGTACATTCAGTAAATCACACACTACATTATAAACAACAATTACTCATGAACAGGACAGTGTGTGTGAGATACACAAATCAGTAGAAATACGAAGATAAAAGACATGAGCAAGAGTACGTCAGAAGCAGTACCCATACACTATGGATAGGAATGTTTTGGAAGTCACTGAGTACATTAGTCTGAAGTGGGTATGGTTCAGCGGCAGCAAGTGCATTGGTAGCACTCTAATAGGTAGGTTTTTAGTAGGGATAGGCTACCCTTTGGGTAGCTGGAGCAGGTAGGTCAGGTGTCAGCAATTTTTGGCTAGGTAGGGTAGTTCGGGTATGTTACTACCCTATCCGACATAACAGTGTACTTCTTAGGTCAGGTAGTTTTTACTCGGTAACATATCAGGTAATAAGTATTTTTTTAAACAGGCATTACAGGCAGCCTATGGGGTCCTGGGACTCCTTCCTAGGCTGGGAACAGGCATGAAAGGGCAGTCTATGTGGTCCTTCATGAGCTCACAGTGGAATTAGGAGCACATGACAGTGGGCTGACAATCTACTTGTTCAGTGGTGTCTGTGCTCCATCTACTGTGAACCTGTTATGCAAATAGCAGCCAGAGTCTGGAGGGAGTGGAAGGAATCATATGCTTGCTCTGCATTTTCACCTAAATCACGGTGAAAACTTATTAAAAAAACCCACAAAAGTAAAACTTCCACAAAGGAGTAATGGGTTGGGGACTGAAACAATCTCAGGGGGGAGGGGAAATTGGGGATCATCTGATGGTGCAGTGCTGGGGAGAGAAGAAGCACAAGGGGAAAAAAGGCACTGGTAGCTGGTCTGTGTCTCTGCAGCATAGAGAAAGCCATTTAGGTTGTACATTTATACTGTGCTTGGTTCCCCAAGCCCCATCATTTTATTATTGTGACATAGCTGTGTGTCTCTTCAGCATAATAAAAGCCTTTTAGGCTGTATTACACTGTCTGTTAGGTGCCCCAATCCCTGTCTGTGACATTAGCTATATTGTGTGTGTCTCTCTGCAGCATAGTGAAAGTCATTTAGGCTGTAATTTACACTGTTTGTGTTAGGTGCCCCAAGCCCTGTCATGTTATTATTATGACACAGCTCTGTGTCTCTGCAGCATAGTGAAATCCATTTAGGCTATATTACACTGTCTTTTAGATGCCCTGAACCCTGACTGCGACATAAGCTACACTTTGTGTCTCTCTCTGCAGCATAGTGAATGCCATTTAAGCTATATGACACTGTCTGTCTGTCTGTTAGGTGCCCCTAGCCCTGTCTGTGACATAGCTACTCTGTGTGTATCTCTGCACCATAGTGAAAGCCACTTAGGCTGTATTGTACTGTCTGTTAGGTGGCCCAAGCCCTGTCATTTATTACTGTGACATAACTACACTGTGTGTGATGTCTCCCTGCAACATAACGAAAGCCATTTAGGCTGGATTACACTGTCTGTTAAGCCCCCCCAAGCTCTGTCATTGATGCTGCAAATTTACATCTGCTTCAGCTGTTTTCTATCTCCCTTTTCATCGGAAGTTTAAAGCCTGCAGTTTGGGAACAAAAGATCATCTGCTTTTGAACTGTGTACTTTGTTTCACCTTTTGCTGTGTGCTTAATTGATGCCAGTGCTCCACTCTCTGTGGGACAGCCTTGTAACCTGCCAGTTAAAGCTCTGGTAAACCAGAGAATTGTGACTTTTACACCTGGGACAGTGAGTGGGAGGAGAACCAGGGTCCTGCATCAGAGAAGAGGAGGGTCAGAGTGCTATAAAAACTCACACTGCTCACAGCCAGGTATGCTGCAAATTTACATCTGCTTCAGCTGTTTTCTATCTCCCTTTTCATTGGAAGTTTAAAGTCTGCAGTTTGGGAACAAAAAGATCATCTGCTTTTGAACTATGTACTTTGTTTCACCTTTTGCTGTGTGCTTAATTTGTGCCAGTGCTCCACTCTCTGTGGGACAGCCTTGTAACCTGCCTGTTAAAGCTCTGGTAAACCAGAGAATTGTGACTTTTACACCTGGGGCAGTGAGTGGGAGGAGAACCTGGGTCCTGCATCACAGAAGAGGAGGGGCAGAGTGCTATAAAAACTCACGCTGCTCACAGCGTGAGCGCTGTGGCATGAGCATGAGTGGCATGAGTGCCACTCCATAGAGAAAAAGGCTGCTTCTAAACTGGGAGACTTTTAGGCTCAGATTAGTTTGGTAATTTGGAAATGTTTTACTTTAAAATGTTTGGTTAGAAGTATTTAATTTATGTTAAAGTCTAGGTGATATTAGGATAATTTCTTTGCAATTTAGAATAGGGGTTCTAATTTTAAAAAAAAATTTTTAGACATATTTTAGTTGTGGAAATTTCTTTGAAAAATGTTGATGTTTAATTTTTTAGGATGTTTATTTCTTTGCTGTTTTTTTGAGTGCTGTAACTCAGAAAGAATTCATCACAGCAAAAAAAATCTACAAACGAAAAATATTTGGTAAATTGGTTATTTTTATTTAATCAATCAATCACAAAAAAACAATTGTAACAAACCAAGAAGGAATACTTTTCAGAGAATATTAAGAAATCAAACTTTGGGAGGATGTTATAGGGCAGGCCTCTAAATCCTTTTAGGCCTAATAATGCTATATCAAATTTATCTGGGGCAAGTTGTTTTTTATTAATACTGAGGGGAGATATTGAAGTGAATCCAGGGCCTTCAAATTTAGAACTTAAAATCTTTCATGATAATGCACGTAACATTAGTTCTAAATCTGATCTTTTAGCAACTTTACTGAACGATAAAGATCCAAGTATATTAGGGCTAAGTGAAACATGGCTCTCAAACAAACATCAAGATGAAGAATTTAGCACTCAGGATTATAAAGTATGGAGAGTAGACTGAAAAACTTTAGGGGGGATGTGATGCTTCTTTTAAAACGAACATCAGGTTTTTCAGAAATTATAATACAGGGTAATGAAAACAATATAGAATTTTTAGCTGTATACCTGGGACATCTAGGATTGGTAATTTTGATTATTTATTCACCCCCAAGGGCAAAAATAACTGACTTGGAGATAATTCTTACTAAGATAGCAGATAAAGTAGGAAGTAGACCATTAATTTTGATGGGAGATCTAAATTGTGATTGGAAAAATATTAGAGGGAGACAATTAAAAGACATAGTAACTAACCTAGGATTAAAACAACTCATAAAAAAACCTACCAGGTACACATCACATAAGACAAATGGATCCATATTAGATTTGATTTTGGTATCTACTCAAATTGAAATTGAAGCAGTGGGTGTTTTATCACCATGTCTTGGAGACCATAACTTGATCTGGGCTACTTTGCCCAGGTCTCAGTTTAATCAAAATCGGGTATATGAAAATAAAAATTGGACTAGGGGCTTCAGAAGATTTTCAGAATCTAGGTTTTTAGATAGTGTTAGTAAAATAAAATGGGACAGATGTAAATTAATTCCAGATATTGACACTTCAATTAAATATTTTAGCCAAACGTTTGAAGAAGTATGTGATTTTCATGCACCAAGAGTTAAAGCAAAGAAGAAATTAAATAAATTACCGTGGATAAATGATAGACTCTTGAAACAAATTCAAATCAAAAATAGAATTCGCAAAAAAGCATTGAGATCAAAATTAGAAAAGGACTGGATTTCTTTTAAGGTTGCTAGAAATAAATGTAAAAGGTTAATTAAGGCTTCAAAAATGTAATTTACAAAAATAAAATAGATTCAAGTATAGATCCAAGACAGTTTTGGACAGTGGTCAAGAAATTAACTAAACCAGGATGCAATTCCTCAGAGGAGATATTAAGATTAAAAAATTGGGATATCATTACAGAAAATCTGGAGGAAATTTGTAATATCGTAAATAATTTTTTTGTAGATCTCCCAAATTGTGAAATTCCTTGTAATTTAGACTTAGAACAAACTAATGTAGAGTCTTTACAAAATACATGTCCTCCATTTAGATTTAAAATTTTGACAGTCACTAAAGTATATAAAATTCTTCAAAATATAAATGCTCATAAGGCTTTTGGTAGTGATTGTCTGGAAGGTAAATTCTTAAAGCTAGCTGTTTTTCATATAGCACCAATTAACACTTATTTATTTAATTGGAGTCATCAAATTGGATATTTTCCCTTATCTTGCAAAGTGAGTAGAGTAAAACCTATTTTCAAGGGGGGATGCGGTAGAAGTTAATAATTATAGGCCCATAGCCTTATTACCTCTTTTGTCGAAATGTTTTGAAGAACTTGTCTATAGCCAGATAATGGAATATTTAGACAGATACAGTTTGTTGACAACTAAACAATCTGGTTTTCCAAAAAACTATTCTACTACAACAGCCCTTTTGGAATTTTATGACTAAATAAATAGGTCATTGGGGGAAACTAGGGAGACAGCTGTTATTTTGTAGATCTTTCAAAGGCTTTTGACCTGGTGGACCACCCCTTACTAATTGAAAGACTTCATGAAATAGGCATGAGGGAAGATCCCTTAAATTGGTTAAAATCTTATTTGGATGATCGTTCCCAGAGAGTCGAGGTACAGGAATGTTTGTCAAGAAAGAGGAAACTAAATATAGGAGTTCCCCAGGGATCAATTTTAGGACCTCTTTTGTTCCAAATATTCATAAATAACTTGCCATCGACTATAGAAAAATCAGAGATTCGACTTTATGGTGATAATACGGTTATAATTACATCTGGAAAAATGGAAGAAATATTACAAACTAACTTGCAGTCTGATTTTAGAAGAAGTGAGGGGTGGTTCACCAGGTCAGGGCTGATAAAGAACACAAAAAAAACAAAGGCCTGGATATTCAAAAGGGTTGCACCATGCGCAACGGGGTTGCGCATGCGCAAGACCAAAATTGCGCCATTTTGCGATATTCAGAAGGAGGCAGATGCGCCACCGAAAACATGCTGAGCAACAGCGTAATGAAAATGAAGGCATGCGCAACCAAAGGGGTGGATCCATGCATAAAGAGCACAATGCAATATTCAAAGACTTCGCGCTGACATAATAGCGGCACAGCCGGAAATTGCGTGACTAGCAGAAATGAGCCAAAATAAAAGGCTCAAGGAAGCGGGCAAGAACGCTACAAGGCTGCCAAGTGGGGGAGAGAGAGAGAGAGAGACAGACAGACAGACAACAGACAGGCTAGGCAGGCAAGGAAAGCGTGGGCCATAGGCTGTAGAGGCCAGCGGGGGGTGCCCGGTGCAGTGGAAGTAGCAGTGAGGACAGCGGGGTAACACAGCAACACCAGCCAGGGGGGTCAGAAGCCAGGGAGATGGACAGTGCCAGCTTCCACATTGAAGCTGTAATGAGGGGGGTGAGAATGCATGCTGCAGGGGCGCGTGGCCGTGGAAGGGCAAGTCGGTGGTATGCCCCAACAGGCAGTGCATGCCCGCATCAGCTTTGAGCTGTACACAGATGTGAGATCATGGGCTGGTACCACCTGAACAGGGCACACTGAGACAGCTCTGTGAGCTGTGCAGTGATGTGATGCAGGCACCCTCACGACGGAGTCACGCCTGTCGGTGGAGACCAAGGTGACAGCCTGCATGTGCCTGCTCACCACGGGCACCTTCCAGAGGCTGACAGGGACACCACAGGCATCACACAGTCGGCCACGCCATGCATCCTCACCCACTCCTCAGCGCACTGCTGCTACATGCTGCAGAGTACATCCATTTCCCCAGCACCGTGCAGGCGTGACAGCAAACATGCAGGAGTTCCACAGGGTAGCACGTATGCCTGGCATGCTAGGAGCCATAGACTGCACCCATGTGGCCATTCGCATGCCACCTGGCCCTGATGGGCTCACATATAGGAACAGAAAGGGATTCTCCAGTGTCAACTGCCAGGTGGTGTGTGTTGCCACTGGGCGCATAATCAATGTCTGTGCCACACACCCTGGTGGAGTACATGATGCCTTCATATGGCATCAGTCCGCACTGTGCCATCGATTCGAGAGTGGGGACATCCCCACAGGACATCTAGTGGGTGAGTACACCTGTATGGAATGCAAACTCGGGGCAAGGGTGGGAATGCCACAGGTGCCATGGTACTGGCACACAGGGATATGGGCAATATGGACCTGAACATGAGACTGATCTCCACTATCTCCACACAGGTGACAGCGGATACCCACTCCGTACCTGGCTGCTCACACCGTACCGGCGCCCCATGATCGCAGCAACGCTATGATGAGGCTCATGTTTCCACACGCAACATCATAGAGCTGGTGTTTGGGATGCTCAAGGCATGCTTCTGATGCCTAGACATCTCCAGTGGTTCCCTACAGTACAGCCCCCAAAAGGCCTGTGGGATATTCCTGGCCTGTTGCATCCTGCACAACATGGCCAAAGACTATGGGATAGCTGTACAGGTTGAAGAGGGGGACAGTGATGGGGACGCCAGTGGCGCCAGTGTTGATGGTGGTGAGCAGCCCTCCCTAGGACGGTGGGACCCCCGACTGATCCGGCAGGCCCAGCTGCACCGGGACACCATCACAGAGGAGCACTATGCACAACACAGGTAAGTCAAGGTGACATGTGCAACCAACACTGTCCATGCGCAAACCACAGGCACACAGGGTAACACATCAGGGGTGCATGATGGCCAGGGGAGTGGAAGGGTCCAGGCATACAAACACACCATCAGGGAGGGGTTAGCACTCATATGGACACACACACACCAGGCACAGAGCGTACATGGGCACATGCACAGCACAGCAGAACCGACATTGCTAACACACAGCACCACCAACCACCCCCACCACCTGTACTGTCCAAGTACGTGTGTCAGATGCTGGGCACCCTTGCAACTTGGTGTACAGTACAATGCAGGCATCATCATGCACACGCACCTGTGGACAGCAGTTGGGAGGGTGTGCAGGTGGTCCATGTGTCGGCTTAGTGAGCAGAGCACCCAGCAGTGCACTGCTCACCATGACACACATTGCACACATGGCAGCACCAGGCAGGGCCCGCACTGGAAGACAGCTCAGTCATGTAGCACTGTCCCATGGCCACTGTGGATGCGTGGGTGGCCCCGCCGTGACCCAACAGCACTGGCAGGCTGAGCAGGAGCCACATGGGGTGGCACTGTTGCACCACCAGGGGTCCCACTGTGTGAACGTGACCTTGCCCGCACAGGGGTCTGCAGCATGCCGAACAAACCTGCACCAGGGGTGCTCAGGATGGCCACAGCAGAACACGGCGTCGACAGGCCTGGTGTCACACAACGCCGGGAATGGGGAGTGGAGATTGAACTGTGTGAGGTGTGCGGTACAGGGGCACCTGACTGTGTGCCCAATGCGTCCACGACAGAGACCACTGCCTGGGTCAGCCTGTCAATGGTGGCGGTTACATCCGTCCGCATATGTACCAGCTCTGCATGGTCCAGAGCACACTCCCTGCTGTGCCGCTCCACAGCCACAGACAGTGCCTCCACGGACATTGCAGCCCACCTCTGCAGCTGTACTGATTCCCGCAGCAGGCGGGTGTGCTCGTCCAATGGGTACTGTGCTCCAATGGCATCCTGTCCCCCAGGGTGTGGAAGGTCCTGATGCACAACACCCCTTGAGGGTGGGCGCTGTTCACCAGGACCAGAAATGGGTGGATCAAAGGGCGGCGGACATGTGCCACCACTTGACACTGTACCCCCAGACCTGGTGGGTGACTGCTGCTGCTGCCCCGCCAACTGCTGTGCCCCAGGGTCCACTCATTCTACCGCTGTGCTAGCAACAGTGCCAGACACCTGCACAGCCACCGGTGCTGCCCCACCGGTGCTGACAGGCACAGCCTGGGACTGTGCCAGCATGCCGGTACACAAGTTGGAACCAGAAAGGCCCAGGGGCACGTGCTGGCCTGCTGTGTGTCCGTCATGGGACACACACCTATCACTGCCCATTGCAGTCCTTGCATCATCAATGGTGCAGGTACGTGCTACAGCCATAGTGACAGCGTGCTGGCATGCTTGCATGCCAGACTGCTGAGACACAGGCTGTGCACCCCCCGCACCTGAATCACCGACACCAGAGTTGGCGGCCCAGCGGCATGCTGCTGCAGTGCCTGCTGGCTGGTGATAGAGGTGGATGGCCACCTCCATGTCCAGCAGGTCATCATCACTGCCTGGACCCACCACCACCATCTCCTGAAGACGAACAGGATCTGTAACAGAAAGAGAGTACATGGAGTGCATGTGAACAACCTTCCCCCCAACCCTCTCCAACACCACCACCATGTCATACCGTGCAGTGATGGGCTTCCACCTGTCTGGAATCCACCTCCTGGTATGCCCTCAATAGCGCTCTGCTGCATTGATGCAACCAGTGTCTCCTCAGCCGGGGTCAGCTTCAACACCACTGGCGGGCCTCCGCCAGTGCCAGCATGTGCCGCCCTGAAGGCTGCCACCTTCTCCTTCAACCTCCTGTGGTCTGTCCCCATCTTCTTCTTGCATTCCTGCACGGAGCGCTGGTGGCTTCTGTGCAGGTTCACGGCCTGAGCTACCCCCTCCCATGCAGCCGCACGGGACTGAGGGGTGCCTCTCCGTCCACTCAGTACTGGCTCCTCATCCAGGTAGGCCTGGAAGAGGGCCTCTGTCTCTGCTGCTGTAAAGTTGGGCCTCCTCCTACGCCACCGTCCTCACCCTCACCTTGGCTCTGCTCGGTCATGGCGATCTGTATGGGGGCAAGTGGACGCTTGTCACTGTGCAGTCTACAGCATTTTCCCATGACCATTGTCCAGAACATCTCACAGCATGCAACTCACCTCTCACCTGCAGTAACCGAATCTGGCCAGCGCAGCCCAATGTCGCACATTTATAGCGCAATGCATGCAAATTAGGAGTGGAGCAACTATAATGACATGCAAATCATGCCACTGCGCCTTTGAATGGCTGATCAGATGATTTGCATGTGTCGGCTGAATATCGCGAATCTGTGCTTTGCGCAATACGGTTGAGTCGGCTGAGCCACTGGCGCAGATCTGTGACTGTTTGGTACACTGCATTGCACATGCCCCGATAGCTTACGCAGGCATCTGCCGCGCTGCTGACGTGCTGTGCGTGATCGGCAATTCAGGCCATGGCCACCATTGTGCCAGTGGCGCTACAGCAATGGTCACTATATGGCGCTGTGGCACTACTGCGCAATAGTCCACTGTGGCACTGGTACACAGCTGGTCGGTCACGCAGGATGCCTATACGTCAGATGGCACTGTGCGTGGCCTTGTGTCATTGCCCATGACCTTGTGTCCGACCTTTGCCCCCTGGCACTGTTCACCTGCCATGTGTACGTCCCTATTGCGCTGTCTGGTGACAGCGCTATGTGAAGTGACGGCGCTGTTCGAACAGCGCAATTGGAGCGTGTGGTAGTCTATTGTGCAACATCTCCACGTGGGGTTACGGTGCAGCGGGGCGCCATATTGCCTGCTGTGAAGTTGGTACCATGGCTAGGAGAAGAGCTGTTCCATGGAGCCAATTGGAACTGGCCAACTTGGTAGACCTAGTAGAGCCACACTATGGGGCACTTCATGGTGAGGCGCCCCCCTCACCATTGCCCGCACACAGGTGTGGCATCAAGTGGCAACTGACCTGGTGGGGGTCACTGGATGGTGCCGGTCTGATGAGCAGTGCCGGCACCGGTACAGTGACCTCCGCCGGAGGGATCTGGACCTTCTGGATAGGCTGCGGTCATGTGCCAGGCAAAGCGTGGTGCCTAGGCCAGGTGGGTGTACCATCTATGCAACTGTATTCTCTGTAGGGGTGTGAGTGTGTTTTGGTGGCTGTGCATAGGTGATGGCTCTGCCATGGTTGGCTGTGTCTGTGTGTGCAGCTGTGAGATGAATGGGTCTGCTGTGTGGGCAGGCACTCTCACTGGGGCAGGGGGCAGTCTGCTTTGGAGTCACACTGATGTTTGTCTCAACATATGTCTCCCACAGGCCGGGATGTGAGGATGCAGGCCTGGGTTGAGGAGGGCCGTGACAGGGCCCCGGTGCCAGCGGGAGTTGCACCCCAGCAGCAGCAGCAGCAGCAGCAGCGGCAGACACAGCTGCTTGAGCAGTGTGAGTATCATTACTTCATGGATGCTATTGCATGCTGGGGGGGGAAGACCAATAGCCCTGCACAACACAACCATGCAGGAAAAGGGAGGTCATAATTCCGCTATACAAGACACTAGTGAGGCCCCACCTGGAGTACAGTGTACAGTTCTGGAGACCATACCTACGTAAGGACATAGACTGGGCAGAGAAGGTTCAGAGGAGGGCAACAAAGATGGTGCATGGCTTGCATCACAAGTCCGATGAAGACAGGTTGAAGGAACTGAACATGTACTCCCTGGAGGAGAGGAGGGAGAGAGGGGATATGATAGAGACATACAAGTATTTTACAGGGAGGAACAGGGTGCAGGAAAACACTATTTTTAAGCGAAAAGATGTTCCAGGACTAGAGGGCATGGGATGAAGTTGGAGGAGGACGATTCAGAGGAAACAAGAGAAAGAATTTCTTCACAGAACTGGTGGTGGACAAGTGGAACACCCTGCCAGAGGAAGTGGTGGGGCTGAAATAATCACGGGATTTCAGAATGCACGGGATAGACATAAAGGAATTCTGGAGGTCAGGGGTAAGAGGCAACAGACTTATAGGAAAACAAAGTGAACTTACAAGCTCAAATGGACAGACTGGGTGGGCCACAGGCCCTTATCTGCCGACACTGTCTATGTATCTATGTATGTATGCACGACACAGGTGACATGCATCACTGTCCAGTATCACAGCACATTTGTGTATGCGTCACTGGTGGTCCATGCATGCACTGGGCACATAGCTGTGTAACTGGCATCACACCACGTTGCCACGTCACTTGACAGCCTTGTTTGTGCTGTGATGGACATGGGCAGTGTGTGTGTGCAGTGGTGCGCATAGCTGGTGCCGCCTGTTTGTGATGGCCATGTGCATGTTCACTGTGGGTGGGTGCATGCCATCTGAGGTGCGGGACATTGGGCTATATGGCTTGCAGGTTGGGTGGTGTTCAGAGTTGTGGTCAGTCACAGTCATTGACTGTGTTCTCATTTTCCTAGGCCTCGAGGTTCTCCGGAGGATTCAACAGGATATTCGGGGGCCTCACACAGGTGTCCATGGAGAACCAGGCCATCCTCCAGTCCATCAGGCGCCATGGCCTTCGGAGAAGGCGTCACAGGACAGTGTGGAACCAGGCAGAGGATGAGCAGCCGGCTGGGCCTTAGCAGGAGATACCCTTCCCACTTCTCCCATCCCTACCACCCTGCCTTCCCTCTCCAAGTTGTTCATCCCTACCCCTTGAACACCCCTACCTTGTACCCATCCCCCCCTTGTAAATAGTTGTTATTGTTTTGGTTCTTTAGTATTTTGAAATTTAAATATACATTTATATTTTGATATGAATACTGTGTTGGTCTCTGATTTGCAGCTGGCTATGGGTGCTCAGTTGCAGTGGTGCACATGCCATCTGGGGTGGTATGGTCCTGGGTATATGTTGTGTGTGTGTGTGTGTGTGTGTGTGTGTGTGTGTGTGTGCGTGTGTGTGCATGGGGAGGTATCTCCAGCATGGCAGTGACTTTCTGTTGGTCTTGCCATCTGCTGCCACCCACTGCTGGGTGCACAGGGTGTGTCTGGCTTGTATGCTTCTGTGCTGCACAGGGTTGGCGTGTGCTGGGGATGCATGGTTTCCTGCAGTGCCAGTCACTGCACATGGGTGGTGTCTTGGGGTCACAGAGCAGGGTGTGCTGTGCGTACGGGGAGCTGATGTGCACTGTGGTTGTCAACCCCCTGTGTGTGGCACTCTCAGCCTGCCAGTGGTTGTGCTGGGGTGTCATGGCTCTGCTGTGCTTTGTTGGCTTGTCCCCATGGGCCAGTAGATCATCTGTCACACCCCCAGTGATGCTGTGCTTGGGGTGTGCAGGTGTGGTGTTGGTTCTGCAGTGTGTTCCTGTGCCCATGTGTGGCATGGCTGGCGGTGGGCCCCAGCCTGCCTCCCTGGATGTGTAGTTCCATTGCTCTGGGGGGAGCTCTGCTTGCGCTATGGCACCTCTAGACTGCTCAGCTGGGCTGCCCTGGTTGCACTATAGCGCAATATTTCTGCTCAGCTTCTCCTTCCTGGTTGCACTATGGCACAGTTAGTGCGATATTCAGACGTTGGCTACTTGAGCAATTTGTTCTGCTCCATGTTTGAATATCGCACCTGTTGCGCATATGCGTAATTGGTTTGTGCTTGCTCCTGCTGTTGCACATATTTTGGAAGCAGTTTGAATATCCGGGCCAAAGTGTATGTATTTCCCATTGAAAAAAAGTGGTGAACTTGTTTCTTGTTTATGATTTATCCATGTATACAGGAAATCAAACTAAACTAGAACAAGTTAAAGAATATAGTTATTTAGGGATTATATTTGATGAATATCTGATCTTTTCAAATCACATTATTGCACTGATTAAAAAAGTGAATAGAAGGGTAGGGGCGTTAAGAAGAAGTACTGATTGTTTATCTTTTTTAGATAGAAAAAAAATGGCAGATCAGTTAATTATTCCAGTGCTAAGATATGGAGAATTAATATACAGAAATGCAAATAAAACTCTATTGTCTAGATTAGATATAACTTATTATCACGTAGCAAGATATGTATTACAAGGAAACTATCAGATTCATCATTGTCTAGTGTTGAAGAAAGTGAACTGGTCACCTTTAGACATAAATCATAAGTGTCATTGGTTATCTTCAATACACAAAATGAAATATTCACCTGTAAATCATCCAATTTCTTTAATATTATTTACAGTGAACAACTATCAAAAACGGATATTGACAAGATCAGTTCACTTAAATAAGATAGTTGTAGGTAAACATTATAATAAATATTGGGACAGGTCTTTGTTATATCAGGCTGCTAGTTTTTGGAATTCTCTTCCTGATGAGGTAAGAGAAATTCCAAATTATTCATTGTTTGCTCATACTATAAAGGAGCTATATGCTCACATTTGTAAGTGTTAAATGTTTTTTTTTTCTCTAAGGTTCCTTGGGATTTTGAGATTTTATAATCTAGCTATTGTAAGCCTTTTAGGTATACCGTGTTGTTTGTATATTGTGGTGTTTGTATTTATATGTACTGTATTTAACATGGAACTTATTTGTATGTGACTAGTTAGGAATTTACACAGGTCTGTCTTGTAAACTGGATTATGTCCAAATGACATGTATTACCTGTATAAAAATAAATTTTACCTACCTACCTATCATTTATTAATGCGACATTGTTACACGTACACTGTGTGTGACATCTCTCTGAAGCATAGCAAAAGCCATTTAGGCTGTTTTACACTGTTTGTTAGGTGCCCCAAGCTCTGTCATTTATTACTGTCTGTGGCATAGTCAGCTACACTGTCTGTCTCTGCAACAGTTAGTGAAACAATAACCATTTCTTTCACACCTGTGTCAACTATGTCTAGTATTTCCCAGTCTAAGTCTACTAAAAGGAAACACAGTGCTGTTGCACATGCAACTGTTAATGATGTGGACAATATAAATCATAGCACTAATCAAGAACATAGTGGCAATAATAATATCACCAGGACTGGCACTAAATGTTTTCCTGAACCAAAAAAGCATGTTAGCAATGAATTGATAGTAGAGTTTCAGAAAGAACTGACTGGAGTTACTCATAGAAGTAATACATGTTTTGCCACATGTGCCAGGATACTTCCAGCTGCTGAAGCAGCATGCAATGAGGCATCCTCTTCAATTATAAGCTCAGATGCTGAGGCAGTGAATTCTGATAAAGATGGTGGTGATAGTGGTGACTGGGAATGGGATAGCCCTGGCTATGTCCCACATGAGGATGATGGCATTTCCAGTTCTTCTGAATCTTGTGGCAATGAGGTCTGTAGTTTTGATGAGGGAGTTGTAGAGGATGCCACTGTAAGGCATGAGAGGCAAGTCCAAAAAAATAAAATCATATGCTAAATGTAAGAATAAGATGAGCATGAATGAGAACAATTCATGTCAACAAGGAAATGACAGTGTAGGGTTTCCTCCAGGTCCCTTGACTCTACAAGAAATAATGCCAGGCACTGGGGTACAAAGCTCAAAAGCTAAATCTTAAGTGTGGAATTTATTTTATATTGACCCTGCAGACAACTTTTGAGCTGTATACAGTCTGCAAAAAGAACATCAGTCGTGGTGGCAAACTGGGAAATTTTGGATCAGTAATGATACGACATGCAAAAGCAAAACAACCAGTTGAGTGGGGCAGGACAAGGAACTGTGTGGTTGGTATAGGCAGCAGTGGAGGTGGAGGTGGTGGTAGCAGTGAGCATAATGACAATGAACTGGAAGCAGGAACTGACATTGAATTACTTGATGGTCCTTGCAGTCTTCACAGACAAACATAGATTGTGTTCTTGTGACACCATCAAGTACTGCAAAATCCCAAACTTGTACTCCATTTGAAAAAGGTGTGAAAACTTCAGTCCCCCAAAAATGAAAAATATCTTGAGATTCTTGTCAACTAACATTAAAATAAAGTGTTGCGAGGACATCAACATTTATCCACAAGCATCCAACATGCCAGCTGTTAAAAAGAGCTATTGTAGACCGGTTGGCTGATTGTCAACTCCTTTTGCTTTTGTTGTCCAAAAAGATTTCCTCAAGTTAATGAACTGGATTGAACCATGGTCCACCATTTCTTGTCTAACATATTTCTCGAAAAAGGCTGTTCTGCAGTTGTATGACTTGGTGTGTACTGCAATCATTAAACAATTGAAACTCTATGAGGTGAAGCAGGTTCACAAAACCACAGATATATGGACCAGCAACCAAACAATTGACTACATGACTGTTACAGTTCATTGGGAAAGTGTTCAGTCAGAAAGTAATAATTCTCACTCTACAGTAAGCAGTAGGAAGCAGAATGTATTACGTGTCACCACTCTTGAGGAAAACCACACTGCTATGAATATTTTGAAGAAGCTACAAAATCATTTCCAGAAATGTCTTACTCAGTATTCCTTATCTCCAGGGTTCATAGTGTCAGATAATGGTGCCAACATAGTCAAAGATGTTAGAGAAGGCAGCTGCCAACACATACCTTGTTTTGCACATTGTTCAAATCCTCTCATCCATAGTTTCTTAAATGGAAACAGAAATGTTGAAAACCTGTTAGGTCCTGCTAGCAAAATATGTGGGCATTTTTAAGCCACTCTGTGAAATCTCAAAAAACCCTGTAGGGGCTGCAGAGGTCAAATAACTTACCATTGCATACATTAAAGTAGGAAGTTCCAACCCACTGGAATTCAACATTTTACATGTTGGAACGGCTTCTTGAACATAAACAAGCTGTACAAGACTACACTGTGCAGAATCAAATAGGTAAAGAAGACATTATGCTCATTTCCAGCAATTGGATGCTACTTGATTTTTTGGTCACATTATTGGAGCCATCTGAGGCTGCTACACATGATGTCAGTGCAGAAAGTGCAACTCTGAATCAAATTCTTCCTCAAATAAGATTTTTTCAAATTTTCTTGATGACATAAGGAAAGACTTTCAGTCAAAAGAAGACACTACCGCAGTTATGCTGACAGATGACTTGAGTCTTAGACTGGTGACTGATCAGAGAATACATGCCATGTTTAAGAATTACACCTTTGTGTTGGCTACATGGTTAGATCCCCAATTTAAGTGAAACATTGAAGCCATCCTCCCTGCAGGGGAAGACATTGAGTATTGGAGAGATCATCTGCTAACCAAATGTGACATTGCCCCACCAACACCAGTAACTGATGTACAGCAGTTAAACTCTGCCAAACCATCAGAGTGCACCTCTGGCACAGACTATGGCACATCTATCAATTCTTTACAATCACCAATGTTATCAGTGAGGGAAAGGATATCCACAGCTACTTCTGGGGCATCTTTTGTTCAGGATCAGAAAGAGAAAGCACTTCTGAGTTGCTTCAAAAACATGGACTAGTATACTGCAAAGAAATAGCAGCTGGTTCATCTGCCAGACAGGTAACTGTCTCATGCATCTCATGTAACACAATGATCCTGGAGTATTTTGCAGACCATGTTGTGATTGGTCTTGAGGAAGATCCATTACTCTGTTGGAAACAAAAGACAACAATATGGCCAGATCTGGAAAATATGGCAACAGTGTACCTCAGTTGTCTACATTCAAGCATATATTCAGAATGCATATTTAATGCACTTAGAGGAATGGTCACTGACCAATAGTCACTGACCACAGAACACTGCTAAGTCCTGAAAATGTGGAACAGCTTACATTTTTCCAAATGAATTCTGACAATTTCCTAATTGTCCCAAACACTGAATTATGTGATTCTGACCCTGAACATGAACAACAGCCTGCAAACAGTGATATTAAATATGATGACTAAGTTGTGTAAGAAACTAATAAAACAATTACTACTGCCACCAGGCCAGCCACATATGCCACACCACTCTTAGTTTCTTTTGTCAATCATCAGTGTTATATTATGTAACTTTGATGCCCACCATGGGTATAATTTCTGGAAACAGCTGCAGCATCACTTAGAGCAGCTGCATCTCTCATACCTACCTCATCAATGCCAGCCATGGGTATAATGTTTGGAATCTGTAGCATGCTCAGTCAGAGAAGATGCACCTCTCGTACCTACCTCAGCAGTGTCTCCCATGGCTATAATTTTTGGAAACAGCAGCAGACTCACTCACAGAAGCAGTGCCTCTCATACCTACCTCAGCAATGCCCACCATGGGCATAATTTTTGGAAACAGAAGCAAGCTCAGTCAGAGCAGCTCCACCTCTCGTACCTGCCTCAGCATTGCCCCCATGGATATAATGGCTCAGGGCTCCTAACAATCAGTGTAATAGTCAAAAAAATACAGTTTTTCACTTCTCTTTTAGATACCTTGGGGTATGGCTTGACTAACACCTCAGCTTCTCTGGGCACGTAGATGCCATCCTGAAAAAACTGTGCTCCAAGCTTGGCCCCTTATATGGGAACTGTAGTTGCCTACCTCTATCGGTGAGGTGTGACCTTCTTCAGAAGATGATACTCCCTATTTTTGACTACTGTGTTGTAGTTTACAGTGTTGCTCCCAAGACTTGCTTAACCAGTTTGGATACCCTCTTCAACTCCTTCTCCGCTTTGCTCTGGACTCCCCCTCACATTCTCACCACTGTGACCTCTATCACTCTCTGTCATTTCCCTCATACCTATCCTCATCTCTTTCCACCACCCCTATTCCTTCAGATCAAATGACTCATGCACATTGGATGTCCCTCGCTGTTGTTCCTCTGTAGCTTAGGCAGCATTCTCATACCACTTTCCTAAACTCTGGAACTCACTGCCACCTCAAATCCATCACTCTTCTTCTCCTTACTCCCTCTCTTCATCCCTCTACAATTTCCTCTCATCTAACTGTACCTGCTCTTAACTTATAAACTCTCCAGCCACCCCATGTCTCTATAAACTCCTATCCTAAAACCCTCCCTTTTGTGCCCTCGTTTCCACCCCTCTCTCTGTCTCCTCCACTTCCGTATTTTGTAACCTATCATAAACTATGCACTTACTTGTGTTCACACCATTACCTGTTTTATTGTTTAATCTACCTGTTGTTTCAGGTACTTCAATGTACTAACGATTTAATAGCTTCATGCTACTCACAATGAGCACTTCCTGTTATCAAAAATTGTTTACATGGTGTATGCATTCCGTGCTGTGCATTATGTATTATTGTTTTCCTTGTACTGTGTAAATGAACTTGTATGACTGTAAATCCCCTACCCCTCTCCCCCAGGACACACTGGGAGATGAGCAACTTGTTGTTCAGTGTGCCTTTCCTGGTGAAATATTTCAATAAATATTTAAATAAAATTAAATGTTTTTGTTATAGTCAGGGTCGGGTAATGGAGTAGTAGAACAGGTCAGGTAGTAACTACCGGACCCAAACCAACTACTCGGTTTTCATCTGGGCATTTTTAGGGAACTTTAGAGGTACCCACAGGTAGTCTTGAGGATTGGGTAGTATGGCAGAAAAATTATGGGTGGGTCACCATAGATGTTATAAGCCTCTACACCTCAGCACAACACACACAGAGTTTGGACTCTATTCAGCATTTCTTTTCTAAACCTAATGTGGGGGGAGAACACATCTAAGACATTTTTGTTAAAGGACCTCAGATTTGTCCTTGAATACAATCACTTCATTTTCAGTAAGACATTTTATAGTCAGAGATGTGGCACAGCCATGAGTTCCTCAGTGGCACCCTTGTTAGCTAACTTGTTTATGGGCTAATAGGAAGAAGAGTTTATTCTTGATTTTAAACGTAACCCTTTTTACAATAAAGAGGTACATTGGTATCACTTTTATTGATGGCATTATATGTATCTGGGAGCTGGGGGGGGCTCCTTGCAGTAGAATAAGGATAGGAAGTTGTTATCCTGTACCTCCTTCTGGTGATTTGCCTGGTGGGTCCCTGTATCAACTTTCCAAGTGGGCACTGTACCCCAGTCCTTGAGGTCCAGGGCTCTGGGACAACTTGAGTTGTTGACTATTTTGGGGATTACATCTGTCAGTATTTGTGTTTGGTCCTCATGGAGTTCCCCACCTTGGGGGTGGCCAAATCATTCCATAATTTGGTTTGAGATGACAGCTAGTGTGTTTGACCCATGGAGTTTCATAGTAGTAAGTGCTGGCTGAGTAGGCAAGCAGTAGTTCATCCTATCGCCCCACCACTCTTTGGCTATGCCAGTTTGGTGGGCAGCAGTCTTGTGCAACCCTGACTCACGGGTCTTATTTGCAGGGTAGCTAATCCTGTGTTCAGTGCATCTGTTTGGTGCTGTCTTGGTGTTCTTTCACCCTCTTAGTATATTAACCTTGTTGTGTCTCTTGTGTTTAGCATATATGGTGCAGAAGGGTGTTGTCATCCCTAGTCATGGGTGCGAACCAACAGATGTGGTGATACTTTCTTACTATGAGCAACAACTTCACAGAGGTACACATCACAGAGCCAACATGCTTAGCTTGTGGGTCTTCTTTCTGAAGTAGGAATAGACATGACAGTATGCCCAGTGTCTGGATGGCACTCCTCATTGTCTCTCAGAGGCCAGTGTAGGAACACTGGGTAAATGTGCTGTCTCCAGCAGACCAGGTAAGGTGTCAACTACTACTTTACATGGATTGTATGACAGCTGCTGGTTCTGTGAATGATGCCCTTAGGCAATTTTGTCACATTCTTCCCCACAGAGGCAGGTAGCATGCTGCTGATCTTAGTTACCATTGAATATGTTGTTCTGTGCTGTTCTGGTTAAACCAAGTGGCTGGCTCCAGTTTGGTGTTGGCACATGCAATACCTTGTTATTTTCCTGTTGCTGTATGAATTCCATGATAGAAATATAGATTCCATGATTAAAAGTAGTGCATCTTTACAGGGTTTTTATGACTGTACCCCTCTGTGGGAGGATTGTTCATCCTCCAGTGATGGGGGGACATGCATAGGTTGGCTAAGTACACTGGGAGGGTCTCTACCCCACCTGATTCAGCTGTATCTGGCAGTCTTGGCACACTGTCTTGTTCCCACCCTTGTCTTTCCAGCTGCATTTTTCCCAGTTTAGCATTGCTTCAGCTTACAGCACTCCTGTGTGATAACCCAGTCTACAGAGGATTCCTTACCCTACTCTTCTGCACAGCTTATCTTCTTTAGGTGGTCCTGACCTATGATAATTTTTCCCATATGGTCTGGTCTGCTGGACTATTTCACACCTGTCATTTACTGTCAGTCTGTGGATGTCTGGCTTCAGGGTACCTCTCTGAGGTTGCTTACTCTGGTTTCAAGTCCTGCCTCCAGCTGGGTGCTTACCAGTCTCCAAAGCAGGGCTGCTGGTTCATTGATTAGGTCCAGTAGAGCCTTTTTTTGCAGCCTTGAATGGGTCAGCACTACTGGATTTGGCTGCTCCACTTTCTTCTAGCCATGTTTTGGACAGCCTCTAATCTGTATTCTAGGCCTCCTCCCTATCATTTCTCAGTGAGCTGATAGTGCCGGGATGTTATTGGTGGCTAATTGTGTCTCAAGTCAACCTACCTTGGGAGTGAGTGCCTTATAGGACAGTTACCACTCATTGATTGAAGTTCTTTGTCTGTGGTAGGTCTATGACCTTCCTTTGAGTATTTTTAAGTTGTAGTGCCCATGACTGGCTTATGCTAGATCATGAAGTATTTTCCCATGGAAAGTTTGTTTTGTAGTGCCCTCTATTTGCACCTTTGGTTGTCTCCATGACTGCCATCTCCTTGGCCTGGTTCAGATTTTAGAGAGAGAGATATTTTTGATCTCTCATGTTTGACCCAGGACTCTGGTCCATGTGGTCAGGGTGATCATTTGTCTATTGCCTGACCCACTGGCTTCAGGTCCTGGTTGCTATTTCCCTCCCATGTATGGGTTTTGATGCTGTTGCATACATCCCATGTTATGTGTGACAGAAGCACTTATGCACTGGAGGAAAAAAAAGTTTTATGTTCAGTAATTTCTTTTCTCCAAGTAGTGCTTCTGTCACTCTATTCCTTTAAGTACTGTACAGTATATGTGGGCAAAGCCTGCTAACTTTTTCAGGCTTGGGGGAAGGCTTCTACTGTTGTTGGCTCTGTTGCCCTGACTGCCTTTTATTTCCTGATTGGATATGTTCTAGTTGTTCTTATTTGCTGGAAAAGTTAAATACTGCAGTAGTATGGCACCCCACAGGGTCACATGGGATCACATGGCTTCAATCTCCTGCCTATCACTCCCTGTGGGTGGAACTGACCACAGGTTATGAGTGACAGAAGCACCACTTGGTGAAAATAAATTAACAAAGGTCAGAAATGTTTCTTTATCCCCAAAAGCTGTAACTCAAAATAGTGGTAATGGCACCTGAGCAGGCCTCCTGCCTCCCCACAATGGACTGCATCAATGGCATTCTTATCTACCATTGGTAACAGCCACAGGTGACTTCTGCTGCCTGTGCCAGTGACCATTTTGAAGAGCAAGCAGGGACACCTGGCGTTGAGGTCCACCTGACAAGCCTGTTGTTCCCTGCTATCTCCGCTATGAAGATCTCAGTCAAGGTGGGTCTTCTGTGGGAAACAGTAATGAGGGGGCTCAGTAATGTGATTTTTTTTTTACAGCTGTACATTCCTATGCTAACCATCGGAACCAGCCACACTGATTGTGGAGGTGACAAGCGAGCTGGCAGGTGTTGTGCTTGGGTTGATGACATTAAAGAACTGGCAACTGGCCATCAGAAATCCCTCCATTGGACACAATGAGCAAAACACTGCTGGGCAATGCAAGCCACTGCTCTCACCGTGTCACAAGTGAAAGAGAAAACTACCTTCATCACCACACTGTATCCACATAGCATGGAAGCCACCAGGAGGAAAGCAGTTTTCTAAACTGGGATGGGATGGGAAGGGAGGGGAATAGCAGACCAGACAGCCATAGAGATCAAGGACTTGACCAATGAAACAAATCCCCCCCAACACTAAGTAGCTAACTCTAAAACTATAAACTGCCTGTCCCAAACAAAGAATGGGTCACATGATCCCTCAAATATCAACTTGATTTGGAACTGGATAAGGCAATATGGTCTGGAAGGCCCCTGGGGGTAGATGAATGTGCCTGCAATGGGGGACTGGGGGAGGGAGATCCAGCTATTGAGCAGTTCACCAATGAAAATTATAACACAAATCCCACAACACTCAAAAGCAGCAACAAAATCCACACAGAAAACCCCATGCAGTGAGTAAGTAAGCTATATCATCACCACAAGGCCTTCTGCATTGCACAGAGAGACCCCTAGGTCTGTAAACAAAGAGTACAATAGAATCCCCCAGCTTATCTAACCACAAGTAAGGTGCAGGACAAAGAGGTGAGCCACTTCTCTGACCTGGCCTTAAGACTCTGTGCCTGACCCCACACCTAGGACACAGCATAAGCCCAGCAGCCCAGAGTGGGACCAGCCCAATTGGCCTTGCCATCCCTGACTTGTCCACCAGAGAAGTTTAGCCCCATTTTCATCCCTTGACCCCGGCCAAGTCTCCTACACATAAAGACCAGGACAAGCCAGTCCAGTAGTTTCAATGTAAGGTCAGGCATCAGAGTAAGAGGTATGTGGACACAAGTCAGGCCTGAGACAGGTTCATTTAGCTGATACTATAATTGCAGTGAAAGTAGAGAGCTAAACTGTTAAATTGAGCCAGTGATCAGAAGTACAGCAGGTTGACTGTTGAACAGCTGATAGTGATTTTTCCTTTTTTTTCTTTAATCTCTTTGTACTCCTTGGCTAAGGGCAGGCTAGGTCTCCCATCTGCTCTGCTACACTGACCCCTACCATCCAACACCTTCTCCGGAATTACTTGCCAGCCATAACTCTCATGGATTGCCCCTTGTGGCAGGGTCAGGAGAGGGAGACCAAATCTAGTATAGCAAGTGAGTTTGCCCTGGTGGTGAGGCAGGTGAGGACTCAGTGAGCAGCACATCATAGATGCCTGCCTCACCATATTTTCCACCTGTCTTTCTTTCCAATCCCATTGCTTGTGCATGCATATCAACACATATGTGTGGAGACAAACACATGTTGCAGAGTCCTGCAGCACCCTCCTTTCATTGCCACCAGCAGACCCACAGTGCCACAAGGTCTCCACCTGGGGACAGTCATTTGGCAGATGTAGCAAATCTCCCCCCTCCCCCCAGAGAGAGGAGAGCAGTCCATCAAATGCTTCGTTCTCTCCTCCCTCAGCCAGCCACCTGTAACCCAAGAATGCTCCCAATCCTGAGTCCCTGGCATGGGGAGCAGTAATGCTACCACCACACCACTAATATTAATTAGGGCTGCAGTGGGTGGAGCCCCGTAAACCTATTGCTTTGAAAAATCAGTCATGCATTCCTTCCAAACAAACAGCATCTTGAAGTGACAAAAACAAAAGCCTCCTCATTTATAAAGCACTCTGCTAGATATCTTTGTAGGCAGTTGCACTTAGTTGCACTGCACTATTTATTATTTTCCTCCCTGACTGCAGAAGATTCCCCAGCTACCGCACATTACATTTTTTCAAAATATTCAGTCTTTCAGAAGATTCCCCAGCTACCCCACGTTACATTTTTTCAAAATATTTAATCTTTTAGTGGTCAGAAACCACCAAAGATACCTCCCCCTTTTACTTTTCTTTGTCTTCTTGCTGGTCCCACCCCCTGCCGATGTTATCATCCTAGTGAAGTCAGTGTATTGCAACTAGAGGTGAGTGAAGTCCATAAACTTCACTATGCTGAGTATTTTGCATATAACTTGAATTTCATGAAATACTCCGCAAAGCAAAGTGAAAAAAATTGCCTTCCACAATAAAGTGAAGTCCCTATTGTTTCTTATGGACTTCTCATTATTTCATCTTTTTTTTAGCTCTTTTAGGTGAATTTTACAGTGATTCATGGGATGGCAGGTCATATGGACTCTAGATTGTCTTGAAGAGCCTCAGTTCAGCGTAGTGTCTGTAGTGAAAGCTGGAGACAGTTTGGTCCCGGATCTCTGAGAAGCAAACCATCCAAAAACCTTCAAAAGACAATTTTTATGATTAACTTTTGAGTCAAAATTTAGTACATTGATTGTAGTAAACCCTTGTGTGTTTATATCATCGAGCATTTATTGATATTGTGTGAATATTTCATGTTAATTTTATTACATTTGGTCTCTGTACTGACAGACACTGTAGAAGTGTGCTTTGGGGGAGGAGCGGATCTGAGATGTAGAAGGGAGATTCACAGACCACAGTGAGAAAGGCAGTCTTTCCAACTGTTGCTGGCTAATGTTTTAGTGTTTATGTGTTCAGGTACACACAGTAATACTTCTATTAATTTATTATAAGTGTTTGCTGTTTGCTGGGCATTTTTTCACTCTGTTTAAAAGACTGTGTTGTGTAGTTTACTGAACAGTTAAAGTTTCTGAGCCTGACCTTTAATCTGTGTGCGTACTGTCAGTTCATATGCATTTTATTGCACCACCGCAATAGTAGTACTCTAAATTTCTCAGCCTGTCTACAGTATTTTTCCCTGCTGTAGATGACCCCATCCTGCAAAACAAGGTATTGTTTTTCCACTTTTGAATTTCTGAAGACTGGTTAAGATCTTGTTGTGCCTGTGTGGCTGTATTTCTTTAGTGCTCAGTCTCCATCTGGACATCACAGTTGTTGTTTTTTGATTTTCCATCCACCAAAAACTGCAAAAATATAAAGTTGCTGTTAATTGTCTGTGTAATCTTAAAAAATGTCCACAAAGAGATGGTCATGCAAGGCTGTTTCTGGCTGTTGGGCTGCTGCCAAGAAGACTACTAGAAGTTGAAGTTGTTGTGAAGATAAGGCAGGTTCATCAGGGTCTAACAAGTCTAGCAGTGTTAAGAGTAGTGGTGGCCGCAGTAGTACACAAAGGAAAGTTAGTAGTTGCTGTAAGTAAAGGGATTTCTCTGACTCTATTTTTCACAGTGAAATCAGTTGCCTCAGTTCTGGTTGGAAATGCTGTTGTCCCTGCTGGTAGTAAAGTTAGTGATGGGCCCAGCATGGTTGATAACAGCATGAGTATTGCTACAACCTGGCCAAAGTTATCAACTGGCAAAAATGTTGTGGAGTCAGAAGACTTGAGTGTAGTTGATGTCTCACTCCCCACAGTAGTTGAACATGATTCTGATCATGTTGATGACTCTCAGTCTCATGTTTCTACTGATCTTGAGGTTAGACCATCCAAACATTCAGATGCTGATGAAAAAAGTGTGGATGATCATATTGAGGCTGTGGCTGGAATATCTCCACAGAACAGCATTCAAAGTGAATTTGTGGATGATGAAGATGTTAGCAACCCCATTTGGGAACCAGACAAAAAAAGTGAAGATGGCTGTTTGTAAACAGTGTGTTAGTAAATCACCCCCTCCTCACAATTCTGATGTAGCTGTGTCAGTTGATGACCCTGAAGTAATAGTCATAGATTGTGTTGTTCAGTCAAAGTCCAAGTGTGCACAACACCTGAAATCATGTAGTACACACCCAATTTCATCACCATAAAACTGAAGTCCCATATGCAGCACAAACAGCAGTGACATGTGAAGAGTAGGGCATCAAAATCCCTAGTTTGGGATTTTTTCTTACAAGATGGAAGTGATGAAACAGTGGCAATCTGCCAGCTTTGCCAAATGTGTGTGAGGCATGGTAAAAAGGGTAGCCATCTTGGCACTGGGGGCAGCATACTTATCTCAAGAGTCGGCATACAGCACTGTGGACTCAACACCAGAGGGGAGCTAATGCCATAGTGGGGCATTCATCATCATCCACCTTAGTGAGCATGGTATCCCCTTCCCAATTGAGTGTAAGTAGCCATGTCAGTAAAAGTTGTGAAATAACACAGGAGGATTACTACAGGTGTCAGGAGAAGGATGACTTTGAATGTTCAAGTAGTGGTCAGAGTAGCAGTAGTGGTCCATGTAGTAATTCTACTACATCATCCGCTGTGCTTAAAACAGGTAAAATAACATTTATTGTCTTATCATCAGTGCACCCACCATCACACGTCAAAGGCATCTCATCCATGGCAGTTAGCAAAGGAAAGCCATTTGGCATGCCACATGCAAAACACTGAACAATGCAGCCCATGACACACAGCCTTTTCACACGGAACAGTAAATACCCACCAAATCATCCAGTTGCACATGAACTCAGTACTGCTATAGCAGAAATGCTGGCAATTGACCTTTTGCCATTCTCCTTTGTGGAGAATGTGGGATTCTGACACTTTGCGACATGCACATGTCCTAAATGGAAGAGTCCATCCAGGACGTTCTTTTCCACCCATGCTCTCCCTGAGTTATATTGTACTGTGACAGAGTCTGTAAGACATGCCCTTCAACATTCCGCATCACCTAACATTCACTATAGCATGGAGATGTGGACTACTGGTAAAATGGCAGGTACAGTAGTTCCTATCTGTGTATTACTGCACATTGAGAGCAGTTACCTGGGGTTGTCTGTGATGGTGGGATGGGAGAGCAGTATAGTAAGTCAGACAGTGGTGGTAGCAACCTTCATGGCATTAGACAGCATACCACACTTGCAATGCATAGTGTAGCAGGGTCACATACAGGCAAAAACATGCTAGACTTGCTACTGACAGAAATTGATGAGTGACTGCACCCCTTGTCCCTAAAGGCTGGCTTCATAGCTAGCGATAATTGATCAAATGTTGTTAAATACATCAGCAATGGTGGCTTTGTGAGTGTTCCCTGCATGGCCCACTGTTTAAATCTTGTGGTACAGGAGTTTCTGCAGTACCCAGAAATCAAGCAAATGTTGACTATTGCACACCACATCTGTGTCCACTTTGCATGCTCTGGAAAGGCCTGTGACCAACTTAGGCAGCTGCAGATCCAAAACAGCCTCCCTCAGCACTGCCTCAAGCTTGATGTTGTCACAAGATGGAACTCCACACTTTACATGGCAAAGCAGGTGTATGAGCAGCACAAAGCAATCTCTGAGTACCTAGTTATGCACACTAGCCATGATAGTTCAGGGGCATCAGTGTCTATGACAACTGAACAATGGTGACTCAGACTCAGTAATATTAATTCTGAGGCTGTTTGAACATGCCACACAGGCAGTGAGTGGTGACACTGCATCAGTTAGTCAAGTCATTCCACTGCTATGGGTGCTGAGGCATACCTTGTTGAATCTGCAGCCTAGTCTCGATGTGGCTGGAGATAAGTCAAGCTGTGCATTACTGAAACACATGATTACAATCTTAGATAGCAATAGATACATCACCACTATTCAGCAATCTCCAGAATTTGGAATAGTCACAATGCTGGACACATGCTACAAATGTGGCATTGCATCCATACTGGAGGGAGGGCATAATCAGGTTCAAAATCTGACTGGACAGCTGGTCAGATTGATTCATGGGGCAAAAAGTCACATGTGAAGTTCTGCAAACCACAGCATAACAAGCCTGAAGGTCACTGTGGACCCAGTGCATCCAGTGCTGTGGATAATAAGCAAGGGGTGGTGTCAGCTGCACAGTTGTCCATTAATCCACTTTGAGGTGCCTTGTCCCAAGTAGGAATTTGTGACCTAGATGAATCTTGTGAACAGGTGGATGACTCATCAGGAATGCATGCATCACAGAGCATGGTTGAGGCCTATTTGGCAGAAAACCGGCATCTGACAATATTGGATAATCCTCTGGTGTACTGGCATGGCAAGGTGAATGAATGGCCAGCGCTAACTTCAATAGCCTTGAAGTACCTGACCTGCCCACCCTCCAGTGTAAGTGTGGAGAGGGTATTTAGTTTTGCAGGGGCCGTAGTGCATGACCATCATACTACCCTATCATCTATAAATGTCAGCATGCTGACATTTGTCAAAATGAATAAAGGTCACATACCAAGTAGGATACTCACATCTATGTTTGTACCCAGTCACGATGATGGTGGTGCTGTTAATGTGGGCAAAGCAGACCATCCTGGTGGCAGTGTCAAATGGTGTACCATTGAGGTTGATGAAGAAATAATTTCTGTGGGTACAACTCAGGCATTGAGGATTATGAGGGCTGTTTCTTCCTTGATGATGATGAGGAGGATGTTGGTGGGAGGACAAAGAAAAAATGTGTATTCCAAGTACTTCTTCCTGTTACTTATAACTATCACTATCATATGACATGTCATTATAGTTCGCCTTCTCCTTTCTGGATTTTGCCAGTACAGTTCACAAAATGTGTGCAGTCGTTATTACCCACAGTCTTCTAAACACAAATGTCAACTTATAGCCACTGAAATCCTACTGATTTAATGATGGATATCCTCCTGACACTGAAATAAAGTAATGCACCCTAGCCAGCCACCCTGCTTCTTGAGAGAGAGAGAGAGAGAGAGAGAGAGAGAGAGAAACATTGTACCATCCGGTGCCCAATCTATGAACCCTCAGTTAGCCACAGCCACCCTGCTTCTTGAGAGTGAGAGAGAGAGAGACACACACACACTCACATTGTACCAGTGATCAATTTAGTTAGTTAGTTAGTTAAAACCTTTATTTTTAAACAGGAATTCAGATGGTAAAATTCACATCATTAGGACAATGTCCTATTTTCAAGATAGTCCTGTATAATTACACAATTCTTAAATTATAACAATACATAGACAATATACATAAACCAATCATTCAAATATAAAACACAAAAACACCTAAACAATCATCTATAACAATCACAATGTACCTTTAGTTCAGACATCAGACTTCTTAAAAATACCTTCAAATCATTAATCTGATTACAATATACGGGTTTCAAAACCCCCCATAGTTGATTAGCAATAACCAAAAATCTAAAAGTACTATATCTGTTTATGGACCTTGGAAGAACATAACCCCTTAAGTTTTTATCTCTCAAATTATATACACATTTTCTTGGTTCTAATTTATCATAAAGGCTTTCAGGCTGTTGAAATTTTATTACCTTAAAAATTTGTTTTAACCAAGAAATCCTACATTTACTTTCTTGTGTAACCCATCCTAATTCACTAAGCACCTGACAATGGTGTGCTCTATAATCCTTTTGTATTATAAATCTGGCCATCTTATAATATAATTGATCAACCTTAATTAAATACCTTTTTACTGCGAAACCATATATGTGATTTCCATATTCCAAAATTGGAAGTAGGAATTGATTAATAATTTGTTCCCGCATTAATCTATTCAAGCAAAAACCAGATTGCCTAAAAGCTCCCAACCTTTTATTTACTTTGGAAATAGTCTCTGTTATATGATGGTCAAATTTCAATAATGAGTCTATCCAGATACCCAAATATTTATACACTGTAACCTGTTCTAACATTTCGTCACTTATGGTTTTTATATTAATCCTTATATTTCCAGAACTTAAAGGGACTTGCCTACTTCCAAAAACCATAAATTTAGTTTTCTTGCTGTTGAGTATCAAGCCAGATTTAATTAACCAATTTGATAAACCAGTAAAATCATTTTGTAAATTTTTTTGCATTTCACCTATTGTATAACCACTAGAGATCAGCAAAGTATCATCCGCAAAAAGGTTTATCCTAGAGTGTTCTATACTTTTTGTGACCTTATTAATATAAATCAAAAACAATATAGGGCCTAAAATAGATCCCTGAGGTACTCCTCGTTGGACATTTAATTTGTTTGATAGCACTCCATTAATACAGACCTGTTGGGTTCTTTTTGATATATAGGATTTAAACCAATTTTCTGACTTTAATCACACCAATTCTACCAAGCGACCAACCATCAGGTCATGATTAACCATATCGAAGGCCTTTGATAAATCCACGTAACACCGCTCCCACCGATTGACTCTCTAACTTAGATGCAATAGCATCAACCACATCGGTGAGAGTGGTGCCCGTGGAGTATCCCCTTCTAAAACCGAATTGTTGTTTAATTATCATTGAATTTCTTTCCAAATGGTCAACCAATTGAGCTTGAATTAATTTTTCCAAGATTTTTGATATCCCAGATAACAAAGCAATAGGCCTATAATTTGTTGGTTGGTATAAGTCCCCTGAGCCTTTATATATGGGGATAATCTTGGCATTTATGAACCCTCAACCAACAGCCACCCTGCTTCTTGAGAGTGTGAAAGAGAGAGAGAGAGAGAGAGAAAGAGAGAGAGAGAGAGAGAGACACTGTACCATCCAGTGTCCAATCTATGAACCTTCAGCCAGCCACAGCCACCCTACTTCTTCAGAGTGAGAGAGGGGGGTGAGAGAGAGAGAGAGAGAGAGAGAGAGACAGACATTGCATCAGTGCCCAATCTGTGTACCCTTAGCCAGCCAAAGCCAACCTGCTTCTTATCACTAATTTACAGTAAGTATGTACTATGTCATATACTATGGTTTTGACTTGAACTGTGGTGTTAATCCTTTCTTTACCTTTTTATACATGCCACTGTCACCAAATACAGGCAAGTGATTTTCAATTTGTTTTCACAGGTTACAGTGTAAACTTGCAGTCATACAGTCCTTGCACCAAAAGGATAACAGCTACTGTAATTGCACCAACAATGACTTTGCAGTGCAGACAATGAAATTATTTCATCTACAGGTAAGTATCAGTCTTATTTCCTCTTTCCTTTTTTTTCTTGTTTTCTGCTGGGTTGAAGCATTAAATGGTGGTTACATACAGGCCAGATAATATATTTTTTTCTGCTCAGATGGAACAGGCATACTTCAGTATGCAAGGATTGTACAACATGTTATCCTTGTCATGAAAACTCGTGATATAATGTAAGACAGTGGGCCAGTGTGTGGCACTTACTAAACTTGTTAATTTTTTACAGGGGTTTAATAACAGCTGTGTATTTAAAGCTGGATATAACAGAAGACAGGAACAGCCACACTGGGATCTGAATGTGGTACTGCAATGAACTCCTAATCATTTCTTCTTCTTCTATTTTCCGGTAACATCGAGGTGCTGTGGAGTGGCATCAGTGGTATCTTCCAATCTGAAGATGGCCAACAGTTCGGATATGTTGAAGACCTGGAAAGATGCCTCTCCACGCAAAAAACCAAAACAAATATGTACCTTTCGTGGCTTGACATTTTCTGTACAGCTGAAGTCATCACCAATCAGAAATGTGCAGAACACAAATGTGCTATGACCTGAGAATAAAAAAAACAAGAACAGAAATGAGAAATACTTATAATTCAGTCAACCACAACAGTAACCCCCACCCCCAAATACAATTTAAATGTTACAGTACCACATTAGATGTTGGACTTGGAACATACGTATGGAATGTGAATGTGATCATCATGGCCTCCATGCTGAAGTGGAAACATTCCATATCTATGATGATGATTCCCTGAAAAGGAACAACATGATGGACTGCCTACAACATACAACACAATTCAATAAATATTAAATGGCTGTGTCTATAAAAAAACTATTCTAAACAGATTGGTCATAATAAGCACACTCACCCAATGTTCAGTTTTTAATATAATGTTTTAATATTTGATACAGTACATTAATAGCAGACATTTTGGATATAATCCTTCCTCAGTGCATTTATTGTATCTTATTACAAGAGGTTTTTTTTTTTTCGATTAGTCTAGTATTACAAGCATTTATAGTCCATTAAGTATGGAAAAATTGGCAATATTCACCAGAAATGAAATTCTTAAATTCTGTCCCTCTATTTTTTTTCTTTGTACAATTGTATCTGTATTTTAAATAAAAAAAATGTATTAAATTATGCTGAAATATTTATGTTGTGGGTATTTATACCCTAGAAATTCAAAAATCAATGATAAAAGTTATACATAATGCATTTTCCCACATCTTTTAAATAGGATAATCACTTTAAATTTTCAATTTGTAATATGTACATCCCTTTTCTGAAATAAAAGGCAAACATGCACCAGCCATGAGCATAAAAATACTGCGTGTTTCAAAATGATTTTTTTTTTACTAAATGTAGCCTATTTTATTATTAGTACCTGAATATTTCCATTTGGTGTTACTCTGTTTTATAGTCTATTGGGTAAAACTTAAATGGGGGCCTTCAGTACTCAAAATTTAATAATTTCACTTATTTATTTTATTGTCTTTAAGACTATGATTATTGTTTAACATTCATTTCAGTATTTTAATTTCTGAAGAAGTGCACTTACTTTTGTGAGTTTTTAGAGAGGTGCATGCCCTCCTGAGTTCTCTTTCAGTAATGGAGGCACTCTAACACAGTTCTTTTTAAACTCTTCCTGGCTGGAATTGGGCGATGGGTGATGCACATCATCATGTGATGTCATATGACACTTCTGATGCTTGCACTAGTACTTATTTTAACCCTGTATGTATTTGTATCTTTTTATGTATGTAATCTATTCAAAGTGTATTTGTACATACCAAAATGTTGTTCTGTAAACTGGCAGTATTGCAACAGTGTACCTACATTTATGTCTTACTCATTCACATTTTATATTTTCTTCATATTCTTCTTTACTGTATACCAATCTGTCCCCCAGGTCGTACATGGAAACAAGCCTTGGCTCAGTATGCCTTTCCCGTCTACCAACATTTAAATAAATAAATTAATGAAATAAATAAATGATGTGCAGCTTGGAGAGCATAAGAAGGGTAGAGGGACTGTTTCATTTTGTAATCAGATCCGTGACTTCATTGAATTATTTGCATCAATTAAAAAGATTTGTGCTGATGTCTGAATAGATCTGCAGCACATGGCAACCAGCAGCACCCATTCCACCTTTAACTATTTTTAGAGACTAAAGTAAAGGAAAGGAAATCAAGATTAATTTTAATGGTATGGGGACTAGAGAATTTAAAAAACACAAACATAAAAAGTAAAGTTGGAATCAGTGCCCCAATTGGATCCAACCCTTGAGTAGAAGGGGTAATATGGCTAGAACATCAACTGCTCCATTTTCCTGCCAATCCACATTGTCTCCTCCCACACACCCCAGAAATTCCCAAATTAAGGTTTATTAGTTAAGGCAAAACTTAGTAGCAGCACACCACAGGTTTACCATAGGGCTATTCATTCATACTACAGCATATAGGAATAGCTATTTTGGTCTGCCTCTCCCCTCATAAACCTGTCAAAGCCAAACCACCAGGTAGCAGTTGCAATGAATATACATTCAGCTGATACATCCTGCTTCCCATCAAAAATGTCAAACAAATTCATAACATTGTTATCCTCAGATAGTCAGATTGATTTATCAGTACTCAGATTGGAAGGCAGTTACTGATTGGACTGTGGTATGAATTGTTGCAATGTGTGAGGACTGGAAGTTATGCAGCATGTAACTGCTGCATCGCCATAACTCCAGCAGCTACTCCACACTATTGAGAGGGCATGGGCAGGAAAATCAGCCATGCAGGTCTCAACAGGCTACAACAAAGTGCAACCATGTCTCCAATGGATTGCAGGCATACTCACAAGAATGGAAACTGGTGCTCAGTACCTCCCAGTCAGCAATTGCCGAATTGAGTATCTGGCTCAGAGGCATGCAGACTCTGGCCCTCCCCCTTAAATGATCTTTGATTTTTGTTTTTGTTTAATTCAGCAATAAATGAAAGGCTGAAAAATAAAATTGTTTCTTAGTTTCATGTTTGCCGGAGTCTCAGACTCTGGCAAACATAAAACAAATGAAGTCCAATTCCATCTTGGATTCCTGGCTGACCCATGATGACCATTCCCAGCCTGTCATCCCAGATCCTACACGATTCCCATCCAATCCTCAAATTAATCAATCCACATATGCTGTGACCATAACTGGTGACCACTTGGGAGGGGACACTGCTGACAAAATAATGAAATAATCATCACTGCAACCTCTCCCCTCCCCCCAAGATGTGTGTCATAGTATCAGATGGGACTGTCAGTGAATTACTAGGCATGGAGCAGGTAGGAGATGACGTAGGATATCCACTTGTTTCCCAGCTTCATTTCCAGTCTCTTTCTAAGTTAATTTTATTTTAAACTCTATGCCATAATTATTTGGCTTCTTCTTGCATTTGGTGTTTGATCAGTTCACAGTGTCATCCCAGAGTTCCAATTCTGACCACATCTAATGTTTTCCTCAAGAGGTAAAAATATAAAAATAATTGTCCCATTTCTTTTTGAGATCTGCAGACTGCAGTGCAACAAAAAGTAACGCGCTCTCTCTCCATCAATTCACTCCTGCACAGCAGATTTAAACCAATGCTCCCGAGGACCTCCAAGGTGCTCGTGATCACCACTCATAATGGTAAGGTGTATGAATGGGGTATGAGGAGGCTCCAATCATTAATAATGATCCCTCAGTCAGTGGTGAAGCATTTCATAATACATAGCATACTTTAAGATCAGACCTTGTTTATGCTAGAAGCCCTCAGGAGAACAAACAGCGGAAAACGTGGGCTTAAATTAAGTCATGGGATAGAGGGCTATTATTCAGCTGTACATGGCAAAGGTTGAAAGAGAACCATTGACATGGCACCTTTATCAGGTGCTGGCCTTCATGTGAATTGTGAAAGTTAGACTGTTAATAAAAAAATTAAATAAGAAAGAGAGAATTAAGCAATATACAATTTCAGATATACAGTATGTGTCAACAGATTAAAGGAAACAGTGATCAGGATTCAAAATCTGATACAGGAAGCTGCTGATGGGTGATGGGAGATACAATATCAGAGAGCACCAGAGCGAGATCTAGGCAGAAATTCCTTATTTTATTAATTCATTCAACTTCCTACCTTGTCTCACCTAATGCAGTCCCTGTTGCTGCTCCATAATCCTGGCACTCCTTTGCTGTGATGTCTTGGCTGGGGGACAGACTGCAGAGATTGCATGAAGTCAATTGCACACTTCCACCCCCAGCCCCCTGGGCCCCAGCCTCCCTTGGCCAGGTGAGCAGCCAGCAGCAGCTCCTAAAAAATCCAAAGATCCTCCTACTTGTTTTCTTTTTCCAGAGTATTTTATTCTTTTTTACTTCCCTCACAGATGCTGACTAGAAGATGATTGTGGAGCAGGTGCCTAGGTTTAAATCTGGTTCACTCAGTCTCTGACGGGGAGATGGAGATTTTCCCTTGGACACTCTCTCATTCACAGCAGCCACTTAAAAAAATCTCGACCTTCTAGCTTTGAGTAATGGTAACCGACAAGTTGTTCCTCAGATTGTGACTGTGTCTGACTCCTCAAACGCATAGTGAAGATGGTGTTGGAAAATGCACTTGTTTGCCATGCGGCATGTCATTGAGGCTGTTTCACTGTGCAATTGGACAGGCAGACTGACAGCACAAATCAGAGAAGTGATTGGTGGAAACGATATTGCAGACTACCAATCACTTCTAAAACTGCAGCCAGTTAGCATATATGATTACTGTATGTTTTTGAAGTCGCAGTTGAGTAACAAGCCCCCCCCAACACACACACCCACCCACAAACAACTTCAAAAAAACACATATTATTTTGGACCATGGGATTGTGAAAAACAAAATTTAAAAAAATATGTCATTTTTAATGTTTGATCAGATTTTGGGGAGGGAGGGCACATGCCCCCTCGGGCCCTATGGGAATGACGCCACTGCTCCAAATATCATGTACCTGAAGAAAAGAAGCACATACAAAATGGTTAATATCTCCTTGGGAGAAAGCCAAATAAGGGATTCATTTTAATAATATACAATTATGTGTTGATACATTATTCTAAGTTATCGTAGTGGTTGTTTGCAAGGATCTGGCAGATGTGCATATTTGCTGAGTGGGTCCTATCTGTTATTTGCAACAATACACTGTGAAATATGGATCTTATGTTTACTTTGACTTTAGATTTGCATAAATAATTTTGCCAATTCAAACTTATTTCTTTTTTTTTTTTGCACCTCTGTCTCCTGGTGACCTCACTAACCTCCCACCAGTGCACAGGAGCCCAGCGTTTAGTGATCGATTGGGTTCAATTTGTAATGTTATTTTTAAACTGACAGGACCAATTTGAATTCTGTGGGACCGAAAAGCTAGAAATTAAATGCACAATGTAATAAAGATAGAAAAATGTACTGGCAGGACACCTGAATCAACTATTTCAGGTGCTACAATTTACAGGTTGGGAGCCCAGCACTAGTGCAAGCATCATGAGTGTCATATGACGTCACATGAAGACGGGCAATGCCCACTGCTTGATTCCAGCCAGGAAGAGTTTAAAAAGTACTGTGTAGGGCTTGCAGAGTGCCTCCATTGCTAAAAGAGAACTCAGAGGGTATGCAGCTCTCTACAAACTCATAAAAGTAAGTGGACTTCTTCAGATAATAAAATACTGAAAAGAATATTAAACAATAATCATTGTCTGAAAGACAATAAAATAAGTGAAATGATTAAGTTTAGAGTACTAAAAGCCCCCATTTATGTTTTACCCAACAGACTATAAAACAGAAGAACAACAAATGGAAACATTCAGGTGCTGATAATAAAATAGGCTACATTTAGTAAAAATAAATTATTTTGAAACACACAATATTTTTATGCTCATGGCTGGTGCATGTTTTTTTTTTTCATTTCAGAAAAGGAATGTACACTACTAAAAATTTAAACATTTTAAATGATAATCTTTTTTAAAAGGCAAGTAAGAAAATGCATTATGTATAACCTGATCATTCATTTTTGAATTTCTGGGGTATAAGTACCCACAACATAAATATTACTGCATAAATTAATAAGTTATTTTTTTAAAGTAAAATACAGATACAGTAGTATAAAGAAAAAAAAAAGAGGGACAGAATTTAAGAATTTCATTTCTGGTGAGAATTGCCAGTTTTTCCATACTTAATAGACTATAAATACTTGTAATAATGAACCTATCGAAAATAATTTTAATTTTCTTGTAATAAGATACAGTAACTGCACTCAGGAAGGATTATATCTAAAATGTCTGCTATTAATGTACTGTGTCAAATGAAAAATGAAAAGTAAAACATTATAATAAAAAATGAACACTGGGTGAGTGGGCTTATTATGATCAATCTGTTTGGAATAGTTTATGCATTTTGATTGATTCAGGCTCTTCCCCAACTTAAGTTTTCTTTTTATACTGAGGTGGGCTGCACTGGACAACACTTTTTTGTGTCTATGAAAAAACATGATAGTGGTATGAACAATAACTCACCATTGTGGTATGAAGGTACACACAAAGGGTAGCATGTTTCAGTGATGCAGAAGATGTCTTCACAGGCAATGCTGTCACTTGGGACACTGTGACACATTTATGACCTTATTCTTCATTGGGACTTTTCATGAAATTAAAACAGCGGGACAACAGCAGCAGCCGGCATCACCAGGTAATGCTCTCACTTGGGACACTGTGACACATTTATGGACTTATTCTTCATTGGTCCTTTTCAGGAAATTGAAACAGTGGGATAACAGCTGCAGCAGGCATCACCAGGCAATGCTTTCACGTGTGACACTGTGACAAATTTATGGATCTATGTGCAGCCTTTCAGTGGTATGTCAAGAAACATTTTTGACTTTGCTGGAAATGTTTTCATGTCCTTATTATTTATCTGGACTTTTCATGAAATTAAAACAGTGGGACAACAGCAACAGCAGGAGCAGGCATCACTGGGGCAATTGTCTAACTTGGGACACTGTGACACATTTCTGGCCTTATTCTTCATCTGGACTTTTCATGAAATTAAAACAGCAGAACAGTCACAAGATAAGACATTTGTGGGGGGGGGGGTGTCCTGGTGGGTGACTTAATGGTATTTTGATTGTTCTTGTGGGTATGTATACTACGAAAATGTAACAAACTAAACAGTAACCAAAAAGTAATGCAACATGAAAATAAAGCAGCAGTGCAAGAAAACAGTTACCATTTTGACTGATACTTTTTTATTGTATATTACATTGACTCTTATCTAATAAATTGTGTATATGAAGAAACAATACTCTTATTTAGACAATTTAAGTATGCTGTGCTCCTTTTTTTTCGGTAACCCATCAACTGAGTTACTCAATATGAGCGATTGAATATGGGAGAAAACTTCTATTATTAGTAAGGTTATGGAGAGAATAATTAAGTTATACATTTACAGTGAAGTTCAACAGCTGGGTATTTCAACACAACATTGATTTAAACCTGGATCATCATGTACAACAAATTTGGTTTCCTTCTACAATTACATAAGTAGATATTTGGATAATCATATCCCCTCAGACCTTATACTCTTAGATTACAGTAAGGCATTTGATAAAGTATCCCACTCAATATTAATAGATAAAATGCTCTAGTTTGGCTTTTCCCATTATTTAACAAATTGGTTTTCTAGCTGGTTAGTCCACAGAACACAAGTGGTGAGAGTGAACAGGTCAATCTCTGAGTTAGGTAGGGTCACTAGCGGTATTCCCCGGGGTTCTGTATTGGGACTCACCTTGTTTAACATCTTTATAAGTGACCTACCCATATCCTCAAATAATCATATTTTTAAATTTGCTGATGACACTAAACTTGAAAGCAGAGTTGATAACATTTCTAACATCACTACTTTTAAACAGGATCTTAAAAATATTGAAGTTTGGGGAAATAATAATCTCATGACCTTTAATACAGAGAAATGTCTTGTACTCCTCTTTGGAAAAAAAAAATCCCAAGACAAGTTATTATTTAAATAAGGTGCAACTTAAACAATCAAACTGTGAAAGGGATTTAGGTATATTAGTCAACAATAAGTTAACATCTGTTTCACATTGTAACAAAGTGGCTAGAACAGCCAATATTATATTAAAATAAATTAATAAAACTTTTATTAACAAATCTAAACAATGTTTGATTCCACTGTTTAGGGTATATCTAAGACCATATTTAGATTATGAATCTCCCTTCTGAAACCCATATCTTATAGGGGACATAAATCGTTTAGAATAAGTCCAAAGACAAATGACTAAAATGATACCTAGATTAAAAAATAAACCATACGAAGTTCATCTCATTGAAACAGGACTTTATCCCTTACATTTAAGAAGACTTAGGGGGGACATGTTGTTTTTGTTTAAAATACTAAAGTCTCCAGCACAAATGAAACAATGTGGATTGGTATTTTCAAATAAACGTATAGTTGGTAGACTCCAAAATAAACAAATAATAATTGAATGGGCAAATTCAAATAAGAGAGACAAATATTTCAACATTAGGGCATCCAAGCAATGGAATTTATTACCTCAGGATTTAATTAATATTAATTACTTTGAAATGTTCAAATCAAAGTTGGATATTTGCCTAAATCAACAAAAATAATTAATGATCTACTATTGAGGGGGACAATTTTGATGGGCCACGGCCTTCTTTTGTCCCACATAAATTCAGTAAATCCAGTAAATCAGAATAGCGAAATGTGAATGTGAATTAGCTATGGCTATTAAGCGCACATCATAATTTGAGCTGCTACATTCTGTGGTTGTTTTTGAAGGTTAGTGTAGTTTTGGATGGTTAGTGTAGGTTTGGTTTTCAGGTTGGTTTTGAGCTGGCCATCTGGTGTGCTGGCTAATGTCATCAACTTTGAGGCAGGTGATTCGGGTTTGGGACTGGCTGTGCTACAGAAAATATTTTGTTTGTTACCAAGTACTTGTGTTTTATTTATTTTTTAAGTCCCATACCCCGCTGTTCTGACTTTGTCCCCCTCCCACCAATAGGTTTCCCCCCCAATGTTCTCCCCTTCCACCACCTGTTACCCAATGTAGGTTCCCCGTCTGAGTTTGCTGCTCTCCCCATTGACATGCCCCCCCTTGGAGTTTAATATTTTAAGATTGGGGTACGGGGGCATAGCTCTCCACATTAAAGGTAGAGAAATATTGTTTTTAGCAAGTGGTAGCCTAGCTGTTTGTGATGGATGCTAGGGTGCCCATCACTATTTTGCATTTCAGTGATGTGCAGTAGCTGTTGTTGTAAGCACCGTTATGCTGGTGCTCTTATCTCATGGTAGCTTTTTTCACATCTGAATGAAGTATATCTGTAACTAATCTCTCTCTCTTGCTTACATCTGAGAGAAGTTTTCCTCACTTTTACAGTGGTATTGCTTTGTGTTTAATTATTTTAGTTTTTAATTCAGGAAGGGGGTTTTCAAAACTGCTTATCTTGTCAGCATCTTCAGAAGGGCTGAAATAACTGCATATTTGATTTTCCTTTGTGGCTAACTGGACTGATTACTAGAATTCTGTGACAATCTGCATCAATATATTTTGCAACATTTGGTGGGGTTGTGTGATTTAAAATAGCAAAGGCTGCAGTTTGTAATTGGATGCCAGACATAGCCTGACGTGGGGGAAATTGTCTTCACAAGTCAGAGGCCTGCATCACAGCCAATTGTCTAGCTTGACTATTTCAGCATTGTTCAATTACTATAAACTACTGGTGTGATCCTGTTTGAGACAGAAGTCCATCTTCTTCCAAGTTGTGTACTGGGTGTGCTCTGAAACAACTGAGAAGCTGCCTGGGATATACAATATTGGACTAGATATCTGTAACTAATCTCTCTCTCTTGCTTATATCTGAGAGAAGTTTTCCTCACTTTTACAGTAGTATTGCTTTGTGTTTAATTATTTTAGTTTTTAATTCAGGAAGGGGGTTTCAAAAATGCTTATCTTGTCAGCATCTTCAAAAGGGCTGAAATAACTGCATATTTGATTTTCCTTTGTGGCTACAAACCACCAGGCTGTTTTGGAGCTGGAGAGGTTTACCTGTGTCTGACTTGGATGTCTGGATTTTCTCTGTTTGATTAGCAGGTACTTTCTCTGTCAAATTGTTGTGTAGGGTATCTTGCTGACAGGAAGGCACTCATCGCAGCGGTGGGTGAGAGCTTTAGCTGATTGTTTTGTGAGGTACAGTTTAAGCCCAACCCTTCCCACCCCTCACCCCACCCACCCCTGGAAATAGTTCCTTTATACCTGAGGTTCTGACATCATTTCCTCAAGAGTGCAAGATGCATATCACTGTCATATCCTCTCTAGCACACTGCACTGACAATATAAGCATACACATTGTATAATATATATACTTCTATATAACCAATCACACACACGTGCGCACACACACAAATACAAACAAAAAAAAGCAGATAAACATGTGGGGAGTAGTGCAATGTAATGGCTGTGGGGCAGCAGTCTTCCAGGAGTCTTTCTGGAGGCTGAGATGCTGCCCTATTTGCAGACAACTATCTGCCCTGAGGAAGGAAGTTGCCCATCTTCAGGCCACACTGGACAGTAGTAAGGAAACCTTCCCCCAGGCCACACTGTACAGTAGGAAGGAAACTCCCCATCCAGGGAGCACTAGCGCCACCACCACTACCTCAGAGGTTGAGAAGAAAGCACAGCAGTTGGACCACAGTGAGCTCAGGGAGGGTGAGGATGGTGGAACAGAGGCACACCCAGTCAATTGTTCCACTCCACAATCCATACACCATTCTGGGGGAGCATAGCTCCCCTATGGATGTACCCGCAGAGAAGACTGACGACAACTGTCACAAGGGAGGCCCACAGGAAGGAGGCAGAGGACACCACAGGGAAAGGAAGCAGCTCCTGGTGGGGGACTCAATTATTAGGGGTATAGAACTGGGAGGAGCTGGGAAAACTGAAGTAAGGTGCCTGCCTGGTGCCATGGCTTGGAGGGACAGGAAGTGCATCCTCAGGATCACGAGAACAGCTGCAAGGGAGTCTGAGCTGGACATAATTGTCCACCTAGGGACAAATGACTTGACTCATCATGAGATTAGAGCAGTGCAGGAGGACATTGCAGAGTTGGGGAGGGGCCTAAGACAAGTAGCACACACAGTATCCTTCTCAGAGGTGCTGCCTGTCAAAGGCATGGGAAGGCGAGGGTAATTAGCACCATACAGTTTAATGAATGGTTGAAAAAATGGTGTGGAGCACAGGGGTTGGCTTCATTGGGGACTGGGGTTCCACCTAGAGGGATACCAGCCTATACTGGCAGGATGGTCTGCATCTGTCCAGGAAGGGAACAAGTCTTTTGAGCAATCGGTTTAAATGCTTCATTGGCAAGCTTTTAAACTAGTCAAAGGGGGAGGCACTGACAAGCAGCAGGAAAATCCCAGCCTCTCCCTACAAAACAGGGTACTAAATGAGAAAAAGACCGAGGAAGAACGGTCAATGGGGGATGCTGCAACAGAAGGTAAAGCCATCAAAAAATGGAGAGCAATGAGTACCAATGCCTGCAGTCTGGGTAACAAGCTTCCTGAATTAGTGGCCTTGATGGAGGAGGAACATCTGGATATCGTGGCAGTCACAGAAACATGGTACACACAAAACCATGACTGGGACATAAACATACCAGGATACACTATCTACAGGAGGGACAGGGAGGGTAAAGAGGAGGAGGAGTAGCTCTTACATAAGGGAAGGAATCAAAGCAACAGAACAAAAGGGTAAACAGGAGGAGAAGAAGCGCCATGGTAAATTTGGAGACAGGCAATGGCACCACAATCTGCACAGGGGTTAGATACAGACCCCTTCTCAGGGGGAGGAAATGGACAAGGAAATGATAGAAAGTATACTTAGAATGGCAGAAAAAGGGGAGATATTGCTGATGGGTGATCTGAATATGCCAGATGTTAACTGGAGTGCAGTTGCAGCTGCCACTTTGAAGAGTGGAGTTATTCTAGATGCCCTACAGGGGGCATGCCTTAGACAACTAGTATTGGAGCCCACTCAAGAGGGAGCAATATTAGACTTGATTCTCTCAAAAGGAGATGGAGAGAGGATCACAGATGTAGAAGTGGGTAGCCATCTGGGAACTAGCGACCATCGAACAGTATGGTTCACAATAAACACAGCAATAGAGTCAAGCCATACAAAGACAAAAGTACTGGACTTTAGGAGGGCTGACTTTGCCAAAATGGGTGAGTGCCTAAGGAATGCACTAGCAAATGGGCAGGAAGGAGGGGTGGAAGAACAATGGGGAATAATAAAAACTGCCATCACAGAGGTTCTGTTCAACGCCTACTTATCTGACATAAGGACAGGAATCAGGAGTGAGATGAGTCTCTTTGCAGATGACTCGAAACTGGGGGAGGTGGTGGATGGGGAGGAGGGGAGGGTGGCCCTGCAAGGGGACCTGGAGGCTCTGGAAAGATGGTCTAGAAAGTGGAAGCTGAGGTTTAATGCAGGGAAATGCAAGGTACTCCACCTGGGGGCCAGAAACCCAGGCCAAGTGTACACTGGGGAATACTACAAGTCTCAATGGCTGAGAGGGACCTGGGGGTGGTGGTGGATGTCAAGATGAACAACTCTGAGACTTGTAGAAGGGCAGCAGCCAAGGCCAACAGGATGCTGGGATGCATCGCTAGGGGATCACCTCCAGAAGGAGGAAGTGATACTCCTCTGTGTATAACTGCTTGGTGAGGCCGCACCTGGAGTACTGCGGCAGTTTTGGAGGCCGCACTAAAGAGGGGACATTAACCTCCTGGAGAGGGTCCAGAGGAGGGTAACCAAAATGATTTGGGGCTTGGGGGACAGGACCTATGAGGAGAGGCTCGAAGAGCTAAATATGTACACTTTGGAGGAGAGAAGGGACCGGGGGACATGATAGAGTCTTCAGTACATGAAGGAGGGAAATAGGGAGGAACAGTGAGGTGCTTCGAAGGAAGAAGGAGGAGCCACTAGAGGGCATGGGTGGAAGCTGGAGGGGAAGATTCAGGGAGAAAGGAGGTGCTACTTCACTGAGAGGGTGGTAGAGCCATGGAATGCACTACCTAGGGGGCTGGTGGAGGCAGAGACAGTGGAGGGGTTCAAGAGGGGGTGGGACAGGTACAGGGGAAGGGTTCAGGAAGCAAAATCGAATGCAGCAAGAATATCCGGAACTGGGAAGGGAGAAGCCAGAGAAGGCGAGGGGGACAGCAAGGTCAGCACCCAGGGTGGGGGCTGACCAAACGAGCAGACACGAAAGACCATTAGGCCTATTCTGCTGGCATTTTAGTATGTTAGTATGTTAGGTAACGAGCCTTTGTGTGAAGCAAATAAACAAAACAAAACGATGTAAGAAACCACTATGGTTCTCAAAGGAAGTGGCAGTGAAGGTTCAAGAGAAAAAGAAAGCATTCAGGAAGTACAAGGAATCGCAGAAGGAGCAGGACAGAGAACTGTATCAGTTAAAGCAAAAGGAGGCTGGGAAGGCAGTCAGAACAGCAAAGGCCCAAACTGAGGAAAGATAGCCAACTCAGTTAAGAAGGGGATAAAACCTTTTATAGGTACATCAGGAGCAAAGGAAGACCAAGGAGGGATAGTGAGGCTTAATAAAGGGGAGGGAGGAGGGAGGAGGGTGGGCAGAGGGAGACTGTGAAAAGGCAGAGATACTAAACAAATATTTTTACTCAGTATTTACAAATGAAGAGGGGGAGGTACATAAAATAAACAGTAGAAACACTCTGGATACAGAAGTTGATACCAGCCCATTTACAGAAGAAAGGGTTCTGAAAGAACTCTTAAAACTGAAGGTGGACAAAGCAATGGGGCCTGATGGGATTCATCTCAGAATTCTAAAGAACTAAGGGTAGAACTAGTGACACCACTGACTACCCTTTCAACAAATCATGGGAGGATGGGGTGGTACCCGAGGACTGAGGAGGGCAGATGTGATTTCTCTCACAAAGTGGGAGCAAGGCAGAAGCAGGAAACTACAGACCTGTTAGTTTAACCTCAGTGATAGCGAAAATGATGGAATCACTTCTGAAGGAAAGAATTGTCGAGTATCTAGAGGCCAGAGGGGCACAGGACCCCAGGCAGCATGGATTCACAGGGAAGGTCATGTCAGATGAATCTGATAGATTTCTTTGACTGGGTGACCAAAGTAGTAGATCAGGGAGGGGCTGTGACATGGCCTACCTAGACTTTAGAAGGCATTTGACACAGTCCCACACAAAAGATTAATATACAAGTTAGCCAGCCTGGGAGTGGGTCCCAAGATGACAGCCTGGGTAAAGAATTGGCTGGAGAATAGGACACAGAGAGTAATAGTAAATGGAGTCCACTCAGAAGAAAGGAGGGTTACTAGTGGGGTACCCCAGGGTTCAGTATTAGGACCGGTCCTCTTCAATGTCTTTATAAGTGACACTGCAGAAGGACTGGAAGGAAAAGTATGTCTCTTGCAGATGACACAAAGATATGCAACAGAGTTGATGCACAGGTGTGGGTGGAAAGGATGAGAAGGGACTTGGCAAGGTTAGAGGAATGGTCAAATGTATGGCAGCTTAGAGTCAATGCTAAGAAGTGCAAGGTAATGCACCTGGGAAACAAAAACCCAGGGGAAGAGTACACAATGGGGGGTGAGATACTAACAATAAAAATGGGAAGGGACCTGGGGGTAGTCATATCAGATGACCTAAAGGTGGGCAAGCAATGTGAGAGGGCAGCAAGGAGGGCTGGGGGGATACTGGGATGCATAGGGAGAGGCATCACCTGTAGAAAACAGGAGGTTATTATCCCTCTGTACAGACAGCTGGTGAGACCCCATCTGGAGTACTGTGTGCAGTTCTGGAGACCCAATCTCCTCAAAGACATAGACAGGATGGAAGCTGTCCAGAGGAGGGCTACTAAAATGGTGCAGGGTCTGCACTGGAAGACATATGAAGAGAGACAAAAGGAGCTTAATATGTATAGCCTCAAGGAAAGGAGGGAGAGGGGGAACATGATAGAATCATTCAAGTACCTCAAGGGAATCAACAAAGTCCAAGAGGGTAGCATCTTTCAAAAAGAGGTGTGCAAGAACAAGAGGGCACAATTTGAAGATAGAGGGCGGTGGCTCAGAGGTAATTTAAGGAAGTATTTTTTCACAGAGAGGGTTGTGGATGCATGGAATGGCCTTCCGGAGGAGGTTGTGGAGTCAAAATCAGTGGTGGAATTCAAACATGCATGGGACAGTCATAAGGCAATTCTAGGGGGTGGGGGTAGGAAGAAGTAGGCTGCTGGTTAACTAGGATCTGCAGCTTATCCAGTAGGTAGGGAAATGGGCAGACTGAGTGGGTCAAGAGGTCCTTATCTGCCATCAAATTCTATGTTTCTATTTTTCTAGGTAATAATTGGAGCTCTCATTCTACTCTGCCATGCAAATGAACCAGGTTTTCATCAGTCTTCTCACTTGCTTTTGGACATCAACTATTTAAAATAATTCCTGTTGTGTCTAGAATGAAGTTGCATGTAGCAGACAGTGCTCCATGATCTTATGGAACAGTAGCTGTTCAAAAATAGATGGGTATACTGATGAAAAGCAAGTCACAGTAACATTAAAATGAGCACTGCTTTTATTATTTCAGATTTTTAAAAATTGAGTAATGCAGAATAAAATAAATGGTGGAAAGAAAGGTATCATACGGTCGGTAGATAAGTGCCAACTAAAAATATAATACAAAAGTATGAGTCTAAATTGTCAGCAGATTATTGCATTGCTGCTTTAACAAAATTTAGGGAAAGCAGTCAGAATTTGAATAAAAATTCCACATCTCACAAATGTATACTCCCCCATTATGCATTCCACAATATAAACATAGTTTTTTCTGAGTTCTTGCTTAATTTACTTTATTTTTTAAATGACTGAGGGTCAGCAAAATGGAAGACGCTGCGTACTTTCATTACAGGGGAAACTGTTGCGCCGCATCGCCCACTTCAATAAAACTGCATCAAAGCGGGCATTTCAGCACCGCAGTTTGAAATGAAATTAAATGAAAGCACGCAGTGTCCATAAAGTTGGTGACCACATGACTTTTAGAAAATAAAATAAAGTAAGTAATAAGAAAAAAAAATTCTATGGCAGGAAGCATAATGGGGTGGGGTGGACATCTAGGGGAGGTGGGGATTCAGCATTATGAACATCAAGAAATACAGAATTATTGCACTGCTGCTTTAACAAAATTAACATCAGGAAGAAAACATTAATTTAAAATAAATTACATACTTTGTATGAAAAAAAATTATTGATTAAGAAAACAAGGAAAAGCAGAGGACAGTTTTTTTGGGAGTAGGTTTGATTAACCGAAATTTTTTTACAGGACCTGAGAGGCTGGGGCTGACCAGACAGCATACACAACATGCTTATAATTTCTGCTTGCTGAGCCTCAATATGGTTCAGCTGCTGGCAAGCAGTGTCGACAACATTATGCACAGCTGCTGGCCCGGTGGCACTGACGGTTGAGGCACTGAATGCCACATCTAGTGCCATGCTGGAAACCCGGGTTCAGGAATGACCTCAGGCAGTCGGGGGGTAGGCAGGGGCTGGAGAGGATTGAGCATCTGATGGACTGCTCTCCTCTTCTGGGGGTGGGTGGTACAGTTTGCCACAACTTGGGTGACCTCTGGTGGTGAATGGGTGGTCACATGCTGCAAAAACCACAACAAGGGGTATGGGAGCTTCAGTGGAAGTCCTGTGGGCAGGTGAGGGAGTGTGCCCATCATGCACTGAATGGCATTGCATGTCCAAGCTCCCAGGAACCAAGAAAATGTGGAAAAACCCTGGCACCCAGGTAGGTGAAGGCCTGCCCAACTGACTCATCAACGCTTACCATCAGACCCGCCCCATCCTGTCTCCAAGTTCTCCATTCCCCCGGTGGCAACTTGGCCCTTAGATAGAGCGCCAGAGGAGTTGGCAGTGCCCTTACCCGGGGGGCTCAGAGTTGGGTAGTTGGTCACTACAGAGGAACTGGAGGATGCCTTGAGTCAAGCTAGGGATTGGGGGGGGTCTCAGACCAAGTGGGATAGTGGGTAGGGTTCAGGGCAGAGCTGGAGAGACACCTATGGGACCAGTGATAGGAAGTAAAGAAAATATACAAAAATAAAAACATTACTCACGGCTTCCACCTCACTCCATAACACAACAAGGTCACCCTGTGTGGCAGAAATTTGGGATGGGTCACCTGCAGCTGTGGGAGCACCCACTGATTCTGCTGTCCTATCCTTTTGGCATTGACGCTGTGCAGGCTCATGCACTCTCTCTCTTTCGACCTCTTCTGCTGCAGGATCGGCTGTGATCTCCTGCAGTTTCACCTCTCTCTGGGCACTGTGGTGCACTGACAGGTGGATTCTTTGCCCACCTATACCCAAGTGGCTACCCTTGCAACCACAACATACAAGCATTCCACATAGCCTGCATTTCATCACCATCAGGTTGCCAGGGAAGGAGATGAAAAAATCCCAAACAGGCGAGCTGCTGGGAGGACCAGGCACAGGCAGTGGGGGGTACCAGATACTATCATCTGTTCTTGTACACTTGAGGGAGGGGCAACAAGCTGCTGCTGCTGCTGTTGCTGTTGTTCCTGCTGCTTGGGGTCATCACTGGTAGCCACCAGCACTGCAGAGCTGGCAGTGGCAACACTGCTATCAGAAGAAACAGTAGCAGCAGCTGCTGCTGCTGCTGCTTTGGGCACCACATGTCCACTTGAAATATTTGGCTGTGGGGGAGCAGTGGAGGCAGAAACACTACCTCGGTTGAGGTGAATAGGGGCCCCCACTTTACACCACTTTGCCCACCTCTATCCATCTTAAAGGAAAATGTCCACCTTGTATTGGGCCCCAACTCTGCGAGAAGCAGGGACTGATTAGCTGTATAATAAATAAAAGTGTTCGATGTTCTTACTGGTTGTTGTTTTATTTAAAATGATATCTGGTTGATCTTGCACCATCCCCAGCAGCATTTTAGGAGAAGGAGCCCTCTCCGGTGTGCCCACAAGCACCCATGGCTGTTCCTGTGATGATGTATCCTGTGGGGAGTAGTCGGGGCTCATCCATAGCCTTACGATATGGCTCTTGTTTAAAATAGCTCTGGTTTGGAGCCTAGGTGTTCTCCTGTGCAATCCTGATACTAGGTAGGGGCGCGGACAGATACCCTGCCAGTCGGTACCTGGTCTCGGTATAGTGCGGACACATGCAGACTTCAAACCAGAGCTGTTTGAAGATATGGCAATACAGATTACTATATTGCCATATCTTCAAATGGCTTTGGTTTGGAGTCTGCGTGTGTCTGTGCTATACCAGAACCAAGTACTGACTAGAAGGGTACCGCTCAGCCCTACCTAGTATTGAGATTCCACAGGAAACACCTAGGCTCCAAACTGGAGCTATTTTAAACAAGAGCCATATAGTAAGGCTATAGAGGTGGAAGACTAAGTTTGCTGGCCAAGGCACCTAGCTTCACCTGAGCTCTTTTCTTCTAGGTTGCTTGAAAGGACAGAGCAAAGAACCTTACCAGAACAACTATAAGGATGAAGGCTTCTTTTGGCTAGGCAGGTTTACTTTGTGTTGTTATTTTTATTTTGTACTCACAAGGGATTGTGACTATTTGTTGCTAACATTTTATTGTTTTATTTTTCTTGGATTCAAATTGTTGTTGCTGGGTATACATTTTGCTGCATTATTACAGGTTGTGCCTACAGGTGTGTTCTTACAGATTACTACTGTAATCTTCTGATTCAAATTGTCTTTTGCAATGTATATCTTATGTTACTGCTTTATTTTTCTCTCTAGCAAAGTGTTTCTTACAGGGTATATCTTCCATGAAATTATTACAGGTGGTGCTTTACAGGTTTCACAGTTTTATCTGTCCTTAGGATAAGCTCTCAGGGCTACTGCATTTGTTGCTGGCTGATTGTCTCTGCTTTTACCTCCTTGTTTCTTTCATCCGTGGTTCTTTTTCAGCAGGGGAAGGGCCCAGCCACCCACCACCATCCCCAACCACCCCACAATACACTCCTTTTATAGGGTAGCACAGTCGTGACATTTCCTGTAGCAAAGCAGGAAGGTGGGGTTCAGAGTGGCATCCACACAGTGACCTCATTTACAGAGGCATTAGTAATTTAACTTGTTATAACAAGTTATACAAAAACAAACAAACAAACAAAACCCAAAATCAAACTTTTGCTTTCATTTTCTTCCTTCTATTTACTCTGACCAGGATATAAACCCAGCAACTTACCTGGAATGGATATCATTAACTGCAGGTACTGTGAAGCACTTTTCAGAAGGGCAGTTTTACAGGATTTAGGACACTGTTGTACATGCTGGGCCATTGGAGATCTAAGGACTCAGCTCGAGGCAGCATGGGCAGAGATTGCGTGCCTCAAATTGCATATCCAAGAGGAAATATATTATAAGAACCGCCCGACATTTCCCCAGCATCCAACGGAAGCACCTCAACTGCAGAAGGTAGTTGGTCAAGGAGGTTGGCAGGTGGTAAGGAGGGGCAAATCGGGTGCCCCATCACTCGGTGCTCTCCAACATATCACCTCCACAAACCATATAAAAACTACAAACAGGTATCTGCCTCTATCTCTGAAATCAAACAAAGGGCAGAGGACACTGCAGAGCAGGACACTGCAGCACAGGAGCTAGCACAACAAAACACGTCCAAAACAGGAACCAAAACAAAAAATGCAAAAAGGAAATCCAAATAACTTCTGATCATAGGAGACTCCATGATTTCGGGGAGCTGATACGTATCTCCAACCAGGGGTAATGGTCAGATGTCTGCCAGGTACATCAGCATGGAGAGACACTGACCACATTGCTAAAATTGTTCAGGAAACAGGAGAAAACATTGATGTCCTGGTACTCATAGGGACTAATAATCTCGCCCGCCAGTCAGTTGTGAAGACCAAGGAACACCTGACCAGGCTGGGTGACAAACTATCATCCATTTCATCTGGCATCTCCTTCTCTGAGATCCTGCCAGTCTGGGAGAGGGGGACAGATGGACGGAAGGTCAGAGATGGGGAGATAGGGGAGCGAAACATGTGGCTCAAGGGCTGGTGCCAGGAAAAAGGACACACATTTGTAGGTAACTGGCAACAGTTTTGGGAGCGAAAGTTCTTTAAATTTGATGGACTGCATCTGACTAAGGAGGGAGTCAGTGAATTAGGGTAGAAGTTTGATGTCTTTGCAGAATATTTAAACTAGCAAATGGGGAGAGGGGTGCAGCATCCAAAACATCAACTGGGAAGAACACCCCTTCCCCTCTCAGCTAGTGGTCAAACAGGAGTTCAGCATGTTTGTAGTTCATTTGCATCACCAGGTAAAGAATAAGGTCTAGCTCCCCATACAATGCACGGGGCAAATGCCGGACCTCACCCAACAACTAACACACCAAAATCTGACCAATGGAAAATTATGTACACTAATGCTTGCAGTCTGGGAAACAAGATCCCAGACCTGCAGGCAATAATGACAGAGGCTAAACTGGACATAGTAGCCATTAGCAAGACATGGTTTACCAGTAACCACACTTGGGAGACTTCAGTACCTGGCTATGTACTGTTCAGAAGAGACCGAGGTGCAAAAAGGGGGGGTGGAGTGGCCCTTTATGGCAATGAAAATATCAAAGCTACAGAAATTCAGAATACACATAAAGAGCCAGAAGAACTGTAGGTCACCCTGGGGTTGTGTACAGGTCTCCAGACCAGGGGGAGGACATAAACACATTACTGTTAGAAGACATACAAAACATGACAGCTAAAGGGGAAGTTCTGATAATGGGAGACTTCAACATGCCAGATACAGATTGGTCAATACCAGCAGGGACATCTGCCAGAACTAGACCCATGGTGGATTCCCTGCAGGGGGAGGGCCTCAAACAACTGGTACAACAACCCACTAGAGACAGGGCTATCCTAGATCTAGTACTAACCAACAGGGGAATGATCACAGATCTCCAGGTTGAAGGTCACCTGAGGGCCAGTGCCCATCACATGGTATGGTTTAATTTGGCCACTAGAACAAAATCATCTCATTCCAAGGCAAAAATATGGGACTTCGGAGGAGCTGACTTTGATAAGATGGCCAACAGAGTTAAGATAGCCCTGGCAAAAAGAAATACAGGTGAGAGGGTACAGGCAAAGTGGGCAAGCATTAAAGATGCAATACTTAAAGCAACATCCCATTGTGTTAGTGAGAAAAGGAAGTGCAAAAGAAGAAGGAAACCACTTTGGTTCTCAAACACAGTAGCAGAAAAGTCAGAGCCAAAAGGCTGGCATTCAGGAAATACAAGGGAAAGCAGCAGGATGAAGATAGGGAGGCATACCAAACTTCCCTAAAGGATATAGGGAAGTCAGTAAGGCAGGCAAAGGCCCAAACTGAGGAAACACTAGCATGGACAGGAAAGGAAAGTGACAAGACTTCCTATAGATACATTAGTGAAAGGAGAAAGTCCAGATGGGGCATTGCTAAGATCAAACGGGATAAGGGGGCATGTGTGGAGGAGGACCATGTAAAAGCATCTATCCTAAATAGATACTTCTGCTCAGTATTTACTGAAGAGTAGGTAGGGCAGGGCCCACAGCTCTGCACCATGGACACAGGGGGGAAGGAGGTGTGCACTAGTCCCTTCACAAAAGAAAGGGACCTACAAGAGCTCAATAAGCTCAGGGTGGACAAAGCAATGGGACCTGATGGCATACATCCCAAGACACTAAAGGAGCAAAGGGTGGAACTAGCAGATCCATTATCAGAACTGTTTAGTGCATCTCTGAGCACAGGAGAGGTCTCAGAAGACTGGAGAAGGGCTCATGTGATCCCGCTTCACAAGAGTGGTAGCCGGGAGGAGGCAGGGAACTACAGACCAGTCAGTCTTACCTCAGTAGTGGGCAAGATTATGGAGATACTCCTTAAGGAAAGGATAGTGCAACACTTGGAATCCATAAGAGCACAGGATCCAAGACAGCATGGGTTTACAAAAGGAAGGTCCTGTCAAACTAATCTCATAGATTTCTTTGACTGGGTAACCAGAGTGGTGGACCAAGGGGGAGCAGTTGATGTTGCCTACCTTGACTTCAGCAAAGCTTTCGATACTGTTCCACATAGAAAATTGATTAATAAGCTGGGTAGGCTAGGGGTGGTCAGATGTTGGTCAACTGGGTGGCAAACTGGTTGACGGGCGGAAAACAGAGAGTGGTGGTAAATGGTATACAGTCAGAAGAGATGCAAGTCACAAGTGGGGTACTTCAGGGATCAGTTCTGGGGCCAGTTCTCTTCAATATTTTCATCAGTGGTATTGCAGATGGACTGGAGGGTAAGGTTTGTCTGTTTGCAGATGGCACCAAGATCTGCAACAGAGTAGATGATCCAGATGGTGTGGGAAGAAGGAGAAGAGATCTGGATAAACTAGTAAAATGGTCAGAAGAGTGGCAACTGGGGTTTAATGCAAAGAAGTGCAAGATCATGCACATAAGGAAGAGAAACCCTGAAGCCACCTATAGGCTGGGAGGGGAGTTGCTGGCAGTCACAAGGGAAGAAAGAGACTTGGGCGTCATCATCACCAATGACCTGAAATCATCCAAGCAGACCTCTAAAGCAGTAGGTAAAGCTAGAGGGATGTTGAGGTGTATTAGTAGGGGTATCACAAGTTGGAAGAGGGAGGTAATAATCATCTCTCTTTACAAAACTCTGGTTAGGTCCCATCTGGAGTACTGCGTGCAGTACTGGAGGCCACACCTTCACAAGGACATTAACCAAATTGAGGCAGTCCAGAAAAGGGCAACCAAAATGGTGCAGGGACTGCATCAGAAAACTTATGAGGTCAGATTAACTGAACTCAATATGTATACCCTATGTATACCCTAGAGCAAAGGAGGGAGAGATGTAATATGATTGAAACATTCAAACACCTTAAGGGCATTAGCAAGGTGAAAGAGTCTAACATGTTCATGCAGGGGGGTCAGTACCAAGGATGGGCTCTAGCTAAAGAGGACCCACAGAGAGCCTCTGGAGGCAGGGTACTATTACAAGGGGGGAGGATGGTGGTGTGGGGGAAGGAGAAACCATCAGGGGCAGGATAAATGGGTCGGATAAGAGAGGGTTAAAGGGGACACCTATAAAGAGGGGGTCTGAGTTAAGTGGGCAAAATAACGAGGGAGGCAGAAAGGGGAGGGTGACAAAGGGGTCTCTAATAAGGCAGGAAGACTCCCATGGAATTGAGATCATGAATAAAGGGGGGATGGGGGCTGAGAGGGCATAGTGGAGGTAACCATAAGGATGATGGCGGTGTTAAGGTTCTGTTATTGGGAGACTCGATGATTAGGGGTATCCAGTAGGAGGGACAGGGGGGTGGATGCCATAGCCAGGTGAAGGTAGTGAGTATCTGTGGGCTGACAGTGCACAGAGCAAAGTTCATGGTGTATGAACTGGTTAGGGATTGTGGAGGGAAACCAGATTTCCTGGTGCATTTGGGAACTAACGATCTAGAAGGAAATAGCATTTTGGAAATCCAAGCAAGGTTCCAAGAACTTGCCAGAGTCTATCGGGATAATGGATGCAACATTTCCTTTTCAGAGATATTGCCAGTACCAAAGGCCTCAGTGGAGAAAAAAATTAAGATCACAGAGGTTAATGACTGGCTCAGGAAGTGGGATGAAGAGAGTGGGTTGGGGGTGTTAGGGAACTGGAAAGGAGTTTGGGAGGATAAGTGACTGTATGCCAAGGACAGGCTTCATCTTGCCCCATTAGGGAAGGAAGTCCTTAAACAGGGGATGGCTGACTACATCCAAGAAAGGTGGGGTTTAAACTTGTGATGGGGGAAGGGATAAGGGAGGGGCTGAACAGAAGCCCTCTCCTCCAGATGAGGGAGTAGTCTTCAAACTCAAGGGGAGGGGAAACAGACTGGGGTGGAGGTTTCAGGAGGAGCAGAGGAGGATGAAGTATAAGCAACCTGGGTGGGTTCGACAAAGGGATCAGGGGATAAGGGTGGGGGTTGGTGTTAGTAAATGCCAGGAGCTTGGGAAACAAGTTGCAGAGTTCCAGGCCATGCTGTTCGGGGGTGGATGGGCGGCGGTCACGGAGACGCAACAACAAAACCATGACTGGGACCTAAACATATGGGGGTACACTATGCTTGGGAAGGATAGGAAAGGAGGGCAGAGGGTGGAGTGGCTATGTTCATTAGAGATGACATAGAAATTGATAGGTAGAAGAGGCAGAGGAAACGTGGAGGCCTTATGGGTCACTTTCGATCCCCAGCAGGAGATAAGGTCAAGCTGGGTGTAGTACATAGGCCCCGGATGAGTGATATTCTAGAGGACTGGTTTGCTGGACAACATCATTGCCCAGTGTGGACCAAAAGGGGAAGGAGCAGTGTTGATGGGGGACCTTAATATGCCAGGTTCTAACTTGGGAACAATGTCCTCTAAGGTGGCCAAGGAGCAGAGGCTGCTGGATGGCTTCCAGGATGTGTTCTTAACACAGTATGTGATGGAGTCCACAAGGGAGGGGCATGTCCTGGACGTGGTTCTGCAGATGGGGATCTGTAAAGGACCCAGCAGAGGACCCCTGACTGGGAGCCACCACAATACTGTCTGGTTTCAAATAAGCAGGGGGTGAGATCTAGAACACTGGCAGTGGACTATAGGGGCAGACTTTGTGGGCATGGGAAATATTCTCAAGGATCACTTGAAGGGGATTACATCAATGACAAGTGTGGAAGGGAGATGGGAGGTCATAAAATGGGGACTTCATGAGGCAGTCAGGATCTGCGCTAAGTTGAAATGTAAGGGAGCATGGTCACATAAACCATGCTGGTGGTCCAGTGAGGTACAGGTAGCAGTCAGAGAAAAGAAGGTGGCCTACAAAAAATATAAAACAACAAGAGGAGATAGGGATAAGGAAATGTACCATCTTGCATCTAGAAAAGTCACCCGGATTGTGAGGGGAGCAAAGTCCAGTAAAGAGCAGTGGCTGGCACAGGGGATACATGGAGGGGAAAAGGGGTTCTTCCGGTACATTGGGGAGAGGAGAAAATCTAAGGGCCATCTCAGCAGACTGAGATCAGAAGGAGGGTGGGTGGAAGAGGCGAGGGACCAGGCAGAAGTATTTAATGAGCACTTTGCCTCTGTGTTCACTAGGGAGGGGGATGGGATATCTACAAAGCAAGGCACAATGGGGATAGAAGCAGCAGTGAATGGGATCAGGGGAGCAACAGAAATGGAGCAAGAGGGAGGGAGAGGTACCCCAGGGGTGTCACATCTGGACAAGGATAAAAAGGCCAGTAAGGTGGAGGGGACGGATGATGCTATCTCCAGCAAAAGGGTGTGGTTAGCCCTCAAGGCCCTAAAGAAAGACAAATCTCCTGGGCTGGATGGCATTCAACCGAGAGTACTATGAGAATTAGCAGACATACTGGCTGCACCCCTGGTGGAGCTCTTCAACAGGTCACTTGAGACAGGGAGGGTACCTAGGGATTGGCGAGAGGCACATGTGGTGCCAATCCATAAAGGGGGGTTGAGGGAAGTACCAGGTAACTATAGACCCATCAGTTTGACCTCGGTGGTGGGAAAATTAATGGAGAGTATACTAAAGGAATGATTGGGGGTGTACTTGGAGGAGGTGGGAGGTCTGGATAGTTGGCAACATGGGTTTGTGCCAGGTAGATCATGTCAAACCAATCTTGTGGAGTTCTACGAATGGTAACATCAGAGAACTAGACAGGGAAAGCCTGTGGATGTATTATTCTTGGACTTCAGCAAGGCGTTTGACTCTGTCCTCCACAATGGTCTGGTTGAGAAACTGATGGGGTTAGGAGTAGGCCCTTTGATGGTCAGATGGATTGACAACTGGCTAGCTGGACGCACCCAGAGAGTAGTGGTCTGTGGGGAACTCTCGAACCCTAGAGAGGTCAGTAGTGGGGTACCCCAGGGCTCGGTCCTGGGCCCGATCCTGTTTAATGCATACATATCTGACATCAGGGAGGGTATAGGGTGTGAAATGAGTCTCTTCGCTGATGACTCCAAGATGGGAGCAGTAGTTGAGGAAGAAGAGGGGAGGTTGGCCCTGCAAGGGGACCTGGACACCCTGGAAAGCTGGGCTCACACATGGAAATTAAATTTCAATATCACCAAGTGCAAGGTGTTGCATCTTGAGCAGGAAACCCTAAACACAGGTACACCCTGAGAGGGGAGGCGCTGGAGGCCTCAATAGGGGAAAAAGACCTAGGGGTCATGGTGGATGCATGTATGAATAACTCTGAGCAGTGCAGGAGAGCGGCTAGCAAGGCAAACAGGATGTTGGGATGCATCGTAAGGGGGATCACCTCTAGGAGTAAGGAAGTGATTTTGCCGCTGTACAATGGACTGGTTAGACCACACCTTGAGTACTTGTGCAGTACTGAGACTACCACTTGAAGAGGGACATACAGCTCCTGGAGAGGGTACAGAGGAGGGCAACTAAGATGATACGAGGCTAGGGATTTGACGTATGAGGACAGACTTGAGGAGCTCTGCCTGTTTTCATTGGAGGAGAGGAGAGATGGGGGACATGATTGAGGTCTTCAAGTACCTCAAGGGAATAAATAGGGTAAACATGGAGGGGATCTTTAGACTAAAGCAGGGAGGTATTACCAGAGGGCATGGATTGAAGTTGGAAGGAGGAAGGGTGAGGGGGGAAAAGAGGAGGAGGTTTTTCACTGAGAGGGTGGTGGACCCTTGGAATGCACTGCCTGGCGAGCTGGTTCAGAGATCCACAGTGGAGGGCTTCAAGTGAGGGTGGGACAGACACAGAAAGTGGATGTATCAGATGATGGCCTGTCCCGGGGGTGGGGATGGATGATAGGGGTTTCTGGAACACAAGGGAGTGGAGGGCCTCGGCACCCAACTAGGGATCTGAGGTTCGAGCAGACTTGATAGACTGTAAGGCCTAATCTGCTGGCAAATAGTATATTAGTATGTTTCAATATAAGAAAAATAGCAGGACAAGAGGACACAGCATGAGATTAGAGGGAGACCGATTAAGGGGTAATGTGAGGAAGTTCTTTTTCACAGAAAGGGTGGTGGATGCATGGAATGGACTACCTCAGGGAGTGGTGGATATGAATACAGTGCAGGGTTTCAAACAGGCATTGGATAGGCATAAGGGAGCAATACAGATGAGTATGAATAGATAAGCCATTGACAGAGCAAAGGTCTATGGCACATTCATAAGGTAGAAAAAGAAATGGGCAGACTGGATAGGTCTTGTGGTCCTTATTGGCCATCAGCTTCCATGTTTCTATGTTTCTAAGGCTATGGATGAGCCCCGGCTGCTCCCTGTAGGGCATGTCATCACGGAGACAGCCGCGAGTGCATGTGGGCATGCCGGGGAGGGCTTCTTCTCCTAAAATACTGGCAGAGAAGGGTAGGATCAACCAGATAACATTTTAAATGAAACATCAACCAGTAAGTACATAAAGTACTTCTATTTATTATACAGCTAATCGGGCCCTGCTTCACACAGAGGTGGGGCCTGATATGAGGTGAACGTTTCCCTTCAACAAAAATGAAACGTAATTATTAAACAAAGTCAAAAAAATACTAGTAAAATTACTACTAGTAAAAATATTAGTAACTAAAACCAAGTAACTATAAAAACAACCTTTTTAAACTAAAATAAGATTTCAAATCAACTCAGGCTAGTGGCTGCAAAAGTTATACAAAATAATCAAAAAACTTTAAAGCCGAAAAATCTGTAAATAGATCAAGTAGCACTGTAGCACAAAGCACACAGCAAACACTGACTCTGTCTAGCTCCTTCTCCAAGAGAAAGTGAAACTAGTTCACTGACTTCCTGCCTAATTAACCATCTGCCTGCATCATGTGACCTGCAGACAGTCAGACGTGATCTATGAGCTCTTTCTTACAAATTTTGCCTTCTCAAAATGTAACTCGAAGTTAACTCGAAGTCCACAATGTGAAGTCCATTTAAGGCAAATTTTGACCTTTCGAAGGGAATTTTGCATAGTGCTACATGGATTCGAAGTTGGCCACTACGAGTTAACTTCGTGGGCATAGTAAAACTTTGTTGCATCTCTAATTACAACATGGCCAGCCTGGAGTTTCCCTGCAATTTCCCCAGTAGCCAATTTATTTTAAAATATATAATTTTATTTATCTATGTATGTTTTCTGCCCCTTTGAGTTTTTGCTACTGACTGCTCTGTTTTCACATTATATTGCCCCTTGGGGCTTGCTCATAGCCGCAGTGCAGCTCTTTATTCTTCTCGCCGTGGTGTGGCTCTTCAGTTATTCTTCTCACCTCAGGGAGCACTCTGCCCTAGATTTCATTCCTGCAGGCTTTATTTTATATTTTAAAAGTAGACCCCTCCACATTGCACATGAGCTGTGATGCAATGTCACTAATTTCAGCTCCTTTGCTGCTCTCTCCTTTTTACCACCCCCACCCAGATTTACATTATCCACAGAGTGGCTTCATTTACTGGCAGCTCCTTGCTGCATGTGCTTCCCCTGGCTGCCTCTAAATTCCCCACTTTGCTACTAAGCCCCGTAGGACATAGAAAAAATGAAAATTCTACCACTGGAGTGGTGGATCGGGAAAGTGGAGGGAGGTGTTTTCACTACTGACTCCTCCACCTCATGCTGGCTCCATTTCCACCTCTTCTTCCACCTGAGCAGAGTAATCTGCAGCCTGAGCTCTGTATGGGCTGGGAGTTCCGAGTGCCTGCAGGCATCTTACTGCTGGCCAGACTGGCTCTCCTGCTCCTCCCCTGCTCAATCACAGGATGCTGGGATGCATTAGAATAGGTTTTATCAGTAGGTAAAAAGAGGTGCAACTACAACTGTATAGAACGATACTGATACCTCCCACTGGCTGCCTACTGCCCTTACTCAAAACCAGATTGGAGTGGGGTGATATGATTGATGCCTTCAAATTCCACATAGGTGTAAGTAAAGTGAACTGCTGGGGATGATTTTGCATATGTACAAACTCAGCATAACAAGTTCATTAGTAGAAGATGGCAGGGGGGAGGTTCAGGTAAGCAATGTGGAAATACTTCTTCATAGAATGTAGGGTGCAGCCCATGAACTTGACTTCCAACTGAGGTGATGGGAATGAACACAATCAGGAGGTTCGAACATGCCTGTTACTGAACAAAGGCATTGCTAGTTACCAGGGGCAACACCACCAAGACAAAGTAAATGGCCTAGAAAATGTCACCTTGTAGTAAACACAGCCTGTTGTTCCTTGCTGCTGAGTTTAAAATCATCCTGCTGGATGATTAGCTGCCCCCACTGCAACAGACCTCATAACAAAAGTACATTGAGTCTATTTGCTTAAAACATGTCTATGCAAATAGAATCAGTATAATGCACTGTATGATTGTAAGGGAAACTAAACATTGTTAAAAGTCTGCAGCATTTATCGTGGTTGCCCCCCCAATCCATTTCTTGTTTTCTATCTGTGTGTCTTTCCCCTTCCCTTCTCATTGCCACCCTCCCCACTTTTGTCTCTGCCACCATGGCTCCTCTACACTAGTTCCCCCTCCTCCCTGTACCTCTCTGATTTTCTATTTCACTTCTTCATCATTTAATCATTTATTTTCGGAATGCATTCACTGTTAACTTTTTTCACCTTTCCGGATCGATGAAATATAACATCACCACCCGGCTCCAAGCTGCCCTGCCCATTCCGAGTCCTCCTCATTCTCTCCCAGATCTCTAGCTGCTTCCCCATAGTGCTTGGTGAGTGGCTTCAGAGCTGAGATGCACAGTGTCCAGTGTCTTTTATTTGTCTATTTGTACCTGGCATTGTTGTTTTGTTTTTTTAATAACATTTTGCAGACAGTACTCGCTCGCACTCTCCTTGTTATGTATAGGTACAATTTTGCTTAAACATTAGGAGTTTTACTGGGTTCTCTTTGTAAATAATTGTGCAAAGATTTCTGACCACCATCTGATATTGACATTAAACATTTTTCATGGTAGGCAATCTACACCTGGTTCCTCATTATTTTTCTGCTGCAATATAAACACCTTGACCTCTTATGCTTTAACTTCTTGCCAAGTTTTAACAAATTTGGTGCACATATGTTCATCATAATAAAGGTCTATACAATTATGATATAGCTTTGCAAAATGAGAGTACCCGTCTTTGCAGATGCAGATATCCGAGTGCCTTTTCTGTTTTATATCACTGTTACAATATGCAATTCATGTCCAAAAAGCTTTTTGGTATTTTTTTCTGGTCAGCTATCTATAAATCTCCCCATTGATCAATCTCTCTCTGTCTCTCTCTTTGTTATGTATAGGTACAATTTTGCTCACTGCCTACACTTTAGGGGCTTTTCTAGTTTATCTTTGTAAATAATTTAGCAAAAATTTCTGACCACCATATGATATTAAAGGAATAATGCATGACAGGCTGGGATAACATTACGCCTGGGGTGATTGGGCACAAGGCCGCAGGCCAAGTGCGATCAATCTCCCCAGAAGTGACGTTATCCCAGCACATCACACACCCTGGAGTGCATTATTCCTATTATACAATGGCTCTTTTATGAAAAACAAAGAAGAAAGTAAGAAAAAAAATGTTTGTTTTGCATTTTTAATTCATTTTTGTACGTGGAGGTATACAGATTGGAAAAAAAGGCCATAATTTCCATTCTGTCCACAAGATGGAGCTGTTGCTATGTGAATGGTGGCTCTCTTCGCCCCAGGCAGTTTTCTTTTGTATTCTGGATGACTTTCTGTTTTTTTTCTTGTTTGTTTTATAATAACAGTTGCGAGACAGGGTGGTAGCACCAGGTATGTTTGGGACCAGGAGATGTGCAAGAGAAATTTTAGCGGTTTTGCAGTCCCCTTCCATTGCAAGCGTTTTTTAAACATAAGGGAAAAATGTTGGAGAACAAGCCTGCCACAGGTCTCCGAAGTAGTATAGCCAGTCTCTGTTTTTCAAATTAATATGTTTAGTGCGGCAGCCAGAGTGGAGGAAGGCGGATAAGGCAGTCGGTAAATGGCACGTGCCCGACTCTGTTTTAAATGGGGACATGCTGCTCCTCGCCGTCAGTAGTGGTATTAGTGACCGACGGTCTTTGTAATAATAAGATGTTACATGTTATTTTTTGTGTGTAGGTTGTTTTAATTTGAAGAATTTTTGGGGTGTTAATTTAAAGAAACTGAAGACAGGTACATCCTGAGTTTTTTTAGAATCGAGCTAATCGCGGCTAGTCTTTTGGCAAGATGGGCAGACTTGAAGCTGATGGTAGTACTGGCTTCACTGAATTTAAAAATTAAACTGAATATTTTAAACTAGCAGTGCTGGAAACTGGAGGTATTCTGGTTTTGTTCAGTGGGGAATGTGCATAGGAAGTAGTAAGGTAGAAAAGGCAAGCATGTCAGGGCCACTAAGTGTCAGGAGCACAGCGGCTCGAAGGGGTGAAGTGATTTTTTACATGTGAATGCGTCATGTATGTGCTGGGACTACACCCATGATGTTATGCTGGGATAACATCACGGGTCCAGTCCCACACTGACCAATCAGAGGCCAGCATTCTTTCTTGCCATTGTATAATGACATTTATACAATATGGATGAGAAGACATTCCATGTGATAAAAACATGCATTCTTACCAGTGCTGAATAAATCCTGCATGACATATGCACCGTGATAATATCTTACATTTATATACACAGTGCATACATCATTAGCTGATATTGTCACTGTAGTTACATCACTGAAAGAACAGCGCGCTTGCTCTATCGGAAATACTTTCCCTGCCTGCTTCAGTGATCCCACAGTAACACCAACACGTATCACATTTAATATTATTCAAGTTAACTTCCTAGTAATGCCAAGAAATATCTCCAGCATACTCCAAAAACATGCAGCAGTCCATACTCATATTTTCTGTTTATTTTTACACATCTCAACATTTCGAGAACCCATCTTGGAAGAGAGTTCCAGTCCTACAGTCCGACAGTGATTCTGACTGACACATCCCCATTGTTATTCTGCAAGCAAAACAGTGTCATGCACAAGACCAGTATCTTGCACATAATAGAGAAACACAGACAAAAAAAGCCTGACAAGCTCCCTGTAAAATATTCTGATGGCAGTGATATTAAGCAAAGCTGAAATGAAAGCGAAAATAACCCAAGCAGACAGTCTGCAGAAGTAGACCAGAAAAATGCTGGAAAAGTACAAACATGTGTAATAAAAACCTCAATACACAAATAGGACATAATAAAATAAAGTTATTAAAACCTGCATAGATAAATAAAATCACAAAAATAAATCATTTCCATAGCAGGACATGCCAACTCGGCCACCGAAATGAAACCCCACTCACAAGCACCAAACAACCAAACGGGCAAGAATGTGGAGTGGAGGAACAATGGTGAAAAATCAAAGCTGCCATCACAGAGACAACAACCCTTTGTGTGAAGCCAATAAAACAAAATGAAGGGAAAAAACACTATGGTTCTCAAAAGAGGTGGTAGGGAAGGTTTGGGAGAAAAAGATAGTATTCAGGAAGTATAAGAAATCACCGATGGAACAGAACAGAGAACTGTGCCAGTTAAAGTAGAAGGAAGTGGGGAAGGCAGTCAGAATAGCAAATGCCCAAACTGAGGAAAAGATAGCCAGCTCAGTTAAGAAGGGGGTTAAAACATTTTATAGGAACATTAGGGAGTGAAGAAAGACCAGGGGAGGGATAGTGAGGCTTAATAAATGGAAGGGAGTGGGCAGAGGGTAACAGTGACAAAATAGAGATACTTAAATACTTTTGCTCAGTTTTCTCAAAAGAAGAGGGGGGTACCTAAACCTAATACTAGAAGCACACTGGATAGCGGGGTTGATACCAGTCAATTCACAGAAGAAAGGGTCCCGAAAGAACTCCTAACACTGAAGCTGGACAAAGCAATGGGGCCAGATGGGATTCAGCAGAGAATTCTAAAAGAACCAAGGGGAGAACTAGTGGCACCACTGACTACCCTTTTTAACAAATCATGGGAGGAAGATGTGGTACCTGGAGGAGGGTGGATGTCATTCCCCTTCACAAAAGTGGGAGCAAGGCAGAGGCAGAAAATTACAGACCTGTTAGTTTGATTACAGTAGTAGGGAAAATGATGGAATCACTTTGCACTTCTTTGCGTTGAATCTTAAGCTGCCATGCATTTGACCATTCCTCCAACCTTGCCAAATCCCTTCCCATCCTTTCCATCTCATCTTGTGTATCAACCTTGTTGCAGATCTTTATGTTGTCTGCAAAGAGATATTTTCCTTCCAGTCCCTCTGCAATGTCACTTATAAAGACATCAAAAAGGACCGGATACAGTACTGAACCCTGTGGCACTCAACCAGTAACCATCCTTTCTTCAGTGTGGACTGCGTTTACTATTACCCTCTGCATCCTCTTGTCCAGCCAATGTTTTACCCAGGTTACCAACCTGGGACTCACTCCCAAGCTGGCTAATTTGTTTATTAATTTTTTGTGTGGAACTGTGTTAAATGCCTTGCTAAAGTCTAGATAAGCTACATCCACAGCCCCTCCCTGGTCTACTACTTTGGTCACCCAGTCAAGGAAATCAATTAGATTCATCTGACATGACCTTCCCACTGAGAATCCATGCTGCCTGGGGTCCTGTACCCCACTGGCCTGTAGGTACTCAACAATTCTTTCCTTCAGAAGCGATTCCAACATTTTCCCTACCACTGAGGTCAAACTGACAGGTCTGTAGTTTCCTGCCTCTGTCTTGCTCCCACTTTTGTTAAGGGGAATCACATCTGCCCTTCTCCAGTACTCAGGTACCACACCATCCTCCCATGATTTCTTTAAAAGGGTAGTCAATGGTGTTAGTAGTTCTCCTCTTAGTTCTTTTAGAATTCTGGGGTGAATCCCATCAGGCCCCATTGCTTTGTCCAGCTTCAGTTTTAGGAGTTCTTTCAGAACCCTTTCTTCTCTGAAAGGATTGATATTGACCCCCCTATCCAGAGTGCTTCTATTGACTGGATTAGGTACCTAGCCCTCCTCTTCCTTTGTGAATACTGAGCAGAAGTATTCTTCCAGTATCCCTGCTTTTTCACTGTCCCTCTCTGTCCACATACATTCCTCTTTATTCAGCCTCCGTATCCTCCCTTTGTCTTTCTTCACTCCCTAATGTACCTATAAAAGATTTTATCCCCCTTCTCAACTGAGTTGGCTATCTTTTTCTCTGTTAGGGCCTTTGCTATTCTGAGTGCATTCCCCGCTTCCTTCTGTTTAACTGGTACAGTTCTCTGTCCTACTCCTTCTGTGTTTCCTTATGCTTTCTGAATTCTATCCTTTTCTCCCTAACCTTTTCTGGCACCTCTTTTGAGAACCATAGTGTTTTTATGTTTGCTTGCATGAATCTGCATGAATCTGCAAGATACGTAGTGCCATCATCCGAATTTTCGTAGGTGTGGCAACCATCTTCCAATTCAGTCAGTGTGTTTGCAGGCGCGGCCACAGTTCTCCAATGAATGCTGCAGCTGTCTATGATAGCAGTTGAAAATGCAGTGCCATACAGCTGAAAGGGAGAGTTCCACTTCAGTGAGCAGTGCTCCCCCTCCACATGCACGCACGCATATTGCCTGCTCATGCGCTCCCCCCCACTCACATACTGTATGGCCAACGGGGATGCCCAATCCCCATCGGCTCCACCCCCCCCAAAAAAAGCTTTCCAGGTGCCATGCTGGGAGCCAACCCCAGCGTGGCAAAAACTGTTATGGTCAGCGGGGGTGCCCAATCCCCCATCAGCTCCAAGCCCCCAAAACAGCCTTCCAGCTGCCACACTGGGAGCCCACCCCAGTGTGGCAAACATCCCACATCATCTTCCTAAACAAAAACAAAACCTGTAAACAAAAGAGTTCCCTCGGTGGTCTCCCTGCCCACCTGCGCCCACCCACTGCACACCCTGCCTCCCCATACCCCCTCTTCATCCCATACTTACCTCTGGAGCTCGGTGCAATGATCTTCTGCGGACTGGGAAGACGTCTGCACTCTTCAAAGCCGACCGCAAACTGAGGAAATGCCGGTAAGCTGTATAGTGCAATAAATAGGGTTTTTTCAACTTTAATGCATATCTCAGGCATGTTTTGGAATTTTGGCACCAAATTTTCAACATGGGGGTTTTTGGGACCCCTCCTCATGAATTATTGAACTGTCATGGCGTTAATCAGGCCTGAAGGGTGATTTCGCAGTCACTGCGCAAATTCACCTTTCAGGACTGATTAACCAAATGACAGTGCAAGTGTTCATAAGGTGGGCTCTCAAAAAGCCTATGATGCAAATTTGGTGAAAAAATTCCTAAAAATGACTGTTTTACGAGTGTGCGTTGCCCAGTTCCTACGCACGCTATCAAGTTCGCAAATTTTTAATATTTGCACTCCTGATTTTCAACATTGCCATTTTGCCACACTTCCTTATGAGCAGCACAGCTGTCATTTTTCATGTCACCCAAAATGCGTTTCCCTGCATGTAGCGCACAGTGGTGCAGTCTGTGTGCGCAATCAATGTTTGGGACAGATTAAGAAAATCACAGTGACACTGTGCATGAGTAGAGGCCTTAGAATGGCTATGTTGAAAATTTGGTGAAAAAATTCCCAAAAATGGCTGTTTTAGGAGTGCATGTTGCGCAGTTCCTACGCCCACTCGCAAGTTTGCGAATTTTTAATATTTGCACGCCAGATTTTCAACATTGCCATTTTATTACACTTCCTTATGAGCAGTACAGCTGCCATTTTTCACATCTCTCCCAAAACGTGTTTCCGCACATGTAGCGCACAATGATGCAGTCGTTGTGCGAAAGCAATGTTTTTTTAATATTTTCATTGCAGATTTTCAACATTGCAATTTTTTACACCTCTCCATGAACAGTACAGCTGTCATTTTCACATCCTGTTCGAATGTGTTTTTGCACCTGTGGTGCTAAATGTCATAGTCGCTGTGCAAAAGCAGCTTTCAGCTAACAAACTGATATTGCCACTGTTCATGAGGTGGGGGTCACAAAAAAAACATGTTGAAAATTTGGAGTGAAAATACCAATGAATGCCTGAGGCGTTAGGGTTTCCGACCATAACGCCCCACCCTGTAGAGAATGACAGGCATCAGGGGTGTGACTTGCGATTCTCGCCTGTAATGCTCATACCATTCCACACCCTGCAGCCAGTGAGAGGCATCAAGGTGTTCCTTGGACTCTTCGGCCTCAAAGTTCACCCCATTCTTCTATACTACACCCATCTTACCATATTTCCTGATGGAATGGGATGCGCATGAGGGCCAAAGACCCCAAGGCACACCGTGACACTTGTCGGTGTTTGCAGGGTAGGGTGTGGTGAAATGGTGTGGCTATTATGCCTGATGACCCAAAGGCACACCCCAATGCCTGTCAGTCTCTGCAGGGTAGTGGTGGGGTTGGCTTCAGTTCAATACTTCACTGCCATTCCTATTACGCAGCTCTGGAACTCCTACACCACCAATGCCAATGCCAGCAAGCAAACATTCGGCATTGACAAATGCTTGTTTTCTTTTGTGTTGATATGTTTATTTGCTTCATACAAAGGCTTGTTGCCTCTGTCATGCAGTTTTGATGTTTCCCCATTATTGCTACACCCCTTCTTCTTGCCTGTATGCTAGAGCTTTTCTGAGGCACTCTCCAATTTTGACAAAATCAGCCTTCCTGAAGACCAGTGCCTTCACTTTTGTATGGCTTGACTCTACAGCTGAGTTTATCATGAACCACACTCTTTGGTGGTCACTTGTTCCCAGATGGCTACCCACTTCTAGATCTGAGATCCTCCCTCCATCCCCATTTGAGAGTACCAGGTCTAAGACTGCTCCCTCCCAAGTGGGTTCCAACACTAGCTGTCTGAGGCATGCCTCCTGTAGGGCATCACGAATGGCCCTGCTCTTGGATGTGGCTGCAGCAAAGGTTTTCCAGTTAACATCTGGCATATTCAGGTCCCCCATCAGCAATATCACTCCTTTCTCTGCCATTCTAAGAATGCCTTCTATCATTTCCTTGCCCATTTCCTTCCCCAGAGATGGGGATCTGTATACAACCCCATACTGATTGTGGTGCCATTTCCAGTCTCCAGAGTGACCCACAGTACCTCCTCTCCTCCCTGTTTACCCATTAGTTCCATCGCTTTGATCCCTTCCCTTACATAGAGAGCTATTCCTCCTCCTCGTCTACCCTCCCTGTCCCTCCTGTAGATTGTGTACCCTGGTATGTTGACACCACAGACATAGATCTCTGTGTACCATGTTTCTGTGACTTTCACAATATACAGGCATCTTTCTTCCATCAAGGCCAATAGTTCAGGAAGCTTGTTATCCAGACTATAGGCATTGGTACTCATTACCCTCCATTTTTTTTGATGGCCTTGCCCCTTTTTGCCCCAGCTCTGTCCTTACTGACTATCTTTTTCTCCATTTACCCCTGCCCTTCTCCCGATCGACTTCACTATCTTGGTGTTTACCTCATTAATTACCATGATTTTTGTGGGGGGGGGCTAGGATTTCCCTTCTCCTTTTCAGTGCCTCCCCCCTTGGCTAGTTTAAATGCTTGCTAATGAAGCATTTAAACCTATCACCTAGGATCCTGGTTCCCCTCCTGGACAGATGCAGATCATAGCACCAGTATAGTCCTGCATCCCTCCAGGTGGAACCCCAGTCCAAAATGAAGCCAAAACCCTGAGATGTGCACCAGTTTTTTAACCACTGATTGAGTCCCATGATGCAAAGCACTGTAGTCTCACCCATATCATAGACAGACAGCACCTCTGAGAAGGTTACTGTGTGTGCTACTTATCTAAGGCCCCTCTCCAACTCCACAAACTCTTCCTGCACTGCTCTGATCCCTTTCTTAGCCAGGTCATTTGTCCCTAGGTGGACAATGACATCCAGCTCCCTGCCCCATGCAGCTGTTCCCATGAACCTGAGGATTCACTCCCTGTCCCTCCAAGCCATGGTACCAGGCAGGCACATTACCTCCCTCTACCCTCCCACTCCCAGTTCTACCCTTCTAACAATGAAGTCCCCCACCAGGAGTTGTTTCCTTCCCCTGTGGGGTCCCATGCCACCCTCCTGTGGGTCTCCTTTGTGGAAGTTCCCAGCATCCTCCTTGGTCTCCACTGTGGGTACCTCCATAGAGGAACCACACTCTGCCAGAATGGCATATGAATTGTGGAGAGGTACAACTGGAGGGAAGTGCCTCTGTTCCACCACGCTCACCCTCCCTGAGCCCACTGTGGTCCAACCGCTCCTCTTTCTTTGCAACCTCTGAGGCAGCGGCAGTGGCCCTGGTGGTCCCTGGATGGGAAAGGAGGTCCCCCATATCCTGGCCAACTCAGCCTGGAGATCAGCAACCTCCTTCCTCAGCCCAGAGAGGTGCCTGCATATGGGACAACACTGCATCCTCCAGAATGTCTCGTGGAAGACTGCTGCTCCACAGCCACTGCACTGCACCACTCCCATCATGTCTTATGTGTGGCTCCTTAACTGTTGTTTTGTATACTTACTCTTTCCTCTCTTTATTTTATTTATTTTTTATATATATAATGTTTTTTTTCTCCCTACTTTCCTACTGCCTCCATGCCATTAAAGCTCCTGATCTTCCTGTTCTGGGACAATAAGTTACTATATTCCTCAGCTGTCTCCTTCTTACTTGCTCAGAGTCAGACCTCCAGTAGATAGGAGGGGATGGAGAGCTACTCTTTTCCTTCTAGGATGGTGATCTTTTGTGCCTCTGTGATCACTCCCTTCCTGCTCCCAAACAGGAAGTTCCTGTTGTCAGTCAAATCCTGTGGCTCTAAAAGTAAAACCAGCTAAGGGTGGGGGGTGGAGGGCAATATAGTCCCAGTAAAGTTCTAACAGCAGCTCTTTTCTCTTGCTGTTCTCTGCCACAAGCTATCTAGGTCAGTTTTTAAATGCAGACACCTGGCTTCCTTCTCTGTAAGCCACTCCCCCTAATTCACAGTTTCTTTTTCACCTACTAACTGTACAGATAGCAATTCCTTCACCCAGCTTAAACAAACACACTCTTTTTTTTTTGTCTGTTTTTACTCTAAATTGAAGTTCCCAGTAGTAGAGTTCTAGTTCTTTAGTCCAGTAGAGTAGTAAAGTTCTAACAGCAGCTCCTTCCTCTTGCTGTTCTCGCATCTCCCGTAGAAAACAGGAAGCTATTATCCCTCTGTACAGACAGACAGTGGTATGAACAATAACTCTACAGACAGTTAGTGAGACAATATCTGGAGTACTGCATGCAGTTCTGGAGACCACATCTCCTCAAGGACACAGGATGGAGGCAATCCAGAGGAGGGTAACTACAATGGCGCAGGGTCTGCAACAGAAGCCATACAAAGAGAGACTAAAAGACCTTAATATGCATACCCTTGAGGAAAGGAGGGGGAGAGAGGGGGCATGATAAGAACTTGTAAGTACCTCAAGGCAATCAACAAAGTCCAAGAGGGTAGCATCTTTCAGGAAAAGAGATGTGCAAGAACAAGGGGGCACAATTTGAAGACAGAAGGGGGATGGCTCAGGGACAACGTGAGGAAGTATTTTTTTCATAGAGAGGGTGGTGGACACATTGAACAGCCTTCCTGAGGAGGTCATGGGGTCAAAAACAGTGAGGGAATTTAAGAATGCATGGGACAGTCATAAGGCAATTCAGAAAAATGCTTCCGACCTGTATAAATGGTATTTGGGATGGGCCAATAGCCAGTTTAATTGTAGACAATGTGATATTTATTAACTAAACAAAATTTTATACAATTGCTCCTTGCTGCATAAATTGTATATTTTTACATTGTTGTGTGATTATGTCGATTGCCATGTCCTTTGTAACTGTTGTTTGATGTTGTTTGTCTTTTTGATACTGGGACTTCATTGTAAATGAGTTATGCTTGATTGAATGCTTCCCTTATTCTTTTTGAATAAAAAAAGATTTACTATTAGTGGTATGTAGGAGGAAGTAGGCTTTTGGTAAAACTAAGATCTGCAGCTTATCCAATAGGCAGGGAAATGGGCAGACTGGGTGGGCCAAGTGGTCCTTATCTGCCATCAAAGTCTATGCTTCTATGTAACAAATCAAACCACATGCTAGTGACATGCAGCACACAAACAACCAATAAAATAAAGGAATCAGCACCCATTTAAAACATCAACCAATAACAAACCACAACCAACAGTTATTGACAACAGAAAGTACAGTCATTCATAAAAATGAATCACACCTGCATACAGCAACCAGTATACTAAATAACACCAAAAAAAAATGTTTTCTCTTACAGAACAGCACAAACACCATCAAAATACTCAGTAGAAGCCCTATTATATAAATTGAACACATGATGGGCAGGAGTGGAATATGGGAAATATCTAAACTCGTGAACAGTGACCTCGGGAATCATCACTCATGGTTCCGCTATGCTACACCACTCGTGAGGTGACCTCATAGATATTTTCCATATTCTACTCCTGCCCATCATGTATCCCCTATGAAAATGTCTGTTGTTATGCAATCCACTCCTGGGTTTTTATTACTTTTCTGCTGCAATATCAACACATTGCTCTCATATACTTTAACTTCTTGTCAATTATTAAATTCGGTGCACATGTTTTTATCATAATCCAGGTCTACTGAATCACTATATAGCTTTGCAAAATGAGAATACCTGACTTTACAGATATTTGAGTGTCTTTTCTGTTTTATATCAGTGTTACCATATGCAGTTCATGTCCAAAAAGCTTTTTGGTCCATTGATTTTTTTTTTTATATATCCTTTTTTTTTTATTTTAGTAAGGTTATATATGATTTCTGTACATTCAGTAAGGTTTTACTAATTATTGTATGTGCAGATTCAACACTAGCCTTCCTATTTATTTACCCAATACTTGATTTTTTTTACATCAGCATCATACCACTGACATTAAGCTTTTCCCATGTTTCCATTTTACTTTGCTCTATCTTTCAATCCAATATAAGAGCTCCATAGTTATCAATAGCTCCTTAATTATTCAATGGTTTTTCTCTTAAATTACAAATTGAGGACTGCTTTTGTGGCCATACTATTTTTTGATGAGCCAGTTGATTCCATTTAAATTTTCTATGTGCATAATGTACATATGAGCTTCATTCCTAGGTTTCTTTACAGCAATTAATTATTGACTTCACAGATGGGTAACTTGTTCTTCATAAATAATTCAATAGGCATATGATCACTGCTAAAATCTTTTAGTACTTTGAAACTATCAGTAAGCTTCCATTCAATGATGTCTAATACGGCATAGTCTCAGTCTGGTAATGAACCACCACCTCTTCAATTAGTGGGATAGGTAATGCTACCTGCACTGCCCCCAGAAGCTCTTCCATTTAAAATTCTCAAGTTGTTTTCTAATAGTGCCCTGCTGAAACACAATGCCCACACTACTACAGGGCTCAGGGAGCCCCACTAGACCCCAAGGAAAGGGAATTACATTGCTAAAAAATAAATAAACCATACATCAGCCATTTGGAAGTAGCCCTCTAGACCACCAAGTCTGCTTTCAAAGTTAACTAAAGTGCTTCTAGCCCCCCACTAGCCACCTGGGCTAGTAATAAGAATACTGGCCACTCGGCCATCATTAGGGCAAAGGGGTTTTGACTGAGTCCCTTTCCCCCAAATCACACTCCCTTTACTCTGTGTTTGCTCTTTTCCTGTTCTTTACTCCGACTAACCTGACTTCTTTTAATTTTTGTAGGTCTGACAGGATGTGGACTACTACCTCATCAGATAAGTATAATTCCATAACATACCCTTTCTGCCATGTTTTATCCCCGCCCTCCAAGAGATGCAGATCCTTTATGACCTCTTTTGTCTTCTTTTTTCTTACAGTTGAGGTGGATGACTTCTCCGCAGGACTAATCCTTCGCACTCCATGCTCAGGTAAGTCCCTCTATTTTGCACATATAAGATGGGTTGACTAATATGGCAGTCTGTATACCCTTTGCTATGAGAAATGGACTCCTGTATTCCTTGTGAATGAACATGTTGGAGTGACAACACAGACGCCTCCGTGTCCATGAAGCACTCCACTTGCTGTTTCTATAGGCAGTTCCACTACACTATTTTTTCATCCATGACTGCTGAAATACATAACCCCCACCTGACCCTCCCTCACAACACCCACCACCCCACCCCTCCCCAGCAAGAGAAAGGAGGTGCTGTTAGAACTTTACCACTCTACTGAGACTAAAGAACTAGAACTCTACTAGTGGGACCTTCAATTTAGGGTAAAACAAAACAAAAACAAAAAAAATAGTTAGTGTGTTTGTCTAAGTTAGATGAAGTGCATTATCTGTGCAGTTACTGTATATAAGTGAAGAAGGAAACTGTAAATTAGGGGGAGTGGCTTAGGCAGAAGGAAGCCAGGTGTTAGAAAACTGCCCTAGATAGCTTTTGGCAGAGAACAGCAAGAGGAAGGAGGTGCTGTTAGAACTTTACTACTCTACTGGGAATAAAATAGCCCTCCCTCCCTCCACCCACCTCCCATAGCTAGATCTACTTTTATAGGCAGAGGATTTGACTGACAATGGGAAGTTCCTGTTTGGGAGCAGGAAGAGAGTGATCACAGAGGCACAAAAGACTCACCATCCTAGAAGGAAAAGAGTAGCTCTCCACCCCCCCCCCCCAGCTGCTGGAGATATGACTCTGAGCAAGTAAGAAGGAGACTACTGAGGAATACAGGAACTCCCAGTCCCAGAACAGGAAGATCAGGAGCTTTAAGGGCATGGAGGAAGTAGGAAAGTAGGGAGAAAAAAAAGATTACATAAAAATAGAAAAAAAAAATAAAAATAAACAGAGAGAGAGGAAAGAGTAAGTATACAAAACAAAAGTTAAGGGGCCACAAATAACACATGATGGGAGTGGTGCAGTGCAGTGGCTGTGGAGCAGCTGTCTTCCATGAGACATTCAGGAGGACGCGGTGTTGTCCCATCTGCAGGCACCTCTCTGGGCTGAGGGAGGAGGTTGTTCATTTCCAGGCTGAGTTGATCAGGATTTGGGGGAACTCCTCTCCCACCCAGGAACTACCAGGGCCACCACTGCTGCCTCAGAGGTCGCCAAGGAAAAGAAGTGGTTAGACCACAGTGGGCTCAGGGTTGGTGAGGGTGGTGGATTAGAGGCTCATCTCTCCAGTTGTACCTCTCCACAATTCATATGCCATTCTGGCAGAGTGTGGCTCCTCTATGGAGGCAACCATAGTGGAGAACAAGGAGGATGCTGGGAACCTCCACAAAGAAGACCCACAGGAGTGTAGCATGGGACCCCCAAGGGAAGGAAACAACTCCTGGTGGGGGACTCCATTGTTAGGATGGTAGAACTGGGGGAGGGAGGGGAGAGGGAGGTAAGGTTCCAGCCTGGTGCCATGGTTTGGAGGGATCGGGAGTGAATCCTCAGGATCGCGGGAGCAGCTGCACGGGGAGGGAGCTGGATGTAATTTTCCACCTATGGACAAATGACCTGGCTGGGAAAGGGATCAGAAAAGTGGAGGAGGAGTTTGTGGAGTTGGGGAGGGGCCTTAGACAAGTAGCATGCATGCCAACCTTCTCGGAGGTGCTGCCTATCTATGGCATGGGTGAGACTAGGGTGCTCAGCACCATGGGATTCAATCAATGGTTCAAAAACTGGTGCAGAGCTCAGGGTTTTGGCTTCATTGTGGACTGGTGGTCCTCCTGGAGGGATGCCGGCCTATACTGGCATGATTGTCTGCATCTGTCCAGGAGGGGAACCAGGATCCTAGGTGATAGGTTTAAATGCTTCATTGGCAAGCATTTAAACTAGTGAAGGAGAAAGGCACTGAAAAGAAGAAGGGAAATCCAAGCCCCCCCAAAAAAATCAGGGTAGTTAGTGAGGTACTTCCCTGGAGTGGAGACTGGAAATGGTACGATACTCTGCATAGGGGATGAAAACAGATCCCTGTCTCAGGGGAAGGATATAGACAAGGAAATCATAGAAGGCATCCTTAGGATGGCAGAGAAAGGGGAGATATTGTTGATGGGGGACCTAAATATGACAGATGTTAACTGGAGCACCTTTGCTTCTGCCACATCCAAGAGCAGGGCCATTCTCAATGCCCTACAGGGGGCATGCCTCAGACAGCTAGTGCAGGAACCCACTCGAGAGGGAGCAATCTTAGACCTGGTACTCTTAATACAAAAAAACATAGACTTTGACGGCAGATAAGGACCATTTGGCCCAGCCAGTCTGCCCATTTCCCTACTTTAATGATGATGGAGAGAGGATCTCAGATCTAGAAGTGGTAGCCATCTGGGAACAAGTGACCACCAAAGAGTGTGGTTCATGATAAACTCAGCTGCAGAGTCAAGCCATACAAAAGTGAGGGTACTGGACTTTAGGAGGGCTGACTTTGTCAAAATGGGAGAGTGCCTCAGAAAAGCACTAGCAAACAGGCAAGAAGGAGGGGTGGAGAAACAATGGGGAACCATCAGAACTGCCTACAGGCCTTTGTGTGAAGCAAATAAACAAATCAAAACAAAATAAAAAACACTATGGTTCTCAAAAGAGGTGGCGGGGAAGGTTAGGGAGAAAAAGACAGCATTTAGGAAGTATAAGGATGCACAAAAGAAGCAGGACAGAGAATTGTATCAGTTAAAGTAGAAGGAAGCAGGGACGGCAGTCAGAATACCAAAGGCCCAAACCAAGGAAAAGATAGCCAACTCGGTTAAGAAGGGGGATAAAACCTTTTATAGGCACATTAGGGAGCGAAGAAAGACAAAGGGAGGGATACTGAGGTTGAATAAAGGGTACGGTGGGTGGGCAGTGAGGGACAGTGAAAAAGCAGGGATACTGAAAGAATACTTCTGCTCAGTATTCACAAAAGAATAGGAGGGAGGTACCTAGTCCAATCAATAGAAACACTCTGGATAGGGGGTCAATATCAGTCCTTTCACCGAAGAAAGGGTTCTGAAAGAATTCTTAAAACTGAAGGTGGACAAAGCAATGGGGCCTGACGGGATTCACCCCAGAATTCTAAAAGAACTAAGGGGAGAACTAGTGACACCACTGACTATGCTTTTTAACAAATCATGGGAGGATGGTGTGGCACCTGAGGACTGGAGGAGGGTGGATGTGATTCCCCTTCACAAAAGTGGGAGCAAGACAGAAGCAGAAAACTACAGATCTGTCAGTTTGACCTCAGTGGTAGGGTTGTTGAGTACCTAGAGGCTAGTGGGGCACAGGACCCAAGGCAGCATGGATTCATAGCGAGAAGGTCATGGCAGATGAAGCTAATTGATTTCTTTGACTTGATGACCAAAGTAATAGACCAGGGAGGGACAGTGGACATGGCCTACCTAGGTATTAGCAAGGCATTTTACACAGTCCCACACAAAAGATTAATAAACAAATTAGCCAGCCTGAGAGTGGGTCCCAGGGTGATAGCCTGGGTAAAACATTGGCTGGACAACAGGATATAGAAGGTAATAGTAAATGGAGTCCACTCTGAAGAAAGGGGGTTACTAGTGTGGTACCACAGGGTTCAGTACTGGGTCCAGTCCTTTTTAATGTCTTTGTAAGTGACATTACAGAGGGACTGGAAGGAAAAGTATGCCTCTTTGCAGATGACACAAAGATCTGCAATAGGGTTGATACACAAGGGGGGTGGAAAGCATGAGAAGGGACTTGGCAAGGTTGAAGGAATGGTCAGAAGTATGTCAGCTTGGATTCAATGCAGAGAAGTGCAAAGTAATGCACCTGGGAAACAAAAAACCAGGGGAAGAGTACACAATGGGGGGGAGGTAGTATCAGCAACAAAAATGGAAAGGGACCTGAGGGTAACCATATCAGATGACTTAAATGTTAGCAAGCAATGTGAGAAGGCAATAGGGATGGCTAGGGGGGAGGATACTGGGATGTATAGGAAGAGGCATCACCAGTAGAAAACAAGAAGTTGTTATCTCTCTGTACAGACAGTTGGTGAGTCCCCATCTGGAGTACTGTGTCCAGTTCTGGAGACCCCATCTCTGCAAGGACATAGACAGGATGGAGGCTGTCCAGAGGAGGGCAACTAAAATGGTGCAGGGTCTGCAACGGAAGCAATATGAGGAGAAACTAAAGGAGCTTAATATGTATACCCTTGAGGAAAGAAGGAAAAGGGGAGACATAATAGAAACTTTCAAGCACCTCAAGGGAATCAACAAAGTCGAAGAGGGTAGCATCTTTCAGAAAAAGTGATGTGCAAAAACAAGGGACACAATTTGAAGATAGAGGGAGGACGGCTCAGGGGCAATGTGAAGAAGTATTTTTTCACTAAGAGGGTGGTTGATGCATGGAACAGCCTTCCTGAGGAGGTCATGGGGTCAAAAACAGTGGGGGAATTCAAGAATGCATGGGACAGACATGAAGCAAACCTTGTGGAAGGTAGGAAGAAATAGGTTGTTGGTTTACTAGGATATGCAGCTTATCAAGTAGGTAAGGAAATGGTCAGACTAGGTGGCCAAATGGTCTTTATCTTCTGTCAAAGTCTATGTTTCTATAATAGTGACATTCAGTGTGCCCAGTCCCCCAGTGCCTGGATCACAAATCCTCTGACTGCCCTTCTCCCCCTTATCATGCATAGTTTAATATATATATAGATTTTATATACATATATAGATATATATATCTATATATATATAGATATATATAGATATATCTATATATATATCTATATATGTATATATATATAACGTTTTTCCCGCTGACCATCCCTCTAAGCACCCACCACCTCACTCCCCCAGAAATATAACAATGGCACTGGGGGAAGGTGCCAAATCCCCAGTGCAGGAATCCTCATGTGTGTCTTTTCTCTGACTGCCCCATCACCCCTTTATTTTTTATATTTATAGAGCTTCTTTCCCCCACCACCCAACTCCCTCCCAAAAAAATGTAAAAGTGACACTGGAGGGTGCCCAAACCCCCAGTGCAGGAGTCCTTGTTTGTTTCTTTTTCTTTGACTGCCCCATTCCCCCTAGTCCAGTACCGTGCATGAGTGGTTATTTCATTTTTTTTCTTTTAATATTTATATAGTTTCTTCTCCCCCAACCAACCCTCCCTCTCAGCACCCACCATAGCACTCCCCGCCCATAAATGTAAGTGGCACTAGGGGGTGCCATTTCCCCAAGTGCAGGAATCCTATTTGTTTATTTTTGTCTTTTAATCTGTAACAAAAAAAGACAAAAAAAAGTCCATCAATGTCTTTTGCAACATTACACTGCCCCCCATCTGACCCTCCCATTCAGAACCCCCCACCCCAGCCCTTACTTACTGATCAGGGGGTCCAACACCGTAATCCTCTCTGGACCACAGACATATCTTCACTCTTCAAAGCCGGACTGTGAACTGAGGAAACAAGTATGAGGTTTAATGTATTTCAATCAGATTTTGAACTTAGTGCCATACCTTGGACATTTTTGCCCAAAATGTTCTTCATGCCTTCTTTGGGACCCCAACTCGTGAACAAAAGCACAGTCATTAGGCAATTCTGTCCCAAAATGTGATTTTGCAGTCCCTGCACAAAATCACCTTTTGGGCAGGAGTTGAAAATTTTCTCTGCTCTTGTTCATGAGGTGAGTTCATAAGAAGGCTATGTTTTAAATTTGGTGTGCAAAATATTTAAAAACAGCCAAGTTACGAGCCTACATTGACTTTTGTGAACGTGGGCTTGTAACTTTGGTAAGTTTCAATATTTTTACTCCAAATTTACAACATAGCCATATCTTTACATCACCTCATATATGTGACAGCTGTCATTTTTCAAATCCAGATCAAAACTTTTTTTTTTTTTAATCCCAAAAGGTGATTTTGCAGTCCCTGCATGAAATCACCTTTCGGACAGGAGTTGAAAGTTTTCTTTGCCCTTGTACAAGCGGCTGGGCCATAAGAAGGCTATGTTCTAAATTTGGTGTAAAATATTTTTAAAAAAAAGTTATGCGGCTATGTTCAATTTTGCAAACACAGGCTTGTAACTTTGGCATTATTCAAAATTGTTACCCTAAATTTTCAACATAGCCATTTCTTTACAGCACCTCATGAATGTGACAGCTGTCATTTTTCAACTCCTGCCCAAAATGTATTTTTGCATCCCAAAAGTTGATTTCGCAGTCCCTGCACAAAATCACCTTTAGGCCAGGAGTTGACCATTTTCTCTGCCCTTCTTCATAAGGCAGGGTCATAGCAAGACTATGTTCAAAATGTTGTGTAAAAATATTACACAACAACAAATTTATGAGCCTAGCTTACATTTTGCTAACGCAAGCTTGTAACTTTGGTAAATTTCACTATCTTTACCCCAAATTCCTCCTTGCAGCCCTATTGGCTCCGGCCAGATTTTGTTTTTCCTTAGAAGCCACACATTACATTTGTTACAACTGATATTTGGCTATAGTGGGTACATTATACCATAGGAACACTACATAAGGGATGCCGGTAGGGGCAAGGATACTGCTGTTTGCAGGGGAAAACTGGTCCTGGATTCTAGGGGGCTGCTACCTGCTCACTGCCTGGCAGTGGACCCATGGCAGACCACAAGACACTTCATTGAGTGCAGTGAGACAAGGCACTGTGAGCCGTTCTACTGTGACTGGGCTGGGGGTGTAATTGGACTTGGTTAGCCGAGCCAGTGGCTGGAGGACTCAGGATCCTGGAGGAACCCAAAAGAGAAGAAGAAGAGGAGGTTAAATTAAAAGAAAGAACTGTGAGGGATAACATTGTTACAAGGAGAAGGGTCAAACTGCAGGCTGCATGGGTCAAACCCAGCCTAAGGCTTCAACCTAGCTGGTCATGGTGCATGTTGATGGGAACTGGGAGGGTTCTCCAGGACCAGTGGTGGTGATGTGGCAGAAAGTGTGAGGGGCAGCAAGCCACAGTCAGTGTGAGAGCAGAAAGACTGTGTAAAAAGGAGTGGAGGGCAGCAGGTGGCCAGCAAGAGGAGCAGCACAGCAGCAAGTCATGATGGGTCTGCTCTGCAAAAGCACCAGCAGCATAAATCTTATATCGGTAAGTATTTTATTCTCGTGTAATTTTGTGAGTAAAAAGTAAGTACTGTAATTCCCTCAGTTTCTGCATGTAGGACCAGGTCGGGAGAAGGGATCCATTCCTCACTGGATTGGCTTTGCAGCAAGTAAAAACTGAAGTCAGGTGGGAGTCAGAACCTGGGAGGATTTAATCAGCAAGCAGAGCTTCACCAGGGCATGAATGAGGCAGGTATGTGCTAGCAGCTCATACAGCATGCAGTCACTTTCTTTAACTAATGAACTGACAGGACTTGGTAACAGGTGCCTCCATCACTTGCACTGTACTGATCAGAGACTCTGAATCTCTCATCTGACCTGAAGTGGTGGCAAGCTGCGCATCCTACACCCCTGCAGTCCCACTCACTCTCGTATTACAGTGCAGCAGAGGGATCAGCCATTTACATACTACTGGCACTTGGCAGCCTTTATTTTGCCCAGTCTGCAGTTGCACATTGACACTGCCCATCACCACCCCTTTCTTTTGCAGTAATTTCTGCGGAATACATAGCATAATCAACTATCTTATCCCTTTACTGCGAAGCACACTTCCACTATTTTCTGCATCCTACAAATCTAGGGAATGGTGTCTCACAGTAGTAGTGACACTCTAACTGATCCATGATTGGAGCATACCCCCAGTATTTTTCCTTCACTTCAACACCTAGCTCCCATTTATGTTTATGTACTCTGGATCCAAAGGGGTGAATTGGATTAAAAATTTGTTAACAGACAGGTGACAGAGGGTGGTGGTTCATGGCACTCATTCTAATTATGGGAGAGTGACCAATGGGTCACGACAGGGCTCAGTACTGGGACCAGCCATCTTCAGTGTCTTTATAAGTGATACAGCAAAAGAACTGGAAGGGAAGGTACTGTATGCTTTTTTGCACGATACCAAAATCTGTAATTGTGTGAACATTCAGAAGGGGGTGTAGAGAATGTGCATGGATGTTGGAAACCTTGAGGAGTGGTCAAGAGCATGGCAGTTAGTGTTCAATAAAGAAAAGTGCAAAATCATGCACCTATGGCATAGAAACCCACAGCTTAGCATAGGATGGGGGAGGTGCTGAGTCATTAATCAGGAAAGAGACATTGGGGTTATTAAAATTGACAACTTCAAGTGGCAATGCAGTGTGGCAAAGTAGTGGGTAGGGCTAGTGGGATGCTGAGGTGCACAGGAAGGAGTATCTCCAGCAAAGGAATGGGGCAGTGTTGTCACTGTATTGTTCACTGGTGAGGTCCCACATGGAGTACTGTGTCCAGTAGTGGAGGCCACAGCTTATAAAGGACATAGACTGGGTGGAGGCAGTTAAAGGAGGGCAACTAAAATGATGCAGGTGTTACACAAAAAGCCCTATGAGGAGAGACTGAGGAATTTCAACATGTTCCTTAGAAGAAAAGAGAGGAGAGTAGAGGTGAGAGGTGACATGATAGAGACCTACAAGTACTACATTGAGGGGTATACAGGGTGGAGGGAAGAATCTCTTTCAAATGAGAAGGGCACCAGGACAAGGTGGCACATGATGAAGTCAAGGAGGAGTTTAACAGGGATGCGAGGAAATACTATCTTACCCCTACACTGTGAAGCATACTTCCACAATTTTCCACCTCCCACAAATCCAGGGGTTAGTAGCTCATTGTAGTAGTGACACTCTAACTGATCCATGACTGGAACATTTATAAATGTTAGCTGTGGCTTGGACATGTCTAGGGAATTATATCATATTATTTGAGATGTTGTAATTTTATTGACATGGGATGTGGTTTAAAATCTTATGTAATGGCACCCTGGGCCTTTGGGGAAGGGTGCCACCAGTAAACAAAAACTACTACTACTTCACTGAAACTGCCTTGCAGGGCACATCCTTTAATTTACCAAGCACCTACTTCTCCCTACATCTTACAGCCAGGGTCTTAGTGGTTGCTGTCCTAGGACAGATTAGATCTAAACACAGGGTTTTATATACTCGGCCTGACCCCCCCTCATAGACAAACGAGGGCAAGGGATTACGAAATGTCTATTGCTGCGCTAAGGAAGCTCCTACTCTTCCTTCTGTTGTGTTCTGGAGACATTGAACTTAACCCTGGCCCACCTGAAGTCCTTACTTCTCCATCGGACTTAGCAAAGCTAAAAGGAATGTGTTTTATGCTTGTGAATGTATGCAGCCTGCTAAAGAAGTTTACCCTGATCCAGGCCTGGGTCAATCATACCATACTGGATGTTCTAGTGTTCTCCAAATCCTGGGTACTCCTGACAGGGAAATTAACATCCCAGACTATTCATTATTTAGAGCTGACAGGCACACTAGGGGTGGAGGAGTGGCTATCTATGTCAAGAACAAATACTCAGCTTCATGCCTAGACTCATTATCCATTGCAAATCAATTTGAATTCCTGTCACTAAAGATTGAGATATCATCCTGCACCGCGCTTTGTGTCATAGGTTGCTATAGACCTCTCTGCTGGTTCTCAAATCCTCACCCACCTAACTTCTATTATGGGACACAGCTCCCTTGAAACAGTTATTCTTGGGGACCTTAACTTTCATTAGATGTCCAAGGCTGCCGCACCACTTAAGGAGTTCAGTGATGCCCATGGGCTGATGTAACTTATTGGTGAGCATATGCACCCTAATAAGCAGAACCCTGCTAATAGCACATTGCTTGATGTCATCCTTGTAAGCAAACCACATTTGTTCTCCCACGGCAGAACCTTCTTCTCTGATGTTAGTGACCACTGCATTATTGCCGGAGTAAGATCAGTACAGAATCCTCTATCCTCATCAAGGTTCTCCTCTAAGAGGTCCAGACATAACTTTGATCAGTCTGCCTACCTTTATTAGCTAAAATATTCGTTGTACTGGCAGGACTTTTATTTAGCTAATTCAGTTAACTTGGCATATGACATCTTTTCTGAAATTGTGACTGGGGCCTTAAACAATTATGCCCCTCTTGTAAAAGTCAGGGTTAGGAGCAGAGCCTGCCATTGGTTCTCCTCAGAACTGAAAACAGCACTGTTGGGTAGGGACAAGCTCTGGAAAAAAGCACGAAAAACTAAGGCCCCTATGGAATGGTGTCACCTTAGGAGAGCTCGGAATACATACACTAAGATGATAAGAGAAGCTAAGGCCTCCTTTAACCGCTCGGAACTGGACTCTGCCACCAGGAGCTCATCTAAATTCTTGAAATCTATTAAGCACATGTCGGGCCATACACCGGGAAACTCTCTGACTGCAAAGATCACCTCTGGCAGTCCCACCATATGTGACAAAATGGAGATCCAGGATACGTTTAACAACCACTTTGCCACTGCAGGGCTGGCATTTGACAACTCCCCTGCATGCTCCTTACATTCCAAGATTGGTGTACAAAATACTGAACCTCTTATTACCAACACAGTCTTTTCCCTCCAGCCTGTCTTGCTGAAAGAGGTTGAAGAACTCCTATTACAGTTGGATATCAAAAAAAGTGCTGTTGCTGACTCCCTTGACCCTTACTTTCTAAAGGTCACCTGCCATGTTTTAGCTGTGCCAATCACTCATTTATTCAATATCTGTCTGTCTCAGAGAATTCTCCCTCCCCTATGGAAAACAGCACATGTTATCCCCCTGTTTAAATCAGGGGACCCTTGTGATCTTAACAATTACAGGTCAATTTCTCTACTCAGTATACTGTCCAAAGTGCTGGAAAACATTGTAAGCAAACAGCTGAGAACCTATGTAGAAACTATGAACTTGCTAAACCCAATGCAATATGGCTTCAGAGCAGAGCATAGTACCATTACAGCCCTAGCCAAAGTGACCAACATCTGGCAGTGAGACCAAGAGAATAGGAATTTTGAATGTGCAGTGTTCTTATACCTAAGCAAGGCCTTCGATACCATCGACCATGGCCTGCTCCTCTCTTCCCTGAGAGCGATAGGCCTGGACACATTATCCTAGCATTGGTTTGCCAACTACCTCTCTGGCCAGTGGCAGCAAGTTAAGGCAGAAGATGAACTTTCTCCCCTCAAACCCCTGCAAAGAGGGGTGCCCCAGGGATCGATGCTTGGGACACTACTGTTCGCTATATACATAAACATCGGTGTCAACATAACCAAGGCCAATATCCATCTGTTTGCTGATGACACGGTACTCTATCTAAGCTGCCTGTCTCTGGAAGCTGCCTGTGGAGACCTAGAAACCGAATTCAATCTACTTCAAAAACAACTACTAAATAAAAAGCATTTACTAAACACTAAAAAGACTAAAGCTGCTGGCCCATCAGTGCAGTGGTTGGATTTCTGTCTGCGACACCAGCGACCTGGGTTCGGGAACGGACTCGGGTCACCGGAGGGCCAGTCAGGAGGGGAAGGATGGAGCGTCCGGGGACAGCTCTCCTTCTCTGGGGGGGGGAGGGCAGGGGATGCACACCGGCATAGGCTGACTCCTGGTGGATGTTGGGAGTACAGCAGTACAGCCAGGGTACAGTGTACAAGGGGGAGTGGCAGACATCGGTGTATGCCTTGACGTCAGGACATCACTCCCCGCAGAAAAACGGAAAAAGTGCTGACTGGTCTGCCGGATGATGGCTGCTGACTCCCCACTGCCTCAGATGCCCCAACACCCCAGAATCCACCTCAGCAGCGCCCAGGGACTGATAGTAGAGTGCACTGGCATCCCTCTCCTGGCGCCTTCCCCCTCGGAAGAGAGGGACCCATCCGGCGAAGGGTTACACTGGGCCACCCCTGGGTCAGCTGTGATCTGAGGTGAGTAGCAAGGGGGTCGGGATGAGGAGGTCGGAGGGGGAAATGTGCAGCCGGAAGGAGTGGAAGGCCAGGGGCTAGGAAGGTGGAAAAAAAAAATGAAAGCTATGCTGTTTTCTTCACTTCTGCATGTAGCATACCCAGCCAGTGCTGGCTCTGTTCCACAGATCACCACAATTCTGTGAGAAAATCTAGAATTTGTCAATAAATTCAAGTATTTGGGAGTGTGGCTTGACCACAGACCCTCCTATACAGACCATATTGAGAAGCTGCTAAAAAAAACTGAGGCAGAGGCTTGGACTTTTTTCAGGATTAATAACTTCCTTACTAGAGATGCCAGGCTGCCGCTGGTACAAACAACGTTTCTCTTCTTGGTTGACTGTGCTGACTTCCTTTATAGTCACTGCCCTGACTCTTATCTTGCTAAATTGAATACATTGTATCACAGGGCCCTGAGATTTATTACCAGTCTACCTTTTCCACTCGCCATTGTGCCCTTTATGCTGCCGTGGGATGGCCCTCCCTTCAGTATAGGAGAAACAGAAATGCTGTATTTTGGATGCACAGGGTTATTATCAAAAAACTTCCCCCGATATATTTCTGATTGTCTTCCACTTTGTGGGTTAGGAAATTATGCTCTGAGAAACTACTCATTTATTTCCTTAAAGTTACCTAAGTTTAAAACACACCTTGGAAGAATGGCTATAAGCTATGCGTTGCCATTCCTGTGGAATAAAATACAAAAAACACTAAAGCTGAGTATCTTGGTCAGTCTATCTTCCTCCTTCGAGACACCATAAGCCCATTAGGTCAAGGAATGTTGTGACTGTTTCCATCGTTCCTACACTTCCCCTGCATCTGCGGCTCATCTTGTTGGCATCTGTCTTATTTGCGATGCCTAGCGTAGTGACTTCTCTTCCACACTTCTACTTGCATTTTACTGTTCTGTCATCTTCTTGTGCTTTCTGTCCCCCTATCCTGTGTCCCCTCTGTGGCTTTTATCTCTCCTGTTGGTACCTTCAACCACTCCACCTATATTTTCCTTCCCCCCATGCCTGCCACCCCCCCCCCACTCTGATTCACTGACTGGGAACACACTGACTGTCCTGTCCCACAAGGCAATGTATTTAACATACCATTACCTGTTCTCCTTGCACAGTTCACTCAGCTACTGTTGTTGTCACATTTCTACATTATGAAGGTATCGAATCATTGCTCTCCAACTGTTCTCCATTTGTGTCACCGTGTAACCATTGTGCCACTGTTAATTTTTTTTTCCTTTTTTTATAGTATTATTTGGATGTTGTGTTGTAACTTTTTTATAAATTGTATACCTTCTGTTCCTGTGCTAACCAGGTCCATCTTGTAAATGAGCTATGCTCAATGGTGATCGCCCAGATAAATACAGATTTTGATTGATTGATTGATTGATTGATTGAGTGAAAGATGCCTCTAGACTGCCAGTGGAAGTGGTGAAGGTGAAAACAGGTGGGGGCTTCAAGCATGCGTGGGATAGACATGGGGTATACAGGATAACCTAATTTATCTGAATGTGCTGGGAGATAATGCAGTTGTCTGGATAAATGGGGTTTTGGATAAGTGTGAGCACTTTACAATATAGACACACCACAGTTTTGGATAATAGTTAGTTCTGGTTAAATGAAGTTTGGATAACTGGGGTTTTACTGTATTAGAGTACATATGCAGGGATAAGAGAGGGTTAATGGAGACCTGTTAGGGTCTATGTAGATAGATTAAAGCAGAGCAGATCTGGGCAGACTGGATGCACCAGCAGTCTTTTTAGGTCAACAAATTCTATATTTGTAAGTTTCTGAAATATTTTAGAGTTCTGTTCCTGCTTCCCCATTTCAAAAGCTGATAAAATAATAATTTTGATGGAAAGAGATAGGACTTGGAGCCTTTTCAAAATAATGCATATTTTGTTTAGGCTCCTTTTAAAGTTTGTTTGCAGAACACAAAGGGGTAGAAAAGTGATATATTCCATACCCCCGTGGGTGCCCAAGCAGTATATCATGAAAAAACAAGAGCAAGAAGCCGTGCATGCACGACAGTCTGGGTACTAGCAAAATAAGTTTACTAGAACAAGTCTTTAGGTTTTGCCATATGTGGCCTTAACAAGAACCAGTGTTTAGGTTTTGCCGTATGTGGCCTTAATAAACTTATTTTGCTAGTTCCATGGTGTGTGTGCATGGCTTCTAGCTCTTGTTTAAAACCTCATGAGATCTGGGCCAGGAGGTCAGAGCTAGCATGAGGAGGGGCATGAAGGCCGTGTGATCAGGGCTGTTAAGTCACTCAGAGAGAATAGGTGGGTCTCGCAAATCTAAAAGGCAGTTGCCTGCTGAAAAGTAAAAAATATAAAGATGACAAATAAGTAAATCATACTGTATATAATACATTTTATTTACTACTGAGGAGGTAAACATAAGAAATAGAAGAACAGGACAGGCAACTTTAGAAAGTACCTGAAGCAGTCTGAGGTTGGAGAAGTCAGCTAGCCAGCAAAAACAAATAGCCAAATAATTTTTATTTCTTGGGGCCCAAAAGACTATCTGAGGCAGTAAGTGATCCTAAAGCATGAGGGGTGGTTGAGCAAGCTGTAAACAGAGCTGAAGGGAAGTTTTTTTTTTTAATCAGTAAGCCCCAAAATGCACCAGAGAGCTACTTTTTTCCCCATAGAGGTGTTTATGCTCCTTTGGTGGGCCGCTGCTACCGTCCACCACCCTACTGGTCTCAGGGGGTTGTTCAGGGTCTTCTTACACTGTGCATGCCCCGGTGGACCCCCCCCCCAGAGCCGGCCAGGAGGCATCATCCTACGACAGCCCCCCTCTTTTTCCTGGTTTTTCCCAGATTATCCTGGGGCCCCAGAGATGTGCATGTACCTTCTTGCTCCAGAGATGACAACATCCTTCCCACCACATTGGCCTGGTGCCCCTGGTTTCCCTTGGCTGCACTGCCCCCTTGTCTCCTACGTAAGGCAGTCAAACACCGAGGGAACTCAGGGTCCCTCCCTGGAGAGGAGGTCTGCCTGATGGCAGCTCATCCTGCTCTGCACCCCCACCGTGTTGAGCTCTGATGGCCTGTGCTCGCTCCCAAACATGGATTATCGGCACGGCAAGAGATAAGGCGTCCATGCCTCAGACCTCTATGCCACCGAGCTGGTGCACCAGAGAGCTTCTGAATCCCAGAGCTTATGGGGGCTTGGAAATTCACAGAACCCTATTTGGCCCACCACCCCCAGCTTTTATGTAAAAATCATTTATGCTAACTTCATGTACCTAAAACATGTTTGCACATTTCACACAAATGTATGCATTTCTACCTTCTAAAATCTGATCTCTCTACTGTTTGCATTTCATCAAATACAGTCTGCTGTGAGGAAACTTGCTGTCCAAGAAAGCTCCAATAGCACTCACTGAGCAGTCTTCATGACATGCTGCCAGTAGGCACTACGCCTCCTTCTTTCTGCTTCTGATTCCACCTCTCACCATCAGTTAATGGCCTCTGCACCTCTGAAGATCAGTCAAGCAGCCTCTTTCAAATGTTGCCCATGGCAGCACCTCCAATGGCATCCAGAGAGAGCGAGAGAGAGAGAGAGAAGGCATCTTTTCTTACTCATTCTGCAGCTGTCAGGGTCCAATAGATACAGCAGTAAACATGAGGAGCAGCATGTTGGCTGGTAGTTTCACCTCTGAAGAGTGACCCCGAGAGGAGGCAGAGACAGTGTGAGACTAATGGGCTTAATTCACACCACAGTCACCAGCACTGCTATTATATCTCCCAAATCCACCCAAACCTGCCACAGAGACAAACAACAGGTAGGTGAGTACCAGACTGGGACGTTGCTTGCTAGAGTTATTTAAAACATTCGCCCCCACCACCACCAACACTACCACTCCATCAGAGAAAGGGGTTTTGTTTTTTCCCTGGACACAAGTGCACTCTGTGATTTCACTAGCATGCCAAATGTTACAAAGAAAGGGTAGGATGGGGGGGTCATACACTGGACTGCAGCAACCGTGGGATGTTTCCAAGCATCAAGTGAGAGGGCTACATTACTAGCATGCATGGATGGTTGACTATGTTACTGGTCTGTGAGCAAGATATAGTATATAACGTACCATCTGATGAGTGATGGCTGACAGATCCAGCCCAGTAGTGTCTGTGGCTGCAGCCCTGGCAGTAGTAACCACGTGTGTTGCAATGATAGTTTTTTTCTAGTGAAAGCAGACATTTCCAGCTGTAGCAGATGGAGCAGCATGTTTTGACATTATTAACAGTGACAGCGCTGGTGTGTTTCCCCCATCCTAACATCTTCTACACTGTTATACACATAAATTAGGGCCCTGTGAGAATATTCTTAATCAGTGGTCAAAATCACATCTTTACTCATTTGGTGTTACAGACTTGGAAGCTCTACATTAGAACAGAGAAGGGATTTAGGATTTAAGTACCCAAGTAGAAGATGGTAGAATTACAGTACTTGATCGATTAAAAAAATAGTAGGAATGATTTTTGAAAATAGAGGATTTGAAATGGGGCAATAAGTCTTGTGTCTGTTTGGGACTGGAGGTCAACTGATTGGGACGAGTCCCCTAAAATTGGAAGTCTTAAAAGGTATGCTCCAGAAATGCTGCAGCTGAAATAGTGTTGGGTACTAGAGTTTTGCTTTACACTTGGTAGTGGGACATAGGGATATTGGACTATTATGACAGCATATGGTCTCGAAACAAAATGAGGCAATTAGGCACTCCTTCCATGAATGCTTTTTTATGGTGTGGTGGTAGTTTGGGGTTCAGATAGGGGATGCTGTAGTTGTTAGAGATCTGAATTAATGTACTATAGAATGAACAGTAACGTTGTTTCTCCAGAGATAACATTATTATGCAGTGGCCATTTTACCACAGTACAAAAGGACAGCCACACTCAAAAGTACTAAAGCTGGTACAGCTGAACAGGTTGGCTAACCCTAACCACAGTCCGCAATTCACTCCAGAAACAGCCGCACTTGCAAGAAATAAAACATCAATGGCAGCACCAAATGTGCCTTAAAATTAAGAATGAAATTGCCTCTGGCACAAACAGATGCTCTAACAGCAAAAAAAACCCCAAATGCTTGTACACAAATACCACAGTGGGGGACACTACCCCAGCACTTTGTTGTGAAGCTTCATTAGGGAGCAGGGTCACAAAGTAAAGGTACTCCATTTATATTACATAGACAGTGACATACTTTAGATTTCTATAGCACTGTTTGGTGTGCATGCATAGATAGAAGAGATCCCCAATAAAAAGGCAGAAAACCTTTAAAAAGAAGAGAGATGTGTGAAAAATCATGCACTGAGAACTACAAATCCTATATTCTTTCAGAGAGTTATCCAAATCCTGCAAACTTAACTCCAAAAATTTCTCATCAGCGGTAAACTCCTTGATAGTACCTGGAACCCAACAGGCTGCCATTCAACTCTCACCTGAGACTGGACTCTAACCGACCCATCTTAAGTTACTGCTATTTTCAATATAAAATTTACTAACCTGTCTGACCATTTCGCAAAACTACAACCCCACAACCCCAGCCATGCTCCTCCTGATCCACTCATGGAAAACTCAAGTGTCACTCCCTTTTACTTTAAAGCCATCTCCCCTTATGAAACCCACAAGCTCCATATGAGTCTCCCAAACCAGAGAAGCTCTGGTAGTGATGGCCTCTCTCCCCGCGTCCTGAAACTTGTAGCCCACCCCATTGCCAAACCTCTGTCTACTGTCCTCAACCTTTCCCTCATCATGTCAACAGTTTCCCCAAAATGGAAACAAGCCAACATCATCTCCATCTTCAAATCTGGTGATCCTCCACTAGCGGAAGACTACTGCCCAATATCTATTCTCTCCCACCTAAGTAAGACTCTGGAAAAAGTTGTACACCAGCAAATCTCCAACCATATTGATGAAATACAACCTCCTCTGCCCCAAAAAAACATTGTTTCACTACCACCACACTGGCCTTCTTCACTAACCATGTTTTCCGCAATATGGATGAAGGTAAACTCACTGGGGCCGTCTTCGTGGATCTTACCATGGCCTTCAACCTGGTGGACCACAAAATTCTCATACAGTAAGTCAGCTCAAGGGCTTTGGCTGTTCCCCCTCATCCACCCCCTGGTTTCAAGACTACCTCTCTGGTCGAACCCAGATGGTCCGGACCATTCCACCTCCACTGCCCATGAGGTTTTTGCTGGGTTCCCACAAGGATCTATCCTTGGACCCATCCTGTTAACTCCCTTCTGAAAGACAGTATCACATGCAACTCTCTATTGTACGCTGGTGACCTTATTCTATGCAGTGGCAGAGCTCTCCACCACACTTATGAACAACTTTTGTGCCACCCATCAATGGTTCCAAACCCATAGACTCCTGGTCAATGCTAAGAAAACTAAGGCCATGCTCTTTCATTTCATTATATTTCATTTCATTTTTAATTTTTATACTTGTAAGCAGGATGAACAAAACTGCCCATTTTCACCAGCGACAAGTTACAAAACAAACTTAACATACATGATAGTACATACAGACAAACATTTAAGGGTGATACAAAAATACAAAACCATTTAACAATCAGTTATTTAACATGAGCATGTGCAAATATCATTATCCATCATCCAGTATTTTAGTCTAATTTTAAAAGACCACACTGTCATATTTTCTATAATATCAACAGGTAATGAATTAAAAAACAAAGGAGCCCTATATAAAGTAGATCTCTGGCCAAGAGCAGTTTGAAACAATGGAATTTCACAAGTAAATTTAGCCTGAGATCTAGTACCACTAGAATTAAGAGACCTGGAGAATAATAATGCAACTACAGGAGATATAAGGTCATTCTTTACCTTAAACATCATGGTACCCATTTTATGCAAAAGTACAAAATCCAGACTAACTAAGGTAGCCATGGATGCCCCCCCCCCAAATATCCTTTCTCCTGATGGCTCTCCCCTGAAATTTGTTACCTCCTTTAAATACCTTGGCGTCACTCTCAACCCTTCACTGACCTTCGCTGAACACATATGTCTTGCTGTTTGGCATATAAACCAGAAGTTAGGTGTTGGATACAGACTTAAAGATTACCTGAGCCTTGAAGATAGACTTGCCATTGCCCAGGGCACCCTACTCCCCCTATTGCACTACTGCTCCCCATCTGTTCTCAAACTACATCTGCTGGACTCTCCAGACTAAACACAACCTACTATAACATTTGTCAATTTGTGCTGTTGGCCCCTTACTCTACCAACCACTGCTCCCTCTACCAGGCACTTGGATGGCTGTCCCCACAGGCCCACCATAAATACCTCCTTGGCTGCCTTGTAGATAAATTTGTTAGAGAAAAAGATGTATCCCCCTCAGCCCTTTACTCCAGCCAAAGCTTTGTTCACATGGTCTCTGTAACTGTTCCAGCCCCATGTTAGAGAGCCCACATGTCTCCACTTGTATTTGTTAAAAGGCTTTCTCTACAGTCATCCCAAATCTGTGAAACAGCCTATCAGCCCCACTAAGGATCCTAAGTTCCCACTTCCTATTTAAGTCCCACTATAAGTCTCAACTTACAGATAGAAGTTAGAGATTTTATTACTTGCAGCACAAATGTTGTTGTGTATGTTATATGGTGCACATGTAACCTTTGCTATGTTGGCAGGACTGTTAGAATGGTCATGGAATAGATCCAGGAACGTATGAGGTCCATTTTAGATGGGCAGATGGACATTTCTATTGGTAGACACCTCCTGAAATTTCATGGTGGAGACCCTACATTTCTGTAGTTCATGGGTCTAGTATATATAAAGCCACCAAGGAGAAGGGGCAACAGAGTAAATTTATTATTGAAAAGAGAATGTTATTGTACACTTCGGCTTAATACTGTGAATCCGGATGGTTTACAAGAAATTTTGGATTTTAGCAATTTTCTAAAAGACAGATAATATGGGAGACAAGATGTAATATATAAGATGTATAGTTTTTGGTTTTCTGCCCCCCCCACCTTTTTAGATACTGTCCCCAAGAGTTGTATAATATTATAGGATACTAGCATTTGTAGTTCTCCGTGCATGATTTTTCACACATCTCTCTTCTTTTTACAGATTTTCTACCTTTTTCTTGGAGATCTCTTCTATCAATGCATGCACAGCAGATACTCTGTTGTTTCTGTAGATCCCCAGTACCTCCAAACAGTGCCACAGGAATTGAAACTATAAGGGTGATCTCAGGTTGGAAGTTTACAAGGAGGTGGAAGTGTGCTAATTTCTATCTGTATTTCAATTAATATGCCTATGATATAAATTACTAAGCTGTATTATGCCTATTTTCTCTGAAAAATTTTCCTTATGTGACTTGCAATATTTGACCTGATTTATATTGTGTACATAGGTTCATATTAATTCTATTATAGACTTTCATTGTTACTGGTATTTATGGAGTTGGGCCATCACCAGAGTATGATGTCTCTGTCTATGTAATATAAATAGAGTATCTTTACTTTGTGTGCTCACCCCCTGACAAAGCCTCACGGTGAAGGGCAGGGGTAGTGTCCGCCACTGCAATATTTGTGTGCAAGCATTTGGGCTTTTTAGAAACATAGAAACATAGAATTTGATGGCAGATAAGGACCACTTGGCCCATCTAGTCTGCCCATTTTCCTACCTAATAGATAAGCTGCAGATCCTAGTTAACCAATACCTTACTTCCTCCTACCCCCCCACTAGGACTGTCTTATGTCTGCCCCATGCATTCTTGAAATCCACCACTGTTCTTGACTCCATGACCTCCTCAGGGAGTCTGTTCCATGCATCCACAACCCTCTCTGTGAAAAAATACTTCTTCACATTACCTCTGAGCCGTCCCCCCTCTATCTTCAAATTGTGCCCCCATGTTCTTGCACATCTCTTTTTCTGAAAGATGCTACCCTCTTGGACTTTGTTGATTCCCTTGAGGTACTTGAACGTTTCTATCATGTCCACTCTCTCCCTTCTTTCCTCAAGGGTATACATATTAAGCTCCTTTAGTCTTTCTTCATAAGTCTTCTGGTGCAGATCCTGCACCATTTTGGTTGCCCTCCTCCGGACAGCCTCCACTCTGTCTATATCTTTGCGGAGGTGGGGTCTCCAGAACTGCACACAGTACTCCAGATGGGTCTCACCAACTGTCTGTACAGAGGGATAACAAATTCCTGTTTTCTACTATTGATGCATCTCCCTATGCATCCCAGTATCCCCCCAGCCTTCCTTACTGCCTTCTCACATTGCTTGCCCACCTTTAGGTCATCTGATATAACTACCCCCCGGGTCCCTTCCCATTTCTACTGTTGTCAGTATCTCACCCCCCATTGTGTACCCTTCCCCTGGGTTTTTGTTTCCCAGGTGCATTACCTTGCACTTCTTTGCATTGAATCTGAGCTGCCATACATTTGACCATTCCTCCAACCTTGCCAAGTCCCTTCTCATCCTTTCCACTCCATCTTGTGTATCAACCCTATTGCAGATCTTTGTGTCGTCTGCAAAGAAACATACTTTTCCTTCCAGTTCCTCTGCAATGTCACTTATAAAGACATTAAAAAGGACCGGTCCCAGTACTGTACCCTGTGGTACCCTGCAAGTAACCCTCCTTTCTTCACTGTGGACTCCGTTTACTGCTACCGTTTGTGTCCTGTTGTCTAGCCAATTGTTTATCCAGGCTACCACCTTGGGACCCACTCCAAGGCTGGCTAACTTGTGTATTAATCTTTCGTGTGGGACTGTATTAAATGCCTTGCTAAATTCTAGGTAGGCCATGTCCACAGCCCCTCCCTGGTCTACTACTTTGGTCACCCAGTCAAAGAGATCTATTAGATTCATCTGACACAACCTTCCCATCATAAATCAATGCTGCCTTGGGTCCTGTACCCCACTGGCCTCTAGGTACTCAACAATTCTTTCCTTCAGAAGTGATTCCATCATTTTCCCTACCACTGAGGTCAAACTAACTGGTCTGTTTTTGTTTCGGTTTTTGTGCTGTTACAGCTTTTGTTTGTGCCAGAGGCAATAAATATCCTTATTTTTAAAGCCCATTTGGTGCTGCCATTGATGTTTTTTTTTCCAGCAAGTGTGGATGTTTCTGGAGTGAATCACAGTCATTGTACCACATGACACATGACAAGAAACAATGGCTATTCTACCATGGAACTTGTGATAGCAGTGACCATTGTACTGTGGGGCCCTGATATCATTAATTTATTTATTAGCTCTGGGAGTGCTGGCAACAGCTACATGGATGGTATAGCCTAGAGTTGGGATATTGGGATTGGCAATGAGGCTAGTGACTATGAGGAGGGGCCATCCAGGTCACTGAAGTGAGTGGGATGAAGAAAACATGCAAAAAGAAAATAAAAATCCACTCACAAATCTTTTTTCTCTGGAGTCTGACTACACATGAAGTGCGAATGTGGTTTTGTTTTTTTCCATAGAAAGATGAACAGTAGGAGCATACCTCTGAACCTTTTGTTGATGAACTACAGGACAAGTCAAGTTACATAGATCATGGGTGTCCAAAGGATACTGTTGATACACTAATCCAGTCCTTTGGGTGCCTAAGCATTAGTACCCGGGCAGATCTTGCACACCAGTGTGATTGGATGGGTGGGGCAAGACAAAGGTGAGGCCATGTTTGGCACTGAAACCCCTATGCATTATCCAGGATGCACACTACTTCAGGAATGTACCAGAGTGCCATCATTATGCCAAAAAAAGCAGCTGTAAATGTTGCATGTTCCCTGGTGTAGTGTCTTTTAGGGCCTGTGCAAGCTTGATATGCCATCTCTGGACTGTGAAGTCCTCCTCTTTCTACTTGGACCTCTCTGCTATTCTGTCTCTGCTTTTGCTGCCATTTTTCATTTAATCAACCCATTCCCCTTTGTTTCATTAAAGGTCAGCTCAGATGTCAGCTGTCTTTCCATCAGATAAATATATATTTTATCTCTTTCCAATTTTATAGTCCCTCCCCTGGGACTTATGCCACTTTGTGTCTTCTCAACCTTCTGTGCTCTTGCCTTGCAGGTTCCTACCACATTATCCCATGCATGGTATTCCCAAATATATCAGAGAAGGTAAGTCCACTTACATAATTAATTTTCGCTTGTATGGTGAGTAGTATGTAGCAGAGTGGCTGGACCCATTACAACTGAACATTCATGGTATGGTATGTTTGGAAGCAGAGAAAGAGGTGAGTTGAATCACGTGAGGCACAGTCAAGAAGGAGTAGTATAAAGCTTCAGTTGTGTTTGATTCCCTGGATGCTATTCACAATTATTTTTCTGTATATATACTATATTGTCTTTAAAGGGACACTGTCAGAGTTTGAGTTATTTATTTTTTGGTCCCATGGGACCAGTGTGCCATTAACAATGTATGTCTCTTTAGATTGCTAATATGGGATCCAGACTGCCTTATATACATTTGTATGATGCTTTTTGTAAATAATATATCTTTACACAGCCTCAGCACATACCTGGTAGCTCATTTGATGAGCCATTTCCGCTCAGTTTGGTTCAGTTTATTTATTATATTGGAAAAGCATGTGAACACAGTTGCCCATTTTCACAAGCATCCAGTTGTGGACAAAACAACATATAGTAACATGAATTAAATGGAATCAGTGAGAGAGCATCCAAAAGGGAAGGGGGGCATGGTACAATATTCAAGACACTATATAAGGTGTGTAACAGTTCAACAACAGTTAAAATGGTCTTAGAAATGAGATGAGGAGACAGTGCTTGAACATGAATTAAGAGAGGTGTTTAAATTATCAGAGAGGTAAGGACATTTATAAGTGCACAGGCAAGGAGCTCAGAAAAAGGTTCAATGATTAAGCATCAGAGGTTACAGGACAATAAGATTGTGAGAGGGAGGTGCAGGGTAGAAATCACTTGATTGAACACTTGCATATGGCATCCTGGGCAAGGTGTGACTTTAAGTTGTATTTAAAGAAGGCAATAGAGGTGCACTCAGTGATAGCAGGTGGGAGACCGCTGAAGAGCATGGCACCTTTGAAGGCAAGGGTGCTCTGTCTGTGAGAGCTACTTCCTGCTGTATGTGCCCCTTCACAACAAAGTTCTCTGACATGACTGCCATGAACCAGCTGTATACTCTGCATGCACAAGTTGCTCAATTTTTATGCCCCACAATATTATTATATATTTAGAATGCACTAGTAATTCTCAGCAGATGAATGCTAGTGATATTGGAGAAAGGGCAGTATTACCATAACAATGAGGGACTTGAAAATTAAAGCTGTGACACTGGGCACATGTTCTTCATTACCAGGTTAATTTATATCTTACTAACATACAAACATACTATTTGCCAGCAGATTAGGCCTTACGGTCTATCGAGTCTGCTCAAACCTAGATCCTTAGTTGGATGCCGAGACCCTCCCATCCCTTGTTCTCCAGAAACCCCTATCATCCATCCCCACCCCCCCGGGACAGGCCATCATCTGATACATCCACTTTCTGTGTCTGTCCCACCCTCTCTTGAAGCCCTCCACTGTGGATCTCTGAACCAGCTCACCAGGCAGTGCATTCCAAGGGTCCACCACCCTCTTGGTGAAAAACCTCCTCCTCTTTTCCCCCCTCACCCTTCCACCTTCCAAATTCAAACCATGCCCTCTGGTGATACCTCCCTGCTTTAGTCTAAAGATCCCCTCCATGTTTACCCTATGTATTCCCTTGAGGTACTTGAAGACCTCAATCATGTTCCCCTGTCTCTCCTCTCCTCCAATGAAAACAGGCAGAGCTCCTCAAGTCTGTCCTCATAAGTCAAATCCGCTAGCCCTCGTATCATCTTTGTTGCCCTCCTCTGTACCCTCTCCAGGAGCTGTATGTCCCTCTTCAAGTGTGGTCTCCAGTACTGTACACAGTACTCAAGGTGTGGTCTAACCAGTCCATTGTACAGTGGCAGAATCACTTCCTTGCTCCTAGAGGTGATCCCCCTTACGATGTATCCCAACATCCTGTTTGCCTTGCTTGCTGCTCTCCTGCACTGCTCAGAGTTATTCATACATGTATCCACCATGACCCCTAGGTCTTTTTCCCCTATTAAGGCCTCCAGCGCCTCCTCCCAGGGTGTACCTGTGTTTAGGGTTTCCCCAACAAGATGCAACACCTTGCACTTGGTGATATTAATTAATTTCCATGTGTGAGCCCAGCTTTCCAGGGTGTCCAGGTCCCCTTGCAGGGCCACCCTCCCCTCTTCTCCCTCAACTACTGCTCCCATCTTGGAGTCATCCGCGAAGAGACTCATTTCACACCCTTTACCCTCCCTGATGTCCGATACGTATGCATTAAACAGGATCAAACCCAGGACCGAGCCCTGTGGTACCCCACTACCAGCCTCTCTAGGGTTCGAGAGCTTCCCACAGACCACCACTCTCTGAGTGCTTCCAGCTAGCCAGTTTTCAATCCATCTGACCATCAAAGGGCCTACTCCTAACCCCATCAGTTTCTCCACCAGACCATTGTGGGGGACAGAGTCAAACACCTTGCTGAAGTCCAAGAATAATACATCCACAGGCTTACCCCTGTCCAGTTCTGATGTTACCCATTCATAGAACTCCACAAGGTTGGTTTGACATGATCTACCTGGCACAAACCCATGTTGCCTTCTATCCAGACCTCCCACCTCCTCCAAGTACACTCCCAATCATTCCTTTAGTATACTCTCCATTAATTTTCCCACCACCGAGGTCAAACTGATGGGTCTATAGTTACCTGGTATCCCTATTTGACCTTGTGGATTGGTACCACATGTGCCTCTCGCCAATCCCTAGGTACCATCCCTGTCTCAAGTGACCTGCTGAAAAGCTCCGTCAGGGGTGCAGCCAGTATGTCCGCCAATTTCCATTGTACTCTCGGATGAATGCCATCCGGCCCAGGAGATTTGTTTTTCTTTAGGGCCTTGAGGGCTAACCACACCCTTTTGGTGGAGATAGCATCATCTGTCCCCTTCCCCTTACTGGTCTTTTTATCCTTATCCAGATGTGACACCCCTTGGGTACTTTTCCCTCCCTCTTGCTCCATTTCTGTTGCTCCCCTGATCCCACTCCCTGCCGCTTATATCCCCTTCATGCCTTGCTTTGTAGATATCCCATCCCCCTCCCTAGTGAACACAGAGGCAAAGTACTCGTTAAATACCTCTGCCTGGTCCCTCGCCTCTTCCACCCACCCTCCTTCTGATCTCAATCTGCTGAGATGGCCCTTAGTTTTTCTCCACTCCCCAATGTAGCGGAAGAACCCCTTTTCCCCTCCATGTATCCCCTGTGCCAGCCGCTGCTCTTTACTGGACTTTGCTCCCCTCACCATACGGGTGACTTTTCTAGATGCAAGCTGGTACATTTCCTTATCCCTATCCCCTCTTGTTTTTATATTTTTTGTAGGCCGCCTTCTTTTCTCTGACTGCTACCTGTACCTCACTGGACCACCAGCATGGTTTACATGACCTTGCTCCCTTACGTTTCAACTTAGCGCAGATCCTGACTGCCTCATGAAGTCCCGTTTATGACCTCCCATCTCCTTTCCACACTTGTCGTTGAGGTAATCCTTCAAGTGATCCTTGAGAATATTTCCCATGCCCATAAAGTCTGCCCCTGAAGTCCACTGCCAGTGTCCTAGATCTCACTCCCACTCCCCCCATGCTTATTTGAAACCAGACAGTATTGTGATCACTCCCAGTCAGGGGGTCCTGTACAACTATGTCCCTTACCAGATCCCCATCTGCCAGAACCACATCCAGGACATGCCCCTCCTTTGTGGGCTCCATCAAATGCTTGTTAAGAACACATCCTGGAAGCCATCCAGCAGCCTCTGCTCCTTGGCCACCTTAGAGGACATGGTTCCCCAGTTTGTACCTGGCATATTAAGGTCCCCCATTAACACTACTCCTTCCCCTTTTGGACCACACTGGGCAATGATGTTGTCCAGCAAACCATCCTCTAGAACATCACTCATCCCGGGGGGCCTATATGCTACTCTCAGCTTGACCTTATCTCCTGCTGGGGATCGTAGGGTGACCCATAAGGCCTCCACGTTTCCCTCTGCCTCTTCTACCATAGCAATTTCTATATCATCTCTAATGAACATAGCCACTCCACCCCTGACCTCCTTTCTATCCTTCCTAAGCATAGTATACCCCTGTACATTTAGGTCCCAGTCATGGTTTTGTTGTGCGTCTCCGTGACCGCGTCACATCCACCCCGAACAGCATGGCCTGGAACTCCGGCAACTTGTTTCCCAAGCTCCTGGCATTTACTAACACCAACCCCCAACCCTTATCCCTGATCCTCTTTGTCGAACCCCACCCAGATTCCTTATACTTCCATCCTCCCCCTGCTCCTCCTGAAACCTCCACCTCCAGTCTGTTTCCCCCTCCCCTCTTGGGCTTGACAGCTACTCCCCTCATCTGGAGGAGAGGGCTTCTGGTCAGCCCCTCCCTCATCCCTTCCCCCCCTTACAAGTTTAAACCCCACCTTTCTTGTATGTAGTCAGCCATCCCCTGTTTAAGGACTTCCTTCCCTAATGGGGCAAGATGAAACCTGTCCTTGGCATATAGTCCCTTATCCTCCCAAACTCCATTCCAGTTCCCTAACACCCCCAACCCATTCTCTTCACCCCACTTCCTGAGCAAGTCATTAACCTCTGTAAGCTTCTTTTTTTTCTCCACTGAGGCCTTTGGTACTGGCAATATCTCCAAAAAGAAAATGTTGCATCCATTATCCCGACAGACTCTGGCAGGTTCTTGGAACCTTGCTTGGATTTCCAAAATGCTATTTCCCTCTAGATCATTAGTTCCCAAATGCACCAGGAAATCCGGTTTCCCTCCACAATCCCTAACCATTTCATACACCATGAACTTTGCTCTGTGCACTGTCAGCCCAGAGATACTCACTACCTTCACCTGGCTATGGCATCCACCCCCCTGTCCCTCCCAATGGATACCCCTAATCATCGAGTCTGCCAGTAACAGAACCTTAACACCGCCATCATCCTTATGGTTACCTCCACTATGCCCTCTCAGCCCCTTCCCCCCTTTATTCATGATCTCAATTTCATGGGAGTCTTTCTGCCTTATTAGAGACCCCCTTGTCACCCTCCCCTTTCTGCCTCCCTTGCTATTTTGCCCACTTAGCTCAAACCCCCTCTGAATAGGTGTCCCCTTTAACCCTCTCTTATCTGAACCATTTATCCTGGCCCTGATGGTTTCCCCTTCCCACACACCACCATCCTCCCCCCTTGTAATAGTACCCCTGCCTCCAGAGGCTCTCTGTGGGTCCCCTTTAGCTAGGGCCCCATCCTTGGTACTGACCTCCTGCTGAAGGGGCTCCTCTCCACCTCCTTGTCTCCCAGTTTCTCTCAATCATGCTCTCCTCCTCATGTCTGGAATATGTTGCATCTCCCCCATTTGCTTAACATATATGTTTCCCCTTCTCCCTCTGGGACTATGTCTATCCTTTCCATAGCTGGTCTGTGATGCCCTATGGGTATCCGACTCCCTCCCCCCGGCCTCTGTATAAGTTTCCTCATTTCCACCAACCCCTTCCTCCCCCTCTAGGTTGCTTAGTAGCTCAAATTTATTGTGACACTCTATGTCAGCCTCCATCAAGTAACCCGATTTTCCCCTGACTGCATCTCTAAACTGACCCTCTTCTTCCTCTCTTGCACTGTTCACCTTAGGAGCTCCCTTCCCACAGTCTGCTGTTTTAGGCTTCCGCACAACAGCCCCTCCTGACTCTTCCCCCTCCAGTCTCTTTGTATTCAGAATGTTCACCCCGTACGCTTTCCCCTTAGCATCAACTTCCCTATCTAAGGGTCCTCTGTCCCTAATATCCCCCCTCCTGCTTGCTATAACATAACGTCCTGTAATTTCAGAGTGTTGCCCCAGCCTCCCCTCAGCCCCACCCTTCTGCTGCCCATATCCACACCCCTTATCCTTGGACACCCCCCAGCTCCCACAGCTTACTCCTTAACCAGTATACCTCACTCCTGATACAAGATAGCTGTCTACAGAGTGGGCAGCCTCCCTCTCTCCATGCCCAATTTAGAATTATTGCCATCCCACAGCCTGTGCAGCCTACAACCCTTCCGAAGATGCCTGCTATGGTGGAATATGGCCACCCTGATTATCCTCCTCTGTTTATAATAGCACACCCCCTTTTCTCAGTCCCTTTCCCCTGGAGTACAGTTTCTCTCTATACTGACTGTAGTTATTTACAAACCCAATTTCAACTCCACCAATAACGTTCCCAAGTCTCACAAACACATACAGTCCAGTGTGTGTTAGGGTCCCACTAACAGGTGTGTAATAGCAGACATCAGGTACCATATGATGTCACAGGCCCACCAGCTCCTGTTGCTTTGAATTTCAGTCCCAAACAGAAATACTCAGCCCTTCAATCCCAACCCCCAGTGGCTTTTCAGTATTTAAGAAGGCATACAAAACAGGGTGGGTGGGAAAGCTCTTACCAAACACCAGGCAAACAACACATTTAAATTTCCCTCTAAGTATCCCTGCCAAACAACTATCCCCAAGCCACCAAAGTTACAATGTAACAGTTCTAATTCAAGGTAATAATTTTTAACACATAAAACTAGTTTCACTTACAAACTATTCAAATATTTCAGTTAAAACAGAATATAACTCCAGCCCTCTTTCCTATCTGCCTGCTGCTTAAGCTCCCAAGTGAACAATGAAAGCCAAGGTAGTTCCTGTTTAAAGACAAGGTAATTGCAGCTAATGTCCCCTTCCCCAAACACCAGGCAAACAACACATTTAAATTTCTCTCTAAGTATCCCTGCCAAACAACTATCCCCAAGCCACCAAAGTTACAATGTAACAGTTCTAATTCAAGGTAATAATTTTTAACACATAAAACTAATTTCACTTACAAACTATTCAAATATTTCAGTTAAAACAGAATATAACTCCAGCCCTCTTTCCTACCTGCCTGCTGCTTAAGCTCCCAAGTGAACAATCTTCTGCTACTTACTTCTTTGCTAAAGTCATAATACCCTGATTGTAATGGTTTGTAACCATGGAAATGATAATGATGTCATAAGCCAAAGAGGATGCCCTCAACTAAGATTAAATGGCAGGAGAAGATGAACTATAGGCAACAAGAAACCTTTTCAATTTTTTTTTTTTTATTTATTTGTTTTGCTTCCAACTGCAGTCTTTTCCCCCTTCTGACAGTGTCATCAGTCCCAGCACCCTGACATCTCCAAGACTTACCTAGCTTTGCTGTCACACGGTCAGGCCACCAGGATGGGACCAGGTCCAGCAGTGACCAAATCCATGCAGAGCAGTGCCTGTTCAGCGGATACAGGGCCTACATTTCAGGGACCAACACTGCTAGACTCAAATCGTCACTGTGTGACCCTGAGCAAGTAATTCATCTATGTTCTCTATGCCTTTGTTTATAAAAACATGCAATCAAACATCATTGGCATTGTCCAATGCTTTTGTAGACACACATACACACATGTTTTTTCAACATGGGGAAGGGAGTATATTTTCATGCAAAATGTACTGCTTTTGAACTCTTAAAAGGTGATGATTGTTACTAAATTACACTGTCCATATTCAAATACAAATATTAATAAAACATTGTGCTCTGGTCAAGTTATTACCCTGTTAATCCTCTGCTCACCAATAACCTGCGCTCAGAAGGTCCATGCATAGTTAAAGAACTTCTCACTTCGCATAGCTTGAAATGAAGTGAGGAACTTCATGTAGCATTTCACTTTACAAACTCTGCACTTTACAGGAACTGTGAAGCCAAACTTCACAGTTTGCTAGAAAAACCTATGCAAAGTTCATTAATTTGCTACCTTGTAGAAATGTTTTCTCCATGAAGTGGTGAAGTGCGAAGTTTTCCCTGAGAAGTACAAAGTGGCATCTTTGCAAAAAACTCTGCGAAACACAAAGTGGCCAGTTTCTGAGTGAATTCTAAAATTTGCTACAGTGCAAGTACTCTGGCAGTGTGTTTAAGGATATTGTCCTGATAAAACTGGTGTCTGTCAGGAAATACTGTTTGGATACACTTTGCAGCAATGGTAAGTACAAGGCATGATTGTCTGTGACATTCTCTCTTTGCCCATGACACATACAGTACTGTACTTAGGTACTTTGGTACTTTAGGAGTAGAAGTGCAAAATAGGCACTTTGTGTCTACTCTCCCACTGAACAGTTGTGGTCCATTTATGTACACAAGTATCCATGAGAATATCAAGATTTTTCCTGAAGCAGTCCAAATAATGGGATTCGACAATGTAAGGGGGCAATTTGTTCCAGTATTTAACAATTCTCTGTGTAAAAAAGGTAACCCTATTTTCAGTTCTAAATGATTTACCCTGTAACTGTTTGGTATGGCTATGAGAGTTGAATGGTAAATCTTTAAATCTGAGTCCCATATCAGACATTAATTCCTTGTTTTTTATTACATTATATACCAATATAAAATTACCCCTTTATCGTCTTCTCTCTAAGCTGTGTAATCCTAGTGAGTGCAGCCTTTCTTCATAAGTGAGATTTTTTAAACCATATATGGATTTGGTAAATTTCCTTTGCACCCTCTTAAATTTTATTTTGTCAGTTTTGAAATGGGGAGACCAAAACTGGGAGCAGAAATCGAAGTAAGGCTGTACCAAACTTCTGTACAATGGAACAAGAACATCTCTGTGCCTGTTTATGAAGTTTCTTTTTATGCACCCCATGATTCTAGATGCCTTAGCTATTGCAGTCAAACTGTTTGATCAGAATGACAGATTCTGCTGAATTACAATCCCCAGGTTTCATTCATCCCTTTTGATTTTTATGATACCTTCTCCCAAATAAAATGTTGCACAAGGATTATTCTTGTCCAAATGGGGCACAACACATTTATCAGGGTGGAATTTCATTTCCCACCTTTCATCCCATATGTAAAGCATATCAATATTTTTTATTTATTTAATTACTTATTTCCGTACTCGGAAAACAATTTAAGCTCAGAGCTCTTTACATGGGTTCCACATCAGGACGTTTCAATGAAACAGATAGGTGAAATTATACAAAGGATTGCAGAAATACAAAGGTAAAAAACAGGATTATATATCAAACGCAGTACAGATCACAGGAAAACAGACAATTTACAGTACTTAATGGTGAAACCAGTCAGTTGTCATCAAACAAGAGGTTGTTTGGAGTGTTGTTAAGTGCTAAACAAAAAAAGAAAAAAGGGGGTGAAGAGAAGGAGCCCAAGTGCAATGTACAAAAGGAGAGTGTAATATCAGTATAGCAGTAGGGATCGGAGGGAGGTGATTAGACTGGAGGCAAAGAAAGAGGGTGCTAGGTATGTGGGGGGGAGCAGGAGGGCCTACTCTGGGGAGAGAGGGAAGGGTTTAGGGGGCATGGGATGGAAGTAGCGATGGGGGTGGAAAGGTGGAAAGGTGATGCTAGCGATGGCAGGTACATCGAGATTCGCATATCATAAGGAGCTACAAGTTCATTTTGAAAGTACCCAGTGTGGGCAGGCATGCAATGTTTTTCTGGAAGGAGCTGAACCACAGTGGTGCACGGTAAGCAAAGGACCATTGTCCTTGAGATGTTTGACATTTCGGAGTTAGGAAGGACTGGTGTTCAGAGTTATGGTTATGCTGTGGATTATTGCTGGAAACCAGAAGTTGTTGGACCCCTGGTGATAGCTGACCAAGGCAGGTCTTTTTGGCCAGAAGGCAGAATTGATATTTTAGTTGGCCACTGAGCGTGAGCCAGTGTGCCCTGGCATAAAGATCACAGGTGTGAGTCAGTCGGCGTGCACCTAAGGTGAGTTGGCAGGCTTTGTTGAGTGCAGTTTTTATGCACCGGAGAGCAGTATCTGAGGCAGAACCATATATAGGCAGCCAGTAGTCCACCAGGGAACCCACATAACTGTAAACAGCTATGCTGAGGTCTTCAGGGGAGAGGCTATGCTTGTTATAATAAAGTAGCCCTATGCTCTTGTTGATAGCTTTGGCCTTGTTGTCAATGTGCAGAGTATAACACAGTGAGTTGCCAATAGTGATACCAAGGTATGTAAAGTGTTGAACAAGATCAAGGGAAACCCTGCCACTATTGCATATTCATAGTGGGTAGTTTTTGTGTTTGTTTAGAGAGCTGGAAAACAGCATGGTTCTTATTTTCTTGTAGATCATTAACAATTTATGATCTTTGAACCACATTTCTACACTGGTGAATTTGCTCTGTAGTTGCTCTCAAGGGCACTGGGGTCTGAGCCATTTGAGAAGACAACTGCATCATCTATATAGAGGAGAAGGATGTGGCCTTGACTGGCTTGGGGAGGCAATTTAAGAATAAGCTGAATAGGAGGGGCAGTATTGACCCCTGTGGGATGCCTGAGCAGACAGGTTTGCTCTCTGAGAGGACAGTACCTATCTTGACTTGCTGGGAGCAGCAGTGTAGGTAACTATGAAACCATGCAATCACCTCAGGGGCAAGGCCTGTAGCAGTGAGTTGGTCAACTGGGAGGGCACAATTGACTGTATCGAAGGCCTTTGTTAGATAGATACAAAATGCCCTAGCAAGCTGTCCAAGATCAAGAGATTTATGGATGAAGCCCATGAATTCCAGGAGGGCTGTAGTGGTGCTGTGCCCTGCCCTAAAGCCACGCTGCTCAGAACATAGGAGCTTATGTTTGTCCAGGTATTTGACAAGTTGGTCTGCGATGATTCATTCCAGGACCTTCAAGAGTGGTGGAAGTATAGAGATGGATCTATAGTTCTCAGGCATGGCCCAATACCCACTCTTGTACACAGGGGTAACTACTGTGGCTTTCCATTTTTGAGGGAATACTGTGAACCGGAATGATAGGTTAAGGATATGCTTACGGGGAGACAGGATTTCTTCCAGAAAGAGCGAGATTAGTTTCAGATCAAGATTATCTCCACTGGATCTCCCCTTACGCAGCACCTTACACAGGTATTTCCTGTCTTCCCCAATAGTAATAGTCTTGAAGTGAGCAGGGGTATGCACTGGGGTCTGCGAAGAAGCAGCAGGGTTGGTGAGGGAGAAGAAGTCAGTAGAGAGGACATTACGGAGGACAGAGAAAGCAAGGTTGAAGGTGTTGGCTATAGATTTAGGATCAAGGATGGGGGATCCATCAATGCTGAGCATGGTGGGGGCTGTTTTGGGGTCACGTCTGGTGACATTTTTTAGGTTTGCCCAGAATTTACAACCATCAATCAAGTTCTTGGCTACAGCCTCCCTGTAGCATACATTTTTGGCTATTTTGATGGTCCTGATACAGTTATTCCTGGTCCATTTGTAATTCAGGATGTTAGACTGCTACCCTGTGACCATGGCTACATGCCGGAGATGGTATCTATTTTTTATAAGTTCAAGGGTGTCTGGGCTCATCCAGGGGTTGAAATGGCCTTTGCTTTTAAGCTTTTTGAAGGATGTGTGAGTGTTGCAGATTGTATTGAAGAGGAGGATGAAATGGTCAAGCATGCTATCAGTGTCAGAAGCCCCAAATACTGCTGACCAGTCAGCATTCAGGAAATTCACTTTAAAGTGGCCTATGTGAACAGGCTTGAGGACCCTGTTGGTGACTGTTCTTGGAGGGGGTTTGGTGAAATTATTAGACCAACTGAACATGACAGGGGACTGGTCACCGATGTCATCCAGGAGGAAAGAGTCATTGGAAACATGCTCATATCAATTTGTGAGTACCCAGTCAAGCAGAGTACTAGTGCCCATTCTGTAACTGGTCCTAGTGGAGGCTTCAATGAGCTGTGTAGTAGTAGTAATACATTATTGTTTAGCCATACAAGGCCATTACAAAAAGACAAAAACAAGCACATTATATAAATTACACATATTTTGCCATACAATCTCTTAGATTCAACACTCACATTGATTGAAATATAAATATATAAATCTCATAGTAAAAACATTCGAAGAACATCTTTCATCCTAAAAGATCTAAATATGACAGCAGTTTCACATCAGTTTACAATAACACATCATGATTAATACATTTAATCCATATTATTTCAAATGAACTCATTTCACTTTAACAAGAGAAAAGCAGATTGCATACTATACAATCTAAACAGCTGAATTATCTGATTTCTCTCAATCTGGCTGACTATGCTAAAAGCTTAACTAAAGGGAATCAATTCCAATATGGGGAATTCTAACTCATTAAATCTTCAACCACATCTCTTTCAGTTTTTTTTTCCTAATTTTGGAAGCATATTTAAAATAATTTACAATTCTTTTGACAGTGATCTCATCACTTGTGTTCATAACAATAAGTATAAGTCCACTATTTGTTATCGTATGTCAAGTGATATATGAACCTAACCAATACTGTTGTATTCTAGTATACCAAGGAGATTGCCATAAAACATGGTTGAGATCCTCTCTTATTCCCATATTACAATCGCACAATTCATGCTCCTTTGGAAGTTTAATGAGCTGTGTAAAGTGGACATCCTGAATTGCATCTTTGGAGTGGTTAGCTTCAGGAGCAAGCCAATTAATATTGAAATCACCAAGAAGTATAACCTTGGAGCTTAGGGTCAGGCTTCCAAGACAGTCTATGATGGCTTGAGGACCTTGGTCTGTCTCTGGTGGGATGTAGACTGATAACAGTGCAATTGCTTTGTTATGGCCCCAAGAAGGCCCTTAATGGCAAGGGCCTGGGAGAATGGCCCTAGGCTGGGTAAATTTAGGACTATGCCCTGTAAGCTATCCTTAAGGCAGAGTGCACAGCCACCACCTCTTTTAGATACTTGATCTTGCCTAAAAATTGTGTAACCCAGTAGACTGATGGCACCATCAGAGATCCTGGGAGAGAGCCATGTCCTGACAACTGACAGCACATCCATATTATGGAGGGCTACCCAGGCTTGTAGATTGTCAAATATTGCTGCCAGGCTGCAGATGTTTAGGGATGCAAAGGTTAATGTGCCTGGTTTCTGGGCAGTCGTACCATGATTTTGAGGGGGCCCAGATTGGGGTGGATGTTGCCTGAGAGAAGTAACAACAGGAGGACTAGTCTGACCAAGTAACTTTTAAAGTATTTGGTGTTAGCTTTGTGCTGCCTTCTTGAGTTTATTCTGATGGCATGCTTGTTGGAGAGCGAGGGCAGTCTGAGCAGGAGTGTGGAAGGAGGAAGCCATGGCTGGGTGCCCTGAGTTCTGGACCAGGCATGTCAGGCTGTGTTGTCAGGCCTGCAAGTGGCAGGTAGATTGGAGTCAAGCACTGACATTATGGAGCAGTAAGCATTGCCATAGGTATGCTCAGTGATAATGAGGGTAGGTGGTTTAGGGTCATTGCATGGCTGCCCTTAGAGTATACAGAGAGTGGTCAGAAGAAAATAAAAAGGCATTTTTTATTTTTATTCTTTATTCATGACAAATCAGGTTTACAACCTTTGAGTCAGAGACTCATTTACAAAGGCGTCTCATCACAGGGGAGGCAGACATCAAGACAGTTATTACAGTGCAGATTAAAACAGAGGATAATATTACAGGTGCAGTAAAAGGAACATTTAACATAGATACACTTAGGTTACATAATGTAGTAGTTTGTATGTTACTTAGGTTGCATAGTGTTACAAAATTGTGAGTTACGCTCATTGATATAGTAGGTCCTCAGAGAAGACAGCGGGTTACATCTCTGTTTGGACCTAGAAGGGAAGGAGTGGGTCTTGGGGAGGGAGAGGCTGTCCAGTGGATGTTGTCAAGCCAGGGGGCAAGGCGGATGGGTACCACAGGTTACAACAGGGGGTTAGTTGCACCTACAACAGTGGGTATTAAAGATATGGTTCCAAAGGGCAATTTTGAAGGAGCCAATTTTTGGCAAGTTGGAGATGCAGCTAGGGAGGGAGTTGAACCAGGTGGGGGCTCGGTAGAGGAAGAATCTCTGGGCAAGAGAGGTCTTAGTTCTGGGCACCTTGAAAGTGGCCTTAACAGAGCTACGGGTGGTGACGGACTATGATGACTGCTGTAGGGAGGTGGAGATCCCCGGGGGGGAAGAGTCCTAACAGTGATTTCTTAGTGAGAAGGCAGGTCTGGTTGAGCAGTCGCTCCTGAAAGTTGAGCAAATCGGTGGTAGTATAGAGAAGGCAGGTGTGAGTGTGGCTGGGAGCACAGGTCAGGAGCCTACAGGCTTTATTGATGGAGAGTTGGATTTTGGAGAGGACAGTGTTGTCAGCTGCGGCGTAGATGGGCAAGCCATAGTCCATGAGGGACAAGACGGAGGAGGTGATGGCCAGTCTAAGGGCAACCTGAGGCAGGCAGTCCCTGGGCCAGTATAGCAGGCCAATAAAAGAGTTAATGGCGGATGACAGGGCATTAGTGTGGATGTGGAAGGAGAGGGCAGTATCGAACGTGATGCCTAGGTACTTGTATGTGGTCACTTGTTCAAGCTGGTGCAGAGTGCTGGGGATAATCAAGAGGGGGATATTTTTAGCTTTATTTTGATGGTGGGAGAAGAGCATTGATTTATTTTTTTTAGGTTAATGACCAGTCTGCAGTTGCCGAACCACCTTTCGGCTTGGTTGTAAGCTTGCTGGAGGGATAATTGGAGGGAGGTGGGATTGGGATGTGAGGCAACGAGAACTGCATCATTGGCATAGAGAAGCATTTTAACGGTACCTGAGCTGGGGAGGACATTGAGGTACAGACTAAAAAGTATTGGACCCAGGATGGAGTCCTGAGGGACCCCGGAACAAACGGAAAGAGTGCTAGAGAGGGAGCCGCTGATCTTGACATGCTGGAATCTAGCAGAGAGGTAGCTAGAGAACCAGGAAATGGGACTGCCAGAGAAGCCAAGTTGGTGGAGAGAGTTGAGTAGAAGGGGATGACAGACAGTGTCAAAGGTCTTGGAGAGGTCAATGAACACTGCTCCTGCAAGGCTGCCAGAGTCGAGAGCAGCATGCAGGAGTTGGGAGAATTCCAGGACAGCTGTGGTTGTACTGTGTCCTGGGTGGAAACCGTGCTGCTCTGGGCACATAATGTTGTACTTGGTTAGGTTTTCAGAGAGCTGGATCAACACCACTTTTGTGGAGGGAGGATGGAGATCGGCCGATAATTGTTGGGGGTAGACCGGTCCCCACTCTTATGTATGGGTGTGATTTCAGCAGTTTTCCAAGCACTTGGGAACTGACCCAGGCATAGAGACCAGTTTAGAAGGTCAGTCAGGAGGACTAGGACTTCGTCCAAGATCATACAGAGGATCCTGGAGTCGAGGGGGTCACTGCTGGGGTTATTGCTGCATAAGACTTTTAGCAGGTGTGGCCTGGCTTCTTGGGGGGATAGGGTGCACAGGTAGAATGGTGTACAATGCAGGACCGGAGGGAGAGAGATGGGGATTGGGTCAAAGAGGCTGCTGGGAAGGACTGAGCTTAGGTCAGAGAAGGCAGTGTTAAGGCAATCTGCTATAAGGAGTGGATCCGTGGTGGGGGTGCCACTGATGGAGAGCTGAGATGGTGGGGGGGAGTGGGACTTCCCATTTAGCTCTTTCATATTGTCCCAGAAGGTCCAGGCTGAACCCCAAGTGGAAGCGAGGGTGGTCTAGTAGTGCTCTGCCTTGGCCCGCCTAATGGCCCAAGTACACTTATTGCATGCTGCATTGTAGACCTGTCTATCAGATGCCTTTCCAGATTCTACAGCAATGTGCCAGAGATTATCTCTGTTTTTGAATCTCTGGAGGAGGGGTGGGGTGATCCATGGGGCATTACATTTTTTGGAGCGGATCCTGATGGGGGGGGCGAAAAGGTCACAAGCCTTACAGAAGGCATTTGTGAAGTGGTCAAGAGCTGAGTCAATGTCCAAGGCACACTGGATAGGGGACCAGTCTAGCTGGGCTAGGTATTGTTTTAATTTTATGAGGCTGCTGGGGTGTAAACAGCAGCGTAGAATGGCCTGGAACACTGGCTTCAGAGTAAAGGATGACCAGAGGACTGGGAAGTGATCGCTAAGAGAGTCGGGGAGGACAGTGACATCCCAGATTTTGTAGGTGCGGTTAGATATAACAACATCTAGGAGAGTGCTGGTGCCAGTAGAGTGGTTGAATCTGGTGGGCTGGGTGACTAACTGGAACATATCCAGGGCAGCAAAGAAGTCCGTTATATGGGAGGCAGTGGATGCAAGCCAGTTAACATTGAGATCACCTAGGATGACTTGCTCCACTTTGTGAGGGAGAGATGTGTGGTAGTCAATGAGGGACTGGACCGCTTGGTTTTGATTCCTCGGGGGTACGTCTGCATCCTGGCAACCTCAATGTTGTTCATGATGCTACCTTCAGTTTTGGTATCATCTAAAAATGTGTTGACAAATCCATGAAAACCCTGATGTAAATCACCAATGTATATATTGAAGAGAATCGGACCCAGCACAGAACCCTGAGGTTCCTGTGTTTTCATAAGACACTTTATACCCAGCGTAACCTGAACCAACTCTGACATTTTGTTTTCTGTTAGTCAGCCAATTTTGAATCCAGTGTGCAATTCTGCCATCCATGTTTAAATGATCTAATTTGGTAATTAGTTTACCATAATGAACATGGTCGAATGCTTTACTGAAATCCAAATGAATGATGTCACAAGGAATTATATTATCGAGGAGTTCACTGATGGGCACATACGATATTAGGTTGGTAACACATGAGCGCCCTTTTTTAAACCCGTGCTGCATTGGTTAAATGTACCTGCACCATTTATGGCATCCAGTATTGTTTCTTCTAAAAGTCCCTCTATTCTTTTTCCCAAAATCGATCCTAGCCTGATAGGTTGGTAGTTGTTTATTGGTTATTTGTTTTATGGATTGTTTGTTACCTTTTTTGAGCATTGGAATAATGATTGCATTTCTTCAATAATCAGGAACCAAACTTGTGTCAAAGGACTTTAAAAAAATTACACTCAGGGGGTTGGATAAAAGATGAGCCAGAGTTTTGATTTTCAGTAGATGCACGTTATCCAGTCATAGTGCTTTGCCTGGTTTGATTTTTTCCAGTTCTCTAAGAATGTTATCTGCATTGAACAAATGACTACTCAAAGCATATTTTAATACTGGGTTGTTTATTTTAACAATGTTTTTGTTTTCTTTAATTAAAATTCACGCCAAAATAGTTGTTTAAATTCTCAGTCATAGGTGCAGGGTCTTTGATGAGTGATTCTTTAATGAACAGTGATCCAACAGTAGATTCCTTACCTTTGAGGGAGTCTGTGTAACTACAGATAGCTTTAGTGTCTGTTCTGCTGTATTTCTGGCTAAGGTAGATTCCAGGTTGTGTTTACTTTTTCTTATTGCATGTCTACATTTTTTAGGTCTTTTTTATAACAGTCATATCTGATACTGCAGGGGTCATTCTTGAACCTGTTATATGATCTCTTTTTTTTTTTTTCTTTTCACACGCCGCTTTGTACCCAGCATAAGCTATTTCGGCCTGATCTTCTTTCATGAGATTTATTTTCTAATTGGTACTCATTTGGCCTGTAGTTCTAATAGCTTGTCTCCAAGAATGACTCACATGCCTAGTGCATCCTTGCTTGCAAATTAGAACTCTCAATCCTAGTTAGATACTTCTCTTGCATTGTTGTAAAATTTGCTTTATTGTGGTTCTCTACTAGCTGGGTCTTTATAATATATTTTTTAAATATGATGAATCACTACATTAATCATGCAGTGATCACTGTTGCCAAGGGGATGTATTGCATTGTATTTAGTTACCCTGTTTTTTATATTTGTCTGAACCAGGTCTAGTAAGTTATTTCCCCTTGTGGATTCTAAGGCTAACTGGTCTGGGTCACACTCTTTAATGATATCCATGAGTTCAGAGGTTACTTGACCAGCAACTGTGTCCCAGTAAAGTACACTCCATCTCAAAAATATGGATTGGAACATGATGTTGCTTTGACATTCCCCAGATAAGAATCTTCTGAGGGTGCTTTGGTCATAATTTCATTGAATCCCATCTCTTATTTCAAAATGGCATAGAAGCAAATTGTTCTAGTAAAACCATTATCACATCAATAAAAATAAAGCCATAAAACATATCTTACAGTACTTTCTAGTTCCTTGCCTGCTGCAGTCACTTCACCTTATTCACATTACGTATCATCAAGCGATGTCTATTAGCAGTGAAAATAATTAAGCCATGCATGCAACAATCCAGAACAAGAAATCAGCAACATACTATGCAGAACTGTAGTATGCTTGCAATGCTCTTACATACTTTGGGCTAGATTTTCAGATGTCCAAGATCACCACGAGCCCCAGTGCGCCAACTATCAGGTGCATGGGGCTTTCGGCAATCTAATGGGATTTTCTGTCCCATGCTGCAATTGCAGCAAGTTAGACCAACATTTTCTGGTCTAACTTGTGGCTATCCTGGGGGCCTGTTATATGGAGTTTACACCAAATATTTGGCACAAGCTGCCGTAATTCATGAAAATAATCACAACTGCACCCAAGACTGTAAAATTGGGTGCAGCTACAAGAAAGGGTTTGGTGCACTACCCAAACCAAAGTGTCATGACACAGAGCTGGGCACAAGCCCTGCACCACATTTGAAAAATCCTGCCTTGTATGTTCAGCCTTTGTTCTGCCACATTTTCTTCACTATTGGTATGGATGCTGACACACCATGTTGCACGTTCAGCAGACCCATGATTGCTCTGGCTGTGTGCTCATCATCCTCAGATATATTGTGTGAGTCACAAGAGCCGTGTTTGCACTGTGAACATAGAAAACAGATTTACATTTCAGGTTACAAAGATTTAAATGTCAAATCACAGTATAATTGGATAAATACAGTGATGTTCAGTACTAAATCTGAGGTACACAGTAGCTTATGCACATGGCTGAGCTGAGGTAGCATATTTCAGGTGTGTCCACAGCCCACTGGCTGTGATACTTTGCCATTGCTCTCAAGAAATGAGTGGCTCTTTCTCATGCTAGTACCAGCACCAGACAGTCTCTGTATTGCCAGGCTCATCTCAGAATTAATATTCTTCACCATTTTGCTTCAAAAAGGTAAATATTAGAAACACAGTCAAAATACAGCAGTATACAGCCCACTGTAAAAATCTACTAATGCAGCAATAAGGTAAGGCAAGTTAAAAAAAACATAACATGTGCCACTCTACCTTCGCAAATATTTCACACAGATGTCAACTTGTAAAGGGGGCATGACAGCACAGAGTGTAATGTTTAGCAGTTCAACATTATTATTGTACCTGTCCAATCATTTTGCAACTCTTTTCTTGGATGGGCATCATTCACACCTACTGTATGTTATTTCTTATAGTGTCTGTCCCCAGCACTGGTCAAAATTCCCAGTTTTCCCTACAGATAATTTTCATTCTGTCAGCTATGGAAAAATATCTGATTATGATACGCAAAGCAATGTTTTACATGTCTTAAGGAGCTTTAAGAATCTTGGTCCAGCAGAAAAGAACAGTTATCGGGTTGCTACACATAAGACAACGCATGCTTCAAGAGCAGAGAATGGGAATAAAGCCCAAGAAGTGAAAAGCCAGCATGGGTTACTACAATCTAGGCTTCTCAAAACTCCTAGAGCACCAATACCAAGGGTAAACAGTTTTTGTATGGTATACAGCAGTAAAACAGTTGGAGGATGTTGAGCTTAAGAGGGAACCCACAATGTTCTGTAGATTTATATATTTATTTATTTGGTTTTTGGTAACCAGGTAAGTACACTAGACAAAAATGTGTCTATTTTCAGCAATGACTTGAGAGATTACATGTCGTAAGAACAGATAATGATTTACATTTCAGAAGAACAGAAAATGATTCACATGGTGCAACACAAGAGCAGGATACAGTTCATAAATGTACAGTACATCATAGTGATAGCAGTACAATTAAAAACACTTCCATAGTAGCAGAATACATTTCACAAGAACAAATAATGATTCACAAGGCACAACACAAGAGCAGATTATAGTTCATAACAATAATAGCACAATAGAGAAACACTTCCAGAGTAGCAGATAACAGATTAACAATATGCTTTATAGTCACAGTAGCTTGTTTCAGACACGTGGGAACAGGAGATTTTATAGGTGGCTGAATTAAACAATCAGTTGTTCAGCAGCTGTACAGGGAGACTTAAGGACTTTCAGACTGGGGGGTTGCCCTCAGTAGAGACAATGTAGTGCATGAGGTTGGGTACTGCAGTGCCTACTTGTCAAGTGAGGGTGAGGTGACTGACCGACCAAAGATTCCTCAGGGTATTATGACTCAGAAATAGACTGAAACAGATTGTGAAGGCAGAGGGTCAGATTGGGGAGTCAAGGGGTCAGTAGATATTTTATACAAACATTAGTCTACAAATTTAGTGCCAAATAATGGCAGGCATAATTTTGTAGGTGTATTTTCTTTGCCAATTACTCTAGTATACTATGAAAGAGAGATGGGACCTGGTGCCAGCTTCAATAAAAAAAAATGGTTGTAGTTTAGCTGGGGTACAGAACCACACAGTATCATACCTGATAGTATAGCAGACAAAAACCTTGATTCCTGCTGTTTGGGAAAGGAAATAAGTGATCTGTAATGCAATATTAGAAATGACTCTAATAATGAGGGATAAAGAAATCTGCCAGTGTTGACCATGGTTCCAGAGGCATGAGCCAACTTAATAGCAAAAGGGTTAGCATAGTAGATTTCTAATGCAGTATCAGTGAGTTCTTTCTAATCATCTGTGGCCAAGAGACCAGGTGGAAATCATGGAATTTCAAATATCCTAGGGCTATCTCTAAGCAGTATATCCTAAATTATACAATGGGGTATGAAAATCCTGTAACCTCTTTGGTCGAAACAGATCACATGACTGTGGTAAATCCTCCAGTATACCCACTGTAAAACTTTTATGTCACTATAAAAAAAAAAAGTTGAACATTGTATAATAGCAACATACCATGACAGGGAGTGGGTGTATGGGTGGATTTACCACTTCTGGTGTGGTTAAGTCACTCGGCTGCACCTCGTGACCGAACAACACCAGGTGTGGTAAATCCACCAATATACCCACTCCCTGTCATGGTATATTGCTTAAAAATATCTTATATTGTAGAGGCTGTGTCTGTTTGGAGGAACAGATAATTGTCATGTAATATAATGTGATGAAGGAGCAGGCAGCCCAACATTGATAGTTGCGATGATTCTGTTTCCTCTCTGACACACACACACACACACACACACACACACTGTGTCTCTCAATTCACTTTATTTAGCACGTATCATGGAGTGTGAGTGATTATTTTAATAAAACAAATACACAAGTAGTTTTCAGAGTCAGATTCAGAGTGAACTCTGTGCTGCAATTATTGGCCATGGCAGCAATAAGAGCCCAAGTATGGAATTCTCTAGGACCTCTCAGTATTTTATTATTAACATAGAGTTTAATAATTCAGAAACATTGCACAGTGCTAGTCAGAACTATCCCTAAGTTTTTGTAGTGGTATTTTATTTTGCCTCAGCAAGTCTTCAGATTTAATAGGAACAGGCAGGCACTAAATTTCAGAGGGAATGTTTTTTCATCATGCATTCATGTGAGTTTAAAAACATAATATAACTCATTAAATCTTAAAACTATCAAAGGGCAATTTATTTATGTCCCTGAAAAGCTCTACTTCTTCACCATAGTTTTTATAATGTATAATTAAGCCACTGGAAATGCTCATCTGTTTATTGTGAAACTAAATTCCATCACTGGGCAGAGTTACTTGTCATTAAAGAATACAGTGAGATTACAGATTTAATCTTGTACTTGTGCCAGTGTGAAACAAAGTGAAAGGTAAGGTAGCAAAATGTTTCATCAACTTTTAAAGTTATTACCAATGAGACTTATGAGATTCTGTCAAATTCTCTGTCTCTCTCTCTCTCGATATATATATATATATATATATATATATATATATATATATATATATTTATAAAATGGATGACAGATAAATAGAACAAATCCAAACTTCTGATTGTATAAAACACATCACATGACTGTGTGTATATCAGAGCGTGACAGCACACCTCCACTTTTGCGCCCCGAAAATTTTTTTGCCATTTTATAAGATGAGATAACCCACTCTAGGATGTGCGGTCGCACTCTGATATCCATACGCCTTAGGCGGTTAGCGCACACCAAGGCATGCGTAAATCCGAGTGTGACCACCACCTAAGAGTGAGTATCTATTACATATATATATATATATATATGGAAAATACACATCAATAAAGTGACCAAAGATCATCAGGTGACGTGCGTATATCAGAGCACGACTGCACACCTGCACTTTTATTCCTCTCCAAAACAATTTTTACATTTTATAAGATAGATGAACCACTCTGAGGTGTGCGGTCATGCTCTGATATATGCACACCTTGGGTAGTTGATGCCCAAGGCTGCAGCAACACACACCAAGGCATGCGTATATCACAGTGTGACTGCACACCTCAGAATGGTTTATCTATTACATAAATATATGTTTGATAAGACATCTAAGGTGGGACTAATGCAGCACACTGGCAACATTTCTTACCAGCTGTTGTTTAGTTTTTTTTCATGTCCTTATGATCTAAAGTTTCTTATCATCTGTGAGATGTATCTCGTAAATATGACCATTATTGTATTTCAGATTATATCAATTTATGTTTGTAAAGACCATAAACAATGTACAGTACTTGGTCAAACCAGGATGTGTTACAGGTTTGATTTTTCAATGAAAGTCACCCTCCAATATAAGTCACAGGCAAAAATACAAATTATTTTAGACAATGCAGCTTCTTTTTGTAGATGTATGGTTTGTGATTTAGACATTTTTGAATGTCTTCCTCCTTGCCATGACCTTCCCCAAGAGACCTAAACATTTTTTTTTTGCTGTTATTTTTTTGACTCCTTGACTGGCTGACATCCACAGGGAGCTCCCAGCCCCATCCCCAGCATCCACCACCTGGCGCTGACCCGAGCTCCCAGTGCTTACCCCACCGGCAGGGCCAGTGGGGTTCCTGCAACCTCCACCAAGGACCGGATCCAGTGGGCCAGTGCTGTGGCTGGCTGGAAGTGGAGCCTGCAAGGTTCCCTCCACCATAGTGCCATGTCTCTTCCTTTTTCCTGGTGTTTACACCCTAGGAGTTGTGGTGTGCAATGATGCCCACAGAGGGGAGCATGCACTCGTCTGCACTCACTCCCTCCTGGTGTCTGCCTCAACTCCTCCCCCTGCTACAGTGTGGCACACTACTCCCCAGCCTCTGCTAGGGAGCAGGCAAGTGCTGACTACTGAGGACCACCAACCCCAGAAAAGGAGAGGAGTCCAACGGATGCTCAATCCTTCTCTACCTTTGCCAACCCCCGGGGCCGGTGCTCATTCCCAAACATGGGTCGCTGGTGTAGCACAAGGTAGGGCAACCAGCACATCAGACCTCAGTGCCACTGGGCCAACTGAAACCTAAACATTTTGCTGTGGCACTATGCTACTTACCTTCAGAAATGAGTGACAGCACCATCTTGACACATTTTCAGAATATACAGTTTCCACAACAGAGTGTAAACTCAGGAGGAGATTGAAAAAAATGATGCTGGTTGCATCCATATCAATTGAATCAAGTCATAAATTACAAAACTTGAAGCAGAACTATTTCTATAAAATGCACAAAGGGATTAGAAATCTACAGATGGATAACTTCTGGTTCCACCTCTAACCGATGTGGTTGTAAGCTCCAATGACTTCTGCTCCTTGGTGGTATAATGCATCAAAATCGGCCCCCACAATCTAGTCACAGACATTAAATAAGGAGAGAAAGTGTCTAGATAACATGCAGGTGAAACAAAAAACAATGGATGCTCAGTAACAACTGAAAAAAAACAACTCACCAGCTTAATCAGCTAGACACAGCCGTGCAGTCTGTCACATCAGACCACGTGAGCTGCTATAGTGACAAAGACCCAGGTGAACAATTTACAGTAACTGCAAAGAAGCTCTTCTGTGAGCTTTGAAAGCTGGGCTTCACCGTGGAGCACCATAAGAAGGCTGTGGGGGACTACAGGAAAGACTTCTGTGAAGTGTAGCAATACACCGCCAACCTACAGAGCAGACTACCTGAGGCCTCCAGCATGTTGGGACACAGTACTGTCTTGCAGTTCCATACTCACAGAGAGTGGGAACTGACTGACAAGTTGGATGATATGAAGCTGAGGACTCAGAGATAATGTGCATATTCATGATCTCCTGGAGGGAATGGAACAGGGACCAATGAGCCCTTCCTAGAGTTATTTTTTAAAGAACTCCTCAGCTGGCCATAAACAGACCCTCTTAACATTATCTGCCCCCACAAAGTGCTGATACTGATACTGATCCTGGTCTGAAAGCTCACTCGATATCTATATTACTAATATTTTTAGACTACTGAGTAAAAACCAAAATCCTGCAAGTAGCCTGGGCCAAAAAAGAGCTGATATTTGGGGCACTCACCTTTACTTGGAGCATGACTTCACCCCCTTAACACTATTGAAGAGGTGCATTCTGTTGACAATTCAAAAGGATTTAGCCTCCAAAATTATTAAAATGCAGCTAATTGTTCTGAGCAGTTTAAAGTTTATACAGCAGATGGACGACACTTCTTCTGCATGCTGGTGTAGGCCTGCCTGCTACTGAAATACCGGGAGTGCCTGCCAAACTGTTCTCTGCCCTGGATCCAGGACTCACTGCACTGCTTGACTTCTAGTCTTAGAGAATGGTGACAAGGTCTAGAAAGTGAAGCCATCAACCAAAACTAACAGAGACCCCTTTCATTAGGAACCACCATGAAGAAAAGGCTCACTCAGCAATACCACGAGGCACTCCACAGAGGGGGGAATAACTGAACTGGAGACCTCCAGTATTTTCTACTGGCCAGGTACTGTTTTTACCCTTTACTGTTTCGAAGATGACAGTGCTGACCACAGGAGGTAAGTATGGGGTAAGGGGGGATAAGGGGAGCTGGGTGCTCAGTGGGAGGGTGGGGATGGGGGAAGTGGGACTGGAAAGACAATGAGGGACCGTTTTCTTTCTTCCAGGTTAAAAAAAATAAATAACACTTCAGGGGATAGTTTTCTTTATTTACAGGAACAAATGATAAATAAATAAATGTGGGCACACTGGGGTAGGCTCACAGTGTGCTACATGAGTTAGGGGAGATACACGCTGCTGACAGGGGGATTGGGCACCCCCATTGGCAAGGCAATAAATAAAAATTAAAATAACTTCTGAGCACACTGGGGGACACTAGACTACCAGGATTGGACCTGGTGGTAATTAGAAGTTACACTTTGAATTACTAAGGTAGTAATTCAAAGTGTCACTTCCAGTTACTTTGGGTTCCACCGCCACTTACTGCATGCTTTTTACAGGCAGTATTTAGCAGCACGCTACCGGTGGTGCAACAACCTACAGCATGACGCAACTATTTTGAATATGCCGCTGTGCTGGTATTCATGAACAGTCCCCTACCTCCCTCCCCTGCATATATTAACTTTAACGTTGGCACTATCACACAACACCAGTGCTAAAAGAGCTTTTGAATATTGCAGTCTGTCACAAATTCGGTGCTATTCCAGGGCTACAGATTTGCGTTGGGCGCAAAGCTTTGAATATCTGGCCCAAGATCTGGAATTTTATTTTAAAACTTTTTACATTTGTGAAAATGGCTTTCCACAAATTCCCCCCATTACCCCACTTGCAACCCCTTTCCTTCCTTTGCCCCATTTCCATTTCTACTCCCACATTACTATGTTTGTCCCTTACCCCTATGTCCCCAGTTCCCCTTCTTTTGCCTTGAGCCTGTTCTCTGGTGGAGCTTTCTCCCCTCAGGTTCTCATTCCTTCCTGCTTCATTTGGGAGGGGCAGTATATCCCTCTTCTTTCCTTTCACCACCCCCGGATATTTTGGTAATCCTAGCTGCCATTGGGGATGGGAGGATCTCCCTAATGCGGTGGTGCAGAGCACATACAAACCATACAATATTACTTCTCTCAATAGTAGCTGTGGCCATGCACTCTGCCTGCAACCACAAGGGGCTGCCCAGGGGCTGAAGTGGCTTGGAGAGTGACCTGGCAGTTGCAGCATCTTCCTGGGCACTCAGGAAAACAAATGTGCAGAGCAAAAGATCTTGTATATCTGAACAGGCCCAGCATAAATTATGACAAGCTGAATGGTTGGTTCAAGGGCTGGGGTACTCTAAAGAGGCACCGCCAGTGGCAGAGGGAGACCAGACACCCATTCAGCAATGACTGGGGAAGCCTGACCATATGACAGTTTGAACTTTATAGTGTAGTTGGGGTGGACTGGGTGCTGGACTGGACCTTCTCCTCACACGTGGGGCTGGGGACTCTAAGCATAAGAGAGGACCCAGGGGTTACACTACCTCATTTGGTTATGCTTCCCTCCTATTCCAAGCAGTAGGAATAACAAATAGTGTGGAGAGGATCCTGTGGCCAGGGTAAGGGTGTATGGGTGGGTCTGGTTGGCCTTGGTTCTCCTCGACACCACCACCTATTGGGCTGTCAGGGGGTGTGTGGGAGGGATTATCAAACTATATTTTTTAATTTTGTGGAATTTACATGTCACAGAGGTTGGGGTGTACTACATTTGCGCCACCCGGAAAGATAGGTAGGAAGGTGGCTCTGAAGTGCCACATGCACCCCGGTGACTATGTGTCAGTGCCTTCCAGGGAAATGTGGGGGTAGCCAATACGTGGAGGAAGGCGGCACCCAAATGTAAAAAGCATGAAGGAGAATGCAGTAGTGACATATAATGTACAGAGAATGAATAGTCTGGTTAAGAGAGAGAGTTCTTCAAGAACTACAACATAAAACAGCAATAGCTATGGTGCAGAGACCCATCTCATGGAGGTGAAACACACCAAACTAAAGCACTCCTGGTTTGGGACAGCGTACTCCTCCACTTACAAGTAGTATCTACAATGCCAGGTGGTGCCAGTCCTGGAACACAAATCATGTCCCCTTGAGGTCACCATATCTGTGGTGGAGCCTGAAGGCTACTAAATTTGCATCAAGATATTCTGGAGATCCATGACATGCACATTGCTTAATATTTATGCCCCTAATGTTGAAAAAGAAATGGTGCTCTTCCTGAAAAAAAAATAAAAATTTCTGGCACATGCACCCCCAGGGCAATCTGTATCTAATGGGGAAGAATTCAGTGAGGTTTTGAAACCCTCCACAAACAGAGTGTGGTGGAGGAAGAGGTTCAGGGAGCAAGGTAGGAGACTGCATCGGACATCTAACCCTGGAATTGGGCTTAATGTAGATATGGAGGTTCCTCCTCCCAGTGCACAGGATTACACTTTCTGGTCTTCACCACACTAAGCATACTCCTATCTAGACTTTTGATGCTGTCATCCACTTCAGTGCATGCTGCAGAATCCTATGATATAAACCACGTGCCTTGTCAGACCATGCACCAGTAATACTTGAATTCATGATTGTCTCAATTATGAAATGATGCAACTGGTACCTTTATGTTTCCTTGTTGTATAATACAGATTATATTGCAATGGTGGAGGCATGGGTAGTGGAATATCAGGTACTGAACCCCGAACAGCAGACCTCAAAGGCAGCTTGGTGGAATGGCCAGAAGGCGGTACTTATGGGCCACATAATTAGCTTTGCATCTGGCCTCAAAAAAGGAAAGGATGCAGAAGCAGCTTGAACTAGAGGCCAAGTTGTATGACCTAGAAGCAGAACATAAGATAGTCTGCAATGAGGAAGTTAAGAGCCAGCTGGAGGAGTGTAGGATGCATCTTAATAAACTTCTAGAAGCCAGGGTGGAAGGAATGCTGCACTACTCCCTCAGCGCTTCTTCAGATTGGGGAACAGAGCAGGATGCCTCTTGGCCTGGCAACTGCATAAAGCAGCAGCTAGGAGGGCAGTGCTATGGCATCAGAAGTCGACCCACCCAACAATTCAAAACTGACCCCAGAAAGATAGAACAGTTTGGACACTTTTATAAATTTTTATATAGGGACAGGGAGGGTAAAAGAAGAGGAGGAGTAGCTCTGTATGTAAAGGAAGGGATCAAAGCAACAGAACTAAAGAGTAAACAGGGAACAGATGAGGCACTTTGGGTCACCCTGGAGACAGAAAATGGCACCACAATCCGCATAGGGGTTGTATACAGACCCCCATCTCAGGGGGAAGGAATGGACAAGGAAATGATAGAAGGCTTTCTTAGAATGGCAGAAAAAGGGGAGATATTGTTGATGGGGGACCTGAATATGCCAGATGTTAACTGGAACACCTTTGCTGCAGGCACATCCAAGAGCAGGGTCACTCTTGATGCCCTACAGGGGGCATGCCTCAGACAGCTAGTATCGGAACCCACTTGGGAAGGAGCAATCTAGACCTGGTACTTTCAAATGGGGATGGAGAAAGAATCTCAGATTTAAGTGGGTAGCCATCTGGAACAGCGACCACTAAACAGTGTGGTTCATGATAAACACAGCCATACAATCAAGCCATACAAAAGCAAGAGTACTGGACTTTAGGAGGGCTGACTTTGGAAAATGAGAGAGTGCCTCAGAAAAGCACTAGCAAACAGGCAAGAAGGAGGGTGGAGGAACAATGGGAGGGATCAAAACAGCCATCACAGAGGCAACAAGCCTTTGTGTAAAGCAAATCAATAAAACACAACGAAGGAAAAAAACGCTATGGTTCACAAAAGAGGTGGCAGGGAAGGTTAAGGAGAAAAGGACAGCATTCAGGAAACATAAGGAAACACAGAAGGAGCAAGACAGAGAACTTTATCAGTTAAAGCAGAAAGAGGCTGGGAAGGTAGTCAGAATAGCAAAGGCCCAAACCAAGGAAAGCATAGCCAATTCTGTTAAGAAGGGGGATAAGACCTTTTATAGGTACATTAGGGAGCGAAGAAAGACCAAAGGAGGGATACTGAAGCTTAATAAAGGGGAGGGAATGTGGGTACAGGGTGACAGTGAAAAAGCAGGGATACTGAATGAATATTTCTGCTCAGTATTCACAAAGGAAGAGGAGGGGGAGTTACCTAAATGAAACAAGAGAAACACTCTGAAGACGGGGGTCGATACCAGTCCATTTACAGAAGAAAGGGTTCTGAAAGAACTAATAAAATTGAAGGTTGACGAAGCAATGGGGCCTGATGGGATTCACCCAAGAATTCTAAAAGAACTAAGGGTAGAACTAGTGACATCGCTGACTACTCTCTTTAACAAATCATGAGAGGATGGGGTGGTACCCGAGGACTGGAGGATGGCAGATGTGATTCCTCTTCACAAAAGTGGGAGCAGGACAGAGGCAGGAAACTACAGACCAGTTAGTTTGACCTCAGTGGTAGGGAAAATGATGGAATCACTTCTGAAGGAAAGAATTGTTGAGTATCTAGAGGCCAGTGGGGCACAGGACCCAAGGCAGCATGGATTCACGATGGGAAGGTCATGTCAGACAGATCTAATAGATTTCTTTGACTGGGTGACCAAAGTAGTAGACCAGGAGGGGCTGTGGACATGGCCTACCTAGATTTTAGCAAGGCATTTGATACAGTCCCACACAAAAGATTAATACACAAGATAGCCAGCCTTGGAGTGGGTCCCAAGGTGGTAGCCTGGATAAAAAATTGACTAGACAACAGGACGCAAAGGGTAGTAGTAAATGGAGTACACAGTGAAGAAAGGAGGGTTACTAGTGGGGTAGCGCAGGGTTCAGTACTGGGACCGGTCCTTTTTAATGTCTTTATAAGTGACATTGCAGAGGAACTGGAAGGAAATGTATGTCTCTTTGCAGATGACACAAAGATCTGCAACAGGGTTGATACACAAGATGGAGTGGAAAGGATGAGAAGGGACTTGGCAAGGTTGGAGGAATGGTCAAATGTATGGCAGCTCAGATTCAATGCAAAGAAGTGCAGGTAATGCACATGGGGAACAAAAAGCCCAGAGAAGCGTACACAATGGGGGTGAGATACTGACAACAGTACAAATAGAAAGGACCTGGGGTAATTATATCAGATGACCTAAAGGTGGGCAAGCAATGTGAGAAGGCAGTAAGAAGGCTGGGGGATACTGGGATGCATAGGAAGAGGCATCAATAGTAGAAAACAGGAAGTTGTTATCCCTCTGTACAGACAGTTGGTGAGACCCCATCTGGAGAACTGTGTGCAGTTCTGGAGACCTCATCTCCATAAGGACATAGACAGAGTGGAGGCTGTCCAGAGGAGGGCAACCAAAATGGTGCAGGGTCTGCACCAGAAGACATATGAAGAAAGACTAAAGGAGCTTAATATGTATACTCTTGAGGAAAGAAGGAGAGAGGGACATGATAGAAACTTTCAAGTACCTCAAGGAATTAACAAAGTCCAAGAGGGTAGCATCTTCCAGAAAAGAGATGTGCAAGAACAAGGGGCACAATTTGAAGATAGAGAGGGCAGCTCAGGGGTAATGTGAGGGAAGTATTTTTCACAGAGAGGGTTGTGGATGCATGGAACAGCCTCCCTGAGGAGGTCGTGGAGTCAAGAACAGTGGGGGACTTCAAGAATGCATGGGACAGGCATAAGGCAGTCCTAGAGGCGGGTAAGAGGAAGTAAGCTGTTGGTTAACTAGGATCTGCAGCTTATCTGTTAGGTAGGAAAATGGGCAGACTAGGAGGGCCAAGCGGTCCTTATCTGCCGTCAAATTCTATATTTCTATGTTTCTATAAAGAACTGTACCCTGGAGACATTGTAGAGGACTACCCAGGCAAACTGGATGCTTTCTTTCATACAGGTTAGGAACTCACAGATGAGACCAAGAACACCATGAAGGCACCTATTTCTCTGGGAGAAATGAGACAGGATGAAAGGCACCTTAAATCAGGAAAGTCTCTGGGCCCTAATGGAGTGGAAGTGGAGTTTTATAAGATGGTCCTGGAAACCCTCTCACCACTGTAGAGGACATTTGTGAAGACTTGCAGAAAATCGGGGATGTACCATCATCCTGCCATCAGGTGCAAATAATGGTAATCCTGAAGTCAGCAAAAGATACAACTCTGTGCGACACATAATGTCCCATCTCCCTCCTTAATGTAGGCCTTAGGGTGTTCACCTCAGTTCTGGCTCTCCACCTGCAGAATTTGGTGCATTCCTTGGCCCCCGATCAAATAGGATTTTTCAACAGCCAGTTGTTACATGACAATACGAGGAGTCTTCTGAACATCAAGTTGGCACATTGATATGCCCCAGACTTCAGGATGGCTGTGTTTATGGATGGCGAGAAGGCATCTGACAAGGTGAACTGGGAATTCCTGCACAGGACACTGGAGGAGATGGGCATGGGACCACTCTTTAGCACCAGAATTAGATCTCTATAAGCCACCCTGCAGACACTGGTCAGGGTGTACAGACTCCTGTCAGAGCAGTTCAGTTTCACTAGGGGCTCAAGACAAGGCTATCCACTTGTGCCACTATTCATTGCCTTGTACATTGAGCCCTTGGCTTGGGTGTTCCACCAAAATCAACTAATAAAGGGGCTGAGGGTGGGAGGCCATGAGTAGAAGATCTCCCTATACGTGGATGATTTTCTGTTCTACCCTTCATCCCCAGAGACATACAGTACATCTTAGCTCTGCTGAGGGAACTGGAAGAATATGAAGCCTTGTCAGGCTATAAGATAAATGATGATAAGTCTGAAGCCATCTGCATGGGAGGTCGTTGCCCACTCGACTGTAAGGCACACTACCCTTTTAAGTGAGCTGCCAATAATACTGTCCACTACCTGGAAGTGAGGATTTTTCCCACTCTTTCTACATCCTTAACTATGACAAGATGTTCCAGAAGGTAAAAGCAGATACAGTCAGACCTGGTTAATCCATACACATTTGTGTTTGCCAATTTTGTTATGTAATACAAATCTACATAGTAACCAGACAGTGATAATAAAGAGGTCAATAGCCCAACAAAAAATCCGTATGCACTGTTCTTCATTCAGATAATCAGACATATGGATTAACAAGGCACGGATTAACCAGGTCTGACTGTATCAGCAGATGGGATTTGCTGCCAATAAGACTTGGGGACTGGACTGTCATCGTCAAACAAAATAATGTGCTCCACAATTTTTATTTCTCTTCCAGGCAGTGCCAACCTAGATTCCAAAAGAATTCTGGAAGCAGCTACAAAAGACACTTTCACTTTTGTCTTGGTAGTAGGAAGGCACAGAGTGAGTAAAATGCTTTTAACCCTTTTGCCTTAGGAAATAATAGGGATGACTATGCTAGATTTCCAACTCTACTTTGTGGCAGACCAACTGACCCCAATAGTCACATGGACAAAACAAAGAGGAGACTCAGGATGGTTGGAGATGCAGATTTCCCCTCCTTCCTAGTACCACTATTTGTGTTGTTGCACATTCTTCTCACACCCTGAGTGATATCAGGACTCTTAAACTCATGGATCTGGTATACCCTGCGAATGCTCCTGAAGGCCAAAACAAGTGGGGTCCCCCAAGGTCCTTGGATGCTATCTTGTAGAATAGAAGACCCACAGTTCCTCCCATTGAGCATAGACCTGGGTATCTGGAGATGGAACCACCTCACAATAATGAGGTATCAGCATCTGGTGAAGGGCACCCACTATGTCTCCTTCATTGGCCTGCAGCAAAAATATGGGATGCAAAATCAAGACTTCCATAGATACCTACAAGTCAGGCACTATCTGACCTCAAACAATCTGTTAGCTGAAGTAGGCAGAGACCTAACCACCCTAGAGAAATCTTTGTACTGGGTGGTAATATTAACAGTGAAAGGGGAACAATATGTAGGGGATACCAGGTTCTCATGGGAGACACACGGTTAGAACTGGAGAGATTAAGACTGCAATAGGGGACTTCCTATGATGTCATGAGTATCAGCTAAGTCTGCAGCTCCTGTTTACCAGTGGTGAAAAACCTTTTAAAACTGCTCTAAATAATTAAAGCTTAACAGCACATTCCTGACAAGAGGAGTACAGTATTCCAGATCCCCTGGGATCGTCCGAACCTGGTGACTACAGCTGGATGGCACAGGATTTACTGAGGAGAGAGTCACGTGATGCAAGCAAGCTAGAAGCAGCACTGTTTTCGAGCTCCCACTCCTCTACCTCCTTTTAAGTTATTTTGATCTAGTTTCTCAGCAATCTATTGCAGAGCTTGTTACTGGGCATTGAGTACCTGCACTCAGCATGGTTTTTAGTGCACCTGGATGTTTCGGGCCCGGAGCAGTCATCCCGCAATGGAGGTAACGATGAAGCAGGCCCAGTTGCGACATACTCCACCCGCTTCACCAGATAAGCAGCAGTCAAAGAAATCCAAAGCACATGGAGAAAAGGGTGATCCCTCTTCGAATCAACCGATTCTGCTTACAGAAGACAGGTTCCTGCAAGAGTTGGAACCCTTTAAAAAGACTTTGAAGGACATAGAAGCGGATCTTAAATCCATGCGGGGCGATATGATGGAGCTATCGAGGTGGGTGGGAGATGCTGAGGCCCGACTATACTCGGTGGAAACATGGAAAGAAAAGCAAGACCCAGAGCTGATTTTACTGTGGAAACAAGTTCAGAAGTTGCAACTGAAGACAGAGGATTTGGAAGGGCACAGTAGAAGAAATAATATTCTAATTCTTGGTTTACCAGAAAAAGAAGAAGGCAATAATACAATCTCTTTCATACAGAAATTCCTAGAAAAGGTGGTAGGCCCATCGCCACTGCATTCAGCGTATCAAATCGAGAAAGCCCACCATTTCCTCCAGCCGAGACCCCAGCCAGGGGAGCCACCCAGGCCCATTATACTGAAATTCCTTAGTTACATCAAAAGGCAGTATGTTTTGACTAAGACCAAGGAGTTGACGGCAGTAATGTGGGAAGGGTCTGAGTTGTGCATCACGCAAGACCTGCCTTATGAAGTTCGACAAAGACGGGCAGCTTTTCATCCTATAGTAGCCAAGCTAGTGGCGGCAAGTATTCCTTTCAGGATGTCATACCCAGCAAAATTGCAAGTGTCCCTGTCAGGTAGCTGGAGTGCATATGAGTCACCGCATCAAGCTAGCACAGATCTTGCAAGCAAGCTGCCAGAACTGTTCAAGCCGGGATGAGCAATATTATAAATATAGTTGGACTCACTTTGATGGACATATATTAGTTTTGGTAGTTTACTATCTGCCTTTTCTTTTTTCCTTTTTCTGAGGGACGGCGGTTAAGAGTAGCAGTTTATTGTTAAGGCTGCTATCTAATTCTGCATATAACTTCAAGTCTCTTACCGAATGGATATGAATCCGGTGGGGGTATAGGAGATGTGGGTTTCGCTCTGGGGGCTAGCGTGGTGCCATCTTGCCCTCTTCAGGATGTTTGATGTTGGGGGGATGCACTGGTTCAATATCTAGTTAAGTGATATTCGGGTGGAACGTGGGTGCGCTGATATCTTTGTTTGGGGTCATATGTAAGGTAGGATGGGTAGTGTGCACCTTCCATTTAGCTCCTCCTGATGCACTTCCCATGTCAGGCTTTATCTTTTTTCTTTGTTGTGGTAATCCTGCTACAGCGAGGATCGCTAGGAGAGCATTGTGAGCGAATTCCCTTACTTAGAAATGGAGATTATAGGGCAGGTAAGCTTGCGATTTTGTAATGCTCATTTTTCTTTTCCCCAGTGGCTTCAGGATTAGAAGGCCTAGGTGTAGGTATTATGATGTTTAGTTTTTGCCACCCCGACTGTCCTCTGCACGATGTTACAGGGTAAATATGTAATTTTTCAGGGAACTCCTGATTTTATTTGAGTTATTTCCTTATCGTTGATATAAAGGACAGGTTGGGGTGTAACCGCTTGAGTGTGGGTAAATTAGAATAAAACTGTCTGTTTTTCTCAATTCAAGGAGGGAGGAGGGGGTTGCTCGAATCAGTGTAGGCTCAGGTCAGGCTGCACAGCGGGCTAGTTTTTTTGGGGGATCGACCCAATAATGCTCCTAATTTCTTTTGTTTTTGTCCCCTGGAACGTGGCCCTTTACTTTCATCATTTGAGCACACAGCCATTTTTTAACCTTTAGGGCTGGTTCTTAAGCGTACAGGGAGTATTTGAAGGGGTCATAGAGGGTTGGTCTCACGGATTGGTTAAGTCTATATTTGGACTCTGCTTACAGATGGTTGTTGAGACTGTTGTATATAGTTGTATTTTCCATAGGGTAGAAGGGTATATCCAGAGACTTTATCGGGTTACAGCTATATGGTGGGGGGATATTAGGTTGAGGAGGTGGATTTTCTCTGTTTTACTTTTCAGTACTGTGTGCAAATATCATTACTTAGGTTTTTTTTTTTTTCCTGAACATTTGTACTATATTTATTCTCGGTTGTATTACCTCAGGTTTGGGTGGGGGCAGTGAGGTTGTCAATGTCAAGCCAATCTGGTGTATGCTTATTGTTCCTAGGCAGTGTAAATGGCTGGTAGACTAATAAAACTGATGTCATGGAATGTCAGGGGAGCCTGGGAAAACAGCAAGAGACACCAAATAATTAATCATTTAGAATTATTATGCTCTGATATTTCTTTCATTCAGGAGACTCATCTTTTACCTAGTGAAGCCACCACATTTAGGAGGCAAAATGTTGGGCAAATCTTTGTCTCTGGAAGCTCGACTGCCAGTGGCGGAGTGGCCATTCTAATTAATAGGGTCATACCCTTTCAAGCGGGTCAGGTTATAGCAGATCCACAGGGGAGATATATATTGGTGGTTGGCTTATTGAGGCAAACCAAGGTGCTCCTGGGGTGTGTCTATGGTCTGATAGGAGGGAACCCCATCTTTTTTGCAAATCTCACTAGCTTGATAACCCCCCTAATGCCGATACCAACAATATTAGGTGGTGACTGGAACCTGCCACAGTCTCAGGATCTAGATCGCTCCAATGCTCCCAAGCGACCAACATTCACAGTACAGAGAGCTCTATTTGAATTCCTTTACTCTCTAGGTCTGTGTGATCCTTGGAGGTTACTGCACCCAGATTCCCATACTTATACCTTTTACTCTGTGGTGCACCAATCTTCATTGAGACTGGATTACATAATAATAAGTCGCTCACTTTTATCAGGGCTAGTTAATGCCAGTATAGAGCCTGTTGTTCTATCCGACCATGCACCGGTTTGGATTTCCATGGTTCTAGAACCTAACTATGACAAAGATCCATCTTGGAGACTAAATACCCAGCTTCTTAAAGATGATCATATAGTCTCCAGTATTTCCTCTCACATTCAGTCCTTTCTAGAGCAAAACCTAAATTCTGTTCCATGGATTGACCATGTCTGGTGTGCACTGAAATGTTTTTTAAGGGGAGAATTCATTAGGATTGTGTCTACTCGTAAGCGTAAAAGGGAAGTGCAAGCTATTTCTTTGCTGGCCCAGATTCAGACCTTAGAACAATCCCTATCCACATCATCTCCTCTTTCTCAAGTGAAAGCCCTCTTGAGATTAAGGAACCAGTATGCCTCTATGGTGCAGGAAAAAGCTGAATTGGCCATTATTCAGACCCAGGCAAAATATATTGAACATGGTGAAAAAGCAGGTCACTTGTTAGCACTGCGTCTTCGGAAACTTGAGGCCTCCAGGAATATTCCTGCAATTCAAGATGTTAATGGGGTAGTTAACGCTCATCCAAGGGACATTGTCACTGTCTTTGAGCAATTTTATTCTGCTTTATATGCTAAGAGACATACTCATCCATCTATGGGAGACCTCGTATCTTATATTGCTTCTATAGATATTCCTTCCCTTAGAAGGGATCATCAAAACCTCTTGTCAGCAGATTTAACTGTGCAAGAAATAGAATTAGCAATTGCTTCCCTATCCCCAGATAAAGCCCCAGGACCGGATGGTCTTCCTGCTAACTTCTACAAACTGTTTCACAAGGAGATAGTCCCAATTCTTCTGAGTTTCCATAACTATCTCTTATCTGGAGATATTTTGGATCCCTCACTGCTAGAAGCAACTATCATTTTATTACTTAAGCAGGACAAACCTCCCATTAATCCTGCTAGCTACAGGCCTATATCACTGTTGAATTGCGATATTAAGATACTTGCAAAAGTTTTGGCCAGTAGAATTGACAAAGTATGGACCTGTCTCCTTAGTCCCGAGCAAGTGGGTTTTGTAGCGGGTAGATCAGCGTCAGATCATATCCGGAAACTGGCACATCTTTTTCGAGTAGCAGAGTCCCAGCTCTCCCCAATGGCACAGATATCACTGGATGCAGAAAAAGCGTTCGACCGGGTGGACTGGGTGTTCCTTTGGGAAACACTGCAAAAAATGGGGTTTCCTATTCGGTTTATTCAGTGGATTAAAGCACTGTATGACTCCCCGTCAGCAAGAATTAGGTGCAATGGGCTATTATCTTCCCCTTTTTCCCTTCACACTGGCACACGTCAGGGCTGCCCGCTCTCTTCTTTCTTATTTAATTTGTATTTAGAACCATTACTTAGGGAGATTAAAGCATCTCAATTAATAGAAGGTATCCAGATTAGTGGATTGAACCCCACACTATCAGTTTACGCAGACGACATCCTGCTCCACCTATCTAATCCAGTCACTTCCTTTAAAGCTGCCTTGGATATAATTCACAATTTCAGACAATTTTCTAATTATAAGTTAAACCTTAATAAGACAGAAATATATCCTTTAAATTGTGTTACACTTAGACACACTTTTAGCTCCTTTGGAGTGAAATGGGCTCCCCGTTAGATTAAGTACCTGGGAATCTACCTTACTACAGACCCTGATCTCCTAAAGAAGCTCAATCTTACAGATCTCTGGACTACTATTAATCAGGATCTCTCGCATTGGAGATCTCTCCCAATTTCTCTTTGGGGTAGGATCAATATTATAAAAATGAATGTTCTTCTCCGAGTGTTTTATCCCCTCAATATGTTAAATATCTGGCTCCCCTTAACCTTTTTTAAACAAATACATACAGACACCTCTTCTTTTATCTGGCTTGATAAAACTGCCCGGAGAGCATACCGTAGACTGTGTTTATCTAGGGAACTGGGGGGACTTCGTCTCCCTAACTTACTACTATATTACTGGGCGAGCCATCTCTATAAATGTGGTAAATGGTTCTCCTTATTAAGGGGACAACCACCTCCTGACTACATACCTATCTGGTTGCAGGTTGAAGCTATCCTGTTTACTGATAATAAGTTGGAACCTACGAATGCAGCTTATGTTCCAGCGAAGGTTCTCCCATCGACCCTTTCCAAATACCCAATTGGAGTATCGCTCAGAGTTCTTTCCCAATTAGCCAACCACCATAAGTTAAATCCAGCCAATGATTTTTCTCAGTCCATTTTCCTTAACCAGAATATCAAGATAGGGGGAGCACTCATTCCAGGGACCTGGTTGAAAATACCGGGAGACTCTCAAATCCTGGACTTTTATTCCCCTATTTCTATGCTTTCTTCCCAAGAAATAATTCAGAAATTTGGTCTCTCCACACACTCATATTTCAAGGTATATCAGTTGCGACATGTGTTAACCAAATTATTTGGACAGGAGATACAGCCATCTAGGTTTGGGGAATTCTTGCATCATATTGTAGGCCCAGCCTGTCAGCCACATGGAATTTCTATAATATATAAAATTTTGCTCACCTTTCCGAACCCTCCCTCTCCAAAAGGCTCCATAGTGTGGGAGAGTCTTGTACCAAACTTAGATCTTAATTGGCCTCTCCTTTGGAAGGATCTCTACATCTGCATTTCACAGGACAGGTATAGGTTAGTTCAATACAAAATCCTAAATAATATGTATTACATGCCAGCGAAGTTAATGAAGATGGGTCATAGTAATACCATACTATGTACCAGATGCAACCTGGAAGAGGGTTCATTGTTGCATGTTTTTTGGACATGCGTAAAAGTAGCCCCTTTGTGGGCACAAATCAAAGACATTTTGGACCCTCTCCTAGGTTTGCAGGGGTTATTTACTCAGGAAATCTGTGTTATTGGAGATTTCAGGAAAATCCAGGTTAAGGAAAGAAGATATCATATGGCTTTAATATCATTAGGGGTCAAGAAATTAGTCTTGAGGCATTGGAAGGATCAAGCAGTCATTACCTGTTCAGAGTGGCTGCATGAATTGTCCTCACTTAGGGCAGAACAGCTAATCGCTAGTGTTAAACACCGAGTTTGGGCTTATCGCAAAAAGTGGGGAAATTGCAAGCTTTAACCACAGGTTAGATGCCCTTGGTGTTTTTTTTTCGTGTGCCTCCTGACAAATATTTTCAGCTGTTTGACTTCTTTCATTTTTTTTTCGCATTTTTGTAATGGAGACTACCTTTCCATTAAAATAGGTTGCATGTGTTGTAATCAATGCAAAAATGTACCTCGCTGGGGGGAGGTGTCGGGGTTTTTCCTCCTTTTTTTTGTGTAGGAGGTTTGGGGGAACTCTTTGTTGGGGGTAGTAGGGGGTTGTAACTCTTCTGATTTATTCTGTTAGCATATCATTGTAAACGTTCATTGTCCTGTTCTTTTCTCTGGTTGTTTCTCTGTCATGTGTATGGTTTTTGCTATAAAATAAATAAAGTATATTTGATTAAAAAAAAGGATTTAGTGAGGAATCAAGCACTGATAGTGTATATATAGCAATGATGATGGGGCCTAGAGCAGGAACAAGTGATCAGCATGCAGAAGAGAGTCATCTAGTATTACAAGAGCTGAAAGACTTTCAGAAAACAGAAATACCATCTCTGAAATCAGGTGTGATCTCAAGTGGACTAATGAGAGAGTGGATACCTCAAGCAGTGGGTGTCTGATGTGGAAGATACAGATAATGCACCTTCTCAACACTCAAGCTAAGTTTAAGGCTACATGCACATATCTGGAGGAATTTTCCAGGTACAAAAATGTCCACAAGAATGGGATGAAAGAAGACTTGGAAACACAGAATATCACAGAATTTGTGAAGATCCTTCAAAGAGACAGACAGAGAGAGAAAGACACACACACACACACACACACACACATTAAATATAACCCCGACTTCCCGCTACAAGTTGACTGCGCATACCGCGCTTTAAATTTGAAGCCCCCAATGCAAATGTCACCCCAAGAGTCACTGTGTCGCAGTTTCAAAACTTAACAACTAAGCAAGACATAATCAATCGAGCTTTGAAGAAGCTTGATCTGCAATTTCAGGGCTGTAAACATATGCTGGACCATGATTACCTGCAGGAGATTTTGGAGCAAAAGCATAGCTACAATGAACTGAAGAGGGGCCTGCAGGAGCAAAACCTGTCGTTTCAAACTCCCTATCCAGCACAGCTGCAGATAAGGCTCCCTATGGGTCCTAGAATATGTGACTCCCTTTTAGAAGTCACGTTGGACTTGAGAAAACATGGGAGTGCCACAGTGCTGATGGAGACCTATGAACTGCTTGCAGCAGCAGCAAACCTGAAAAACAAAAGTAGATGGCAGCAGGTCAAGAAATGACAGGAAGAGTGGTACCGACATGCTGAATGATTACATGTTGAATGATGCTTGTCTTCTTTCATCTTGGACGGCACCCCTCTTGAATTGATTCCTTCATTCAAATACCTTGGTGTGTAACTATACAGCAGACTTGATCTTTCTGCCCACACTGATGTCATCCACACAAAGCTCCTCTGTAAACTTGGTGCCTTTTACCACAATAAAAGCTGTCTCACAGGTATGCTGTGAGCTTGTCACCAAGATGGTACTCCTAGTCTTTGACTATGCAGACATAGTCTATGATACCACTTCCTCCACCTCCCTGGCCAGACTGAATATCCTCTGCAATGCCTTCTGTTGTTTTTCTACCAACTCCCCCTCTCATTATTACCATTGCTCACCCTACTCTTCCTTATCCATTGTTCCTCTGCCTTTATGTTGCCAAAACTATTGTGCCTCATTCACATCCAAATATTGGCTGGGTTCTCTTTCCTCTTACCTCTACTCACTCCTAGAAACATATAAACATAAAAGCTGATGGCAGATAAGGACTGTAAGTCCCATCCAGTCTGCCCATTTCTTTTTCTACCTTATGAATGTACCATAGGCCTTTGCTCTGTCAATGGCCTATCTATTCATACTCATCTGTATTGCTCCCTTATGCCTATCCCATGCCTGTTTGAAGCCCTGCACTGTATTCATATCCACCACTTCCTGAAGTAGGCCATTCCATGCATCCACCACCCTTTCTGTGAAAAAGAAACTTCCTCACATTACCCCTTAATCGGTCTCCCTCTAATCTCATGCTGTGTCCTCTTGTCCTGCTATTTTTCTTATATTGAAACATGTTAGACTCTTTCACCTTGTTAATGCCCTTAAGGTGTTTGAATGTTTCAATCATATCACCTCTCTCCCTCCTTTGCTCTAGGGTATACATATTGAGTTCAGTTAATCTGTCCTCATATGTTTTCTGATGCAGTCCCTGCACCATTTTGTTTGCCCTTCTCTGGACTGCCTCAATTTGGTTAATGTCCTTGTGAAGGTGTGGCCTCCAGTACTGCATGCAGTACTCCAAATGGGGCCTAACCAGTATCTTGTAAACAGGGATTATTACCTCCCTCTTACGACTTGTGATACCCCTACTAATACACCCCAACATCCCTCTAGCCTTACCTGCTGCTTTAGAGGTCTGCTTGGATGATTTCAGGTCATCAGTGGTGATGATGACGCCAAAATCTCTTTCTTCCCTTGTGATTGCCAGCAGCTCCCCTCTCAGCCTATAGGTGGCTTCAGGGTTTCTCTTCCCTATGTGCATGATCTTGCACTTCTTTGCGTTAAACCCCAGTTGCCACTCTTCCAACCATTTTGCTAGTTTATCCAGATCTCTTCTCATTCTGCCCACACCATCTGGATCATCTACTTTGTTGGAGATCTTGGTGTTATCTGCAAACAGACAAACCTTACCCTCCAGTCCATCTGCAATGTCACTGATGAAGACATTAAAGAGGACTGGCCCCAGGACTAATCCCTGAGGTACCCCACTTGTGACTTGCATCTCTTCTGACTGTATACCGGTTACCACCGCTCTCTGTTTTCTGCCCGTCAACCAATTTGCCACCCAGTTGACCAACTTCTGAGCCACCCCGAGCCTACCCAGCTTATTAATCAATCTTCTACGTGGAACAGTATTGAAAACTTTGCTGAAGTCAAGGTAGGCAACATCAACTGCTCCCCCTTGGTCCACCACTCTGGTTACCCAGTCAAAGAAATCTCTGAGATTAGTTTGACAGGACCTTCCTTTGTAAACCCATGCTGTCTTGGATCCTGTGTCTCTATGGATTCCAGGTGTTGCACTATCCTTTCCTTAAGGAGTGTCTCCATAATCTTGCCCACTATTGAGTTAAGACTGACTGGTCTGTAGTTCCCTGCCTCCTCCCTGCTACCACTCTGGTGGAGCAGGATCACATGAGCCCTTCTCCAGTCTTCTGGAACCTCTCCTGTGCTCAGAGACTCACTAAACAGTTCTGATAATGGCTCTGCTAGTTCCACCCTTAGCTTCTTTAGTACCCTGGGATGCATGCCATCAGGTCCCATTGCCTTGTCCACCCTGAGCTTATCGAGCTCTTGTAGGACTCTTTCTTTTGTGAAGGGACTAGTGCACACCCCCCTCCCCCCTGTGTCCATGGTGCAAAGCTGTGGGCCCTGCCCTACCTTCTCTTCAGTAAATACTGAGCTGAAGTATCTATTTAGGATAGATGCTTTTACATGGTCCTCCTCCTCACATGCTTCCTTACCCCTTTGATCTTAGCCATACCCCCTCTGGACTTTCTCCTTTCACTAATGTATCTATAGAAAGTCTTTTCACCTCCTTTTACTGTTCGTGCTAGCGTTTCCTCAGTTTGGGCCTTTGCCTGTGTTACTGCCTTCCCTGCTTCCCTTAGGGAAGTTTGTTATGCCTCCCTATCTTCATCCTGCTGTGTTCCTTTATGTTTCCTGAAGGCCAGCCTTTTGGCTCTAACCTTTTCTGCTGCTGTGTTTGAGAACTAAAGTGGTTTCCTTCTTCTATTGCACTTCCTTTTCTCACTAACATAATGGGATGTTGCTTCAAGTATTACATCTTTAATGCTTGCCCACTTCGCCTGTACCCCCTCACCTGTATTTCTTTCTGCCAGGGCTAGCTTAACTCAGTTGGCCATTTTATCAAAGTCAGCTCCTCTGAAGTCCCATATTTTTGCCTTGGAATGGGATGATTTTGTTCTAGTGGCCAAATTGAACCATACCATGTGATGGTCACTGGCCCCCAGGTGACCTTCTACCTGGAGATCTGTGATCCTCTCCTCTATCCCCTTTTCCTTCTTTTCCCTCCACTCCAGGGATCCTTGCACTTTTGCAATTCTTCATCCCCATTCCTCTGCTGGGCAATCAGCATTTTCCAGTCATCTCCCTTCACTGTGGAACCTACTCCCATTCTCTTTCCATTTCACTACCTCCCGTTTCCCTCAGACGCCATCTGAAACTCCTTCCCTCCCCCTGCTCCTGTTTTCCCCTACCTGACTGATTCCTTACATTTGCCTCCTCCCTCAGTGTGAGTGTGGCTGAAAATGGCTGACTTTGGCTACTTGCACCTATTGGACTCCTGTTTCAAAATAATGTACTCCATTTCACTTTACTGTAAATGTGAACTGTGTCAATGCTGTGTAATTGCATTAACTGTGTACTGTGTCCATATGTATTTGCCTCCTATAGATTCACCTACTTTTTGATGTCAGGACCCCCCCCACACACACACACACAGTCATCAAAGGGGGAGTGATATAGCATCCATTTTGATGCTGAAGGAGCTCCAGACAGGAATAGCTGAAATTCACCTTCCATTTGGGTGGGAACCCTAGTGAACCTGATGTCCCTGGTCAGAGGGATCACCTTGGAGCTCACTTGTTTCCAAATGTTTTACAGCTTGCATCATTGTTTGTGCTGCTAGTTGTTTGATGTTTACTTTAATGTGTCTGGTGAAGTACTGTACCAAACTGGATTGTAGCTGAGGTTGGGGAAGGACAGCGGAATCGGTAAGCTCAGATTTATACAGGGGAACTATTTCTAACATTTATAAATGGCTAATGCACCTTATGCATCTGTTTATTGTACAATACCTTGTGTTCCAACTGTTGCACAATCTTACAATTTTGTAGTGTTTGTACTACCCACAAACTATTGTAACTGATCATCCTTCACAACCCTATGTAACTCCTCCCACCAGGTCGCACCATGAGACAAGCAACTTGTTGTTCAGTGTGCTCTCCTGGTGAAACATTTCAATAAATAAATAAAACACTGTCTCATCATATAATTTATTTGTTTATTTATTTATTTATTGAAATTGTTTCACCAGGATGGCACACTGAGCAAAAAGATGTTCGTCTTCCAGTGTGGCCTGGGGGGTGAGGGTACAGTGGGAGATAACTTGCAGATTATCAAGAGTTACATATACAAGGAAAACAGTAGAACATAGCTGACCACAATTACAGCAATACAGTAGACTGAGAGTCAGTTGAACAGTTTACAGAGAAAATTTCTATCATGCAGTTGCAGGATACAATTGTGTAATGGAATAGGGACAAGACAATCAGTACAGTTCAACAACACTTTGCAGGCATAGATTATATTACAGACTTAACCAGCGAAAAGTGCTGGATAATTTATAACTCATGGGATAGAATTGGATAGATGAGGTGTGAAACTGGGAGTGGAGAATATGTGAGGATCAGGCAGTATCAAGTAGGATTTAGGACAGGGCAAAGCCCATGTACCAAGAAGTGCTGAAGCTGGTATAGATAAGCCAGCTTCCATAGCGTAAGCTAGGTGCTACTGGTCAGGCAGTCGGGGGGGGGATATAAGGGGATACCTTTGGGGCTTAAGTGCAGGAGCAATTTACCAAGAGGTAGTTTGCTACTGCTGAAGACAGGGAGTGTGTAGAGGAGGAGTGGCGAATTTGGGGAGGGAGTTTATTCCAGAGTTTGGGGAAGCGGTAGGAGAAGACAGATTGCCCAATAGTGATTTTCCACCTAGGGATTTGAAGCTTCCAGTCATTGAGGTATCTGAGGGCATGAGAAGGGGAGGGAGCTGGAGTAAGTAAGGTAGAGAGGTATGAGGGTAGGGCATCATGCCAGAACTTGACTACAAATTTAGCGCAGTGCTGCAGGTGACAGTTTTCAAGGAAAGGGAATGTGAAGACATGGTAGAGGTTGCAGTGATGGATGCGGGGGGCGGCATTGAGGGTGAAGCGACAGAAGGCATGGAAAAGTGTGTCCAGTCTGGATAAGTCTGGATGAATCTGGGAGTGGCACTGTATACTATGTCGCAGTAGTCAAAAGAGGGGAGGATCATCTTATGCACTAGCTCACGCCTGGCCATGAGAGGGAGGAAGGCAATTGCGGTTCCTGTAAAGGGCTCCGAGCTTGGGGCACAGTGTTTTTATGATGGCATCAATGTGGTCAGAGAAGGACTGGTGACGGTCGAGCCAAACCTTGAGGTAGTGAAAGGAAGTGACGTCCTCCAGTACCGTCTCTTCAAGGGTGTGGAAGGTAGGGAGGGAAGGAAGCCTGGTTAGACATTGCCGAGTGCCGAAGGTCATGGTGGTAGTTTTGTTCACATTGAGAGAGAGCTAGTGAGAGCTAAACCATAACTGTACCTTGTTGAAGTCAGCCTGGAGGTTGGCTGTTACCTCTTCTGGGGAGGAGCCAGAGGCAAAAAGGACAGTATCATCTGCATACATTTGAATAGACATGGATGAACACACCAGAGGAAGGTTATTTAGAAAGCTGGAGAACAGGATAGGGCCAAGTACTGATCCCTGGGGAACTCCGGTGGCTATGGGGAGGGGTGAAGAGGTGATGTCAGCGATTCTGACTGATTGAGTTCTGTCAGCGAGGTAGGCGTTGAACCAATTGGTAGCTGAGCTAGCTAGGCCCACTTCCAAGAGACATTGAAGTAACAGAGGGTGGGAGACCATGTCGAAAGAATTGGCAAGGTCTATGAAAATGGCCGAGGTGATTAACCCTTTGTCCATGCCTGAGAGGATGGAATCCATGAACCTAACCAGGGAGGAGGATGTGGAATGGCCCTTCCTGAAACTGGGGACTGGAACGGCGTGAAGAAGTTGGTGTCAGAGAGGAAGGAGGTGAGTTGGTTGAGCACTAAGTATTCTTCAGCTTTGCGAGTGCAGGGAGGAGGGAGATAGGCCGATAATTGGAGGGGGAGGTGGTGACACCCCCTTCAGGGAGGGGGATACGATGGCCTGCTTCCAGACCTGGGAGACAGTGGCAGCGGAAAAGGAGAGGTTTAAGAGGGTGGCGAGGGGGGGTTGCAATGGCTGGGGCAGAGAGGTGGAGGAGATTGCAGTCGAGGCCATCAGGGAATTTTCCTTTTGTTGTGTCTAGGGCCTGAAGGGCTTCAAGGACGTCAACTGGCAGGATTTTTTTGAAGGTGAAGGTGGGGAGCCCACTGGAATTAGAACATATAGGAGGAGGACTGAGTGGCACCGAGGTGGGCAGGGAAGAGAGGAGGGCTGAGGCACAGGAGGAGAAATATGTGTTGAATGCAGTGGCAACATCCCGTGGCTCAGTGAGGAGGGTGTTGTTCACGAGGAGGAGAGGGGAAGGATGGGCAGTTGGGGGGGGAGAAGACAGAGTGAATAACTTTCCAGAATTTGGATGGACAGTTTAAGTTGGAATGAAGAGAGGAGCTGAAGTATTCTGCTTTAGCTAGGTGGGTTGCTCTGGTGCATTGTTGCATAAAGACTGATAGATGACAAGGTCGCTTGGGAGACGTGAGGTTTGGTGAGTGCTCCATGCTTTGTCCCGAGTGATTTGGCAGACTGTCAGTTCCTGGGTGACCCAGGGCAGGTGATAGCCACGTACCCTGGAGCGACGCAGTGGGGCATGAGCGTCCCAGACTTGGAGGAACATATTTTGGAAATGAAGGAAGGCATCGTCAATAGAGCAGGGTTTGGTGGGAGATTCCCAGCAAGCAAAAGCTAAGTGTTCAAGCACAGAGGTGAAGTTTATAGATTTGTAGGAATGTTGTAGTATGAACTTTGGAGGGGGTCGAGGTCGGTGGATTTTCCAGACTAGATAAATAATGTAGTGATAACTTAGGCAATCGAGTAGGAGCCCTGAAGTGATAACCCAGTGGGGGTGACTGGTGAGGCACCAGTCAAGTAGTGAGTGGTTTCCCATTTTGGAGTTTAGGCATGGGGGCTCGGAGATGGTTTGTGAGAGGTTAAGCGAGGCAATGTCCGTCTGGGTTTTGTTGAAGAAGGGAGCTAGCCAGTTGTGATTGAAGTTGCCCATGATACAGAATTCACCAGTAGGGGTTTGGGAGGAAGTTTGTTCTAGGAGATCGGTGACAGACGAAGCAGGGAAGCTAGGCTGGCAATAGCCTCCAGCTATGTAGATAGGGAGGGAGAAGGGGAGAGTCAGTTGAAGCAAAAGAATTTCATAGGCATTGGGTTCAGCTTTGGCTAGGGTGGTTGAGAAACGCAGATCAGAGTTTACATAGACAGCCACACCACCACCTCTAGTTGACCTGTCCTGACAAGCAATTGCATAGCCTGGAATAACAATCGAGGAGTCAGGAACTTGTTTGTTTAGCCAAGTTTCAGAGAGGATGATGACATCAGGGGCATAGTGTGCTGTGAGTAACTGGAGGGAGTCAAGTTTAAGGGGCAAGCTACATATATTTAGGTGCAGGAGGCACAGACCCCATGGGAGGCTGTCTCCAGTGGGGTTAGGAGTTGTGTTAGGGTAGGGGCCTGCTGTTGAATGCACCATGGGTAGGTTTGAGGGACCGGGGTTTGGATGTATGTCCTCTGCTGCAAGTAGTAAGAGACCAATAGTAAGGTAGGTAGTGAACACTTGTGTACAACTGAGGTCTGTTGTCCGCCATTTGGGCAGAGTAGGAACACATTTATGAGCAGTGGATTGGAAGGTAATTAGATGAAGAATAGCCCAACAGTGCGATGGAGCAGGAGGAAGGGGCAGGGTTGTAAGGTGCAGTGGGACCAGTTTGTGTTGGGGGGTGAGCTGGTCATTGAATTTGGAGGCTGGAGAGAGCTGCCGAGATGCAGCATGAAGGGTGCAGGCAGGCTAGGGAAAGTGGGGGGAAAAGTGGACAAGAGTGGTGGAAGGCAGGAGAGAAGGGTAGTTAAGAGTAGCATCTGTCCAGTCTGGGGAGACATGTTCCCTGGGTACAGGAAGTAAAAATGTGTAGCAATTCAGAGAGCACTGTATAGTTGGAGTGAGGAAATGTGACAGCCAATAGAAGGTAGGCTGGAGCCAGAGTTAGGATGGCCTATAGACAACAATAGGGGGTATTGGGCCAATCAGAGAGGCTTCAGTGGATTGGGGGTGGGAAGTAGGTGTATTTAATCAGTGGAGGGGGTGGGGGAGGGCGGAAGGGATGAAAAACCCTGTCTAACAGAGGTCCGGGTGCTGGCAGAGGTGCACGGATTGTGGGTTTAGCCCCTGGCCAATGCACTTCAGGGAACAGCGAGAGCCAATAAATAGGAGGCTGCAGTGCTTCCGACCACTCCAATCAGCTCACGGAGCAGGTCCCAGGTGAAGGGCTGGCTGCTCACCTGGGAATCAGTGTTTTGCGGCAGTAGGAGCTCCCAGTAGGGGTCGGTGGCTCGTTTCTGGAGCCTAGGGCGGTCCGTCTGCCTCAAGCAGGTCTGCCCATGTAGGGGCTTCCCATGGGAGGGAAGGAGGAGAGATTAAATTACTTTTGGGCCACAAAAGAGTAGGATTAGGCAAATTTGTGGGAGGAGGCACAACACAATACAGGTAGGAGGCATGAGTGCTGAGAGTACAGAGCCTGGGAGGGGGTGCGATAGGCTCGCGATTAATTACACAAAGGAATCAGGAGAAAGCACGCCAAACTGGCTGAACACTCGGTAATTTCAAATTTACCTTTCAGATTTAACAGTCTGATTTAGGAAGGGGATCTTAGGCCAGAGGGAGAGCACTGCCAGGTGTTAACCGTGCTGGTAAAGGCAAGGACAAAGTAAATTGAAACAGGGATGAGGGGACACAGTACAAACAGTCCATGCACTTCAGCTATACTGGCACAGTTATTACATAAAGCTACGCTGTCTACGTTAAGCAGGCAATATCAGCAATGTATCTCCAGCGTGTAGTCAAATGAAAAACACAGTTTAAGTAGCTGCACAGCTAGGAATGCCAGTGTGTTGCATACCACTCTGTACACCCTTCTGGAAAGAGGACAGAAGTATCTGTTTTACTAAGGAAGACCTTTGTCCTGGTTTGAGGGATAGTCTTAGGAGGAGAGGTTGCCTTTTTGAATGTACATGCCTCTTCAAAAGCCCAGAAAGCTTTTTTTCCAAACAGCCTTTGACTTACTAACCACAAAAGGGGAGAGAGTGGTAATTCTGGAACCTGAACTAGACTTCACAGCCACACAAAGGTCAAAGTTCACAACAAAAGCAGAGATTTGTTAAAAAACAACTTCAACAATTTGGGGTATCAGGATGTGTGGAGGGAACTTTACCCTAGAAATACTGTAGGCAGTATACTTTTTTCTCACATTCCTGCTGAACATTCTCTGTAACTGATTTTTTATTCCTTAAGTCTGAAATGTTAGCCAGGGCTGAAACAATGACGTTTTTGAGTAGACCAGTTTCAGATCACATTCTAATTAAATTCCACATAGACTTAGGGGCTGAAAAAAATACTCTTTGGAGACTTAATCCCACCTTTTTCTGTAAGGAACAACACAGAGAGGAGATAGAGGCCCACATGAGAGAAATGCTGAGAATCAATGGCACCCCAGAAGTCACGGCAGGCACATTGCGAATAAATCCACTAAGTGATCACTGGGGGAAGCCAATTAGTATGGCCACCCACCTCAGACAGCAACAACAAGAAAAGAGACTAAGGCTCCAACACCAGCTGGTAGAGGCAAGAATTGCTCACTCGAAGTGGGTCATTCCTCTTGGGAAACTTTTATAACCCTTCTCTGGCAGCTAGACAAGTTTGCTTCTACTCAGACAGACCTGGCCCTTCGCCTCTTAAAATGAAAGTGCTATGAGGGAGTAGGGAGGGCAGCCAACTACTGGCCTATAGAGTAAGGCAGCAGCAGAAAGGAATACAGATTCCACAAATCAGGCATCCTGAGACAGGGAAATCAGAGACCCATACAAGGGCGATAGCTGACACCTTTATAACTACTACTGGCACTCTATAAGACCTCAGAAGAGAACACTTCCCCAACTAAGAGAGGAATTCCGCACACCAATTAAGCTCCCAATATTGTCTGAGGACCAACAACAGGTCTTACAACAACCATTTATGGCAGAAGAACTGGATGGAGCCATACTGGCTCTCAAGACAGATAAAAGTCAAGGCACAGATGGCTATAGCAGCAAATGGTACAAGTTATTCATGGAGACCCTAGGTCCCCCACATTTAAAGGCTCTGAATGAAATATTCCAAGATTATCCCCTTCTTCCCAGTTGGACAGAGGTGCTTAGCTCAGTAATTCCTAAGAAGGGTAAAAATGAAAAACAGAGAGAATCCTATAGATAGATCTCAGTCCTCAGTTTGGACTATTGAATCTATGTGAGCTTACTAGTTAAAAAATTAGAGAGATTCATCCCCTCCATAGAGGCCCTGGTCCAGTTGGGGTTGAGCCAGGCAGGCAAACCCACGATAACATTAGGAGAGCCCCACACTTCATCAATTGCATTGATCTCCACCTCACTCCAGCTCTGTTGCTGAGGTTGATACAGAGGTCAAGTGGCCTTAGCTGTTTCAGGTCCTAACCAGTGGGGTTCTCTGAACAAGTTTTGACTACTATCCAGGGAATGTATGTGAGTCCTAAGGTTCCGGTCTTGCGAAAACAGGCACATAGCAACCAGATTTTACCTTAGTCAAGGGATGATAAGACAGGGATACCCTTTCTCCCCCCTGCTGTTTGTTCTCTACATTGAGCCCCTGACCCAGGCCTTCAGAGGACAAGAGGGGATTCAGGATATCAGGGTAGTGGCAGAGGAACACAGAATTCATCTTTATGTAGACAATGTCCTCCCGACCATATACAATCTGGAAGAATCCTTGCCAGAATCCCTAGCTCTGCTTCAGGAATTTGACAATTTTTCTGGCTATAAGATAAATGTACTTAAAATGGAAGTGATGGTCCTGAACTTCTCCCCCTCAGAAGAACATAGGGCAAGGTTCATCCTGAGATGCAATCAGCAGTCCTTAAAATATCAGTTCCACATCAAAATAGCGAGGGCTAAACAACCACCACCACAAACAGCATGGACAGAACGGCGCAAGCACATACGATGAGGGCTCTTTTTGCCCCGCCCCACACCCCCCTACTATAGACACCAACTCTAGGGGGGAACGTACCTCGGGGATCGGGGAACCTTTGCTTGCCAAATGTGCTCATGCTGTCTTGCCATCTCTGTTTTCACTGCGTCGTTTAACCCTCACTATCTTGACGGGATAAAAAAATATCTAGGGGATACATTTACCTATGCAACTATGGACCCTCTATAAAGAAAATAACCTCTCCCTCACAGGAAAACTGAGACAAGATCTCCAGAGATGGACTGTCCTCCCACTGGGATGCATACAAAGACTGCAAACAGTGTGTATAAATTTACTGCCATGGCTGTTTTATCTGTTTCAGACCCTATCAGTGGTGTTTCCCTAAGCAGCATTTAGGGAATGCAACAATATGACTTCCAAATTCATATGAAACTGTTCCCATCCCAGGATCCAGTACAAAACTCTCATGTTCCCAAACGAGAAAGAAGTTCTGGGCCTCCCTTATTTGGAAAGGTACTATTTTGTGATGCAGCTCTGCTCCATGATCTATTGGTATGGCGTGAACTTTGATGCGAGATGGAAACAGATACAAACACTCTAACAAAGGCCTCTCTATTCCCATCATTCTGTTTAATGTCAAAATCACCCTAGAATACCAACCAGGTTAAGAGCTCTGGTCCAGGGACTCAATAGCGCAATGGAGAACACTGGGTAGTAGACTTGGCTTTGCCTCCCAATATCAGGCTTCTCTTGAGAGTAGTTAAAGATCCTTTCTTCATATCCTCCAGACTGGACTCCTGCTTCCAAAGGTGGGAGAGGCGTGGGCTGGCAACTCCCCAGCAGTTCTTACTGTAAATGGGTCAGTGTTTAAATCGTTGGAAGAGTTGAAAACAGAATTAGACTTTTTGAGTACTGATTTTAACAGATATTACAGGTCTCCATGTACATAATTTCTCTGGTATATTGGAAAGAGGTTCAGCAGAACCCTTAGGTCTTATTTCACTTATGGAGGAAGTGTGGAGGGGGACCCGAGTAAAAGACTCATACCTAGGCTTTACAAAGCACTAGAAGCACTGGATACCTAGAACACTAGCCATATAAAACAGAAGTGGGAAAATGAATGGGGAACATAGATAACAGATAAAAACTGGGCCAAGCTCTGCTTGCTGCAATATAAAACAACCTGTGCAGCTAGCTAAAAGGAAAATTCCTAGAAGCACTTAAGTACTTATTTTCATACTCCAACTATAAAATTCATGCCTCAGATCACTGCAACTTGCTGGAGGGGTTGTGACCAGGAGCCAGCCATGCATATCCATGTTATTTTGGAATGCCCTAGGATCAGAATATTTTGGACATAGTGTCTGGAGGAATAGAAAATTATAGGGCACACAATCCCAGGTGAACCCTGCTATGCCTGTTTAGGTCTCACCTCACCCTCCCTTAAGCAAAAAAAATAGAAACAGAAATTGTTGCTGGTATTACTGACAGCCTGCAGAAAATTGTTAGCTAAAAACTGACTGACTCTACATGTGCCCTCCGCTGCAGAATGGTGGCAACTATTTGCTGAAATATACATCATGGAAAGGTATACCTTTTGTAAAAAACAGCAGATACAAGTGTTTGAAGGCACTTGGACACATTGGGTCCACTATGTGGAGCAGGTCCCTGACTTTTTTCCATATTATTACAGCTTTGATGCCAGGAATCTCACCTTAACCTGAATGTACCACTCTAACTCATGCTGCCCCCCCCAGGCACTCAGATTAAAGAGGTGATATCCCCAACAGGTGTTCACCAATATGTACATAGTTGTGTTGTAATCTTCTGTGGCAACTGGTTCAGAACTTCAGGGAAAGGCACATGGGGAAGTGACCCCCTCCCTTAGATGAATGTCTAAGGCCATGAGGTGTTAAAGACATGCCATGCTGGTCTATAACTAAGGTTATACCCATGTTCCTACCTTCCATCTCCACTAGGGTCTGTATGGTGCAAGGGTTAGGGCCTCCCTTCGGGATCCTTATACCCAGAAAAACAGCAATAACATTCATGATGGTGCCTATGTATAAGGACAGCCAACACAGTTCTATTCTCCATGGCAAAATTTATGAGTGCGAAAATGAGTAAACAGATTGGTTGAAATGGAGCACATGATGCAAGTTCGACACGCCATTAATTCCCAAGTAATGCCCGCTCCAACTTCTATTATGCCATGTCCAACTTCTATCATGCCCGGGAGCCTGCTTACTAAACCACTCAGCACTTCCCTATAAGTGGTGCTGGACAGTGAAGTGCTATGCTGACAGGCACAGTGAATACTGGTGACTCATACTCACCCACCCGTGCGACTTCAGAGAAAATGGCAATCAGCTTCAGTTTAAAAAAAAAATCCAAATCGAGCCATAGAGATATACAACATAGAAAAAGACATCCACGGGAAAGACAACTATAATGCTACACTTTGCAAATGCAATGGAGTGATAATCAGCCTCTGTTCTTTTGAATCCAGCAATGCTTTGTGGGGATAGTACAAATAGATGCCATATATGCAAATATTTGTACTTTTCCCATAATGCATTGGTGAATCACAACTCTAAACAAAGAAAACGAGTGATGACACCACTCCATTAGTACAGAGAAGTATATGGTTTGTTATATCTCTGTGTTGTAAAAGGGGAAATATTATGCCACAAACTGTATAAAAGGAGCAGTCACAATATAAATGTATATCATGTACTGAACATGTACGCGCACAACCGGACATTCAGACACCCTATCTGCTAACTCAAAAGTGCTTGCCTGAACAGCATATAATATTGCATTCAGCAATATTGTGAGTTGCTGTTCATTTGTGTCTGACATATAATTTACTTCTAACAGTATTTATCCTGCACTTGCCATGTTACAAGCGCATTAATCCACTCCAGAATTAAGCTCTGCTAGGGAATTAATGCCTGGTTGGTGGTTGGAGGCACTCAGCCTATGGCCTCATGCCACAACCCCCCAACCAGGCATTAATTCCCTAGTAGAGCCCTCCTTTGTCATGGATTAATGCTTATTTATTGTCATGGAACTGATTGTCATGAATAACTGGATATTACTGTACCTAGCAAAACTCTGACACATATGTCTGTAACCTGTTGTCACACCATGTTTGTTGTTCTTTAAAAAAAAAAATAGAAAACTCTGAAAAATGTTTAATTAAGAAAAAAAGATGCAATAGGAAAGGGACTCTGGAGTTTCCATCCTGATACAGATTGAAAAGCCACAGCGGGGTGGGTTGGAAGATTATGGTCTCACCAGGATGGCAGGAATTTGGAAACGTGTGTCCACTTCTTTCATATGCCATCACCTACCATTTCACTAAGTGGTCCACTAAGCGAAATGCTGGAGGGGATGCAGAAGGGGATGCAGGATGACACACATTTTCATATCTTCTGGGACTGCCAAGTAATACAGCCTTATTGGGCGCAAATACTGTACTCAGAATGTTACAATCAATATGGGAGGCTCCTGTTCCCTTCAGTTTTCTGTCTCTAGTGCTGGAAATCCCTATCCCCTGGCTGGGTAGCCAACCCTAGCAATGCATATTTTAAGCACATTGTACAGTGGCCTTTAAGGGGATAACATCCCCATGGCTGCAGACAACTGTTACCTCTGTGGAGACTTTGAAGAACAGAGTGTGAGAGCTGTGCGATATGGAGATGATGACAGTTGCACTATGACTCTTGACAAACATATGGCATTGTGGCAGAGATAGGAATGCTACATCTCAGAAACACAGGAGAGATGAATTCCTGGATGGCTGCCTGACTCCCCCTTTGGCACTTCCTTATTTCTCCTACTAGGAGCCATAGGCATGTATAAAGAGAGGAATGAGGGTTACTTTGTTTCAAGGCAGTTCAGCCCTGCAATTAACTGTTTATCTAATACTTTCCATGGACGTGTTCCTCTTTAGTATTATTAAATGTGAAACAGCAAAGATGCTCAGACAATGATCTTTGGCTCATATGCCTAGTTCTAATGTTGTGGAAGTGAAATATGTCTGAAGCACTTACATTCCAAATATCATGGGATAAGGCATACTGTTCTAAACATGTAAAGTTGTGCATGTATATAGAAGTATATGTATGTTATGCCTCTAATAAAACTGAGTTTAAAAAAATAAAGAAATCTAATGGATGCCATGAACTTGTTACTGCTAAAAACTACATGATGACAATTTTTACTAAGTACTGTAACAAATGCTGCAGCTTTTTGTAGCAGAGACTTGTAGCTTTTATGGTTTGTTCTCAGTTATAATATATCCACATGGGAAAACACTGTTAAAAATTGGCAGAGTACTCCTTGAGACTAAAAGGGCCAAAAATAACTATTAATTCCACTTTTGCAACAGACACCTTGGCAGAGGTGTTTCTAACAAAAAATACTTGGGGTTAGAGTTTGAAATTTGCAGTTTGTCAGGGACTTGTGTAACACAGGTATCTTTTGTGTCTTCATAATGCCTCAAATTAGAGAAATGACTGTTTCAAGTTTGTGCATGCTCAATAGAGTAAACCATTCAAAACACAAAGGTTTCTTTAAGTTCCTAACAAATTTGCAGGCATGTAAATTTGTTAGAATTTCATCCATAAATTATGTATGGAATAAGACATGGCAGTGGTGGCATTATGATACTGTATGTATTATTTGGTATTACTTGGTTTAAGGGACAAAAGAAGGCAGTGGCCCATCAAGGATGGTCCCCACATTTTCTGGGTCATTTCAGAACTTAATATAAGTTCTCCTTTATCCAAATATCTAATTTGTTTTAAAGGAGTTAAGGCTACATACATTAACTAGTTCCTGTGGCACGGTGTTCCATAGCCTTGGTGCTCTTATGGAGAAAAAAAATGTCCCCTTTTGTTGGTTATAAAAGATTGGACTTCTAACTGCTTATTATGCAATCTAGATACTGTTCTTCTTGTTGAGTAAACAAGTCCACATTGACTCATAAGAGTAGATGACTGGAGTAATTTATAAGTAATTAACAAGTCACCCCTTTTCCTCTTAGTTTCCAGTGAATATAGTCCCGGTAAATTTTAATCTTGGTGTGTACTCTAGTTGAGCAAGTCTTGGTACCATTTTAGTGGCCCTTCTCTGTATTTGTTCCAGACAAAGTATGTCCTCTTCAAGATGGGAGCTCCAGAATGGGGAGCCATAGTCAATATATGGTCTTATAAAAGTCCTATACAAAGGGATAAAACACTGTTCTGTAAGGGTAATAAAAGTATGTTTAATTTGTTTTAGGAGACCATTGGTCATTTTACCTGTTTTTATGCAATGTTCCCTAGATGTCAATTTGTTAGATATAAATATCACCAAATCTTTTTCACAAATAGATGTTTTAAGTTTTATATTGTGCAGATAATAGTCTTGTTTTGGGTTGTTTCTTCCAAAGTGAAGAACAATACACTTGTCATTATTGAAGAACATCTTGTTTTTGGTAGCCCAGTGTATTACAGTGTATTACATCTGTAGGAATTCCTTTATCAAGATGTGTACTGATGATACTATAAAAAGCTATAAGATTTGTTATACGCATGAATGACCTGGCCTGAAGCCATGTTGTGTTTGGGCAATAATATTTTGAGTTTGAACCTCTTCCTCTAGCTTTGTTTTAATAATCCTTTCCTTAGGTTTCCCTACAACGGACGTTAGGCTAATGGGGCGATAATTTTCAACATTTCCCCAGTTTACCTTCTTAAATATAGGTGTAACAATGGCCGTACACCAATCATCTGGTATTAAACTTTCTTGTAGTGATTTATTGAAAAAGATAGTGGAAGGGAAATGACTTGGGAGGTTGCTTTAAGAAATTTCGGGTGAATATTATCAGGGCCTGGACTTGTAGTTGGTTTCAATTTGTTAAATGCCTGTATTATATCAGAAGTAGTGATTACATAAGTGCTCGAGTGTGATGACTAGTAAATTGTTCTATGAACCGGTTTATCCAATGAAGAAAAGACTGAGCAAAAAAATTTATTAAAATGGTTTGCAGTATATATAGATGATTCACATTTGATTCTTTTGTCAAATATCGGCCCTATTTCCCTAGCATTTCCTTTTTTATTATTTAGATAAGAGTAAAGTGACTTATGACAGTCCTTTGTGTGGGCTAATTTAAATTCCAAATTAGTTTTAGCTGTTTTTGTCATTTTTTTATGTTTTTACTGATATTCTATATTTAACAAATAATTCATTTTTATCAGATTGTGAACTGGTTTTCAGTTTTCTAAATAGTTTAGTTTTAAATCTAATCTGAGATCTAATGGCTTTGTTAAGCCATATTGGGATCTTTCCTTTGTTGTTGTACATTCTTTTTGTTGGTATATATTGATTTTCTATATTGCTTACTATATGTTTGAATAAATTCCAGGCCTCCTCAGCTGATAATTTAGAAAGCAATTTTAATGTACCAATTGGTGGATTTGAGCCTGAAACAAAGCTGAAGGCCTTAATCATCATTGGGTACACTGATATTGCATAATGCCCACTTTGAAATGTCTCTTTCCATTTTTTTTTCCATATTGATTCTTTTCCATCGGTCTGGCAGGCAGGCTATGGCCCCCTGTAGAGGGCTCAGTTCTCCTTCCGCAGCTCCGCTTCTCGACCTTGTGCTTCCCCGGTATTCCCCCATGGATTCTCCCCATGGCAGGGCTGGATGGGAGAGGGTCATCCCCCCAAAGCACAAATCAGATCCAGGGTTGCCAAAATCAGGCATGGTACCACAAAGTCATGGAACCTGCCACGCTCTTTTATCATTTTCTCCCTTACACCCCCCTCCTTTATGGCATCAACATGCATGTGTGGAGGAATGTGCTTGCCATATTTCTGTGCTAATGTGTCTCCCAGCCTCTGGCGCTGCCCTCCAGCCTGCACTAGGGGGCACCCAAGGAGCGGGACAACAACTCTCCCCTTCCCTGGAGAGGAAAGCAGTCCATCAGACACTCGATCCTCTCCCTCTCTCTCTCCCTTGCCAAACCCTGGCAATCAGAGGTCACTCCCGAACCCAGGTCACTGGCGTGGTGCAAGGTGTGGCATCCAGCACCTCAACCCTTAGCACCACCGGGCCGGCTGTCTCATTCCATTTATAAAGTAGCTAAAATGTTTTTATAATGAGAAATGGGTCAAGTTTTCAAAGTCAAGTTGAAAAATCATAACTCCTTAAAGAACTGGATCCCTTGAGCCAGCGGTAACACTACTGCCTTTGACACTGGGGATCTGGGTTTGGGATCGAGCTCAGGCTGCTGGGAGCTGGCCAGGGGGAGAAGGATTGAGCATTCCAAGGGATGCTCTCCTCCTCCAGGGAGGCAGGGCAGAGCAGCTCAGGGGCACTGTGGGAGGGGAGGAAGTCGGCCTAGATCTGGTGCAGCAACACAGCTTGCATGCTCATGCTCCTTGGAAGTCCATGTGTGCTGACATCCTCAGGGATGGGAGAAACAAGGGAAAAGATTCTGCAGTTGGCCTGATGAAAGTCTCCAGTATCGCAACAAAGAACCGAACCCGGAAACCCATAGCCACCGCCTCATGAAAGTTAGTGCAGGTAGGGGGGAGTAGAAAGGGGGTGATCTCTCCTTCTCTGTCTGGGACGCAATCCAAGACAGTGTGGCGCAGAGTACCAGGGTAGTATGGTAGTATGTCTAGCCAGAAATACCTTGAAGGACCCCCATGGAGTGGCTCAGCTGCCGAAGAGAAGGAGGCATAAACAGAGGATTAAAAACCAAAATAATTAATTCCCTTTACAGTTGAGTCATTTGGTCCACTTACAGTATTATATTAGCTGTCATTAGAAACTGTTTTCATTCTGTTACTGACATTCCCATTTTATAGATACATTTCTTTAGTTCCATAAGCTGAAAAGCAGTGTGATCTGTTAATTAGATCTACAGGAAAATGGGTGTTTTTTCCTTTATGCTCCTTTTAACCAGATAAAAGTTGTTACTTTTTCTTTATTTTACAGCACTTTATATAGACATTCTGTAAAATGAACCTTTCTGGGTGTTTATATGTGTATAATAACTGGCTTCCCTTTTTCCCATTAGGAAACCGTGGAGTAATTTGCCATTATAAAGGAGTGTTTATAATGGCAAACACACGCACTGTTTCTCTTGCTGTGCACAAGCTCACGCAGCAGCGCCACCAGTCAAGACCGCTCACCACTTCCATCTCTCCTGAAACAGCACCACCAGAAAAACTCAGTGGTAAATTATTTTATCCCCCCCCCCCCCGAAACACAGTGGAAACATCAGAAACCTGGACACAAAAAAAAAAGAAAGCAGTTTTGAAATATGCCGAATCAAATATGTCGATGTTCAAATCTGGACACTGGACAAAAATGAAGCCGCACCACGGTTGCACTGGAAGCTCTTTATTTTATATAATTGCTGAGGTGAAAAAGGGAAACCCAGCAATTTCATAAAATAAAATATTGGCTGGGGTGTGTAAACTCGAAGTTTACACATACCTTCAGGGTTAGATGCTACTCCAAATCCCTCAAGCTTCACTCTCGGGGTTTATGAACGATCTAACCCCTTGGGTGTGTGTAAACTTCTCGTTACACACCCCGACCCATATTTTATTCTCTATTTTATCTTGTGTGAAATAGTATTTTAAAATTATTTATTTGATCTAGTTAGGCTTTTATTTTGAGCAGTGAAGCCACTTAGGCTTTCTAATGTTTCAATTTTTCTGTAAGATATGAATTATTGAATGGTTTTCAAGTTTATTTACTTGGATAGTGTTCTTGTTCTTTATTTCAGCTATATAATCTGATGTTTTGATTTGCAATACATAATTTGTAAGGTTGTTTTTGAAGGGCAAATTACTACCCAGTCTGTGTCTTTGTTAACTAGTATTTCTTGGTGCTTTGCTTTACAATGTATGATTTTAAAACAATGTTTTGTCAGAAGATACGGTAATTTTGTTTCATGTGGCTGTTTCATTAGTATTATAAGCTTTCATCCTGACAGATATTGGTCTCAGTTAATGCACCCCTATGATGTGATTATTGGCAGGCTCTAGTTTGATTAAGGCATCCTCCAAGCAAGGGGACGACTCTGCCCTTTCGTGCTCTCTCTTTGGTAAGCAGAACAGAGAGAAGCTGCCCAATGCTCACCCTCCAAGCAAGGGGACAACTCTGCCCTTTCGGGCTCTCTCCTCTCAAACAAACTGCATTCTGCAGTTTGGTAAGCAGAACAAAGAGAAGCTGCTCGACGCTCACCCTCCAAGCAAGGTACGGGTTGGAACCCTGAATTTTGGCATCTACCCCCTGGAGGACTATCACTTGCCCCTGTTTACCAGTGTTTCTCACACTCTGTGCAGCAATTCAGAAGTCTTCTAGGAACTGCTGGCCAAGAAATTAATGCTAGGACTGACCTCTGTTTGACATGTTCTTGATTTCTCACTTTAAGTAATGTTTAGTCTGATGTAGAGATTTCTTAAGAGTTGATTTAAGTTTTGAGAGAGGTCTTAAGGTATTGTGATTTTGCTATCTGCCCTGAGTGCTGTGCCCCTTCTCTTATAGCTGTAAGTCTGTGGGCTACACCCTTGACTTTGGTGTACCATTGAGGCTGCTGCAATGCCCTCCCCCAAAAAAACTTGATTCAGAACCCCAGCTGTCTGTTCTTTGTTTTTTTCAGCTCTGTGCCCCAGTGTTAACCAGAGCCCCTTCCACGACTGTATTGAAGCTACTGCTCTCTCCTGTTGAGCATACTGCAATGTCCTCCCCAACCCCCAACTTGCTTCAGGACTTCCCTGCTTAAGCTATTTCTGTTTAATTCTCAGTCCCTCCCAAACTATTAATTTCTCTTTTGTTTTCTGACTGCCCTCCCCTTCAAGCCTGCTATTTAATTTTGTCCTCTCACCTTATCTCACCAGGGAACAACTCTGCCCTTTCGGGCTCTCTCCTCTCAAACGAACTGCATTCTGCAGTTTGGTAATCAGAACAAAGAGACGCTGCCCGATGCTCACCCTCCAAGCAAGGTACGGGTTGGAACCCTGAATTTTGGCATCTACCCCGGAGGATTATCACTTGCCCCTGTTTGCCAGTGTTTCTCACACTTTGTGCAGCAATCCAGAAGTCTTCTAGGAACTGCTGCCAAGAAATTAATGCTAGGACTGACCTCTGCTTGCCATGTTCTTGATTTCTCACTTTAAGTAATGTTTAGTCTGATGTAGAGATTTCTTAAGAGTTGATTTAAGTTTTGAGAGAGGTCTTAAGGTACTATGATTTTACTATCTGCCCTGAGCGCTGTGCCCCTTCTCTTAGAGCTGTAAGTCTGTGGGCTGCACCCTTGACCTCGGTGTCCCATTGAGGCTGTTGCAGTGCCCCCCCCCAAAAAAAAACTTGCTTCAGAACCTCCCTGCCTGTTCTTTTTTCATTAGCATATTATATCCTTTAGCCACTAGAGGACCCAGTTATAAGCACACTTACCCGATCCAACACAATATCGTTCTTGTCTCATTTCACTTTTTGTGTGGTCAGTCTATCACTATCCATCTGTCTTTGCCCCTCCCTCTTCTACTGATTGATACTGATTTTTCCCATTTGCAGCTTATAGTCTTTTCGCCCACTAAAGGGGTTTTCCCCCAACCATTCCAAAGCTGCTCTACATCTCCTTACTCTCTACTACTCCTGGCACTCTTTCTTTACTGCTCAGCTGCTATGGGTACCTACACTCCATTACTAAGTCTGCTCTCCTTCACCCTCTTGGGACAGACCTCACACAGACTGGAGCACCTTTCCTCCACATTAGGCACCTCATCCCCAGACTACCCCACAGTGACTCGGCCCTACCCCACCCTTGACACACCCGTGCCCCCCCACACTGCCACCCTGCCAACACCCCCACTCCCTCCGCCCTCCAAGGCCTGATCTGGACCCAACTCTCCCCTTCCATTCCCAACCTTTGCACTTTATCTATCTCATGCACCCTGATTCTAAAGTTCTCAACTGGGTGTCAACCCAAGGGTCTCCATCACCACCAGCCACTAACCAGAATAATTACACTGCTATTATTAATATGTGATGTACACCCAAACCTAGGACCTATTGCTTCCAGCCCTTCTAAACCCTGTACTGCAACTGGCCTCCGCTTTGTATCCTTAAACATTTGCAGTCTCCTAAAGAAATCTGCTGCCCTCCAGTGCTGGGTCGTTCAACATCAACCTGACATAATTGCACTGGTAGAGACTTGGCTGTCCAAATCCACCCCTGACTCCGCTGTCACTCTCCCTGGATATACCATCTACAGGGAAGACTGGGTAGGCAAAGGTGGTGGTGGTTGTGCACTACTCATATGGGACTCCTTTAGAGGTCAGGCACTCCCAGCTCCTAAAATTGATTATGGAGCCCAAGCCCTCACCTTAAAAATCACACGTGACCCCACCCAAGGCCCTCTCTTCCTCACGGTCTTCTACGCAGCCCTGAGGAATCAAAACCAAGTGGTCCAGTCCCTCACTTAACTATCTCGCACCTCTCCCTCTCAAAGTGGAGCAAGTCGTCCTAGGTGATCTCAATGTTAACTGGCTTACCTCCACTGCCTCCCATATAAGGGACTCCTTTGCTGCCCTAGATATGTCCCAGTTAGTCACCCAGCCCACCAGACTCAACCACTCTACTGGCACCAGCACTCTCCTAGATGTTGTTATATCTAACCATCCCTACAAAATCCGGGATGTCACTGTCCTCCACAACTCTCTTAGTGATCACTCCCCAGTCCTCTGTCTCTGGTCATCCTCCACTCTGAAGCCAGTGTCCCAGGCCACTCTATGCTGCCGTTTATGCCTCAGTGGCCTCAGAAAATTAAAACAATACTTAGCCCAGCTAGACTGGTCCCCTATCCAGCGCACCCCAGACATTGACTCAGCTCTTGACCACTTCACAAATGCCTTCTGTAAGGCTTCTGACCTTTTCACCCCCCTCACCAGGATCCGCTCCAAAAAATGCAATTTCCCATGTATCACCCCACCCCTCCTCCAGAGACTCAAAAGCAGAGATAATCTCTGGCACATCGGTGTAGAATCTGGAAAGGCATCTGACAGACAGGCCTACAATGCAGAATGCAATAAGTGCACTTGGGCCATTAGGCAGGCCAAGGCAGAGCACTACCAGACCACCCTCACTTCCACTTGGGGTTCAGCCCGGACCTTCTGGGATAATATGAAAGAGCTAAATGGGAAGTCCCGCTCCCCCCCACCATCTCAGCCCTCCAACAATGGCACCCCCACCACAGATCCACTTCTCATAGCCGATTGCCTTAACACTGCCTTCTCTGACCTAAGCTCGATCCTCCCCAGCAGCTTCTTTGACCCAATCCCCACCTCTCTCCCTCTGGTCCTGCATTGCCCATCATTCTACCTGCACACCTTATCCCACCAAGAAGCCAGGCCACACCTGCTAAAAGCCTTAGGCAGCAATAACCCCAGCAGTGACCCCCTCGACTCCAGGATCCTCTGTATGATCTTGGACGAAGTCCTAGTCCCCTTGACCGACCTTATAAACCAGTCTCTATGCCTGGGTCAGTTCCCAAGTGCTTGAAAAACTGTTGAAATCACGCCCATACATAAGAATGGGGACCAGTCCACCCCCAACAATTACTGACCCATCTCCATCCTCCCCCCCACTCTCTAAAGCCCTTGAAAAAGTGGTGTTGATCCAGCTCTCTGAATACCTAACCAAGTATGACATTATGTGCCCAGAGCAGCATGGTTTCTGCCCAGGACACAGTACAACCATGGTTCTCCTGGAATTCTCCCAACACCTGCATGCTGCTCTCGACTCTGGCAGCCTTTCAGGAACAGTGTTTATTGACCTCTCCAAGGCCTTTGACACTGTTTGTCATCCCATTCTACTTGACTCTCCACCAACTTGGCTTCTCTGGTGGTCCCATTTCCTGGTTCTCTAGCTACCTCTCTGCTAGATCCCAGTGTGTCAAGATCAGCTGCTCCCTCTCCAGCACTCTTCCTTTTTGCTCCGGGGTCCCTCAGGGCTCCATCCTGGGTTCAATACTTTTTAGTCTGTACCTCAACACCCTCCCCAGCTCATGTACCAGTAACATGTTCCTCTACACCAATGATGGAGTCCTCATTGCCTCACATCCCAATCCCACCTACCTCCAATTATCCCTCCAGCAAGCTTACAACCAAGCTGAAAGGTAGTTCGGAGACTGCAGACTGGTCATTAACCTAAAGAAAACCAAATCAATGCTCTTCTTCCACCACCAAAATAAAGCTAAAAATACCCCCCCCTTGATTATCCCCAGCACTCTGCACCCACTAGAACAAGTCACCACATACAAGTACCTAGGCATCACGTTCGATACTGCCCTCTCCTTCCACACCCACATTAATGTCCTGTCAGCCACCATTAACTCTCGGATTGGCCTGCTATACCAGCACAGGGACTGCTTGCCTCAGGTTGCCCTCAGGCTGGCCATCACCTCCTCCATTTTGTCCCTCGTGGACTATGGCTTGCCCATGTACGCCGCAGCTGACAACACTGCCCTCTCCAAAATCCAACTCTCCATCAATAAGGCCTGTAGGCTCCTGACTGGTGCCCCCAGCCGTACTCACACCTGCCTTCTTTATACTACCATCAATCTTCTCAACTTTGAGGAGTGACTGTTCTACCAGACCTGCCTTCTCGCTAAGAAATCTCTGCTAGGACTCTCCCCCCCCCGGGGTCTCCACCTCCCTACAGCAGTCATCATCGTCCATCAGCACCCGTAGTTTTGTTAAGGCCACTTTCAAGGTGCCCAGAACCAAGACCTCTCTTGCCCAGAGATCCTTCATCTATCGAGTCCCCACCTGGTTCAACTCCCTCCCTAGCTGGATCTCCAACTTGCCAAAAATTGGCTCCTTCAAAACAGCCCTTCAGAACCATATCTTTAATACCCGCTGTTGCAGGTGCAACTAACCCCCTGTTGTAACCTGTGGTTCCCACCTGCCTTGCCCCCTAGCTCGACAACATCCACTGGACAACCTCTCCTTCCCCCAGACCTACACCTTCCCTACTAGGTCCAAACAGGGATGTAACCCACTGTCTTCTCTGAGGACCTACTATATCCATGAGTGTAACTCACAATTTTGTAACATTATGTAACCTAAGTAACATGCAAACTACTACATTATGTAACCTAAGAGTATCTAAGTTAAATGTTCCTTTTACTGCACTTGTAATGTTATCCTCTCTTTTAATCTGCACTGTAATAACTGTCTTGATGTCTGCCCCCCCCCGCGATGAGGTGCCTTTGTAAATGAGTCTCTGACTCAAAGGTTGTAAACCCGATTTGTAATGAATAAATAAATGAATACATTTTTTTACAACTGTTATATTTTATGTATTTTATTTTATTTAAAATTTGATGACTGGGAAAGGCACACTGAACCAAAGCTCATTTCCAGGTGCGACCCGGGTACTGTTTGTACAGAGAGTAGTAGTTGATACAAGATACAGACAGTTTGTACAACACTTTACAACAGGTAGAATACACTGAATCAGAGGTTAAAGCAGTTTAACAATTTCAAGTGGAGAGGGAGAAAGGATATGTTTCCATGACAATCGAATCACCTGGAAAGATTGACAATAAAATGATGGCTTTTCTTGAAGATTTCCTTGTCAGCATTAATCATTTAAATAAACTAGTTGATTGATCATACCCTTCCAAATGAACAAGAGCACCTTCTTCCCCCAATCCCTGCAGCACCACCTACCCCATCTCCCCACTTCAGTATTTCAGTTCAGCAACAGAAACTTGTCCCCTATCACAAGAAACACAGATCACCACTCTTTCACCTCAGAGAAATGTGATATGGTGCATGTTTTTTTTTAATTTTTGGCCTTTGCCCTGTTCATACAGGGCTGGAGAAAAAATGCAATTTAGTCCAGCATCAGGAGGTCATCCCCATTTCCATGCAACAACCCTATCACTCCCCCTAAATTTTAAGTATGGCACCAGAATCCAATCCCCAATGCCAGAAAACACCCCCAAACCACCAAAATCTGCAATAAGGTTGACATTCCAGGAGGGGGGAGTGGAAATGATGAGCAGAGACCTGAGAAAACTTGAGGAGTGGTCAAGGGTATGGCAGCTGGGTTTTTAATGTGATAAATGTGCAAAGTAATGCAATTGGGACACAGAAACCTAGGGACACAGTACAAAATGGGATGTGTGGTACTGACCACCATCAAGCAGGAAAGAGACCTGGGTGTGATCATAGCAGATAACTTAGAGGTGGCCAGGCACTGTGACAAGGCAGTTGGGAGGGCTAGTGGTATATTTGGGTACAGAGGGAGGGGTATCACCAGCAGAAAGAAGGAGGGGATATTGCCTCTTATAGATCACTAGTAAGATCCCACCTTGAGTACCATGTCTAGTTCTGGAGACCACATCTCTGGAAGGACACAGGCAGGGTGGAGGCAGAGAGGACAATTAAAGTGGTGCAGGGTCTGCATCAGAAGCCCTATGAGGAGAAATTTAAGGATCTAAATATGTACACCCTGGAAGAGAGGGGAAGGGATATAAGGGGAGAGCTTTAGATACATCATGGGGTAAACAAGGTACAGGAGGGAAGTATTTTTCAGAGTTAAAGGTGCTCAAGGACAAGGGGGCAAGATAAAAAGCTGGAGGGAGTAATTTCAGAAGAGATGTGAGGAAGTACTTCTTCACAGAAAGAGCGATGTATTCCTAGAACAGTCTTCCAGCAGAGGTGGTGGGGGCAAAAGCAGTGGTGGAGTTCAAGAATACATGGGATAGGCATAATAGAATTTCAGGGAATGGGGAAGGGGAGTGAATGGACTAGAGAGCAGGTAGGTTCTGTAGTGATACTATAGGCAGGGGAAAATGGTTAGACTACTGTAGGTGGTCCAAGTGGTCTGTATCTGCCAGCAAATTCTATATTTCTATTGCTGTGATTCTAAAAAGCAGCACTCCAGCACTGGAACCCATCCTCAAGCCTACTGCCAAGACTCCCCCCTGGAAACAGTGTACTATCACCAAAGCCTTTACTTCTCCCTGTTTCCACAACAGACTTGATCTCTTTAAAGTTAAAAACCCTAAACCCTATTCTGCATGTCCTAATATTGCTCCACTCCACCCCCTTCCTGCTCAATTGTTTGAAATAAAAAAAGCAAGCCATTCCTCATACTGCTAACTAACTGGATCCCTTTAATGTTCACAAAAAAAACTTTCATTAGTGCCCTACCCCTCATTCTTCCCCACCTGGACTGATCCCTTTAAATTAAAAAAGGTTTTTCATCTTCTTTACATCTGATAACTTCCAGTCCCCCTCACTTCAGCTCTAAAAATCATTCCCTTGTATCCTGGCCCTACCAAGACTTCTTGGCTGTCTAATGGCAAACCCACCCTGTTTCACCCCCTCCCCGGATGGTGACTGTCACATGTTTTTGTATTTTATTCAGACAGCATCCAGATGAGGAAGAGAGAGAGGAGGGCTGTGTCAGTCAGATCATGAGGAGGAGGGATGGTCATTTAGAGCAGTAGCTGGCACTACACACCAGGGAAATTTGGAATGTAACTGGGTATCACTGGACACCAGGGAGAGCATGACACTGGCCATTCAAGAGGGAGGACTACAACTAGAAAACAAGTATTTGCATTTATTTGAGAAATTTTGGTCAGGAAAGGCACACTGAGCCATAACTTGTTTCAAGGTGCATCCCATGAGCACAGATGGGTTAAATGACTCTTTCAGGTTCACTCAGTATGTCCTGTGTAGGAGCACTACTGGGAGAGAGGTGACACCATCCTGTTTATGGAGGAAAGAGTCCTAAAGGAACTCAAGAATCTGAAAGGGGACAAGGCTTTGGGGTCAGATGTGATACATCCCAGAATATTAAAAGAACTTTGAGAGGTGCTGGCAGCACCACTAATAACCTTATTCAAAAAATCGATAGAGACATGGGTGATTCCAGGAGGCTGGAGGAAGGCAAATGTAGTCCCTTTCCACAAAAGTGGAAACAGGGAGGAGGCTGTCAACTATAGGCCAGTCAGCATGACCTTGGTGGTGGGGAAATTAATGGAGTCACTGCTAAAGGAAAGGATTGAGATATTTCTTGAATCCAGTGGAGCACAGGATCTGAGGCAGCAGGAAGGTCTTGTCAAACAAATCTGATAGATTTCTTAGACTGGGTGACCAAGGAGGTAGACCAGGGAAGGGTGGTGGATGTGGTCTACCTAGATTTCTGTAAGGCCTTTGACACTGTCCCACTCAGAAGGTTAGTAAATAAGTTGGGCAGCCTGGGAGTGCGCCCCAAGGTGTTAAACTGGGACAGAAACTGATTGAGTGACAGGACACAGAGGGTGGTGGTAAATGGCACTCAATCTGAGGAGAGGGGGAAGACCAGTGGGGTGCCACAGGGATCCATGCTTTGGCCAGTCCTCTTTAATGTCTTCATAAGTGACATTGCAGAGGGTCTGGAGGGGAAGGCATACTTCTTTGCAGATGACACTAAGATCTGCAAAAGGGTCGACACTCCAGGATGGTGGAAAAAATGAGAATGGACTTAAACATGCTTGAGAAGTGGTTGAGAGTGTGGCAGCTAAGATTCAATGTGAAAAAGTGCAGAATCATGCATTTGGGGCACAGAAATTCAAGGGAAGAGTACAAGATGGGGAGAGAGGTACTGATGGCCACCAATCAAGAAAGGGACCTGGGGTAGTCATATCTGATGACCTAAAGGTAACCAAACAATATGAGAAGGCTGTGGGGAGAGCCAGTGGGATGATAGAGTGCATAGGGAGAGGTATCCCCAGCAGAGAAAAGTAGGTGGTTATGCCACTGTACATATCTCTAGTGAGACCTCATTCTGGAGTACTGTATCCAGTTCTGGAGGTCGCATTTTTGGAAGTACATAGACAAAACAGAGGCAGTCCAGAGAAGGGCAATAAAAATGGTGCAAGGACTGCACCAAAAGTCATATCAGGAAAGAGTAGCGTACCTCAATATGTATTCCCTGGCGGAGAGGAGAGGAGAGGAGAGGAGAGGATATGATAGAGACATTCAAGTACCTAAGGGGTATAAACAAGGTACAGGAGGATAGCATCTCTCAGAAAAGAAGGTGTATAAAAACATGGGGGCATGATATGAGGCTAGAGGTGGGTATGCTCTGGGGCAACTTAAGGAAGTACCTTTTTCACAGAAAGAGTAGTGGATGCTTGAAACAGTCTCCCTGTGGAGGTGGTGGGTCAAAAATGGTCAGGGAATTAAAGAATGTATGAGATAGACATAAAAGTACTCTCGCAATAGGGTAGAGAGGGTAAGCCACAGATCAACTAGGGTCTGCGGTATTGCATTAGGTAGGGAAAAGGGGCAGACTAGATGGGCCACACGGTCCTTATCTGCCATCACCTTCTGTGTTTCTATATTTCTAAGTATCCAAAATCTGCTTTAACATGAGAAGCACAGGGATTGACTGCAAGTTTACAAATCACCATGTTGTGAACTCTGAAAATGTAACATCAGGTTTTAGCCTGGCTGTTTTTTTTTTTTTTTTTTTAATTATATTAACATGTCTGTATAGTACTTTGTGAAGCCATACCACAGAAACAAAAATACCAAAAGTCCACCCCCTCTATACTTTATTTTCCCTTTTATGTTGGCTCGCACATGCACAGCCAACATATCACAGTAGTATCAGATTTGGAGGCGCGGTCACTGTTGGGAGAATGCAGGGCACGCATCAGTAGGTGCATCCCTCATTCCCTAATAAGCCTACATGCTGACACTACACCATGAATACATAATGTGGTGAGCACATCTAAAGAAAGGTCCACTGCAATGTGAGCAAAGCTTGTCATACGCAGCAGCACTTCCCGACGTGCTTGCCCTAGTGAAAAAGTAAATTAAACATGGTGGCACATTGCCTGCCATAATGCTGACTTCGGGGGTGCCCAACCCCCATGTCTGCATGCCCTGACCCAATGTATGTGCCGATGGGGAAGCCCACTCCCCGTCGGCATCATGCATCCCCATTTGTTATAGGCTATGGGGGTGCCTAACTTCTTGGCTCTTGCCCCCCACTTTTACGTGTGCTGACAGTTTTGTGCTCAATCTCCCATTGGCTACAGCATCCCCCAAAGCACTTAGGTGGCACATGGAGCCCACCCCAGTGTACCAAATCCCTGAACAAAAAACATCCGCAATTTTTTTTTTTTTACCCCTGTGAAAGAAGAAAATGGTCCCTTACAGTCCTCACGGTCTCCCTGCCCCTCCCACACCCCATGCCCACCCTCTGTGCCTCCTGCCTCCCCAACCCCTCACCCCATACTTCCCTCCAGAGTCCGACTAGATGATAGTCGGTGGACCGGGAACATGTCTACACTCTTCAAAGCCAACCACAAAATGAAGAAATGCCAGTAAGCTGCATAATGGCATAAATAGGGTTTTTTCAAATTTGGTGTATATCTCGGCTATTTTTTGGAATTTTTGTACCAAATTTTCAACATGGGGTTATTGGGATCCCTCCTCAAGAATTCAGTCATTGTCATGGCATTATTCAGTCCCAAAAGGTGATTTCGTGGTCACTATGCTAAATCACCTTTTGAGATTTAGTAATGAAACGACAGTGCCACTGTTCATGAGGGGGTCCCCCAAAAAGCCTATGTTGCAAATTTGCTGAAAAAAATCCTAAAAATGGCTGTTTTACGAGGGTGCATTGTGCTGTTTCCACACACGCTCTTAACTTCGTGAACCTGTAATATTTTCACTCCAGATTTTCAAAATTGGCATTTTTCCACACCTCATGAACAGTACAGCTGTCATTTTACATATCCTGGCCGAAATGTGTTTTTGCATGTCCAATGCAGAATAGCACAGTCGCTGTGCAAAATCAGTTTTTGGGACAGTTTGAGAAAATGACAGTGATACTGTTAATAAGCAGAGGTCCTAAAATGCCTACATTTAAAATTTGGTGCCAAAAGTCCATACAATGACTGTGTTATGAGCGTGCATTGCGCAGTTTCCACGCACCTTTGTAACTTCGAAAATTTGCAATATTTTCATGCCAGATTTTCAACACAGGCATTTTTTCACACCTCCTTATCAACAGTACAGCTGTCATTTTTCACAGCCTGCCCAAAATGCGTTTCCGCACCTGTGGCACAAAATGGCGTGGTCGCTGTGGAAAATCAACGTTTGGGACTGATTAACAAAATCACAGCACCACTGTTCATGAGGGGAGGTCCCAAAATGCCTATGTTGACAATGTGGCTAAAAAACTCCCAAAAATAATTGGGTTACGGACATGTGTTGTGCAGTTTCTATGCTTGCTCATGACTTCACCAATTTTTCATATTCTCACTCCAGATTTTCAACGTTGCCATTTTTTACGCCTCCTCATGGACAATACAGATGTCATTTTCCACATCCTGCCCAAAATGTGTTTTCATCCCTGTGTCACCAAATGACATAGCCACTGTGCAAAACCACCTTTCAGCTAACAAAGTGATAGTGCCGCTTTTCATGAGGTGGGCTCACAAACAGCCCATGTTGAAAATTTGGAGTGGAAATACCAACACATGCCTATGGTGTTAGGGTTTCCAACTGTAACACCCCACCCTGTAGAGACTGACAGGTGTCAGGGGGTGTGACTTGGGATCATCAGCTGTAATGCTCACGCCATTTCACCCCCACCCTGCAGCCAATGACAGGCATCGTGGTGTGCCTTGCACTGTTCTGCCAGAAAGTTCACCCCATTCTCCTATACTGCACCCACCTCAGTGTATTTCCTTATGGAAAGGGGTAAGTATAATGCCCAAAGACCCCAAAGCACACCATGACACTTGTCAGTGTCTACAGGGTAGGGTGAGGTACAATGGCATGAGCGTTATAGCTGGCGACCCAAAGGCACACCCCAATGCCTGTCAGTCTCTACAGGGTGGGGGTGGGGGGTGGGGTTGCCATCACTTCAGTACTTCACTGCCATTCCTATTAGGCATCTCTAACTCCAGCAGAACCAATGCCAATGCCAGCTAGACAACATTCGGCATCGACAAATGCTTGTTTCTTTTCCTACCATTTTCTCCTAATTCTTTATTAATGCCATTCATTTTCTTTCCTACTGGTATATTGAAAGTGATTACGTATACTCTATTGTCCCCAGCTTTACTGTTTTATTAATAGTAGATTCAGCAGTTTAACCACTATATAAAGCTATAAGAGCTTAAATCTGTATTTGTAATTTAGTCCCAGATTGTTTCCTGTCCTTATATTTTACTTGGAAGGGTGTAAGGTCCCAGATTTCTCTTTCAGCCCATACTTTTAGGACCTAGGTATGGCTTTGTTGTGTGAACAGCGACTACAGTAATGCCAACTATAGTCTTAGTTTTTCCCTCTCTGTGTCCCATGCCCTTTGTAATCTCCATTTGTACTGGGATTATTTTTGAACTCTTCTCACTATATAACTTCACAGTAATTGCTCGCCACAAAGACATAGCAAATTTTCATGGACTCCTGTTATTTTTTCAAATATCTACTGTATATAGTGGGATTCAGTGGGATTCAGACTACTGGCAAGTTGCCTGGCTCTGAAGGTAACGAGATGTAAGATTTCAAGTTTGAAATGATTTTTTTTCATTTTCTTTTCTTTTCTTTTCTTTTCTTTTCTTTTGTAATTCGTTGGTAATGGGATAAGGCCCACTTGCCATAAGGCCAGTTTACAGGGACAACCCTGGAGCACTGGGGAGGCTAAATGACTTGCTTAGCGTCACAAGGCATGCAAGTGGAAGTTGTGGGAATCAAACCAAGGTCTGCAAGACGTTCAAAGCCTGTTCACAGCTCATTACTCTAATGTCTAGGCTATGCTACCAGCCCTATTTTATTGCATAATTGGCTGCAATACAGAAACACAATCTAGATCGTTCTTTTTTCGAGATGTTGTTGCAGAGAACTGGAGGCTGACCGCTGCTGTCTGCAATTGTTGTGCAAATAACCAGTATTTTGCAGAAATATTCTAGGCTCATATATTGTAATTAACATCTTGCTAGGGTTTATCTGTTGGGGAGGGGAGCAGGAATTAGTTTAATTAAAATGGGGAGAGTGAGTGTGTGTGTATACTACACCCTATCAGGCAGCATTTAAACTACTCCCTATCCTGTGTAGGCATGGAAGGATGAGAAAGTGATCAGGCAAGAGGCAGAAAGGGGAAGAGTGATGAGTCGCAGGGGATTTGGAGCTGTGTCTTTCCTAGGTACACTCGAGGGGGCTGGAGGTTGCATGGTTTGCAGGAGGCTATGAGCTGTGAGGGCAAGGTACAGATGCTTAGGTCAGAACTAAACAGGTTACTGATGAATCACGGGATGAAACTGGGTAGATCTGTAAGACAGGGGGTAAGAGGACTAAACTGGTTATGGGGGACTACAGTGTAGGAATAAGTAAGCTGGAAATGGGCAGAGGTTCTCAGGGTAGGGGTGGGTATAGTAAAATAGGGGTCAATGGGCTCTAGGGCTGTGGCTGCCTCTGACACAGAGGGTGTACTGGGCAAAGAGGACATGCTAGAGAACAGCTGGTAGGGGATGTGGGTCAAAGCCAGGCAGCAATGGAAGCAGACACCTTGATAGTGTACTGTACCTGTACTAAATAGATATTTTCTAATTGACTTCCAGGAGAAAATATCCAGGTAAGCATAGATGGAGACACAGGTAAAAAGGCAGTAGGGGACATAAGGAAGACAATGAGGTTAGACCTAAAGTGATCGAGGAAATGGGTGCAGGGCAAAGATTGGGGGAAGTATGGGTGCAATAAGGGGAGAAGACAGTATGGAGAAACCCCAAGCTAATAAATGGAGGATGGAAAATGGGTGGGGAGGATTGAGAGTAAGATGGCTAGTACGGGGCATGGGGTACAGCAGGACAGGGACTGGGTAAGGGAAGAGATGATGAGGGAATGGTGGATCAGGATGAACAAATTGAAGTAGGTAGGTAGGGGGGAAGGGTACAAGGACAAGGTACTCCAGAGGGGGCGCACAAAAAAGAAAGGAAACTATCAGATTTTAAGTGATGCAGATTCAATTGTAAGGGGACTTTGATGGCCACAGGGTTGAGGGGGACCACATAGAAGGAGTGTTGTGTGCCTCCCAGGTGTGACAGCCAAGAAGATCATGCCTATGGTGCACATGCATGTACAGGGAGGAGTGGGGAACCTGATGTGATCCTCCACTTATGCATTAACGACCTGGCAGGGTGTGATGTAGGTGAGATACTGAATGGTTTTAGAGAACTTGGGAGGAAAGTTAAGGAGGTCTCACAGTCAGTGGCATTTCCACAGGTGCTGCTGGTACCCAGGGTCATTTTGGCTAAGAAGCTCCCGATCTCCAAGTTCAACCAGTACCCCCCTCCCCCTGCCAGGCCTAACTAACCCCTTCCCCCTTATTCAACATCTCCTATCCTCCATGAGGCACTTATTTCTACCCCGCCTCTCTTTTCCTACCCCCTTTCTCCTTGAGCTTAGACAAAGAAACCTATTCTGCTTAATTACTTTATGTTTTGTAACTCTGTACTTAAATTGCATGTAACTATGTTTTCTCCTATAATGCTTAACTGTACATATTCTGTTTGCACTGTTCCAACTAAGAAATGTACAGTATGTATTGTGTTATCTTTTGTTTGACGTGGAACCTTTGTAAATGAGATTCCAGCTCAAAGGTATTATTCCAAGTTCACAATAAATAAATAAATAAACCAGTGGCTAAGAGACAGAGGAGGAATTTGGTTGTGTCCGGGACTTGAGAACTGCATGGAATGAGAAATCCCTGTACTCGTCAAATAGGCTATACTTCAGCAGTGGGGGAAACCAGGGTACTATGTGACAGGTTAGAGGAGCACATCAGGAACAGCCTGAATTTAAACTGAGTGGGGGGAGGACTACTTGGAAGTGTAGAATCCAGGGTTCACAACAGGAGGAGGCAGGAAGGCTTCCCCAAGTGGAGGAGACAATATGTAAAATGGGAATGAGGGAGGGAGGGAGGGAGGGAAGGATGAACACAGTGGGGAGGAACTGGAGGGAAGGGAGAAAAAAATGACTTGGGGGCAAGTTAGTAGGGTAACCAGAGGAAAGGTGGGGCCAGGATGGAGAAAGGGGGCAGGAAAAATGGAATGTGGAGTGTGACATCTTCAAGTGTCAGGAGTCTGGGGAACAAAATTAATGACTTCCAGGCCATGATGACAGAGGACAGAGCAAATCTGGTAGCAGTCACTGAGACCTGGGAAATCTTGAACTATGACTGGGATCTATCTGTTCCTGGGTACATCCTATATTGAAAGGACAGAACAATGGGTAGGGGTGGAGGGGTGGCACTCTATGTTGGGAGGGGATAAATGTCACAAAGGAGTACATTGGGGAGGGTACAGACATGTTATAGGCACAACTGCAGTCAGTGGTGGGGAAGAACATACCAATAGGGGTAATGTTCTGACCACCAAGTCAGGACAAAATCACACACAGATAACTGGGAGATGAGATAAAAAAAGGCTGCTGTGGGAGAGAAGTGCAAATTGTGGGAGATTTTAACATGCCCAATGTGGACTGGAGCATTTCACTAGCCAGTAGCAGCAAGAGCCAAGTTATCCAAAAAACACTCCAGGATTGTCTTCTAGCACAGGGGATGATGGAGCCAACTAGGGATCTGGCTTTCCTGGTCCTACTGTGGTTCTGGTGAATAGTGATCACTTCAAAAGTATTAGGGTTGTTAGGGTGTAGTTTCAAGTGAACACGGGACATGAAGTGCTGAACATAAAAACACATGTTCTTGACTTCTAGGGGAAAGACTGAGAGAACTAAGGGAGTACAGAAGTGTATATGATAGATGGGCAGTAATTAGAGAGGGAGTCCAGGCAGTCACCATAACCTGCCTGAAGCAGAAGGATTAAAGGAGCAAGAGGAGAAAGTTACTGTGGTTTAAATAGCAGGAATGCAGAACAGTGATGGAGAAAAGGGCTTCTTATAGGGAATACAACAAGACCCAGAAGGAAGAGGGCAGGGCAGAAATATGCAGGGTAGTCAAAATCAACCTGCAGGGTGGAAAGGCAAGCTAAGATGGAGGCAGAACTAAGAACAGCTGAGGAGGTCGAAGAGGGTGACAAGACCTTCTTCCAATATATCCAGGAGAAAAGATCAACAAAAAATGAAATAGTAAAGCTGTGAAGGGGGATGGACTGGGTGGAAGAAAACAGGGAATAGGAGGTGCTGAATGAATTCTTCCACTCTGTCTTCACTAATTTATTTTCATTTTTATCTATTTTAGTCTCTGATTACCGGGTAATTGCATTGATCCAAAGGATAATTTTCTGGCACGACCCAGGTCCACAAAGTGGCACAACGAAATATACAACAACATATACAGTGAAATATTCATACAGTTGTAATCAATGCACAGGCAGAAAATAGTTGAATACAGTGTAGTTTACAAAATGTGTCAGGTTAAAATCAACAGATACATTGTATTTTCAACAGTGTTGAGAGAACAAGAGTACATTACAAATTTACACTGGGGGAACGGGGTGGGGAGAATATGAGACAACAGGAGGGAAAAACAGTACAAATAGCAAATATGAATGAACATGGCATGTTGATTCCAAAAACAGTAGGAAAGGCTGGATTATTGTTCAAGGAGCCGGGAATCAAGTGCTTTAGTGGTAGCACAGTTATAAAGGGGAAAATAAAAAGGAAGAGAGGGCAGGGTTATTGGGAAGAAGGGAATATCAGAGTTGAAGAAAGGTTACTCTGGCTGGCACAGGCATTTGGCCTGTCTTAGTAACCAGGTTTTTAGTCAGAGTTTGAAACTGCAGTGAGTGTCAGCAGATCAGAGCAACATAGTGACACTAATAATGATAATAATAATAATAATAGTTTTATTTATAAAGCGCTTTTCAGTATTCAAAGCGCTGTACAAGTTAAAACAAAACAATCAAACACTAAAATCCAGTATTAGACACAGATAAAAGCCATAATATGATCAACAACTTCAAAACGGTCAGTTTTCCAAGAAGGCCATTTGCCAAAAGTGGGTTTTCTAACCCCCCTTGAATTCCTCCATGGTGGTGCACTTCCATAACTGGTGGGGTAGAGAATTCCAGAGAGTGGGTGTAGCATAAGAAAATGCTCTACATCCAGATGATTTAAGATTCACTCTTGGAATCTTTAGCAACCCCTCGTCGGCCGAGCGGAGCAATCAGCCAGGGCAGTAAGAAACCAGAAGTTCTGGAGCCCAAATCGCATATATATTTGGGCATAAGGCTAACAAGAGATACAAACTCACTTGTAGCAGAGAATTTAAGTACAGCACTTTGCTGCAAGTATTGAAGGCAGATATGGACAGATGGGGATTATTACCCCTTTCCCTATTGGGAAGAATTAGCATAGTTAAAATGAATGTACTTCCCCGCCTTTTATACCCTCTGGGAATGATAGGATGTTACCTTCCTAAGGGCTGGTTTAGCAAATTGCAGAAAGTGCTCAATGATTTTATATGGAAAAAGAAAAAAGTCGGGAGGGCCTACTTTAAACTCACAGCCCCTAAGACTCAGGGAGGATTGGCAACCCTGTCCCTTTTCACCTATTATTGTGCCCAGCATGTTAGCAAGTTGGCTCTCTGGACACAAAACACCTCTCCCTCAAACTCAAGTGGATATATTCCCCTCTGGTTGGAATTGGAGAAATATTTGATATCCAGGTATTGTTACTTGCTACCTGCCTTCCTATATGCTACTCCCATTAACATTCCAAAACCACTCCGAAATACACCAATAGGGTGGTCGCTCAGAGCAATTCATCAAATGCAGAAATATTTCTCTCTGAATTGGCATAAGGTACTTACACAACCAATTATAGGTAACCCTCACTTTAAAATTGATAATAAGCCCATTTTGCCCTCCTTCTGGGCTCCATTGAAACACTGTGTGTTAGCAGATTTCTTCAGGCAAAGTAAACTGGTATCATTTTCCCAATTTCAGTCTTATCACAAAGTGCAGGACCGGCACAAATTCAAGTTCATACAGATAAGTCAAGCAATCTCTGACTTCATTAAAGACGTACCCTGTCAGACACCAGTAGAAACAGATGCGCAGACACTAATACTGGCCGCGAATCAACCCCATCCTGTTTCGGTGGTCTATAAAATGTTACAAGCATTGGATCCTTATTTGCCCACAGGGATTTGTTACTACTGGATGCAAGAACTCCAGCTTGCAGGAGACGTTGATACATGGAAGAGTATCTGGCAAAACTGTTATAGATTTGTGAAACAGGATAGACTTCGGTTGATTCAGTTTAATATAATGCATAATTTGTATTATACACCAGTGAAACTTTTCAGAAGGGGTCTTATATCCTCTCCTATCTGTGCAAAATGCCAAGAGGCAGAAGGCACGTTGTTTCACATGTTATGGACCTGTCCAAAGATTGGATCTCTCTGGCAAGCTGTCAAAAGGATATTGGATCCCCTTCTGGGTCTGGAGGAACTGTTTACTCCAGAACTATGTTTGGTACACTTGTTCCCCCATGGGATGGCAAAAATTAGAAAGGCCCACATTACCTTAGTGGCAGCAAATATCAAATTAGTAATTATGCGACATTGGAAAGAGGATCAAATACCCTCGGTTATGGAATGGTACAGAGAGATGTTACTGGCTTTGCAGAAAGAAAAACACATTCCCTCTATGTGACACAATAATCAAACCTACATGGACCTATGGGGTCCACTCAATGCTGTATTGACGTCTTGGAAACCCTAACATCTCCCTCAGAAGGATACAATGCTGTATAACAAAATAATAGAAAGCTTTGTCTTCAGCACTTGGCAAGGGGGAGGAGGGAGGAAAGGGATAGGGTATTTAGTGTTAGACTTTTCTGTTTTTCCTTTATTGCACTCTGTAAAAATTTTAAAATGCTAGAACGAGAGGCTATCATAATGGTATTTGTATAAGTAGATATGACTCTGTGCAAAGTCACCTGTTTGAGATGCAAATAAAGTATATTTAATCAAAAAATAAGAAACCAGAAGTTCTTTCAGATAGGCTGGATCTTGACCATGAAGGGCTTTGAAAGTCAGTAGACTGACTTTAAAGGAGATCCGCCACCGTATAGGCAGCCAGTGCAGTTCACGCAGCACCGGGGTAATATGACAGGACCTACCTGACCCAGTCAAAACCCGGGCCTCTGCGTTCTGCACTAGCTGCAGGTGGCAGATTTTGACCCCTGAAAGCCCAAAGTAGAGGGAGTTGCAGTAGTCCAGACGCGCGAACACAAAGGCGTGGACCAACGTTGGCAATGTGTCAGACAGAACAAGGTGCCTAACTCTGGCAATATTCCTTAGATGGTAAAAGGAGGTCTTGATGACTGCTGACACTTGTGACTGCAGTGTCAGCCTGTCATCCAAGATAACCCCCAGGTTATGCACCCGTTCTGAGGTCGGGAGAGAAACACCGCCAAGAAAAATTCCTGAGGGCGTACCAACAGACGACCCATCTATCTGACAACCCGGGTCCACAACCAATACCTCTGTCTTTTCTGAGTTCAACTTCAACCAACTAGAATCCATCAACTCCTGGATTTCTTTCAGACAGTTGTTAAACACTGAGAGAGCTCCATCCTGGTCGGATGCGAAAGACAGGTATAGTTGGATATCATCTGCACAGCAGTGAAACCTCAGCTCACACCGTCTATAATGTCTCCGAGGGGCAGCATATACACTGCAAACAACATGGGAGACAGCACTGAACCCTGAGGCACCCCACACAACAAAGATGTTGGGCTTGAGGAAAAAACCCCAGACACAACTCTTTGAGATCTCCCAGTGAGGAATGAAGTGAACCATTGAAGGACGGTTCCCGATATTCCACAAATATGCCTCAAGGGTGCTATCAACACCATGTGATCCATGGTGTCAAAAGCTGACGCGTGATCAAGGAGAACCAAGATGGAATGTCTCTTCTGATCTTTCGCCCTCAGAAGATCATTAAGCACCCGAACCAGCACAGTCTCGGTGCTATGTCTCTTATGAAAACCGGATTGGAAGGATCTGAAGATGTCATGGATGGTTAGATAGTCCTCCAATTGGGCTACCACTACCTTCTCAATCACCTTCCCAATAAAGGGTAGGTTTGAGATGGGTCTGTAGTTTGTGAAACAGTCTGGATCCAAGGTAGCTTTCTTCAAGAGAGGTGTTACCACCGACTCTTTCAGGGAGCTTGGAAAATGACCCGACTCCAAGGAGTACCAAACTATTCTCACAAGGACTGGACCAATGATATCACTAGAACCCAAAATTAGGGAGGCTGGTCCAGGGTCCAAACTACAGCTTGTAGGGTGCACACTATGGATAATCCTCATGACATCCATGAAATCAGGTTGACTGAAGGAACTCCAAGAAAACTAAGGTACTGTGAACTCACACTGTTCAACAGCATCCCCACTAGAGAGTGCTGGTTGCAGATCCGCCCTGATGTCGGTCACCTTAGTTGCAAAGAATTGAGCAAGCGCCTCGCACTCTAATTGTGAAAAGGCTTTCCGAACTTGCAGACAGACTGGGTTGCACAGTCTGTCTACAGTTCGAAAAAGCTGAGCTGGTTGGTTCCTAGCAACTGCAATCTCCCTGGACAGGAATTCTGCCTTCTTACGGGTGATTTCAGATTGATAGACTAAATAATGGTCCATCAATCTAAGGTGATCGGCTTCAAGGCTGACCTGCGCCAGCACCACTCTAACCTTCACCCCTGTCTCCGCATCTCCCTCAATGTCCCATCAAGCCAGCGGGACTTGAGGTGAAGGGATAGGGGGTGCACACGGACAGAAGCAGTAGAATTGAGGGCCGCCGTAACAGCCATATTATAGGCCAACACAAGGGTCTCTGGACTACTGCTCACCAACACGGGGGACGAGAGGTCAAGGACTGCTGCAAGGCCTTGGGGAGTAATATCCCATAAAGGGCGGTACCTAACCATCTCCACAGGGGAAGGCCTTCTCGGGGGGTGCAAAAACTGAACCTCACGGTGTAGTGGTCTGACCAGGCAACTGGTTCCACCCCCAGATTGGATGTTTCAACCCCTAGAAGAAAGACTAAGTCCAGAGAGTGTCCAGCTTTATGGTCTGATAAGGATGGGTCACTGCTACAGGGAAAACTAGAGATGGTGGAAGTGGGGTTGAGGGAAGAAGCAATCATAAAGGACAGAATCTTCAAAGGACTCAAAGCCCTCAAGGTGGGCAAGTCCCCAGGGCCAGATGGCATACACCAGAGTGTGCTGAGGGAGCTGGCAGCAATCCTTGCAGCACCCCTTGCTGGCCTGCTCAACTGCTTGCTGGACAGAGTATTGGTTCCACAGGATTTATGTGATGTGGTTGACTCCTCGAGAGTGAGTCCCCACAGAGTGACTACATGACACGAACAGCAGGAAGGGTGACTGCAGAAAAATGGTGACTTGAGGAGTGAGAGCAGGCAGGAGGCAAAGTTAGAATGGATGAGTTGCAATGTGTAACCGTGCCACAGGGCATGCAGGCCCAGACGAGCACATGAGGGTGAAGGGCACTGAGCATGCTCAATGAGGCGCATGGCCATGAGCATGGTGCTCTGGGCTACAGGACGAGGGTGAGTGGCACAGGGTGACAGGTGGTGGACAGCCAGCGGGAGGGAGAGGAGCACGAGAGGGTAGGGCAGAGGCACAGGACACCATGAGGGAATCCACAGATCAGCGATGCCCATGCCAGTGGCAGGCATGCCGTGGCAGGGTGGTGGACAGGCTCACCACAGCAGCACTATATCCCATGGTGTGCTGTCTGGCCCCCAACCCATGTCCCATGGATGGCTCCTGTTTGCCTGCTGTGGTCCATTGTCCTGCCGGTGGTGAGTGCCTGAGTTCTTGCTGGTGGGGGTCTGCTCCGGTGGTGGTGGTGGTGGTGGTGTGCTTGTCCAGGTGGGTGTGTGCGGTCATTGCCTGTGATCCCTGTTCCTGACATATGGTGTGCATGCCTTCCAGGGTCTCTCTCTTTCTCTCTCTCTCTCTCGGGGTGTAGCTATACCTGCAGCCTGCACCCGACATTCGCTTCTCTGCTGCTCAGGCTTGTCGGGCTTGCCAGGCAGTCTGTTGCCACTCAGGATGTCGCCCTTGCAGGGCTGAGACACAACTCATTCTTCTACTGTCGTTCTGCTACTCTGTGCTGTCACTATTTTGGCAGCCTCTTTTCTAACGTCTCCCACACAGACCACACCATTATTTCAGTGCTCTACATGGCTGTTACCAGTTACACATGAGTGGAGGATAGTGGATGTGGTGCCCCTGCACAAGAGTGTAGTTAAGGTCAAACAGGGAAACTATAGACCAGTGAGCTTAACATTAGCTGTTGGCAGGCTAAAGGAAACCAGTCTAAAGGAAAGGTTGCTTGGGTTCCTTGAGGCAAACAGTCTCCAGGCTAGTAGGCAGCATGGGTTCATGGCAGGAGGGTCATGCCAAACAAATTTGATCAATTTCTTTGATTGGGTAACTAGGGCGGTAGACAATGATCAAGTGGTGGATATACTATGCCTGTACTTCAGCAAGGCCTTTGACTCAGTTCCCTACAAGGGGGTTGATAAAGAACTGGCAGATATGGAACAGAGCAGAAACAAACCAGGTGGGTAGCAAACTGGCTGGAGGGTGCAGCCGAGTAGAATGTGGTGGGGGAGAGCACTCCAAGATGAGATAAGTTACTAGTAGAGTCCCACAGGGATCAGTGCTGGGTCCAGTCCTGTTCATTGTGTTATCAACAACATTGGGGATGGCATCAAAGGCAAGATATGTCTATTCATGGACGATACCAAGCTCTGTGAGAGGGTGGACACTGAGGAAGACGTAATGGAGGACTTTACAACATTCGAAAGGTGGACTAGAACCTGACAATTGAGGTTCAATGCCAAAAAGTACAAGGTAATGCACATAGGGCATAAGAAAATCAGGAGTGAGTAAAGTCTCAGGGGGGTGAAGGTCACAGTCTTGGAGGAGGAGAAAGATCTGGGGATAGTAATTACAAATGACCTGAAACTGTCAATACAGTGCAAAAAGGCAGCAGAGAAGGTGAACAAGATGCTGGGTTACATATCAAGGGGACTCTTAAGCAGAAGGAAATATGTCATTCTGCCCTAATACAGGTCTTTGGTGCATCCACATCTGGAGTATTGTGTGCAGTACAGGAGCCCCTACTTTAAGAAATACATAAACCAGATGGTGGCAGTGCAGAGGAGGACTATGAGGATGATTCAGGGGCAGCAGGATATCCCATAAGAATAAAGAATGGTGAAGCTGAACATATACTCAATGTAGGAGAGAAGAGAGAGAGGGGACATGATCGAGGCCTTCAGATACCTTAAAGGCATTAACAGGGTTGACATATGGGATATTTTTTGCAAAAGTGAGAACAGATACAACAGAGGGCACAGTTACAAATAAGCAAGGGAGGGGAGAAGGTGCAGTAAGGAGGCCAGAAGGCACTTCTTCTCTGAAAGGGTGATGGCAAGATGGAATTTATTGCCAGAGGGGGTTGCAAATCACAGTGCAACTGGGGGTTTAAAAGAGGGTGGGATGGATTAAAGAGGAAGGCTAGGGTGACAGGGGAGAGGAGCAGGAGCAACATGTAGCATACAGCATATGAGATCTGCATTGAGCAGACTCGATAGACCTTTGGGTTTTCCTCTGCTGGCCTTTCATATGTTTGTATGCATTTTCATCTGTAAATCTTTTAGAGCTCAACATTGAAGATGTTGAACACTAATTTACAACTATCGCACACATATATGAAAGATGAAACATGCTCGCCAGATGTAGTTTATCTTCAAATCCATGTTCTTTTTAATGAGGTTTGGTGCATTCTTAAAACAAATCTTTATAAAGTGCTGAGTTATATGTAGACAAACACATGCAGTGCAAGATAGCTATTGCCAAGATAACACAACTAACATTTCACCTGTAAATAACAGGCTTCTATTTTCTTTTTATTGTATATTTAGCTGAAACAAAGAAAGAGTAAATCATTTAGAGGTTTTAATAGCATTTAAAACCCTAAAGCTCTAAATATGATGAATAGAAATAAAAGAAAAATAATTAACTAAAATACTGTGACTCTTCAGAAGAATAAAGCCCCAAACTAGTTAACTGTAGACACTTCCACACCCTTATATCACCCCATGTTAAAAAGTTTTACCATCCCCCTTTTAATGTTGGCGCATTTGTGCAGCCAACATCTCGGGGCAGTGCAGCTTTGGAGGTGCAGTCACTGTTGGGTGAATGCAGGGCACGCATCAGTAGGTGCGTCCCTCATTCCCCAATCAGCCTGCATGCTGGTGCCACACTATGCATACATAATGTGGCGAGCACATCTGAGAAAAGGTCTGCTGCAATCTGAGCAAAGCTCATCAGACGCAGCGGACCTTTTCTTTACGTGCTTGCTGACATTATGCTCATGGCAGCACACTGGCCACCGAACTGCTGACTTCGGGGGTGCCCAATCCTTCTGTCGGCTGACTCCTGCCCCTATGAATGTGCCGACGGGGAGCCTCACCCCGCCGGCATAAAGCACCCCCCATTTGTGATATGCTGAGGGGGTCCCAACCTCGGTTTTTTACCTCCCCTTTCCTTAGGTGCCGACGGGGAGCCCACTCCCACCTGGCATAAAAGAACCCCCAATTGTTTAATGCTGAGGGGCGCCAATCCCTCTTGGCTCTCGCCCCATACCCTTCTTTGTAGGTGCCGATGGGGTGCCCAATCCCCGTCGGCATAAATCTCCCCTTGTGTTGTTTGCTGGACGAGGGTGCCCAATCCCCGTCGGCTACAGCCCCCCAGACAGTTAGGTGGCATGCTGGGAGCCCACCCCAGCATGTCAAATCCCCAGCAAAAAAAAACTGTCCCACGATGTTTTTGTTTGTTTCTCTGTAAATCGAAAATGGTCCCTCGTAGTCTCGATGCCCCCTTCCCTCACCCGCACCCACCCTCTGCACACCCTACCTTCCCTCACCCCCCCTTCACCCCATACTTACCTGTGGAGTCCGGCGCAACGATCTTCGGTGGACCGGGAACACGTCTGCACTCTTCAAAGCTGACCGCAAACTGAGGAAATGCCGGTAAGCTGTATAATGGAATAAATAGGGTTTTTTCAACTTCAGTGCATATCTCGGGCATTTTTGTGAATTTTGGCCCCAAATTTTCAACATGGGTTTTTTGGGACCCCTTCTCATGAATTCTTGCACTGTCATGGTGTTATTCGGTCCCGAAAGATGATTTCATAATCACTGCTCGGAATCACCTTTTGGGACTGAGTAATGAAATGACTGTGCCACTGTTCATGAGGGGGGCTCTCAAAAAGCCTATGTTGCAAATTTGGTGGGAAAAATGCAAAAAATGACTGTTTTACAAGCGTGCATAGCAACTGCGCAATGCACACGCATAAGTTAGCAATTTCGCACTATTTTCATGCCAGATTCTCAACATTGGCATTTTACCACACCTTCTTGTGAACCTTACAGCTGTCATTTTTCACATCCTGGCCGAAATGTGTTTTCGTACTTCCGACACAGAATAACATGGTTGCTGTGCGAAATCAGTGTTTGGAACACATTACAAAAATGACAGTGACACTGTTCATGAGCAGCAGTCCTAAAATGCCTGTGTTGAAAATTTGGTGACAATACTCCATAAAATGACTGTTTTACGAGCGTGCATAGAAACTGCGCAACACACACTCGTAAGTTAGCATATTAGCAATATTTTCATGCCAGATTCTCAACATTGACATTTTACTATACCTTCTTGTGAACCGCACAGCTGTTATTTTTCACATCCTTGCCAAAATGTGTTTTCGCACTTCCAGTGCAGAATAGCGCGGTCGCTATGCAAAATCAGTGTTTGGGACACATTACGAAAATGACAGTGAACTGTTCATGAGCAGAGGTCCTAAAATGCCTGTGTTGAAAATTTGGGGACAATACTCCATAAAATGATTGTGTTATGGGCGTGCGTTGCGCAGTTTGCACACGCATACTGCTCAAGAACTTCTAATATTTTCACTCCAGATTTTCAACAGTGCCATTGTTCTGCACCTCCTAATGAACAGTACAGCCATCATTTTTCACATCCTGACCAAAATCTGTTTTCGCAGTTCGGCGCAGAATAGCGTGGTCGCTGTGGAAAGCCCGTGTTCGAGACACATGATGAAAATGGCAGTGACACCGTTCATTAGCAGATGTCCTAAAATGCCTATGTTGAAAATTTGGGAACGAATGTTAATTAAATGAGTGTTTTACGAGCATGCGTTGCACAGTTTGCATGCACGCTCATGACTTTGTGAATTTGTAATAGTTTGGGGAGGCACTGCTTAAAACACAGGCGCCGTTCGCTAGCGGCATTTCTGTATATTTCTTTTGATGTCTGGTAAAGCACTGTTCATTGCAGCTGTGCATTAGCTGCTAATCATTTTAATACTGATCAGGACTGTGTGGCTTTGTTCCTGGACTACAAGTGCTTATTTGCCCATGTAACCTCTGTGCCCGATACAGCGTGAGAGGTTGTAAGTAATCTGCACCAACCTGTTGGAGCTGGAGCTACGAGAGGGGGGCTGCCGGCTGATTGGTTGTGGGAGTGGGGAGGCACTGCTTAAAACGCAGGCGCCGCTCGCTAGCGGCATTTCTGTATATTTCTTTTGATGTCTGGTAAAGCGCTGTTCATTGCAGCTGTGCATTAGCTGCTAATCATTTTAATACTGATCAGGACTGTGTGGCTTTGTTCCTGGACTACAAGTGCTTATTTGCCCACGTAACCTCTGTGCCCAATACAGCGTGAGAGGCTGTAAGTAATCTGCACCAACCTGTTGGAGCTGGAGCTACGAGAGGGGGGCTGCCGGCTGATTGGTTGTGGGAGTGGGGAGGCACTGCTTAAAACGCAGGCGCTGCTCGCTAGCGCGAGCGTTGTGAGTGGCACGAGTGCCACTCGGAGTTGAAATCTGCTTGTTTTAGTTGTAAGGTGGGAATTATATTATGCCATAATAGCTTGTGTATGTCAACTAGTTTTATTGTAAACTAGATTTTATGTGCATTGCCTGCATGATTTATATGTGTTATTTGGTTTATTTAAACTAGATATGTGTAGGGGTTTTGTTAGACGACTCTCAGGGCCTAGGATTGTTTATGGAATTTCGCAGCTGCATGCGCTACGTCCTTTTATCCCCCTCCCTGTGTCTGATATTATTATCAGACGTTGTAGGGAAGTGGGGATTGGGGGGGACTGTTTTGCGCATGCGCTGTGGGATGATCAGAAGCAGATCGATCAAAGGATCGAGGTGGTTAAGTCCAGGAGATGCCCTGGAATAAATAGAGCATCTAGGAGAAGCCAGACGTGGTTGGTGCCTATTGCCAGGGAGGCCACCAGGTCAAGTGGCCAGGTGACCTTTAGGGCTGCATCACCCTCAATACCTCTGACGGCAGTGCTGTGTAATGCCAGGTCGGTCAGAAACAAGACGGCTATTATTGCCGCCCTTGTTTCATTGGTCGACCTGGCGTGCATTACAGAGACCTGGGTGGGAGATGATGCCGGCCCTGTTTTTGAGGCTGCAGTCCCCCCAGGTTATACTGTGGTGCACTGCCCCAGAGAAAATCGTAGGGGTGGCGGTGTAGCTATTTGTTTTAAATCAAATTTGGACTTCACTGTGCACCCGGTGGGAACCCCGGGTTCATTTGAATGTGTGGCTGTTCGTGGAGGACTTGGCATTGGCTGCAGGATCCTCCTCATCTATTGCCCTCCTGGTCCGATGGGGGGGTTCCTGCAGGAATTCGCCGAGTTTGTTGCCGGCAAAACATTGGATTGCCCAAGATGTATTTTTGGGGACTTCAATGTTTGGGCCGAGGATAAAAGTCAAAGGTGTGCCGATGAGTTACTGCAGAGTATGTCCCTTTTGGGGCTGGTGCAGTCTGTCGGCGTGCCTACTCATCGGGATGGCCACACATTGGACCTGGTGTTCTCACTGGGACTTGAGATCGCTGATCTCAATATTGATCGAGTAGTTTGGTCTGATCATTGCATGATGAAGTTCACATTTAGTGCTCCCGTCATAATTTCTTCCCCTTCTGAGATATTTCGCTGCCGCCCATTAAAATATCTTACCCCTGAGGGTTATTTGGCGGCAGTTGATTTATCAAGGGTGGGTGATGCATGCGTTGGAGCTGTTGACACCAGGGTAGACGCCTATAACGAGGTGCTATCTCGCGCCATTGACTCCCTTGCACCTGTCCGTGTACGACCCAGAACTTCATACCTGAGGTCACCTTGGTATGATGTTGATCTCAGGGAAATGAAGAAGCTGGGTCGGAGATTAGAGCGTCGCTGGAGGAAATCCCGTCTGGGGGCTGACAAACTGGTACTGTGTGTGCATTATTGCGCATACCAGGAGGCAATCAACCAAAAGAAGACATTATTTTTGTCTCGGGAGATTGCTGCCGGGAGAAGCCAACCAGCCTCACTCTTCCGGACTGTCGACAGACTTCTTCATCCATCCTGTCTTCAGCCTGGAAGAGTTTCCTCGAATGAGGATTGTGAGGAATTTGCTCGGTTTTTCTCGGACAGGGTGTCTGCAATCCGACGGGAGGTCTCCTCAGCCAGTAATACCATTGCTGTCAGTGGTCGTAAGTCGTGTTTTAAGAGCACTCTCTCTGGGTGGGGGGAGTTTAGGCCAGTGGAGGTTCGTGAGGTCATTGAGATAGCGGCCAGCTTGAAGTATACCTTTTGTGAACTGGATCCCGTGCCAACGCGCTTCTTGATGAGGTGCATTGACACTGTTGGCCCGGTGTTTACCTTGATTGTCCAGTGCTCCTTGAGTCAGGGTGTCTTTCCAGATGCCTTGAAGGAGGCTCTGGTGAGACCCCTTTTAAAGAAAGCTTCCCTGGACCCGGAGATTAGGGCAAATTACCATCCTATCTCCAATCTTCCATTTCTGGGAAAGGTTGTTGAGAAGGTGGTATCACTTCAGTTGGGAGAGCATCTCATGACCCACGAGTTGTATGATCCCTTCCAGTCAGCCTTTCGGGCCAGGCATAGCACTGAAACTGCATTAGTTCGGGTGCAAAATGATCTCATCAGGGCTAGAGATCAGGTGCACAAGACAATTCTTGTTCTCCTCGATCTCTCCTCAGCATTTGATACTGTGGACCATTGTGTGTTGCTGTTCCACCTGAGGGAGTTATGTGGACTCACTGGTATTGTCATCAAATGGTTTGAGTCATTTCTTACTAACAGGAGGCAGCGGGTTGTGATGGGTAATTTCTCATCCGTACCTTGCCTCCTTTCGTGTGGAGTCCCTCAGGGTTCGGTATTGGCCCCAATGTTGTTCGCAGTATACATGTTGCCCCTGGGGGAAATCATTAGGAGGTATGGTCTGAGTTTTCATTGCTATGCTGATGATACTCAGCTATACCTATCCTTTGCCCCAGGAACATCAAATGCAGTGGATGTGATGAATATCTGTCTGGCTGAGATAAATGACTGGATGTCTTCCAGCTGGCTGTGACTTAACCCTAACAAGACTGAGGTACTGGTAGTGGAGTCGAACAGAGCTCGTGATGGGATGGCCTCTGATTCTGCGACTGGCATTGTGCTAGGAACTGTGTCATTGATGGCCTCTCCAAGGGTGCGTAATCTTGGTGTGATCTTTGACAGGAACTTGTCCATGGAGGCCCAAATATCCTCCATGGTACATTCCTGCTTTTTTCATCTTAGAGATATCGCCAGGATTAAGCCCCTTGTTCTGGCTCTGGACCTCCCTACTTTGATACATGCCTTAGTCACTTCGAGACTTGACTACTGTAATGCGTTCTATCTCGGGGTCTCTGGAACTTCTCTTCGCAGACTGCAGCTAGTGCAAAATGCTGCTGCCCGGCTTTTGACTGGACAAAGTAAGTTTTGTCATATCACCCGATTGGCGTGAATTGCACTGGCTGCCTGTCAGGTGGAGAGTTTTGTTCAAGGTGGGTTTTCACCTATAAGACCCTACATGGACAGGGCCCTGGTTACCTTTCTGATCTCCTGGTACCTTCCACCTCTGTCCGGGATCTCCGCTCCTCTGGTGGTGGCCTCCTCAAAGTTCCGAGAGCTAGGTTGAAATCAGCAGGGGATCGATCTTTTGGAGTTGCTGCCCCAGCTCTCTGGAACTCATTGCCACTCGAGGTGAGAGAGGCCCCCACTATAGAGGCCTTTAAGAGTCATCTTAAGACCTTTTTATTTGTGCAGGCTTTTGGAGTTTAAGTTATATGTATGATATTTTAATTCTAATGTACACGGTATGACATACTGTATAGTTTTTGTGCGGCGCCCAGAGCCTTTGGGATTGGGCATCTTTTTAAATAAAATTGACTTTGACTTTGACTTTGACTTTCCAGTTGTTCATCATTGGCATTTTTCCATACCTCCTTATGAACAGTACAGCTGCCTGAAATGTGTTTTCGCATGTCCAGCGCAGAATTGCAAGGTCGCTGTGCAAAATAAGTTTTCAGGACAGTTTGAGGAAATGAAGATGACACTATTCATGAGCAGAGGTTCTAAAATGCCTGTGTTGAAAATTTGGTGCCGGAAGTCCATACAGTGACAGTGTTGCAAGCGTGCATTGCGCAGTTTCAAAGCACCCTTGTAACTTCATCAATCTGCAATATTTTCATGCCACATTTTCACCACTGGCATTTGTGCACATCTCCTTATCAACAGTCCAGCTGCCATTTTTCACAGCCTGCCCAAAACGTGTTTCCACAGCTGTGGCACACAATGGCGTGCTCGCTGTGCAAAATCACCTTTTGAGACACATTCACAAAATCACAGTGCTATGCATCTCTAGCTCCGCCACTCCCACTGCCAATGCCAGCGCGACAACATTCGGCATTGACAAATGCTTGTTTTAGAAAAGCAGTGCAGCTGCGAGTGGGGCAAATCCTGTCATAAATTGATTCTTGTCTGTAATTTTCCCCTTGCAAATTAAGCCCATCTCCTTCCCCATAAAACTCATTCATAGGAGTTAGCATTGACTATCTACTGAGCTGGACATCATACCTTGAGAGGACATCAGAAAACTGCAGAAACATAGAAACATAGAATTTGCCAGCAGATACAAATTAATTGGCCCACCTAATCTGCCCATTTTCCATGCCAGTAGTATCACTGTAGATCCTACTTGACTTGCAGTATAAACATGAATGAAGGGAACTCACATCGATAATACCTACTGTAGAAACAGTGATAATTATTTCTGAGTACAGCATATCTAAGTACAGTACATGAGTATACAGTACCTCAGTTTGTGTATGTTGTAACCAAGCTGAATTTGTTGAACGTATAATAGCCAGGGCAGAATTACAGTTGTAGCCATTAAATTGTCCAGATATTTCACGATATTTCTAAGGAAAATCTCTCTGTCATCCCTAAATTGGTACTCCAGGCAGGCAGGACATTTCCATAGAGTTAGATGTAAAGAAATACCTAGACATGTCAGTGGCTGCAACTGTCCTTTTAACCTGATACTAGACAGCTGCCTAATTACTATGGGGATACAAGGTTATATCCACAGGCAGAGGTGTACAGACTGTAGGGCTAAACATGGCCTGATTTCTTCTGTATGCCCTGTGTTACTTCCAGTGTAGTTAAAATGACATATGCTTTCCGGGCTGTGAGCTAATTACATATAAAATGCTATGCAAGTGCATCTCAAAGGTTTCTTTGATATTCCAAGCCTTTGATGATTTCAGAATATTATGTTTACTTTATCAAAACCAGCAGTAATTATGCAGCATGTAAGGGTAATATAGAAATGGTCTGCTGCAGAGATAGATAATGTTAGGGGTTCCAAATATCAGTTTTTGGACAGCACAAGGAAGTAACTTGTATATTTTACCAGATACAGTTGCATTCTGTGACTCACCTTGCATTACAGGCAGTGTGTTTGTAATCCTAACACCACCAGTTGTTTGGACAGTTAAACCGCAATAGTGCAGCATGTTTTAGAAACAAGACCTCAGTGGTAGTGACATGGACTCCTTGCAGAGGGGCATTTTTCAGACAAGTAGTCAAGAAGCCCACTTGTGAGGGGGAAATACTTGACCTGGTACTCACAAACAGGGACAGTATTGCAGATGTTAAGGTGGGAGGCCACCTGGGGACCAGTGACCACCATACAGTGTAGTTCAACATAAGAAGCAAACCATACAAAAATGAGGGTCCTGGACTTCAGGAGAGCAGAGCTTTAAAAAGATGGGTGAAAGCTCAGAGGTGACCTGGCAGGGGTTGGATGGCCTGGGTGGGGCGGAGGAACAGTGGGCCAAGTTAAGTGATGGCATATTGAAGACAGAAAACCTCTGTGCAAAAGAAGTGAGCAAAAACAGGAGGAAAAAAGACCACACTGGTCTCAAGGGAAGTAACTGAAAAGTTTAGGGCTAAAAGAGTAAAATTCAAGAGGTACAAAGAGACAAAGGGAAATGGATATGGAAGTGTACCTGGATAAATATAGAGAAAAAGAGAAAGGTGAGGAGTGCAAAGGTGCAAACTGAGGAAAGGATAGCCAAAGAGGTAACTAAAGGTGTCAAGACCATCTTTAGGTACATACGTAAGTGAGAAGAGGAGGACAAGTGGAGGGATTGTGCGGTTATGAAGTGGGGGGGCTGTACAGAAGAGGATCAGGAAAAAGCAGATATCCTTAACAGACTCTTCTGTTCAGTCTGCACAGTGGAATGAGAAGGGGATGGACCACATAAAATCAGCTGGAACTCTGATGGGGGGAGGGAGGTAAACATAGGTCCATTTACAGAAGAGAGTTCTGAAAGAACTTGCAGATCTGAAAGTAAATAAAGCCACAGGACAGGATGGGTACACCCAAGGGTGTTGAGGGTGCTCAGGGAGGTATTGGTTGCACCTTTGCCAGCCCTGTTCAACAACTTACTGGAAACAGGAATGGTTCTAGAGGACTGGAGGAGGACAGATGTATTCCTGTTTCCTTAAAGCGGTAACAGGGAGGAGATAGGCAGCTATAGGTCAGTAAGTCTGACTTCAAAGGTGGGGAGGTTAATGGAGTAACTTTTGAAGAAAAGGATTGTGGAGCATCTTGTGTCCAGCAGGTTATAAGACCTGAGGCAGCATGGATTCACAGTGGAAAAGTAATGTCTGATGAGCCTAACAGATTTACGTGACTAGGTAACCAGGGAAATAGATCAGGTTGGGGTGGTGGATGCGGCCTTCATAGACTTCAGCAAGTCCTTTAACACTCTACCACATAGGAGGCTCATAGGTAAACTGGGCAGTGTGGGGGTGGGTCCTAAGCTGGTGAACTGGGTATGAAATTGGTTGATGAATAGGCAACAGAGGGGTGTGGTAAACAGAACTCATTAAAGGGAAGGGTCACTGATCAGTGGGGTACCTCAGGGCTCAGTATTAAGACCAGTCCTCTTAAATGTCTTTATAAGTGACATTTCAGAAGGGCTGGAAGAGAAGATATGACTTTTTGCAGATGACACCAATGTCTGCAATCAGTAAGGGGGCGGAGAATGTGCAGACACCTGAGAAATCTTGAGGAGTGGTCAAGGGTATAGCAGCTGGGTTTCAATTCAAGAAAAGTGCAAAATCATGCACCTAGAGCACAGAAACCCAGAGGCAGAGTATAAAATAGTGGAAGAGGTATTGACAGTCACCAAACAGGAAAGGGACCTTGGAGTAATTATATCTGACCTCAAGGTGGCCAGGCAGTGCAAAAAGGCAGTAGGTGGGACCAGTGGGATGCTGGGGTGAATGGGGGAGGCTATCTCCAGCAGAAGGCAGGAGGTGGGATTGCACTGTATAGATCATTGTAAGACCCCACCTGGACTACAGTGTCCAGTTCTAGAGACCACTTCTCAAGAAGGACATAGACAGGGTGGAGGCTGTCTGGAGGAGGGCAACTAAAATGGTGTAGGGGCTGTATCAGAAGTCCTATGAGGGGACACTATGGGATATCAGTTTATACACCCTGGAAGAGAGTAGACAGAGTGGGGACATGATTCAGACCTATGAATACCTCACAGGGTTGAACAAGGTACAAGAGGGGAATATTTTTCAGAGGAATAGATGCACAAGAAAAAGGTGGCATGGAATGAAACTGGAAGGGGGAAATTTAGGAGAATGTGAAGAAGCACTTCTTCACTGAAAGAGTGGTGGAAGCCTGAAACAGTCTTCTGGTGGAGGTAGTGGGGGCAAAACAGTGGTGGACTTCAAGCATGCATGGGATAGGCACAAGGGAATCTTAGTTAAGAAGCGTTGCTGGGGGTATGTAGTTGGAGTTCAGGTAGAGTCTTGGGTGACAGTAAAGGCAGGGAAAAATTGGCAGACTGAGTAAGCCAAGTAATCCTCATCTACCGACAAAGTCTATTTTTCTATGGAACTCTCAGGGGATAGTATATTGTGTCAGGTCACTAGGTCAGCAGGCTAATGTTACTGAGTTTAAGAGCATGACAGACATGGAAGAACTTCAAATCAGCACCTTACTTCTGCTGCTGCTCCTCCCAAGAAAAGGCCTCTGTGACAACACCTCTTGGAAAAGGTGAGGCCGAGAAAAGGGCTACAGCCTATTAGAAGAAATTTAAGAATAAGAAGATCATTTAAAATGATGACTTAAAGGAGGCTTAAAGGAGAACTGCACTGAACCTGCAAGTCATTTTACCTGTATAAGCCACTGCTGAAATATGGTTCCAGTTCTGTTACTTTTCCATATCTTTAGGCTTTTTAGTTATCCTACTGGGTGTGTGTGCTTGACACACAGATTGTAAGTACCATTTTAGAATTGCATGGTGTAGTGTACTATATGTCCCCAACCAATGGTGCATCCATCAAAACGGCTAACAGATTCACTCTGTTAGCAACCACAATGGCCAAGGATAACAATATAGGACCAGGACAGCACCATTTATGGCACCCAAATGGAAAGGGCAAGGGTGGTGCAACTAGGATGCCAGACACCACAGGTAGCAGGAAAATACTCATAATAGGGGAATCCATGATCAGAGGAGTGGAATCTCAACTAAGTCAGGCCACTGGTACAAATGTGGTGGTCAGGTGCCTACCGGGAGCTTCTGCTAAAGGGGATACTGACAGTATAAATTGGATACTTCGCAAGGAAGGACAGTGCGCAGGCTTTTTCATCCACCTAGGAACAAACACTCTTGCAAATCAAACAGTATAGGAGACCAAAATGCACCTAACATGCTTAGGTGAAAATCTGGCCACCCATTCACCCATCATTGCCTTCTCTGTGGTCCTCCAAGTATGGGAGACAGTAGGAGGTATGCAAAGAATCTGCACAAATGAGATAGAGAGCTAAATGCATGGCTTCAGAGTTTGTGCCTGGAAAGGGGGGCCACCTTTTTATTGGAAACTTGAGAGACTTCTGGGACAGAGGTCTCTTTAGGCATGATGAATGGCACCTAACTAAGGAAGTTGTATGGGCGTTAGGGCAGAAGTTTGACATTTTCATGGGATGTTTTAACTAGGTGCAGGGGAGAGGGACACCCTGCTGCTTCTCCCCAAAAACACAAATTATTCTGTGATAACATTGCAGAACAGAAGACCAGTTACTAAATGAGAGACCACGGAGTACTATAAAAAAGGATTCAAACAAAGGACAAGATACAAAAAACAGGGTAAGTCGTGTTTGGAAAGCCATGTATACCAACGCATGAAGTCTGACAAACAAGGTAACTGACCTTACTGCAATCATTACAGAGGCAGATCTGAATTGGGTTGCCATCACTGAAACCTGATTCAACAATAACCATGACTGGTAAATAATAATCCTGGGTTTCAGTCTCTTCCGTGGGGACAGGAAAGGAAGAAAAGGGGGGGGGGGTAGTGATGTATGTGAGGAAGGGAATAAACACCACAATGATCCAAAACACTCAGACTGAATCTGAAGCACTTTGGGTGACACTGGAGGCTGAAAATGGTGCAGTGACTCAGGTAGGAGGAATTTACAGACCCCAGTGTAGGGCTTGGAGGGGATAAGGAAATCTTCGAAACCATGCACAGGATAACTGACAAGGGGTTGGTGATTGTGGTGGGTGACTTCAATTTGCCGGATATAAATTGGAGTACCTACACTGCAGCCTCTTTTTTTTTTTATTTACATTTTTACTCCCCTATCTCCCCATGGCGGCCCACATTCTACTGACCCCCCCAGCCACAGCCCCATCACCCAGCTCCTCTGGGATCTTACCTTCACCGTCCATGGCATGGAATGGCTGCCCGGCCACCGGTGTGGAGCCTGTAGGAGTTTGGTCACCATCCTACCACCGTGAGGTATTTTCCTCCAGTTTTCTTCCCAGACCAGCGCATGTGAAATGGGTAGGGTGACTGACCATGCCTCTACATGGGCAGTCTTATGCCCTCTGCATGGGTCCATCCTAGTCTGAGCAGCATGCCTGTGCTGACCCCCAGCCTCTGCTGGGTGTCAGTCTACAGAGAACTACATTGTCCCACCTCCACCGAGGAAGGAGAGCTGTCACTAGATGCTCACTCATTCCTCTGCTACACAGTAGCCTCAGCAGGGAGCAAGGACTTCCTAGAAGCTCTGAGGGGATCAGGCCTGAGGCAGCTTGTGAGAGACCCAACAAGGTGGAAAGCCGTCCTTGATCTTCTACTCACCAATGGGGAAAGTATTTCAGCAGTAGAAATGAAAGCCACCTGGGATCCATCAATCACCATATGCTATGGTTCCAGGTAAATACAGCAGAGGAAACCAGACACTCAGAAACTAAAGTACTAGACTTTAGAAGAGCAGACTTTGCCAGAACACAGGAGTGTCTTAAAAATAACCTAGGAAACAAAAAAGAGGTGAGGGAGTGGAGGAGTACCTGTACTGTGCACATATAAAGACGGCTATAACAGACTCCTCAAATCAGTTCTAAAAAAGGTGACTAAAGCAAAGAAAAGAAGAAAATCGCTCTGGTTTTCTAAGGAGGTGGCCACCGGGGTCAGTAAACAAAGAATTGCCTTCAAGAGATATAAGCCAACTGGATGCATCAAGGACAGAGATACATACAAAGAGAAACTAGGGGAAGTAAGTAAGGCAATAAGGGCAGCTAAAGCATCAACAGAAGAAAGGATAGCTAAAGAGGTGAAAAGGGGGTGCAAGACCTTCTTTAGATATATCAAGGAAAATAGAAAGATGAGGGGGTATAGTCAGAATCACAAGGAAAGGGGGGCACTCAGAGGATGACAAGGATAAAGCAGAGATCTTCAACAGATACTTCTACTCTCTGTTTACCAAGGAAGAGGATGGTTGCGGGCTCACTCTGGGTGGAAGAGGTTCCATCAGTTGGGAGACAGATTCAACACTATTCACAAGAGATAAAGTCCTAGAAGAACTAGGGAAACTCAAGGTAGACAAGGCAATGGGGCCGGATGACATACACCCTAGGATTCTTAAGGAGCTAAGAGAGGAGCTTGCAGCATCTCTTACTGAACAATTAAACCTTTTGTTTGACCTAGGGGTGGTCCCAAGGGATTGGAGAAGGGCCAATGTTGTCCCGCTCCATAAGAGTGGTAGCAGGGATGTCGTTTGCAACTATTGCCCAGTTAACCTCACCTCGAATGTGTGCAAAACAATAGAAGTCCTACTAAAAGAAAGAATTTTTACATATCTAGAAAAAAAATGGAAAGTTAAACACAAGACAGCATGCTTTTACCACAGGAAGATCATGCCAGACAAACCGGAAAGAGTTTGTCAACTGGGTTACAAAAACTGTGAATCAAAGTGGTGCTGTGGATGTGGTATACCTGGACTTCGGCAAAGCCTTCTACTCCATTCTACACAGAAGGCTGATGAACAAGCTTTCCAGCATGGGAGTTGGGCAGAAAGTGGTAAACTGGCTGAGTGGGAAAACCCAGAGGGTACTGGTAAATGGCACCTTATCAGAAGAAAAAGAGGTGACTAGTGGCATGCCACAGGGGTCAATTTTGGGTCCCATCATCTTTAATGCCTTCACTGGGGACACAGCTGAAGGATTGGAGGGCAAGGTAAGCCTGTTCACTGATGACACAAAAATATTCAATAGGGTCGACATTCCTGGTGGGTGGATAGGATAAGGACAGAGCTCAAAAAGCTGGAAATATGGTCAAGAACATGGCAGCTGAGATTCAACTAAAAGAAGTTCAAGGTCATGCACCTAGGGAAGGGCAACTCTAAAGAAGAATACCTCATGGCCTCATGGGGGGTATTAAACTAGAGGTCAAAAAGCAAGAGAGAAAGAGATCTAGGGGTGATTAAAACAGAAGATCTAAAAAAAGCAGTGTGAGAAAGCTACATCAAAGGCAAATGGTATGACAGAATGAATAGGAAGGGGGATAAGGGGGATTACCAGTAGAAAGAGGGAAGTAGTGATTCACTCTATAGATCATTGGTAAGACCACACCTGGAGTACTGCATGCAGTTCTGAAGACCACATCTTAGGCTCAGTCCACACTATGCTTCTGTAACATTACAGAGTGCCCAAACCGTTACCGCAATGGTTTGCATTTACACCTGTAACATTACAGAAGGCGTTTTCGTAACTGTTGTTGAAACCACATATGAGGTGGTTTCAACAACGGTTATGAAACCAGTCCCACCTTGGTAACGTTACTGGCGGTAGTGTGGATGGGCTGTAACGGTCCCCTGCAAGGCCTGAAGTGTGGGACCGGCAGTGCCGGTCCCATAATGGACACCGCCGTGGTGTGGACGCACTGCACCACTCCCCGTCCTTAACGGATTGTCTCCGTTACCGGATCGGAGTGGTGTAGTGTGGACAGGGCCTTAGAAAAGATATTGACAGATTGGAGACGGTGCAGAGGAGGGCCACAAAGATGGTACAAGGACTGCATCAGAAAACATATGATGAAAGGTTGAGGGATCTCAATATGTATTCATTGGAACAATGGAGGGAGAGGGGAGACAGATTGAGACCTTCAAGTACATGAAGGGAATAAATAGGGTACAGGTTCAGGACCTATTTCAAGTCAAGAGCTATACAAGAATTAGAAGGTACAATATGAAGATAGGGGGCCAAAGTCAGGACCCATGGAATGGCCTGCCGGGGGGGGGGGTGGAGACAAAAATTGTTGGGGCTTTAAAGATTGCTTGGTATAATACAAAGGCATCATATCACTGAATAGCAGTTAAGGGAGGGGGGTAGGGTCTTGGGCAGACTAGATGGACCTTGGGGTCCCCTTCTGCCATCACTTTCTACGTTTCTGTTTCTGTTTTTGACACAATGCATCCATGTTCTACTATGAAACTCAATGTTTGAAAGGGACAAAAACTCCATCATGCAGTTCTGAAATGGTACTCAACATCACCGTGTAAACCAGAAACACATCATGAGATTACTAATAGGCCAATATAGATGGAACAATTGAGCGAGTATTTAAAAAGCAGTTTCTACTCAGGAAAATACTTGCAGGGTCAGCACAGATCTCCTTTAAGACTGGTTTGTGTGACACTACCATCTCCTCCTATGAATTTTATTCTTTACATGTTATATTTAAAATGACATTTAAATGTACAGCATAAAGGTGCATTAACTGCTAGATGAAGAAAGAAAGTAGTAATGTCTATTAAGGCATCATTAGTCAGCACATCATTTAGCAAACCTGATTAGTGAATATATGCACAGTAGTCACGCTTCTTTTTTTAATAGGAACATGATTACAGACTGTATGTTATAACTGTTTTTATTGCTTTTTTTTTTTGTCATTTCTAAGTACAAGTTGGCCCAGAGCTGTGTAGAATGTAAACTTCTGCTGATGGAATTCAGGTAGAATTATCATTTTGATTGTGTGAAATTTACAGAATTTCCATGAAAATCCTATGGAAGTTTGCCAAAATCTGAATTTCAGTTATTTTAGTCTAATTTTTTTAATCTTTGGTAGCCAGGCCTACTAGGCACAAGGCTTATTTTCAGGGGTGACTTGGGAGGTTATGTGACTTCCTCAGTGTTATATGGTATACAAGTGGAGGTTGCAGGAATCAAACCCAGGTCTGTCTGATGTACCAAGCTCAGTCCCAGCTATTTACTCAAACCTCTAGGCTATACTGCCAACTCGACTTTGAAAAACATTTTAACAAGTATTTACATGTTACCTAATTTGGTAAGTATACAGGTTTATACCATGTGTAAAAGTGTACCTCATCTCACATTTCTAGTTGTAATATGAACCAAGTTACAGGAGAACAAGCATTTCATCAACATTTAATTTTCAATTACAGTATTCCATTTAATGTAAACAATTATTTTCCAAATTTCACCACAGATTTTAAAACAAAAAAAAATCAAACACAACATGGGTATGTATACTGAGTTTTAGGTCTCATGCTTTAAAGGGGGCAGTGTTTTAGGCAATCAAACATTCTGCAACATTTTTAATTTCAATTATGTCAGTATACTCTTAAAAACACTCATATAAAAGTAATCCCTAGGTGGCACTATCCCAAGGGCTACTACCTCTGCCTGCGTGGCTAGTTGCAGGTTAAGGGGCCTGGGTACTGAAATGGGTGCCTCCACCCAGAGGACAGGGTTGTCAGTAACAAGGCTAACCTGGGTACAGCCCTCCGGGACACTGTAACCCCCCTCTTTCCCCTCTAGTGGCCTAGACAATATGCAACAAACACTTTCACAGTAGCCTCTATTCAGCATACAAATCCCCACACTGTTTGCACTTACCACCAGGGCTGGTTCCACCAATTTGACCCTGGAGACCCCCTGTAAAGCAAGATTAGGCACAGCAAATAACAACAGTATAGTGCTTTTGGTACAAACTAGAACCACAGTCAAATTAGATGCAAAATGAGTTATCTCTGATTTATTCAGGGGACTTGAACAAGGGAGGGGTGTAATCAGGTTGATTGATTCTATAACTGATCTAGTCAGGCAATTATGCATGCACTTTTTAGTCCCTCAACACAGCTGCACACACGCTGGGTACTCAGTTGGTGAGATAGGCTAGCCTGATGAGTTGCCCAGGGTAAGCAAGTGTTGCAGCTGATTGGGGCCCTGTGGTGAAAAGGAAAGGCATGCACAACCACACACAATTTGTAATCTGGAGCCAGGAGGCTCAGTTCATGATGATTAGACAAAGCAACTAAATCAGATGACATACTTTGATTGAGCTGTTGTTGCAGGGAGCTGCCCTGGTGTTTACTCACGCTACCCAGTACAGGACACAGGATGGATGAAATGGAGACAGCAGGATGACTTGCTGGTTTTCCAGGAGAAGCAGGGCCCACACGATTCACCATGGTGTTGTTCCTGTTTGTGATGTTGAGCAGGGGGATGATCCCCAGGCAGGTCTCTCATTGATAGTCTTCTCTGTGGCACGAGTAACTGGCTGGGCCAAAGTGTGGGGACCCAGACCAACTGAAGAAGAATGTGGATTCAGTCTGGTAGGTGCTGGATGCAGCTTCCAGCAAGCAAGGCACAACTAAACAGTGGGGAACCAAACTGCAACCCACTAGCAGGTTACAGCACATTTATAGTAAAGCAATCACCATACCACCAAACGGATAGCAGTCCGGTCACAATATCAGTGTCTCTGAGCAAAACCAGGAGTTCTATGGTGAATGGATGTTCTGACAGGCTGATCGTGTATAGCAAATCTTGGGTCTTCTTCAGGTTTAAATCTGGTCACTCTTCAGTGGCTTTATCACACTCCAATTCAGATACAGTCCAATTGCTAAGCCTTTCAAAGGATTCCCTCTTGAGGGACAGCAGGCAGTCAGGCCAAACTCAGCCTTTCCACTAATCTTCCACACGAACTAAGCAGGAGCTGCTGCTGGAATCACTTGAGCTGTTTACTCTCCAAACTCTAACTCCAGACTGACACACTGCAGCAGCCGGCAGCTTGGGAATTTCCCTTTGGTCCAAAAGGTTCTGGTTGGTTGCTCCATCAGTCTGTCAAAGCAAGGGCCCCGGTGCATTTAGGTGCCAAAGTCTCAAAACTACAATTCCTACAGAAATTCACTCCCACAAGACTCCTGGGGACAGACTCCATTTTGGGGTCCCCAAAGGTACTGATTGGCCCATTCTGGCAGTCCAGGACCAGAATGGTAGTGATAAACAGAACTGTCCATGCTGCAAAGTAGGCAGGTTAGACAAACTACAAAATCATTACTATTCTAATAGATAATCAGCAAATAAGTACAGCTTCTAACAGAGCTCCTTCTGTGCAAATAGCGATGGCAGAATGGAGTGATTATCTGGCAGCCCGGGTGGGACTCAAGCACAGAAACACTCAGACCCCTCCCAGATTAAATAAGCACCACGTTATAGGTGGCTCTTAAAGAAACAGGCACGGAGGCTAACAGGGCACTCACATGCAAACACTTTTAAAATGCTAAGACACAGGATACTAGCATGGCAGTGGACTTTTAGGTACACCCAAGGAAGACTTTTGGGAAACCCCATTTGTAGGGAAGTTACATAAATGTTAGGCAACTAGGCAGGTATACAGGTACAGTAGTAGTGCCAAATTTGTCAAGCAATTTTGTGAGATTCCCTATTTGTCCTTCAAAAAAGTTAGGGAAAAAATCCTCTAAAATTATTTTTGTTATATCTTCAGAAGAAAAAGGCCAGTTCCTATTACAATGTTCAAGCATTGTCTAGTGTATTTTCATCTAGACTATCAGATGGAAGCACCCTCTCTTAGCACTGAACACACTACCAAATAAAAACAATCCCTATATCACATGTATATAAGTGGCACATTTCAGAGTTCTGCTTTTAAAAGGGACTGAGTTGTAGGCAGCATAACAATTTGCAACATTTATATTGCCGTTATTTCTATCTAATTTTATAAGATGGGCATCCAAAATAAAGAAGTCTCATTGGTCAACATATATCATGGAACCGTGCATGAAATCTGTTTCATGCACTGTCATCCCGGTCCTAAACCACATAACACAATGAACAAATCAGTCCTCCTACAACCAGAACTATCTTCCATCAGTCCCCTACAACCAGAGTTGATCTTCCATCACAAACATGGCTGCTACCTTTACACTGTAAAATAACTTCAACTGGGCCCTAAAAATAAAACTACCTTAAATAAAAAATAAAACAAATTAATTAAATTTTGTTTCCCTGATCATCACACTTTCTTTACACATATAAACAAATTAGAAACATTAAGTATTGTTTATAGTTTTCATTACAACTGTTTATTTGCTGACAATGAAAAATCCCCCTTTTTGTCTTTACCTGCTCATCAGGAAAATCAATTCTGCCTGACCTGACAGTGAGATAATTGAGTCTATGGCTTTAGAAGAGGCATTTGTTGTGAGTGTGTACAGTATGTTAAGAGAGAAACATTCTGCCAGTGGAACTCAGCAGAATTTTGAATCCATGTGTTCCATGGTGAATATTCCATGTTAAATATTCCTTGATAAACATTCCATATCTTGAATCTCGATGCCAGCAAAGGACAAACATTGCCCAGAAGTAATACAATGACATCATCAATTACATCATTTGCAGTGGGCTGAAGGACTATTTTGATCATAAATGCACACAAGTAAATCTATTGTTTCTACATATAAACATGCTTTCTCAACTGTAAAACATTCAAAAAAAGGAGCCCTTTTTGTGTTGCTTGCACGCATGTGCAGGAAACACATTGCTTCAGTAGGGCCAGTTAAAGAGCCCCTGACAACTTTGAGAAAATATAATGTTTAGCACAAGTGAGCTTGTATTTTAATATTATTTGTGTGTTTCTCCTTCTTCTTTATTACTAAGGACATTTGCATGTAAACAGGATCAGTGCCCTATCTGTTCTGGCTGCTTGGCTGCTTATGACATCACAGTTCTGTTTATGATATCATAGTCTGTTGCTGTAGAGATAATTACAATGTCATAAATTGGGGATTATTTATTTTATTTATTTACTTACTTAAAAGTTGGTAACCGGGAAAAGCCCCATGGCCGGAAGCTTGTTTCCAGGTGCAACCGGATTATGATGTCATATGTAGGATAGCAGAAAGAGCAGATAAAGTCTAAGGGACAGTAAACCTCTTTAATACAGCTGTTCTTGGTAGTAAAGAAAACAGATAAATGATTATAGAAAATACATGAAATATAAACTGAACTGTCTAACACTCACATTTTTCCAAGTTTTTCTAACAGTGTCAGGGGCTCTTTAATGAGCAAGTCATTATGCACAAAGAAACTCACGTCACAATCTGCTGTGTTCTGTAAAAAACATTAGTCTGCAGCTGTTAGGGAACTTAGCACATTCTTCACTGGTCTCCCACTGCTGTCTCCACATTCGCTCTCTCTCTCTCTCTCTCTCTCTCTCACTCTCTCACACACACACACACACACACACACACACACACACACTCTCTCACACTGAGTCCAGAGTTGCTGCACTTAAGAAATCTTCTGTCAAACAATGTTTTTATAACCTTCAAGCTGAAATTTATTACTCTGCAAGTGGAATTTACAGACGTTACATTTCCCACATTGAAACATCGCTTTGGGGATAGATTTCAACATAATGCATATATATGTACAGTACTAGCCTGTCTGTAAGATTATCTGCTCTTGAAAATGTAATTCTGAGGCTCTCTGTTATTTATGTCAATAAAATAGAATCATTAAGTAATACTGGCCAGTATTTTCTAATTGATTTTCCAAGGGCTCTAGATAAGGGAAGTACCAACCTGTTTTACTCACCTCATTTTAGGAAATACTCTTCAGAATTGTTTTAATGAGTACCAATACTCACCCAACATTTGTCATTTCACTCCACACTCCAAAGAATAGTGCTTCATAACATAACTGGTTATTCAAAATGAGCAGTTTTTTTCCCCAGATTTACAGCACCTGTATGCATCCCAGTATTATTTACTCACTATATTTTAAAACTGGTGAGTAAATTACTCCTACCTGCCAAGATTATCTGGACCTCGTAACTTCAAGGATTTTTAATATTTTCACTCCAGATTTTCAACATTGCCATTTTACCACACCTCCTTATGAACAGTACAGATGTCATTTTTCACATCTTGCCTGAAATGTGTTTTCACACATGTAGCGCATAATGGCACGGGTCAGTGTGTGAAATCAATGTTCGTGACAGATTAAGAAAATCAGTGACACTGTTCATAAGCAGAGGTCTTAAACTGGCTATGTTGAAAATTTGGTGACAAAAGTCCATAAAATGACTGTGTTACGAAAGTGCATTGCGCAATTTCCACGCACCCTCGTAAGTTCACAAATTCGTAATATTTTTAGTCCAGATTTTCAACATTGCCATTTTTCCACACCTTCTTATGAACATTACAGCTGTCACGTTTCACACCCTGGCTGAAAAGTGTTCTTGCACTTCCGGCGCAGAATAGCATGGTCGCTGTGGGAAATCAGTGTCCAGGACAGATTAAACAAGCATTTGTCAATGCCGAATGTTGATTGCGTTAGTGTGTTGAGCTCGCTCACTGACCCTCTGTCAGTCGCTCAGTCTTTGTCTCCCCGTGCTGCAGGCTGCTCTTTTGTACTGGGCTTCTGCCTGCGTTGGCACCTTGTTCTGCCTAGTAAGAAATCCGCAGCTGTCCTGACAGAGCTCCGTTGAGGTGGCTCACTCCCCCCCCCCACTCGCTCATTCTGGTTCTCCTGGCACTGCAGGCTGCCCTTTTGTACTGGGATGCTGCCTCTGTTGGTGGCTTTTTCTGCCCACAAAGAAATCTGCAGCAGTCCCGACACAGGTCTGTTGAGCCTGCTGACTCTCCCTCTCTCACTTGCTCATTTTTTTCTGCCGGCACTGCAGGCTGCCCTTTTCTATTGGGCTCCTGCCTGCATTGCCGCCTTCATCTGCCAACAAAGAAATTTGCAGCAGTTACAATAGAGCTCCATTGAGCTCGCTCACTCCCCCTCTCTCACTCACTCATTCTGGTTTTCCTGCCACTGCAGGCTGCCCTTTTGTACAGGGCCCCTGCATGCATTGCTGCCTTTTTCTGCCCACAAACAAATCTGCAGCAGTCCCAACAGAGCTCCGTTGAGCTCACTCACTCCCCCTCCCTCATTCACTCATTCTGTGTCTCCTGCCACTGCAGGCTGCCTTTCTGTACTGGGCTCCTGTCTGCATTGGTGGCTTGTTCTGGCCAGAAAGAAATCTGAAGCAGTCTCGACACAGCTCAACTGAGCTCGCTCACTCCCCCCCTGTCTCACTCACTCATTCTGTTTCTGCAGGCGCTGCAAGCTGGCCTTTTATACTGGGCTCCTGACTGCATTGCCGCATTTTCTGCCCACAAAGAAATCCGCAGCAGTCACAATACAGCTCTGTTGAGCTCGCTCACTACCGCGCTGTCATTTACTTGTTCTGTGTCTCTTGGTGCTGCAGGCTGCGCTTGTGTACGGGGCTTCTGGCTGCATTGGCACCTTTGTCTGTCCACAAAGAAATCTGCAGCTGTCCCAATAGAGCTCCACTGAGGTCGCTTAGTCTCCCTCTGTCACACGCTCATTCTGTTTATCCTGGCGCTGCAAGCAGCCCTTTTGTACTGGGCTCCTTCCTGCATTGGTGCCTTTTTCTGCCCACAAACAAATCTGCAGCAGTCCTGATAGAGCTCCGTTGAGCTCACTCAGTCCCCTGTCTCACTCACTCATACTGTTTCTCCCACCGCTGCAGGCTGGCCTTTAATACTGGACCCCTGCCTGCTTTGATGCCTTTTTCTGCCCACAAAGAAATCCGCAGCAGTCCTGACTGCACTCTGGTGAGTTTGCTCACTCCCCCTCCCTCACTAGCTCTCTTGGTCTGTTTCTCCCAGTGCTGCAGGCTGCCCTTCTGTACTGGGCTCTTGCGTTGGGGCCTTTTTCTGCCCACAAACGAATCCACAGCAGTTCCGACAGAGCTCAGTTGAGCTCGGTCACTCCCCCCTCTCACTCGTTCGATCTTAATCTGTCCCAAACACTGATTTCCTACAGTGACCGTGCTATTTTCCAGCAGGAGTGCAAAAACATATTTTAGCCAGGATGTGAAAAATGACAGCTGTACTGTTAATAAGGAGGTGTGAAAAACTGCCACTGATGAAATTGAGGCATGAAAATATTACACATTTGCAAAGTTACAAGGGTGCATGGAAACAGTTCAATGCACACTTGTAACACAATCATGTTATGGAGTTTCATCACCAAATTTTCAACATAGGGCTTTTATGACATCTGCTCATGAACAATGCCACTGTCATTTTCTTAATCTGTTCCAATCATAGATTTCCCACAGCAACCGCGTTATTCTGTGCCGCAACTGTGAAACCACATTTCAGTCAGGATGACTAAAATGACACCTGTACTGCTCATAAGGAGGTGTGAAAAAATGCCACTGTTGAAAATCTGGCATGACAATATTACAAATCTGCAAAGTTACAAGGGTGTACGGAAAGTGTGCAATGCACACTTGTAACACAGTCATTTGGTGGGCTATCATCACCAAATTTTCAACATAGGCATTTTAGGACCTCTGCTCATGAACAGTATCACTGTCATTTTCTTAATCTGTCCCCGGACAGTGATTTCCCACAGCAACCACTCTATTCTGCGCTGGAAGTGCGAAACCACACTTTGGCCAGGATGGGAAAAATGACAGCTGCACTGTTCATAAGTAGGTGTGGGAAAATGGCAATGTTGAAAATCTGGAGTGCAAATATTATAAATCCGTGAAGGTATGACCGTGCGTGCAAGCTGCGCAATGCACGCTCGTAAGACAGTCATTTTATAGAGTATCATTACCAAAGTTTCAACATAGCCATTTCAGGACCTCTACTCATGAACAGTGTCACTGTAATTTTCTTAATCTGTCCCAAACACTGATTTCCGGCAGTGACCATGCTATTCTGCACCGCAAGTGCAAAAAACACATTTCTGCCAGGATGTGAACAATGACAGCTACACTGTTCACAAGGAGGTGTGACAAAATGCCAATGTTGAAAATCTGGCATGAAAATATTGCAGTTTCACGAAGTTATGAGCGTGCATAGCAACTGCGCAATGCATGCTCGTAAAACAGTCATTTTTTGGATTTTTTCCACCAAATTTGCAACATAGGCTTCTTGAGAGCCCACCTTATGAACACTGGCACTGTCATTTCATTAATCTGCTCTGAAAGGTGATTCCATGCAGTGACCGTGAAATCAACTTTCCGGGCTGATTAACACCATGACAGTTCAAGAACTCATGAGGAGGGGTCCCAAAAACCCCATGTTGAAAATTTGGTGAAACAATTCCCAAAAATGCCCGAGATATGTACTAAAGTTGAAAAAACCCTATTTATTACATTATACAGCTTACGGCATTTCCTCAGTTTGCGGTCGGCTTAAAGACTGCAGTCGTGTTCCCAGTCCACCAAAGATCATCGCGCCAAGCTCTGGAGGTAAGTATGAGGTGAAGGGGGTGTGGGAGGCAGGGTGCACAGTGGGTGTGTGCAGGTTGTGGGTGGGGGCCGGGAGACTACGAGGGACCATTTCCTTTTTACAGATGTAAAAAAAAAAAAGACTTTCTGGGACCATTTTTTATTTACAGGGGCATGTAGCATGCTGGGTGGGCTCCCAGTGTGCCACTGGAGTCTTGCTTTGGGGCAGCTGTAGCTAACGGGATTGGGCACCTCCGCCGGCAAACAACAAAAGGGGGGAAATTCTTTCTGCTGATGGGGATTGGGCACCCCATCGGCAAACAGCAAATGGGATTCCTTTCGCCGACGGGATTGTGCACCCAGTCAGCAGACAATGGAAGTGGGGGTGACATTATGCCAACAGGGAGTGGGCTCCCCCATTGGCAGATAAACTTGTTGGAGGGTGGGCAATATTGTTTGTGAACATGGTGGCAACCCACCGCCATGTTCACAAACAATATCAGGCTTGCTAGATCCTGCCTTGCAATGACGGGTCACTCCCCTCATTGCAGAGGATGGCTGACACAGCAATGATGAGGCAGCCCCTGATTGCAGCAGCTGATTTGTCACAAGTTGGTGCAAACGTTCCAAACTTGTGTCACCAGCAGCCTGCAACGGCATTGGGGGAAGCGGGACAAGACTTGGCAGGCTGTGGGGACATTGGCCACAACAGTGCTGGGCCTCCACAGCCTGTTTCTAAGCAAGCTGCCACAATATGTTTCTTGTGCTGTGCACAATCAACATAAAAATCACAGTGACACTGTTCCTGAGCAGAGGTCCAAAAATGCCTATGTTTTTTTTCATATTGAATAAGTTTTATTGATTTTTTCTGATATCTTCTTAAGGCATGTTCACAACAGTTTCAGTTACAGAAATGAGAATTGACAATGAAAAGACATAAAATAGATATGGATACAAGAGTTACAAATATTGTTTTCATCTAGTATCCTGAGCATTCCACCCGATGTCCCCCATTTTCTAGTATATTATAATAAGACCAGGAAAAGATAACAAGAAAGACCTGTTTAGTACTGACATCACATAGCATAACATAACTATTCCTTTCCAACCCTCCTCCCCGTCCCCTCCCTTTCCTCCCCTATAATCCCCCTTCCCCGGTACACCTCAATAACTCTAATTAATGTGGAGAGTGTTATCTTCTCTTTCAATTGTCCATATTGTAAAATAATTTATATTGTTAACAAAGTATGCAGAGGGGCCCAAACTTCATTATAATAGTGCAATCTATCCAACAGCTGGGCTATTATTTTTTCAGCCTGTAAGGAAAATAGAATCTTTTTAATCCATTCAGACCTGGAAGGTATTACTTGATCAAGCCAATGTCGTAAAATATTTTTTTTTGCACATAGAGATATCATAGCTATGTGTTTACACTGCTTCCCAAGTAATACTGACCCGTAATTACCCAAAATACAAATTTCAGCTGTGAACACTTCAGAAAGACCCAACAGTGGATCCAAATTATTTTTAATATTTGCCCAAAAAGGTACCACTTTATTACACTCCCATAATATGTGTAAAAGATTACCGGGCGCTCCCCCACATCTGGAGCATAAATTTGAAGAAAGTAGCCCCATTTTACGTAATTTCACCAGGGTATAATATAAATCATGTATAACAAAAAATTGTAGTAATCTATATCTATCTCACTTTACATCTCTGTATAAATGTTGCCAGATCTTATCCCATGACCTTTTTTCCGGAGTAGAGATAGGCATTATTTGATCCCACACATACTGTGGGCGGTATTTATAGGATTCGAGATAATCTCTGAAACTATGATAAAAATAAGAGATAAACTTTGATGTAGGTGGTGATGAGAATGATTGTAGCACCGGTCTGGCTAAATACTGGTCCCAGGGTCCTACCCCAAAATGTGAATACAGCATATGGGACAACTGCAAATAATTAAAAACAAATTCTGTCGGTATTTGATACTTATTTTTAACCTCCTGAAATGTCAATAAGTGATGATCCCTTACTAAATCAACCACTCTACCTATATTATTAAAATGCCAGAATTTCTTATTTAAAGGTTTACCACCAATCTTTAAATTGGGATTTCTAAGAATTGGTTGTGAGATGTCTTTCTCCACAGAAATCTGAAGTTTAGCGTTTATCCTATTAAAAACCTGCAGAGCAATCCCAATTGTAGTATTATATAAAATTCTAGGAATATTCTTAAGAGATACATAACTGAGTGTACTTATATCTATCCCCTGGGAGGCACACAATATCCTTTCAATTTGGAGCCATTGTGGAACATAATTTGATGATCTTTTATCCACATCCCTTGGCTCCATCTAAGTATTGTTGAACATGTAATAGCATAATAATAAAGAAGAAAATCTGGCAACTGCAGACCACCACTTGCCTTGCTACATTGGAGTTTTGATATAGCCCTTCTCAGTTTTCTTTTACCCCAAATAAAATTAGCTATTATACGATTCACCTGTGAGAACCAAGATTTGGGGAGGAACAAATTAGTCACATATAGGGGATATAATAACCGGGGAAGTACATTCATTTTTATTATGTTAATCTTTCCCCACAAGGAGAGCGGAAGTGTACTCCAACGATTAAGATCTTTACTAGTTTGGGTAAGAGTGTTATCTAAATTGTTTTGTTTCATTTGTAAACAGTCCGTAGAAAGATATATCCCTAAATATTTCATATTATCTTTAACTCATCTTAATCCGAATTGGGATATATCCGCTGAGTAAGTATATTTATTTAAAGGAATCACTTCTGTTTTGGCTATATTAAGCTTATAATTTGAAAATGTTCCAAATTGTTCGATAACAGCTAAAGTCAATTTTATTGAAGAAGGGGGATTTACGATATGAAAAAGGATATCATCCACATACACTGATAGTTTATATTGGTGAGGCCCAACCTTAATACCTTGTATTAAAGGGGAAAGATTAATGTAATGAATAAGTGGTTCTAAATAAAGATTAAATAAAAAAGGGGATAGAGGGCATCCCTGTCTAGTGTCCCGTTTTAACTCCACAGCTTTAGAGAACATTCCATTACAGAGAACATGAGCTGTCGGTCGGGTATACAAGACCATCACCCATTGTATAAATCGATGAGGAATGTTGTATTTGGGCATGAGATAGAACTAGTAGTCCCACGATACCCTATCAAAAGCCTTTTCTGCATCCAGGGACAGCAGAGCAGCAGGTATTGAAGAGTCCCTGGATGCAGAAATAAGATGTCTTAACTTCCGCATATGATCCACGGAGTGCCCATCGGCCATGAATCCTACCTGTTCTGGGCTTATTAAACCTTGCCACACTTTCACCAGTCTATTGGCTAGAATCTTTGCCAGTATTTTTAGATCAACATTTACCAAAGAAACAGGTCGGTAATTAATTACCAATAGAGGATCTTTTCCTGGTTTCGGGAGAACTACCACTGTGGTCTCTGTAAGGGAAAAATCTGTAACACCATGTTCATAAATATAATTATAAGTTTCTAAAAGCATAGGGGCTAACTGATTTTTATAAGCTTTATAGAATTCTGCGGTATATCCATCTGGACCCGGAGTTTTATTCAGTGGTAATGCATCAATAGCTGATTATATTTCTGACACCAAGACAGGAGTTTTTAGATATTCCACTTGTTGATTATCTAAAGAGGGTAGTGTTATTCTTTGCAAAAAATGCTCCACATCTGTATAATCAAATGGGGTGCCCGACCAGGAGTACAGATCAGAGTAATATTGCTTAAAACAACAAAGAATATCCTGTGGTGAAGTAACCAAGGATCCGGTGTCATTGTATATTGAAGAGATTATTCTATCTGCCGCTTGTGCTCTTAAATGATGAGCAAGTAATTTACTCACTTTATCTACTTGATCAAATTATCGAATCTTGGATCTCTGTAAAAGATACTCCGCTTTATCTGTCAATAAAGAGTTGTATCGATCCCTGAGGATTTCCAAATTGGTAAGGGAGATTTGATCTGGGGAAGAAGGAATTGATAGTTCCACAGGTCTTATTTCCTGGAGAAGACAGGACGTTACCTGTACATTTATCTTTTTTTAATAGTAGCTAGTCTAATTATCTCCCCCCTAAGAGTACACTTTAATGCTCCCCACAGAATATCCAATTTAGGCATAGATGGTCTATTGTTTTTGATAAACGTTGAAAAGAAATTTTGGAGATGAGAATGAAGCTTTTTAGATATTAACAGCTGGTGATTAAACCTCCATACCTTATCACGGACTGTATTAAGACCTGGGTCCCAGTGTATCAAAACAGGGTGGTGGTCTGAGATAACCTTAGCTAGATATAGACAAGATGAGACCAAAGAAAGGTGCCCAGTATCCACCAAAAAGTAATCTAGCCTAGAGAATGAATTATGTGGTATTGAGTGAATACAGTATTCTCTCTTGGATGGAAAAAGAGCCCTCCAAGGATCAATTAATCCCAGAGTATCCATAATTTCCCAAATGGCTATTTGTGCCTGTAAAAGGGTGGGACTACCAATCCCGGACCTGTCTAGTATATTGCAAAAAGCCAGATTCCAGTCACCTCCAAGCAGCACTGGGTATTTTGCCCACAGTACCAAATTTTGCATAAGACTAGTAAAAAACTCAGGATCACCCATTGTTGGTCCATAGACTGAACCCATTACCACTTCAGAGTGACCTATTATAGCTTTGATTATAATAAATCTATGATGCCCATCTATTATTGTATCAAGTAGACGGAATGGTAGATGGCATGATATAAGTATAGCCACTCCACCGCTACGAGAGTTAGGTGTTGTTCCAAAAACGTGTCCTACCCAACTCCTCCTAAAAAAGAGCACCTGGGAGGTAGGTAAGTGGGTCTCTTGAAGAAATACTATGTCTGTTTCTAATTTTTGTAAATGCAAAAGTATTTTTGCTCTCTTTGTTGGAGCTTGGACACCTCTCACATTCCAAGAACATATTTTGTATACTACCATATACACTCAACCACTTCGAGAATTCCTCTATAAGATAAGTAACATTATTATCATTTTCTCTCCCCCTTTTAAACCTTTTAAGCCTAAATGTGTGTACCCTTATTCCCTCTTATCCTCTTTCCTATAACACCTCCCTCTTGCCGTATATAAACCCCATCGATGTTTAAGATCTTGAATATGAAAAGCCCCATATTTCACTCTATCGATCCCCCTTCCCCCATCATCTTCTCCCCTTCTTTAGCCACAGCCAAATAATAAAAATTCTCTTTCAGTAGTAATAGTAGTCCACCAACCCTCGAGATTTGCCGTATAACATTAAACCCAACACAATTTGAAAATAAAAAATATACTAGTATCTCAACTGTATAATTGGCCCTAACCAAATAATGAGAAGCTTCTTTCGGTTGCACTAGACTTTTATCAGCCATCGGGGTTGGTCCTTTAAGAAAGAACACAATAATACTCAAAGTCCAGTAGTTTATATAGAAACTAGCTGTGGTGACCCTCCACCCTCTTATATAGCAAGTAATGCTTTGCAGCCCTTCAACAACTACCAATCGGCTCCCGCTCCAGGAACCCACCTAATTTAAACAAGTTTAAACAGTTAACACCGAGCTCTGAGAAAAAATGAGCCCTTCCCCTTCCTCGTCCTAAGTAATAACCCCTTCTTAGTCTCCATTTGACAGTAAGCACTAGAACCCTTTTACATTCCCGCGTTAGTGCAAACCCAAGTGGTGTTTTTTGTTTCGGTCCAGCCAAATTAAATAAAAGTAACAAAACAGAATTATAACTGAAGAGACTGGAGCTGTGCAGTCATTCTTTAACATTATGCTGCCCTCTGGTGGTCATGGTGTAGATCCACTTCATTTCTTCTATTTAAACTTTTAAGACTTGCCAACTTTAGTAATACCCCCCATTACTATTCAATACTTTCTCTTTTTTTTTTGTCCCTGTAATCTTCAGCGAGGTGGGAAAAGGTCTGGGAGATAGAGATTGCAGCACTGGTATAGCCTGTTGTGCAGACTCGTAATTATGCCAAGTCCCAGAGACCAACACTGATAATTTTGATGGATACTGCACTTTATATTTTATGCTTGCAGCTATAAGTTTGGATACCAAAGGATGATATTCTGCCCTACTCTGTCAGACTGTGGCAGGCAGATCCTGTGCAAAATGAAGCTGCTGACCTTCCCAAGGCACTTGTTGCATATCTTTAGTTTTCCCCAAAATATGAACCTTATCTAGGTAATTCAGGAACTTTATTATTAGCGGTCGAGGTGGTTGATCAGGGGCCAGTTTTGGCCTCAATGAACGGTGTGCCCTCTCGATAACATAGATGGTATTATTAGGAGAAGGACCCGCAATCTTGGTAAACATCTTTTGCAAGAAAAGAATAGGTGCTGACCCCTCTGCCTCTTCCGGTAGCACGAAGATAAAGATATTGTTCCTTCAACTTCTACCTTCTAAGTCTTCTAGCTTCCCTTCTATTTTGTGGGCTCATTGCCTTAGCGAGGTAATTTCTGGCTCCATAGTGGCCTTCCAGCCCTCCAATGATGATACTCTAGCTGCTGTATCTGCAATGGTTCTATTGGTGTCTGCCAGCTCCCCATGTATATTTCTTAATTCTGCAGTAATTTCCTGCAATGCTGCTTTAAAGAGATGTAATTCCTCCATAAATTTTTTTTCTGTAAGAGGTGGTGAGATAGATGTTGAAGTCAATGCAGCTTGCAATTTGGCTATTTCCCCGGTCTGGCTTTTTGGCCTTTTTGGCCCTTTCTCTGGCTATTGCAGGGGAGTATGAGAGGGGGGCACCTGGCGCATCTCTGCTTCCATTGGGAAGGTAGGTCTCGTAGACCGCTCTCCGGTAAGTTGCCATAGCGTTTCTCTTTTACTCAAGATTTGTGCTTCCAGTCGTTTCAGCACTAGACCGATCACTAAATCAAGCACTTTTATGGAGTAGTGTTTTAAAAAAGAGAGCGTTTCTCCTGAAACAGCCGTTTTCCAAGCAGGACCCAACTTAGGTGCTGTTAGCCGGCCATGCACATCACGTGATCTCCCAAAAATGCCTATGTTGAAAATCTGCTTTAAAAAATCCCCAAACTAACTACATTACAGGCTTGTGATGTGCAGTTTTTATGCACGCTCGTGACTTCAGCAGTTTTTTTATATTTTCACTCCAGATTTTCAAGATTGCCATTTTGAACATCTCATGAACAGTACAGCTGTCATTTTTCACATCCTATTCAAAACGTGTTTTCGCACTTGTGGCACCAAATGGTGCAGTCGCTGTGCAAAATCACCTTTGCTAATGAACTGATAGTGTCACTGCTCATGAGATGGGATCACAAAAAGCCCATGTTGAAAACTTTGAGTAAAAATACCAAGCAATGCCCAGGGTGTTAGGGTTTTCGACCATAATGTGCTACCCTGTAGGGACTGACAGGCATCAGGTATGTAACTTGGGATTGTCGACAGTAATGCTCATGCCATTCCACCCCCACCCTTACCCTGCAGCCAGTGACAGGCATCAAGGTGTGCTTTGGACCCTTTGGCCCCAGAGTTCACCCCCATTCTCCTATACTGCACCCATTTCAGTGTATTTCCTTATGGAATGAGATGCATGTAAAGCCCAGACACCCCAAAGCACACCTCGACACTTGTAAGTGTCTGCAGGGTAGGGTGAGGTGAAATGTCATGACTGTTATGGGCAACAACCCAAAGGCACACCTCAATGTCTGTCCATCTCTGCAGGGTGGGGGTGGAGTTGGCATCAGTTCAATACTTCACTGCCATTCCTATCCTGCATCTGTCTAACTCCTGCACTTCCACTGCTAATGCCAGCAAGCAACAATCGGCATTGACAAATGCTTGTTATAAGTGCAATAAGACACTATGGGGGGTGTGCATGTAACAGATTTTACGGCACATCCAGAGGTTGAAGGCACTCAGCCTGTGGCCTTGTGCCTCACTATGCCCCTGGGTATGCGATAAAATCTGTTCCATGCACAGTCCATCATGTCTTATTGCTTACTTAAAACAGTTTATCCAGGGGGCATGGCCAAGCTACAGAGCAGAATGGAGGCTTAATCTTGCGCTCTGGTTCAAAGCATTGAATATCTTTTCCATCCTGCAGTAATTACTGGTTCTTTGACTAAATAATAGTAGCTAAAGGGAAGACAAATGCCTAATAATGTCAAAACTTCTGAAAAAACAAACAAGGATTTCATTTAACAGATGTAAATCTCAGCTAACCAACAAGGGCCTATCTTGTTCTACAGGACTAACTGATCCACAGGACTCACCTGAGACCTCTGCTGGAAACACGCTTAATCAGCAGGAACTGCACTCAGAACAAATGATGGCAGAGCACTACAGATCAATCGAGAGACTGATACAAGACTTAAAACATGATATAGGGACTCGCATGGAAACAGGATTTGAGAACGCAACATCCCAATTACAGCATCTTCAACAAAACGTCAATGTTTCATCTGAGACTGTGGATGCTCACAAGCTGCGGATTGAGTAAATGGAGGCCCGAGTGAGTTCTCAGCAAGACGCTAGTAATGTAATGCATACTGATTTACAAAAAGCACTGAAAGATATTGAAAGTTGAAACAAAACATCGACGATCATGAAAACAGGGAAAGGTGCTGTAATATAAGAATAGTGGGCCTGCCTGAATCTGTGGAAGGTCGAGATTGTGCAAGTTATGTCCAAAAGTGGTTGAAACAAGAGCTGAATCTCCCACCTGAGATAAAACTGGAGATCCAACAAGCTCATCGATCGCCTGGGGCCAAACTCACTCCGGATCAGAGACCACGCCACTTGATAGTAAAATTTCTCAGGTACTTGGACTGACAGAGAGTGCTAGAAAAAGACAGAGCCCATGGTCCCTTAATGGTGCAGCAGAGCCAAGTGAGTATTTTTCCCGATTACTCCTTTCAATTGCAGCAACAGAGACAGGCATTTGCAGAGGCGAAGAGAAGATTGCACGCCATAAATTATCAGTTTTTCCTGATTTACCCTGCTGCCTTGTTGTAATGCTTCAAGGAAAACCACTGCGTTCATTCACCTCAGTGGAGGTGGCCCTGCAGTTTGTGGGGGATTTGGAGGAAGAGAGAAGGTGCAGAGAGCCCTAAAGAAATTTACTACCGATATAAGGACAAGAAAATGAGTAAAATGGTACCTACAGCTGGGATTAATCCAGAGCTGGTGGATTCCTAGTGACTTACTGTTCAAGGTTTTGTTTTCTCACTTTGTCTTGTAACTTCGAGAAGGGGCCTATAAAGGCAAGGACGCAGAGTTGAACTGTACTGCATTGCAGAGCCCATTTTGATCAGCGTAATGCTCTGGAGATTAAGCGGCAAATCAGACAGTTCTTGTGGCCTTTTGGACATGGGGAAGTTTGTTTATGTTATATTTTATTAGGCCCAATTGATAAGGGGTGGAAGTCTTGTGGAATATACTTGGATCATGACTCATACTGGACCTAAGTTACTGTGTGACCTTTGGGAAACAGTGGTGCACTGCTTATTATGGAGTTTCTTCCAGGGATTAACCCCTAGTATGTGTGTGAATGAAGGGATGAAAGATAAATATAGTACTACTGGTCTAGATATGTGGAATATTGTGGACCTCTTAACCAGATGGGTACAAGAGGTAGTAGGAGCAATCTTTGCTCTGCTTATGTAAATTGAACTGAGGGGGCTTTAAAATAAAAAGAAATGGTCAGAGAACCAACAAATTTATTTTTTCTTTCTCAAAATACCCCCTGGCTGGTGGGAAGAGAGAGTTGGTGTTTAAATATCTAATACACTGGGGGACGGGGGAAGGGATATGAGTGGACAAAAAGATGCTACTGTTGATGGGAACCATCTCTGGAGGGCAGGTGAAGGGGCTTGTATGAGGGCTCAGGGGGGAGGGTAATGTTGGATAATACTGATTTACCTCTCTTTAAAATATAAATGTGGTCGTTGGAGCAATGTTGGTTTTAAACTTTGTGAAGCATTGTAAATGGGTTGTTTCACCCCCCTGGGAAACTCAGACGGGTGGGGAATGGCTCAGAGAGGGACTAGAAGGGTGGTAGTGGATACGGGGGGGGGCGAGAGCCCTGTTCATCCTGGCCATGGGGTGTCCTTTCAGCTTTGGGAGGTGAGGGTCATCTCCAAGCTCCCCCTCTGCTTTTTACTTCCTCTTGTCTCCAAGGATGGGGATATTTTCTCCTGCCAGTCAGGGGGAAGGCTTATGGGATGGAAGGGAAAGAGGTACAAAGGCTCCGGATTAGTGAGTCCTGGAAATACCAAATACCAGGTAAATAATGGTTTTGATGGATTGAAACCTCTATCCACGAAAGTTAGAGGTTGTACAGTAAAGGAATGTGGGGTGGGGGGCCGTTAAGAGTGTAAGGTTGGTAACTGTTCTAAAGTTATGTCTTCTTCCATTGGAGAGACTTTTGTATGGTTATAATGTTACAGTTGAGAGGTTAAGGGGTGATATCTTGGTGACTGTTCAGTTTTTCTGTTGTTTTTCATTCAGAGTCACATATACCATTATGCCAGTTACACAGAAGGATATGTACTGTATAAGAACATCAAGGATACTTTATGGATCGGTTACATTTTTTAACATGGAGTGTTAATGGCCTTAAAACTGTGGTTAAGCGGAAAAAAATATGGACAACTATTAAAAAGATAAAGGAGGATATTATTTTGTTGCAGGAAATTCATATGGATAAAGTGGAGGCTTCAAAACTGGTAGCCACTTGGGGGGTTCTGTGCTGGTGTCCCCTTTTACATCCAAAGCTATGGGTGTGGCCATATGGATCCGGCCTAGGATCCCCCATAAAGTGCTCTCTACTCTCTCTGATATCCAGGGCAGATATGTGTTGGTTGAGGTGGAATTGGGGTCTATGAGGCTTACTTTGGGTTCCATTTATGGGCCAAATTTTGACTCCCCAGATTTATTTTACAAGATTGGGGTTATCCTAGGACCTTTCCCTGATAAGGTAATTTTAGCTGGGGACTTTAATACTTACTTGGACCAGGAATGGGACCATTCTAGGGGAAGGACAGGACCCCCCCAAGAGCTCAGCAGCCCTTAGAGCCCTAACACAGGGTAGAGCACTACAGGAGGCTTGGAGATATATGCATCCAGGGGAGTGGGAATATTCATTCTACTCCCATGCCCATGGGCTATACACCAGATTGGACTATATGTTCCTTCCTCCATACCTATTGGGAGGTATTAGTGAGGCATCATATGGCCCCCTGGTGGTCTCAGATCATGCCCCATTGCAAATAACTATTTTAATACCAAAAGGCCAAAAAGCAGAAACTCAGTGGTGCATGGACCAGACATTACTGAAGGATCCCTCATATATTAAACAGATTAGGAGTAAAATAGAGGAATTTTTGAGGTTTAGCCTCCCAGAAGACACAGGTATTAATAACGTATGGGACTGTTTTAAGGTCTTTATAAGAAGGGAGACTATTTTGTATGCAACATTCAGGAGTAAGCATTCAATCAAGGAGGAGAGGGAGCTGGAGAGTGAGATAGGGAGGTTGGAGAGGGCAAATATGAAAAATCATTCATTAGGCACCTCAAGAGAGTTGAGACGCCTTAAGGGGCGGGTATCACAATGGACCTTTTTAAAAATAGAATGGAATTTAATAATAACAAAATCACAGAACTACTTTGAAGGTGATAAGGGAGGAAAGTGGCTTGTCAGTCTAATTGAGGGGAAAAGAGCAGATAGAACAATTCTCTCTATTGAAACTATGGCAGGGGATATTACTTATGACCAACAAAATATTAATACTACCTTTAAATCATTTTATTCCTCCCTTTATACCTCAGAATTTCCAGTAGGGGGTGATGTTTCTTCTTTTCTAAATGGAATTCAGATGCCATCTCTGGGGTCTCAGAAATTGGCAATCATAGACTCTCAATTTCTTTGGAGGAGGTAAGTGGGCAGTTTGGAAGGCAAATGGAGGTAGGGCACCTGGGCCTGATGGAATCCCAATAGAATTCTATAAAGTGATGTGGGACCTAATTGGCCCTCTGATGTTTCAGATGATAGAGAATGCTTTGGAAACGGGGGAGCCCCCCCCCCCGGAACACTAGCAACAATCACGGTGCTGCCTAAACCAGGGAAAGATCCCAATAAATGTGCCTCTTACCACCCAATATCTTTACTTAATTCGGATTATAAGGTGATAGCAAAGCTTATTGCTTCCAGATTGGAAAAATATCTACCTAAATTGATTCATATGGACCAGGGGGATTTGTAAAGGGTAGGCAAGCCAGACATAACTTAAGAAGAACCCTAAACATAATGCATAGATGGAGGGGAGAGAGAGAAGGCCTTTTGGCATTTGATGGAGAACAGGCCTTTGATCATATAGAATGGCCTTTCATGATGGCAGTTCTGTGCAAATTCGAGTTTGGCGAAGAGATTATGGGATGGATCCAGGCACTATATAGGAGCCCTAAAGCTCAAATCTTAACAAATAACATAACATCGACTCCATTTGCCCTGTCCCGAGGAACTAGACAAGGGTGCCGTCTTTCTCTCCTGATCTATGTTCTTACAATTGAAGCATTGGCTGAGACAATTAGAAGAGAAGAAATCGAGGGTCTTATTTGGAAAGGAAACAAAAGCATGATTTCGTTATTTGCAGATGATATTCTGCTTTTTCTTAAAAATCCAGTCAAGGCAGTGCCCATTCTGTATAAAATTATTCAAACCTATGGTCCATTATCAGGACATAAGATAAATTGGTCCAAATGTGAGTGGATGCCCATGGGGAAATCTGGAACCACCCTCTCCCTGGGAGATGCGAGGATCCCTCATTTTACCTCACTTAAGTACCTGGGTATAAAACTGATGACAAAAATATCCCATATGGCTAAAGCTAATCTCCTTCCAGTGATTCAAAAAATAAAAGAACAATGCATTGTCAGGAAGGCTTTACTTCTTAGCCTACTGAGGCGGGTGAATCTTGTCAAAATGAGTGTTCTGCCACAATTCCTATATATTTTTCAGACACTTTCATTGTGTATACCTAAAAATACATTAAATCAATAGAGGGCACCATCACACAACTTCTTTGGCAGGGGAAATGAGCTAGAATTAAAAAAGAAATATTATGGCTTCCAATTGATAAAGGGGGGTTAGGCCTCCTGAGTGTCAAGCACTATTATGATTATGTCGCTACGCAATTGGCCCATACTCTAGACCTGAAAAGGGAGAAACCAGCATGCCCGGGTTGGGTGGAGTTTGAAGATGGAGGGAGAGGCTCTCTTTATTATTATAATATGATTACATTTCTGTACACTGGTGAACATGTCAAATTACCAAACTGTTGTTCAAACTCAACTCTTACAGCCTGGAAAGAAGCCCATACTATGCTCCAGCATCCTAGATCTCTTTCGCCAGACCTAGATCTTTCTGCCTTACTGCTAGATGACCCTGTTAAGAGTAGACGGGATCTTAACACTCTTAAAATATGGAAAACAAAGGGTTTATATAAAGTGGGTCAATTGTTGCAAGATGAACAAGCAGTCCATTTTAACTTTCTGGTTAGAAATTTTGACCTGAATGCTTCCCACTTCTTCTTGTGGGTTAGGCTTTGGAGGAAAATGTGCTCTAGCGGGCTAGGGGGTCAGAAGATGATGCGGTCACCTATAGAGGAATTACTTGTAGGGAGGAAAGAGGATGAGAATTTTAAACCCATACAAAGCTGCTATAGAATACTTATGGGGGCCAGTCAGGATCCCATGAGACCAATAAAGGCAAAATGAGAGCAAGATTTTTACCAGATGGACTGACGTGGAGGACTTGTTGTAGATTATAAAAAATTTATTAAAGTGTTCAGTCAATAATAAATTTCAGATGATCCAGTATAATATTTTTGCTAGAGCATATTTTACCCCAGAACTGGCAAATAGAATAGATCCCCAGACAATGGACCTTTGTCCCAGATGTTGTGTCCACTCAGGATCTTTTTTTCATATGACATGGAGTTGTCCATGGATTCAGACTTTCTGGGGTAGGGTTGTGGAAATCTTGGCAAATGTGCTGGGGTACCCAGTGGGGTTGGATCCGGTGGAGAGTCTCCTGGGACTTTATGTGGGCCATGGAGGTCAGGCTAGGCCATATGAGGATCTCCACAGACTAGGAGTGGTAGTAGCTATTAAATGTTTTTTACTGTACTGGATGACTAATGAGGTCCCCACCTTAGCTTTTTGGTTGAATTCCCTCTTAGAATGTATTAAAATGGAAAGAATCTAATATAATGTAAGAAATCAGATGGATAAGTACCAAAACATGTGGGTTCAGTTAGAACAAGCCATGACCCAGAACTGGTTCCCTATGTTTTAAGTACCTGGTAGGGAAGAGACATGTCTAGGACAAAAGCTATGAAATGGATTTTGGTTACTTGGATAGATAGGACCACATAGAAACATAGACTTTGACGGTAGATAAGGACCACTTGGCCCAACCAGTCTGCTCATTTCCCTTCCTATTGGATAAGCTGCAGATTCTAGTTAACCAACAGCCTACTTCCTGCAACCCCCAACTATAATTGCCTTATGTCTGTCCCATGCATGTTTGAATTCCCCCATTGTTTTAGACCCCACAACCTCTACAGGAAGGCGGTTCCATGCATCCACCACTCTCTCTCTCTGTGAAAAAGAATTTTCTCACATTACCCCTGAGCCATCTCCCCCTCTAACTTTAAAGTGTGCCCCCTTGTTCTTACACATCTCTTTTTCTGAAAGATGCTACCCTCCTGGACTTTGTTGATTCCCTTGAGGTACTTAAAAGTTTCTATCATGTCCCCCTGTCCCTCCTTTCATCAAGGGTATACATATTAAGCTCTCTCAGTCTCTCTTCATATGGTTTCTGATGTAGACCCTGCACCATTTTAGTTGCCCGCCTCTGGACTGCTTCCATCCTGTCTATGTCCTTGCATAGATGAGGTCTCCAAAACTGCATGCAGTACTCCAGATGGGGTCTCACCAACTGTCTGTACAGAGGGATAACCACTTCCTTTTCTACTTGTGATGCCCTCCCTATGCATCCCAGTATCCCCTGGCCTCCTTACTGACTTCACATTGCTTACCCACCTTTTAGGTCATCTGATATGACTACACCCAGATCCCTTTCCATTATTGTTGTCGTTAGTACCTCCCTGCTATTGTGTACTCTTCTCCTGATTTTTATTTCCCAGGCGACATTACTTGCATTTTGCATTGAATCTAAGTTGCCATATGTCTGACCATTCCTCCAACTCTGCCAAGTCCCTTCTCATCCTTTCTACCCCCTTATGTATCAACTTGTTACAGATCTTTGTGTCATCCACAAAGAGGCATACCTTTCCTTCCAGACCCTCTGCAATGTCACCTATAAAGACATTAAAGAGGACTAGACCCAGTACTGAGCCCTGAGGTACTCCACTGGTAACCCCTTTCTTCAGAATGTGTTCCATTCACTATTACCTTCTGTGTCCTGTTGTGCAGCCAGTTTGCTACCCAGGCTACCACCCTGGGACCCACTCCCAGGCTGGCTAACTTGATTATTAATCTTTTGTGTGGGGCTGTGTCAAATGCCTTGCTAAAGTCTAGGTAGACCATATCCACAGCCCCTCCCTGGTCTATTACTTTGGTCACCCAGTCAAAGAAATCAATTAGATTCATCTGACATGACCTTCCTGCTGTGAATCCATGCTGCTTTTGGTCCTGTGCCCTGCTGGCCTCTAGGTACTCAACAATTCTTTCTTTCAGAAGTGATTCCATCATTTTCCCCACCACTGAGGTCAAACTAACAGGTCTGTAGTTTCCTGCTTCTGCCTTGCTCCCACTTTTGTGAAGGGAATCACATCTGCCCTCCAGTCCTCAGGTACCACCCCATCTTCCCATGATTTGTTAAAAGTGTGTGTTAGTGGTGTCACTAGGTCCTCCATTAGCTCTTTTAGGATTCTAGGTGAATCCCATCAGGCCCCATTGCTTTGTCCACCTTGAGTTTTAGGAGTTCTTTCAGTACTCTTTCTCTATAAATGGACGGTGTCAACCCCACTATCCAGAGTGCTTCTACTGTTTGGTTTAGGTAACTCCTCCTCTTCTTTTGTAAATACTGAGCAAAAGTATTCATTCAGTATTCTGCCTTTTTCACTGTCTCCCTCTGCCCACCTCCCCTCTCCTTTATTAATCTTCACTATCCCTCCCTTAACCTTTCTATGCTCCCTAATGTGCCTATAAAAGGTTTTATCCCCCTTCTTAACTGAGTTGGCAATCTTTTCCTCGGTTTGGGCCTTTGCTTTTCTGACTGCTTTCCCCACTTCTTTCTGCTTTAATTGATACTGTTCCCTGTCGTGCTCTGTCTGTGATTCCTTATACTTTTTGAATGCAGACTTTTTCTCCTTAACCTTCAATGACACCTCTTCTGAGAGCCATTGTGGTTTTTTATTCCGCTTTGTTTTCTTTATTTGTTTCACACAAAGGCTTGTTGCCTCCATGATGGCAGTTTTAATTGTTCTCCATTGTTCTTCCACCCCTCCTTTCTGGCCATTTGCTAATGCATTCCTCAGGTATTCACCCATTATGCCAAAGTCAGCCATTCTAAAGTCCAGTATCCTTGTCTTTGTATGGCTTATCTCCATGGTTGTGTTTATTGTGAAGCACACTGTGCAGTGGTCGCTTGTTCCCAGATGTCTACTGACTTCTAAGTTTGTGATCCTCTCTCCATTTGAGAGTACCAGGTCTAATATTGCTCCCTTCCGAGTGGGTTCCACCACTAGCTGTCTAAGGCATGCTCCTTGTAGGGCATCGAGAATGACCCTGCTCTTGGATGTGGCTGCAGTCCATGTCGCCCAGTTAACATCTGCATATTCAGGTCCCCATCAACAGGATCTCCCTTTTTCAGCCATTTTGAGAATGCCTCTATCATTTTCTTGTCCATTTCTCCCTTGAGACAGGGGTCTGTATACAACCCTGTGCAGATTGTGATGCTATTCCCTGTCTCCAAGGTAACCCAGAGTTCCTCTTGTCCTCCCTTTACTTTTTAGTTCTGTAGCTTGATCCTTCCCTTATGTAGAGAGCTACTCCACCTCCTCTTTCTTCCTCCCTGTCCTTCTGTAGATTGTGTACCCTGGTATGCTGACATCCCAGTCATGGTTCTCCATGTACCATGTTTCTGTGACTGCCACAATATCCAAGTGTTCCTCTTCCATCAGGGTTACTAGCTCTGGAAGCTTGTTTCCAAGACTATGGGCATTGGTACTCATTGCCCTCCATTTAATGTTGGCTTTATCCTTTTTTACCCCATCCCTGCTCTTATTGCCCTTATCCATTTTTCCATTTGCCCCTGTCCTGCCCTCTGTCAAGTTCTGTACCTCAATGTTTACCCTACTACCTGCCATGTTTTGTGGGGAGGCTTGAACTTTCCTGTTTCCTATCAGCACCTCCCCCCTTGGCTAGTTTAAAGGCTTGCCAAGGAAGCCTTTAAACCTGTCACCTAGGAGTGTGTTTCCCTTCCTGGACAGATGCAGATCATCATGCCAGTATAGACCTTCATCTCTCCAGGTGGACCCCCAGTCCCCAATGAAGCCAAAGCCCTGTGCTCTGCACCAGTTTTGCAACCATTCATTAAACTGCATGATGTGCAGTACCCTAGCCTCACCCCTGCCATAGACTGGCAGCACCTCTGAGAAGGTTACCATGCTTGCTACCTGTCTGAGGCCCTTCTCCAACTCCACAAATTCTTCCTGCACTGCACTGCACTGATCTCATGCCTAGCTAGGTCATTTGTTCTGAGGTGGACAATGATATCTAGTTTCCTCTCCTGTGATGCTGCTTCTGCAATCCTGAGGATTCGCTTCCTGTCCCTCCAAGCCATGGCACCAGGCAGGCACCTTACTTCCCTCTCCTCTCCCTTCCCCAGGTCTACACCCCTAACAATTGAGTCCCATATCAGAAGCTGTTTCTTTCCCTTGTGGTGTCCCTTGCCACTCTTTTTTGGGTCTCCCTTGTGGATGTCCCCAGCATTTTTCTTGGTCTCCAGTGAGGGTGTCATCATAGAGGAACCTTGATTTGCCAGGCTGACATATGATTTGTGTAGAGGTGCAACTCAGGGGCTGCACCTCTGTTCCACCACCCTCACTCTCCCCAAACCTACTGTGGTCCATCTGCTCTTCACACATGGCAACCTCTGAGGCAGTGCTTGTGGACCTGGTGCTCTTTGGGTGGGGGAGGCCTCCTTAATCCTTGCCAGTTCAGCCTGGAGGTGGGCAACCTCCTCCCTCAGAGTTGACAGTTGCCTGCAAATCGGGCAGCAACACAGGTCCAGAATGTCTCCCGGAAAATTGCTGCCCCACAGCCAGTGCATTGCACCACTCCCCACATGTCCCTCTTCCTTATAATATACAATGAGTAATATATAATTTTGTGTGTGTGTGTGTTTGTGTACTTACCCTGTATGCACTGTGCTGGGTAATTAAGAATATGACAGTTCTGCCCCAGGACCTGTTGAGGAAGTGATGTCAGAACCTTGGCTATAAAGGAAATGCCACGCCTGGGGTGGGCGGGGTGAGGGCAAGGGTGGGTGGGTAAGCCACAACCACTGGTGACTGTTAGAAACAATCAAATACACCACTGCTCCACCACCCTGGTGAGTACTGACCTTTATAGTAAGTCAATCAACACCACAATGTACTAGACCACTGCTCCTACACAAACCACTCTACTGAGTCCAGGGATAAAATGAACTCACTGTTCAGCCAGCAGGACACTTCTAAAATATTGCACAAATATCCTTCCAAATCCTATGTGTCTAGCACAGAAATCCAGCAACTTCAGTTGTATTTTAACCCCTCTGGTTATAAAATTACTATACTTTAATGGAATCCTGCAATTCTTAATGCCAATAAGAAAATAATGAAACTTTCTGTAGAAAGTGTAGCTTACCTTCCTAGTCCCCTACAATATTATGTTTTACCCAGTTCCTAGTTCCTCAAATGTGTTCTAGTTTGTTCTCTGCAGTATAACAAGTTTCTCAGCTTCCAACAGGAGCAGGCAAGTCTTTTCTGACTGGCTTTTCTCTGTGTAGTTTGATTAAGACAGCAGTGATAAAAGCCCCACCCAGAATCAACTGATTGACTAGTGACACCTGTGATGTAAGCAGGCCTTTCAGTGAAGACAATTTGCTATGTCTGCTTCTAATACACACACAAACCCTTTATCTGAAACCAGGGATAAACTCACTGCTCAGCCAGCAGGACAGTTCTAAAATATTGCACAAATATCCTTCCAAATCCTATGTGTCTAGCACAGAAATCCAGCAACTTCAGTTGTATTTTAACCCCTCTGGTTATAAAATTACTACACTTTAATGGAATCCTGCAATTCATAATGCCAATAAGAAAATAATTAAACTTTCTGTAGAAAGTGTAGCTTACCTTCCTAGTCCCCTACAATATTATGTTTTACCAAGTTCCCAGTTCCTCAAATGCATTCTAGTTTGTTCTCTGCAATATAGCAAGTTTATTAGCTTCCAACAGGAGCAGGCAAGTCTTTTCTGACTGACATGGGGGCTTTAAATACATTCTTAAGTACATTCCTAACCTTTTTGGGGATCTTATTTACATGTACATCCTAGTCTCTGGAAATATGTACAGTGTATGGAGTTATGTATATGATATCATTTGTTACACAAACCTGTTACTTCATATTCTTAGAAGGCTGGGGACTTCTGAATGTACAAGAATGATAATCTAACTTCTGTAAGGTTAGATTGATGTGATTAATTTGATAAATGGAACTAGAGTATTAAACTTCTGTTGACCTATGGATATGTACTCTGCAAAATGGTAAATAATGTTTTACAAAAAAAAACAGCTTATCCAAATGCCCCAAATGTTGCCCCTGCAACCTCCCTAGCAAGACTCGACACTCTCCTTAACTCATTTTGCCATTTTGCTACCACCCCTCCCTCCCTCACCGCTATCTCCTCTACTCTTTCCTCTCCATCAAGCCTCTATCTCACAGGCATGAGGTCAATTTTCTCTCCTTCATTGTCAAATTCAGGTTTTGGACACTCCCTTCCTACCTGTCCTCTTGCCTATCACTGGCAAGCCCTTCCACATATTCTTTTCATTCCAGGGACTCTCATTATTTTTCCCTCCCCTGCCCACACACCAGTGCAAGTCAAGCAGCATTTTCTTATCAGCTACTTCTCCTCTGGAACAAACTTTCCTGTGACATTTGCCACTCCCTTTCACTCACCGCCCTAAGAACCATACTTTGACTTCTCCCCAGCACTAAATGCACATGCCATTCCTCCTCCTCCTCCTCCTCCTCCATCCCCCTCCTGCACTCCCCCCAGCCTCCTGCCTCCACTCCATTTATCTGGACATCATCTCCCAGGTGTATCTAACCTCACTGTTTGATCTCCTATTGCACTTAAGTTGCCTCCCAACTGTGTAACCCATTTTTGTCATGTTTACCCTATGTATACTATTTCTTATTTTTACTGACCTGTATATTGCATTTCCCTTTGTTTACTATATATTTCACCCTGTTTGTGCCCCTGGGTCACACCTGAAAAAGATATTTGGCTCACTGTGCTTTTCCCAGTTATCAACTTTTTAAATAAATATACACGTGCGATTTCTGTTACATCACTGTTACTCCTTCGTATCAACTGTTTTGTCTCTGTCTGGACTCAAAGTTAAGTCACTGCTGGTGCAGTTTTATCATCTGTATCTCTCAAAACTGTTGACACATTCCACTGTACCCTTATGCTACTCATTGTACCACTTTCATGATTATCCCTTTGTTCCCGCACATTTACCATTGGTATTTTTACAGTCTGTGTGCACTTCGTATACTTTATATTGATGCTGTCCTCTTCTTGCTGTGGATGCCTGTACTATTTAACCCCTTTCCCCCTTCCCCCAGGTCACACCTGGAAACAAGCCTGGGCTTAGTGTGTCCTTCCAGGTTACCAATTTTCAAATAATAAAATAAATAAATAAACTGTCACAAAAGTTGAAATACTTCAGCTACTATACTTTGTGGTTATGTGTATGTGATATTTCACAAAAGTTATAATATTTGAACCACTGTACTACATGGTTATGTGTTTGTGATATTTCACAAAAGTTGAAATATTTGAACTACAGTACTATACCACATGGTTATGTATTTATTTATTTAATTTTGTTTACCAGGTGTGTGCACTGGTAACAAGTTCCTTCAGGCACAACCTGGGTGCAGAAGCAGAGACAAACAGGAAAACAAATTACAGTGAATACATACAAATTTATAGCAAGTTGTAGGCAAACATAAACACATAAGGTGCCAATACTTGTAGATATACAATGTAATATATAAAAGTGCTTGTACTGTAACAAACAACGGTAGAATTAAGAATAGAAAACAGAGGAGGAAGATGGAGGAAGAGAGTGAAAAATGTGACAGAGATTGGTCGGTGGGTGCAATTATAGTTTGTATAAGGTGGGAGGTCATGACGGGGGAATTTATCAGAAGCAACAGCAAGCTTGGGCTGAGGAGTAGTGTGATTTTAGGAGCTTGGCAAAGGCATAGGGAGAGGAAGATGTTTTGACAGAAGGAGGTAGGGAGATCCAAACTGAAGCTCCACAATAACTTAAAGAGTGCTGATCAATATTTACGAACATACGAAATTGCCAGCAGAATCCAGGCCATAATGGTCTATCTAGTCTGCTTGAGTGTGGAGCTCAGCTTAAATCTCTGGAACTGCCCCCCCCCCCACTCCTGCTGGACTCATCCACCCCCTTCCCTTCCCAGGGCTGATTCCTCCTGTTCTGATTTTCTTCTTCACCCTGTTCCACCCCCTTTGAAACTGTGTACCGTATTCACCACTACCACCTCCTACAACAGCTCTTTCCATCCGTTAACCACCCTTTCCATGAAAAACTGTCTCCTCATTTCCTTTTTAAATCTATCTCCCACCAGCTTCATGCTGTGCCTTCTTGAAGCACCCTCCTTTCTCAGGTTGAATATGTTTCCTCTTCCTTTTCACCCCCCCATTCCTCCTCTCTTGCTATTTCCCATCTACCACATACCCAACGCAATGCCCTCCTTATTTCTCCTCTCCTCCCTCACTCTCTCTCTCCCATACCACCCCCTCACCATCACTCTTCTTTCTCTTTTCCCACTAATCCACTGATAACAAAGCTTCACTGAGCCGCCTATGACTTGTACTGTATAATTAACTTACAACACAATTTCTTGACAATGCCTTCGGCTGCTATTATTGTAACCTTATCTGTCTTTTTTTTTTGTAAGTTCCATTGTAATGATCATGTTATGTTTTGTACCTTACTGTCTTTATTGCCTTGATGTGGAACCTTTGTAAAAGAGCCCTCGGCTCATAGGTGTCATCTGAAATACAGATAAATAAATAAATAAATATACCCTCCATTCAAACCCTGTTTATGCCTTTAAGGTACTTGAAGATTTCTATCATGTCCCCACTCTCTCTTCTGTCTGCTAGTCAGTATATGTTGATTTTGCTCAGCCTTTCTTCATATGTTTTGTCCCCCATGCCCCAGATCATCTTGGTTTCCCTCCGCTGGACCCCCACCAATAGCCTGACATGCTTCTTTAGATAAGGACACCAAAACTATACACAGTACTCCAGGTGGGGTCTCACCAGAGACCTGTACAGTGGCAGAATAACTTCTTCTCTGCTAGAGGTCATTGCTTTGGCGATGCAGCCCAGCATTTTATTAGCTTTTGCGGCTGCATTTTGGCATTGTGCAGAATGCTTCATATCACCCCTGATCAGCACTCCAAAGTCCTCTCCCTACTCTGAGATGGTCACCTGCACCCCCACTCAGCCAGTAGCTGGCCCCTGGGTTCCTGATTCCCAGGTGCATGACCTTGCATTTCTTGGCATTGAATCCCAACTGCCAGATGCCTGATCATTTCTCAAGCCTAGCCAGATCTTCCTGTAATTCTTGTCTCCCCTCCACTGTGTCCACCCTCCCATAGAGCTTCATACCATCTGCAAAAAGACATTTCTTACTTTTGACACCCTCTGCTATGTCCCCAATAAACATGTTAAACAGTACAGATCCAAGTACTGAGCCCTGTGGGACCCCACTGGTTACAGGCTTAGGTTTAGATAGTTCCTCCTACCACCACCCTCTGGTTCCTGTCACACAGCCAACTCTCGACCCACTCTAGCAGTTCGTCTCCTATACCCAGGTCCCTCAGCTTGCTGATCAGCTGCCATGAGGCACAGAATTGAATGCCTCGCTGAGTGTGAAACTTGGGTATTATTATGTTATTTTTGGTTGTACAGCAGGATGAAGGAATGTTGATGAGAGAGATTTGGCTACTGAGGTAGGCAGGTGTCCCAGTATGCATAGTTTTCTTTACTAGTGTTGCAATAGCTAGATTGGATTTGATGTCATGGGGAAGCCAATTAAGGGATGTGAGAGCTGTACAGTGGTGAACATCGGACCTACAACCTAAGGCAAATTTACATATTTTGTAATGTAGAGTGTGTTTTTGCTGTAGTGTGAATTTACTGGCAGCATCAATTACAACCAATCCATCATCTAATGATGGGACTAGGTTTGCCAGTGCAACATGGGTTCTGGCCCCAGGAGTTAAGTAATGTCAAACACGGTAGCGAGTGCCTAGATTCTGATGAAGGAGAGAGATGGTGTGTTGGAGATGGGATTAAAGGATAATGTGGGGTCAAGGTGAACCTCAAGATACTTGAAAAACAGTGTCTTAGCTTGGGGTGTACCGTTGCTGGAAAGGACACAAAAACCGGAGGATACCTTGTTTATTCTGTGCCTAGTCCCAAATAGCATGGACTGTGTCTTAGGAAGGTTGAGCGCCTTATTTTCTATTTTAAACCAGTTTTGAAGCCTGGCTAGGCAGGAACTTGAGTGAAAGGTTAATGGCATTAATGTAGAGATGTGTGAAATTGCCGAATTTCGTTATGCAAAATATTTCACATAATATGGCCGTTTCACAAACTTTTTTGCAGAAGTGAAATGCAGAATTCTGCCCATGGAATGTGAAATTTCACCCTTGAAATGGTGTAATTCACCACGTGGGCAAAATGTTGCTGTTTACAGGTGAAATTTTGCATTTCCCTGGCAAAAGTTTGCAACTTTGCACCCCACTAAATATTTTGAGGAATGGCCGAATTACTCAAAATATTTCATGCAACGAAATTGCCAGTTTTGCAGGAAGTTTGCTGGCAAATTTTAATTTTGCAACACCTCTACATTAATGTCATTACTATGTGTAAAGAGAACTGCATCATCCACTTATAGAAGGGTCCATACAGGTTTGCAGACTGCAGGTAAATTATTTATGAAAAGGGTAAACAAGAGGGGGCCCAGAATAGAACCTTGCGGTGCATCGCTTGTGATGTTATTAACTCCTGAAAATGTGTTTCCAACCCTGACAGCCCAAGTTCTGTCAGTTAGGTAGCCTTGGAACCAAACAAGTGCTGTGTGTGTGATATTTCACAAAAGATGAAATATTTGAAATACTACACCACTTAGTTATGTGTGTGTGATATTTCACATTTTGAGCTTTAAATGGGACCGAATTATAAGTAGCCACACTTTAATAAATGAGTTCATTACATTTTGAAAGTATGTAAACTGCAAAATTATAAACCCTTGCAACTTTAAAACTGGAGAAAACAATTATGACATCAAAGCTGGCAGGTTTGCAGACATTAAAAGGAGACTGTGTGTGTGTGTGTGTGTGTGTGTGTGTGTGTGTGTGTGTGTGAATGTTATTAATCTCTAGTGTAAAGGATGCCTGTATAATAACTGGGTTAGGCCTTTTCCCATAGGGAAACTGTGGTGTAATTTGCCGTTATAAAGGAGCATTTATAATGGCAAACATGCGCACAGTTTCCCTCGCCATGCGCATGCCGAACCTACAGCTCTTCCGGGTTTTCATCACTTGCCACCAGATGTCTTCGTCAGTCAAAACCACACCACCACCACTATCTCTAGGTGGTAAGTAACTATTTAAAAAAAAACTTCCTAACAAAAATCACACCATAAAGGGGACAACAAAACAAGAAAAAGTAAACTGCTGCTAAGCAACCGAGGACTTGGCTAAATATCATCCAGACGGCAGCCGCACCAGACCATTTATTTTATATAATTGTCTATGACAAAAAAGCCTAACCCAGCAATTATAAAAAATATGGGGTGGTGTGTGCAACGAGATTTTACACACACCCGAGGGGTTGGATGGCATATAAACCCTGAGAGCCAGATAACATCTGCACTTTCAGATCAGTCATCATGAAAATTGTGGAGTTTTATGATAATTATATGGAAACTATATTCATGAATATTTTGCATCCATGCATCTGACCTGTTATGCAGGAGAAGGAAAATGCTAGTGAGAGTAGCAATAAGCTTGGATTCATGGGGACTCAGTTGTAAATGTTGCTGGATGGTTGGAGTACATCGCAGGTCCTTTATGCAGGTACAGTAACATGATTTGCCTGCTTGCCTAACCTTAAACCTAATCCTAGCCACTGTTTAGCATCAATTGCTGCTTTAAATGCATTTGTTTTAGCTTGAGGTACCTGATTTTAAATTAAAGTTTTATTATGCCTTTTTGGGAAAAGCTTTTAAGCCCTCTCAGTGATCCTAAAGGATTTAGAACTCACCAGTAGAAATCCCCCTGTTAAATAGTTTGATAAGTCATGGTTATACAGGTGATTTTTTTTCTTTTGGGTTGAACCATTCAAGCACTAGCTAACAAAGTTTAGAAATACTGTGCTGAGGGTCAAGCGAGGCCTCTAGATATTTGACTTATTCACCCTTTTTTGGCAAAATGTATGGTGAGCATCAAAAGAAAATAATTTTGGTAGCACCTTGTTACACATGAAAACCATGGGCTGGATTCTAGAAGGTGGGGGCAGGGCTTGTGCTAAGCCCTGCATCCACTGCAAAGTTTGACGCAGGGGCGCCAAAGCCCTCAGACACAACTCAGTCTGATTCCAGAAGGGCCAGTGCAGTTTCGACAGTTTTCCCACTTTATGGCAGCTTGTGCCAAAGGTTTAGAGTAAGCCCCATACAAAGGGTACCCCCACGGATGCAAAGTTATACTGGGGGAGCTGGTCTAACTTTGCTGCATCTGGGACTTGTGGCAGCCAGATTCCGGAATAGCAAATTCCCTCATTTGACGCAAGTAGGCACTTGCATCAAACACCCTTCCACAAGTCCCCTGCGGCAATGACATCTTCTTCCAGAAACTGCTCCCATGTGCATAACTTCCTGTTAACACTGGTTTTCCATGTGTAATTGCCAACACATGCTACAGTTGAATTTAAATGTGAAATACAAATGCTGCACTGCTGAAAAGCTTAAATTAGCACATGTTTTTACCTCAGGAGAGAGGGTTTTTGTTCTTGTCACAACAAAATTAACTCTGTCACTTCATATAAACTTCAGCTCTAAATCAAATTTCTGAAAACAATTTCAGAGCATTTCTACAGACACCATAAGTTTAACAACCAGAACTGACATTACTTTTCCAAATGCCTTTTCCTTTCTACACATCACCGAATAACAAAAACAGCATCCAAGTTCTAACCAGTGAATGAGAGTGAATTAATTTTTTTGGCATCAGCAATTTTGAAAAATAAATCATGGGGTGAAATGAAATACTTGATTTTTTTATATACCATTGGCATGTGCTGACTTGATAAACCCCTCTCAGGGTATATGTTGCCTCACACATGGCTGGAAATATGGCCTAGAGGTTAGAGGAATGAGGTGTGAGCGAGCTTGATACATCCAGCAGACCAGACCTGAGTTTGATTCTCACAACCTCCACTTGCATACCGTGTGACTCTAAGCAAGTCACTTAACTGCCCAGTGCTCCCTGGTCACCCCTGAAAACAGGCACTTGTGCCTAGTGGGCCTTAACCGGTTACCACAGACACACCTCAGGTGTGCAAATAAATTTCATGATACACTCCATCCCGTGTATTATTGTACATATAATGCTACAGTTCATACTATGGTTTCTAGGCAGATGAAGGCCACGGATTACAACTAGACTGCCCCCCATCAAGGACGAACGAATCTGAAAAATTGAAAATTTTAGTTCAGCTTTGATTCATATCACCTGTTATCAGTTAGGCTTTGACATTTCAGCCAAATACACTTCTAGTCCATGGTATAGCAATCTAGTTGGGTACAAATGGCTGTAGCAAACACTCTTTTACCACCCTGCACACACATCAGTCAGTCCCAGCCTCTTACACCATCCCCCATTCCTCCAGGCAGTTGTTTATATATAACTCAGTCAACCACTATTGCAGAGCCATAAGCTTGTTTTATAAAAATAATGTCAAGTGAACGGGTGGAAGGTAGAAAGTGACTGGACTGGGGAAAGGAATGGACATATGACTAGCTCTTACCACCTGTGAAGGGCTAGAGTGCTATTCTTTTAATTATTTGGTCGCAAGTTAAAGTGTGCCAAAGTGGCCCAAAAGCTTGATTGGGCAAAATTGAAGGTACTGTAAATGTAACAAATTCTAGCACATTCAGCAAATATAAATTTTGCAATTGCTCATCCTTATGCCCAAATTCTCAGTGGTAGAACTTAAGGTTCCCACTTTTCAGCACCCTTTACATGCTGTCAAAACAGTCCCAATCAGTAGACAGACTCACCAAGAGCCCTAGCTGGTAATCAAACTCTGTACCCCAAGTCCCAAAGGTAGTCTCTATAATCATTCAGAGAGTGCTGTTGTGGTAATTTCTTGTCATTATTGGACTCTGTTATTGCTGTAAAATACATGATAAACACTTTTTTTTCTGGTTATTTTCAAAATGTTGTTCTTCACGTACTGTAGAATGCTAAGGAATGATTGTTCTTTTTAAATGTGAAGAATGGGATTCCATAGAGACTATCAAAGCAGCTCCATGGAAAATGCCATTATAATGTTTATGGAATGTAAATGAAGGTTAGAATCATGAGGATTTTAATTCTGCATTCTGCATTTGCTTTCCTGAACATGTCATCAGGTTACTCTGCTTATCTGGGCACGTCATTGTGTCAGTCTGCCCTGCTGGGCAAGTCAGTGGGGTATTTGCTGCCTGTAACAATTAAAAAAAGTTATTGTTTTCTCATGCAGCATCAGAGTAGGCAGTTTTACTGTGTATGTAGATGGTGCAGTAATGTGCGTAGCTAATAAGGACATACAGTAGTTTCCCTTAACAGATCAATAGAATTGGAATATAAGAAATCAGTTGATTTGTTCACAAAAAAACATACTTATGGTTAAAAAAAACATGGTTATAGTGTTCTCTTCTGCCCAGAAAAAAATGTTTAGTTACAGAAACATTTCAGGTACTTCTAGAAGGGAGAATTAGAAGTTGTCAGTGAGTTCAAGTATCTGGGCTTTTTATTGGGATCGCATTCAAATGTTGAGTGATATGTATAGTGGATCTCTATTAATTGGAACAAAAAAATTGAGAGCTCTGTATTCTTTCAAGGAGTTCTTAACTGATAAGGCCAGGGAAATGCTGATCCAAAGCTGTTTACTGCCTGCAATGGATTAAGGGTGTTTTGTATGGGGAGGGGTACTGGAAAAATACTAAAGTATCTGTTTGTACAACACAAACACACTATATAGGTGCACTCTTAGAGCCAAGCATTGAGAACACCACTGTAAATTATATGAGAAATTAACATGGTTACTGGTTGAACAGAGAGACAAATTATACAAAAGTTGTTTTGGGCATAAAGACATTCGGCTCCATGTCAATTCATCACAGACGATACTGTGTCATCAAAATCCACTCAGGAAAAAATGCTACAAATAACACAATGCTCCGTAGAAAGAGCAACTGCTAACTATATCCTCCAACAGTGAAGCAGAAACTCGGACTGGGTGGGGGCGGCAGACTCCCACTCACTCGCTCGCCTGAATCTCTCCCCCATCCCAACAACAAACATGTATTTCACACAATGTCATGGAACTTCACCCTCCACACACCCCATGTGGGATTTCCCCCACCCCCATAAAATAAATATACTTCCTCTGAGATGCACCACAGGTAAGCGAAAAAAATACCATAAGGCGGAAGACTCAGATCTGGTCCAGTGGCCATCCCACAGACTCATGGCCTGTCTCTCTAGCCACCACACCATGGAGCTAGATGGTTCATTCCCCACAAAACCTGATTCTTAAAGTGCTGGGCCTGAGTGAAAACAGCTCCCTCTATAGTGTTGTAATGGTTGTGCTATAATTCCCCAGAGCTCTAATTACTCACGCTTTTTTTACAACACGGTTATTACTGTGCTGTAACTGACACGTACATTTGATGAGCTACCAAGCCATTCTAAAGGGAAAGGATTATCCCCTAGCCAGAATGTTTGCTCTTAAAACCTCTGTAAGATTGCTGAGATTGGATGATTCAATAACATTATGAAAGCAATTCTGTAAATCATCAAAAAAACCTATAAAGTTGTCAAATACACAGCATTTAAACTGTGGCTCAGCAATGACCTAGTGAATAGAAATGCAGTATACATCCAGCATTTCAAAGTGCAGTACTAAGAAATCTACTGATTGAAGCTAAATGTTCTTATTTTTGACATAGTATTAGAATGTATTTATACAGTAATTGGATGAACACTGAGTCTTGAAGAATGTGTTATGTACATGCAAATATTAGAAACATAGGGACATAAACCTTGTTTTGTACTGTTTAATTTATCTCTCTGTATAATGTTTTATTGTATAAGTTATTGTTCTATTTGGTTCTTACATCCCTCTTCTTCCTTCCCCCCAGGACGCATCTGGAAACAAGCTATTTTCAAGCTGAGTATGCCTTTCCTGGTGAAACTTTTGAAATAAATAAATAAGTAGACAATGACAGCAGAAAAGACCAACAGTCCATCCAGTCTGCCCAAGTTGTCTGCCTATTTCTGGGACCTACTGCCCATCCAGGGTCCCCTAGCCCTCAGTGACCATTGACTGTAATGCATGTACTGTAGGTCACTGTATGTGCATTTTGATATGTGCATAACCATGACAAGCCTGTAATGGGGCCATGTGGCCCACTGCTTTCTTTTTACCTGGTCAGCAAAATTTTAAACAAACAAAGACAAATCTACAGGACTTCCCTTGTATGGCTCAGCAGAGCTCACTGTCCAGGTATGTCTTTTTTTCTATTTTGCTACAAGGTTCATTACTTTCTTATTTGTTCTTGATGTTTTTTTTAGGTTCAATTAACCCGGCTTTGAGCTGTTTTTCATTTGTTACAATAAGTAATCATTCCTTAAAAAATGGAATGCTGCATATCAAAATTAAACCTACTATCAGTGGTTGCATTTTTCCCTAAACTTATACTGTATGCACAGTATCAAGGTCAATGTAATGTATGAATCTTAGCTGCTGGAATATTACACAGACTCATTCTGTGCAACTCTTTATATTATTCTGTCACTGGAATCTATCTAGTCCTGCTTCATAAGCCTAAAACATTGCACTACTTCATTTGGTAGGCTATTCTCCATGCTGACCACCCACTGTGTAAAGTAGTACTTTCTGATATTTCCCCTTATCCTGTCTCCCTCTGCCCTCTATCTCTGTTTGTACCTATCTGCTCAAACAGTCATGTATGCTCCATTCTGTCTATCTGTTTTAGCATACAAAACACAATCGTGCCCCTTCCCTTCAGCTTTGTCTTCTGTAGGATTCACACACACTGGGGAAGAGCAGGTTGGGGGTGGAGTATGCTATTGATATGTAACATTTTGAAGAGGACTGACCAGGCAAGCTTTTCAGATAGTATAAGACTGCAGAACAAGGGGTCACAAATCAGGGTGTGAAAGGGTAGGACAAGGAAACCATCATGAAAACATTGTTTTCACTCCAACGGTGGTGAACCAGTGGAGTAGGCTGTCAGAGGAGACTGTAGAAGCTGGGCTTGTGAATACCTTTCAAGTAAGGTTAGATGGGTTTATGTTGGAACAAATAAAATATAAATAAATAAGAGTAGGATACAGTTACCAGTCAAGTTTTTATAACAGACCCATTGCAATTACTGTGATGTTGCAGTCATACTGGATGGACCATTGTTCTGTTTTTGTTTAGCAGGTCATGTGTTCTTTTTTAAATCCCACCTGAACAACATACATACTGTGTCACCTTTTGTAAGTCTTGATCTCCATCGTGCAATATGGTCTGTGACTCAACAGGAGTCTCAGATTCTAATCCCACCACTACCACTTACTGTGTGACCCTGAGCATGTTATTTAACCTCTCAGTTCCTCGGTTCACTGAGCTGTAAAATAGGTAAAAGCAGGACCCCACCAAATATGAGATGCTGCAGCTCAGCTAGGTTGACTCAACTGTAAACCTAGAAATTGTGTAGAAGCACTAAAAACAAGATGTTGTGTGTCTTTTGGGCTATCCTGGGTAAAACAATTCTGCTAAACTCAAACCAAATATACTTCAGATTATCCAGTAGGAGATGTACCCTCTGAAGATAGTACTTCAGTTCCCAGATTTTGTGGCTGCAAAGCACAGACTATGGTGAGTTATTGATAATGGTGGCATAGAGAATATAGGGGGTCTGGTCGGTCATAATCAGATACCAAAAGTATCAGATACTGTTTGCTCCATGCACTGGAGCCGAAGCACATGAGCACGCATTAATCAGTGGACTTTCTCTCGTTCTCTGTCTAGGCCCCCTGAACTTTTTCTTTCACGATTTCCCCAGCCTCATGCTTATCTGTATTTTATCCCCTACATGGCCACACATTTAAAATGGTCCTACTTGCTGCCATTGATTCTACTCTCCTTCCAATCAATGCCCCCAGGTCACAAACACATTTGTACTCCCACCCACCACTACCAATCATGTCCTGCTTCCAGTTGTTGCCCCTGCTTCACAGTTAATTTGTACTCCCAACTGCTGCCACCAAACCCACCACCCACCTCTATCACTGCCTACCCATCCACATTCGTAGTCTGCTGCATGAAACAGCAACATGCTTTGTATCTGTTTTTCACTCTCATCTTCAGCAGGTAGGACTATGAATGTGAACCAGGGAGCAGTGATTGAGGGAAAGGTGGATCAGAGGCAGAGGAGAGGAATACAAATATGTGGACCAGGGACTGAGATTGGGTGGAGGACAAGATCAGTGTTGGCAGTTGGGAGAGGAGTTAGTAGCCCCAATGCTCCCTTTTATTGTTGCAGTGAGAAAAAATATGCATGTAACTGCCCTCAGAAAAGTGTCTTTTTCTGTTTCTATGCTCCTACATTGGAATAAGCTGTTGACCAGTTCCTTGTCACTGCTGCCAAACCACTGACATTGCTGGCCCACTTGAATGAATTCCACGAAAAACTATGCTCTCTGACTCCTGACCCTGACTGTAGCTAATCAAAGGCCATTAACCAACAAGAAACTGCTACTGTTGCATATCCCTCAGTGGTGGCTTCTTCTGCTGCATCTGCTCTCTCTTTCTGTGTCTGAAGATATGACCCCACACACTCCATCCCTCATCGTAGACAGCAAGCCCTATCACAGTATGCCAATGCAGAGCAGAACCACAATCAACTTTTTGTGGCCTTTGGTGTGGAAGATCACAGTACCGGCCCCAATGCCTGCCCTTGGAATGTTACTGCCTTCTGCCCGGTCCCCATTAGAGTGGCCTTTATGTCTTTGGGAATGGAAAGGAACTGAGTGAAGCTGGATGACATGAGGTTTGCTGACAAGGAAACTGCTGCCTCCTGTGGGGAGCCAGGTCAATGGTGCGAACCAGTTCAATGGGCAGACATGCGGTCTGCTGACCATGAAGTTGCAACCTCCCATGGAAAGTCAGGTAATCACCAACATGGGGGAGGGGTGGAGAGGGTTACATTTATAATTAAATAAAACTGGTTTTCTTTTTTTAATTATTTATTTTTATGCTCTCATGTGACCATCTTTACATATTGGATGGTATCCAGCCCATATCATAGGAAGAGCAATATAGCACAAAGTTAGAAACCAAAACAGAAAAAGGAAAAAGATCATATGCAGCCAACATCCATACTTATTGAAAAGTCAGGTCTATATATATATATTATAAAAATAAATATAAATTTTTTTTATTTATTTAAAATCTTGGTAACCGGGATAGGAACACTAAGCTGAGGCTCATTTCCAGGTGCAACTCGGGGAAACAACACAATAAGGAATATTTAGTGGAATCATATACAATATACAATATATTAGAGGTTATAGACTTCGTAGTGATTGTATAGCTGGCTAGGATGGAACCTTTCAGTACAACGAGCATAAAAGGTGATTGGATATCAGACATGGATCTTGAATCTTATCAGTACAACAGAACATACAAGGTGATTGGGTATTAGATTTGGATCTTGAATCATACAATACAAATAGCAATGCAGTCCTGAGGTTATACATGGTACAAAGCATCTTGCTTTCTCTTGTCTTTCTAATATGAGTAAGACTCTGTCGAATGCCATGCCTAAAGAATCTAGTGAGTATCGTTCAGCTGTGTCTGAGTTTGATATTATATCTCAACTCCCTTTAACTGGAACTCAGAGCCAAATGATGTACGCAAATATCTCTATAATGCCTCAGATTTTTCAATATTATTATATAGATTAACAAACCCAACCAGTAGTCATTCAAAAATCCCATCCATTTAAATCTTTCAATTCATTCCTTCTTCAATTTCCAAAGCAACTGCAGAAAATTCCTTATTGGAATTGTCAGATGATTCCACTTCTTTATAAGAATCTGGTTCATACTGCGTGCACAAAAATGCAACCAACTGATCAATCTCAAAGAAAATGTACATTTTGTTCTTATAAGAAATCTAAACTTTTGCAGGTGCCAGCAACTGGAAAGAAGCACCAAGCTCCAAAACTTTCTGAAGGTAGGATAAAAACATACATCTTGGTTGTTGTGTTTGATATGAAAAGTCAAGATGAATGAAAAATCTATGTGATTTATACTGTATGCAAGAGTTCCCTGTACTCTGGATAGTTTGGCAAGCAAGTTGCTATCGGACTGAATTGCAAAACTGATTAAGATTGAACTTTTAGCATCAGAGTCAGGTCCTGGTAAACCGCTGATGAAAAACTTCCATGGGAACCCACTTTTTGCAGTCTTTTATGCAACCTAAAAGTTTTAGTAATAAATAACAAATTATCCAAAAGGAGGTCAAATATTTTGACAAGAATAATTTCAGTCACCTCTCTCACATTCTCAGATTCCAAATCTAAATGATTAGGGTGGCCTACAATCCAAAAATTCTTATATCTGATCTGGGTTTTGAGATTTTCTATCTTCCCGTGGCTATTATAGTTTTCCATTATTGTTGCAGCTTCTGTTGCTTCAAACACAGTTGCTTTGTTTTCAATTACAGTTTATTTTCTCAGAACTTTTCTCAATTTGTTTAGTATTGGTCTCAGCTCTTTCTCTTGTGTTCTTTATGTCTTTTTGTAAAAAATCAGTTTTTGCATTCATTCCATCTAGCTTTCTCTCTTGTCTTTCTAATGTGAGCAAGACTCTGTCAAATGCCATGCCTAAACATTCTAGTGACTACTGTCCAGCTGACTGAATCTGAGTCTGCAAAACGGGAGAAGTTGCCATAGCCTCAGTTACCTTCTGAGCATTTTGTTCTACAAATCCAAAACATTATTTTTGTACTAGCAGTTCTACTACTGATTCTACACTTACATTTTCCCTAGTCAGTTCTTGTGTAACAACCACTGATTAATTAAAATTAGGAAGCTGGTGTTGTGACTCAAACACAGATATTGTTGCCGAGACCTGTCTCACTGTTTCAGAAGCCAGCTCCTTCTGATGTTCCATTTAGGGAGAATGTCATAGCAGTGACCACACTGACAGGCACTCCACTACCGGGACTGAGTCCAGGCCAAAGAAATTTTTTCTCAGGAGGATGTATATGTGGTGAGGTAAACTCTTCACTTGAAGAAGAAAATGGTCTGTTTTTTCTTATCTAAGTAAATAGGGCAAATTAAGCAAGCAATGAGTGGAAAAATCCGTTTCCTAAACCAAAAACTAAGAGCTCCCTCGGAAATTTGCTGCATCTAAGCGGCCATATTGCTGTCTGCCAAAAACTGATTTTCTAATGAAAGAAAAAGCATGTTTTCATTTATTTTACTCACTCGCTGCTAACTGCTATGATGTGAACCATATGGTCCAATGTACTTAACATTTATGGTAGTAACCACTGTCATTATTTGCCAATGTAATACTAAATTCTCTCAAAACCATTTAACTTATCAAGGGTATTTGCAGGCTGCTTTTCTGTTGTCACTTATCACTTGTGGCAAAATTGTCCAATTTACAGGAGACACTTGTGTAGAAAAATAAGACCCACTCAAAGTAGGAATGACTTAAAAAAAATTTATTGGTGCTGATCTCTAATGTCAGTCTACAAAACTTCTATGGTACTGAATCTCAGAGAAATGCCACTGCACCAGTAAAATCAAAATTTGTAATCAGGGTCAGTGGTAGATTTGGGGATGGGCTAAGGGTCTTAAGTCCCCTACTTCACTCACATTGACATCTCACTCAAAAATCAGAACTCAGGACCTTGGAGGCTTGAGAAAAAAAATGTCTGTTAATGGCTGCATAGCAGAGCTTTGCTGATGTATTGTAAACAGAGGAGGAAAGGGAGCATGGGCAGGAAGCATGCTGCCACATCCGACAAATATTACCGTAAAACTTTGGCCAGCGAGTGTTGTGCACCCTCCAGCTAATCAGGGTCATCTCCCTCAAACAAACCTTGAAGGAACCTCCACTCCAAGGCTGAAGCCTTCTGTTTATCAACATGACTAGGTTCAGTGTGGGGTATGAATAGTGCAGAGTTCCCCAGTGTGGTATGTTTATTGCTCTGTAAGGTGAGTGACTGGCAGCACTGGAGACTGGAGCCATCTGTTTATCCACAGAGTCAGGTACAGTGTATAGCAGGAACAGTGTGGGGTTCCCCCACACTGTAATGTATTCAGTGCTGGTGAAAGGTGTTAAATTGGCAGCACTGGAGACTGAAGCCCTGTGCTTATTTACACATACAGATATAATGGGCGATAGGCACAGTGCAAGCTTGCCCACACATTGTGATATACTTAGTACTGCTGAAAGGTGAGAGAATGACAGCACTAAAGACTAAAACCCTCTGTTTACCCACTGGGCAGGTACAGTGTGGGGCAGATACAGTGCAGGCCATGCCACAAGTGCTGGTGAAAGGTGAGAGACTGACAACACTGATAATTGAAGACCTTTGTTTAGCAACAGGGTCAGAAGCAGTGTGGGGCCGGGTAGTGAGGCTTGCACTCACTGATGAATTTATGCTGGTCGAGTGTGAGGGACTGACCACACTGGAGACTGAAATGTTTTAATTATCCACAGGATCAGTATTGTGTAGCTAATATTATTTAACTGTACAATACAAACCACCCATTAAAGAGCTAGTAGATGAAACAATAGCAGACAGAAAATTGTAGTAATTTTTAAAAGAAGGCCCTTTTATTTTCTATGTCTGAAGTGTTGTTCTTTTCCTATGTGGTCACTAGATGGTTTTATGGGCAATGCCCTTTGGGGTAACCCTTGCCTCAATGCGTTTGCACTGAGGTTCTTTGGGGTCTATGTGATCACGGCTAAAGCCTAAAGGCGATCACAGTCATCGCTATGTCAAAGTGGTGAAACATTTTTTTGGCTCTCTGACACCCCAGCACACAGCAAAAGGGCACCGGGGACTCCATTTTTTAATGTTTTCTGTGAGGTGCTGCAGCCCCCATATCCTCCCTGGGGGCTTTGCCCCTGCACTCCCCTACTAAAGGATTCTCAGCTCCAGGAGGGTGCATGTCGGGAGGGTGAAAACATTAAAAAAATAAAAGGTTCAGGCCAGGCACAATAAAAATGCACCAGCACCCAGACCTGAACCCCATACCATGCCGATCAGTACCAGCAACCCACACACCTCACCACGGAGTCAGCTCAGCAACCACTGTGGCACAACCCCTTACATCCCCTCCTGTGCGCACTCCATCCCTACGCGTGTGTACGTATAGTGACAGGAAGTTGCTATATTCACCTACCCCATATCCAGCCTCCCTATTCCCCATAGCCATCCCTAGAATGCACTGAGGAAGGGGTTGCTGTTACTGTAGGTGCCCTTTCCCAAGCGCCCATATCACGTGCTATGGTTCTTTGTCTTTTAGTTTATTTTTTGTTTTTTTCGGGGGCTCACCATGATCCAAACCCATAAGACCAACTTAGGGGCTGGTTCATTTCCCCTGGGGTGTGATAGAGACAAGGCAGACTTTTTCTGTATTTCTTAAAATTTAATAAAACTTCTAATAAGGTATTGAACTGATACACTGACGTATAATCATAGTTGGGCATTAAATTAAGACAAAAACATGGAATTACGATGAGTCCTGGGTAGGGCAAAATATGTGTCTGTGTCTTCTGTTTGCACCCCTTGCAGATTATGTGAGAGGCCTTTTGGCACCATGCTTTCCTGCTTAAAGCTGAACCAGCCTAAAATGTCATAATGATTTGCATAAACATCCCATGATGCTTTGCATTAAGAGGGTATGTGTGATTTTGTATTTCTTTGAAACTTGGCTTTATGGCCAATGCCCTTTGGAGTAGCCTTTGCCTCAGTGCTTTTGCACTGGTTTTCTTTGTCTTTTAGCTTGTTTTTGGGGGGCTCACCATGACCCAAACCCATAAGACCAGAATAGGGGCTGGTTCATTTCACCTGGGGTGTCATACAGATGAGGCACACTGATGAGTCCTGATAGGACAAAACACATGTCTGTGCTTTCTGTTTGCATCCTTTGCAGATTGTGTGAGAGGCCCTTTTGCACCATGCATTCCTGCTTAAAACTGAAACAGTCTAAATTGTAATGGTGACTTGCGTATACATGCCATGATGCTTTGTATTATGGAAGAATGTTTGATTTTATATTTCTTTGAAAGTTGGCTTTATGGCCAGTGCCCTTTGGGGTAACTTTTGCCTTAGTGCTTTTGCACTGATGTTCTTTGTCTTTTAGCTTGCTTTTTTTTTTTTTTTTGGGTGTGCCATGACCCAAACCCATAAGACCAACTTAGGGGCAGGTTCATTTTTTGTGGGGTGTCATACAGATGAGGTACACTGATGAGTCCTGGCTTGGATGAAACATGCATCTATATCTTCTATTTGCACCCTTTGCAGATTGTGTGAGAGGCCCTTTGGCACCATGCATTCCTGCTTAAAGCTGAACCAGTCAAAAATGCCATGGTGATTTGCATATACATCCCATGATGCTTTGCACTATGGTAGTATGTGTGCTTTTGTATTTCTTTAAATTTAATAAAACTTCTAATAAGGTATTGAACTGATACACTGATGTATAATCATAGTTGGGCATAAAATTAAGACAAAAACATGGAATTATGATTGAGTGTGTCTATCCTTTGTAATTAAAATCATATCTTTAGGTTTAAAGTTTTGAAATTGACCATAGATATTGCTTTTGATATTTAATATTTGTAACTGTTTTTAATTATAATGTGGAGAAAAATAGGAAGAAGCTCTGTTGGTAAACTGCCACAAGCGCTTCAAGCATTTATTTAAAGATCCCTACTGAATCTGAATTTCATCCCCGTGAGATAACTGGAATTGGAGCCCTGACATTATGAGGAACTGAACAGCTGTGTTACTCTAAAGATGCCATCCCTGATTCCACCAGAGATGGTGATATTGGGTTGTTTTAATCAATCCCATAAAGGACTTTTTATCCACCATCACAGTCTGCACATTATAAATCTCTAATAATTTAATTATTTTGCCAATGCATTTTTATAACATTATATAATCCAATTTTTCACTAGCTGATTGGGGTCATTACTGTTTTACAGTGAGGATGGAGAATACTAAGTCTCATGCAGTATTGTTAACACCCACAAAATTTGATAAACTTTTAATCAAAGCAACTAAAAGGAGGCCACAGTCTGTGGAGGTGACTGGCTCTATAGATACTGAATCACAAGTCACCATTGAACAAAAAATTAAGAAAAGGGGTGAAAACCAGGAAACTCAAAAGTAGACACGGCACAGCTTAAAATAATTGATTTTGTAGGGCAATTTACCTTTACTCCTGTAGATACTAAATGCTGATAAAGAAACCAATTAAATAGAGCTATGTAGAATATAAAATTCTGCCTCTGGAATGAACATGAAATTATCATTCTGAGTCCATGGATTTTCATGGAATTTGCATGAAAATTCTGCAGAATTTGGCTAGATTTTAAATTTCAGGTATTTTGGTCTAGTTTTCAAAGTACATATCTAAATGATACAAAATTTTACAGGTGAAGCTTGCAAAAGTGCTCCACATTTCAGAGTCCTAGATTGAAAGGACCTGAGTTACATAGAAATGTAGAAGTTGACAGCAATCCAGTCTGACCATTTTTTCTGCCTTATGAATGCACCATAGGACTTTACTCTGTCAATGGCCTATCTATTCATACTCATCTATATTGCTCCCTTATGCCTATCCTATGCCTGTTTGAAGTCCTGCACTGTATTCATATCCACCACTTCCTGAGGTAGGCCATTCCATGCATTCACCACCCTTTCTGTGAAAAAGAACTTCCTCACATTACCTCTTAATTGGCCTCCCTCTAATCTCATGCTGTGTCCTCTTGTCCTGCCATTTTTCTTATATTGAAACATGTTAGACTCTTCCACCTTGTTAATGCCCTTAAGATATTTGAATGTTTTGATCATAACACCTCTCTCTCTCCCCTTTGCTGTAGTGTATACATATGTTTTCTGATGCAGTCTCTGCACCATTTTGTTAATCTCCTTGTGCAAGTGTGGCCTCAAGTACTGCATGCAGTACTCCAGATGGGGCATAACCAGTGTCTTGTAAAGAGAGAGATTATTACCTCTCTCTTATGACTTGTGATACCCCTACTAATACACCCCAACATCCCTCTAGCCTTACCTATTGCTTTAGTGGTCTGCTTGGATGATTTCAGGTAATCTGTGATGATGATGCCCAAGTCTCTTTCTTCCCTTGTGATTGCCAGCAACTCCCCTCCCAACTTATAGGTGGCTGAGTTATGGGTGACCAAAAATGTAATCAAAATTTTTTATTTTAGTTTTTTCCATTCATTTTAAAAGTTCTTATCCATTTTTCTCCACTGTTTCAGGATTTAGAGAAGACTGCAGCATGGTTATGTGCACCGCATTTTAATTCTCAAGATTTAAAGGGGGCTGTGCTAGAGGTAGCCAAATGTTGTGCCAACATTTAGATTTTTAGTTTAGTATAATTTTGAAAGCATTACTCAAAATTTTATAAAATGTTGGGAAATATGGGTTATTAGTACATTACTACATTTATATAAGTACCCAGTTTCAGATTTATAGCTCCAAAGGTACGTGAGTTATATGCAGATAAAATGTTTCATTAAATTCCCACAAAAAAAATGACAGACTTTGAGCACCTGTCTTTTTCAGACTGTGCATCCAAATATCATAATATGCAGCACACCATTAGAGCTCCTATCAGCAAGTAATCATACCAAATGCCAGATGTCTTGCTCAAAAGAAGGCTGAGGTACTGTATGACCAAATTAATACATTTTAAAAACTCCACTAAATTTCATCACATTTAAAATTTCAGTTATTTTGATAAATGTTTCAAAATACATATCCAAATTATACCAAATGTGTCAGCTATTCAGGCACTATTGACTTTCATAAGTGTACCAAATTTCTGAGTCTTAGACTGAAATGGGGTGAGTTGTGGGTGGCCAAACATTTAGTCAAAATTTAATTTTCAGGTATTTCCATTTAATTTTAAAAATTTGTATCCAAATTTCTCCACAGTGTAAGGATTTAGAGAAACATGCAGCACATGTGTGTGCACCAAGTTTTAAGTATCAGTCTTTAAAGGGGTCTGTGCTATAGGTAGCCAAACACTTTGCCAAAGTTCAGTTTTAGTCATTTTAGTATAATTTTGAAAGCATTCATCACAATGTAATAATTGTTTGTAGGTGTAAGAGTTATTATTACACTTCTATATATGTACCTAGTTTCAGATGTTTTAGATCCAAAGGTGCCTGTGTTACATGAAAAAAAGAATCTTCATGAAATTTCCCACAAAAAATAAAATGAGAGAATTTGAGCACCTATATTTTTGAGATGATGCATCTGAATGTCATGATATTTGGCATACTGTTAGAGCACCTATTAGCAAATAAGCATGCAGAATTTTATATTTCTAGCTCAACTGACAGCTGGGTGATGACCAATTGAATACAATTAAAACGTTCATGAAATTCTGACAAAATTAAGTGACATTTTGCATAATTTCACAGAATTCCATAAATATTCTACAAATTAGGAAATTTTTCATTCTGCACAGCTCCATTAAATAAAGGAGGAAGTATGTTAGAGATAAAGGAAATAGAAATTGACAATGTTCCTTCAGTAAAAAAACAAATGCAAAATAAACAAGGTGTTTTTATTTGTCCATATCATAATAGGAGCAATGTCAATGATATACTGTAAGTGTTGGTGATTTTGTGGTCAAAAGCATGATAAAAATTCTGGAATTTGCCTCCTGTCTTCTGACCTGTAAAAGACACCACTAATAGTAGACCACCTGATTTAGCTGCAATGGTTAACAAACTGGGTACCACAATCAAAGGTTTGAAATGTCTCTTGCAAGAGGGAAGATTTAATACGAACATACAAATTAACGAGCATAAACAGGCCACCTGTTCTATCAGGTCTGCTCGAGTGTGCAGCTAGCACCCTCACCCTGAAGCTTCCCCTTCCCCCATTCCCAATTACCTCTCTCACCCTGTCCCATCCCCTTTTGAAATTACCCACTATCTTACAGGATACCACCTCCTCTGGTACAGTGTTCCATTCTGCCACAACCCTCTCCATGAAAAAGTGCCTCATCTTTATGTCCTAAATCTTCCCTCCTCCATTCTAAGGCCATGCCTTCTCATGTCCTTCCCCTCCTTAGCCTGAATATTCCTTCAGTGCCTGCCTTATTTATCCCCTTTTACATACTTTATTTTAACATAGTTTGTTGTTATACAGCACATGTAAACAAGTATTACATTCCATTTCCATTTTGTTTCTAAGCCTTATGACACAGTGTAATTATTTAATATATACTGTGATATATGATTTGTATCTTCTGTCCATTTATTATTCTTTCTTTGGTCTTGTATGTCCCCAGGATGAAGATTCCAATTTTAGCATGTCGGCTGTTCACATACCAAGTGTCCATGTGCTTCTCAGTTATTACCAAAAGAGACATATTAATGTATAAACAGTTAACCTTTTTTTAAAGACAATAATTAATTGTGTCTCTCTTTTGTTATTCCTTTTATATACTGCTTAGCAAATCTCAGATAATAAGCCCTTTCCCTTGACAGGCTGGGACTGGTGTTCTATTATTTCAACCCTATGTGGAGGCCTGTTGACATAGGATGGAGATGCCCTTCCTCTCCTCCAGAAGGGTCATAAAAGGAAGCCATAACCCATTAAATTTATCTGTCTGGAGGCGAAGCTTCACCATCAATTTTTCTTCTCTTTGTATGTTTTTAAGGATATCTATCCAATCTGGATCCTGGGTGGCTCCATTGAAAGCCACTTTTTAGTGAGTGTTTTACCAGCTGCTGCCAGTAGTATCCCTTGAAATGATTTTTTACCATTAATATTCTTTCTTCTGAGGGGAATACCTAAGATCATATGCTCAACATAGAGGGGGGTATCTGTTACCATCATCTTAAGATACAGCTTTTGTGCCTCTTCCCAGAAAGGCCTGACTACAGGACAGGTCCAAAATATATGATAATAGGATTCTACCTGTCCACAACCTCTCCAGCAAAGTTCAGACCTTGCAGGACCAAAGTACTTAGTTCTTGAGGGGGTGTTGAAGAACTTACTTATTAGCTTCCATCTAAATTCCTTCCCGTTGGGGGAGGTGGCTGTCCGGAAGACTCCCTCCCATATTTTCTCCCATAGTTGGTCTCCTAACTCCCATCCTATCTCTCTTTCCCAGGTCTGTTGACATCATGGGACTGGGAAATCAGGTGTCCCTCCTCTGGATTTTTAACTACTCTCTCATTCAGCTCTAACAAGGGATGAGGTTTTTGTTGAATTTTCTGTTTATTGTTATCTGTGTGTGTATAAAGGACACTACCTGGAGGTAATGATAGAAATGTAGTCGGGGTATACCATATTCCCCCTGGATTAGTTCAAAGGTTTTCATCTGATTATGGACCATACATTGACCAAAACAGCAAAGACCATATCTACCCAAGTTGAAATGTCTGGTCCTGTCGTGGGGGGGACAAAACCATAATATTCTGAGATCTGAGTATGACTAGAGAGTGATTGTGTGATGCCTAGTTCCCTTTTTACCATTTCCCAGACTTTGTAAAGTTGTTCCTGCTTTGGGTTCAGTAGTTTTATTCTTGCAAGTATCGACAACGGGGCAGTAAAGTCTACTCTAGAGCCATCATTAGTGGTGGCTGAGTTCTCCATATGCACCCAAACATTGTCTGGGTCTTTTCTCAAATGTGCTACCCATGGTGCTATCTGAGCCATCTTGTAGTAAATTTTCAAATTAGGTAGTCCCAATCCCCACTGTGATTTAGGCCTCTGGAGTGTATGCCATTTTGTCCTCAGTTTTGTTATGGTTCCATATGAACTTCTGTAGGGCTTTGTCTAATTTTTTTTCCAATCTGCTGTGGGTATACTAAGGGGTAGCGAGCTAAACAAAAACGGAAACCTTGGTAGAGTGTTCATCCTAATGGAGTCTATCCCACCCATTAAAGATAAAGGTAAAAGGTTCCATCTCTGTAGGTCTTCGCAGACTGCTTGTATCAGCCTAGTGTAGTTGACTTTATATAAGAGTGATAAATTCACTGGAATATGTATACCTAAGTACCTGATACTAGCAGATGTCCATTTAAAGGATAGAGTTTGTTCTAGTTCTGTCATATGGGGGCTGCTCACTAATAATACTTCTGTTTTGTCATAGTTAATTTTAAAACCTGATATCTCACTGTATCTTTCTAATAAGTTCGCCAATATAGGATAGGTTACTATTGGGTTTCGAAGATACAACATTGTGTCATCTGACTATAGTGAGATGTGGTTTTCCTCCCCCCCCATGATGATCCCCTCCAACCCTGGATTTGTTCTAATGTGTTCTGCTAAGGGTTCCATACTTAGGGCGAACGGCAAGGGCGATAAGGGACAGCCTTGTCAAGCACCTCTCTGAATCTCTATCCTGTCAGAAACCGTCCCGTTCACCCTTACCTGGGCTGTTGGGGTGTTATATATTGCTTGTATCCAATTCAGAAATTTTGTCCTGAAGCCAAATTTGGTTAATGTTTTTTGAAGGTATTCCCATCCAAGGCAGTCGAAATGCCTTTTCTGAGTCAATTGCGATAGCTATTTGTTGGATCTTTGCTTGCTTACCAGTTTGTAAAATATTTAGGCATCCTCTGATTTTGTTCTGGAGATGTCTAAAGGGTACAGAACCTGCTTGGTCTGGATGGACCAGGACTGGTATTATGTTATTCAGTCTAGAAGCCAAAACTTTGGTAAAAATCTTGGAGTCTACATTCAACAGGGAAATCGGCCTATAGGAGGCACAGTTTCCAGGGAGTTTGTTTTCTTTTGGAATCACAGCTATTAAAGCTTGTCTCCATGGAAATCATCTGAGTTTTCAAATGAGTTAAATTGTTTAGTCAGATGTGGGGTTAGCTGTTCCACAAATTTTTGATAAAATTCTATGATATAGCCATCTGGCCCTGGAGATTTACCTTTTTTCATGTCCTTTATCACTGCAGTCACTTCGGCTGTTGTAATTAGGGTATCCATTAATGCTTTACTCTCTTCTGAGAGTTTAGGCAGGGTGATCTCCTCCAAAAATCTATCTGTGTTTTCATTAATATGATCTGTATTTGCCTGATCTGAATATAGGGTAGTGTAATAATTCCAAAAAACATCGGCTATCTTTGGGTGTGTACCTCTGACTGTTGCCCTCCTGCTTATTTCCTAAGTTTCTCAACATATCTTTCTGCTTGAAGCTTCTGAAGTCGGAATGCCAAAAGCCATCCTGCTTTATTGCCCTGCTCGTAGTACTTCTGACTTGCATAGCGTAGCTTCCCCTCCACTTGTCTATTATATCCCATAGTTCTCTCCTAAATTTTTGTAATTCATCTTTCAAGTTCCCCTGGTGTGTTGTTTTATGTTCTTTTTCTAACTCTGCTAACCTTTTCTCTAATACTTCTTGTTTTCCCTGGTATTGCCTTTTCTGTTTGGAAGAATAGGAAACCATCCTCCCCCTTAATGTGGTGTTCAGGCTGTCCCAATACCACTTCCATCCAGTTTCCTCTGGCTGATTATGGTATTGGTAGAACTCAATGGCCTCTTTAATTTGTTCCCTAAATTCCTCCTTCTCTAGGGGTGAGGCATTGAAGCACCATGTGGTAACTCTGTCCCAGTCTCCTAACTTAAGCTGCAGGAAAACTGTTGCATGATCTGAGATCCACCGAGGTTGTATTATGCATTCTTGTATCTTAGATCTATTCATTTGACTACATAAAAAATAATCTATTCTGGAATAGGTTTGATTGGTATTTGAATAGAAAGTAAAGTCTCTGGTACTGGGGTTCAAATCCCACCAGACGTCGAGCAATGCTAACTCTTTTATTCCCCCTATAAGCATCTTGCTCATTTTCTTGTTCATTTTCAGATTTTGTGAGGATTGATCCACCCTTGGATTAAGGACACAATTGAAGTCCTCCCCATTAGAATCATGTCCTCCCCCAGTTCTGCTACTTTCCCAAAAAATTTTGTACAGAAGGAAGGGTCATCCTCTTTCAGGGTGTAGAGATTAAAGAGGTGTATCTTCTTTGAGAATTGTGTTCTGGAAACTAGTACTCCTCTACCATTTTCCCATGAGATTTCTGAAGTTATCTCTAAGGGGAGACACATTTTAATAATTATCACTGTTCCTGCTTTCTTGCCTTTAGGGTGTGAGGAACCCACCACATACCCCACCCATGACATTTTTTAATTTTTGGTGTTCTAATGAGGTTAACCTTGTTTCTTGCAGAAATCCAATATCTATATTAGCCTTCTGTAAGTACTGTAAGATTTTTGTCCTCTTTATTGGGGAATTAATGCCCTGAACATTCAGGGTTGCCACTTTAAGTGATCCCATTTTTGATTATCCTGTGTGTGTCCCACATCCCAAGTCTGTTTAAATATCTGTCTCTGTTGATCACTAGCCTTTGTTATTTCTCTCCATCTGTATTTTGCTTTGGTACTCCCTGGCACTGTAAGCAGTTTGTCTCCAGTCGAACCAGCCACAAATAGAACAATCTTCACACAACTAGTGCACAACATCAACATGGAGCCCTCTGCTTCTAAACTTTTTAAGCGTAGGGCTAACTGTATAGTAACTACAAACTTTTTAAAAATATTAACATTCATGGTATATTTCCAAGGTGTGAGGAAAAAGAAATTGCAGGGATAACTTTTGTGCTTGTTAAAATACAAGCTATGCCCTCAGTGCTGTGGGTCTGTAATGTGATGCATCACCTAGCGACCTTTGTGGTTGTAAGCTGTGAGGTATTTGTCAGAAAAGCCCCTGTTGTGGTACCCCTGTTAGTTGGCCAGATCTAAAAGGCCTGGGGAACGTGGGTAGCCACCACAAACTTGTTATCCACCTCCTTCCCCTCCTGCCATTTTGTTTGATAGAATACATGTAAAGAAGCTCTGTTTTCTCCTCCCCCCTTCCAAATGTAATCCAGCTAGGTACAGGCCCCAATTCTCTCAGTGACCTGCTTTTTCAGTTTACAATATAGTTTGTTTCTGACCTTGACAGAGAAAAATAGAACACAAAGTTTATAATCTTGCCCTCATCCATTCCCCCTGCCCTCTCTTTTTATCATTTATGGAGTCTCCCATTCACAAAGCATCTTTTCACCAGTTTCAAATTGTCTATATAAGTCCTTTTGTCCATGGTCAAAGCGCCACGAGGCAAGACAGAAGGAATTACTGGGCTAGTCAATCTGATACGGATAGAACCATATTCACCACTCATATACACAACAACAAACTGTTATAGATGCTATAAAAACAGTTTTATTCCATTTCCAACACAGCAAAACCTGGCAACAAGTAACAGTGCCCCAGCACTTGTTACAAGGATGATCTTACGATTCACCCTGCCTTCAGAGCTTCATCAGAGATACACGTAAGGGGTAACACAGGTGTATTTATACAAACTCCATTAATTAAACAATCAGTGTTTCAACCAATAACAATGCTCACAAAGAAATTCCTTCATTTCCTACACATTGCTAACAGTGCAAACTTGTTTACATAATAAACCACATTTTTAAAGTAATTTGTGCTACATCACACTATTATTAAAAATCACACTGTTAACATATTTCATCACCAGCTCATTTTTAACACTTTCTTTAAGAGCTCATATATGGGATATGAAACACCATAATAAAAATAGCACTCCAGATGCCCTCCCTTGTGTTTTTATTCCTGCATTGGTATACCTGAAAAGAGTAAACAGAGAAAATTATTATAAACACACGAACTATGTTCTAGGATGTCTTTTTCTGCTTAGTGATTCATCTATTCCTACTCAAAATAAGTACAGTCTTATTAATAATAGCTACTCATAATGATACCTATACACAAAATGACGATGATGGGGGCTGATGTAACTTTATCATTTTAAAGCACTGATAATCATCCCTTCTAAAATCACTAAAAATGAAATTTTAAACTCTTGTCTTTTTCCTCTTTTTCTTATAAATGGTGCCAGTTCAAACTTTTCATTGAGTCCTGTGACCTGCTTTTTTAGTTTACAATATAGTTCATTTCTGACCTTGACAGAGAAAAAGAGAACACAAAGTTGATAAGCTTTCCCTCTTCCCTTCCTCCCACCTTCTCTTTTTATCATTTATGGAGTCTCCCATTCACAAAGCATCTTTTCCCCAGTTTCAAATTGTCCATATAAGTCCTTGTGTCCATGGTCAAAGCACCACGAGGCAAGACAGAAGGAATCACTGGACTAACCTACAGTTATTCCACTGAAAGTTCCAATTTAAGCTCACCCTTGTCATAATCCTCAGGTCTTAGTCGATAGGATCTCTCCCTCCTCAGTTGGCGTGGTGGTTTCTCTCACGATTAACTCTCTGAGATCAGCTCCCTAATGTGTAGGCCAGGAAAGGGCTGTGGGAGAAGCACGTTGTGGCCTTCCTGCTCTGCTCCATCTTCAAGATCTCTTGTTCCAAGGCCATGGTCAAGAAGTCTGGGACTCTAATCCCATCCTGCTCAGGGTTGAAGCTGCTTCGAATATGGAATGGTACGTGTGGGAGCCAGTTTCAGTGAAAATGAGTAATCTGGTGGGATATTGCAACTGGATTTTGATGTCTTTCTCTTTTGCTGCTTTTATGATCTCTTTTACTTGTTTCCGTTTTGAATTCAGAATATCTAAAAAGTCCTGATCGAAAGATAGACATTGCCCATCTAGTGTAATGTCTCTCGATTTCTACGTCATTTGCAAGATCAATTGTTGGTCACAGTAGTCAAGCATCCAGACAATTATGGAGCGGGGGCAGAGCGTTTTATTCTTTTAGTTTTTGCACAAGTGACCAATGAGCTCTCTCAGTAATAAAGGAGCGGTCCACTGAAAGTTTTAATGTTGATGCCAGTATATGCAGGACAAATTTCTCCATGCTGGTAAAAGACTCCTCTAGCCCCTCTGGTACTCCAAAAATTTGAAAGTTGTTATGCCGTGATCTATTTTCCAAGTTGTCCAGTTTTAGTTGCAATTCTTTCTCCCATGATGTCAAGTAAAGTATGGCCTGATCATGTTGTCCACTCAAGTCTGCCAGTGATTCCACCGCCTGCTTGGTGGCCGTGGTACATTTCTCTATGCTTTGAATTTTGGCTTTAACATCTGTCACTGAGGATTCCACCCTGAGAAGCATCTTGATGATGCCATCTAGTTTTGCCATTATCTCATGTTGGTCTAATGGATCCAGGTCTTCTTCCAAATCTGTAATACTGGAGACCGAGGATACCAGGTGGGAGTCCATTGATAGGCAGTGCTTGTTGTCTCTGGTCATCAGAGCTTTAAGCTTTGCTGATTGCGTACCCTTGCCTTTAATTTTGCTGGTTGCCATTGCTCTCTGATAGAGCCTAATTGTCAGGAGACAGGATAGCTTTATTAAACTGCTCTTTTATTACTATGTTAATGCGGCAGCTCCCAGAGCTCCCAGATCAGGCGGCCATGCACTCGGTGACATCACCGCCCCTTTTATGTACTTTAAGGTCTCAATCATATCCCTCCCCCCAATCCCTTCTCATCTCCAGGGCATACATGTTCAACTCTCTCAGCCTCTCCTTCTGTGGATGAATCACATCTAAGAACTTTAAATCAGGCAAATTATTCTAGCCACCCTGAAGAATGTTTATCAACCCCCCCCCAATAAGAGATTTATCTTCCCCTAAATTTAGCTGGGAACCTTTTTCTGCCAATAATAAAGGTATGGATGACTGGACCCAACCAAACAAAATGTAAACACCCAATTTACACAAGGTAGTAAAAAGGATCCAGTGGTTTCTGTATTGTCAAACAAACTTTTGAATCACAGTTAAAGCCCATTTAATGCTAATGTGGTTATACTTGAAACTTGAAACCCTATGGGTTCAAATGAAGATCGTTTAGGCCTTCGAGCAAATGAAATGAAAAAAACAATTTATGGTTAAAAGGATGTTTAAAGACCATCTCCAGTTGAATTATGAGAGAGATGAAAATGGATGCTTTGTCTTAAGGAAAACCAATAGAGAAATGGGAAATTGTGAAAATTGAAAGACAAATAAGGAATTACATAAGGAATTATTGCTAGTGTAGGAAAATGGAAAATTGCCCAATAACATATGCAGATGGATTTCTGATTGGCTGGGGGACAGAAGACAGAGGGTGGTCATAAACGAGGAATACTCTGACTGGGCCTCAGTGACCAGTGGAGTGCCTCAGGGATCGGTGTTTGGCCCCAGTTTGTTTAATATATATATTTCTTCTTTAAAGATTAGTAACAATAATATATGGATGCAAAAGTTCGCCGACGATTGCAGATTGGGTGTGGTCACAAATAAAGACGAACATATATTAGCATTGCAGTACACATTGGACTCAATACATGAACAGACAAACTGTAATAAGCTAGGGCTAAACAAAACCAAATGTAAAGTTTTGCACATGGAGAAAAACAACAATGAAGCAACTTACCAAATAGATAACATCACACTAGGGGTTGTTACTGAGGAAAAAGACCTGGGAATTACAGTTACAAAAGACCTGAAATTCAGAGTGCACTGTAGAAACCAGCTCAAAAAGGCTATCCAGATTCTAAACTGCATATTTAGGCACATAGCGAGTAGAGATAGGAATGTGTTGATATCTCTGTACGTCGCATTGGTCAGGCCACACCTGGAGTATTGTGCAAGGGTTTGGTCACCCTATAATAAGGAGGACATTCAAAATATCGAGGGAGTCCAGAGAAGACTTACCAAACAAATAAAAGGATTAGAAAATAAAACATATTACAATGGATTGGTCAATCTTAATCTTTATTCACTGCATTATCGTAGAATAAGGGGAGATCTATATTTTCTCTATAAGAGTATGGAAGATGACAAGTTACTAAAAGAACTGGGGTTCACATATAAACTTGGGAGAACTAGTTCAAGGAAACATAATAAACAATTGCACCAACAAAATTGGGAACATAACTTTCGGAAATATTGGTATAGTTTAAAAGTTGTGGGAACCTGAAATAACTTACCAATGAAAATTGTTAATAGTACAACTATGAACGAATTAAAAAAAGGGATTGATCTATTTTTTGGAGATAATTCTTATGTCAATAATAATTGGAAGGCGAGCCTTATAGGATGGAATTTCTATCCTCGGCTTGAATGAACCTATGAAACCTATGAAATAAATGTATCCAAACAGATTTATCACTACCCTTTGTCAGAGAGGAGATTGTTGACTTAGTCAACACATAAACCAGCCAATGTTCTGCTAATAAACAAAAATAAAACAAAAAAGGTAAAGGACTATAGGGAAAGTAAAACGAATAAAGTAGGAACTAAGATTTCTGATAAACAGGTTAAAGTAAATGGTAAACTAAGATGTCAGCAAATAGAAGGTGAGACTAATTTAGAACCATTAAATAAAAACAACATAGATAAGGGAGCAAATGAGGCTTAGGGAGTGGCCATCTCTATGACTGATGGTAATGGGAAAAATATGAACATACAAATATACAAAATTGACAGCAGAAACAGGCTGTGTCCAACCGGGGCTCGGACCTCACCACTGGAGGAGAAGTTACAAGACTGCCCTTGGAAGTGACCTGTGGTCCTGCTCCTGCTAATTTGCAGACCATGTGACTTTTTTCCCCTGCTGTAACTATCAACTGGGAACCTTCGAACTCTGGTTCGTTGCAGGGTCTAGAATCTGCAGAAACAGCCAAATTAGGACCCACTAGCCCAGCCTGCACTGAACCACAGTCTAGTGGCTTGTCTGGAGCTGTGGGTTGGAAAGCCGTATACTCCCTCAGCTGTGCCATACCCAACCGGAGCTCGGACCTCGCCTCCGGAGGAGAAGCTACAAGCCTGTCTTAGGAAGTGACCTGCAGTCCTGCTCCTGCTAATTGGCAGACTGTGCGGCTTTTTCCTCTTCCATAACTACCTCCTGGGATCCACTGAACTCTGGTTCATTGCAGGATCCAGAATCTACAGAAACAGACAAATTAGTAGCCACTAGTCCAGCCTAGTAGATCACGCAAGTGTAAAAATGCCTCTAGTGGACAAGTTCTATAATAAGCAAATGGTAAAGTAGGCTGTTTGTCATGTGGCTAGAATTAGCTATATAAATAAGTGTCCACCTGGTAGTAACTCTGGTAGCTCACCTGGAGCTGCAGGTCAGAAAGCCGTATACCCCCTCAGGTGTGCTGTGCCTGACTGGGGCTCAGACCTTGCCACCAGAGGAGAAGCTGCAAGCCTGCCTTGGGAAGTGACCCATGGTGCTGCTCCTGCTAATTGGCACACTGCGTGGCTTTTTTCGCCTGCCGTAACTACCGCCTGGGATCCTCTGAACTCTGGTTCATTGCAGGATACAGAATCTACAGAAACAGCCAAATTAGGACCCACTAGCCCAGCATGTACTGAACCACACTCTGGTGGCTCACCTGCAGCTGTGGATTGGAAAGCCCTATACCCCCTCTCAGGTGTGCTGTGCCTGACTGGGGCTTGGACCTTGCCACCGGAGGAGAAGCTACAAGCCTGTCTTAGGAAGTGACCCACGGTCCTGCTCCTGCTAATCAGCAGACTGCATGACATTTTTCACCTGCCATAACTACCTCCTGGGATCCTCCAAACTCTGGTTCATTGCAGGGTCCAGAATCTACAGAAACAGCAAAATTATTACCCACTAGCCCAGCCTGTACTGAACCACACTCTGGTGGCTTGTCTGGAACCTTGGTTCAAACCAGGGACTTTTCTCAATCCTCAGATGCCTTCCTCTAGGGATCCAGGTGCCACTCTCCCTTTGCTCCCCCACCTGAAGCTAGTGCCACCTGCCCAGACATGGGTCGAGCAGAAGGAACCACCAGAAAGCTGTAGGAATCTGGCTGAAAAAGCCATCAAATGCCGGCTGGGAGAAGCGCTTCTCTTCCTGGGGACTCAAAGCCACTAAGCAGCAGTCCATGCTTATGCTAAGGTGGCTACAGCTCCTCTGGGCTAGTGGCAGCAAGGAACTGAGTTGGCAGTTCAAACCAGGGACTCTTAATCCTTGGATGCCTTCCCCTATGGATCTGGGTGGCGCACTGACAAGTGTTTCTCTCCTGGGGACTCAAAGCAGCTGAGCAGTGGTCCATGCTTCGCTCTGACTCCCGCCCACCACAGGTGGACACTTACTTATATAGCTAATTTTAGCCACATGACAAACAGCCTACTTTACCATTTGCTCATTATAGAACTTGTCCACTAGAGGCATTTTTACACTTGAGTGATCTACTGCCAGTACTCGCATCAAGCTGTTTCAAGTGGTTGTCTCCCACACAGCTCTACTTAACTACTCCACATTTAAATTGTTCTATTTAACTATGGAGGGAAGGCCTGTGCCCCTGTTAGTACTGAGCCTTGCTCTTTTTCTACTATCGCACCCCACAGCTAGGCACGGCTCACTTGATAGTCAAGACTCACTTGGCAGTGCAAAACCGACCTCTGCACTGCTAGATTTTACCTACTCTAACCTACTCATACGTGAAGCACCATGAAACGACTCCTCTATTACTCCCTAGATTTCTCCTATACCTGGCTGTTGACTTTACCTCTAAATTATTCTGGCTAAATATGCTTCTGGCTGCACCATTTTTCCAATGGAAAATCTGGTACCTAGTGCTACTGGCTTATTATTGTCTGGGGACATGGAAACAAACCCAGGCCCCCATTATTACTTTGAATATGGACTGGCTGAACGCAAAATGCCTTCATATAGCACATTTAAGCATTAGAAGCCTTCTCTGCAACTTCGCACAACTTGAGACTTGGATATCAACATATGATTCTGACATTCTTTCTCTGTCGGAAACATGGCTTAAGCCTGCCGCTCCAGACTCATCTTGCTCCCTGCCAAGCTATACTCTGATTAGAGGTGACAGAATGTCTAGCGGGGGGGGGGGCAGTGTGGCAATCTATTTCAAAAATCACCTAACATGTGCCTACAGTCCCCCTAATAAAGGTCAGTTAGGCTGCTCTGAGCAACTTGAGCACTCTGCCTCTGCCATTGGCCAAAATGAATTAATTATTCTCAGTGACCTCAACCTAGATTGGTTGAGGAAATATAAAAACACTTCACAATCTTTGGTGTATGGCCACAATATGCATCAGATGATTGAAGATCCTACCAGACTGGTGTAGTCTGCTGCTGGGACACTTATAGACTGGATACTTACTAACCAGCAGGATGAGATTACTGCCTTAGGATTTCTTCCAGACTCAATAAGTGACCACTGCTCTGTGTTTTGCATATGAGGAGCAACTGGGGCTGCTGCCCTATCACTGAGTTATATCACTTTCAGGGATTTTGCTAATTTTGATCAGGCAAGTTTTCTACACATGGTCTTTTCTGTAAACTGGGCCCCTATTTTTTCAATCACGTAATATTGAGACTGCCCAGAATCATTTTATATCTATATTCCTATCCCTTCAGGACATACATATACCAAAACATACACAACATGTTAGGACCACACAGACTAGATGGTTGCATAAAGAACTCCTTGTCTCCCTCTGGATGCATGATAAAAGCTGGAACTGTTTTAAAATTTCTGGAAGGTCAAATAGACTATGACACCTACGAAGTACAGAGGAACATCTGCAAAAAACAAATTAAGCTTGCCAAAAGCTCGTACTGCAAAGGTCTTCTACTTGAAGCTTCCAGGAACCCTAGGAAATTCTGGGCACATGTAAAATCCTTTCTGGGATTACATTAGTTACATCACACAAACAATATGATCTGAAACGGGGTGCACTGCAATGACCCTCTTACCATTGCAAATTCCTTCAATATATACTTTACTGACCTCCCTAAGTACACCATCTCTCTCCTAGTGAACCACATCCCTCCATGCTATGCTGAAACTAGTGTGCCTAAACATCCACCTTTCGATTTTAAGGTTATTACGAATGTTGTCCTAAAACTACTCAACAAAATCTTTGACAACACTAGTGCAAGCTCTGTCTGCCTGGAGCCTAAACTTCTGAAGCTAGCTGCTCCCTTTATTGCAACTCCACTGGTTAACATCTTTAGCTTGTCACTCTGCCATGGGCATGTACTGGACATTTGGAAGATAGCAAAAGTTACCCAGGTCTTTAAGAAAGGAGACAAAAAGGACATTTCCAATTATAGGCCCATTGCCATTCATTCAGCACTTAAAATTCTGGAGAAATTAGTGGCTATGCAGGTCTCTGAGTTCCTCTCCAAATGCAGCCTCCTATCACCTACTCAGCATGGCTTCTGCAAAGGGCACAGCACCTCTACGGAGCTACTACAATTCACTAATAATGCCCTTACTGTGCTGGATCAAAGCCAAATGACAGGTGGAGTGTTCATCAATCTCTCTAAGGTGTTTGATCTCCTTGATCACCCCCTCCTACTTACCCATCTTGGCTCCTTGGCGCCTCTGCAAAAGCTGTGAAATGGTTCCACAGCTATTTAACCAATAGAAGCCGACATGTTAAATTTAACTCTGCGGTGTCTGACTCCAAACATATAAGTGCTGGTGTTCCTCAAGGCTCCATCTTGGGGCCTCTTCTCTTCTCAAGTTTTATAAACAACATACCACCAAACACCACTGGGTGCTCAACTATTTTATATGCAGATGATCTTGTACTTTTCACTTCCTTGGCACATATAAAGAAATATATAGCCATCTAACCTTTGCATTTCTAAAAATCCAAGACTGGATCCACAACAATAGACTTGTCTTAAAACATAAGTAAAACGCAGGGCATGCTGTTTGTATCCCCTGACAAACTTAATGCCAATCACAGCCTCTTTAATGTCTCCTGTGCAAATGGCTCTTCTCTTACAGTGGCAACCTCTTTTTGGTATTTAGGCATCCTACTTGATGAATCACTCAGTTTCGAACAACACATCATGACCACATGCAAATCAGTCAACATTAAACTAGGCATTGCCTACAGAACTAGTCAGATGCTCACTCCTTCTGCTAGACTGGCTATTGCCTGGGGCATTCTACTCCCGTCCCTCACATATGGTGCCGTCACCTATACAAATGCCTTTAAAACCACTTTCAGTAAATGGGACACAACATATAACAATAGCTGTCGCTATGCCTCAGCTTTCCCATGCCTGAAACACCATTGCCTGCTATATTCAAACCTAAGTTGGTCCTGCCCATCATCTTCCTGCCTTTAGTACATTACTAGATAATATCATTAGAACTGGCCCTCCTACTTTTCTTGCAACCATGCTAGTGCCCCAAACCCCTGTCTATGCCACTGTTCCTCTGAGCTCTCTCTATTAAGTACTCCCAGGTGTAAGACTCTGAAAGGTACCTCAACTTTCTCATGCCTGGCCCCATAGTACTGGAACCCCCTCCCACTTGATGTTCGCTCTGCCCCTAATCATGCTGCCTTTAAAAAAAATGCATCACATTCTCCTGGTCAAGAGTGCCCAATGCACCTGTTTTAGCCCTCCACAGGCTGCTCTTATTTCCTGCCTCCTATCACTGAAAGATCCTCTCTCTCTCTCTCTCTCTCTCTCTCTCTCTCTCTCTCTCTCTCTCTCTCTCTCTCTCTCTCTCTCTCTCTCTCTCTCTCTCTCTCTCTCTCTCTCTCTCTCTCTCTCTCTCTGGAACCACACTACTATACTATGTAGCACTTAACATGGATGGTATGCAAAATGTCTAGTACCTATGATTGTATGAACTATGTCAATTTTTTTCCTACCTGTTTTCTAGCATCATATCATCACTGTTATTACCTAAAATGTCTTGTAGATTCTCTCTTCCATGTTGTTACTCATCTTTGTACGAATGTCTGTAAATTGTTTGACTGCCTAAAATGTCTGTAACCTCTTGGGTCGTGTCTTAAAAATTATCATAATTATGGCTATGACACCTTACCTGGTTAACAAAAACTACATAAATAAAATAATGGTCTATCTAGTCTGCTCGAGTGTGCAGCTCAGATCCCTGGAGCTGGAACTCACAGTAGTAGCCACAGACATTGCCAGCCTTTTCCAGATATTTAGCAACATTTCTAAAGAGTTTATCTCTGCTGCCCCTACTGTAGAAATGGAGAAAGCATTAGATATATCTGGAAATATCACAGAAACTTCAAGAAATAGCTGGCAGTGTCTGTGGCTGCTACTGTCACATTAATTCAGTCTCAATCTCTTAGTAAATATTACAGTTTGGGTAAAATAACATTATGGAAAATTAATGGAATACAAAAAAGGGACAATGAAACACAAGATTCTTTATTGGAGCAAATTCAATATTTATTCTATTTGAACACACAGAAAAATATGATTCTACAAGTGATTTGATCGACAGATGTACCCTCCCAGTTACTTCTTTTTAAATTTGATGGAAGCAGCCATGCAGTTTTAGGACAAAAGAAAGTTCTTGTATTAGATATTAATCTTGAATACCCGGCCTATATGATTGTGATATTTCTTGATGTGGTTTCCTGGACAGAACAGGAAATGTCATTCTTTCTAGATGGTGTGGATAGGTAGATAGATAGATAGATAGATAGATAGATAGATAGATAGATAGATAGATAGATAGATAGATAGATAGATAGATAGATAGATAGATAAGGGATAAGCCGGGGGGCCTGTGAGATAGATAATTTATACTCACAAGTGCTGTTTGACCTTGGTTAACCTCAGGAGTGGTGTAAGCCATGAGTGAGGTGTCCAAGGTCACGCAGCACTAGTGTACATAAATATGTATCACACAAGGCCCCCCTCCGCAAATTCCATTTATGCAATAGGGATGGACCTTGTGTTTTGACTTATTTTATTTTTTTGCCTTTTTTTAATTAATAAAGTTCATGGGAGGTTTTAATGAAATAACATGTGTCCATCTTTGATGTGCCCTGTTTCTATGGGCATTGTTAGGGAGACACCATCATGACATTAATGCTGATGCTGCTATGCTGCAGCTGATTGGCTTAGATGTTGAGGAGCTGATTTTATCGGTATCATGTCATATGGACGACTGAAATTGAGCGACTCAGTTTTGAGTGACTCAGTTTGAGTGCCCGTTATGTGAGTTACCCTGAAACGGTTGTGAGGTGTGGTTATACTGTGGATAAAGGAGAACAAGGGTGACTATGCAGGTGGGTGAACGGAAGAGGAGGGAGAAAGGAAAACGTATATGGGAGGTAGTTTGGTGGGGTGTTGCCTAGCTGGCAGTGTGGTGTAGTGGTAAGGGTGGATGGCTGTGGGTTAGGGACTGGGTAGGGGTACTGTTTTTTTTTATGGTGTTTGCAGGACTTAGAATATTTTTTTGTAAGTCCCATTTTCTCCCAACCCCTCAGGTTGCCCATGATGTTTGCCCCCATGCAGCTTGTGTTTCCCTCCTTGAGTTGCCTTCCTCCCTGAATGTATCCCCCTCTCTGACATACACCCCCCCTGGAGTTAATAATCCAAATTTAGGGGGTTTGGGGGACAAAGCCCCCTACAAGGGTGGGTGTGGGGGACAGCCCCCTTCATAAATATACTCCTCCATTTTGAAAGAGTCAACTGCTGTTTTTGTAGTCACTGGGGAGTGTATATTGCTATTTTGCTTTTCAGCTATGTACACTTGCTGTAATGGCACTTGCTGTTTAGTGGTCACCGTTATGACATGGAACAGATTTTATTTCATGCCAAGATGGTGATGCTGCTTGGCAAGAGCTGTCCCAAGCATTAATGGAAGCTGTGAGGAGAGCTGAATACAGTTCTTTCTGTGGTAAGTAGGAAAAGTTAAATTGCTGTGTAAAGTGGAAGAGAGTCACGTGTCTATATTGAACAGGTTGCGAGTGCTAAAGAAACTTAGTTGGCTTTGTGGTTTATTTAATTGTTTATTCAGTTTTTGAATGTGCTGTTTCAGAGTGGTTGTAAGAGTGGCAGTTAGAGCTGATCAGAGCAGTCATTCTTTTTTTGTTTTGTTTTTAAGAAAAAGGTAGCAGTTTTAATTCAGCATTACTGAAGACTGTAGTTTGGGTTGTTGAGCGGAGACCATCAAGAAGACAGCTTCTGGCTGAAACAGCAGTTTGAGTAGGCAAAGGAGCAGAGGTGAAATGGAAGTATGTCCCAGTTATAAAACAATGTGTTTCTTTTTTATAATAGTGCTGGAGTTGAGGAGAGTATACTTAGAAGTTAAGGTTGCAGTTAGAGCTGATGAGCGGAGAGGCGGGCTGGCAGGGGGTGGGTGGATGGCAGTGCTGCAGAACCAGGAAGGAATGGTAGAAGAAGAAGAAGTTGTGATGGCAGATGGCTGGGGAAGATGACTTGTGATGTAGAAACTGTATAGATAAAGGGCCTATGACATAAGAAGTGTGACGTATTAACTGTGTACATAAATGAAATTTATGTACACAGTTACTCAGATAAATGGATTTATCACACTCTGTTTATATCCACCCAATTGCATAAACATATACATATATATTCCTTGTGCAGGATATGCAATACCAGAGAAAGGAAGTGTGTCCAGGAAACTTAGGGTCAACCATGTGAGTCTATAACTCAGTGGTTAGAGCACCACAATTGTATTCTGGGGGTCTGCGTTCAGTTCCCATTAGGTCATATTGTTTCTTTCTCATGACAGTTTGTGGCACTAGGTAGTATTCCTTGGAACAAACATGAAAATAAATTAATGATGCCTTTAAAGATTAGATTAGATATCTTTTATATACTGAGGCACCTTCTACTTCTTATATGGTATACAGTGCCTTCAGAAAGTATTCGCCCTCCTTGGATTTTGTCACATTTTGTGATGTTGCAAATTCAAATTAAAATACATTTATATGGGATTTTTTTGTCACATATCTACACAAATGACTCTATAATGTCAAAGTGGAATGAAACTTCTGGAATTTTTTGTACATGTAATTTAAAATAAAAACCTGAAATGTCTTGATTTGATAAGTATTCACCCCCTTTGCTATGACACTCCAAATTGAGCTCAGGTGCATCCAATTTCCTTGTGAGATCACTCTAAAACTTGAATGGAGTCCACCTGTGGTCAGTTCAAATGGCTGACATGATTTCAGAGGAAATACACCTGTCTATATAAGGTCCCACTGTTGACAGTGCATGTCAGAGCAGAAACTCTCCCATGAAGACCAAGGAGCTGTTTGTAGAACTCCGTGATAGAATTATGAGGAGACATAGATCTGGGGAGGGGAATAAAAACATTTCTAGGGTGTTGAAAGTTCCCAGGAGCACAATCAAGTCCATCATTAGGAAATGGAAAGATTACGGAACCACCCAGACTCTTCCTAGAGCAGGCTGTCCTCCCAAACTGAGCAACCGGGCAAGAAGAACCTTGGTCAGGGAAGTGACCAAGAACCCAATGACCACCCTGACAGAAATACAGAGTTCCATGGCTGAGATGGGAGAACCTGTCCAGAGGACAACAATCTCTGCAACATTTCACAGATGTAGCCTCTATGGGAGAGTGACTAGACTGAAGCCACTCCTGAGAAAAGGCCACATAATAGCATACCTGGAGTATGCAAGAAGGCACGTGGCAGACTCTGAGACCATGTGGCAAAAGATTCTCTGGTCTGATGAAACAAAAATTGAACTCTTTGGCCTAAATGCAAAGCGCTATGCCTGGCGTAAACTGAACACAGCTCATCACCCATGTAACACCATCCCTACCATGAAGCATGATGGTGGCAGCATCATGTTATGGGGATGCTTTTCAGTGACAGGGACTGGGGCACTTGTCAGGATAGAGGGAACAAGATCGGAGCCAAATACAAGCACATCCTTGAGAGAACCTGTATCAGTCTGCAATAGACCTTGGACTGGGGCAAGATTTACGTTCCAACAGGGCAATGACCCCAAGCATACAAGCCAAAGCAACACTGGAGTGGCTTCAGAATAAGAAGGTGAATGTCCTTGAGTGCCCAGCCAAAGCCCAGACTTGAATCCCATTGAGAATCTGTCGAAAGACTTAAAGATTGCAGTTCACGATGCTCCCCATCCAACTTGACAGAGCTTGAGCAAATCTGCAAGGAAGAATGGGTGAAAATCCCCAAATCCAGATCTAAAGCTGATACAGACATACCCAAGAAGGCTGAGGCTGTAATTGCTGCAAAGGTGCTTCTACAAAGTATTGACTCAGGGGGGTGAATACTTAAGTAAACAAGATATTTCAGTTTTTAATGTTTCATAAATTTTTGTTACACAATATAAATATTTTTGCCCCTTTAAATTGTTGAGTATGCTGTGTGAATCAAGGGGAAAAAATCATTCCAATGCATTAACAATTCTGGTAATAACACAACAAAATGTGACAAAATCCAAGAGGGGGGTTAATACTTTCTGAAGGCACTGTAACATTTGTTCCCTAAAGAAAATAGTAATAACTCAACAAAAAAGCTTACATCTGAGGAAGAAGGTAAGGCCCTCAAAACCTGTAATAAAATACACTATCTAGCAAAGATGGTCTTTCACACTGAATCACCATAACTAACAAACTGTAAAGGTTCTAACATGGATTTGGAGGAAAATAATAATAGAAAAGCACTTCCCAAAATTGCAAAGATAACATCATACTTACAGAGAAATCTTGTTGGGAAGAAATAACAAATTCTCATTTTTGTCAAAAACCACTTACTCTGTTTGGATGGTATCTACCACCAAGTGAATTTATTGGTAAAACAAAGAAAATCATTTGTAAGCTTTTGTCTCTAACATTACAGATCAGTAAGATCACCATAGGATATGATTCAGTATATTAGATTGAAAAAGCTCCAGAATGTAATAATCATTCCCCAATTGACATATATTTCAAAAGTGGATAGTTAGCTAATAAAGTACTGGGTAATGCAGAAATTCTAGATAGTTTAGGAATACAAGTGGTGGGTGAAGTGGCCTCAATTCACTCTGTGAAGTGATTTGCAGAGTCATGATGGGCAACACGAAGTCCATTGACAGCAATGACTTTGTGTTACTCCGCCTTCCCTGAGCCACTACTCCACAAATTTTAAGGTGAAGTACATTGAAAACAATGTACTGCACCTCACTTCGCCTTGTTTTAAGCTCCAAAGGTGAATTTTGCAGTGATTCATGGGATTTCAGGTAACATGGGCTCTAGATTGCTCTGCACAGCCTCAGTTCAGGATAGTGTGTGTAGGAAGCTGTAGGAGACAGTCTGCTCTGAGAGCTCTCTGCAATTCAAACCTTCTAAAAGCTGTTAAAAAAGTCTTTTCGAGTATTTTTTTTTTTTTGCTCAAACTTTAGTTCATCTATTATAGGAAACCCTCCTCTGCTCATATCGATGAGTGTTTATTTTTTGTGTGCGGATTTTGAATGTTAATGTACAACATTCAGTCTGTGTACTGACAGACACTGAAATTGTGCTTTGAGGGAGGGGCGTAGTTGTGGTGTAGGTAGATTAATTTGGAGAAAAAGACAATTCTTTCTGTTTTGGAGATATTTTTCTTGTATAACTGTGTTAATGTATACACAGTAATATTTTCAATAATTCTTGACATTTGTTGCTGTTTGTTGTGGTGCAGCAGTGCATAATTTTAGTTTGTTTAAAATATGTGGTTATACTACTGAAGTTTTCAGTTTGCTACGCATTACTTAATGTGTGTGTGAGTGTGTGTGTGATGCATGTCATCAAATCAGACACCTTTTATTGTGCCACATAGTAATTGCAACAATGTTAACCTGCTATCCACTGCAGCTGTGTGATTTTTGCACTTCTTTGTGGTATCTTTACTGGTACTAGTACTAGTGACTGTTACTGCAGTACACTGCACCCCCCCCCCGCGGCCTGCCCCAACCAGCAAAGGTATTCTTTTCCAGATTTGAATTTCTGATGGTGAGCACTGGTTAGGTGCTGTGCCTTTGCGTCTGCATCTCTTCAGTGCGTAGTGCAATCTTAATCTGTCTGTGCCTTTGTATCTCTTTAGGGCCCAATCTCCATCTGTAACTTAAGTCACAGTTGTTTCTTTGGCTTCCATTCAGAGTACTGGACTGGTGTGGTGCATAACTCTGCATGAACATTGTACTCATTAATATGTGGTTTTAAGTCAGGGCCATCATCACGAGTCACTCATGATACAAATCATGTTCTTCATCATCATGGTCACAAATGCAGTCACAATTCATTATCACGTCATGGATCACAAAATTAATTTTTTTACTAGTTACTTGGATGTATTGTAATCCTGTTTTGTAGCATCTGTCCAGGCTTCACCACCCTGCCACCACTGTACTCATTAATAAGAGTTTCTAAATTGGGGAGTTTTGTGCTACAGCTCATCGGAGAAGTACAGCCGTAGGCATTTGTGTTCCCATACAGTTTCATACTGGTTATCTCACACCAAATCACATTTTTCATCAACACGGTCACAAATGCAGTCACAAATCACGATTCACGATCTTGTCACAAATCACAAAATAAATGTTTTACTAGTTACTTGCATGTATTGTAAGCCTGTTTTATTTATTTATTTATTCGAAAAGTCAGCTTTACAACCTTTGAGTCATGGACTCATTTACAAAGGCACCTCGTTGAAGGGGGTGTAGACAGAGTTGCATAGTGTGGTTACAACAGTGAGAACAATACAGGTGCAGAACATTAAACAGAGTACACATAGGTTACATAATAATGTTACTTATAATAGGTTACGGTCAAATACAAGGCACCCAAGGGTTACATTGGGGGTACAGCCCTGGACATACCTAGATAATACCTGTAGAGGGTGGAGGTAGGGATGGGGAGTGGGGTGGGAGGAGGGGAGAGGATATGCTGTCCAGAGGACATTGTCAAGTCAGAGAGGCCTGACAGGAGGATCCCACAGTGGTATTAATTAGGTGCATCTACAGCAATGAGCATCGAAGAGATGGTTCCGGTGGGCGATTTTGAAGGGTCCAATTTTGGCAATGTATGTGATGCAGGCTGGGAGGGAGTTGAACCAAGCAGGTGCTCAGTAATGGAAGGATCTCTCAGCTAGCAAGGTCTTGGTTCTGGGCACCAGAAAGGTGGCCTTGACAGAACTATGGGTGGCAACAAATGAGGACACATGCCATAGGGAAGCAGAGACCCCCCGGGGGGGAGAGCCCTAGAAGAGATCTTTTGGTGAGTAGGCAGGTCTGGTAGCACAGATGCTCCTCAAAGGTGAGCAGGTTGGTTGTGGAGTAGAGCAGGCAAGTGTGAGTGTGGCTAGGGGCTCCAGTCAGGAGCCTGCAGGCCTTATTGATTGAGGGCTGGATTTTAGTCAAGGTGGTATTGTCAGCTGCAGCGTAAATGGGCAAGCCATAGTCCACTAGTGACAGGACAGAAGAGGTGATGGCCAGCCAGAGGGCAACTTGGGGGAGGCAATCCCTATGATGGTACAGTAGGCCTATCTGAGAATTTATGGTGGAGGACAGGGCATTGATGTGGGTGTGGAAAGTGAGAGCCGAGTTGAAAGTGATGCCTAGATATTTGTAAGAGGTCACTTGCTCCAGAGGGTGCAGAGTGCTGGGGAGAATGAAGAGGGGGGCCTTGTTTTGGTGATAGGAGAAGAGCATTGACTTAGACTTCTTTAGGTTAATGACAAGTCGGTGGTCAAGGAACCACTTTTCAGTTTGGTTGTAGGTGTGCTGGAGGGATACATGAAGAGAAGAGGGATCGGGGTGGGTTGCAAAGGAACCGCATCATCGGCATAGAGGAGCATTTTTCCTGTGCAGGAGCTTGGGAGAGTGTTGAGGTAGAGGTTGAGAAGTACAGGGCCCAGAATCGAGCCCTGGGGTACCCTGGAATGAACAGGCTGGGTATTGGATAGGAAGCCGTTTATCTTCACACCCTGGGATCTAGCAGAGAGGTAGCTGGAGAATCAGGCAAGGAGAGACCAATGGAAAAGCTGAGTTGGTGGAGGGAGTCAAGCAGGAGGGGGTGACAAACAGTGTCAAAAGCCTTGGAGAGGTCAATAAACACTGCGCCTGAGTCAAGAGCAGAGTGCAGGTATTAAAAGAACTCCAAAGAGCAGTAGTGGTACTGTGTCCTGGGTGGAAACCATGTTGTTCTGGGCACATTATGTCATATTTGGCCAGGTACTCAGAGAGTTGAATAGACACTATTTTTTCTAGGGCTTTAGAGAGCAGAGAGAGGATAGAGATCGGACGGTAGTTGTTAGGTGAAGACCGATCTCCATTCTTATGTATAGGGGTGATTTCAGCTGATTTCCAAGCACTGAGGCATAGAGACTGGTTTAGTAAGTCAGTAAGGGGGACTAGGACTTCATCCAAGACCAGGCGGAGGATCCTGGAGTCTAGGGGGGTCATAGCTGGGATTGTTGCTACCAAGGGCTTTTAGCAGGTGTGGCCTAGCTATGTGGGGGGATATAGTGTGCAGGTAGAAAGGAGGATGATCCAAAGCAGGGGGGATATAGGTGGGGATTAGGTCAAAAAAGTTGTTTGCGAGGACAGAGCTTAGGTCAGATATGGTAGTACTGAGGCAATTAGCTATGCAAGTTAGGTCTGTAGTGATGGTGCCATCAATGGAAAGCTGGGACAATGGGGGGGAGAGGGTCTTCCCATTAAGCTCTTTCATGCTGTCCCAGAAAGACTGGTCAGAACCCCAGGTGGATGCGAGGGTGGTCTGATAGTGCTCTGCCTTGGCCCGTCTAATGGCCCAGGTGCACTGATTACATGCCGCATTGTAGGCTTGTCTATCAGTCAACTTGCCTGATTTGATAGTGATGTGTCAGAGATTATCCCTATGCTTAAGTTTTTGGATAAGGGATGAGGAGATCCATGCGGCATTTTGTTTTTTAGTACAGATTCTGGTGTGGGTGGGCAAAAAGGTCACAGACCTTGTTGAAGGCATTGGTGAAGAGGTCTAGTGCAGAGTCAATATCAGGGGCATGACGGATGGGGGATCAGTCCAGCTGTGCTAGATACAGTATTAGCTTTCTGAGACCCCCAGGGCATAGGTGCCAGTGCAAGGTGGCCTGGGACATAGGTTTCAGTATGGAGGATGACCAGATACAGAGGACAGGTGAGTGATCACTAAGTGAGTCGAGGAGGATGTTGATATCCCAGATTTTATAAGGGCAGTTTGATAGTATTACATCTAGGAGGGTGCCGGAGCCACTTGTCTGGTTGAATCTAGTGGGCTGGGTGACTAACTGGGTGAGACATGTCCAGGGCAGCAAAGGAGTCCCTGGCATGTGAGGCAGTGGTGCCAAGCCAAATGATGTTAAGGTCACCTAGGATGAGTTGCTCAGCTTTGTGTAGTAGGGAGGTGAGGTAGTCGATAAGAGACTGGACCACTGGGTTCTGGTACTTCGGGGGTTTTTAGGAAACTGTGAGGAAGAGTGGGCCCCTAGCTGGGCCAGGGGTAATTTTTAGAGTGAGGGCTTGGGTGCCGTAGTCAAGCTTGTGGGAAGGGAGCGCATGGCTTATAAGGGTGGCACACCCACCACTGCGTTTACCAACTCGGTCTTCACTGAACAGGGTGTATCCAGGGAGGGAAATAACAGAGTCAGGGGTTGTTTTGGAGAGCCAGGTCTCTACTAACACAGTGATATCGGGTTGATGTTGTACAACCCAGCACAGGAGTGTGCCAGATTTCTTTAGAAGGCTGCATATGTTCAGTGATGCAACACGGAGAACGGCTTCAAAATGGGGTATGGGAGGGCTAGTTGGCATAGGTCCAGGGTTTAGGTGTATATTTCTGGAGAGCAGTAAGAGCAGAGTGATTAATCTAAATAGGGGACAGTGGCGACAAGGACCCTTAGTGTGGTGCCGATGTGAGGTCCTGATAGTAGGGGTGCAGGGGATGGTAAGGCATGGAGGGTAGGAATGGCATGGAAGAAGTGGGTCCAGGATGGGCCCAAGAGGGCAGATGGTGGTGGATGCAGAGGAGTTGGAGGGATGTCCAAGGTGGGAGGGGGCCAAGCTATTTGGGGGTGGCATAGGGGAAAACTGCTTGGGGTGGAGGGTGGGGGCACAGGACGGGGGTGGTCTGAGTCAGAAGGGTAAATATGAGCAGGCCTAGTAGAAGAGCAGTGGTGCCCATTGTTAAGTAGTAGGTAGCTGGAGGTAAACCTGAGCCAGCAATGGTGTGCCAGCTGTGAAATTAGAAGAAGCACATGGCAATTTTGGTAAAATGCCTGGAAAGAGTCACTCTAATATTGCTTTACTGCGTGGGGGTGGCAATGACACTAGTTCTAACTTAGTGATATTGTTGAAAATTCAGCTAAGACAAAGGTGCCAACTACTGGGATGGTTTGGCTGTGACTAGGTATGTCACCATAGGCAGTGGACGTGTAAGAATTGAAAGGGTCTATAGTCAAATTAGGGTGAGGTCCCTAATAATAGGGCAGGTTACAGCAGTAATTGAGAGGAGTTAACTGGAGTGGCTGGAGAAAAACTTGGGAGCAGATGTGCAACCCGTTGGGTGAGATTGCTTTAAAAAGGGGCAGTAAGAAAGTGGGTCAAGTCAGGTATTGAAGACAGGGAGGCCAATAGCCATAAGAATATGCAGCAGTGGAGTGACCAATCAGCTTTTGTAGTATCTCTCTAGGTTTCACCCAATCACCACCACTGTACTCATTAATAAGAGTTTTTTTTTTAATTGGGGAGTTTTATGATACAGGCTCAGCTCATCCAGGAAGTACAGCCATAGGAATTCACATTTCTTCCTGTACAGCATGTGAGTTACAGTACTGTAAGTAGTGGTGGGTGAAGTGGCCCCAATTCACTCCATTAAGTGATTTGCGGAGTAACGCAGAATCCGCGGAGTATTCCACAGTGCAAAGTGGAGTATAAGGTTCAGGTTCAAAGTAATTACCTGTAAAGAGGTAAAGAGAGAATTAAGGAAACTTAAATCAAATAAAGCCTCAGGTTTGGATAAAGTAGAGAATAGGTTTTTAAAAGATTCTTTGGAGGTGATTGCTCCTATTTTAGCAAGACTCTTTAATTAAAGTCTGATGGAAAATAAATTTCCAACCCTCTGGAAGCAAGCAAAGATTGTACCAATTTATGAAGGTAATTCCCCCGTGGAACCAACAAATTATAGACCGATTTCACTATTGTCGTGTTTGTCAAAGGTCTTGGAGGGACTGGTAAGGGGCAGTTGAGTAAGTACTTGGAAACAGGCTCTCTGCTGTCTCCTTGCCAGTCAGGATTTCGTAAAGGGTATTCCACGGACACCGCACTCACAGATTTAATTGATAACATCGCTTCCCAGTTAAATGGGGGAGGATCGGTGGGGGCGGTTTTCGTGGATCTCTCCAAGGCCTTTGACACCATAGACCATGGTAAATTGTTAGGGAGAATGAAGGAATTAGGAATAGATAGTGAAACTCTTCCTTGGTTTGATTCTTATTTGTCAGGCAGAGTTCAACAAGTTTTTGTTGATGAAATTTCATCTAAATCAGCTTTTGTAAGTAGGGGAGTCCCCAGGGCTCGATTTTGGGCCCTTTGTTCTTCTTAATGTATGTAAATGAACTCCCAACAGTGGTACAAAATTCAGTTTTGAGTATGTACGCAGATGACACTGTTCTGCTGGCTAGAGGAACTACAACTCAAGAAATGGAGAAAATTCTTCAGAATGACTATAGTAGGATGGAAGCATGGTTATATTGATCGGGGTTTGGTATTGAATAGTAAAAAAACAAATTAAATGGTATTTCATAGTACAGGAAGAAATAAAAATAAAAATAATTTTCCAAAAATTATAATAAAAACAGTTAAAAATGAATCCTTAAAACAGGTTGAGTCATATAAGTATTTAGGGATTATTGTAGATAGTAGTTTGAGTTTTAATACTCATATAAAAAATCTTGTTTATAAAACAAATAATAAATTAGGGGCCTTTCGTAGATCTAAATATTGTTTGGATTATCAAATGAGGAAAGATATAGTAAATCAATTGATTATTCCTTGTATAGAATATGGGATTCATATACAGTATATGGTATGTCAAATAAATCAAATTTGAGGGCAATACATGTCCTTTATAACAATTTGGCTAGATTTGTACTAAATTGTGAATATTACACTCACCATTGTGAAATGTTTAAGATCTTAAAATGGGAACATTTAGAACAAAAAAGGGACCAAAAATGGTTGAAACAAATACATGGGGTAGTTCATAAACAAAGTCCTAAGTATCTTATGGATAAAATTCCGTCTTTAAAGTATAATCATCAATATAACATATATCAAAATGGCTTTTAATAAAAACCATACCCACCCTTCGCAATTCTGGAAATCCATAAAATCCCTCCTCACCCCTCCAACCAAACCTCCTACCCCCACCCTCAACCTCGCAGGCAAAATCATAAATGATCCTTCTCTGGTTGCCACCGAGTTTAATGCCCTTTTCTCCGCTGCTACTGCCTCCCTACTCTCCTCCCACCCCCACTCTCACCCTCTGCTCTCCCCAAGGTCCCCCCTGACCTCCCCAACGCTCCCCCCTGGGCCTCCTTCTCACTCCGCCCAGTCACCCCTGACCAGGTGTTGAAAACTCTTCACTCACTAAACGCATCCAAAGGAAAATGCCCATCAGGGCTAGATTCTAAAATGCTACAGCTCTCTGCCCCGGCCATAGCCTGCCCCCTAGCTTTGCTCTATAACCTGTCTTTTAAGTTATACACCGTCCCCACAAATTGGAAACAGGCCACTATTTCCCCCTCCCCAAGGGCGGGGACCTTTCCTCCCCAATGAACTATTGGCCTATATCTCTGCTCCCAATCCTAGCCAAAATTCAAGAGCGCCTTGTCCTATCCCAGTTGCACACCTATCTAGATACAATCTCCTTTTTCACCCCTTTTCAGGCTGGGTTCAGAAAAAATCACTCCACCACCACATCCCTCCTTCGCCTCACCAACTCCATCCTCACAGGCATTGACAAAGGTGACATAACCGCAGCTATTTTTATTGACCTGGCAAAAGCTTTCGACATGGTCTCATACTCCCTACTATTACCCAAACTTGCCCAAACTGGCCTGTCAACATCTGCACTCAGTTGGTTCCACTCTTACCTAACTGGCAGATCCCAAGCAGTCAGCATCGGTACGGATCTATTCCCCACCCTCCCTGTCACCAGTGGCGTACCTCAAGGGTCTGTACTTGGCCCACTGCTCTTCTCAATTTTCTTAAATGATCTGCCTACTGTCTGCACAAAATCTGGCATCCATATGTACGTGGATGATACGGTGCTCTTCGCCTCTGGCCCATCTGGTGCAACTGTATCAGCTTACCTCCAGAAGGATTTCGACTCCATCCAATGCTGGTTTCTGGTGAATCAACTTTTCCTCAACTCAAAAAAAACTGTCTCCCTCATCTTCGGCTCCCGAGCCAAACTATCCCGGCCTACCGACGTGCCCACATTCTATACCTTGGTGGGTCCCACTTGAGGCATGCTCCACATATCGCTACCTCGGCATCTCACTAATCAGCACATGGACTTCTCTGCACATGTAGACGCACTGCAAAAAAACTACATCCGTGCTGGGAGCCCTCCACATAACAAACTTTGCATCCCCTGACCAACCAGGAAAGAAATGGTGCAAAAAATGATCCTCCCAATTTTTGACTACGGCGACGTCATTTACGGCGCCGCTCCCCCTACATCCTTAGCCAGGTTAAACCCCATTTTCGACTCCTTCTGCCGGTTCACCTTGGACCTCCCTCCCAATACCCATCACTGCTACCTCTACCAGTCCCTCGACCTCCCATCACTCCAAAATCGGCGTTTGCTGCACAGTGTTAGAATCACTGCTAAATTCTGGTCTCACACACTGCCCTCCTATCTATCAACATCTCTAACCACCGCCCCCCCACCTACCTACGATCTCAGGAACACTGACGCCAGGCTCCTTCACATTCCCCACAGATCCACCCGATCAGGTCAGGTAGCTTTTAGTTTCAGACTGCTCAAACTATGGAACTCACTGGCAGCCGACATCAGACTCACTACAAGTACTCCCCATCATAATGCCCTCCTCAAAGAGCATTTTGCTACCAACTGCACATGCTTTCCCCATCGCTAAAATTCCCTGCATGTCTCTTATCAGCTTCAGGCCCATTCTCTACTCAGCACCTTTTTGCCACTGACTCCTCTCAACTGCTGCTGTAGATACGCCTACCTACCCAAATAGTATTGTATTTCTAACCACACAATGTAATTGAGAATTTTTCCATGCTAATACAACACTGCCTGTCATACTCCTCATCCATTTTCATTGTACCTACCATATGCATCTCAGCTTCTGCATCCACCCTTCTGGACCACTTGTTGCTAGCTGCTAATTACTCATGTGCTGAATTTTGGCCACTGTTGTTACCTGCTGATTTTTGCATGTACTGATTTTTGTATTTTTGTACTGCACTCCTGTAACCCCTTACCCCAGGGCGCATCTGGAATCGAGCGGTACTCTGCTCAGCATGCCTTCCTGGTAAATCTCTTAAATAAATAAATAAATAATCTAAGAGATAAAGGGGGAAGTAAACATGTAATGCCTAAAATAAATAATAAATATGGTGAGATGACCTTTGGTATGAAAGTTATAAATTTGTGGGCACCTATTGATTTGAAAATGAAGCAGATTCAGAAATCTGAACTTTTTATGAGAGGCATTGATAAAGGGTTGCAAATAAGGTGTATGTGTAATGGGTGAAAGAAGTTTTTTGGGAGACATAACATTATAAATCGTAAACAATGATTCTGAAGGAAATGTCCTATGTGGAAATGTGATGTTTTTTTGAAATTTAGACTAATATTAACCATGCTTGTATAGTGAAACTGTGTAACATGTATGTAGGTTTATATAAATTATGTTTGTCTAGCAAAATTGTGAAATAAGTATGTAACTTAAATGTTTAGAGTGTATTTTAAGTGTGTTTTTTTTTAATTTATGAGGAAAACAGGCACATCTTGAAAAAGGGTCTGTGACCCAAGGATGTTGTAAACCATCTTTATCTGTATAAAAATAAACTTTTACTACTACTAGTACTTTGCATCATAATGAGGAACGCGACATCCATTGAAATCAATGACTTTGCGTTATTCCACCTTCCCCAAACCACTTCTCCACCAATTTTAAGGTGAAGTACATTGAAATCAATGTACTTCGCCTCACGTTGCCTTGTAATTGAGCTCCAAGTGAAATTCTACACTGATTCATGGAATTGCAGGTCACATGGACTCTAGATTGTTCTGCACAGCCTCAGTTCTGGCCTGGGAAGTGTGTGTGCAGTGGTAGCTGGAGACAGTTTGGTCTCAGAGCTCTGCAATTCAAAACCTCTAAAAGCTGTAAAAAATGCCTTTTTGAGTCTTTCATTTCCCTCAAAATTTAGTACATCAATTGTAGGAGACCCTTCTGTGCTCATATCATCTAGTGTTTATTGTTTGTGTGTGGAGTTTGAATGTTAATTTAGAACAGTCAGTCTGTGTGCTGTGAAGTGTGCTTTGGGGGGAAGGGCGTATTTGTGGTGTAGGTAGATTAACAGGGAGAAAAAGGCAGTCTTTCTGTTTTGGTTGTATGACTGTTAATGTACACACAGTAATATTTTCAGTAATTCTTGACATTTGCTTGCTGATTGTTGCGGTGCAGCAGTGTATAATTTGTTTAAAACATTTGGTTATATTACTAAAGGTTTTCAATTTGCTATGCATTACTTATAGTGTGTGTGTGTGTGTGCGTGAGTATGTGTGCTATGTGTGCCATTAAATCAGACACCTGTTATTGTGCCACAGAGTAATTGCAGCAGTGTGAACCTGCTATCCACCCGCACCTGCATTCATTTTTTTTTACTGCATTGTGGGATCTTTACTGGTAGTAGACTGTTACTGCCATGCACTAATCACTCAACCAGCAAAAGGTATTCCTTTCCAGATTTGGATTTTGTGACTTGTGAGCACTGGTTAGGTATTGTTGTGCCTTTTCATATGCATCTCTTACGTGTGCAGCACAATATTAATCTGTCTGTGCATTTGCAGTGGACCATTAATTCTGGGAGACTGCATTTCTTGTTACGCTCTCATTTCACTTCATCAGCACTAGGGAATTTTCTGGGCACAAGACAGTAGCATTTTGGGGATGCACATTAATTCTGGTGACTGTGTGTGACCTCTGCACGCATGACTGGGTGCACCATTAATTCTGGGAGATCTTGCATTTCTTGTTGTGCTCTCATTTCACTTCGTCAGCACTGGGGAGTTTTCTGGACACAAGACAGTAGCACTTTAGGGATGCACATTAATTCTGGTGACTGTGTGTGTGGGGAGCTGCCAATATTGTTGTCACTTCACCTTACTTCACAGTAAGGTGGAATGACAATGTGAGGTAATAATCACAAAGTGAAGTGAGTCTTTCATATGGGCACTCCGCGTAGCGAGGTGACAACGAGAAATGCCCACTTCGAGGGCACTTCTCCTGTGAAATTTAAATTTGCTGCATCTCTAAATACAAGTGATAGAATTAAAAGCAGTATTTAACAGGCAGCCCAAACATGGGTGTCAGATTGCACATGTAGTCAACACAATTACAGAGGATATACCTGTAACACCCCCCTTCCCATGGTATTTATTGCAACAAGATAGATTCGCCACATTAGAGCTTTTAAATGATAAATGGCCAGCTTGTTGTCATTTAACTAAACATGTACCTAGAACAGAAGTAGATTGGATGGTTTTGTCATGGAATATTGATGGTTTAGCTACTAAACGCTCTGATGAACATTATATGAAATTTATACAGTCTTTTGAGATTATCATGTTACAGGAGACATGGAGGACACCTGATATGCCTTGATAATGAGGCTTTGATATCTTATACATAATATCAATGAAAAAATCCAAATTGGGTAGAGGATAATGGTTCTGCTAGCAGCAGTTACAAAAGAACCTAATCACTAAACATTTAGATCTCAATTGGGATAGCATTTTAGCTATTAAGATCATTGGTGGAACTCATAATGCTGTCTTTATCAATTTCTATTTACCTCCTAAATACTGACGCTCTAATTATGGTGCAGTTTGGGAAATGTTCCCATATATTAAAAGATATAATAGAAGCTTATCAAGACAGTGATTTATTTATGACAGGAGACTTTAATGCAATATGTATGCCCCAAATAATTGACTTTCTCAACTTATCACTACATTCAGAGCCTAGGAATAGTATACATATTGTGAATCCATACTGAAAAGGTCCCAGAGAATTACTGTAAAAGAGTCACACAGTTATGTTTCTGATTATGGCAATCTGATAGAAGAGGGTCGGTTTCATTTCTGGTAGAAGGGTGATAGATGCTGGCTAGTCTTGGGTGCCAGCTATAGTGCTGTCCTAAGGGATTTGTTTTTTAATGTACCATCCTTATCAATCATGATATACCCCAGGAATGATGGAAACTAAGTTGATATCCTGGAATGTTAGGGGGCTCAACTCCCCAGTTAAAAGAAGAAAAGTGCTGCTTCATCTTAATAAATTAGGCCCTCTCATAGCATTTCTACATGAGACAAAACATTCCTCTATAGAAGCGAAGAAACTCAAACAAGGGTGGGTGGGTGAAGAGATACATAGTGTGGTTACCACCCATAAACGAGGAGTTTCCATATTTTTACATAAAGTATTGGGTTGGAAATTGCACAGACACACCCATGACAAGGAAGGAAGATGGGTTTTAGCGGAGATGGAAACTCCCTGTGGGTCCATTGATCCTGGCCAATATTTATGCCCCTAATCAAGACTGTCCTCAGTATTTCCATGCTATCAATCAGGCTCTTTCTGACTTCAACGCAAAACAAGCTCCGGTACTAATTGGGGGGGTGGATTTTAATTTGACAGTGGATCATATAAGAGATAGGAGTAACAAGACCCCCGAACCACATCAACAAGCTAAACTAGCTGTCCAGAGATTAATGAATGAGCAGGTATTGCTGGATGCCTGGAAAGCACAGCACCCAGGTGACCATGACTTTACTTGCTTTTCCCCAGCTCACTGATCCTCCAGCAGAATAGACCTTTGGCTCATCTCCTCTGGGATATATGAAATGGTTGTACACTCTCATATACACCTGATCATTATTTCAGATCATGCACCCCTAGAACTTCTGATTAGGCAGGGCTCAGCCACCCCTCCATCCCCTGCTTGGTGCCTTGACCCCCTCCTGTTAGAAGACGTAACCTTCCAGAAGTGGCTCGGCCCTGAAGTGGCGGACTACCGAAGAAACAATGATAATGCAGAGGTCTCTGACTCGACCCTCTGGGAGGCCTTCAAGGCAACTATCCGAGGCAGAATAATTGCCTCCACCACTGCCACGAGGTGCCGACAAGAGGCCGATCAATGAGCCTTAGAGAAACAACTATATCAATTAGAATCCCAGTATAATGCTCTTAATCAAACTCCATCCCAGACTTTACTAGCCCAGCTGACTAGTACTAGAATCTCCCTCAATGCCCACCTAACCCACCAGGCTGAACTGAATCTTAGAAGGATATGTCATGCATACTGGGAAGGGGAAGGGAGGCTGGCAAACTCCTTGCCTATAGGTTGAAACATCAACAGGCCTCTCGCAATATACACGCCTTAATTAACAAACATGGAGTTAAATGTTACTACAAAAAAAGGGATCAATGAGATCATGACATGGTTTTATGAACAATTATATGCATCTCCTCAACCTCCTGACCCACTTAAAATCCAAGGCTTTCTAACCTCGTTACCTATCCCTCAAATTCCAGAGAGTGATTCCCAAGCTTTGGAATCCCCAATAACAGAACAAGAGGTGACAGAGGCTATTAAATCTATGAACCTTCGGAAGTCCATGGGTAGGGATGGGTTGCCTATAGACCTCTACCGACTCCCAGGTCTCATCTGGCTCCATACTTGGTCTGAGCATTTCACCATTCCTTATCGAACAGCTGCCTTCCTCCTTCATTGAGAGAAGCCACTATTAAAGTTCTCCCGAAGAAAGGGAAAGACCCACTCTCCCGGAGTAGTTACCACCCCATATCGCTCATCAATGCCTATGCCAAAATTCTGGCAAAAGTCCTGGCTACCATTCTTGAGTATCTCCTCCTGGGCCTAATCCATCCCTCATCGGCCAGTTTCATTAAAGGCCATTTAGGGTCAGACCACCATAGAACTTTGGTCTCATTAATGCACCTTACCAAACTGTCCAAAACACCCTCTGTAGCCCTGGCCATCAATTTCGAAAAGGTGTTTCACTCCGTAGAATAGCCCTTTCTATTCCACACCCTTTCTGCAATGGGAATGGGACCAACCTTCACATCGTGGATCAAGCTCCTATATTCCTTGCCCGTGGTCTCAGTCTTGACCAATGGTAACTTTTCTAAACCCTTTCAGTTGCAGAAAGGCACGACGCAAGGCTGCCCCCTTTCCTCATTCTTTTTTGTCCTAGCTATAGAACCTCTGGCCTTTGCTTTTCGGGAATCCTCCCAGATTCCTGGGATACGAGAAGGAGACTCCATTTTCAAAACATTCTTCCATGCAGATGATCGCCTCATCACTACAGAGTATACTCCTCAAGTGATCAAGGATATCTTCAATATTTTGGCTGAATTTTCCCAGGTATCAGGGCTTAAGCTAAACCAGTCTAAAACGGAGGTCCTTCCACTAAACTCTGTATCCTCAGGGGAAGTTTTCAATACTTTAGGGCTAAAATGGTCACCAAATGGTATCAAATTCTTGGGCATTATCCTCCACCCGAATCTGGGCAAAATGATCTCAATTAACTTTACCAACTTATTAGACTCACTGAGACAAGATATGGAGAGATGGAAAGCCCTGCGGCTTTTGCTAGCCTTGAAAATTGACTCCATTAAGTTGATGTCCACCCCAAAGACACTATACATTCTGGCTCATCTACCAGTGCCCATCCCCCAGAAATGGTTTCAAAAAATGGAGACTCTAATGGGCAATATTTTATGGGAGGGGTCCCATCCCAGATTCAGCAAACTCAAATTGAGGCAACATTGGAGTAGAGGTGGGTGGGGACTCCCCTTGCTACAAGGGTACCACATGGCCTATGTCTTAGCTCAGACTACCAGATGGTTCTACAAGACAGGTCAGGCTTCCCCCTCCTGGCCCCATCTGGAAGCATCTCTGGTACATGCTCCCTCTGCAGCAGTGGTTCTATATGGTAAGAAGTCTCCACCCTCTGGGCTCCCTCCCACTATATTGATTTCAGCTAAATACTGGAAGAAAACCCTGGCCCTCTTAGGCCAAGACCCAACGCCTTGGGAATTTACTTCTCTCTGGAACAACCCTGTTATACAAATAGGGAACCACATGCTCCATTGGAAGCTGTGGGAAGCCCAAGGCATTCCTTGGTACATGACTTATTACTACAGGGCACCTACTCTCTTGACTCCTTTGAAGTGCTGGAAACTTGATTTTATCTCCCCAGGACCCATTTTTGGAGATATCTCCAAATTAGGGATGCCATCACCCACCTTCTCAAGGCCCCACTCCACAAGGAGCTCTCTCAGGATTCCCACCCCACCGGCCTGGTGGTGCTGAGGGTTGAGGCACTGGATGCCACACCTCACACCATGCTGGTGACCCGAGTTTGTGAGTAAGCTCAGGTGCCAGGGGTTGGCAGGGGAGGGACAGGATGAAGTGCCCACTGGGCTGCTCTCCTGTCCCGGGGGGAGGGTGATGGGTGGCTCGGTACTCCAGCAGCCCCCAGTGGAGATCAGGGGCATTGCAGAGCACTGAGCAACATGTACTCAGCGTGGCCCAACACTGGCAGGGCTGCCATGCACAGAGAAGTTGGGAACGTGTCCATGCCCGGGAGGGGACTAAGGGGCGTAAAAGAGAAACACCCTCCTTGGCCAGATAGGTGATTGCTTCCTCCAGTTCTGCCACCACATGTCCAGTGCTGGTCTCCCATCACTGCCCCCTTTGATCTTTCCAGGGCTGTTAGCCCCCGCAGGCCCAGGGGTCGTGATTACCTTGAAGATGATGGGAGACACGGCAGATGGTAGAGCGGTTAGGCCAGTGGGGATAGCCCAAGAGAGTTCCATCCAGGGAGAGAGAAAGAGAGTTTAAAAAAAATAAAAAAGATTCCCACCCTATTGATGCTTGGGGTAAGCTACTCAAAAACCAAGCGTGAGCAATCTATACAGCTCTCAGGGACCCTACCCGAGCAGTTAGAGTGCAATGGGAGTCAGATTTACAGACCCCTATCTCTGATCATCAATGGGCTCATAGTTGGGCAAGGATTCACACTGCTTGCAGAGATGGGTGTAACTGCTTATAATGAACAAGACCCTACATAGATGGTATCCAGACCCTGCCAAACTTAAGCGCATGGGTCTTATTATGGCCGACAACTGCTGGAAGTGTGGTAATCTAGGCGCTAATCTTTTTCACATTCTCTGGACCTGCCCCTCTCTTCATTCCTTCTGGCTATCAGTCCAGGGTATTTTATTTATTTATTTAACATTTTGGTGACTGGGTAGGCCCCACTGAGACCATTACAGTCCCTTTTTTAGGGGCAACCCGGGATTAATTACAGGCTACAGGAAAATAAACAGGGGGAACAACTCAAGGTAAATAGAATAAAACAGACATTACAATCAGGACATATTGTACAATTCACAGGCAAATTAGGTACAATTGAAGATCATAAGGAGTAAAACAGTTTCACAAGAATGACAGTCACACATTGTTCGTTGAAACGGAACAGTTTCACGAAAATTACAGTTACAAATGACTCATCAATCGTTAAAGGGTATGTGTAAGCAAATATTCCCTATGGTCAACCCTGACCCCTCTCTCCTTTTATTGGGATGTGGAGGTCCGTCCACACCGAAATATTGCCCCCGGGCTAAATGGATTACTGGAATAGGGGGTTATTGCCAAAAGACTAATCCTGATGACATGGAGATCCCCTGATATTCCGACCTTCCAGGAATTCCATGCCATGCTGGAGAGACTCTCCAGTTTTGCTGCAGGCATAACCTCTCAGTTTGAATTATGCTGGCAGCCCTTCCTTAACTCACAGTACTGCCATGACGCCCTCCCAAAGGCTGCCTTGCATGACTCCCCACCTTGCTCTGGAAGAGGCTCTTCAGCTTCCTCATCAGTAAACACTGTCTCCCCTTGATGTCATAGAATTTGTTAAATGACTCATTCCCCTTCCTTTAGATCGAATTGCCTTTTTTTTGTATATAGTTCTTATTAGTACAAAGATAACTATTTGGTTGCACCATATCTAGTTCTACTTTGAGAATATCTGCTTTATTTTTAAGCCTCTTCTGGTGACTTTGAAATGTCAAGGTTTAGTATACCATGGTCTTTCTATCTGAATACATATACATAAAACTAATCATGTCATAATTTGTCAACCTCATGCATTTATTTGTTTTTTTGAATATGCTTATTAATTTACCCTGACTAATCTTTATTTATCTAAGGCAATGCTTCTTATCTCAATGTATTTCTCTGAAGATCCGGACATACCAAATGTTGCAGTATGGTCTCAGATCATGTATGCACTTATGCATATATGTGGTGCTTATTCCTATAAATTAATAAAAAATGTTAACAACAAAAAAAAAAACTAATGAAGCAGGGAAACTATTGTGCACTCATATAATTGAACGTGACCTAATTTTAGTAAATGGTAGAACAAGACAGGATAAAGAAGGAACTGGTATATATCATTCTCATTACAGAGCATCATTGATTGTTATATTTTTTACAACCATTAAGACTCTTGATAAAATCTTAGATTTGGAGGTTCTAGAATGGGTTGGTTAGGAGTAGGGAGTAGGGCAGATGTACTCCTACTTCATAAAAGCAGTAGCGAGGAAGAGACTTGCAGCTATAAACCACCTGCTGGTACCAACAACACTACCCTGGGCACTTTCAAGTGCAACCTGCATCAGCACCTTGTCACAATGGCCTCCTGTAAATGTTTCTCCTAACTAAACTTACTCTCCTTCCATCTAATTTCCCCCCTCTAAGTCCCTCCCATCTTTACCCCCACTATCTCCTCTCTCTCCTCCCTTTTTATTTCCCCACTATTATCTATATTCTCTCCCCATAGCTTTCTCTACATGTATCTACCATCTCTCCTAGCAGTTTCTAATTTATTCTAGTGAACCATATTACAACTGTGTTTTTTTATTGTACATATGTTCTTGAATAATATACACAAATTACTGTAACTTAACATACATACTGTGAATCATTGTACATATTACAGTAATTCCATATGAAAGCTTTAATGTACCCGACAAAGCCTATGGCTGCTTGAAACTATTGTACTTGTTATTGTCCTCACTATGTTCTGTACTGTTTCCCCGAAATGGAACCTTTGTAAAAGAGCATTGGCTCAAAGGTGTCTTCCGAAATAATAATAAATAAATAAATAAATGAAAGTCAGCCTGGCATCAGTGGGTAAGTGGGGGGAGCTAATGGAGTCACTTTTAAAGGAAAAGATTGTGGAATATCTTGAATCTAGCAGGTTACAAGACCCAAGGCAGTATGGATTCATTGGGGGTCATGTCAGATGAACCTGACAGAGTTCTTCAACAGGGTGACCAGGAAAATAGATTATGGTGGGGCTGTGGATGTGGCCTACTTAGACTTCAGGAAGGTCTTGTACTGTACCACATAGAAGGTTCATTAGGAAACTGGCAGTTGGGGGAGGGTCCTAAGGTGGTGAGTTGAGTATAAAACTGGCATTGACAGAGAGTGGTGGTAAACAGGATATACTCAAGGGAGGGGAGAGTGACCAGTGGGGTACCTCAGGACTCAGTACTGGGTCCAGACTCCTTTTTGTTTTTGCTCCTCCCAGGCCCCCTGAAATCCCACTCCTTCAGGCTCTCACATGCTTGTCCCCTCTGTGCACAAGATGCAACACACCTATTGCCGCCTTACTTCCAGGCTCCCTAAGATCCTCTGACACCCCACGTTGTCTGACTTATCCCTGCTGGCTGCCCTCTGCTGCACTTACCCCCCAGGCTCTCTAAGATCCTCTGATACCACATGTTGTCTGGCTCATCTCTACTGCTGGCCCCCTGCTACTGCAGAGAGGAAGCACCTTTTACTCCGGGGTTGTCAGTCAGGGGAACAGGTATGGTGCAGTGCACTGGATGGTCAGGGGATGTTGAGGGGACTCGCAGGAGGCCATCATCCAGAGCTGCCAGGGCAGGCCATTTCTGTTTTTTCCCATCCCTCTGCTCCCCTCCTGTGTTATAGCTGCATGTTGTGGCATTCTGGAAGGACATACAGCAGTGCTTGGTCACCCATGCTACCAAGTGTGCCTCCACTGGCTCACCACCAGGAGCCACCTGAGGTGTGGTGCAAGCCGTACCCTCCCTCCTGGGGAGGAGCGGATCTGCGTGGACACCACTCATCTTCTCTGCTGGTCTCCCCTCCAGTTGCCCAGGATGCAGGTCATGGACTTGGGTCACTAGCGTGCCAAGCAGGCACCTCACCAGTCAGCACCACAGAGCAGGTGAAGATCCAGTCATCGTTAATGTCTGTTTAAGTGTATAGGTATTACAGCCTTTTGCCATAAGCAACCAGAATTCTTCAGTATTTTTTATCTGAAGAAATATTGATTATATAATAAAGGCACCTCTTTAAAAACAGCTAAAGCCTATGATTATTTAGATGTAGGATTCACAAGTAATTTGAAATGGAATTCCCATTTAGAGTACCTAAAACAAAAACTTGTTACATCGATAAATAGAATCAACCAGTTTATGAGGAATTATAGTGGTTACTCAGTTACAGGCTATCTCACAGTACTGAATTCAAAAGTTACAGCTGCAATACTTCATGCAGCAGAAATTTGGGGTTTAGAAAATACATCTTCATTTGAAGTCATCTTAAGTAAATTTAACAGATATCTTTTAAATTTTTCAGAATGTATTCCTAGTCACCTCCTTTAAACTGATCTGGGGCAATATTCATTGGATTCATTGGTTATGTCAAGCATAATAATCTTCTTGATGGATTAGCAAATAATGTAGGAATCTAGACTGCCTAAACTCTGTACTGAAGATCAAACAGCACATTCATTAAGAAGCTTTACATTTTTGTATATGGACTTTATAAAGCAAAACATTTATCCACTGGGATAAGGTACGGTCTTGACAGGTGTATTTAGAATACCTTGAAAACAACTGATTAACAATACACAGTTAAGATGTAGGAATATAACTGCTTAGCAAGATATAGGAAAAACCAGATTATCTAATATACATATCTCGTGTAAGTGTTTCAAAAATGGTTTTGCAAGAGAAGAACTTATGTATACAAAATAATTGATAAAACATGTAGAAACCTTTTAACTAGGTTTAGACTTGAAATTTATTGAAACAATCATTTATTCCACAAACAACATAGAGAGAATATTCCCTCACCCTATTGTAATTGTGGATTAGGAGATCTGGACAATTTGGAACATATTGTTTTGTACTGCCCATTTTATAAACTGGTAAGAGATATTTCCTTGTCTGATATTTTGAAATATATGTCTGATTCATCAGAGAATATTTTATAACCTCATTATTCTCATCAACTAATTTATGTCTTGGAGAAACTGACTTCATTCCTTCAAACAATTAAATTGAGGTAAGAAGCTATTTCATTTAGTGAATTTTTCAAATTGTGAATCTTTCATATTCATTCTTTGACATGCTATAAATCAGTGATAGATCATTCTTAAAGTGTTATATGTTGTTATAACATGGGTAGGGGAAAAGAAGAAACTCAATTGGTGAACCAGCATCTGGTGATCGTGCATTACATGTCTGTATACTCACAGTTGATGTGATGGTCCCTGAAGCAGTATCCAGGGTCAGTCTGGCACTTGTTATATGCTGTCAAATACAGTTGTAAAGTCAGCCATTTAAAATTCTAGTAAGTGAGACAGTAATGTAGGGTATTAACACCTGATGCTGTTTCACCAACTGAATTTCTGCATGTAGTTGTAACTGCTGAAAGTTGGTTATTGAGTGCCAGTAGGTCCTTGCCCTGTGTCTCAGAGGCAAGAGTCAGTGTCGAACCATGTTTTGCTGACTTTCCTGAGACAGTACAATACCTCCCCAAGCGAGAACACTTAGCGTACCGTTGTGTTCTCTATTGCTGCAAGCACTAACAGCTGAGGAGATCAATACGGCACATGTTGTCTGTCTGTGGTGGTTGGTGTGCTGCTGTGACTGTCCCTGCACTAGCCCGCCCCCCCAAGCAGATAGTGAGGTTGGTGTCTCCCTTCATTAGTTGTGCTCATTACTGCAGCTTGTCTCATGGGAACCCTTGGTGTGTCCTTTCACTGCACAAGTTAAGATCGCTATGGGAAGTAATAGTGTTGTTTAGCAGTGGATACTGTGTTGTGCCCTCCGTTGGTGCCACAAAGAAACCTGCAGTGACAGCTGATAAGACAGACACAGCAGATGTTGTGTGTCTGTGCTCCTTAACGTGGACTGCACAAATTACCCTTGTTTGCATTCCAGTGGCTGAGGACTGTTGAGGAGCTTCACTAGCCCTGGCTGCCCCCCCCCGACTGTCCTCAAGTCACTTTGTGTGTGTGTGTGTGTGTGTGTGTGTGTGTGTGTAACCCCCCCAAAACACACCATGCCAGTTTCATCACGGTAGTGAGCAGAAGAAGCTTTAGGTGGCTGTACAGTATCCAAGCTAAGCAGAAGTTGGGATCCATAAGGCACAGCATTGGCCGGCCATGACAAGGAGCTGCAGTCATTGTATGTGTTGCATTACTCCATGCTGTTCTTCGGCACCTTGTTTGTGCTGTCTGTGGAGCTCGGGACTGGGAGTGTCCAGTGGGGTAAGTGACTGGGGCTTTCTGAGTGGGCAGCGTGGCAGCAGAGACAGTGAGTCAAGGTAATGGAGGCAGAGACAGTGCAGTGGTGCCACAGTGGTGTCGAGTAATTCTGTGAGGTGAGGGAGGCAGAAATACAAAGCAGCAGTCAGTGAGAGAGAGTGCTGTCTTGGGCTACAGTCCCTTGGGTCCCTCTTCCCATGATGTCAGGCAGTTTCCCCCGCTGTGGTGAGAGACAGAGAGAAAGAGTGAGAGACAGCCAAAGCAAGCAGGAGACAATGAGTGAGAGTAGAGGGAGAGAGTGCAAGAGAGAGCATGTAAAGTTGTACAAGTATCCTGAATGTTAACTTTTAATTTACAGTAGCGCAGTTGATGTTGATGGGGTGATGGTAGCAGCACAGCAGGGGAAATGCACTCAGCCTTCTTTGTGTGTGTGTGTGTGTGTGTGTGTGTGTGTGTGTGTGTGTGTGTGTGTGCGCGTGTGTGTGTGTGTCTCTTTGTGAATGAAAGTGGGTGCTAGAGAGTAGATAGCCCCCCCACCTGACCTGCGGTACAGAAAGAGAAAGGTATTCAAACTTTGTTGAACACATAGGATTGTTAATTGACAGGGTGAATAAGAGAGTAGTAGCCCTGAGAAGAACAATGAAATGCTTAACAAAAAGTAGTAGGAAAAAGGTTGCTGAACAACTAATACTTCCAGTACTGACATATAGGGATTTTGTGTATCGAACTGCTAATAAAACCCTTTTGAATAACTTGGATAAAGTGTATAACAGAATCACCAGATACATTTTGTGGTGTGAGTTAAGAACACATCATTGTACAATGTTGACTACACTACAGTGGCAACCACTTGAAATTAAATGCGCCATGACGTGGCAAAAGTTAATCTAGAAATATCATATAGACTCTCCGGAGCACTATATAAATGACGGCTTGTTTGGAGGATGCAATCAACAAAACATAAGATCAAAGAGAAGCTGTCAAATAAATAAGATTCCTATTTTTGTTAACAAAAATAAATATGGAGAAAAAACTTTACGATATCAAGCTGCAAAACACTGGAATAAATTATTCTATTCAGTTCTTTCATTTCCAGTGTACAACTAGTTTCTGCAGGAGTTGGTCATACTAAGTCCTGTCAATTGTCAATGTTTTAAGTAATGGTATGAATGGATGGACAGTGCCCTGCAGGATGTTATGGGAAGAATGTAGAGATTAATTGTACTGGTATTGTCAAGTGTGTCAAATCATTTTGTAGATGTATATATCTTTTAATGTATAGGCAACAAGTTACAAACAGGACAGTCTTGTGAACTAGGCTTGTTGGTCTAAAGATTTGTTTTCCTGTATAAAAATAAAATATTTTCTTTTTACTACTACTACTAGAGAGAGACAGGAGAGAGAAAGAGAACTGAAGGAAAGAGACAAAGAGGGAAAGTAAGACATGCTGTCTGTCAGGGAGGGAGAGAGAGGGATAGAGACATACAGACTGAGAGAGTAAGAAATTGGAGCTCATGTTTTGTTGGGGGGTAGCATTGTAAGGGGTGCAGCAAGTGTAGCAGAGCATATTCTGCACAACAAAAGTCACAGATCCTGTCAGTACTGTATTTGTGACATTTGTATGTGCAGTGGACAAGTGAGATATGTAATCTTTCTTGGGGACTATTTTACAAGGTGGCAGGATACAGCACCTTTTTTGCTATTTAAACAGGGGGGAAAAAGCTGTTTCTGTCATTTTTTTCCCTCATTTAAACATAACCCGTGTTAGAAGTGTAATAACTCACTCCAGGGTGTGGGTTTATAGGCATTTATTGCACGCCTGGCATACTGTAAGGACACTCAGCCTGTGGCCTTGTGCCTCACAACATACCCCAGGTGTGCATTAAATGCCTATAAACCCACACATTGTCATGGGTTATTGCTTACTTAAACAAAGGGTCATAGAACTGTAAAAAAAACAATATTTGAGAAAATGGCTTGTTAATAGCATAAGAAGGACTGAGCTAAAAAAACAGCTTTTTATAGCCCAAAGGAGGCCAGGCCCAATTCTCAAACGTGCAGTTACACCAGACATAAGTTACACAAATGCTTAAAATGTGCCAAAAAAGTTGAGACATACATCTTGAGCCATATTCTAGAACAATTGCGATTTACACCAAGAAAAGTTGTGGCGACTTGCGTCATATAAATGCGTGCAAGTCACAGAAAGGATTTTGTAACTGCATACTTCTGAATGTTGGAAGACAGAACCACAAGGCACAACCAAGTGGGAGGCAAAGGAGGAAAAAAACCTTATTTATGAGGAGACAGACATCCTCATTAATGAAATTGATACACATGCTGAGCTACTACAAAGTAGGGGTGGTGAGAAGGCAAAACCAGACCAGTGAAAGAAGGCATGGGAGGATGTAGCCAGAAATGTCAATCCTGTGGCCACCCAGAGGTGGTCCATAAACAATCTCCAAAAAAATAAAATGATATGAAGAGGTGGTGCATGCAGAAGCCAGCACACAACTGGCGCTGTGCCCAGGTCACAGAAGGGGGTAGCAGCCAGATACAAGCCCTAACCACCCATGAGATAAAGATAGCAGCACACCTCAGCCGCCACACCATCAGTGATGACATGGACCTGGACACCTTCAGGCAGCACAGGTACATGAATGGGTGTGTGTGTGGGGGGGGACAACACTGCAAACATGTCTGTGTGTGGAAACTGGTATGTAGGTGAGGGTTCATGTGACTGAGTGTGCGACCATGCATGTGAATGCAGGTGTGCGCATATGTGTGTGTGTGTGAGTGTGTGTGCACCCCTGCAGGATACAGCAACCAAAAGGCATGAGCAAGAGGAGGATAGGGCATTGTCACCATTGGTACCAGGGATGTGAGGTCTGTGACACAATGAACATGCAGACAGCTATACACAGATATGGCTGTGGCTTCACATGGCTGTCACACACAGGCATGTGCAATGTGTGAATATGCCACTGTGGAAAGGCTGTCTCAGCAATATGGCACATGTCAGTGGTGGGAGTGGTCGCACAGTCCCTGCATCAATGCCCATGCAACACTGCAGATAATAGGTGTGACATATGTGCCTAGACAGTACAGCTGGATGACATGTGAGCCAGTCCCCGGTCAGCACCACACATCAGCCCAGAAGGTGTGCACTGCCACAACCAAGGCACAAGCCCCTAACGCCAAGTACAGCAGTACCCCCCAGAAATGGGAGGACAACGATGCACTAGTAGGTGAACATGGCAAGTGCCATATGACATTGCTTGGGAGTGTTGTGGCCCCACAGTGGCCATCCACACTGATGGGCAGAGGGCAGACAACAAAGCAGCTGTCCATCATGGCCCAACAAACTGGGTGGCAACGTTTCCTTAACCTGTGAGTACACCAGACTGCACAAGGAAGTATTGTGGATAGCTAGGTATGGGTACAACAACAACTGACACCTTTTCCATCCCACTGGGTCCACTGCAGTGCCTGGGGACAGAAGACCTGGCGGTGCAGACTGCAGAGGCAGACAGTAGATCAGCCAGGAGGACATGGACAGTAATGGTGACTGCAACATATCAACCATAACCAACACATCTGAAGAACATGAGGCAGAGGAAGAGGATGAGGAGGAGGATGATGGTGATGAGGCAGAGGAAGAAGAGGATGCCTATGTGGATGAGGATGGCCAACAGAGTACACAAATGGATGCGGATATGGGCAAGGAGGGTCACAGCCAGACGGCAGCCACGGAGGAAATAACAGTGGGACACCACAGTGAGAGGGAAACAGTACACACCCCAGGCCTACACAGATCAGTGGCTGAGGAACTGAGTCCCATTACTGTCACAGAGCTGGAGGCACATCTGGATGAAGCTGTCAGAGACCTCCAGGAGCAGGAAACACCACCAGCATATATCGGCAACTATTGCCAATCGGTGATGGTGTGTCAGGGGGAGCTGACACAGAAGGTTGCCGCCATAACGAGTAGCATGCAGGAACACAACCAGAGACTGGCAGAAAAGCTGACAGTCATCACAAGTGCCATGCAGCCAGGCACATGAGACACAACTGGAGTCCTGTTTGACATGGTGCTGGCCATTCATGGTCTGCTGCACAGTGCCCAGGGGCAGCAGGAGGCCATGGAATGCTGCACCATGGCCATGGAGTGCTTGGTAGCACAACAGCAGAGGCAAACAAAGGCCATGACCGCTGCCCTGCTGGCAATTGCCAATGCACTGAGGGTGAGGCAACAGCACCCAACCATGCAGCACTGGGGGCCCCACAAACACTGTCACACCAACACCAGCAGACCCCTGCAACTGGCAACCACCAGCCACAATGTCCAGCATCCCCATTTTCACAGGCAGACCACAGCATGCACACACAGGAGCTGTCCCTGTGCAGCCATGACACCCATGTGTCGGACATTGCCACCACAGGCCCTGTCATGGCACACAGTGTGACGTCCCCAGGGGACCAGCAGGCACCAGTACAACCACCTCCCACCCCCCCCACCCTCAGTCCCAGCAACACCACCAGCAAAGGACCATGATCTGTGCAGGCACAGGATACCACGTTGCCTGAACACCAGCCAACTATCACTGGATTGGTGGCCATGCATGGTCCACAGGATGTGGCCAACCAGGACACAAGAGAGGTCCAGCCAGTACTGGACAGTGACATCCAACCTAAGAAAAGGGGCCATAAGAGGTAATACATGCCCCTGGTGGAGGCTGACACAGGGGTGCAGACACTGTCCCTGATGCAGCCATGACAGGGGACATGTGTCAGAGGCCCACAGGATCACAGCCACAGGAGCCACTGTCTGCCCAGTTCAGTGGTGTGCATACCCAATGCCATCTCGCCAACACACAGTGACAGACAGGCAAATGTGACATGGGGAGGTATGGTGCACCATCATTGATAGTGGAATATGGTCACATGTGAACTGTGTCTCACAACAGGGTACAATTGAGGCAGATACACATGTGGGTGTCTACACAGCTATGGGAGCTACAGTGTGTACATGACAGGGTTGTGTGTTTAGGTAGAAGGGATTACCATGCATGTAGTGTGAATTGGGCACATGGAAACAGATTTTGGCACACATTGTGGACTATAAAATGTTATCACAAACCCCAAGACATTGAATAAAACATATCATGACACGCATTGTTGTCGTTTGTTGTCTTTGTTGTTCCTAAGCAGCCAGCAACAGCACAGTCCAGCACCAAATGCCTGCAGTTAGTCGGGGGGTGGGCAGTATGCCATGGGAGGGGTTCTGTACATGTGCAGCTGTAGTATGTTGTGACATATCGCAGTGAGCTGACACAGCACACAAGCATGCACTGAGATGTGCATATGAGCCACACACTTGCATGTCCAAATGCCACAAACAGCACTATAGTGGTGACAATATGTGTGGTCAGGGTGACCTTACCCCACTGCACTACATTGCACTGCCACAGTTGGGGACAGCCACTGAAGGCTAGTGATGTGGTCATACTACCATGTTACTCATGCTGTGGCATGCGATATCAATAATGTGCAACATTGGGCTGTTGGGTGAGGGGAGTGCATGTCCCACAACATCCACGCCCTGCTGGAAACTGTTGTGTACTGTACTAGTCAGGCAACATGCATGTAGGTGGTATGTCATGGCAACACTACACATGCCTCTCCCTGAGGGCCACCCCTACAATATAAAATCAATATCATGCAGCTGTCCAACCAGTACACATCCCCTTCCCACTGCAGTTGTATGTGGACTTAACATCTCAATCCAAGACACCCAAGAAGGTTGGTGTGACCACCAGGTACCACCCATCAGCCATGGCCACCAGATGATGTGTACAGTGTCACCATGACAGGTGGGAACACTTGGTAGCACGTCACTGCTATAGGATGGTGTAATGGTTTACCATGGCCTACTGGTATCGGTGCCACCTGTAGGGTGATGTTGGCCCTCAGGTGGAGTAGTGTCATACAAGCCCATGTCCAGCCTACTGGGAGAACTGACACAGTGTACAGTGTAGTGTGTCCAGTTCATGTGCATGCACATGCATGTATAGTGGGATGTACACACCACACAGTGACATCTGTATGCTGGCACCATGTCACATGATGACATGTGCCATGCCACACAGTGTTGACATTGTTGCGGTCAGCAGGCAGACATAGGTCAGGCAGGCAACTACAGCCTTCGATTTGCATAGTGGTGAGGTGTGGTTTCCACCATGAGTGGTGTTGGGAACTGGTGCAGTGGTGTATGTATGCGACACAGCATGTTGGCATGGCACACCCCACATGGCACCACTGTGATGCTCTATGACCACCTAAGTTGCGAGTGCCCACGTAGACCACAGCACCATAGTGCCAACTGTGTGTGTTCTCAAGCCTACCATGGCAACCAACACATGTTGGTGGACAGTGAGACACCCATGCACAAACAACACAGTGACATGTTGGGCCAGGGGAATATAAACAACAGTTTATTGTGGAACACAACAGCACTGACTCCCCACAACACCAACAATATAAACAATAATAAAACAGCAGGCTCACCCCCCCACCCCCTGCAACAACATTAGAAACAGTATAAAACAGCAGGCCCACCCCCTGCAACAACATTAGAAACAGTATAAAACAGCAGGTGCACCCCCTGCAACAACATTAGAAACAGTATAAAACAGCAGGCCCATCCCCTCACCCCCCACAACAACATTAGAAACAGTATAAAACAGCAGTTCAACCCCCCACCCCCACAGCAATAATATAAACATTATGAAAAGAGCAAGCCCACCACCCACATCCCACAACAACAGCCCTATAGGCATCTGATGCACACTGTGACCTCACCGCTGCTGCAGTGCAGACAGTAGGGCATGGAGGGACCCATGCAAACATGCCACATCCTGCAGGATGACCACCACCAGTCCAGTCAGCAACTGGTCCCTGTCCCTGGGTGGTTGTGGTGGTGGGACAGGGGGCATGCTGCCCATCATTATGGGCCAGGGCCTGCTGTGCTGGCCTCTGTTCTTCACCCACAGTGGGCACCACATCAGAGTCCTGGGCCTGTGCCTACATGTCATCATGGCCCCTGGGACTTATACAGCCTCCTCTGGGTGTGCTTCTACCTCCCCCGCTTCCTGCACCACGTCCTTCACCTGCAGGCAGTGTCTGGGACTCACTCCACCCTGTTTCATGGCCGTGCCAATAGCATGGGCACTGTCAACAGTACCCACAGTGTTCAGCGGTGCACCATTCTGAATGTCCTGGCCCTGGTCTGCAGGGACCTGCTGTTGGTTGTCCATGGCCACAGTGTCCACTGGCCTGGTGGATGTTGGCTTGGCCTGGTCTTCACTGGCCTCCTCGCTGCTGTCCAGTGTCAGTGGTCGGGCCCTCCTCACATGGCATCTTGTCCATAACTCATACGCCCATGTGTCCCTCTCCTTTTGTTTCCGCATTGCTCTCTGTAGGGCTCTGTGACGGAGGCTCTCAATTCATGGTCCACCACAGTGTGCAGAACCTGTGACATGGGAATGGAACACATGTCAGTGAGCCATACAGGCAGTGGCCATGTGACATACAAAGAGGAAGGCATGGGGATGGCAGTTGACACCATCCCCCATACACTAGCTGTGCAGTACACTGCCCCTTCAATTCTGGTCATGCCGCCACGTGCCACCCCTGTGCTACCTCCAACATCATGCTGCAATGCCCCATTGTACCCCTACTGCAAAACCAACCCACCCCATATGTGCCACATGCATATACATGTCACATGTGTGGCACACACCATGTACACCCATTACCCTTGGTTCATGGCTGGTACCGGTGTGTGGGCCACATCACAACATGCACTTATGCAGCCACACTCTGGTCCTGTTCCCTGGGAGGTCCCCACTTACTTTGCTGTACACAAATGGGTGTTGACATATGTTCTGCAGCCTGCTGCACCTGGTGCCCATCTCCATTCCCCTGTGCTCCTGGGACTGTATGGATCCAACCTGTGGAGTCATGATCAGTATATATGAATGAGTGTGATGATCACACAGACATGCACTGATTGCCATAGGGATCTGCCAGGGTAACGGTCTGTGTGTCCTACCTACCTTCTTTTGGTCACTTCCCAGATCTCATGGCCATGTCACTGCTAGAAGCTATGTCCAGCAGGCACTGCAGGATCATGGGGTCATGCCTGGTGAGATTCTGCCAGCAGTGTTTCAGCTGGTGGGAGATGCGTCTGATGCCTGATATCCTTTCCAAGCATGCCCAATCTGCCTCCACACATTGTCCCTCTCTGTGGTAGTGTGCCTCCTGGAGCCTGGTGGCAGCATTGTCCTCCTCCACTGCTGCACCAGATTGACCAGCTGGGCATTCTCCTCTGGAGTAAAGTTAGGGGATCTGCCACTTAGTGTGGTCATTTTTCATACTTTCTGATGTTTTGCTGGCCTCACAATACTGCTCTGTCGCACTTGCCATTTGCTCTGCGATCTGTGGCATTGTGCGGTAGCATCTTCATGTGTTTCCACATGTAACACATGTGAGGCAATGCCAGATGCATGTGTGGCATTTTTCTGATGCACATCACATGTGTGTGCACTTTCTGCAGCAAAACACATGCGCACCTTACTCCACATGTCCACATGTGCAAGGGACATACACTGACAGCATGGTCAACATTCCGCCCAAGAAGGAGGACTGTATGCCCCAGTGCCACACACCAGACATGGCATCACTGTATAACAACCAATGACCATGGCTGGTGGGCAGCACCTTGCTGAACTACCCCCAGTGGTGACCCAACGATGATTTTGGTCATGATGACATGAGACACGTGCAGCACACATGTAACGCATATGCGTTTTGTGAGTGTATTGGTGGATGAATGCAATGCACATTGTAAGTGTCGCCTGATGTTGACCCAAATACTGCCTGTGTGGGGAAGGGGCATGTGTAGGTCTACCACCACACATGTCTTGTGTCAGTGTGCTTTCACTCACAGCATTCATTCTGGTACACAGTACTGCTGTGCATGTCCAACATATGTTGTTATACACTACACAGTGTTCTATACCCATCACACAGTCACACACTCCCCAAACGTCACCTCTGTAGGTGTGTGCACCATCCCCATCCACTGCCCCTCCACTCCAGTGCACATCTTGGTGTATAGTGTCACTCTGTCTGCTGTTTGTCATGTTACCTTGCCTGCCTAGAGTCCTTCACACACACCACTGCAGGTTGCTATGCCCACCAGGTACTGATCACCTGATATGGCCACTGCCTGCTGTGTACAGTGTCACCTTGTTGAGTGCCTAGCACCAGGCAGCATGTCTGTGTGGTGGTATGCTGTCAATAGGCATCTCACCTACTGCTACTGATGCCACCTGTTGGTGGTTGGTGTCTCTCAGGTGAAGTGGTGGACTATTAGGTCTCATCTGGCACATTGTCCTGCCTGGCACAATGCAGTATGGGCCTGTGGCTGTCTTTCATGCTCTTCATGGTGGTCTTCTTCCCCCCTCATAGAAACATAGACACATAGAATTTGATGGCAGATAAGGACCACTTGGCCCACCTAGTCTGCCCATTTCCCTACCTAACAGATAAGCTGCTCATTCTCCTCTTCCTCCAGGTCTGGTAGTGGCACCCAGTTCTTGAGTGCCAGGTTGTGCAGCATGCAGCACACAACGAAGATTTTGCAGACGATCTCAGGGCTGTACTGCAACGCTCTTTCTGAATAGTCCAGGCACTGGAAACATGCCTTCAGGTTGCCAAATGCCCATTCAATCACAGCCCTGGTGGAACCATGGGCCTCATTATAGCGCACCTCAGCTGCGGTGTGTGGGTGCCGTAGTGGTGTCATGACCCATGGCAGCTGTGGGTATCCACTGTCACTGGTGGGGTGTAAGTGACACATCATAAATGTACAGGGCACATGTCACACACACCAACATGTTGCATCTGCACGTTTCCATGCCAGTAACACCTACCAATGAGACATCCACCTGTGAACTGTCCCCTCTCAAATGCCTCATATAGGCCACAGTTGCATAGGATATAAGAGTCATGGCAGGATCCAGAGTACTGGGCTACCACATTCAATATATGGCCCTGGCCATCACACACTACCTGCATATTCATGGAGTGGAAGCCCTTTCGATTGATGTACTCCTCCGCCTCACCTGCTGGTGCCCTGATGGCCATGTGTGTACAGTCAATTGCTCCAAGCACACTGCGTAACTGTGCAATGTCAACACCTGCTTTACCACCTGCTGCTGCTATGCATCCCTTGGGAACATGATGTACCTGTTCATCTGGTTCATCAGCACATCTAGGACCCGCCTGTGGCACCTAGACATGACTGGCTGTGAGATACCCACAGTGTCACCTGTGGGGGGTTTGGAATGTTCCAGAGGCAAGGAAACACAATGCTGCACTTACCTTCACCTCCACAGGTACAGGATGCCCCTACAGGTGGCACTCTGTAGTTCTTCCTGCAGCTCATCACACAGCTCAGATATGGTGGCCCTTGGCAGGCAGTAGCGTGTGATGCAATGCTTCCCCATGAGATCCAGGTATAACTTTCTGGCTCTGTACATGTGTGGCAGATGGTGTCTGGCTGGAATGCGCTGTGCTGGTTGTTGCGTATTCCCATGGTTCCTGCCATCATCCCACCTGCAGTGTCTACACCACCTATCAGCTGCTAGCATTATGCCCTGTGTAGCTACTGGTGCTGCCACCTAACTATCACTTTCAGCAGGAGTGTCTGCACATTGCTTGCTCCACAGTGACTCTGCTGTGTCTGTCTCACTGGGCCCCCTTTTGTACTCTGCTGCAGTTGTGCCCCCCTGGTGTAACTTGCATCTTTTGAAAGTGGCATATCTTGACCTTCTGTTTCTTCTAGAATCCCCAAAAAGGGGATACTGCTGCCTTTTTCTGGCATAAGTTGATTTACACCAATGCGCATCTGAGGGTCTGGCACAAGTGTGGTGTACGTCGACTTTGGTGTATCGGGTTTGCAACATGACACAAGCCACTTTTGAGAATCGTGCATGTCACAATTATTGGTGCAACTCCCACTTTGAGCCATTCATATTTGGCACAACTAGGTTATGCCTGACATGTGTTTTTGAGAATCAGGCCTGCTGTTTTTTCTTATTCGGATACAGGGACTACAAGCACTTTATTTAAATTTCTATTTTAATTACTGGAATCAGCTGAAGCTGATTTCCTTTAGCTCAATATGAAATTGTATTACCCTCTTGGAATAGTATTGTATATGTTATTAGAGATACACTGCTAAAAATGAATGTATTATTACTTGTTCAAGTGTTATAATAGTTTCCTATATTGATATGTAGTAATATGTAAACTGTTTTCAAATTGCAATGACTTATCAAAGTTGAACAATAAACCCAAAATATGTGTGAGTGTTGGCATGGGTGAGGGGTGTGAGTGTTTAAGGCTTCAGGTGATGGCTAGGAGACACAGAGAGAGAGAGAGACTGTGTGGGGGGTGTGTGTGTGCGTGCACATGTGTGTGGGTGTGGGTGTGTTGTGTGTGGGTGCAAATGAGGGGTAGTAGCTTATGCGTGGGCTGAGGGCTGGAGTGTGCTGTGAATGAGGGTCAGGTATGTGGTTGTGAGTGAGGGCAGGAGTATGGTTGCAAGTGAGAAGCAGGAGTGTGGGAACAGGTGAGAAGTAGACATGTGCATGTTTCAAGATATGAATGTAGGTAGGTGTGGATGAGGAGAAGAGTGTATGTATACAGAGAAAGGGTAGGAGTGTGTTGGGAGAAGGTAGGAGTATGTTTGTGGGTGAGTGAGTAGGAGTGCATGTGGGATATGAGAAGTTGGATGCATTGACACATAGTAAGAGTAGGAGTGTTACTGTGGATGTAGGTGAGGGTAGGAGTGTGAGTGTGGGTACAGGAAAGCAATAGGAGCATTTCTATGGGTGCATGTGAGAAGGCGTGCGAGCATGGGTGCAGATGATGGGATAGGAATATGGGCATAGAGAAGTGTTAGTGAAAAGCAGTGTCACCCCAACAAGGTCCTTCCCAATTGCTACTGAACTTACATTAAAAAAGCTCCAACAATTGGTTCAAATGAATAGCTATGAGTGCTAGCAAGGGTGCAGATGGGAGTGTTTGTGCTGGTCCATTGGGAGGAGAAATATGACTGTTGGTGCATTTGAGCATTCTGAGTGTGAGTGCCAAAATTTGTTTTCTTAGCAACATACTTTATAACTTCTGTCACTGAAATGTGGAACGCTGTCACTCAGAATGTGGAACAATGTGAGACACTTACCCTCAAAATGTAGGGCATATCATCACGCATGGAGATACAAGGAAATATTTCTCAGGTAGGGAAAATAGAGGATTGAAGGAGAACAGAAGTGAGGAAAATATATAAGGGTAAGTGTGAGTCAGTGGGAGATTCAGAAAACAACACAAGCAGAAACAGAAAGGGAGAGCAGAATAGCATACATGGGAGAAAAGATGCAGCGAGCCATTGGTGTTAATTCTAGGAGCAAGGGTAACAAAATTCCAGACCTGGAATCCATTATAACTAAGGCTAACCTGGATTTAGTGCCTATAACAAAGTCCCTCCACAATTGGGACATGGCCAGACTTGGCAACTCTTTGTTTAGAAGGGACAGGGTGTGGATAAGGAGAGGAGGAGCTGATTATATATGAACGAGAATATTAAGGCCACAGAGGTATAAGGGCACCACAAGGAAAAGGAGGGGCTAGTACTGTTGTGGGTCATCCTGGAGTCAGACTCTGGGGCAGCTATCAAAACCAGGGCTTTCAGCACAGAGCAAGGAGATGGATAAGGCATGGGGAGACTCCATCATCAGAATGGCAAGTAAAAGGGCAATGTTGCTAATTGATGACTTCAGTTTGCCCTGCGTTGATTGGAGCCTCCCAGCAGTGGCTTCAGCAAGGAGTAGCAGGCCCCTCCTTGAGGTCTTACAAGAACTTTTCTAAGGCATTTAGGGGAGGAGGAGTTGAATTAACCCATTAGAGATGGGGCTGTGTTGGACTTTGTGCTTACAAAAAGGGGCAGTATTGAAGACGTCACAGTGGGCAGTCCCCTGGGTAACAGTGATCACCATAAAGTGTAGTTCAACATAAATACAGGAGTACAAGCAAATCACATGAGGATGAGGGTCCTGGACTTTAGGAGGGAAAATTTACAAAAAATGAGAGACTGTCTCAGCAATTGCCTAAAAGAATGGGGGATAGCCAAGAAAAGGTAAAGGTACAGTGAGAAAAAATAAGGGAGAACATCACTAAAGCAACCAACCTATGTGTGAAGGAAGTGAAATAAAGCAGAAGGAAAAGGAGACCGTTATGTTTCCTTAAGGAAATGGCAAGGGCGGTAAAAGAAAAAAGCATTACATTCAGTAGGTAAAGTATAAAGAATAGCTGACAAAGTGGAGAAAGAATTAGAAGTACTGGTGCATCTTGGAACAAAAGACCTGGTGAACAAGTTTGTGGAGGAGGTGAAGAAGAACTTCATTAAACTGGGTGAATATTTGGCAGAAAGGTGCGACCTCCTTGGCTTACTCCAAGGTCCTTCCAGTGTGGGGCAAAGGCAGATGTACTGACAAGAACAGGTACAAGGAGGTTGAAGAATTCAACAACTGGCTGCCAGGATGGTGTAAGGGAAAAGGCTATCTCTTCATCAGAACCTGAGGAGACTTCTAAGACAGGAAGTTCTTCAAATATAATGGACTTCACCTTACCAGGGAAGGGGTTAGAGTGCTGGGACAGAAGTTCAATGTCTTTTCTGGGTGTTTAAACTAGGTGAGGGGGAGTCTGCGACTAGGGGAAACTATCAGCTTCAGCATGAAGGAAGGAGACTTAGCTGACACTTCTGCACAAGTGAAGAACATTCTGCCACCATCAAAGAGTAGGAGTGGGGAAAGCAGGGGGACTCAGAGGAGCTGCAAGAGGAAGGAAGCAATTGTAATCAACAGATGAAATTAAAAGCAGGGATAAAGGCCACCCCTACCAGCACATAGAAAGGGGTGTGCTTCAATACCAGAAGCCTGGGTAACAAAATAAGTGAACCACAGGCAACAATGGCAGACACCCAAGTGAACCTGGTGGCCATCACAGAAACATGGGCCATGGAAAACAATGATAGGGACCTCTCGGTCATGGATTAACCACTTTATAGATAGGATAGGAAGAGTGCTGGGGGGAGGGGTAGCACTATACAGTATGTATACAATGGAATAATAGCAACATCTTTTGATGTTATCAAAAGGGAAGGTGTAGAATTGCTATGGGTACAACTCAGCATGGCATCAGGGAAGAAGATCTACATGGGGTGATGTACAGACCACCAGGTCAGGCAGAGGAGAGGGATACGTTACTATTGGAAGAAATCAGAGATGCGGTACAAAAGCAGGACATTGTGGTGGTTGGCGATCTGAACATACCAGACGTTGACTAGGGTATTCCAATTGCAAGAACTTCGAGAAATCAAACTGTGGTAGATGCCCTACAAGACTGTCTGCTCAACCAACTGGTCAGCACTCCCAACTAGTTTGGATGCCATCCTCGATATAGTCTTTGCAAACTCAGAGTTAGTTGGAGCTGTTAAGGTTGGAGAACCACTGGCAAATAGTGACAACTCTGTTTGATTTGAGATGTCCCCAGAGAATGTCAAATCTCAACCCCATGAGGAGGTCTTGACTTTTAGGGAAGCCAGTTTTGAAAAAATGACGACATTAAATATGGGCAAACTTTCCAGGATCCAGGAAGAATTAGAGGTGGAAGTCATCTGGGGGCTAGTTCAACAAGCCATAGCAGAAGCTACAAAACTTTGTATCAGGTCAGTGACAAAAAGGAAAAGTACAAAAGATTGATATGGTTCACTGACCAGGTCAAAAAAGCAATTAGAACCAAAATGGAAGCTTTCCACAATCATAAAAGGAACCAGAACATTGATGGCTGGGACGATTCACACAGAAGAGCAATGAAGCAAAGAGGATTGTGAGGCTGGCAAAGGCAGAACTCAGGATTGCTGAAGGAATCAAAACTGGCAATAAGCAATTATTTTGCAACTTTAGGGAAGAAAGAAAGAAGGGAAGGATATTCAAACTCATGGATGGAGGCAAGAGCATAGAGAATGACTGGCAAAAGGCAGCTGTTCTGAGCAACTTCTTCTGCTCGATATTCACCAAGGAGCACATAGGGCCGCTGCCAGAAAGTGGCATTAAAGCTGCCGATATAGGGAAACTGTGAATGGAAACTCTGTCAATTACCACTGACAGAGTTAGAAAGGTGCTGTAGAACCTAAAAGCAGACAAAGCACCAGGGCCTGATGGGCTGCACCCAAGGGTACTGAAGTAGCTGACTGAGGAACTAGTGATCCCTTTGACACATTTGTTCAGCCAGTTACTTCTAATAGGTATCTTGCCAAAAGACTGGCGAAAGGCAGATATAATACCCCTTCCCAAGGGAAAGACTACAGAGGAGGCTGGCAACTACAGATCAGTTAGCTTCATATCTGTGGTGGGGAAACTAATTGAGTCTTAATTAAACAGGATCTGGTAGAATAAATAGAAAGGAATGGTCTTCAGGATATCAGACAGCATGGGTTTGTGGCGAGTAGTTTGTGCCAGGCAAACATCCTTATGTTCTTGATTGGGTGACTAAAGAATTAGACAATGCCACCCAGTGGACCTCCTATACTTTGACTTCAGCAAGGCCTTTGACTCAGTGCTGCATAACTGACTGTTAAAAACATTGAAGGACCTAGGCACTGCCAAGTCCATAGTCAGGGAAAATTGGCTCAGTGATAGGAGTCAGAGAGTGGTAGTAAATGGAGTGAGGTCAGATGAGGGAAGTGTCACTAGTGGTGTGCCTCAGGGCTCAGTCTTGGGCCCAGTCCTGTTTAATATGTTTATTTGTGACACTGGAATAGGTATTCAGGACAAGCTTGAACTCTTTGCAGATGACACTAAACTAGGCAGTAGAGTTGACAGTGTGGAGGCGGTTGGAGACCTGCAAAGAGACTTGCAAAGGCTCGATAGATGGTCTAATATATAGCAGCTGAGGTTCAATGCAAAGATGTGCAAGGTGTTGCATATGAACATATAAGCATACAAAAGTTGCCAGCAGCAAAATGCCATCCAGATCTATCTAGGTTGCTCGAGATTGCAGCTAGCTCCCTATTCAGCAGCTGCCCCACCCCCCTTCACTCCCTTTACCCATGGATTTTGGTAAAGGGAATCCCAAGATGGATTACTGGCTCAACGGGGTCCAACTCAGTACCTCGTAGGAAGAGAGAGAGATCTTGGGGTCATCATAAGTGCACCCTGAAGCAGTCAAGTCAATGCAACAAAGCTTAGAGCAAAGCAAGCAAATGCTGGGGTGTACAGGGACAGGATTTGACAGTAGAAACAAGGAGATGATCCTCCATCTAAATAGATGCTTAGTGAGGCCTCACCTAGAGTATTGTGTCCAGTTCTGGAGTTCACACCTCAGGAAGGACAGAGATAGGCTGGAGACCATGCAGAGAAGGGTGACCAAGATGATACAGGGTCTCCAGGACTCTGGTACAAAAAACACCTAAAAGCTCTGAACATGTACTCACTGGAGACAAGGAGGGAGGGGGGATATGACTGAGAGTTTCAAGTTCTTGAAAAGCATCAATAAGGTGCCCTACTTAGAATTATTCAATAAGGTAGCCTACTCAACCACTGCGGGGCACAAGTGGAAGCTATGGGGAGGGAGCTTCAGGAGGGATCTAAGGAAGTATTATTTTACGGAAAGAATCATGGACCCGTGGACTAGCCTTCCAGCTGAGGCGGTGGGTGCAGGGACCATGGAGGCATTTAAGAGGGGGTGGGATAGGGCAAGGGCCCTGGTAGTAATGAAGGAGTCTAGAAGAGACAAAAGCTGGGTGGGTGGCTAGGTCCCAGGACCTGTAGTGAATCTAGAAAACTCTTGGGCAGAGTAAATGGACCTTTGGTCTCCTTCTGCCATCACTTTCTATGTTTCTAAACACAGATGGAGAAGGAGAGGGAGATATACCTAGTAGCAAAAGGAAGCAGGCAAGGCAATAAAGGAAGCAAAGGTACAATCAGAGGAAAAATTGCCACAGGGGTCACAAAGGGGATAAGACTTTCTTTGGGTATATAAGTGAGAAGAGAAAAAGGGGATGGATAGTGAGGATTAGAAGGGTAGTAGGGGCTGACTGTGTGGAAGGGGACCAATAGAAAGCTGACATCTTAAACAGGTGCTTTTGCTCAGTTCACAGTGGAGGGAGGAGGCGATGGACCACCAGGGAGAAGCAGGAATGGGGGAGGAAGTGAACACAAATCCAATTTCACAGCAGAGTCTCCTAATAGGATTTGTAGCCCTGAAGGTGGACAAGGCTATTGGACTGGATTGGAGTCATCCCATGGTACTGAAAGAAATAACGGAGGAGCTAACTGCCCCACTGGCAGCATTATTCAACAGCTCACTTGAAACAGGTGTTGTTCTGGAGGATTGAAGAAGGGCTGATGTGATCCCTATACATAAAATCAGCAGTAGGGAGGAGGCAGGAAAACTATAGGCCAGTCAGTCTCACTTCAGTGGTGGGGAAATTAATAGAAACTGTAATGAAAGAAAAAGTGGTAGCATATCCTGAGTCCAGTGGCCTGCAAGACCACAGACAGCATGGTTTCACTGGGGGGGGGGGGAGAAGAGGTCATGACAAACTAATCTAATAGATTTCTTTGACTGGATGATCAGGGAAATTAATCAATCTAGGGCAGTGGATGTAGTCTATCTGCACTGTAGCAAGGCCTTCAACATGGTGCCACATGGGAAGCTGATTAGGAAGTTGAGCAGCCTAGGAGTGGGATCCAAAGTGGTACAGTAAATTGGGTTAGAGACTGGTTAAAAGATAAGAGGCAGAGGGTGGTGGTTAATGTCATTCATTCTGAGAAGGGCAGAGTAACCAGTAAAGTACAACAGGGCTCAGTTCTGGGACCAGTCCTCTTCAATGTCTTCACAGGAAACATTGCAGAAGAACTGGAAAGGAAAGTATGCCTTTTTTTAGAAGATATCAAAATCTGCTACAGGGTGGACAGTAAGGAGGAGGTGGAGAGAATGAGTATGGATCTTGGAAAACTCAAGGAGTGGTCAAATGCATGACAACTGGAGTTCAATGCCAAAAACTACAAAATCATGCACCTGGGGCATAAGAACCCCAGTGCTGAGTACAGGGTGGTTGGAGATGAATCAATATTACTAGGCAAGAAAGGGACCTTGGAGCTATCATATCAGAGGACCTCAAGGTGGTAGGATATGACAAGGCAGTGGGTAGGGCTAGTGGGATGTTGGGGTGGATGGGTAGGGGTATCTCCAGTAGGAGGAGTGAGGTGGTGATGCTTAATATCTCTCACTGGTGTGACACACCTGGAGTAATGTGCTCAGTTCTGGAGATCACATCTCAGAAAGACATAGAAAGGGCAGAGGTGGTCCAGAGGAGGTAAACTAAAATGGTATATGGTTTACATGAGAAGCACTATGAGGAGAGACAAAGGCATCTCAACATGTACACCCTGGAAAAGAGGAAAGAAACAGATGACCTACAAGTATCTAACAGGGTAAACAGTGTGCATGGGGAGAGTATCTTTCAAATAAGAACAAGCACAAGGACTAGGTAGCATGCAATGAAACTGTTGGGAGGAAAATTCAGGAATGATGTGTGGAAATATTTATTCACTGAAAGGGTGGTAGACATCTGGAATAGACTGTCAGCAGAAGTAGTAGAGGCTTAAACAGTGGAGGGGGGGCTTCAAGCATGTGGGAGAAAGGCATAATGGAATATTACGAGGCAGGGATGTGGGAAGGTCTGAAGAGACCAGCCAGGGTCTGTGCAGACAGAATATGCAGGGAACATCTGGGCAGACTGGATGGACCAAATGGTCATTTTCTGCCATCAGATTTTATCTTTCAATGTTTTTAAGCTGAGAACACTGTGAAAAACATGAAAAGGAACAAGAGTAGGACTAACAAAATCTGGACCGGTGTGCCAATGCTAGAAATATGGGTAATAAGATACCAGACCTGGAGGTTACCATGGCTGAGGCAGCCTTGGATATTGTGGCCATCACCAAAACATGGTGCACAAACAACCATGTCTGAGAAATGGTTATATCTGGCTACACAATATTTAGAAGGGACATGGTAGGAAGGGAAGGTGGGGGAGTGGTGCTTTATGTTAAAGAAAACATCAAAGTGATAGAGGTACATTGAAGGCGGGGGGTTGACGTGTTGTGGGTCAACCTCAAGTCTAGAAATGCAGCCACCATTCGCAAGGGAGTGGTATACAGGCCTCAGAAACAGGGAGAGGACATAGACAAAAAGATGATGGAAGGCATAGGCATAATGGCTAAGAATATGTTGGAAGGCACAGGCATAATGGCTAGGAAGGGGAAGGTGATGTTGGTGGGGGACTTTAATCTGCTAGATATAGAGTGGAGCCTACCTGCTTCAGCATCGGCTAGGAGCAGAGACATCTTGGACTCCCTGAAGGGGGCATTCCTCAGGCAGCTGGTCAGTAAACCCTCTCAGGGTGGGGCAATACTGGACCTTGTACTTACAAATGGGGACAGTGTAGCAGATGTCAGAGTGCAGAGTCATCTGTGGAGTGACCATTGCACAGAATATTTTAATATAAGAACAATGGCAGAATCCAGTCACACAAGGGCAAATGTCCTTAATTTCAGAAGGGCTGATTTTACAAAGATGGGCAAATGCATCCAAGAAGACCTGACGGGGGAGATGTTGAGGAGGGAGTGGAGGGAAAATGGGCAAGAATAAAAGAGCATAATAAAGGCAACAAACTTGTACCTCAGGCAAATGAGCAAAAGCAGAAGGAGATCATTATGGTTCTTGAGGGAAGTGGCAGAAAAGGTAAGGGCAAAAGAATGGCATTCAGAAGGTATAAGGAGACCCTGAGAGAGGAGCACAGAGTAGAGTATCTGGGGAAACAGAGGGAAGCAGGCAAGGCAGTAAGGAGCACAAAATCGAAAGCTAAGAAAAGAACAGCCTAGGCAGTATTGAAGGGGAACAAGACATTTTTCAGGTATATCAGCAAGAAAAGGAAGACCGAGGGAGGGATTGCATGGTTAATAAAGGAGGCAGGGAGCTATATTGAGGAAGGCCAAGAAAAGGCAATATCTTAAACATTTCTGCTTAGTTTTCACAGTGAGGGGGAAGGTGAGGTATCACAAATAAGCACCAAGAGATGTGGGGTAGTGGCCACCATTCCCTTTTCAGAGGAAAGGGTCAGGAAAGCACTCACTAATCTGAGAATGGACAAAGCCATGGGGCCAGATTAGATGCATCCAAGAGTGTTAAAGGAACTCAGGGAGATGCTAGCTGCACCCCTGACAGACTTAACAGTTCACTGGAGACCAGTGTGGGCCTAGAGAACTGAAAAAGGGCAGACGTAGTCCCACTTCACAAAAGTGGTAGAAAGGAGGAGGCACCAAACTACAGATCTGTCAACTTGACATCTGTAGTAGGAAAATGGACAAACACAGTATAAAACAAAAGAATTGTGGAACACCTGGAATCCAGTGGACTGCAGGACCAGAAGCAGCATGGTTTTATGAAGAGGAGGTTATACCAAACAAATCTAAATTTTTTTTTGACTGGGTAACCAGGGTGTTGGAGTGTGGGGGTGGTGGGGGTGGCCTACTTAGATTTCAGCAAGGCCTTTGACACCGTTCCACATAGGAGGCTGGTAAACAGGTTGGGTAGCATGGGGTTTTACAATAAGGTGGTAACTTGAGTAAGAAAGTGGTTAGGGGCTATGAGTGGTGATAAATGGAGTTTGCTCTGAGGAGACGAGAGTGACCAGTAGGCTACCACAGGTGTAAGTACCGGGGCCAGTCCTCTTTAATGTCTTCATTAGTAACATAGCAGAGGAACTGGAAGGGAAGGTCTGCCTCTTTGCAGATGACACCAAGATCTGCAACAGGATGGACACTCCAGACGGGGTACAAAGGATGGAAAATGACTTGAAATGACTGGAGGAATGGTCAAAAGTTTGGCAGCTAAGGTTTAATGCAAAAAAAGTGTAAAATAATGCACTTGGGTCACAGAAACCCAGGAATGCAGTACAAAATGGGGGAGAGATACTATATGAACAGACAGGGTATGCACAAGGTTGTGGTGCTCTCAAGTAGGCAAAGCATGAACACAAAAGTTAATGTGGGCACTTACCACCACATTACATGCTGACACCATTCCATGTTAAAAAGATAATTTACTGCATTATTAAAACAACCGCCTGACATATTTCGGGTCACATACTGGACCCTTTTTCAAAGGTTAAAGTTAAGTACACAGTGTGCAAATGCCAGGAGCCTTAGCAACAAGATGGAAGATCTGGAGGCTGTCATGGTGCAGTCAGACCTGGACATTGTGGCCATCACTGAAACCTGGTGTAATGATAACCACGACTGGGGAGATGGCCATACCTGGCTACAACATATTCAGAAGAGACAGAGCAGGCAGGAAGGAGGAGGAGTGGCACTGTATGTGAAAAATGACATAAGGGCCACAGAGATCCAGGAGGAACAAAATGGGGGAGAGATACTGTGGGTTAAGCTGGAAAAGAAAATGGGGACAGCCATCCACACAGGTGTGGTCTATAGACCACCAGCCCAGGAGGAAGAAACAGATAGGGAGCTGATGCTAGCCATCCAAAGGATGGCAGACAAGGGTGGGGTAGTACTGGTTGGAGACTTCAATATTCCAGACGTGGACTGGAGCATCCCAGCAGCAGCATCAACTAGAGCAGATTTATCCTGACTCCTTCAGGGTGCCTTCCTCAACAACTGGTCATGGAACCAACTCGGCAGAAGGCAATGCTGGACCTTGTGCTCACAAACAGGGACAGTGTGATGGGGGTAACAGTGGGGGAGCACCTGGGGAACAGTGACCACCAGTCATTGTGGTTTGAAATCACAGAAAGAGCAGAACCAAACCACACAAAAACACGTATCCTGGATTTTAGGGGGGCAGACTTTGGGAAAATGGGGAGATACTTGAAAGAGGTATTAAAGGGAATGGGACAGGAATCAGGGGTTGAGGAACTGTGGGCAGTATTTAAAATGGGGATTATAAGAACAACAGAATTATGCATTAAGCAGGTTAGCAAAAGGAAAAGGAAGAGGAAACCATTATGGTTTTCCAAAGAGGTAGCAAAGAAAGTGAAAGCCAAAAAGATTGCATTCAGGCAATACAAAAGACACAGGCAGAAGGGATAGGGAGAAGTACCAGGAGAAGCAAAGGGAGGCAGGGAGGTCAGTAAGGGAAGCCAAAGCTCAGACAGAAGAACACATTGCAAAATCAATTGGGTAGAGGACAAAACCTTTTACAGGTACATAAGTGAAAAAAGAAGGACAAAGGGAGGGATAGTGAGACTAAAGGGGAGGATGGGGCCACATGGAGGATGACAACAGTAAAGCTGACATATTGAACAGGTATTTCTGCTCAGTCTTTACTGAGGAAGAGGAGGGTAATGGGTCTGAAGGGAGTACAAGGGGTGAGAATGGTGCAGAAATGGACACAAGTCCCTTTACACGAGAAAGGGTCCTGAAGGAACTGGAAGTAATAAGATTTGATAAAGCAATGGGGCCAGATGGGGTGCACCCCAGGGTCCTTAAAGAACTAAGAGAGGTGGTGGCTGAACCTCTGGCTATCCTGTTTAGCCGATCACTGGAAACAGGGGAGGAACCCAAAGACTGGAGGACAGCAGATGTAGTCCCCTTATACAAAAGCGAGAACAAAGAGGAAGCAGGGAACTACAGACCAGTCAGCCTCACCTTGGTAGTGGGGAAGGTCATGGAAGCACTACTGAAGGAGAGATTCATGGAACATCTGGTTGTCAATGGACTACAGGACCCAAGGCTGCATGGTTTCACCAGGGGGAGGTCATGTCAGACCAACCTCATTGAATTTTTTGACTGGGTGACTAGGGAGGTGGATCAGGGGAGGGCAGTGGACATGGCCTATCTGGACTTCAGCAAGGCCTTTGACATTGTGCCACATAGAAGACTATTACACAAACTAGGGAATATGGGTGTGGGCAGGACAGTAGTGTGATGGGTAGGTAACTGACTGGGTGGCAGGACACAGAGGGTGGTGGTAAATGGCTGTCACTCCACAGAGGGAAGAGTGGTCAGTGGGGTACCACAGGGATCAGTGCTGGGACCGGTCCTATTCAATATCTTCATCAGTGACATTGCACAGGACCTAGAAGTCAGAATTTCACTGTTCACTGATGACACAAAGTTCTGTAACAGAGTAGACACACTAGAGGGTGTAGACAGAATGAGAAGGGACCTGCAGAAACTTGAAGAATGGTCAGGGGTTTGGTGGTTGAAATTCAATGCAAAGAAGTGCAAGATAATGCATATGGGGCACAAAAACCCTGGCACACTATGTCAGTTGGGGGGTGAGGATATAGCATGCACCAAGCAGGAAAGGGATCTTGGGGTTATCATCTCTGATGACCTCAAGGTAGGGAAACAGTGTGACAAGGCAGCAGGTAAAGCAAATAGGACGCTGGGATGTATAGGCAGGGGCATCACCAGCAGGAAAAGGAGGTCATAATTCGCTATACAAGACACTAGTGAGGCCCCACCTGGAGTACAGTGTACAGTTCTAGACCATACCTATGTAAGGACATAGACAGCGAGAGAAGGTTCAGATGAGAGCAACAAAGATGGTGCATGGATTGCATCACAAGTCCTATGAAGACAGGTTGAAGGAACTGAACATGTACTCCCTGGAGGAGGAGGAGAGAGGGATATGATAGAGACATACAAGTATCTCACAGGGAGGAACAGGGTGCAGGAATACACTATTTTTAAGTGAAAAAGATGTTCCAGGACTAGAGGGCATGGGATGAAGTTGGAGGGAGGACGATTCAGAGGAAATATGAGGAAGAATTTCTTCACAGAACGGGTGGTGGACAAGTGGAACACCCTGCCAGAGGAAGTGGTGGGGGCTGAAACAATCACGGGATTTAAGAATGCATGGGATAGACATAAAGGAATTCTGGAGGTCAGGGGTAAGGGGCAACAGACTTCTAGGAAAACGTAAACTGAACTTACAAGCTCAAATGGGCAGACTGGGTGGGCCATAGGCTCTTATCTGCCAACACTGTCTATGTATCTATGTATCTATGAATATATTTATAATAAAAAATCAGTGACATTAAGAGGATGTCATCTAATTGAACCATTCTAATTGGCTAAAAACATAAACTAAAACTAATTGAAACCAGAACAAGTCAAAAGGTACAAAGGCTTGCAATTACAGTAGCTATACAGAAAATACATTTATCTACCATGCACAAATTTCATACACTGGGGAATACAAGTAAATATTAAAACATTTTATAACATTCTATTAAAAACAGAAAAATTGAAAAATATCAGGGAGATTGTAAAAAATCAGAAGCTGGGAAGGGGGGGAATACATATGTGTCACAACTCTGTTATCTCTCTTCCAAATATGGCTTTATCTCAAAGCCCACATTCAAACCTGGGTATTGATATACCTTCAGAATAATAATCCAAAAGAGTGTTATTATTGTCCCCTCTGGGGTTGACACTGACTTTATCAAAGGCCATATCTGAGAAAACATGTTTGTAACCATCTTTACTGTTGACAACATGTTGGGCAGTGACATATCGTATCCCCTCTATCACTCTCTGATGTTCCCCCAACCTTACTTTGAGGCGGTTGTTTTAATAATGCAATAAATTATCTTTTTAACATGGAACGGTGTCAGCATGTTATGTGGTGGTGAGTGCCCAAGTTAATCTTTGTGTTCAGGGAGAGATACTAGCAGCAACCAAGCAGGAAAGAGACCTGGTGGTAATCATATAGGATGACCTGATCGTGGTCAGACAATGTGACAGAGCAATCAGGATAGCTAGTGGGATGCTGGGATGTATAGGTAGGGGTATTGCCAGCAGTAAGAGGGAAGTGGTGTTGTCAATATATGTCTTTAGTAAGACCCCACCTGGAGTACTGTGTCCAGTTTTGGCAGCCGCATCTCAGGAAGGACATAGAAAAGATGGAGGCCATCCAAAGGAGGGCTTCCAAGATGGTACATGGTCTACGTCAAATGTCCTATGAAGGGAGGCTAAAGAAACTAAACGTACACCCTGGAGAAGAGGATGGAAAGGGGGATATGACTGAGACCTTTAAATACTTCATGGGGGGGTGAATAAGCTACAAGCGGGAGGTATTTTTTAGAGGAAAGGGTATTCCAGAACAAGGGTCCATGATATGAAGCTGGTGGAGGGTAGGTTTAGGGGAGATGTGAAGAAATGCTTCACAGAAAGGGTGGTGGATGCCTAGAACAGTCTTCCAGCGGAGGTAGCCGGGGCAACAACAGTGGTATGATTCAAAAAAGCCTGAGATAAGCACAAGAGAATCATAAGGGAAAGGTAATGGGGTGGCAGAGAAAATGCCATGGACTTTAAGGGGTCTGCAGTGTAAGCAATGCAACAAAAAAGGGCAGATTGGATGGGCCATGTGGCACTTATCTGCCTTCAGCTTCTGTGTTTCTATGTTTATTTGTGCGAAGTATAATTTTGATTTTGCATCTTGAAATATTATGAAATTATTCTTAAAAGTCTGAGTTTACAGCACCTTCTCAAGGAGTGCAGCATTTTCCAAGTGGAATGGATCTGGGACAGAGCAAGTTTATAGGATGAAATGAAGGACATATCTTGTGATATGAAACAGTTGAGAGGTAGTTTGCGTAATGAAAAAACCTAGTTACCCTTGGGCATCTAGCGCCACTCATGGGATCTATTTATAGTCAAAAGCCTCCTAGGGCAGACTCACAATGTTTGCATGTGTCACCATTTCCATCTGATAAATCTCATTCACCACACCCACCATTCTTTCCTGAAAGAAGCAATTAGTTTTAACCACTCTCCAGTCATACCTTTCTTTACTTTACTGACCAGAATAGGAAACAGGTATTTCTGTACTTCACTCAATTTTTGCTATCTGGTGCAGTTCCCTGCTAAGGGTTCCAGTCCCAGCAATGCATTATCTGCTAAATTGTCTTTTTGAATTCATAAAATTCTCTATATCCTCTACCAGTGCTTCCTAATATTTTCCTAGACTGCCACTGTACACACTATGCTCAAGCTATGCATTCATGGTCAGTGTCCTCCACAAACCATCTCACTAGCATGTTGGGGTATATTAACCTACACAACTAGTGGTTTTAAAATCTAGTAACAAACACCAGACTTCTATATGCATGTGTCATGATTGCCATTATTGCCAGTCGGTTACTGCTGTTCAGCGAGAAGTCATTATGCTCATTCCTTTTCATCTCTTTAGTTAGGTAAGTGTCACACTTTCAACAACATATGTAATCTTAACTTCTCCCATATGTTCTGTATGCTGCCACCAGTACACAGAAAGCAGAACAGCTGGGACTGTGTATGTTATTTTGCATTTCAGACTTGTTGCTGCTGATGATGACACAAGGCCAAGGGTTTGAGAAGTTTCGATAAAATATGCAGTGGTATGAATAATGTATGCATTTATTTTATGAATAGTAGTAGTAGTCATAGCTGTGTCACATCAAGCTATACCAAAGTGTATAGTGCTTTGTATATTCTAACACAAATAAAAATATTTCAGAGTGATATTTGTAAAAAAGTGCAATATTTGTATGTAAATAGTATTGGTGCATACTAAGTGACAAAATGATTGGTGTTTAATGACCCCCCCCAGGATATGACGTAGCCCCTACCCCATGTCACTTCCATTTCCGGTGGGGCAGGATATGACGTAGCCCCACCCCCACATGACATCCACATCCGGCTGCGCAGGAAATGACGTAGCACCACCCCGAGTGCCAGTGATGCAGTTCTGACTGCACCGGATGTTACGTAGCATTCCCATCCCAGATATAATGCACCCCTTTTTCTGGCACAAGGTTATGACACACTTATGGGCTGGGTAAATTTGAGCTTGTTCAGGCTTGTCAGGGCATGTTAGAAGGTCCAAACCAGACTTGGTGTGTATTTTCTGTGAATGAATAAATAAATAAAAAAGCAAAAATACTGATTGTGTGAAACTGCCACATTTGATTAAAAAGGCTGTGTAGTAAATGCATGTATTTTTAAAATACTGCTTTTCACATTTTGGGAGTGAGTATAGTAATAGTGAAATTAAACCGTTGGTTTTTCCTCACTGGTTTTATAATTTTCTTTTTAATTTTGTCAATCTAAAGTGGGGTTTAGTGTTTCAATTGTACCCTATACTTTCAGTTTGATTTTGTAAATGTAGCAGTGCTTCTTTCTGCAAATAAGAATTCTCTCCCCACGTACACAATACTTTTAAAGCTTTTGTCACCTGCATCATAAAAACAACTTATTTTGTTTCTGTTATCATACCCATGAATCTGGTTTACAAAAATTCTGGCCTGCTACAAAATGCTTACAGATTATCAGAAGTCATATCCCTATGTCAAATATTGTTTTGTGTATGTATCTAAAAGCTTAATGTTATCTAAAACTCTACAGAATGTTTTTAGTGTTACCTGAAATGAACAGAAGCTGCTGGACTGGAAACTGGTTTGCAAATGTGTGTGTTTCAGGCTCTGAGCAGAAATTCATAGAAACACAGAAACATAGACTTTGATGGCAGATAAGGACCACTTGGCCCACCCAGTCTGCCCATTTCCCTACCTATTGGATAAGCTGCAGATTCTAGTTAACCAACAGCCTACTTCCTGCAACCCCCCACTATAATTGCCCTATGTCTGTCCCATGCATGTTTGAATTCCCCCACTGTTTTAGACCCCACAACCTCTCCAGGAAGGTGGTTCCATCGTCCACCATTCTCTCCGTGAAAGAATTTCCTCACATTACCCCTGAGCCGTCCCCCCTCTAACTTTAAATTGTGCCCCCTTGTTCTTACACATCTCTTTTTCTGAAAGATGCTACCCTCCTGGACTTTGTTGATTCCCTTGAGGTACTTAAAAGTTTCTATCATGTCCCTCCGTCCCTCCTTTCATCAAGGGTATACATATTAAGCTCTCTCAGTCTTTCTTCATATGGTTTCTGATGTATACCCTGCACCATTTTAGTTGCCCTCCTCTGGACTGCTTCCATCCTGTCTATGTCCTTGCATAGATGAGGTCTCCAAAACTGCACGCAGTACTCCAGATGGGGTCTCACCAACTGTCTGTATAGAGGGATAACCACTTCTCTTTTTCTACTTGTGATGCCCCTCCCTATGCATCCCAGTATCCCCTGGCTCTCCTTACTGACTTCTCACATTGCTTGCCCACTTTTAGGTCATCTGATATGACTACACCCAGATCCCTTTCCATTATTGTTGTCTAGTACCTCCTGCTATTTGTGTACTCTTCTCCTGGATTTTTATTTCCCAGGTGCATTACTTGCCCCTTTGCATTGAATCTAAGTTGCCATATGTCTGACCATTCCTCCAACCTTGCCAAGTCCCTTCCCATTCTTTCTACCCCCTTGTGTATCAACTCTGTTACAGATCTTTGTGTCATCCACAAAGAGGCATACCTTTCCTTCCAGACCCTCCATAATGTCACCTATAAAGACGTTAAAGAGGACTGGACCCAGTACTGAGCCCTGAGGTACTCCACTAGTAACCCCCCTTTCTTCAGAATGTGTTCCATTCACTATTACCTTCTGGTTCCTGTTGTGCAGCCAGTTTGCTACCCAGGCTACCACCCTGGGACCCAGTCCCAGGCTGGCTAACTTGATTATTAATCTTTTGTGCAGGACTGTGTTAAATGCCTTGCTGAAGTCTAGGTAGGCCATATCCACAGCCCATCCCTGGTCTATTACTTTGGTAATCCAGTCAAAGAAATCAATTAGATTCATCTGACATGACCTTCCTGGTGTGAATCCATGCTGCTTTGGGTCCTGTGCCCCGCTGGCCTCTAGGTACTCAACAATTCTTTCTTTCAGAAGTGATTCCATCATTTTCCCCACCACTGAGGTCAAACTAACAGGTCTGTAGTTTCCTGCTTCAGCCTTGCTCCCACTTTTGTGAAGGGGAATCACATCTGCCTTCCTCCAGTCCTCAGGTACCACCCCATCTTCCCGTGATTTGTTAAAAAGTGTGGTTAGTGGTGTCACTAGGTCCTCCCTTAGCTCTTTTAGGATTCTAGGGTGAATCCCGTCAGGCCCCATTGCTTTGTCTACCTTGAGTTTTAGGAGTTATTTCAGTACTCTTTCTTCTGTAAATGTACTGGTGTCAACCTCACTATCCAGAGTGCTTCTACTGTTTGGCTTAGGTAACTCCTTCTCTTCTTCTTTTGTGAATACTGAGCAAAAGTATTCATTTAGTATCTCTGCCTTTTCACGGTCTCCCTCTGCCCACCTCCCCTCTCCTTTATTAATCTTCACTATCCCTCCCTTAACCTTTCTATGCTCCCTAATGTACCTATAAAAGGTTTATCCCCCTTCTTAACTGAGTTGGCTATCTTTTCCTCAGTTTGGGCCTTTGCTTTTCTGACTGCCTTCCCACTTCTTTCTGCTTTAATTGATACAGTTCCTGTCGTGCTCTGTCTGTGATTCCTTATACTTTTTGAATGCAGCCTTTTTCTCCTTAACCTTCCCTGACACCTCTTTTGAGAGCCACAGTGGTTTTTTATTCCACTTTTTTTTCTTTATTTGTTTCACACAAAGGCTTGTTGCCTCTATGATGCAGTTTTCATTTTTCTACATTGATATATGTTATATGTGCAGTCTCTGTGCAATGGCCACAGTGGCCTGAGTTTGACCTTAAAAGATGATGGTCAACAAGCTTGGGAAAGTTTAGGAAAATGCTATTTACTTACAGCTCAATAGCTAGATGCTAATTTTTTAACTTTTTGTCTGTTACCATTCTTCTAAAATGGGCAGCCACAGAAGGCACCACTCAAAAAACAAAAGACCTTTTTAACTTTAAAATGCTATAGCTGATTGATACGCCTGGGAAAGTGTCTGAAAAATAATGTCTATTTACAGCTCAATAGTTGGATACCAATTTTTTTAACTTTTGTTTGATACCACTTTTTTTAAAATGGAGAATCACAGATGGTCCCCCCAAAAAACTAAAGGCCATTTCTAACTTTAACATGTTAGCTGATTGATACACCTGGGAAAGTTTTAAGAAAATTAAATTTTTTCCAGCTCAACTGAGATGCAGTCTGTAATACATAGTTTTAGCTAATGATTTAGGCCCATTTGTGTGAGTCCCACAGTGTTTACTCCATACCCTTAAAAAAGAAGAGTGATGTAAAAGTCTAAATAACACACATCTGCTACAGCAGCTAGGGGCTATGGTGGCTAAAAACACTATGGAGTTATCAAGTATACAGAAAGAGCAATAACATAAAAAGGCTTTTTATAGTTATAATATAAACCCTTAAAACTAGCCATATTTTTCTGGCTTTAAACAAAATGAAAAGGGGTAAACAATGAATTCCTTGTTGTAGTGAATTTTATTGTTAAACACACACACACACACACACACAGTGTTAAATACCATGTTAAATATCATCAAAATACTCTGATAAAATGGGTGTCAGACATATCGAACTTAGTTAAGCAGCTCCAGAAAATCAGCTGTCATAGTCAACCTAAGCTAAGAATGTGTATTGTTATATAGCAAGGATTAAATTAAATCATTATTTGACATGTAAAATAAAGTTTCTAATCTATAGAAAATAACATTTAAGCATGAAAGCATCATATTAGCTAAGACACCCACCACCCTCTCCCACTACCCCTGTGTATTTAAATGTACTGATTATTAATCAGTGAGTTTTTTGGTCATCACGGGTCTTTGTTACACAGGCTGTCACTCTGTACAATGCTTGGGGCATGTCACAGCCCCCTGGAAAATATAAAAGGAGATGCTTTAGACTGTGCCAGTCTCTGCCACTCTGAAGCAACCTTTGGTAAGCTTTTGCAAAGTTGTAGCTTGTGAAGTACTGTTATCTTGACATTAAAATGGCAAATTATTTTGCAAAACAGTTTTCTCAGATTGGCTTTCATGATCTTGTTCTAGAATCAGAAGACCCACAAGGAGCTGTTGGTGAGTGCTCTTTTTAATTGTTTTTAATATTTTGATTGCTTAAAATCATGCTTATAAGACTATAACTAAGTTTTCCTAGTTCAGGTTTGCCGGCCCTGTGTATACAAAGCAACTCTTCTGCAGGCACACATATTACATCATACGGTATGTCCAGTTAAATGTACCAATGTCTTAATTATGTGGACAAGTCCAGACAAGATCATGATACCCCTCTGCCTTGCCCTGTTATAACTGTGTTGCATGAGAACATACCTGTACGCATAAGTGGATTTTCTGCCTATGTTGCTTACATTATGGTGTGTTGTATAGTAATTAATTTATTTGATAGTGTTGTAGCCATTTTACAGCACTATGAGTCTTAGTTTAATTCATTGACAGCTGCAAGGTTAGCAATAATATAAAGGTTTGTTAATATACATTTTGCTAATTTGTTTCAATTAATGTTTTCACATGGCTCTAAACCCTCTAGCAAACATATTTATTGACACCTACACTTTGTAGACTTGGCAAAATGCTCTGCTAGTGATTTGAGACAGCTGCAGTTAACCTTTTCACTATTAGCCATGATTAGTGTTATGCATTTTGCCTTCATGCAAATTTTACCATTGGTCAGTTTGTAGCCATAGGTTTTAGGACCACCAGACCCAAACTCCACAATGTGTTCACCATGTGGTAATTCATCAGTCAGATCACCCAAATAGTCACCCAGTGGTGGATCCCAGTCACCCAGTCTGCTGACAAATATGACCGAGTCTGTATCATGGTATAAAAAGCAGTCCTGCAGGCTTTCGAGTAAACTGTACAATTTAAGTTGAGCATAAGCTGTGGTAAAGGCATCAATAACAATATTAGTGTTGGTAGTGTTTGCGTAGTGATTTTCAATGTATTTTCATTGTACCGAGGCTGTATCATCATTGATGAAATACAGACTAGATACATGGTAGCGATCTATGAAATGGTACTGAAAGAGTTCTTCAGCATCCTTGACAAGAGCTGTGTTCATCAAGTTAGGTCACTGGCAAAATTTTCCCCACAAAGAATTCAAAAACAGCTTTGAAATCTGTCTTCGTGCTGGGTTATTTGCTATATTTTCTGCTTCTAAAACAATGTCTTCCTTAGCATAGTACTTCCTAATGTATGCTTTACGTTCTACATCAGATGTCCACCAGTTTGTATACCCTGAAGCTTCCTGTTTCCCCTTTAGGTGTAATTTAATATAGTCTGTAAAAAGACTGTGACCTGTCTTGGTAGTGCCAGACTTCATACACCTTGACCACCTTATAACCTTTCTCTAAAGCCAGCTTTAGCTCTTCAGTACACCATGTGCCCTCCAGACATCGTTGTTCATCTGAATGGATACGTAGTTGTGACTGCTGAACTGTCTCAGCACATGCGCGACACAGTGTAAACACTAACTTTCCACCTATACTGCTGGGCAGAACAGAGAAAAAGAGACCATGGGGTGGATACGCTTTAGCTTTTATAATCCCAAAATATTGTCTGAGATCCTTGAAATTGTCATATATAACCACTGGGTGCCCTATGGGGTATGTCTTGGTCTTGTTCACGTAGGGATACAAACTGGTAAAATCATAATAATGGATTTTCTCACCAGGCTGTGCACTATAATATAAACGCAGAGCATTTGTGCACCCTCCATAAGTGATTCACAGGGATCCATGGGCTCTGAAAAATCAGCTACTTTCAAAAAGGCCTACAACTGAGGATTCTCACACATCAGCTGTTTCCATTCTCCCATGCTCACACATAACCCTTACATTCATACCCTTTTCATGCCTGAGAAAGTTTAATTTCTTGATAGTCATGTAATATAGGTGTTTGTAGGTTGTGCCAAGCATTGGGTTAAACAAATATTCAAAGGAACACTCCCTGCAGCCATGATAAAAGCAACCTAAAAACTCAAATGCTGTAGGGACACCATCTATTGCAACATAACCATCAAGAAAGTAATTACCGACCTGCACTTCGTCACCATTCAGAGCATGCTGTATGGAAATATTTTCTTGTTTACTTATGTACATAAGCCACTGTATGGCAGGTGTGGAGTAACCCTTGCACTGGCAGTGATAGTTGTCAGAAGGTATAATCTCTATGGTGTCTGGCTCTAAAAATTTTAAAATCGATACATGTCCATGCATACTGATGCTATAGTGATGTACTGAAAGGGGTCAATTTGCCCCCTCTCCTCTGCAATGTCTTGAAACATTTCTTGTATACCACCTTGAAACATTTCACATGCCTGTTTTAGAATCTATACATCTGACTTGCAGTAGCGGTGTAATTCCTTTTTAAAATGAAATATATCTTTTTTATGCAATTCATACCACTCCAAAAACTGTTTTTTTTCATCTGCCATCATGTAATCTATACCATAATCGTTGGGGTCAGGCATAGGCCCTACATAATTTTGATTTTCTGGTTTGTTAAAAAGTGTGGAAAGAACCCCTTTACTCCATCAAAGCCCATCACATGTGGCATAGCAGTTAGTCTCATAGGTAGGAAATTTAAGCTGTCAATAAAACAGATTTTTTAACAGTGTTACAGTTACAGACATCCGTTTACTCCCCTGAGTTAATAACTCCACCTCCATTTTCTCTTTTACAAACTGGTTTAAGATGAAGTCACTGTCATACCCCTTTGCATTATGAGCTATAAAGGTGTACCCCTTAAACCCTTTTTGAATAAACTTTTTTACAAACTGTGCAACACAGTCAGTGCCTTAAAATTCCCACTTGTAACCTCTTTCAATGGCATAGATATAATTAGGAATATGTCTAGCGTCACCAGCACTGACATCTTGCATGCATTCAAAATTATAAAATATATAGCTGCTTGAACATGGCAGTTTCTTTAATGGCTGAATATAGCATAAGTGGGGTACAAAAGGGTATACATCTGTAAGACAGTTTTGACACTTTGACTGAAAACAAATATGTACACCTTCCTTAAGTTTTCCACATGATTTGCATACTTTAGTTAAATGACAATCAGGGAATGTCAATTTATGCTGCCTGGAACAGTCTGTGGAGTTACAGTGTTTATTGCAATCAGGGCACTGTACCACCTCACTTTGCACTTCACTGCAGCCAAAGGATCTGCATGCATGACACATGTTAGGGCATGTGTGTGAACTTTTGTGTGCAAAAAAGGCATGACAATGCTCACACACATTTCTGGCACCAAAAAAGCCTTTAAGATTTTTAATACCATAATAATGGTTTTCATGTAAAAGCATAAAAACAGTATTAGCCCATGTATTAGGAGAACACACAAACTTCTGTCATGCACCAGCTTTGTTCATAAAGTAAACAAAGATGGTCACATTTAGCTGTGTCTCAAATAGGTGTATGTGACTCAAATCTACAAGTGTGTGTTCCAAAAAGCCTACCTTGTTGTGTAAATCTTTAGTTTTTGCTAATATCTGCTGATCAACTAATTGCTTGTTTAGCAAAGCAATTAAACTAGCAGCAAAGCATGATGTGTTACTTTGATTTACAATATTGACTAGGTGTCTTGCTTTTTGCTTTACAATGTGGATAGATAAGATGTTTCTGGCATCTTTGGAAATGCCCCCACGCACATTTCACACAACTGTCACAACCAGCATTAATGTCTCATTAGCACACACCTCCATCTTGCTGTTTGATAAATTGACAATATGTTCTAAAAATTCATCTGCATTTAATTAATTGGGGTTCTAATGTAATGAGTACACAGGGTCATTTAAGCTATCACAACTCAGGTGTAGCTGTACAAAATCATTACTACCCAAAGTGGGCCTTATTCTGTCCAACAACTATTGCACAGCTGTGTGGATTGCAGAATAGTATTGGTCTATGGATGCTATTTGGTCTAGGTTAGCAAAATGAAACTGCTGGCAATAATCAGTACCATTAAAATTATTTCTGGGTACTTCATATTCATTTATTAATTCTAAATACACAGGTTCTGGTACATCATCTTCCCTGTCCTGTGGGACCCCCTGACTACACATGTCTTCTTCATCTTCTTCACGGTCTGTGGTACCACAGCCCCCTATCTGCATGTGTTCAGGTGTGCTGTTTTGAGAAGGCCCCATACATTCCTCACAGCCTGACAGTTCCATACAAATATCAGAATTATCACTCTGCACACATTCACAGTTTTTAACCATACAACACGCTGTTTCACAACCACTATTTTCTTGGCACTCAGGAGACTGCTGGCTTGATAAACACACAGGACAATCTCACAAACAGTCACAAATACAACTGGCAGAATGATCAATTGTGTTGTTTTGAGAAGGTGCCATACATACCTCGCTGTCTGTCAGACCCCTACAAATATCAGAATTATCACTCTGTGCACATTCACAGTTTTCACTCATACAACATGCTGTTTCACAGTCACTATTTTTCTGGCACTCAGGAGACTGCTGTCTTGATAAACACTCAAGACAATCACTCAAACAAGCACAAACACAACATGATGTGAAAGACCCAGGTTTCCCATGGTTATGTTGTCGTGGCTTGTGACTGTGCCAAGGATTCTGCTGTTTTTTCAGTCTGCTACAGACAACCAATATTTTTTTAGCCCTTCTAATTCTACTACTAATATACTGGCTTACTATTTTACACCAGGTGTTTCTGATGACCCACCCTTGTTGAATAATTCTATTAATAATTTTATGACACTCATTTTAAATAGTACACATTTTTATACCACCTACAGCTAATTTTTGAATTAGTTTTTTAGTACCCACCATTTTTGGTATACCAGTCACAACTAACAGAATTATTTAAAATTGACTTTATGACTATGATTCTGCAAGGCTAACCACCTTAATTGTGTTATTAGACATTCCAAATATTAGATTGCAACCAGCAGGTGTCTGCACATGTGAAGAGACTGTCACAGGTGTACCAAAAGGTTCTAAATTGTAACTATATGTATACACAAGTGTACCATTAGTTGGTCCTTTAACATGTGGTGACACTTTTTCAGGTATCAGTGTTCCAGGCATAATCATAGGACCAGCCTTACTCACACTCACAGCTGATGATTTACTGCATGGCAGCTCTGCAGTTATACTATCAGTGGCACAGTCTAATGTAACAGGTGTTTGTGTTCATTTATTATTATGTTTGCAGCACCTCTTACCCCAATCCCTGTACAGCAATGGTGTTCAGGTTTTGCACTTATGTTGGTAGAAGGTGTATGGCCAGCTCTTAAAGATACACAAGTGGGACCTGAAGAAAGTTTCAAAATGTCATTTTTCTTTTGGGCTGCTGCCTTGGTTGCAGGCACTGTGTGTGGGGATGGTCCAGCCTTGTTAATAGGGCACTTTTTCTGACTGGATAGCCTTGAATATGTGCAATGTCTTCTTGCCGACTTTTGAAATACAGGTTCTATATGATTAAGTTTTGTATCACCTAGTAACAAAAAATTAGAGAACATAAATATATCAACACTATACACTCTATTGACTACATCCTGGATACAAACATGCAGTATACTAACATATTAAATAGTTTGCTACAATGAGCCACACATAATTAAAACTATAAAATCAGAAAAACTGCGTGGTTTAAAAACATTGCCATGCCCAAAACTTCTTAACAAATATTGTACAAACACATGGCATTGTATTACAATTTTTGTTACAAGAAAGCATGATAAATTTACCAAAAAAAGAAAATATTTGCAAATACCACCACAGCGGCCCCTTATCAATCTGCAGCACTGTAAAAATAAGTAATTAGTTTTCAGTTAATGCCCAACACTATTAAAAACTTTAACACATACCCGTTGTTTTGTCTTCATTAACTGATGTTGTTTTATTTTCAGATGTGGACTCTAGCTGACCAGTTTCTGTTAAAAATCAAAGCATTATGTATGTCACAAACTAACCAGATAGTGTTTCCCAAGCATACTGTATGTAGTCAAGCAGCTATTACTTCTTTACACATTTAAAAACAGTATTTAGCTAGTTTTAAACTTTAGCAGATTTTTTCATCTATCTACAAAGTGTAGGTGTCAATAAATCAGTTTGCTAGAGGGTTTAGAGCCATGTGTAGACATTAATTGAAACACATTAGCAAAATGTATATTAACAAACCTTTATATTATTGCTAACCTTGCAGCTGTCAATGAATTAAACTAAGACTCAAAGTGCTGTAAAGTGGCTACAACACTATCAAATAAATTAATTACTATACAACACACCATAATGTAAGCAACATAGGCAGAAAATCCACTTATGCATATGTTCTCATGCAACACAGTTATAACAGGGCAAGGCAGAGGGGTATCATGATCTTGTCTGGACTTGTCCACATAATTAAGACATTGGTACATTTAACTGGACATACCATATGATGTAATATGCGTGCAGAAGAGTTGCTTTGTATACACAGGGCCGGCAAACCTGAATTAGGAAAACTTAGTTATAGTCTCATAAGCATGATTTTAAGCAATCAAAATATTAAAAACAATTAAAAAGAGCACTCACCAACAGCTCCTTGTGGGCCTTCTGATTCTAGAACAAGATCATGAAAGCCAATCTGAGAAAACTGTTTTGCAAAATAATTTGCCATTTTAATGTCAAGATAACAATAGTACTTCACAAGTTACAACTTTGCAAAAGCTTATCAAAGGTTGCTTCAGAGTGGCAGAGAATGGTGCAGTCTAAAGGGACCTGGGGGTAGTCATATCAGATGACCTAAAGATGGGCAAGCAATGTGAGAGGGCAGCAAGGAGGGTTGGGGGGATACTGGGATGCATAGGGAGAGACATCACCAGTAGAAAACAGGAAGTTATTATCCCTCTGTACAGACAGCTGGTCAGACCCCATCTGGAGTACTGTGTGCAGTTCTGGAGACCCAGTCTTCACAAAACATAGACAGGATGGAAGCTGTCCAGGAGGGCAACTAAAATGGTGCAGGGTCTGCACGGAAGACATATGAAGAGAGACTTAAGGAGCTTAGTATGTATAGCCTCGAGGAAAGGAGGGAGAGGGGGGACATGATAGAAACTTTCAAGTACCTCAAGGGATTCAACACCCTCACCCAACACGGTTAGCCTACACCCCTTTGCTACTGTCCTCACCTATGTCTACCCAAGCACTTACATTGATCACAATCAACTGTCATTACAGTGGCACCGCCTCTTGCACAGCACGATATGGGTTGCCGCGAAGAAATAAAAAAGAAGTCTCCATTCTTATAAGCTCCTTAAAGAAAGTTATACTTCTGCTTCTCTGCTCAGGAAATGTGGAGCTCAACCCTGCCCCCCCCCAACTTACCTCGCCTATCGATTTTGCTGAGGCCACAGGTCTCAAAATGATGATGGTCCACATTTTAAGCCTGCCTAAAAAACTTGTACAGCTGCAAGCCTGGGCTGCACACGTTAACCCAAACCTTATCATAATTACTGAGTCGTGGTTAAAAAAGACGAACACTGATCAACAAATATCACTGCAGGGCTACAATTTATTTAGAGCAGATAGAGAGTCTAGAGGTGGGGGTGTGGTTATCTATGCCAAATCTAAGTACTTGGTCACCAATATTAGTTGCAAATCTCTAGCCAAGGAATTTGATTTAGTTTCGCTGGAGCCTTCATCCCCCTCCTCGGAATGTATCACTATCCTAGGTGGCTATAGACCCCGCCTGGTGGTGATGAAGTCCTTAATCTTTGAAATCCATGTTCAGAGATGCAAAACTGAAACAATATTTCTAGGAGATCTAAATATGGACTGGCTGTCACCTAAATCACAGGGCCTCAAATCCCTTTGTGATGAGCTAGGTCTTGGGCAATTAGTCAGAGAACCTACTAGGAACAACACTCTAAACACTGCCAACAGTTCCATTCTAGATGTGGTACTAACCACCCATCCACACAAAATATCTCATTTGGCAGTGTTTCACAATGACATGAGCGATCATGGAATTGTTGCTTGCATAAGATCTCAAATTAAGGCCCGTCCGCAACCCATCTTTATAACAAAAAGATCCTTTCGCAAATTCAGTGCAGTAAACTTCCTATCTGACCTGAGCATGATCAGATGGCAAGATCTTTACCTAGCCAAGATGTCAACAAGGCAGCTTGCATCCTTAATGACAAACTCACTACAATAATAAATAAGCATGCCCCTTTCATCAAAGTAAAGGTACGGAACAATTCCAATCCCTGGTTCACCTCGGATCTCAAGGCAGCCCTTATAGCTCGAGATAAGCTCTGGCCAAAGCCAGACATTCCAAAGAATCTTCGGATTGGCAGGCCTTTAGAACAGAAGAATAACTGTGTGAAAAAACTTTGCTCTGCTAAAACTAACTATTATATTTCTACTCGAACAAGCTAAAGGTAACCCTCATAAAATATGGAAGACTATCAAAGCTATAGAAGGACGCCCATGGCCCCTCTGTCCCAACAAAGATAGTTGCAAGTGGCAAGATTGTGGAAAACAAGTCCCTAATCCTGGAGGAACTAACTCCCACTTGCCCCAGCTGGATTAGCTTTTGACTCGTCACCTTATGCTGGTGCTGTGGTGAGCCAGCATACCTCCCACCACATCTAGTCCTGCACCCAGTCCCTTCCAACTGTGTGAGATAACTTATAAAGAAGTAGAAGATTCTTCTTAACTTAGACACCAAAAGCTTAGGGACAAATGGCTTGGAACCCTTTTTCCTAAGGTCAGGCTATGCCCGTCTCACTGCCCCAATTCTCCACATCTTCAATCTTTCCATTACATCTGCTGCTGTGCCGTCCTGCTGGAAATCAGCACATCCTCCCTCTATTTAAATCTGGTGACCCATGCGATGTAAACAACTATAGGCCTATCTCCATATTGCCTATCCTTTCTAAAGTTCTCGAAAACTGATCCATATTCAGTTAAATCTCACTTGAAACCTTCTCTCTCATTAACCCAGCTCAATCTGGCTTCCGTATAATCATAGCACAATCACTGCACTAGCAAAGTAACCAATGATTGGATCTCTGCTATAGATGCTAAGAAGGTAACTGGTGCAGTCTTTTGGACCCCAGCAAAGCTTTTGATACTGTTGATCACAAACTATTAGTCAATTGCCTTGCAAGTTGGGTGTCACATACCATACCACCGGTGGTTCTCTAGCTACCTAACTGGAAGATTCCAAAAGTAAAGGCGAAGGCTTTTTTCTGCTGCTCTGCCAGTTGCAAGGAGTCCCCAAGGATCCATCTTAGGCCCTATCTTGTTTTCTCTGTACATCAATGACTTAGATGCTAACATATCTACGTCCAATCTGCACTTTTTTGCAGATGATACTGTGTTGTATACTTCTGGCTCATTGTTATCTGAAGTCAAGGAAGTGCTTCAAGCAGACTTCACACAACTTGAGCATAATCTAATAAAGGCACTACATATTACCTTCTGCTCAATGCTAAGAAGACTAAAGCGATGATATTCTCCCGCAGTGCTGTCTCAGGCCCCCCAATACTCTTGCCCAAGACTTCATTGTCACCATGCTAAACGAGCCTCTGGAAGTTGTAACCAAATTTAAATATCTAGGTATCTGGATCGACAATAAATTATCTTTCAGTGACCACATGAAGATGTCTCTAGAAAGGTTAAAAGCAAGGTTAGGTTTCTTCTACAGAAATAGGCCCTTTTCCCCTTGAAACTCGGAAACAAGCTTGTACAGGCCACTTTCTCCCCTACTCGACTATGGTGATGTAATCTATTCCTCCACCACTCTTGCAAATCTAAGTAAACTGACATCTTTATCACTGCGGCGCTACGGTTCATTACCAACTCCCTTACTGCTTGCACCACTGTGACTTATATGCAGCTGTTGGTTGGACATCCTTACTACTAGACGCCTGCTCCATGCTGGGCTATGGACTCTTAAACTGCTCCTGCAGAAATTGACAAGCTGTCTCTCTTCCCTTATTAGTATCTCACATAGTGCATACTCATTAAGAAAATCTGACTTTATTGTGCTTGACATACCAAAGACACGGACTTCCTTTGGTAAACGTGATATTGCATATGCCCTTCCCTCCATTTGGAACCAATTACAAACCGTATTGAAACTAACTAGCACAGTTTCAATAAACTTCTACAAATCGCTAAGTTCAGCCAAAATAAAAGACACCTGTAACTGTCATTAAGACTCTTCCTTCCCCATGTGTGCCATATTTATCCACTGGTAAGGTATAATTGATTTGTCATATTAACTGCTTTCCCTTCCCCTTCTCCTTCTACTCCTGGCTTTATCTTTGCTTACACTCCACTGATACTCTATCAAATCTCTCCTCCCCCCCATATCAGTTGTAGACTGTTTGTTCTAGCTGCCAAAATACTGTATATGTATTGCACACACCAGTCATCATGTTTCATTTATCAGTATGCGACCTGTAAGTCACTTCCCTGTCTCATATCAATGTTTACCACCTGCGGTCACCCTATGTGGTACCCTTGTATGTATATCCAGCTTTGTATCATGTAACGTGTATTTCATGTATATACTGTTATTACCTATCTGTGTTTGTACTTTAAGTGTTTATGTCACAGGACCTCCTTGTGAATGAGCTTGCTCAATGGAGTTTTCCTGCAATAAACTTGAACTTGAACTTGAACTTGAACAACAAAGTCCAAGAGGGTAGCATCTTTCAAAAAAAGGGGTGTGCAAGAACAAAGGGGCACAATTTGAAGATGGAGGCTCAGAGGTAATTTAGAAGTATTTTTTTCACAGAGAGGGTTGTGGATGCATGGAACCGCCTTCTGGAGGAGGTCGTGGAGTCAAAAACAGTGGTGGAATTCAAGCATGCATGGGACAGTCATAAGGCAATTCTAGGGGGTTGGGGTAGAAAGAAGTAGGCTGCTGGTTAACTAGGATCTGCAGCTTATCCAGTAGGCAAGGAAATGGACAGACTGGGTGGGCCAAGCAGTCCTTATCTGCCATCAAATTCTATGTTTCTATGTAAAGCATCTCCTTTTATATTGTCCAGGGGGCTGTGGCATGCCCCAAGCATTGTACAGAGTGACAGCCAGTGTAACAAGGACCCATGATGACCAAAAAACTCACTGATTAATAGTCAATACATTTAAATACACAGGGTAGTGGGATGGGGTGGTGGGTGTCTTAGCTAATATGATGCTTTCATGCTTAAATGTTATTTTCTATAGATTAGAAACTTTATTTTACATGTCAAATAATGATTTAATTTAATCCTTGCTATATAACTATTCACATTCTTAGCTTAGGTTGACTATGACAGCTGATTTTCTGGAGCTGCTTAACTAAGTTCGATATGTCTGACACTCATTTTATCAGAGTATTTTGATGATATTTAACATTGTGTGTGTGTTGTGTGTGTGTGTGTGTGTGTGTGTGTGTGTGTGTGTGTGTATTTGTCTGTGTGTGTTTAACAATAAAATTCACTACAGCAAGGAATTCATTGTTTACCCCTTTTCATTTTGTTTTAAAGCCAGAAAAATATAGCTAGTTTTAAGGGTTTATATTATAACCATAAAAAGCCTTTTTATGTTATTGTTCTTTCTGTATACTGGATAACTCCATAGTGTTTTTAGCCACCATAGCCCCTAGCTGCTGTAATAGATGTGTGTTATTTAGACTTTTATATCACTCTTCTTTTTTAAGGGTATGGAGTAAACACTGTGGGACTCACACAAATGGGCCTAAATCATTAGCTAAAACTATGTATTACAGACTGCATCTCTGCTGAGCTGGAAAAAATTGCATTTTCTTATGGCATTTTGTGTTTTGGGGGAACCATCTGTTATTCTCCATTTTAAAAACAATGGTATCAAACAAAAGTTAAAAAATAGGTATCCAACTATTAAGCTGTAAATAAATATAATTTTTCAGACACTTTCCCAGGCGTATCAATCAGCTATAACCTTTTAAAGTTAAAAAGGTCTTTTGTTTTTTGGCTGGTGCCTTCTGTGGCTGCCCATTTTAGAAGAATGGTAACAGACAAAAAGTTAAAAAATTAAGTATCTAGCTAATGAGCTGTAAGTAAACAGCATTTTTCCTAAACTTTCCCAAGCTTATCAAGCATTATCTTTTAAGGTTAAAAAAGGTATTTTGTTTTTGGGGTGGTACCTTCTGTGACTGCCCATTTTAGAAGAATGGTAAAACACAAAAGTTAAAAAATTAGGTATCTTGCTATTGAGATGTAAGTAAATAGCATTTCCCTAAACTTTCCCAAGCTTGTTGACCATCATCTTTTAAGGTCAAACTCAGGCCACTGTGGCCACTGCACAGAGACTGTGCATATACCATCATCTTGAATTTCTGCTCAGAGCCTGAAACACTCACATTTGCAAACCAGCTTCCAGCCCAGCAGCTTCTGTTCATTTCAGGTAACACTAAAAACATTTTGCAGAGTTTTAGATAACATTAAGCTTTTAGATACATACACGAAACAATATTTGATACGGGGATATGACTTTTGATAATCTGTAAGCATTTTGTAGCAGGCCAGAATTTTTGTAAACCAGATTCACGGTTATGATAACAGAAACCAAATAAGTTGTTTTTATGATGTAGGTGACAAAAGCTTTAAAAGTATTGTGTATGTGGGGAGAGAATTCTTATTTGCAAAAATAAACACTGCTACATTTACAAAATCAAACTAAAAGTGTAGGGTACAATTGAAACACTAAACTCCACTTTAGACTGACAAAAAGGAAAAGAAAATTATAAAACCAGTGAGGAAAAACCAACTGTTTAATTTCACTGTTACTATACTCACTCCCAAAATATGAAACAATATTTTAAAAATACATGCATTTACTACACAGCCTTTTTAATCAAATGTGGCAGCTTCACACAATCAGTGTTTTTGCTTTTTTATTTATTTATTCATTCACAGAAAATATACACCAAGTCTGGTTTGGACCCTCTGACATGCCCTGACAAGCCTGAACAAGCTCAAATTTACCTAGCCCATAAGTGCGTCATAACCCCATGCCAGAAAAGGGGGTGCATTATATCCGGGGTTGGAATGCTACATAACATCCAGTGCAGTCGGAACTGCATCACTGGCACATGAGGTGGTGCTATGTCATTTCCTGCACAGCTGGAAGCAGATGTGGCATGGGGTGGGGCTATGTTATATCCTGCACCACTGGAAGCAGAAGTGACATAGGGTGGGGGCTACGTCATATCCTGGGGGGTCATTAAAAACCCATCAATCATTTTGTTACTTAGTATGCACCAATACTACTTATGTATTTGTCATGAATAGTATTTGTTTTGCACAGCCACAATTCATATATTTCTGATATCATTAGATTCATTTTTGGTATATTTTTATATATGGCTGATGTTTTTAGAACAGCTTTTATTACTTTTTATTAATTCACTAATGATGGCCGACACCAGTGATGTTTAAACATCACTGGCCGCCACCAGTGATGTTTAAAAGTCATTTCATTTAAGGTTATTTTTTGTCTTTACATGCTTAAAGACCTCACAGGTAAGGATAGTAAGTCCTCCCCCTCCATGCTCCTTGTAGACAGGAATATCACACAGGACCTCAAAACCATAGCTGACACTTTTAATACCGCCTTGTCTGATCGAAGCTCCATTCTCGCCCTGGACTTCTAAGATGTCAATGCAGGCAACTTGGATAGTTCTACTATGACTGATCTTACTCTGCCCCCACCTGTTACCCCTCCTTTCTACTTCAAGCAGATCACCACTACTGAAGCCATAAAATATTTTCAGAGGCCCCTGGGAAAAACAAGGAACAGCAATGATACCTTAGATTTGAAAATGATAACCCTCACACTTGAAGTAGTCCTGCCAATCACAAAAATTCTTAACTTATCTCTCAAACAAGCACAGTTCCCCATGAGGTAGAAATCAGCAGTAGCAATGCCTGTTCATAAAAGTGGTGATCGTGCAATCCACTCTAATTACAGACCCATATCCATTCTACCCCCTTTGTTCAAGGCCCTAGAATGTATAGTCTCGGATCAACTTGTGGACTACCTGAATAAATATAACATCCAGGGCCCTCAACAACATTTTGCAAAACACATAGTACTACCACTGCACTACTAGAATATGCAGACTACATACATGAGGAACTAGATACTGGCCACTTAGTGGGATCTATATATATTGACCTCACAAAAGCCTTTGACACAGTCAATCACCACATTCTATTTAAAAAACTACTTGCTCTTGGGATATCACCAGATGCTGTTCTGTGGTTTCAGAGCTATCTTGCCCTTAGAACTCAGCAGGTAAAAATGAATAATACACTCTCAGATATCAGGATGGTGTCACTGGGTGTCCCCCAGGGCTCTATCCTGGGACCCCATTGTTTAGCCTGTTTCTGAACTCTCTTCCTGAGATCTGCCAGGCCAAAATCCTTCTATATGTGTATTATGTGGCCATCTTTTCTAGTAGCCCCCATTTAAACCAGTTCAAGAATAAACTACAAGAGAGTTTCACTGTAGTTGAGGAATGGTTCAACCACAATCAATTCCTTCTAAATGATAAAAAAAATCAAAGCAATGCTGTTTTCCAACCCGCAAAACAAGAACAAGTCTAGCAATCTGGTAATCTGTAAGAGTAGGCATGAATCACTTGAGCAAGTAAGCACCTTCAAGTACCTAGGCATAACCCTTGACAGCTCCCTCTCCTACACCCAGCATATTTATTATTTATTATTTTATTATTTAGTTTTTGTTGACCGGGTAAGTGCACTAGACAAATCCTGCCTATTTTCAGGCACGACCCGGGGGAGAGGGATGCAGAGGAATGCCAACTGACCTTGAACCAGATTAAACTGTTGGCATATAGATCATGTAGAAAAAAACTGTCAACACCAGAATCACCCTACTGTGTAGACACACTTACTACAGGACAGTGGAAGTTCTATCACTTGCAGTTAATAGCTCAATACTTTCCATCATTGACTATGGCCTTGTTGTGTACAGTACAGCTACTAATACTGCCCTGAAAAGAATCAGAATAGCTCTAAACAAGGCCTGCAGGCTGGTTCTAGGTGCAGGCATCCTCACACATACCTGTGACCTCTATGCCCAGACAAAGTGACTTAACCTTCAGGGAAGAATCAAATATCAAGTTTGCCTCCTAGGTGAAAAAAACCTTTCTAGATCTCACCTCAACATCCCTTCAGAGGCTCTGCAAATAAGCATTAAATTCACATCTGACTGGAAGAAAGATGAGAAATGTCCTACAGTTCTGAGGCCTCCATGTCTACGACAACTGAAGAGTGGTGCCTCATGGATTCTGTAATAACAATTTTGTGGCCTTTTGAACATGCCACACAGGCAGTGAGTAGTGAGTCTGCTTCCATTAGCCAATCAATTGCACTGCTGCGGGTGTGGAGGCAGACATTGGTGAATGTACATCATAGCCTTGATGCTGCCGGAGACAGTGCTAGCAGTATGTTGCTGAAACACATGCTGACAGTTTTTGACCCGGATCTTCACATCTTGAGCATTCAGCGAAGTAACAACTTTGCAATAGCAACAATGCTGGACCCACGATGCAAACATAGGATTGCCTTAGTACTGCAGGGAGGGCCTGAACAGGTAAAAAATGTCAGTGGGCAACTGGTGCACTTGGTTCATGGGCACAGAAGTCATGTGCCAAGGTCAGCAAACCTCAGCAGCATAATCAGGCTGAAGGTGCACCTGGAGGAGTATCAAGCATATCCTGTAAGGGGAAGGGGACTGCACTTCCAGGTGGTCTGTCATCCAAAGTGGTTGGCATCAACCCACTTTGGAAGGCTTTGTCCCAAGTGGAGATTTGTGACAAATGATTCCGGAGAACAGGATGATGCATCAACCACTGGTCTTAGTGCGGCACAGAAAATGGCTGAGTCATATTTGTCTGAAAACAGGCATCTGTCAATAATTGATGATCCTCTTTTATACTGGAGTGGAAAGGTCAGTGAATGGCCAGAGCTGACTGCAGTGACACTGAAGTACCTGACATGCCCACGCTCTAGTGTAAGTGTAGAGAGGGTATTCAGCTCAGCAGGTGCAATAGTTAGGGATCGTCATACAAACCTCTCTCCTGCAAATGTCAGTTTGCTAACATTCAAAAAAATGAATGAGAGGCACATACCAGCACAGACTGCAACCTCAGTATTCATACACTGGCCTACTCATGGTTTTGGTGCTGTAGAAATCGACCAACCTGGTGGCACTGGCAGTGGCAGCATGAAACAGCCTACCACTGACGTAGATGATGACACAATGGAGAAAGAACTTCCTAGTGGTCAGACTTCAGACATAGATGACTGTGAGGGCAGCTTTCTTTATGAGGATGATGATGAGATTAATGTTGTCAGGTTTTAAGTGAAGTTGTGAAAAGGCTGTCACATTTGTTGTATGATACATGTTTTCTTTTTCATGCGGTTCAATGCGTGTCTCACTTAGAGTGTGACTCAAATTCCATATGTCACGTCACATTTGTAACAAAGAGCACAATATATCCTGGCCCCATACCACCTCCATAAGACCACTGATATCCACTGCCACCACAGGGAATGACTTTGTGTGCCCCCTGGACCACCACCATAAGACTGCTGATAGTCACTGTCACCACAGGGAATGACTTTGTGCCCCACCCTGGACCACCACCATAAGACTGCTGATAGCCACTGCCACCACCACCAGATGCAGGAGGATGTCAGAGGCAATGTCATCATGTGCTGTAGCTATGACCACCAGCACCCACCACCAGTGTCATTCTGACAGTGTTTTCCCATTACATTGAGCATGCCAAGGCAGAGGGAGTCAAAGAAGAGACCACATCCATCAGCCACAGGCACAAGGCTTCTTACTATTAAAGCTATAAAGTGAGTATGTGTACTAATGTTTTTATGCTATTCAACTTCCTTTAACTGTGTGTTTTGTTTTCTGTTGCTTTTCTGAACTGCAATGGTGAAGCACATACGGTGAACTTATTTTGTTTTTTTTACAGGTTAACAACAAACGACTCTCCTTCACTGAAAGTCGGTATCAATGGTACATATGAACATACGAACATACGAAATTTGCCAGCAGATAAAGGCCTAGATGTCTATAATGTCTGCTCGAATGTGCAGCTAGCACCCCTTATTCTGCAGCTGCCCCTCCCTTCCACCCTTCCCCTTTATTAATCCTCCCCTTGTCCTGTCCCATCCTCATTTGAAGCAGTCCACTGTTCTACTGCATACCACTTCAGCAGGTAACGCATTCCACCCAGCCACCACCCTCTCTGTAAAAAAGTGTCTCCTCATCTCCCTCCTGAACCTTCCTCGCTCCAGTCTCATATCATGGCCCCTGGTGTCCCTCCCCTCTCTTACTTTGAACAGCCCCTCTGTACCTGTCTTGTTTATTCCTTTCATGTAGTTAAAGGTTTCAATCATGTCACCCCTGTCTCTCCTCTCCTCCAGTGAGTACATGTTCAACTCCTTCAACCTCCTCTCGTATGGTAAGTCCCCCAGCCCCTTGATCATCTTTGTCACTCTGCGCTGCACCCCCTCCAGTAACTTAATGTCCCTCTTCAGATACGGATACCAGTACTGCACACAGTACTCCAGGTGTGGTCTAACTAATCACCTATACAGTGGCAGAATCACCTCCTCCCTCCTCAAGGATATACCCCTTGCAATACAACCCAGCATTTTGTTGGCCTTTGCAACTGCCTTCCTACATTGTGCCGAGTTGTTCATTGACCCTGTAATGAGCACACCCAGATCCTTCTCCTTCTCTGTCTGGGCTAGCTGTACTCCCCCTAGCTAGTACAGCAGCAGTACCATACATAGAAACCTATGGAATATCCATTTCAAACCCATACTGGTAAGTATATATATTTTATTTCATCTGTTGATTTTTTTTAAAGAGTGCAACAAATCCGACTGAGGATTCATAAACTATATGACATGTGTACATCACAAAAACAATTTCTTCAACATAGCATGCACTGTATTCCAAACTTGCAGCTGTGCAGCCATGACAGTGTTGAAACAGTTGGACACAGCTTGTGTTACTTGACAAGATGTGGTTTTGAAATGTAACTTGAGTTGAGAACCAGGGACACTGGTACAGTGTATTTGTTACACAGCCTGGTACTAAATTAAGTTGTGATTGATCTGCTGATTGCAGTGTGACAGCTTGCTCTCTGTATTAGTCCAGATACCCATGGAACAACCATGGCTTAAACATAATGAGTTACTGCTGCAATCAAGTTGTAATAAGTCCTTCATTTCTTTTTTAGGAATCTTCCAGATGCTTTGTTGTGACATAGTTGCCTTATCCAAAGAAGTTCTTCAACATCAGGCCCCACCCCCTGGGCAGCGGCAGACATGCAACATGCAGAAGTCATTTCAATCAATGACCATGGCCATCATTACCAACCAGACTCAAGAAGGACGCAGATGAAATCTGTGAAGAAATAACCAAATAAGAAACCATTAATGAGACCGACCTGCAAATATGCTCCCCCCCAAAAAAAAATACTTACCTTCATTGGCTTGAGAGTATTCCATTTCCAGTTTCAACACAAAAACTTCTCATCAAGCACTGGAATGTGCACACCAACAGTATCTGTGTCCTGTGATACAAAACAATACAATGAGTACATGTCTATATATGTCAACCCCCCACCTAGAAAATACAAACATATATATATATACATATACATATAGATCAACTCACCAAGGCTACTATTAGTGTACAGACAAAGGGCACCCTTCCATCCGGCTGAGGTGATTGCATCACATTTGTGGGAATCGCAGCACACTATGGACCAGCAACAGTTCTCTCGTGGTCATCATTTCTGACGGGACTTTGCATGTGGTGTAATGCTCCCATTTCACTTCCTTAGCACTTGGCAATTTTCTGGATGCAAGACAGATGCATTTTGGGGATGCAGAATCATTCCGGGGACTCTGACCACTGCACAGTTGAGTGACTGTGCAATAAATTCTGGGGAACTTTGCATGTGGTGTAATGCTTCCATTTCACTTCCTTAGCACTTGGCAATTTTCTGGATGTAAGACAGATGCATTTTGGGGATGCAGAAAAATTCTGGGGACTCTGACCACTGCATGCATGAGTGACTGCACAATAAGTTCTGGGGGACTTTGAGTGTGGTGTAACACTCCCATTTCACTTCCTTAGCACTGGGCAATTTTCTGGACACAAGACAGATGCATTTTGTGTGTTGTGATTGTGAGTACATAATGTCATACTTAAATTATAAATTACAGCATCATTGCAACAATATGGTGACAATTTTGACCTATACTCTTTTATGCTATTTTACATTGCCAGTGACTAGTTACCTCCTGACTTGTATGATACCCTTCTTTTCACAATTTGTGTCTGCTTTACTACTTTTTCTCATGTCTGGAAAAAAAAAAAAGGAGCACACCTTTTAATATTATTTATACCAGATTTCTATCACTATTTGCAGCTGTTTTTGAATAAATACTGTTCTGTGAGGTCATAAAACACTGCCTGCTGTATAATTGTTAATTTTACAACAGAAGTAATATATAACAACTGATGGAGAAAAGCAGTGGAAAATACTGACGAAGACCTGGGCCGCACCATATCAAAAGGAGTGCTCCTTTTATTATTTCAGACAAGGAAAAAGTAGTAAAGCAGACTCAAATACTGGAAACAATAGTATTGTACAGTCAGAATATAAGTAAAATGCAATGTAAAATAGCATAAAAAAGTGTAGGTCAAAATTTTCAGATTGTTGCACTGCTGTTTTAAAGAGATTCACCAAGTTACATAGTTATGGTATGGCACCCAACATATAGGTGCCTTACCTCCAGGGGAATCTTTCTTGCTCCACATGTCCTTAAATAGTGCAATACATTTCTGGCAAAAATGCTCGTAATTTTGTTAAGCTGGGTCCTGGAGGACTTCCCGTGCTGAAGAGCCAGCCAAGTTCTGACCCCACGCTCAGCAATGTTATGACATGATGCCTGAGGGGAAGCGATGGGGTGTGTTCCATTATACTGCATAGCTAGCAGCTTTCCAAATGTTTCTTTTATGTTATAATGGTCAGTTTGTGGTGAAACATGGGCATTTCCACTAACAAGAGCCTTGTTAGTGGAAACATGCCCACGTTTCACCACAAACCGACCATTATAGCATAAAAAAAATTCAGAAAGCTGCCAGCCTTTCAGTATAATGGAGCGCACCCCACGCTCTCCCTGGCTTCACGTCATAACGTTGCTGAGTGCGGGGGTGGAACTTGGTCGACTCTTCAGAACAGGAAGTCCTCCAGGACCCGGTTTAATGGAATTACAAGTGTTTTTGCCAGAAAAGTATTGCACTATGTAAGGACATGTGGAACAAGAAAGATTGCCCTGGAGGTAAGGCACCCATATATCGGGTGCAATCCTGTAACTTGGTGAATCTCTTTAATGTCTATTTTAAAAATGAATGCAAGTATGTTGTGCTAAACTGCATGTGTGCCATCAGTGTTCTTTCCTGTGTATGCAGACATTGTCCAGCTTTGTGCAAACATATATATGGTGTGACTTGTTGCAGTATCTCAAGAATAAAGATAAGAAAGAATATATGACGTATATTTTATTTGTTCCATCAGCACCAGCAGAGTAAGTAGTATGATAATTTTTCAGAGGTATTGGGTCACTGTGCACCTCAGTCACTCACAGTGCACACATGACTTTGCAAAGATCATAGGGCAAAAAACACATGCTCTCCTAAAAGTCATGTGTGCAGTATAAGACTAAGGTGCACTCTGGCCAGAAACCTCTGAAAAAGTATTGTATCCCTTAGTCCACTGAAGATGATGATGACAATAAAATATACGTTATTCTGCTCACCATTCTTTATACCATAAACACTGCAACAAGTCAGCAAAATATGTTTGCAAGAAGCTGCACAATGTCTGATGTCACACACACACACACACACACACACACACATACGAAACAACACGGACTGCACAAATGCAATTTAGCACATCATACTTGCACTGCTCACACCAGCTTTTCCACAACCACTCCACAACAGAAATTAAACATTACTGAGGCGTTGGATTATAACAGGGCAATATGGAGCATGTATGACTGTATGTGTATGTATATATTTAAAGGGAAGCAGTCAGTTACAGGAGCTCCTGCCCCCTGCAATGCTTACCATCCAGTTCAGCCTTTTAAATATGTTGTAGCATTTTTCTCATGCCGCAACATACTTTATTTTAATAAAGAAAAGTCAGTGACCCCAAAGGATGGTGGACACTATGGGAACTCCATTATGTGTAAAGGAAAGGTGCGGCTGAGACACACCATGTGCTTCAATACATAGATACATAGAAACAGACAGTGTCGGCAGATAAGGGCCTATGGCCCACCCAGTCTGCCCATTTGAGCTTGTAAGTTCAGTTTATGTTTTCCTAGAAGTCTGTTGCCCCTTACCCCTGACCTCCAGAATTCTTTTATGTCTATCCCATGCATTCTTAAATCCCGTGATTGTTTCAGCCCCCACCACTTCCTCTGGCAGGGTGTTCCACTTGTCCACCACCTGTTCTGTGAAGAAATTCTTCCTCATGTTTCCTCTGAATCATCCTCCCTCCAACTTCATCCCATGCCCTCTAGTCCTGGTACATCTTTTCACTTAAAAATAGTGTATTCCTACACCCTGTTCCTCCCTGTGAGATACTTGTATGTCTCTATCATATCCCCTCTCTCCCTCCTCTCCTCCAGGGAGTACATGTTCAGTTCCTTCAACTTGTCTTCATAGGACTTGTGATGCAATCCATGCACCATCTTTGTTGCCCTCCTCTGAACCTTCCCTACCCTGTCTATGTCCTTACGTAGGTATGGTCTCCAGAACTGTACACTGTACTCAAGGTGGGGCCTCACTAATGTCTTGTATAGCGGAATTATAACCTCCCTTTTCCTGCTGGTGATGTCCCTGCCAATACATCCCAGCATCCTATTTGCTTTACCTGCTGCCTTGTCACACTGTTTCCCTACCTTGAGGTCATCAGAGATGATAACCCCAAGATCCCTTTCCTGCTTGGTGCATGCTATATCCTCACCCCCCAACTGATATATTGTGCCAGGGTTTTTGTGCCCCATATGCATTATCTTGCACTTCCTTGCATTGAATTTCAACTGCCAAACCCCTGACCATTCTTCAAGTTTCTGCAGGTCCCTTCTCATTCTGTCTACACCCTCTGGTGTGTCTACTCTGTTACAGAGCTTTGTGTCATCAGCGAACTGTGAAATTCTGCCTTCTAGGTCCTGCACAATGTCACTAATGAAGATGTTGAATAGGACCAGTCCCAGCACTGATCCCTGTGGTACCCCACTGGTCACTCTTCCCTCTGTGGAGTGATAGCCATTTACCACCACCCTCTGTGTCCTGCCACCCAGCCAGTTACCTACCCACCGTACTACTGTCCTGCCCACACCCATATTCCCCAGTTTGTGTAATAGTCTTCTATGTGGCACAGTGTCAAAGGCCTTGCTGAAGTCCAGATAGGCCATGTCCACTGCCCTCCCTGATCCACCTCCCTAGTCACCCAGTCAAAAAATTCAATGAGGTTGGTCTGACATGACCTCCCCCTGGTGAAACCATGCTGCCTTGGGTCCTGTAGTCCACTGACAACCAGATGTTCCACCAATCTCTCCTTCAGTAGTGCTTCCATGATCTTCCCACTACTGAGGTGAGGCTGACTGGTCTGTAGTTCCCTGCTTCCTCCTTGTTCCCACTTTTGTATAAGAGGACTACATCTGCTGTCCTCCAGTCTTTGGGTACCTCCCCTGTTTCCAGTGATCAGCTAAACAGGATAGCCAGAGGTTCAGCCACCACCTCTCTTAGTTCTTTAAGGCCTCTGGGGTGCACCCCATCTGGCCCCATTGCTTTATCAACTCTTATTACTTCCAGTTCCTTCAGGACCCTTTCTCATGTAAACGGACTTGTGTCCATTTCTGCACCATTCTCACCCCTTGTACTCCCTTCAGACCCATTACCCTTCTCTTCCTCAGTAAAGACTGAGCAGAAATACCTGTTCAATATGTCAGCTTTACTGTTGTCATCCTCCACGTGTCCTCCATCCTCCCCCTTCAGTCTCACTATCCCTCCCTTTGTCTTTCTTTTTTTCATGTACCTGTAAAAAGGTTTGTCCCTCTACCCACTGATTTTGCAATGTGTTCTTCTGTCTGAGCTTTGGCTTCCTTACTGACCTCTCTGCCCTTTGCTTCTCCTGGTACTTCTCCCTCCCCTTCTGCCTGTGTCTTTTGTATTGCCTGAATACAATCTTTTTGGCTTTCACTTTCTCTGCTACCTCTTTGGAAAACCATAATGGCCTCCTCTTCCTTTTCCTCTTGCTAACCTGCTTAATGCATAATTCTGTTGTTCTTGTAATCCCCATTTTAAATACTGCCCACTGTTCCTCAACCCCTGATTCCTGTCCCATTCCCCTTAATGCCTCTTTCAAGTATCTCCCCATTTTCCCAAGGTCTGTCCCCCTAAAATCTAGGATACTTGTTTTTGTGTGGTTTGGTTCTGCTCTTTCTGTGATTTCAAACCACAATTGTATTGAAGCACATGGTGCATCACTGTTCCACCTTTACACATAATGGAGCCCCCATAGCATCCACCATACTTCCAGATCGCTGTCTTTTCTTTATTAAAATAAAGCATGTTGCAGCACGAGAAAAACACAGCAACATACTTAAAGGCTTAACTGGAGGGTTAGCTCTGCAGGGCGGGACTACCTGTGCTGGATCGCTCTCTTTTAAACTAATATCAGGTGGCTCTTCACTCTTTTTTTTATTAAACATAAAAACCAAACACTACAACAATTGAGGGGGGACAGAGGTGTGCAGGAAAAATAAGCTAATGGGGGATCCCATGATGTTGCAGCAGCAGATGGAGCATCGACACTATCTGTAGCTGTTGTTGCTCATTCTGCTCCACCTGCTGCTGGACAGCACCCACCCTCTCATTATTTTCCTCCACTGCAGCCCACAACAGTGCTATGTCTGTTTGCGTTGCAGGCACTGTGGCAGGATCCACTGGTGAGGGGGGAAACCAGGTAGTGGTGGTGGTGAGGATGGTGCTGGTGCTGGTGGCAGTGGTGTAGCAGCTGCTGCTGTGGCCCTCTCCTGCTGCAGTGCCAAGGCACAACACCAGACCCTGTGCCACTGTCACAGAAGGGCCAGCAGGTGGAGGCCTGGCCTGTTCAGTGGCAGCCTGCCACTCCACTTTGTGGTGGTTCAGCATATGTGTGTGCTGGCCACCAGTCCCCAGATGTGCCCCCGGGAGCCATGGCGCACCTGCACACCACATAGCTGACACACCACAATGCTGCTGTCCCCCCCCCACTGACACACAGTTAAAAAACTGCCAAACTGGGGAGCTGCAGGGGGGGACCAGGCACAGGAGCGGCAGATGTAGTGCCAGCAGCACTGTCATGCACTTGGGGCTCCACCTGCTGCTGTGGAGGTGGTGCTGCTGGAGCTCCTGCAGTTGCTACTGGTGGTGGTGGTGATGGCAGACTTGGTGGATGTGGCGGTGGCACTGGTGGTGCTGCTGGTTCTGGAGGGGGAGAGGCAGGACCAAACAGTCAGGAGTGGTCCAATGACACCCTATGACCCTCACACATGTGCACTCCCCTCTGCCCATGGGCCACAGACTTTCCCTGGTCCATCGCACAACACACTCCTTCCCTCTCCAATGCATCAGGTGATGAGCTACTTCTTCACACACACACAGTCTCACACACATGCACGCACACAGCCACACACACAAAACAAAACTTATAAAACAAAGAAATCGGTCACAAAAAAGAACTGAAAAAACAGTCAAAAAACTAAAGATTTAATTTTTGAAAAAGCTGTTTGGTTTTCTGCTATTTGCTCAAGATACAAACTAATAATAATCTGAACTCTCCTCTCCACACAAAATGCTTCCTTTTTCTACCTCTGCAAAGGAGAAAGTGCAAGTATCTGCTTGTATGACTCACTTCCTTTCTGCCTGGCTAAAGCATTTGACTTACAGTACTGTAAGCCATGTGATGTGTGGGGGGGGGTTGCCCTATTGTTGTCATTCCTCCTTACTCCGCATTAAGGCAGAATAACAATGTGAAGTCATAATGACAAGGTGAAGTGAGCACTTTCCAGTGGCCACTTCACACAGCGTAGCAATAAGCGAGTAGCCGCCGTGTTCACTTAGCTGGATTTTTTAAATTTGCTGCATCTCTAATTACCAACATTCCAAAGCTTCGGCCATTTAAAACACAACTCAAACAACACCAATCTACCCTAGGCAGGTGTGACTGCTGGGATGAATACCTAGCATGCCCCTCCTCTCAATCTTTTCATCTCTGTCCCCCTCCCAATCCACCCCTCAGCTTGACGGTATACCGTCACTACAGCGATAACTTTATAGTGACATGGTCAGTGTCCCAGAACAACTTCTTATGCTTGGCCTCCTTTTGCTGTATTGCCAAAGAATCATATTGATGCCCCAGAACTGTTTCTCTGTGTTTGTTTTCTTTTGCTGCAATGTTGAAAGACCTGTCCTGGACCTTTCTCAGCCAGTGACTGGATCCCTGTATTTTGGGGGATTATACTCTTTATATGAACTTTGAATATTGAGTAATGCTCTTCAGACCCTGAACCCCTTATACAATTGTTGTTTGGACATTTTGGGTTATTATAGTATATTAGGTTGAGGATTGTTAGTTGTAAGTTATTAGGTGATGTTGGAGTGAGTGGAGTGTGTGTGTGAGTGGTGTATATAATTATATATTGATTGGGGGGTGATTGAGTGTGTAGAAGGGTGAGTGTGGTAATTTGGCATTATATTTGTTAAGTTAAATGTGCTGATCGATTAGTTATTGATTGGGTTAGCTATTATCTTAGTGTGAATAGTCGATATATGTTCGATATAGTATAGTTGGAAAAGATTTTTAGTATATTTTGGTCAGCAGCTCCCCTGATAAGGCATTATTCCCCCTCTAGGCTCCATGACCTCCATCCCTTTGGCTGTCCCCCACTATTAGCTGATGTCTACAGATGGTGTAGGGCATTGGGGATAGTTTACAAAGGAAGAAGTTGGAGGTCAGCGGGAACTATTGTGGGGAATATGGCTGAGGGGACGACGACATGGGGTAATGGGAACTAGGAGGTGCCCTGGGGCGAAATGGGCCCAGGAAAGGGGTCCTTCCTGCCTTGTTGCCATACCCAAGAGCTCCACTGTTAGTGGGCAGGCACCCAGACCAGCCTCATCTGCCTGTCATTCTCAGGCAGTGTTATGCAATGCCAGATGCATTGAGAACAAGATGGCGATTATCACTGATCTTGTTTCAGCATCTGATCTGGCTTGCATCACCGAGAACTGTCTGGATGAAAACACCAGTTAAGTATTGGAATCAGCAGTTCAGGCTGGATACTTGGTGGTTCACTGCCTGAGAGAGTATCGTAGAAGTGGGGGTGTGACAATTTGTTTTAAATCGGACCGGAACCTCAAAGCCCTCCAGGTGGGAACAACAAGGTCCTCTGAATGTGTGGCCATTCAAGGGGCCGCAGATTTAGGCTGCAGGATCATTCTCATCTACTGTCCTCCGGGGAATGAGAAGGAATTCCTGCAGAACATCATGGACTTCATAGTTGAACTGGTGTTGGAGTTGCCCAGATCGATTATTCTGGGCGACTTCAATGCCTGGGTTGTCGACCAACTCTCACAGTTTGGTCATGACTTCTCCCAACTAATGTATTCATTTGGCCTGACACAGGTTGTTACCTCTGCTACCCATGTACACGGCCACTCTTTTGGACCTCGTCTTTTCATTGGGAGTCGAGGTCACTGACCTTGTGGTAGAACCAGTTGCTTGGTTGGAACACCATACTGTGAGATTCTTATTTCAAGCCCCCAATAGACCTTCTGCTACGGAGATGGTCCAGTACTGCCCTTTAAGGGGTTTGACCCCACAGGGTCTGATGGCGGTGCTCGACCTATCAGGTATGATGAGGACATGTGATGAGCTGAGGGGTTGTTTCTGACCTATAACAGGGTTGTTACTGAAGATCTTGACTATTATGACACCTCTCTGTGTTCAACCCCTCTTTTCACACCAGAGTTCCCCTTGGTTTGACGGGACTCTCAGGGAGTTGAAGATGAGGGGTCGAAGGTTGGAGCAGCATTGGCTGAGGTCCGGGTCTGAGGATGATAAGCTTATATTGATATCTCATTATAGAAACTATCAAGCAATCTCCTGTAAGAAAGCAGAATTCATGTCCAAAGAGATTGCTGCAGCAACTAATAGATTGGCTCAGCTCTTCCACACTGTCAACAGGCTGTGTAATCCTGCCTGTCTTAAGTCCATGGGAGTTTTTTCACAATTGAGGTGTGATGAGTTCACTTTGTTCTTTGCTGATAAGAATGCCTCTATCAGATCGGGGATCCAGTCAGCGCCCTCTAATGGGGCATGCAGTGATGAGCCAGAGGTTGTGGGCATTCAGTCTATCTGGTTCAACTTCGACCAGTTGGCAGTAATGAATGTTGTGAAGGTCATCCCAGAGCTGAGACTAACCTACTATAGTTTGGAGCCAGGCCCAACACACCTCCTAGTAGGGTGTATTGATGTCACTGACCCAGTCCTGGCTGGGATAGTCCAGTGTTCCTTGGTGACAGGGGTCTTTCCTTGGCCCCTGAAGGAGGCGGTGGTAAAACCACTCCAGAAGAAAGCTTCACTGGACCCAGACTGCCTGGCAAACTACAGATCTGTCTCTAGCCTTCCCTTTGTGGGAAAGGTTATTGAGAAGGTGGAGTCCCTTCAACTGGAGGCCCATTTGTCAACTCACAACATCTTTGACCCTCTCCAGTCAGATTTCAGGAAAAGGCACAGCACTGAGACTGCCCTTGTTCAGGTGCTTAATGATCTCCTTATTCGCCTCAATTTCTCAGCTGCATTTTACACCATGGGGCACTGTTAGAACACCTGGGAGTTTGTTGTGGACTGGTTGGTACAGTCCTCAACTGGTTTCAATGATTCCTCACTGGCAGGATGCAGCGGATGGTGTCTGGGATTTTTTCCTCAGTATTTTTGCCCTCACCATGTAGGGTCCCACAAGGCTCCATTTTGTCCCCATGTTGTTCACATTGTATATGCTTCCCCTAGGGGACATTATAAGGCAGTATGGGCTGAGTTTTTACTGCTGTGTGCATAATACTTAGCTATACCTATCTTTTGCATCCGAACAGCAGGAGGCGGTGTCGGTGATTAATCAGTGCCCTGCTGAAATCCAAGACTGAATGAGGGCCAGTTGGTTGAGGCTGAATCTAGATAAGACTGAAGCACTAGTGGTGGAATCTGATCACCCGGGGGCAAGTGTGAAATCTGGTCAAGTCTCCAGCCTGAGGCTTGGGGGATTCCTAGTTGCTCACTTCTGTTGGGATAAAGAATCTTGGCATTGTTCTGTGCTGTGGCCTAAAATTTAAATCTCAGGTATTTACCATGGTCCAGAGTATTTTTTACAATCTGAGAAACATTACCAAGATTAAACACCTGATACCCACAGGTGATCTGCCATCACTGGTCCATGTCTTCATGATGTGGCAACTCAATTACTTTAATGCCCTTTACCTAGGGTTATCAGGGGTTAATCTTCACTGCCTACAGCTGGTGCAGAATACAGAAGCCAGGTTGCTGACTGGCTTTTTGAGATCATGTCACAGTACACCTATGCTGTGCCTTCTGCACTCACTACCTGTTAGGTGGTGGATCACCTTCAGAGTCGGTCTGCTGACCTATAAAGCCCTGCATGGTCAGGGGACCAGCTACCTGCAAGACCTCCTATGTCCCTACCACCCCTCCTGTCCCCTCCATTCAGCAGACAAAGGACTTTTGGAGATCCCCAGGATGCGTTTAAAAACATCAAGTGCCCGTACTATTTCTTTTATGGCACCAACCCTGAGGAACTCCTTCCCTCATTGTATGAGAGAAATTCCAACACTGGGAGCTTTTAAATGAGAGCTGAAAACATTTTTATTTAGACAGGCCTTTCCACCTAGCCAGATTTAGCTGACCTAAGTATTAATTAATTGGAACTGCAGTTTATTGCATGGTATGTATTTTAACTGGTTTAGATAATTTTGCTTGTTTGTAAAATACCTTGAGTCAAAATGAAAAAGTGAATGAATGAATGAATGAATGAATGAATGAATGTTCCTCCAGGGCTTAACTGGGCAGCGGTTCCCTCAAGCCCTGCCACTGAACAGATCCAGTGCCACAGCAGTGCTTAGTCATCGGATGCAGTGCCTGCAGGTGGCCAAATTTCATCCACATGAATGGGGGAGTTTCCTTTAAGTTTCTTCTCCCTTTCCATGGTTCAAAAGAGTGTGTGTGCAATGGTGTCAATGATGACACCATGCCACTTCTATATGTGGCACATCATATAGCTGCCACTCCACCACTGCTCTTACGCAGTCATTGCACCCTACCCACTAGCCACTGCCAGGGGCCAGGTTAATGTTGAGCTCCACGCCACTCCCTCCATGAAGGAGAAGAGCAGTCTATTGGATGCTCAGTCCTCCTCCTCCACTGACCCTCTCACAGCCTGAGTTTGCACTCAAACTTGGGTCACCTGCACTGCCATACCTCTCAAATGTCCCGATATTTTAAGGAAATCCCAAATTCAGACCCCATGTCCCAAAATTCCAATTGACCTTTGCAGATTCATGAATTTGAATGCCACCTGCGTGCTCATCATTCTCTCTGGCAACTTCAGGCTACACTTCCTTATTGAACATGCGAATCGGTGTCTGACATCGTGTGAGAGCACCCACAGTCAATCAGGTGCATTCCTCCTTTAGTATGCGCTGATATGCCAACTTTAAAAAATGCAGGGGTTTCTTAAGTCTTTCTCACCCACAGCATGCAATTTCCACCAAACAAAGCCAACCAACATGCTGCTGTGAGGAAGACTCACAGTAATGTGCTCGGCAAGAAGGAACACTGAGCTTAAGTTTCAGCACTATAAAAATCCCCACCACACTGAATTGCAGCAGCTACAGGACTGCTCACTAGCTATGTTGCTGACTGGTGGTGTGTGCAGAGAAGGACAGAATACAAGATTCAGAGATGTGGCCAGTGGCATTGGCTGTGCTGAAGAGGCACCCTGACAGCATCTGAGTCCCAGGAATGGCAGCAGCACCAGACAGCCCTGACAGGTAGATGACAGCAGCAGCCCAGCAAAACTTGTATGAGGCTATATGTTTCTGAAGTAGGCTCCAGGTGTGGGGCACTGCAATAGGGAGCAAAATGCTACAGTCAGAATGGACTGACTTATATGCAGGGTGTTGGCTGTGCTGACAGCCAAGTATCCCCTCACGCATGTTTTTTGCCATTTTTGTTTTCTTTTCCAGTTCTCATGAAAATTGTAAATGACGTGAGCCTGGTAGGAAATTATCTGTACTGTTTTACTATCACACTCTCAGACTAATGTTGTCATACAGAACTCATAACAGTGTATCACATGCATGTAGCTCGGAGGCCCTTTTTCAACTGAAGGCAGTAGCAATGCAATGAAAATTCTGAGGGGTGAGGATATGGGTGTGTGCTAGGTTTCAAAACTAAATTTTGGATATTGGCAGCAACTCCAAAAAGACAAAGTAACAAAAATGTTATCTCAAATGTATGCAGTGAAAATGAGTGGGAAGATATGGCTTTAAGGTTTTTTGTTCCAGTTACACACACAGTTATAGTAAAGATGACTGATATATTTTCTATCTCAGTTTATCTTAAAAAAACTAAATAACAATGTATTTTTTGGAATAGCTTAGATACTTTATATGAGCTTGAAATGCTGTTATGGTGTGCTTTTATAACTTACATGTGTCTCTGTAGCATGGCAGCGAAAGAGGTCATGTAGATTTATGGAACAGAGTACCAGCCCAGAAGTGACTCTGTACTCCATTTTCTTTACTTGTATTATCAGGGAATACATTTTAAAATTGCAGGAGTAAAAATTAAGAAAATAATCTGTTGTGGTGAGGTGGAATACCATAAACCCAAATTTTGATATTCTGCCTCTGCATCTGGTAGTCCCCCTATCCAGAAGATCAGTGCATATATTCAACTACAGAGTGGCAACATGGTGCAGTGCCAGACAATCTACATTTTCAATTATTCTAGCATGCTCCCTTTGAACACCTGTGTAAAATCCTTGATGGGAGCACAGTGTATAAAAGAAGCCAATTAGACACATTAGCTATTGAGGCATTGGAAAGTTAGGGACTAAATCAAGGGTCCCACATTGACATTGGTGATTTAGCTTGCTCACATTGGAATTCCAGTCTGAAACCAAGAGGACCCACTTCTCACATGCAGCTTAAAGTAAATATAGCCAGTTTTGGCAGTGGAAAGTTTAAATGTGCTATGTTGTGTGAGGGGGGTGGGGGCATGCGCTGGTTCTTTAGGATTGTTTGCTGTATGCCAAAACCCAGTAGCATCCCTTAGAAAAAATGTAAATTCTAGTGTGTAAAGCAACATAAAAGGCTTGAGTATGCTAATTTCGGGTGTGGGGCAGGGCAGGACACCCCAATGCAGCATATTTCATCAGACCTGTTCCAGGCAATCAGACAGGCACATGGGCTATCAGGGTCTCTGCCTCGGTGCTCCATCATCTAGGAGACCCGTGTGATATTTTCCCTTGTTCACGGAGTGGCTCATACCCAGAGTCATGGCCTCACTGCTGACATAGCCACTCCCAATCCTCCTATGTCTCACCCCTGAAGCTGAGTGGTCCACAGACCTCCACCTGTGGCCACTCAGGCCCCTAAGACGCCGATGTGCTGACATGCCCCCAGCCTCCACCAGGGGTCAGTCCATGCGGGAATGGATCCCAACCTTCCCCCCCAAGAATGTGAGCTGTCGTTGAATGCTCAAGCCTGTTTCCCCCCAGCCGACCCCCAGTGGCCCAAGTCCACTACCAAACCTGGGGTCGCCGGTGTGGTGCGAGGTGTGGCATCCAGCGCCTCAACCCTCAGCACCACCAAGCCAACATCAGCCAAAGTTTCACTCACTGCTTAACTCTACACAGGCTGCTACTCTTGCATACAGCACTGATGGACTCACAGTGGGTAGTTAAGTGCAGTCTGGAGACCCAGCCATTATGCTGTAACATGAGACATTATCTTGTCAGAGGTCTGATTTAATTTGGTGGTCTGTGTTAGTAGCAGTAGTACCTCGCACAATGCTGGTCAGAGATTTGGGTCTGAGGGAAGATGAGGAGGGAGGGTGTTAATTAGCAGCCTGAATCAGAAGGAAAAGTGAATGAATGGTGGTCAAGTGGAAGAAGCCTATACACATCAAATGCTGTAGTACAAATGCACAAATGCAGGTAAGCAGTTTAATGTAAACACAATGCTGGTCAGAGGTTTAAAGGTTCTGTGATGGGGATAGTAGTATCTGTAGTAGCAATACACAGAAGCTGATCGGAGGTTCATAGCGATTTTGACATTCGCTGTTTTATTACCCCAAAACTCACTGTTTTGTACTCCCACTATAATGTTGTGGTCGCTGTTTTACATTTCATCATATTTGACTCACTATTGTGACTTTGCTGATTTTTGACTTGCGATTATTATGGGATACCTTTCAGACTGAGCCTGACTACACCAGTCTCCCTCAGGAAAGAGTCAGCCAAGTTCCACCCACCTAACACTACTGTTATGTCACGTGACAGGGGTGTCAGAAGGAGCCCATAAGTTAAGCCGTAGGTGCTGACACATCCTGTAAACACTATTTAGGGGTGTCTGGGAGTTATAGATAAGCTAACTGTTAAAAAAAAAAAACATTTTCAAAACGATTAAAAGTTAACCTGAAATCTGAAGAGAGGTTTTACACAGATCATTTTTAGAAACAGAGTCAGATGTTATTTTGCAGGACCTGTGCTCAGTCTCAGGAGGGTTGTTGACCAGCTGCTTGGAGCTAGAGATAATGCCAGTACTGTAGTTCCCTAAATTAAATCTCTCATGGATGACCCCATTGTTGTCAGCTGTGGGGGATTCTGGGATGGCATCTTCAGCAGTGGTTTCCTGAAATGTTGGGTCTAGGAAGATGGCAGATTTAACTACATAAAGTTAACTTAAAGACCACTGAAGTAAGTATAAATTTAATTTCTGCACAAAAAGTGCAATTCTAGGGCAGTCTTGCATACAGGTGTGGGACTTTGGAACATTAATGTCACCTTTAAATTATTAAGGAATCATCCTTTGCATTAATTACCATGGCTCCTACTTAAAACACAGCCACCTTTTGGGGGAAGAGTTTAAGGCGATACTTAGTTTTCTGAAAGTCTGTCTGTATCTTGTGCCACCTGGAGAGTTTGTATTTCTCTGTTTTTTTAACTGCAAATGCATCTAATTTTTTTTAACTAAGAGTATCAGAATTTTAATGAATTATCCAATGTATGGATAACGTTGTTCTGTGTTTGTGATTAAAGAATCAAATCTTTTTTTTTTTTTAATACCAGCAAAGAATATTCACTGTCAACGTATTTTTGTGGACATAACATTAAGTGCAAACATAGTGAGCATAATTTGTAAAACAATATGAGTTTGACAGAATTGTGTTTTTTTTTTAGTTTTCCCAGTGATTTTATTACCTCTTCACTGGCATTGAATTTGGGGAAGTGGATCATGCTAGCTTGCACTTAATGCCAAGTACATGGAAAAAGTCTTTATAGAAATAATAGAAACATAGACTTTGATGGCAGATAAGGACCGTTTGGCCCACCTAGTCTGCCCATTTCCTTATCTACAGGATAAGCTGCAGATCCTAGTTAACCAACAGCCTATTTCTTCCTACCCCCCACAAGAATTGCCTTATGCCTATCCCATGCATTCTTGAATTCTCCCACAGTTTTAGACCCCACAACCTTTTCAGGAAGGCTGTTTCATGTGTCCACCACCCTCTTTGTGAAAAAAATACTTCCTCACATTGCCCCTGAACCATTCCCCCTCTATCTTCAAACTGTGTCCCCTTGTTCTTGCACATCTCTTTTTCTGAAAGTTGCTGCCCTTTTGGACTTTGTTGATTTAACTGAGGTACTTGAAAGTTTCTATCATGTCCCCCTCTCCCTCCTTTCCTCAAGGGTATACTTGTTAAGCTCCTTTAGTCTCTCCTCACATGGCTTCTCTTGCAGACACTGCACTATTTTAGTTGCCCTCCTCTGGACTGCCTCCATCCTATCGATGTCCTTGCGGAGATGGGGTTTCCAGAACTGGAAGCAGTACTCCAGATGGGGCCCTCACCAACTGTCTGTACAGAGGGATAATAACTTCCTGTTTTCTGCTGGTGATGCCTCTCCCTATACATTCCAGTATCCCCCCAGCCCTACCTACTGCCTTCTCACATTGCTTGCTAACCTTAAGGTCATCTGGTATGATTACCCCCAAGTCCCTTTCCATTTCTGCTGTTGTTACTACCTCCCCTCCCCCCCCATTGTGTAATCTTCCCCAGGGTTTTTGTTTCCCAGGTGCATTATTTTGCACTTCTTTGCATTGAATCCAAGCTGCAATACTTCTGACCATTCCTCCAACCTTACCAAGTCCCTTCTTGTCCTTTCCACACCTCCTTGTGTATCAACCCTGTTACATAGAAACATGGAATTTGATGGCAGATAAGGACTGCTTCGCCCACCTAGTCTGCCCATTTTCCTACCTAACAGATAAGCTGCAGATCCTAGTTAAACAACAGCCTATTTCCTCCTACCCCCCCACTAGAATTGCCTTATGTCTGTCCCATGCATTCTTGAATTCCCTCACTGTTTTTGACTCTATGACCTCCTCAGAAAGGCTGTTCCATGCATCTACAACCCTCTCTGTGAAGAAATACTTCCTCACATTACCTCTGAGCCGTTCCCCCTCTATCTTCAAATTGTGCCCCCTTGTTCTTGCGCATCTCTTTTTTTGAAAGATGCTACCCTCTTGGACTTTTTTGATTCCCTTGAGGTATTTGAACGTTTCTATCACGTCCCCCCACTCCCTCCTTCCTCAAGGCTATACATCTTAAGCTCCTTTAGTCTTTCTTCATATGTCTTCTGGTGCAGACCCTGCATCATTTTGGTTGCCCTCCTCTGGACAGTATCCACCCTGTCTGTCTTTGCAGAGATGGGGTCTCCAGAACTGTACACAGTACTCCAGGTTTGGTCTTACCAACTGTCCGTATAGAGGGCCAACAACTTCTTGTTTTCTACTGGCGATGCCTCTCCCTATGCATCCTAGTATCCTCCCAGCCCTCCTTACTGCCTTCTCACATTGCTGGCCCACCTTTAGGTTGTCTGATATGACTACCCCCAGGTCCCTTTCCATTTTTGTTGTTGTCAGTATCTCACCCCCCCGTTGTGTACTCTTGCTCTGGGTTTTTGTTTCCCCAGGTGCATTACTTTGCACTTATTTGCATTGAATCTAAGCTGCCATACATTTGACCATTCCTCCAACCTTGCCAAGTCCCTTTTCATCCTTTCCACCCCACCTTGCATATCAACCCTGTTGCAGATCTTTGTGTCATCCGCAAGGAGACATTCCTTCCCCTCCAGTCCCTCTGCAATGTCACTTATAAAGACATTAAAAAGGACCGGCCCCAGTACTGAACCCTGCAGTACCCCACTAGTAACCCTCCTTTCTTCACTGTGGACTCCATTTACTATTACCCACTGTGTCCTGTTGTCCAGCCAGTGTTTTACCCAGGCTACCACACTGGGACCCACTCCCAGGCTGGCTAATTTGTTTATTAATCTTTTGTGCAGGACTGTGTCAAATGCCTTGCTAAAGTCTAGGTAGGCCATGTCCATAGCTCCTCCCATGTCTACTACTTTGGTCACCCAGTCAGAGAAATCAATTAGATTTGTTTGACATGACCTTCGTGCTGTGAATCCATGCTGCCTTGGGTCCTGTGCCCCACTGGACTCTAGGTACTCAACAATGCTTTCCTTCAGAAGTGATTCCATCATTTTCCCTACCACTGAGGTTAAACTGACAGGTCTGTAGTTTCCTGCCTCTGTCTTGCTCCCACTTTTGTGAAGGGGAATCACATCTGCCCTTCTCCAGTCCTCAGGTACCACACCATCCTCCCATGATTTATTAAAAAGGGTAGTCAGTGGTGTTACTAGTTCTTCCCTTAGTTCTTTTAGAATTCTGGGGTGAATCCCATCAGGCCCCATTGCTTTATCCACCTTCAGTTTTAAGAGTTCTTTCACAACCCTTTCTTCTGTGAAAGGACTAATATCAACACCCCTATCCAGAATGCTTCTATTGACTGGATTAGGTCTCTCCCCCTGCTTTTCCATTTACATTAACCAGCCTAGGAGTGAGTCCCAGGGTGGTAGCCTGGGTAAAACATTGGCTGGACAACAGGTCACAGAAGGTAATTGTAAATGGAGTCCACTCTGAAAAAAGAGGGGTTACTTACAAAGACATTAAAAAGGAAAGGGGGCTTGGCTTGACCGCCAACAGAATGGCAGCATAATTCTTGGGCTTCTCCCCTCTGAGAAAGAACCTTGGCAGGTCGGTCTAATCCTGGGATGTAAATCTGTTTTTGTTGTCGAATACTTGTCTGGGGAACTACCCTGAATCAGTTGGTGTGCTTTTCCTGATTGAATTGTACTGTAAAGCTGCTAAATTTCACCGGCGATCCAGGAGAGGTGCTGCTCAACTAGGCCATAGAAATTGAAGGTCTAATCCTTGGAACTCATGGTGTACTTGCTCCATACAACCTACAGATGGAGATCATATCAGCACCCATATCAGCCCAATCAACCCCGAAGAAGATGACGACTGAGGTCCTTCTGCCTATAACCTCTCCAATACCAGATACAAATGTGCAAAAGCCATCAGTGACTGAATAGCTAACGTATATCACCCGAATGCTGGAGGCGATTTTGCTGCTAGTTGATTCCATCAATACTACACTTACAAATACTACTGCAGAGGTACATGTAATACAGGATTGTCTAAATGTAGCAGAGCAAAAGGTGGAAACTTTGGAACTACAACAAGCTAAATTAGCACAGAGAATACGAATGCAAGACTTACAATTGGAAACACTACTTGCCAGAGTGGAAGACCAGGAAAATAGAGGGAGACGCAATAACCTCCAAATTATCGGAGTCCCTGAGGGATCTGAGGGAACATCTATGGAAAAGTTTCTCAATGAGATGCTCCCTAAGATGCTAGGGGAGTGCTGGAGAGGCCCAGTTGAAATTGAAAGGGCTCATCGGATTGCTGGAAGGAAAGAGAAACAGCAACTAGCCCCAAGGCCAATCATGGCATATTTTCTGAGATATTCTACAAAAGAATGTATTCTAAGTGCTGCTCAGAGCCTGGGTGAAATTAGATGGCAAGGTGCGCTGATTTCGATATACAGAGATTTCGCACAGGAGGCAGCGAACAAGAGCAGGGCTTATGGCCCTATTAAGAAGGTACTATCAGCCCATAATTTTCAGTATAGATTCAAGGGACTTAATAGACTGTTGATGTCTAAAGAAGGGAGAGAATTGCTGGCAGAGGCTCCTGAGGAGATTGAAAGATGGGCCTCTAAGTATTGGCCCAACTTACCCCTTCAAACTTCATCCCCCAGAAGGCTATGGGAACCCTCAGACACCAGAGCCAGGAACTGAAATCACCAGTTACGGAACCCAGAGGACCGCTGTGTTAAGAGACCAGGTCCTTGGACTGATGAGACCCCCAAGGAAAGATCTACTTATGCAAACACCAAGCCTACACCTGCAGTGGCTGCTGATTCAAACTTGCCTTTTCTCCCTCCTAGAAATACCAACTTGAATCCAAGACAGCGACAGCGTTCTAGGAGTGGCCAACAGCTTTCTCCAGATCTGCAGAAAACAGCCCCACCAGCGAAAATGCCTAGAGTCAAGCCTTTTAGAGCCCTGCCCCGATCACCTGGTGGATGTAACTGAGTCCTCCCTGCCTAACCAAGGCAACTGCATGGACCGGGCTGATATCCCAGAGTCTTCTGTTTTGGAAGTAGTGGACATCCTTAGTCAGCTTAAACCAGGGATTAAATTGTATGCAGCAGCGGTAGCTTCTGAAGAAGTTCCAGCTTCTTGAGAATGATCCCAGCTAATAACGACTTGGGATGGTGAATTCTCTGACTGAACTTTGACTGCACTGACTGCAGATTGTAATATCCTGCTGCATGATGTCTCAATTGTTTGGTTCAATAGTAATATAGAAATAAGGCAAAACTTCCCCTCTCTGGGATGGTTGAAACTCCCTGAAGTATAATGCCCAGACTTAGAAGGGTTCCCCCTCTCCCAGGTCCCCCCCCCCCATCACCACCTTCTAAGTCAGGCATCTGGGTAGCACAAATATGGTTGGAGTTGCTGAAATTTCAATGTTTTGGATTAGTTACAAAACTGCATTGTATGGGCAAATGCTATGGGGGCCTGGCCCTTATGTTTCGATTAGGGTAGTTCCCTACCACACCCTCCCCTTTTCTTTTTGCAATTAATCCCCCACATACTTGGTTTAGGCCCCCCCCGGGATTATACTTTCTCCTGGGATTATTCCTCAGTTGAGGATGGATAAACCCGGTTGAGTTGTGACTCTCACTGTTAACCCTTGAGCACAGATGCAAGTGGAGCTGAGGATACGGCTTTTGTTTATCCTCTTCCTGGAAACATCTGTAGTAGTTAGCATTTAATTTCTGGTTGGCTATAGTATAGGGTACTTAAGCCTGGGTAGCATAGGCTTTCTGTCTTTACTATTGTAGTACTTAGTTTTTAGTTGGGTTAGATATTACTGTTCATATGTACACTTCCTGTGGCTATCATTGTCAACCAATAATCTCTCTTGTGTGGTAGGGCATAGCATTCTCCAGTTTTTGGATAATAAGATACAGTAGATTTCTCAGGTAGTAGCTCATAAGCAGGGTACTAAAGGTCCATTCCTTTAGAACATCTAGAAGAAAGTCCAGAGGTTCCTGACATATTATTAAGATGCCCCCAGCTATTGTATAGGGCCTACGTCTTGTGTCATGGAACATAAAGGGTCTGAACCACCCTATTAAATGAACCAAGGTGCTGCAGCATTTGCGCTCCATGCACACAGACATAGCTCTTTTGCAGGTGACACATCTCCTTAATAAATCCATTCCTTGGCTCAAGAAATTGTGGGTTGGAACTGTGCATGCTAGCTCAGCATCTACTAAAATAAGGGGAGTAGCTATCTTAATTCGGAAAGCGAGCAACTGAACAATGGAGGAGTCTCATGTTGATAAGCAGGGGAGGTGGGTAATAGTTAAACCGAAATCTGGCCTAGACAGATTAATATGTAACCTGCATGCTCTGAATGTGGACCAAGTGGAATTTTTTCAAAATTTGAGCCAGACTATTGCTGGGATAGCACAATCCAACTCCACTGTTCCCTTCATAATAGGAGGAGATTTTAACTTAGTACCAGACATATTCCTGGACAAATCCCGGCCCACCCCCCAAATCCAAACGAAGGCACATGCTACCCTGCAAGAAATGATAGCAGAATGGGGCTTAGTGGACATTTGGAGGCGTGATTATCCCTCAGGCCGTGACTACACGTACTACTCCTCTCCACATGATGCCTATAGTCGCATCGACTATTGGTTAGCTAACCAGCCAGCCTCGAGTGCCATCTGGAATAACATAGGCAACAAAATTATATCAGACCATGCGCCGGTGTCGCTTACTTACACCGCCCTTGAAAGTTGTAATACTGGTACAAGATGGAGATGTAATCCCATGTTAGTCAGAGACCCTGAATTTCAGCAATAAATGCAGGAAGTAGCTCGGGAATATTTTACTTTCAATAAGACTGGAGAAGTCTCATTGAGTATGATCTGGGAGGCATTTAAAGCCACGCTGAGAGGGCACATCATCGCCTTTGCTGCAAATCAGAACAGAACCCGGAAAAAAGAGATAGAGCTGCTGCAATCAGAACTCACTGACCTAGAGGGTAATTATAAAGCCTCTCAAGCCACTGCCATGGCTTCTAGGGACTCCTCATTGATGAGGCGTATTGTAGGACTCAAATATCGAATAAACTCACTTTTACAGCATAAGGCCGAATGGACCTTGTTTAGGGCTAAACACCGATATTGGGAGAGAGGAGATAAAGGAGGGAAGCTCCTTGCCTACCAGTTGCGGAAAAAGCAAGCATCTTCAAAGATTCATGCCCACCACACTCCCACAGGCTCAGTGGTCAGTGACTCAAAGGGCATTAATGAGACCATGAAAGATTACTATCAGACAATATACCAATCCAAATCCATAGATACAAGGGAACAACTTTCACATAAAATAAGTCAGTTTTGTCAGGGGTTTACAATGCCCTCACTACCTCGAGAGCAAGTCTACCTCTTAGATTGCCCTACATCAGAGACTGAAGTGCGGCAGGCCTTATTTTGCATGACCAAGGGGAAAGCCCCAGGGCCAGATGGAATGACCGTCGAACTATATCAAGCCCTGGACTAGGAAATTGTGAACTCCTTGTTGCTTGCTCTGCAATGTGCCCACTCCTTAGGCTCTCTCCCCACCTCAATGAATGAGGCTTTAATTACGGTCATACTTAAAAAATCTGACGATCCCCTTAATTGCTCTAATTTTCACCCCATATCATTACTGCCAGTGGACACAAAGATCCTGGCTAAAATATTGACTACCAGATTGCAGAATATCCTTGACTCAATTATCCATCCATCCCAAGTTAGTTTTATGCCTGGAAAGGTAGGCCCAGACAATACCAGATTGCTATTGAATCTAAAGTGGGTGGCAAGCAGAGTTAAAATTCCTATGGCTACTCTGGTCTTGGATTTCGCAAAGGCCATTGATTCCATAGAATGGAATTACCTCCACGAGGTCCTTCGTATATATGGATTTGGTCCCCAATTCTACTTGTGGGTCTCGACTCTTTATAATTCTCCAAAGGCTAAGATCCTTACCAACTCTACCATCTCTTCCTCCTTTCCACTATATAGGGGCATACGTCAAGGCTGTCCTCTATCCCCCCTGCTTTTTCTAATTGCCCTGGATCCCCTATTCTGTGCGTTTGACACTACGGCAGGGCTCTCAGGCATATCAGCACATGGCAAATCATATACTGTGGCAACCTATGCGAATGATTTACTATTTACCCTATCTCATCCCCAAGATTCGCTACCAATAACCCTCTCAGTTCTTAAAAGTTTTGCGGAACAATCAGGACTACAGGTTAACCAATGGAAGACTGAACTTACTCCATTGAACTCACTGTGCCTACCAGAATGCCTTCATGGCACAGAATTAAAATGGCCTCCGCAAGGTTTTTCCTATTTGGGAATCTACATACCTTCTAACTGGGCAAATTTTGAATCAGCTAACTTTCCCCCCTGCTAAAACAATTAAATGCAGAACTGGAGAGATGGAAAAAACTACATTTATCTCTGATGGGTGGAGTGGCTTCGGTGTGCATGCTACTACATCCGAGGGTATTATACTTATTCAATAATCTTCCAATATGAATCTCTCCCAAACTCTTTGCTTCCCTTGAGAGGATGGTCTCTACTCTAATGTGGGAGAAAAAGGCACATAGGTGGGGGAAAAACAAGCTTAGGGCACACTGGAACAAGGGAGGCCTTGGAGCCCCTTGGTTTTTGAATTATCTTCTAGCATGCACTGTGGCACAAATAACAAAGTGGTTCATACTGCCCAATACATCTTGGCCAGTGAGGGTTGGCCTTGAAAGATACTTGGCAGGTCCTACTCTGCTTAGGTCCCTGTTGAGCTCTAGTGGGTCTACAGGAAAGGGCCTCTCTCCAGTCATATGTCACTCCTGATACACCTGGCATCGCATTATGACTCTATCCAATACCCCCAAAAATGCGTGGGCCCCACCCCTGGCTTGTGCAGAGCTGTGGCGTAACACCTTTATAATGTTAGAGGGGCAACCTCTTAATTGGTCTACTTGGGAGAAAAAAGGCATTCACTATGTGAGAGACCTCATGATACCTGACTCAAATACACTATTATCCTTTGCCCAGCTAAAGAATAAATTTAGCCTTCCAAACACTGATTTTTGGCGGTATCTCCAAATACGTAGCGTTATCTATGCCCTTTCTGCCCAAACATGACCAGATAATAAATGGAAATGGCTTTCCACTCTTCATAAGGAAACATCCTCACGTGGTCGCATAGGCAAATTTTACGCTATAGGTAGACACTCTCTACCAGACCCCACAGAACACTGCAGAATCCGATGGGAGTCCGAGATGGGTGTAACAATACCTAACACCACATGGGCCCGGTGTCTTCAAAATGTGCATAGGTTGTATAAAGATGCTAAAAGCCAATTAATACAGTTAAAAATTTTGCTGGGCTGGTATAGAACTCCGGCCGTTCTGTGTTCGGCAAAACTAATGCCACATTCTAATTGTTGGAGATGCCAACAACCCGGAGCCCACCTTTTTCATATATTGTGGGAATGTCCACAACTCTCTGCCTTCTGGGATGCAATTAGGTGAGATTGCTGCTTGGTTTTAGGTATAAGGAATATCCAGCTAGATCCTAAACTATTGTTGGGAGACATGTCTAGCCTTCCTACACTCCCAAATGCCCTGCACGGGTGGGTTATGGTGGCCCTACTAGAGGCCAAATGGCTCCTCTTCACCCATGCAGGGCCATGGACTGATATATCAGTCCAAACTTCCTATACATTCTAATACTATTAGCAGCCTAAGGGTTAATGCAATGGAGACAGGCTAATAATCCAAGCATAAGACAATGGCAGCAGCCATAGCTAAATTAGCACTTTTGGAAAGGCTGACTTATGCTCATCGAGGTCAACTGGATCATTTCCATAGTAAGTGGGATTCCTACTCCCCCCCCCATGGAATTCTCCCTCTACTAGCTCTTAGATGGGCTGTATTATATGCCCTAGCTGCCTAGTAATAAATTAGTTGCTACAGTTAAGAAAGATAGGCTATATCTATATGGATGTATGTGCAATGATCATAGGTGTCTAGCCTTTGGTAATATAGTGTATACTGTAAGACTATGGACCCTGAAGATCTGTCTACATGTATGAGAGAAATGAACACGGAAGTGTAATGTAAAGCTGAAAATCTTAATAAAACCTTCTATGACAAAAAAAACATTAAAAAGAACTGGACCCTGTACTGAACCCTGCGGTACCCCACTAGTAACCCCTCTTTCTTCAGAGTGGACTCCATTTACAAATACCTTCTGTGACCTGTTGTCCAGCCAATGTTTTACCCAGGCTACCACACTGGGACCCACTCCCAGGCTGGTTAATTTGATTATTAATCTTTTGTGTGGGACTGTGTCAAATGCCTTGCTAAAATCTAGGTAGGCCATGTCCACAGCCCCTCCCTAGACTACTACTTTGGTCACCCAGTCAAAGAAATCAATTAGATTCATCTGACATGACTTTCCCTCTGTGAATCCATGCTGCCTTGGGTCCGGTGCCCCACTGAACTCTAGGTACTCAACAATTCTTTCCTTCAGAAGTGATTCCATCACTTTCCCTACCACAGAGGTCAAACTGACAGGTCTGTAGTTTCCTGCCTCTGTCTTGGTCCCACTTTTGTGAAGAGGAATCATATCCACTTTCCTCCAGTCCTCAGGTACCACATCATCCTCCCAGGATTTGTTAAAAAGGGTAGTCAGTGGTGTCACTAGTTCTCCCCTTAATTCTATTAGAATTCTGGGATGAATTCTGTCAGGCCTCATTGCTTTGTCCTCCTTCAGTTTTAGGAGTTCTTTCAGAACCCTTTCTTCTGTGAAATGACTGGGATAGATCCCCCCCCATCCAGAGTGTTTCTGTTAATTGAATTAGGCACCTCCCCTATCTCCTCTTTTGTGAATACTGAGCAGAAGTATTCATTCAGTATCCCTGCTTTTTCACTGTCCCTCTCTGCCCATCCACCATCCATTCTATTCAGCCTCACTATCCCTCCCTTTGTCTTTCTATGCTCCCTAATGTACCTATAAAAGATTTTATTCCCCCTTCTTAACCGAGTTGGCTATCTTTTCCTCAGTTTGGGCCTTTGCTATTCTGACTTCCCTCCCTGCTTCCTTCTGCCTTAACTGGTACAGTTCTCTGTCCTGCTCCTTCTGTGTTTCCTTATACTTCCTAAATGCTATTATTTTCTCCCTAACCTTCCCCGCCCCTCTTTTGAGAACCATAGTGGCTTTTTCTTTCATTTTGATTTCTTTATTTGCTTCACACACAGGCTTGTTGCCTCTGTGATGGCAGTTTTGATGTTTCCCCATTGTTGCTCCACCCCTCCTTCTAGCCTGTCTGCTAGTGCTTTTCTAAGGCACTCTCCCATCTTGCCAAAGTCAGCCCTCCTGAAGTCCAGTACCCTCACTTTTGTATTGCTTGACTCTGTAGCTGAGTTTACCATGAACCACACTGTTTGGTGGTCTTTTGTTCCCAGATGGCTAACCACTTCTAGATCTGAGATCCTCTCTCTGTACCCGTTTGAGAGTATGAGGTCTAAGATTGCTCCCTCCCTAGTGGGTTCCAAAACTAGCTGCCTGAGGCATGCCACCTGTAGTGCATCGAGAATGGCCCTGCTCTTGGATGTGGCTGCAGCAAAGGTGCTCCAGTTAACATCTGGCATATTCAGGTCCCCATCAACAGTATCTCCCCTATCTCTGCCATCCTAAGGATGCCTTCTATCATATCCTTGTCCATTCCTTCCCCCTGACATGGGGATCTGTATACAACCCCCATGCAGATTGTGGTGCCATTTCCAGTCTCTAAGGTGGCCCACAGTGCCTCCTCTCCTCCCTGTTTACTCTTTTGTTCCGTTGCTTATAATGGTAATAATGGTAAGGCTATTGGCCAGAAACTATTTCTAAACTGTATTACAGTCCTTTTGTATCTGATTAGTTAGATGATGATCTGTTGCTTCAGGGCCAGAGGAAACAATGAAGGTGGTATCCTCATACATATCAATGCATGAAGGCATGAAGGCAGGAGGTAGATTATTAAGACAGAGAACAGACTGGGGTGAAGTGTGGATCTTGGATAAAAAATATTGTTTACCTAGTAAATTACATTTTCAGCTTAGAATTTTAATTTACCAGAGATTTACATGAGAAAATGAGGAAGCTCTTCTTTACATGTCCACCAATTAAGTCAGCAGAAAGGTAAGCTCTTTAATAGATTTAGGATTAAAGGTTATGAGTACTGAGCTACCTGCTTTAAGAGGTGTAGTTTTATCAGTACAATGGGTGAAACCATTTAGCATTTAGTTACCAGAGAATTCTGCAACTGTTTGTTTTTTCCCTTCTTAGTGCCAAGATCAACATGAAAATGAAAGTAAATTACAGCTAAAGCAAATCAAACATTGGATGAATCTGCTCGGATGGCAGGGGACAGACCAGAGACCATGTGGTCTTTTTAGGTGACATTCATGTAGTATGTACTGTATACAGCTATGCAGTTATTTGCCACACTTTACCTTTGTATTTTAGAAAAAAAATCCTGATTTCTGTATTCCTGTTAAATTAGTGGATTCTATTTATACGTGGCTGCAGCAAAGGTCTGATTTGTTTATTTGCTTCACACAAAGGCTTGTTGCCTCCCTGGTCAGGGGAACCGACCAGGGAGGCATGGACACTGGATGTGGTCCTGGCAGACAGTGACCAGATTTGGGGGCTTGGAGTTAAGGGACCCATTGGCGAAGAGCGACCATGCCACGGTCTGGTTCTGCCCGAACCTAGGAGGGGTAGAAGCCTGCACAAAGACTGAGGTAACTGACTTCAGGGGGGTGGATTTCAAGAAAATGGGAAGGATCCTTAAGGAGCACTTGGATGGGATTGGGCCAGACATGGACACTGACAGTAGGTGGGAAATCATCAGGAGGTGGGTGCAGGATGCTACCAGCACCTGCACAAGAGTAAGACAAAAATGCGGTAGGGCCCAAAAAACCTGCTGGTGGACCAGGGAGGTTCAGGAGGTGGTGAGGGGAAAGAAGGCAGCCTATAGGCAATTCAAGTGCTCAAGAAGTGAAAGGGATTGAGGGGAGTATGAGCTGATGGCCAGAAGGGCCACTAGGGTGGTGAGGGTGGCTAAGGCAAGGAAGGAGCAGAACCTGGCCAGGGAAATTAGGGGATGGAACAAGGGGTTCTTTAGATATATTGGGGAAAAATGAAGGGTGAAGGGACAGATTAGCAGGATTAAAACAGGGGAGGGATGGGCACAAGACCGGGGAGCAGGCTGATGGCACTAAATGGTACTACCTCAGTTTCTGGAGGAAAATGGGAAGCTGCATCATACATGGGAGGAGACGGTGAAACTGAGGAGGGCGGGACCCTTAATGATCGGCGGGTCTGGGGAGGGGAGCATCACTAGCATGTGGGGGGAAGGCTAAGCAGGGGGACGAAGTAGCGGAGGTGGAAATCATGGCAGAGAGAGTGAGAGAAGCTCTCAGGTCCCTTAAGACTGAGAAAGCAATGTGGTCGGATAAATTACATACCAAAGTGCTGAAGGAACTGGAGGATGTCCTGGCGAAACCCCTGGTGGAGTTCTTCAACATCTCTCTGAGGACAGGGTGGGTGCCCCAGGACTGAAAGGTGGTGCATATAGTGTCTATCCACAAGGGGGAATCAAGGGAGGTGGCAGGGAACTACAGGCCCATCAGCCTGACATCAGTGGTGGGCAAGGTGATGGAGGGCATTGTCAAGGACAGACTAGGAGGGGATCTGGAAAAGTTGGAGTGCCTGGACGATAGACAGCATGGATTTATCCTGGGGAAATCATTTCAGACAAACCTTCTGGAGTTCTATGACTGGGTGATGAGTGCCTTAGACCTAGGTAGACCACCAGTGGACGTCCTCTTTCTTGACTTCAGCAAGGTGTTTGACTCTGTTCCTTACAAGGGGCCTGTTGGATAAGCTGGGAGAAATGGGGGTGGGGAACCAGATGATCAGATGGTTAGGCAATTGGCTCCAGAACACGGACCCAGAGGGTCATGGTTGGTGGCATAGTCTCATCCCCAAGGAGGGTCATTAGTGGGGTTCCTCAAGGATCAGTCTTTGGGCCCCTCCTGTTCAACGCCTACATCTCTGACATAAGGAAGGGTATCAGGAGTGAGATGAGTCTCTTTGTGGATGACTCAAAACAGGCAGTGGTGGTGGATGGGGAGTAGGGGTGGGTGGCCCTACAGGGGGACCTGAAGGCTCTAGAAAGGTGGTCTAGAAAGTGAAAGCTGAGGTTCAATGCAGGGAAATGCAAGGTACTGCACCTGGGAGCCAGAAACCTGGACCAAGTGTACACCCTGAGGGAGGAAATGCTACAAGTCTCGATGGTTGAGAGGGACCTGGGGGTGGTGGTGGATGTCAAGATGAACATCTCAGAGACTTGTAGGAGGGCAGCGGCAAAGGCCAGCAGGATGCTGGGATGCATCGCTAGGGGGATCACCTCCAGAAGGAGGGAAGTGATACTCCCACTGTATAACTGCTTAGTGAGGCCGCACCTCGAGTACTGCATGCAGTTTTGGAGGCCACATTTAAAGAGGGACATTGAACTCCTGAAGAGGGTCCAGAGGAGGGCAACCAAAATGATTTGGGACTTGGGGGACAGGACCTATGGGGAGAGGCTCGAAGGGCTCAATATGTACACATTGGAAGAGAGAGTTGACTGGGGGGACATGATAGAGGTCTTCATGTACATGAAGGGGGTAAATAGAAGGGAGCAGTCAGGGTGCTCCGAAGGAAGGAGGAGGGGCAACTAGAGGGCATGGGTGGAAGCTGGTGGGGGGGAGATTCAGGGGAGAAAGGAGGAGGTGCTACTTCACTGAGAGGGTGGTGGAGCCATGGCATGTGCTACCCAGGGGGGCTGGTGGAGGCAGAGATGGTGGAGGGGTTCAAGAAGATGTGGGACAGCTACAGAGGAAGGGTTCTGGAAGCAAAATCCAGTGCAGCAAGAATATCTGGGACTGGGAAAGGAGAAGCCAGAGAGGGAGAGGGGGGGCAGCAAGGTCAGCTCCCAGGGTGGTGGCTGACCAAACGAGCAGACACGAAAGGCCTATTCTGCTGGCATTTTAGTATGTTAGTATGTCATCTATCATGTTTTACTGTACAGTTGACATTAAAGTGTCACAAAACTGAGTTGCTTTAGAAGTTCTCAAGCAGTTGCATACTGTAAGTATTGCAGGATCCAGCACACAGCCTTATATAAACTGTTGCTTAGGAGTTGCAAACTATTTTGCACTGTATTGATAGATCTTCATATGTATTCCAATGAGTGTTAGAAACATTTCATAAATGTTTCTAAAATATTTATGTGTCAGATAAAAAAAAAGCAAGAAAGCATTCAGCAGCCTCGAAAGCATGCATAGAGTGGCTATGGGTGGACAAAGGTCTGATTCCAAACATACTGAGACCTCCGCTCATCCACAGTCAACAACATGCCCCCTGTGGAAGTCAGCCAGTACCCGATCTTCACCACTGTGTGTGACCAGGTCCGCGATGGGTTTGGGGGTGGAGATATGCATCCAAAAGAACATCAAATGTATTTGCACAGCAGGAAGTTGGTGCAGAGGGTAGTGGCATGATGTGATGGAGGAGGCAGCTATAATTCCTCTCCTCTTCCTTGTAAATATTCTCCATGCTTCCTGAACCTTCTTTGAACCTAATCTGGCTCAGTCCCATGTGCCCTAGCTCTTCTGGTTGTTTAGAAGGGCTGGAAGCAACCTGCAATGTAATCTATAAAAAAAAAAAAGCTTTAGTGGATATGGCAGCCCTTGAAGGACTGCCATATCACACAATCCCCTGCCCTTCACAGACTAGGGGACCCACTCTATTGCAAGCCATCCAACTGGATTCCAACTGTCCAGACCCACTCTTCTCCCCAACATGTGCTGATCCCTCCATTCTCTGGTCCATGCATGTAGTGTGGGGGCTGGGGGCTCTGTATGGTGCTAGTTGTGCCAAATTCCATGGGTACAGGGGTTTCACACCTGGATATATGCCTAGTATCATTCTTGCCACTGTCTGCAGTTTCTTTACAGTAAATCTTTTTATTGTAGTTATTGTGATTATACATACAAATACACTACATTCTCCAATATACACTTACATAATGTCTGCAGTTTCTCATGTTACAGGAAATCCCATTTGTCCCAGTCCACAACTTCTGCTTTTCAAACAAGGAACATTCTCAGTGAGTGTACTAACGTGGTCGACTGGGCCTCCCTCTGCTGATTTCCTGTGCTCAGTGATACAAGGCTTGGAAGGGGATAGGATAAGTTATTTTCCATGTCTCCTAGGATTTCAACTGTCCAGGTCTTCCCTTTGAGAAGAGCAACTAATTACATAGCGTCCATTGCCCTGTGAGAGAGGGAACTTTCGTGACTGTATTGCATGATTCTAGGTTTTACCTTTGTTTCATTACATCTCAGTTAACAACAGCATCACTGTAATTGTGTTGGACCATATTCATAACTCATATGTTCTAAATCTTTGATTACTATCTCGTTGGAATCTACAGTTTGTTGAATTTGTACTGACTGTGGTGATGTGCTGGTGCTGAAAGACAGGTTCTACCTTGGAACTTCTGTTTAGTTGGACATTTTACTTTAGTGTGTGTTGTGGGTGTTTGTATGTATATGTGAGTGGGGTTTAAATATATTTTTCTGTGGGAGTGGGTGATAACATTTAGGATGGTTTATTGAGTATTTAGAATCCTTAGATTTTAGCCAAACCCATTTATTCCAACTCCTCAGAGCAACTACATCTACTGCATCTTTTTGGGACCCATGTCTTTTACCGGCAGTGGTTATGTCCTACTACAAGGGACTGGGCAGCCCTCTCATATCCAGACCAAGCTGTAGATGCACATGGGTTGGGGGAGAAAAGGGGTTAGGTGTGTGAGAACAAGAAGGCACCCTGGGTGTAGATGGAACTAGAAAAGAGGTCCATCTTGCCTGGTATCTGTCCCATGGGTTGCTCTGCTAACTAGGGATCAGATAACTAGACAGCCTGCTGACCCTACCCCCCCCCACCTTGGGCGGTTCTTTGCAATGTTAGGTCCATGAAGAATAAAACCGCAAGAATGGAGGCATTTATCACAGACTTCTCAGCAGACCTGATATGCATCACTGAGACTCAGCTGGATGATGATTCCAGACCTGTGCTGGAGTCGTCTAGTCCATTGGGTTACTCAGTGGTGTACAGCCTGAGGCAGGGGTGTAGACAGCCAGGTGCCATCTGTTTTAGATCTACTTTGGAAACGACACATATCCCACAGTGGAAACCAGATTATTTGCATGCATAGTGGTAAAGGGTGCCTTGGGTAAGGTTGCAGGAACAATTGAGCGCACCTGCCTCCAAGCCACAGGAATTAATTCCTGCAGGAACTATAGTGCTTCGTGGCCAACCTGGAGGTGAGTTCATCCAATCTACTTGTGCTAGACAACCTCAGTGCCTGGGTCAAGGATGTAACCTCTCTGTTTGGAAATCAGTTCATTCAGTTTATGAATTCACTGGGCCATGTACAGGTGATTACTTCCGAGACACATGGAAAGGGCTATGCCTTGAATCTGGTTTTCACATTGGTATTTGATATTAGAGAGGTCAAGATTGATCAGGTCAGTTGGTCGGATCGTTATGCTGTAAAGTTCCTCTTTGGGGTTTTCTGATCAATACCCCCCTCCCATGCGGAGATGGTCACACACAACTCTGTTAGAAATGTGCAGTCTAATAATCTTCTGGTGGTAATAGATGTCTCAGGCATGGTGATAGTTTGTGCTGGGGGTATGGAGAAAGCTGTGAGGATTATTACATGGCTGCTATGGTTGCCTTCTATTCCCTAGCACAGTATCATGTTCATCCCTTGATTTCACTCCATAGATCACCATGATTTGATGGTGACCATAGATGGTTGAAGACTAAAGGATGTATATTAGAGCATTCATGGTGAAGGTCTGGTGGAGGATAGATTGGCACTGAAATTTCATTGTGATCAATATCAGTGCCAATCACCCTTAAAATGACGGTGCTTCTGTCGTGATTTACTGCTGAAGGGAAAAACTGACTGACTCAGTTTTTCAGTACTACAGACAGATTGTTAAATCCTCCCTGTCTTCAGCCAGGAAGAGATTTTTAAGCACAAAGACACTGAATTTAAACTGATTATTCCTTTACAAGGTATCCACCATAAGGGTCGTCTGTCATGGGCTGGCAGTGTTTAGCCATTGGGGAACCAATGTACTCGTCTCAGTGGGCTAAGTCTGACCCAGTTTCAGCAGATGAGGTCTTACAGGTGGTCAGGAGTTTGCTCCCTTCCTACTGTTTATTGGACCCAGGATCTACTGGCACTCAATCAGGGTGTTGGGCAGCACTGGCTCCATTTATGGCTGAAATTTTCAGATGTTCCCTGTGGGAAGGTGCTTTTCTCATTGAATTGAAGAGGGTAATGGTAAAGTCCATCCTGAAGAAGTCATCTTTGGACCCCAAGGATATGGCAAATTACAGATCTGTCTCAAACCTCCCCTTTTTAGGGAAGATGATTCAGAAGGTGGCAGTGGCTCAGCTTTTTTTTCTATTATTTCATTATCCACCTTACACACACTGGCAGTCTCCCTTCTGGTGGCAACCCCCAGCCCCATACCCCAACCCACCAGGACTTGTCCCCTTATCTCTTGAACCACCATGGGTGGGTGAGTGCCTTGCTGGGTTGTGTAGAGACAATGGGGGAGCACAGCCAACATCTGCCAGTTGAGCTGTTTTCCCTTTCTACAGCTTGCCCCCCAGGCTGGCAGGCATGTCATGGCATGCATGCACTGCATGAGGATACAGAAATGCTTCCCCATCTGCACCCAGCCAACCAGTTCAGCAAACATTGCCACACCACATAGCTGCCACTAGGTGGCAGCCAAGCAGCTGTAGGGGCTGTCCCCTCTCCCCAAAGAAGGAGAGCCGTCATAGGAAGCTCAATTCTCCTCCCCTGGCTAGCCTCCGAGTGCTCCATTTTGTTTTTGAACCTAGGTCATCAGTGTGGCTGGCAGCAAGGTCCCTTGCCTCAGATCACTGTGCCACTGGGTCAGCTATAATGGTTTAGCTTTAAGAGTACCTGGAATATTATGGGGTTTACAAGTCTCTCCAATCTAGATTTAGATCTTGTCATTGTACTGAGATGACTCTAATCAAGGTGCTCAGTGATCTGCCCTTTGCCTGACACAGCAGCCATAATTCCAGTTTCATCTGCTGGATCTTTCTTCAGCATTTGACTGGTGACTTGTTGGTACAGTGTTGCAGTGGTCTGAATCCTATTTGTCCAGTAGAGTGCAACAGGTGGCGCTAGAAGAGACCCTCTTGGAAGCTGCTGCACACAGCTGTGGAGTGCATCAGAATAGATCTTAGCTCATGTGCTGTTCCCTGTGCACTTGTTGCCATTAGGATCTGCCCGCACCCCGAGCAGCAGCCATGGAGCCTAGCGGCACCAGCGCCGCCGTCACCGAATCTCACAGACACTTCCCTCCCACCCTCCTGGTCCTGCCTCTCAGATCCCTGCTCAGGAACTGCCCACACCCTGAGCGGCACCCACGAGCCTAGCGGCACCAGCGTCACCATAGCTGAATCGCATAGATGCTTCCCTCCCGCCCTCCTGGTCCTGCCTCTTGGACCCCTGCTCAGGATCTTCCCATGCCCCGAGCAGCGCCCACGGAGCCTAGCAGCCCCAGCGTCGCCATTGCTAAATCGCACAGACGCTTCCCTCTCGCCCTTCTGGTCCTGCCTCTCGGACCCCTGCTCAGGTAACCACTGCTAAAACTCCCACAGCCACCCAGCTCCTAGCGCCTCCTCCGATTGGTGCGCCTACCACTTTTGGTGGCCCCTGATTGGACCAGTGATCAGCCCGCTCCCTCTGATTGGAGCGCCTTTCCTTCTGAGCCAGCCAAGCTGCTACCCGACCCATGGAGCCCTCTAGCCAGATTGCCGGAGTGGCCACTAGCCTGGGTCTATTCTTTCCATTCTTCTGAGCTATTTTGGACTGTATAATTAACTAATGTTGCTGGCATACTGCATAGCCTAAAAGCACTGTAATGTAAACCTTGCTCGTGTTATATGTAATTATTATCTCTGCTATAGTACAGCTTAAGTGATGTGATACAGCCTTTTTGTGTAGTTATTATAGTCAGTTGCATCCCTCACTACTGCAAGCCTAGCTAGCTAGCTAATTTAATCAACTCCTGCCTTGTCCTGTGTTGCTTCTCTCCTGCTATCGTCTCTCTTCTATCCTCCAAGCAAGCCTGCCATTTGCCTTCTACCTATTTTCCAAATCCCTGCTTTCGTGCTCCCTGGCGCCACATATTCACCGCTTTTGTTCCCTCCTTTAACTCCTGCACTAAGCTCTATCTTTGTAACCTGCCCCCTCCCCCGCCCATCTAAACTTCTGCCTCCCTAAATCTCTACCTCCTGACTCGCTAAGTCCTGTCCTTTGTCATAAGTTCACACCCCTACCCCCTCTTCAACTCCCAGCCTGCCTTCCTTTGTTCCCAACAACTACTTAATCAAGCTGTTTTCCTTGTTTCCCTCCCAGGATCTGCCCATGCCCCGAGCGGCACCCACGGAGTCTAGCGACACCAGCGTCGCTGTCGCTGAATCGCACAGACGCTTCCCTCCCGTCCTCCTGGTGCTGCCTCTCGGACCCCTGCTTAGGTAACCACTGCTAAAACTCTCACAGCCACCCAGCTCCTAGCGCCAACTCCGATTGGTGCACCTACCACTTTTGGCGGCCCCTGATTGGACTGGCAATCAGCCCGCTCCATCTGATTGGAGCGCCTTTCCTGCTGAGCCAGCCAAGCTGCTACCCGACCCGTGGAGCCCTCCAACCGGACTGCCGGAGCGGCTGTTAGCCTGGGTCTATTCTTTCCATTCTTCTGAGCTATTTTGTCCCACCCCCACCACCCCCTCTCAGGCCACCTATTAAATACGCTACTTGCCCCACCCCTTTCTACCTGCTCCAATCCTCTCCTTCTAGTACTACCCCCTCTCTCCCCTAGCTATCTACCTAACGGTTCTCTCTCTCTCTCTCTCTCTCTCTCTCTCTCTCTCTATACCACCTCACAGTAGCGTGTCCCTCTCTCCTCTCCCTATCCGTGCCCCCTGTACTCTTGGCAATAATGGCACAAACAACCACATACTTATTTTTGATTTTCTCCATCCTATTTTTCCTACCCCTCCTAACACCCCTTCTAAGTTGCTACCCTGCATCCCCCCCCCTCCGCTGACCTGACTCATCCTACAAATGCCCCCCAAAAGTCCACTGCATCTCTCCCAGCTACCATCTGGCCCTGCTTCCCTATGAGCGCCGCCACATCACTCTATTTCTTTGGCTGCCTCCTGGTCTCTCTCTAGCAAAGCAGAGCCCACTTTTCCACACCGCCTCCCCTACTGCCTCCCCTAAGTGGTGCTTGCCCAAATCTTGGCGCCTCCACATGCTTTGCCACCACCTAACCCTTGCCCTACTACTGCTGGCTGCAGGTGATATACACCATAATCCTGGCCCCTCACTAACATCTAGTCACAGCTTTCCCATGCCTAACCCCTCAGCCAAGGCCACCACCAATACTCACTCTGGCTCCCTTCCCTGAGGACTACGCCTACTCCATTTAAACATTCGTAGCCTAGCCCCCAAGCTCAATCAGCTCCAGGTTCTAGCCGCCCACCATGCCCCTGACATAATCATCCTATCTGAGACCTGGCTAAACTCTAACCTCCCAGACCCAACCATCACAATTCCAAGGTTCACCCTCACTCAGCAAGACCGACCCACCAGAGGTGGTGGGGTGGCTATCTACATCAGCGCAGCCCTACATTTCTCTGTCACTCTCCCAAAAGCTGAATCCAAAGCCTACGAGCTGCTTATGCTGAAGTTGTCCCCTCCTTCCTCACTACCCATCTTTGTAGCTGGTATTTATTGCTGCCCTGGCACTCCAGCCTCAACAGTCACTGACCTTCTGAGCCAACTGACGTCTCTTGCCCAGTCGGGTGAACTATATGTCATGGGTGACTTTAACCACAACTGGCCAGCTCCCGCTTTTAACAAAACCCGAACAGAGATATCTGCTCTCAACCTTACCCAAACCATTATGGTACCTACACAGTCAAACCACAAGACTGGAAACCACTCCCTTCTTGACTGGGCACTTACCTCCCACCCACACCACGTCATCAGCTCTGGCCTTCTTCCTGACTCCATTAGCGACCACCACCTAACCTACTTGGTCCGCAAAATCCATCGAGTTAAATCCCCTCCCAAATTTATATTCCAACGGTCATATAAATCACTAAACCTCTTCCCTCTCCAGGAAGACCTAGCTCACTCTAACTGGGACCCAATCCTAAGATGCTCTAACATGGATGCTGCCCTTACCCATTTCCGGAACACCTTCCTTACTGCCTGAGACAAACATGCCCTCCTGCTCCGTGCTAGGGTCCGAGGGTCTCACCTTCCCTGGATATCACCCGAGCTGATAGCCTGCCAACAAGCCCGTGACAAGGTGTGGCTTATTTACAAATCCACGCTCCTCCCAGGCGACAATATTGTCTACCGCATGCTTCATAACAAGTGCACAAAGGCCATCCGGTTAGCTAAGGCCGAATATTTTTAACAACACTCTAAATGCAAATCTTGGGAGGCCTTCTAAATTCTGGAAAGTCATCAACTCCCTTTTCTCCCCCCAACAACAAATCCCGCCCTCTCCTCCTTGCCCAAGGGACTGTACTCTCCAACCCCCTGATGGTAGCCTCCGAGTTCAATTTCTACTTCACGTCTTGTGCTAAGACCCTCCTGGTCACCCTTCCTCCTGTAACCCCACCCACTCCACAGACAGCTACCCCCCTACCACCTGGCCAGTACCCTTTCTCCTTCAGACACATCTCCCCCATTGAAACCTTAGATGCCCTTTGCTCCCTGAATCCCTCCAAAGGTAAATCTCCTGACAGTCTTGACAACAAACTCCTCTTCCTATCTTCCCCTGCCATCGCTACCCCCCTCGCTGCCCTGCTAAATCTTTCTTTCTCCACTGAGTCACTCCCCACTGAGTGGAAGTATGCCACCATCCTACCTCTACCAAAAGGAGGTGACCCTACCTCCGCTGCTAACTACCGTCCCATCTCCCTCCTCCTCACTCTCACCAAACTCCAGGAACACCTAGTACTATCTCAGCTCTCCCACTTTCTCTCTGAAACTAACTTCTTCACTCCATTCCAGACCGGCTTTAGAAAAAAAACACTCTACCACCACCTCCCTACTAAGACTCAGACTCCATCCTCTCTGGGATGGACAAAGTACAAATTACTGCCACTATTTTCATTGACCTAGCCAATGCATTCAATATGGTATCCCACTCCCTCCTACTATCCTGCCTATCGGGGGCTGGTCTATCAGCGTCTGCCACAAAATGGTTCAGTGCCTACCTACAAAATAGAACCCAATCTACAAAAATAGCTGACTGCACCTCCCCCCCACACTCTATTACTACCGGCATCCCCCAGGGCTCGGTCCTTGGCCCCATTCTCTTCTCCATCCTACTAAATGATCTGCCAAAGGCTTGCTCCACTACATCTATACACATGTACGCTGATGACATGGTCCTCTTTACTTCCGGCCTTACCTATGAAGAAGTCACCTCTAATCTTCAGACTAACTTCAATAAAGTACAACACTGGTTCAACTCCAACCAACTATCCCTGAATGCCAAAAAAACAGTCTCTATGTCTTTCGGCACTAGACAGAGATTATCCAGACTTGCATCCCCTCTGATCTTCCACACCCTAAATAACACCATACTTGAAGATGTGCTCTCCTTTAGGTACCTGGGGGTTTGGCTTGATCGCCACCTCTCCTTTTCCACACACGTGGACGCCATCCTATCAAAACTGTGCCCTAAGCTAGGCGCCCTCTATAGAAACCTTTCTAGTCTCCCGCTCCTTTGACTACTGCGATGTTGTCTACAGCTCTGCCCCTAAGTCCACCTTAGCCAGACTGGACCCCTCTTCAATGCTTTCTGCCACTTTACCCTCGATGCCCCCCCTGCACCCATCACTGCGAGCTCTTCCATTCACTGGCCCTTTCATCCCTGAATAACTGGTGCCAACTTCACAGTGCCAAATTTGTTTCTAACTTCTGGCTCAGTTCCCTTCTGCCCTACCTCGTCTCCTCCCTAACTTCCCTGCCTTCCCCCATTCACGCCCTCAGGTCTACTGACTCCATACTATTAGTAACCCCTCACTGCAGGACCTCTGCAGGCCAATTGGCCTTCTCTTACCTCCTCCCTAAGCTCTGGAATGGCCTGCCGGCCCAAATCTGCCATTCTTCCTCCAAAAGGTGTCAGCGTGGCTCAGTTGGTAGCACATCCGCCTCTGGACCAGAAGGTCATAGGTTCTCGTCCCACACCGGGATTGGACTTGCACCTAAAAAAATCGCTGGCATCCGAGTGCAGTATTGGGGGGTGCTGTACTGCTGGGGTGTGCCGTCCTTCGGATGAGACGTTAAACCGAGGTCCCTTCTACCCATCCTGGTGTTGTCCTGGTGGGTGTCCAGGTGGAAGTAAAGAACCCAGGCACTCTTCGCAAAGAGTAAGGAACATTCCCGGTGTCCTGGCCAACATTCCCCTTCCCATAAACCGGTTCATGCAATTATCCAGGCTGTGTGTGGGTGATGATGTGCGATATGGCCGCCACCACACATTCAGTCACTTCACTACCAGTCTAGCATTGTTTGTAAAGCGCTTTGGATGTATGAAAAGCACTATATAAATGCTGATTCTTCTTCTTCTTCTTCAAACACTCGCTATCCTCTGCCCTCACTAACTTCCTTGCACCCAATTGTACCTGCTCCTGATTGAGCTCCCCTTGACTAATTCTCTCCCCCCCCCCTCCTTATGCGCCTGACCAGTAGCTCGGCCTTCACCCAAATGACTGGCTTATACATTGCCCCAAACTACCCATGCACTTGCCCTCTCATGACACTTCTGCTAGCTCCCTTCTTATTCCCGCCAATGTCTTCCCTAAGTCAACCCCCTCATCTTTCCCTTTGTTTACTACCCAGTCCTGTCACCTTTCCCTGGTCCCAAGCTCAGACTTTCATTTCTCTTGGCCAACTTGGTGCATCATACTTCAATTCAATCTCTGTTATAGGCACTTATGTAATCACGTATAGTTCCAGATGTGTATTCAAATATGCTATGCCACCCTCCTTTTGGCACATGTATGTACTGTCTCCTCATGTAACAAGTTTGTAATTAACCACACTTAACTATGTAACAATTATTTGTATTGCTCAATTCCAATTTATACCTATTGATTGTTGTATGCTTACCCTTGTACTCCCCAGGACGCACCGTGAGACGAGCATCTTTCTGCTCAGTGTGCCTCTCCTGGTGAAACATTTTCAATAAATAAAATAAATAAATGAATAAATTAGGTGAGATCATTAGAAAGCATGATCTGCATTTTCACTGTCATGCAGGTTATACTCAGATATTCAGTACATATCTTGTGCACCTGATGGGGTGAATGCTGTGGCTGTATTAGATGAGTACCTATGGCCTCCCAGGTGGCTCAGATTGAATCCATCGAAGATGGAGGTATTGATGGTGAAACCAGGTCATGTGGAGGGGGCTATGAATAGCTATACTTCCCATCTACCATCATTAAATGGGACCATGCTATGAGCTGTTGATAACGTGGACAGTAGACAACAGGGGAAAAAGACCTAGGGGTCATGGTGGATACATGTATGAATAACTCTGAGCAGTGCAGGAGAGCAGCTAGCAAGGCAAACAGGATGTTGGGATGCATCGTAAGGGGGGATCACCTCTAGGAGCAAGGAAGTGATTCTGCCGCTGTACAATGGACTGGTTAGACCACACCTTGAGTACTGTGTACAGTACTGGAGACCACACTTGAAGAGGGACATACAGCTCCTGGAGAGGGTACAGAGGAGGGCAACAAAGATGATACGAGGGCTAGGGGATTTGACTTACGAGGACAGACTTGAGGAGCTCTGCCTGTTTTCATTGGAGGAGAGGAGAGACAGGGGGGACATGATTGAGGTCTTCAAGTACCTCAAGGAATAAATAGGGTAAACATGGAGGGATCTTTAGACTAAAGCAGGGAGGCATCACCAGAGGGCATGGTTTGAAGTTGGAAGGTGGAAGGGTGAGGGGGGAAAAGAGGAGGAGGTTTTTCACTGAGAGGGTGGTGGACCCTTGGAATGCTCTGCCTGGTGAGCTGGTTCAGAGATCCACAGTGGAGGGCTTTAAGAGAGGGTGGGACAGACACAGAAAGTGGATGTATCAGATGATGGCCTGTCCCGGGGGGGGTGGGGATGGATGATAGAGGTTTCTGGAGCACAAGGGATGGGAGGGTCTCGGCACCCAACTAAGGATCTAGGTTCGAGCAGACTCGATAGACCATAAGGCCTAATCTGCTGGCAAATAGTATGTTAGTATGTTAGTATGTTAGACTAACACTAGAACAGTGGGCATTGTCTATTTACCACCTACAAAATTTCACCTGTATAAAATCCAATCTTGGACTAACCAACCTGGTGACTCTGATCCATGCATTCATTACATCAAGGCTGAGTTACTGTAATGCTTTATTCTTAGTGTTATCTATGGGGTTGGTGCATCAGTTGCAGCTGGTGCAGTGTACTGCAGCCCTGCTGATTGCTGGGATCTCCTCATCTGAGCATATCACTCCTGTGCATCATGAACTGCATTGGCTGCCAGTGAGGTGGCGCATCATTTTCAAGATAAGCTTGTTCACATACAAAATCCTACATGAACTGGACCCAGGCTACCTGAAAGAACTTATATCTGAATACATTCCTGTCTGCCCCTTCACGCCTCTGACTTAGATATCCTTGCAGTTCCTCGATCCTGTCTGAAATCTGTTGGGGATTGGGCATTTGGGTTAGCAGCAGTGGAGTAATCAGCCTCTAAAAAATTGTACATACAACATGCAAATATTTAAACTATAGGCCAGGGGTCTGGGGACCGCCAAGGCCCCCATAACATTTGGGGATTTTGGAGCATTCTGAGGAATATTTGTAACAAAATCTTTTATTGTTACCACTCTCCTGGCCCAGTAAGTTGCACCCTAGCCCCCTCCCCAGAGTCCCTGCATTTCAACATGTCACCCTGAACCGCTTTCTATAGCCTAGCCAGCTGCTCCACAGTGAGGCTCTCAGTCCACCCGACAGCACAACAAGTGGCATCCTATCCCCCTCCCTAGAATCCACAGGCCTCTCCTCTAGCCCAGCAAGTTGCACCCAAGCCTCCAGAACCCTCCCTAGAATCTGTGCCCCCCAGCCTAGCAAATTACACCCTAATTCCTGTCCCTAAAAATCCCAGTATACCCCAGCAAGTTGCACCCTCCTATCCCAGTCACAGCTTGATCACATCATTGAAAGCCTGCAACCCTCACTAGCTCCAGTCATCCATCCCCCTGACCACTGAATAGTTCATGTTGCCAAACACCGAACTGCCGCACAACCACTGACAGTACCACACAAATAGACTTCCACAACACCCTGAATGCATATCTAGCAACACAAATAGAGATGGGTGAAGTTGTCTAAATTTGCTATGAAAATTGTTCCATGAATTTAGCACAATCCGCAAAGATCGAATTCGTGATGTGCAGAATTTTGCTGCAAACGACAGAATTCCACCTTCAAAGTGTAGACTTTTGCCCACAAATGGCAGACTTTCACCTGCTAATAGTGGAATTTTGCCATTCGCAGGTGAAATTCTGCCATTTGGGGGGTGACATTCTGCACTTTGCGGGAAGAATTCAGCTGTCCACATGGAAAACTTCACAATTTCAGGCAAAGTCAAAGTTGCTGAGGGTTGAGAAAACTTTGCAAAACTGCATGAATGCGAATTTTGGCCACTTTGCGACAACTTCACTGGTAAATTAAAACTTCAGCACATTTCTAAGCACAAACACAACAACATCACAAACAGCCTGCTGCCGGCACATGCAATTCAGATTTCTACTCCAACTGGGAGACTGGGCTGCCTGATGAACATTTATTTCATAGCCCCAAAGGAAATACAGTTTTAAACAGAAGCGTGTCTCTCTTGCCTCCTGTTCCCACTGGGCTAGTAAGTAGAGACAGAGAATTTCTGCCATGGCACTGGCAAAAGGAACTGGAGTCCAGGCAGGGAATTCAACTGAGCAAAAAGAGAATGAAGTGGCAGCGTGCGCCATGCAGGTGGCCAGTCTTGGGACAGCATAAGAATATTGTTTCAGTGCAGATGAGTACAACACTGTGTGCACTGAAAGAGTGCATGAGAGGTAAAAGCATCAACCAGGAAGAGGGCTTTTACAACTCTGCCTCTGCCTCTGCCTCTGGGAATAGCTGTGTCAACCCCCTGCTTGAGTCATCAGACTTCTGCTGCTACCCTTACTGCTCACCCAGTGACAGCACAAAAGAAATGCACATTCTTTTCCCCTGGCAGTGGCCACAACCTAAGCAGCTGGCTACTTTCTGTACATCTGTCTGTAAAGGAAGTATGCCTAATTACTCCACTGGTCGGCAGCTCCATTAATGTGGAATTCCCTTCCTATCAAGGTGGGTGGAGCCCCACCTATAGCTACTTTTGAAGCATGGTTAAAAACCTATTTGATTAATTACAATTGTTCACACAGGCTTTCAGACATGACTAGAATATATAGTAGATTAGAATATAAATCAGAGATCAAACTAATTGTTTTAACTATGTCTTATTAGATATTATTATCTGTATGGTTTGTCTGCTAACCTAATTTTTATATATTATTAGCATTGTACTGTACCCAGAGCCATTGGGATGAGTGCCTAACACATGAAATTGCCTTTTCGTGCCTTGCCTTTGGCACAGATTGCCCAGATGTATGCCTTGATTCATTATAATTGTTTTCTCAAGCTTTTGGATATGACTTGAATATATAGTAGATTAGAATATAAATCAGGGCTCAAACTGAATGTTTTAATTATAACTTACTAGATATTATTATATGTATGGTTTGTCTGCTAACCTAATTTGTATGCATTATAAGCATTGCATAGCACCCAGAGCCATTAGGATAACAAATAAAATTGTTTTTCCTTGCCTTCCCTTTGGAACATATTCAGGTGATCTTTGTGGATCAGGCACTAAGTGCTTGAATACATTACAGTATGAGTTGCCAATTCCTTGCCAACATAAGAAAAAAAACTATACAAAACCATTTCACTGATGTGACATTATGACTCAAATTGTACTGAATATTTCAATGTTCATAACAGAACAATGAAAAGCTTGTAGTAGCAAAAACAGCACACAGAGCATGTTAATAAATCTTGAAAGTAGTTGTTACTTTTTAGTTTTTATATATATTTTTTCATTTTCCAAATCAGAAAGTTTTTTCCCACCATGATGAAGCACTCTGTAATAAACACGTAACACTTTCTTGCATGAAAAATTGGAACAATTGCAATTGGATTATATTGCATTCCAAAAGTATCTTGCAAGATATCACTGCCAGAATGTGTGATAAGATCTCTTTTGCCTGACAGGCTGTACTATATGATCAGCATTGTGATCATACGTATTCGAACACTGGAACTGATGAATCAAGCAAAATACGAATGGCTTTTCTTGGTCAGTTTCATATCACAGCCAATGATGTCACAACACTGATGAGGTATGAAGGGGAATGGAACTAGATATGGCAGCCTCCATGTAGATTATTTCTCCCCACATTACACTTACAACTTTCTTGTAGACATTGAAGAAATGACTCACCTATAACTATGTTTCTCTTAAAGTAACTCAACCATAGTGCTATCATGTGATATGAGTGAGTATTTTTGAGCCATTCAATATGAGTGACTCAATAATACCACTCATAATTAAAGCGAGTGGAGAAAAAGGTTGGTATATTCTGTAGAGCTAGTGTAGCAGGGAGCTACACTCACTACAGCAGGATATAGAAAGTTGTTTGGCCAAGCCCTGCTGATCTGGTCATTTAGTGCTGTGGTATAAGCCACCATTCTCAAATCCAGCAGACCTGGGTTCAGGCCTCGAGCCGGGAGAATAGATTTTCGTTTGTTTTATTTTTTGTACTTTTCTCCTTAATATGCACCCCCTGACGAGTTGATATTTAGTTTGGGTGGCACCAGGGGCTTGACCCCCACATAGGGGGCTGCAAGGGGTGTAGCCCCCCCACATAAAACTACTTATTTGCCTATTTTTGTTTAGGGACTAAGCAACCCTCGCTATTTCCGACGGTCGGTGTTAATTTAGTTGCCCTTTTGAGATCAGGCATTTTTTGTGTTGCTCATTGTGATGAGTGACATAAACTATGCACTAGTATCACATACAACCATCTATAGCTGCAGCACATGCATTGCATCATCCCAGGTCTAGGAGCTAGTATCCACAACCAACCATTGGGATTAAAACCCCAACCATGTTGCCACCTCCACCTTTTGAGTGATGTTCGCTCCAACTATGAAATCTTTTCTACTGTAGGGAAAAGCACTTGCAAACAGTCAAAATAGTGCAAAATGTAACAGCATGCCCAAAAAGTCCACATGGGAGAGGATGAGTGTGTGATATACTGCAGATTTCCACAAAAGAAATAGACCTAGAAGCTGCCACAGAGTGGCCACAAACTTGGTAGAATGGAAGTAGAGACCCTCAGGCACAGGTCATGAGGCAAATATGTAGCAAGTATTATTACAAAAAGGTATGAGAAATAGAGCTTTCTGATTGGTTGTAAACATTCTATCAGCCCTATGTTAATCTTTGATTTACATGTACAGCCTAATCATATGCTAAACAAGGTTTAACACTATTTAAAAACTATTTTATTATAATAGCAATAAAGCACTCCCATGGGTTATGTTAATGGTCAGTTAATCACCCTCTAGGGGCATGTAGCACTCGGCTATGCCTCGTGACACATTATACCACTAGAGGGTGATTAACATACAATTAACATAACACCTGCTCATGCCTTATTGCTTAAATAATGGCAACTATCCCATAAGATATGAAGCTTTTAGTCATGGGGGCATGCCTTGAAAGATGCCTTAATTGGTGTCAGTAAGCTGCTTAACTGGCTGTGTTCTGTTAAAATAGAAGGTCAAAGCCCATTTAATATCAAATGATAAGTGACAGTTTGAACACTTGCGACATGAGGTCTAGGGAAGAATACAGGAAGAAAGATAGACTATTATGGAACTGTCAGACAACCTTATCTGTGAACCTTTAGAGAGTTCCTACAATGCTATCCTTGTGGAAAAGTATTTCTCCACAGATGTGGCAACAGTGATGGATCTTCAGAAGGAAGTAAAGAATTCAGGAATCATTTTGCACAATTCAAAATATAACACTGCCACACAGAACATCTCAGAAACTTACGTAGTGGGGCCTGACACCCACAGACAACTGTTGGACGTGTACATAGCAAGTGGGAATCATAGCTCACATTTTATGGTAGTGCCTAACAATAGCAACTTACATGACTGATATCCCAAACATTGGCCAAAGCTTGGTCTCCCCAACCAACATTTCTCCCCCAACATGGTCATACTTGGTATTCACAAAGAAACAGTGAAAAGTAACAGGATTCCTCCACTGGTCAAGAGGTGGCTCACGGGGGCTCTTAATGCTGAGAGAATTGTCCTCTAACACTGGAGGGACCAGTCCGCACCTGATGGTGGGAGGGTGCATTTTACAACATGGGCAGGCTTGAGGACTTCACAACATTTAGGGGAGGTACTTCAACTCAGTACAGAGCAAAATACTAGCAGGGCACTTCCTGCCTAGTCTACTCTCCTCTCTAAGAATCCAGGACCAGTGAGCACCACAGGTCCATCACTCCACAACACTTAGTTGAGAATAGCAGGAAGGACTAAGTACCCCCAGTAAGTAATATACACTATCTGGTCAGACCAAATTAGACCTGGTCAACAGTAACACCCCCCCCCCCCAACAAGAACAGGCCCAACACTCACACACAAGAGACTTGCAGGTAAACTAACCAAACCATCAAGACCAGTATGCAGTCAGATAGGTACAAAGTTATTGTCTCATACACCATATGACCCAACTGTGATTTCATAATGAGTAAATGCATTGTGGTAGTATTGCTAATTAAACAGCATTAACATACTGGATGTATTACCACTGAGATTGTAAATCCTGTATTTCTTGATGTTATCTCATTTAACTTTTCCCTTAGTGTTATATAGCCAAAGAATGTGCCATGGCCAGAATTGACTGTTTTTTGGTTTTTTTGGATTGTTTTAGTACGGTAACCTGGTGTGTTATTTTCTACTGAAATTAATAAGATAGTAATTACAAAAAAAGAAAAGTTTCTTAAACATGGAAACATAAACTTTGACAGCAGATAAGGACTGCTTGGCCCACCTAGTCTGCCCATTTCCCTACCTAGAGGATAAGCTGCAGATCCTATTTAACCAACAGCCTATTTCTTCCTACCCCCAACAAAAATTGCCTTATGTCTGTCCCATGCATTCTTGAATTCTCCCACAGTTATAGACCCCACAACCTCCTCAGGAAGGCTGTTCCATGCATCCACCACCTCTCTGTGAAAAAATACTTCCTCACATTGCCCCTAGGCACGTCCCCCTCTATCTTCAAATTGTATCCCTTGTTCCTGCACATCTCTTTTCCGAAGATGCTACCCTCTTGGACTTTGTTGATTCCACTGAGGTACTTAAACGTTTCTATCATGTCCCCCTCTCCCTCCTTTCCTCAAGGGTATACATATTAAGCTCCTTTAGCCTCTCCTCGTATGTCTTCTCTTGCAGACCCTGCACCATTTTAGTTGCCCTCCTCTGAACTGCCTCCATCCTGTCTATGTCCTTGTGGAGATGGGGTCTCCAAAACTGGATGCAGTACTCCAGATGGGGTCTCACCAACTGTCTGTACAGGGGGATAACAACTTCCTGTTTTCTGCTGGTGATGCCTCTCCCTATACATCCCAGTATCCCCCAGCCCTCCCTACCACCTTCTCACATTGCTTTCCAACCTTAAGGTCATCTGATAGGATTACACCCCCAGGTCCCTTTCCATTTTTGTTGTTGTAACTACCTCCCCCCCATTGTATAATCTTCTCCTGGGTTTTTGTTTCCCAGGTGCATTACTTTACACTTTGCATTGAATCCAAGCTGCCATACTTCTGACCATTCCTCCAACCTTGCCAAGTCCCTTCTCATCCTTTCCACGCCTCCTTGTGCATCAACCCCATTACAGATCTTTGTGTCATCTGCAAAGAGGCATACTTTTCCTTCCAGTCCCTCTGCAATGTCACTTAAAGACATTAAAAAGGACTGGATCCAGTACGGAACCCTGCGGTAGCCCACTAGTAACCCCTCTTTCTTCAGAGTGGACTCCATTTACAATTACCTTCTGTGTCCTGTTGTCCAGCCAATGTTTTACCCAGGCTACCACCCTGGGACCCACTCCAAGGCTGGTTAATTTGACTATTAATCTTTTGTGTGGGACTGTGTCAAATGCCTTGCTAAAGTCTAGGTAGGCCATGTCCACAGCCCCTCCCTGGTCTACTACTTTGGTCACCCAGACAAAGAAATCAATTAGATTCATCTGACATGACCTTCCCACTGTGAACCCATGCTGCCTTGGGTCCTGTGCCCCACTGGCCTCTAGGTACTCAACAATTCTTTCCTTCAGAAGTGATTCCATCACTTTTCCTACCACAGAGGTCAAACTGACAGGTCTGTAGTTTCCTGCCTCTGTCTTGCTCCCACTTTTGTGCAGGAAAATAACATCAGCCTTCTTCCAGTCCTCAGGTACCACACCATCCTCCCATGATTTGTTATAAAGGGTAGTCAGTGGTGTCACTAGTTCTCTGCTTAATTCTTTTAGAATTCTGTGGTGAATTCCATCTGGCCCCATTGCTTTGTCCACCTTCAGTTTTAGGAGTTCTTTCAGAACCCTTTCTTTTGTGAAAGGACTGGGATCGACCCCCCTCTCCAGAGTGCTTCTGTTAATTGGATTAGGCACCTCCCCCACTTCCTCTTTTGTGAATACTGAACAGAAGTATTCATTCCCTGCTTTTTCACTGTCACTCTCTGCCCACCCACCATCCATTCTATTCAGCCTCACTATCCCTCCCTTTGTCTTTCTATGCTCCCTGATATACCTTAGGTCTTTGGGGAGAGCCTCAACCAGGAGAAGAACAGAGGCCTGTAGGTTGTGCTGGTATTTAGCCACATAACCCAGGAACATAGTCTTCCATAGCACTACTGAACTATTAGAATAGACTGTGTTTTCCAAACCATCTAACCTACCACTATCCTTGTTAGGGGGAGTTGCACAAACTGGAGTTCTAGACCTTTCAGAGGATTCTGCTGAAACAAGGCCTTTAGCTTGTGTTGTGGTTGAGCATTTGAACATGGATGTCCTTCCTTAGGGACAACATATCTTTTATTTAAGCTTTTTGTCCATAGGGAAGATCTGGACAGGATATTTCCATGTCCTTTTAGCCAAGGGTAGGAAAGTCTGGGTGGCAGGAAACTCGAGCTTTCTAGATGGGGCTTTGCCTAGAATGTTCAGGAACTGAAGTTATAATTCAAATTCTGAATACTGCACATTAATCTCCAGGTCTGTAGTCATATGCTTCACAAACAAATGGTATGAGTTATTCTAAGAGGGGTGATATGGGAGTGCTCCCTATGTCATCAGTCCCAGAAACACCAGGAGTGGTGTCAAATTCACTATCCCCTTCAAGAAAGTAGCAGTGCATCATGAAGCTCTGGCAGCTTTTGTAAATATGTCTTAAATACATTTTGGTTATATATTTTGCAATTTAACTTTTGTGATCTGGCAACTTATTGCTTTTTGTTATTATGTGCTGTCCAAATCAGACTCTATGCAAATACCAATTAACTGGGTGACTCTGAAATCAGGGACAGGAGCTCCCAATGACTGACCAGGTGTCCTTCTAGGAGTGGATGACCCTGGAGAGTCCCCAGCAGCAGAACAGCTGGCAAACCAGGCTAGGTTTTACTTTGAGGAATGAAGGCTGCAGTGAGGGCAGTATTCTGATACCCCCCCATGGCTAGCCACATAAAGAGAGGCAGGCTGACCACTTGCAGGGCTGTAACACCAGAAGCTGAAGCAAAACAGGAAGGAACCAGAGTGAGGCCAGAACTGAGAATTGAACTAAAAGAGGAAATGGAAAGAGGTAACAGAGGCTGGGATATTCCCAAGAATGGAAGGCCTGAGAGTGGAGACCTGAACTAACTCTTCCTATGGAGAAGCTCCAGAGAAGTAAACATCCAAGGTTGACATCACTGGAACTGCATCCCTTTAGGGACTAAGAACCAAAAGACTGGACCTGGCAGTGGGAACCAGAATCAGACTCAATGTCTAAGGTCAGCTCCACATCTACCTGTAGCAGAGTCCAGTAGTTTGAACCATAGGACACAAGAATTCAGAACTGGAAAATGAGGTATTCCAGCACAGGGTCCACCCCTTAGCAGGAAAATTGTTCTCTCCATCTACTCTGATGGATGGAGATGGGTGCTTGGAGCACTGGTGCAAACTGGTAGTCCGCTGATCCAAACTGGATCACTCCCCATTGGTTTTGTACTGGAAGTGATGGGTCTGTAGTCATCATTGGAGATTCTTTCAATTTCTTGGCTTAACTTTCCTTGAACCTCTTGGACATCTTCCTGCAATGAGGACAATCTGGAAAGTCTATGGTGTTGCCTGGGCAAAG